>CM055649.1:23166200-25566200 GCA_029378325.1 Elaeagnus macrophylla | reverse complement strand
GTGTCTGCATTCTTGACTATTTATAGGAAATATCTGGTTGGAGCTAATGTACTTTGATTCATTTCTTGAATAATGATTCGAAAACTTTAGATTACTAAAATAAATTTTTTCTTGCCAAATATTTTGACATATCAATAAATTAAATTTTCTTTATTTTTTCTTGCAGTGGACAAAGTAGAAGCTCTTAAACGCTATAAGTTTAGTTTGGCTTTTGAAAACTCCAATGAGGAGGATTATGTCACTGAGAAATTTTTACAGTCTCTTGTTGCTGGTAAGAAGTCTGCACCTCACTAAATTGAACTGAATGCTTCTTTGTTATTATGAATTTGGGATCAGTTTTAGTTTCTGAAAGAAACGGTGGTCTTGGGGACAATTTATGATAAGAATATTGGCATTTTGTAATATATAAAATTAAGGACTTTGACACCCTATGTTACATGGACTCTTTTAGGATACCGAGTGTCCTAAATTTTGATATGTATTCGAGTGTCAAACACCCATATTTTTATGCATTTTTTTTTAAATTTACACCAATTTGCAGTGTCGAGTACCCACGTCCACGTCCACGTCCATGTCTTGTCCGTTAGACACGGATACTTCATGAAAAATGAAGAGTTCATGTAACATAGTTGACACTTACAAAGAAAATTATTAATGTGATCTTGTTTTTTCGACATTTGGCCCTAGTCAATTATACAACTGTTCCCTTACCAACTGCTATGAGAAACCGATAACAACTCCAGCAAGAGACTGATGTTAGGTGCAAAATCTTTTGTCTATTTTGCTTTTTAAAATTTTCAGGATCTGTTCCAGTTGTTGTTGGTGCGCCAAATATTGAAGACTTTGCTCCCAGTAATGGTTCTATTTTACATATTAAAGAATTAAGCGATGTTGAGTCAGTTGCAGACAAAATTAAGTATCTGGCTGGAAATCCTGCAGCATATAATCAGTCACTGAGGTATGTTTTATATTTTAAAGGAAAATTCATTTGATTGTATTTGCAGATGGAGTCTAGTTTCTCTAGAACGAAGCGGTTAATGCGATTCCTAGTTTATTTTTCCTTGATATATTTTAGTTGGTGCTTCAGCATAGTTCTTTACTTCGTTAATGCTTTTTAATGTCTTATCCTCGTGAAGTTTATAAATATAAACATATTTTTTCTAATCAGGTGGAAGTATGAGGGTCCATCTGATTCATTCAAGGCCCTTGTAGACATGGCAGCAGTACACTCATCGTGCCGGCTTTGTATTCATCTTGCTACATTGATTCAGGAGAAAGAAGAAAGTAGCCCAAGGTTCAAGAAACGTCCTTGCAAGTGCAACAAAGGCTCAGAAACTGTTTATCACTTGTTTGTAAGAGAAAGAGGAAGGTTTGAGGTGGAATCCATCTTCTTAAGGTAACCTTTTGTCTTGTCTTGTCTCTAGTAGGGAGTGAATGAAGTTCAGGGTCCTAAATAGTGCATTTTTTTTTTAAAGACTTGGCCTAAAATGTCCCAAAATCTTGTGTCTAGTTTGCGTACAGCCTATAGTCATGTACATAACAAAAAAGTCATAACACCTGCAATTTTGGGAGTTTTAGTTTTATTTCATGTAAACTTTTTATTCTTTGTTAGGTCCGGGAACTTAACTCTTGAAGCCTTGGAGTCTGTGGTACTGGCCAAGTTCAAGTCTATGAATCACATACCCATTTGGAAGCAAGAAAGACCCGAGAGCATAAGAGGTGAAAATGAACTTAAAATTCACAGAATATATCCTGTTGGCTTGACACAGCGGCAAGCTTTGTACACTTTCAGATTCAAAGGGGATGCTGATCTTAGAAGTCATGTGGAAAGCCACTCCTGTGCGAAATTAGAGGTTATATTCGTATAGACTGGTTTCTACATTTCATACACCACTTGTCTAATGTGTATTTTCAACCATTTCTCGGGTTGAGGTGATTCTCATATGCCATATTCCATAGTTGCACTCAGCTTCTGTTTATGATGATGCTGGTGTGCTAGTGTTGTAGTAAAAAAATAGGGTTTTGTATATCTTACATTCTTACTGAGGCGACGGTGTTGATTTAGCTAATTGTGTTATTCCATTCCATTTCTGCTCTTGAGCACTGACATATAATTTGTAGGAAATAATGCAATGGACAAACAAATAATGAATAAACAATTTTGTAAATTTATATTAGAATTATATAAGCACAAATATAAATAAATTGTCACTACAAAATTTAAAAGATACAAAATAAAATTAAGTAGTTAAAGGATCGAGGTTTGTGTATCACCCAATTTTCTTTAGATAATTTTTTCTACTCACTGTAGGTGTTTGAGAAATCTGGAAAATTATCTCCCATGATACAACGATTAACTAGTAACAAACTTATACCACAATTTGATACCAACGAATCTTCAAGTGCCTAAATTCTAAGAGATATAACTTAATTCTAGAATATAAAAACGTGTATCAAATTTTTACTATTAATTTTTTCTTTGTTTTCTTGCGTTTTCTATCTGTCCTTATTTTTCTTTCTTGGCTTCAATCTATATATATAGATAGAGTTCATGAAACAATTGAACAAAATAATTTTGAAGAAACAACGGTAAAGCAGAAAGAATGAAAAGAAATAGTCCAAGCTAGGGGTGGACATTTTTTTTTTTCAAAAATCGACCAACCAATCAGAGTTTAGGTCCAAATTGAGTCTATGCTTTTTGTTTTTGGAGGTTGATTGGTCCGATAAGTCTAAAATATTACAAAATTGACCTAACCGGTTCGGTTGTAGGTCCGCCAAAAATAAAAATCGATAAAATCGAACCGACCTATACTTTTATATATTAGTATATTTTTTAAATATAATATAATAAATGTTATAAAAAATAAATAAAATGAAGTATTAATTAATATTATACAAATATACAATGTAAAAGTCTTAAACAAATATTTAACTTTTGAAATCATGATTTTAAATTTAGGCGGTGAGTAGTGGAGCATCAAACATGAAGTGTCAATAATGAGATATCATTCATATATGGCACATAATATGAGCAAGGATAGTAATTTTTATAACCGAAAGCAACACATTTGTATGTTCTAACTTTTAAAAAAGTATTTATAGGGGTAAAATACTGTTTGTATTTTTTATTATGATAATAATTTTTAAGTAAAATTATAGGTTTAAAACCGTCAAACCAACCTCCCTCAAACCGACATTGTAGGTCGGTTTGAAGGTTGATTTTTTAGGAATTATAGGTCGATTAAGGTTTTGAATTTTTTAAAACCGCCAAAATAAGGTCGACTTATAAAATGATTTAATAGCAGACCTATCGGATCTACACCTACCCCTAGTCCAAACTGGCAATCAACATTAAAGAAAAAAAATGGCTGTTAACAACATTAATAGCCGTTGCTGTTTTCTATTTAAAGTTTTTCATTCATTTCCAACATAATTGTCATGCTTTATAGGGTTGTTAGCTGGACTTCAATAGAAGAAAATGTTACGGTTTATTTCAGATTTTTTTGTTTTGTTTTGATGACCAGTTTATTTTAGAAGTATGATTTTTGAAAAGCTTTGTTTACATAGTTATTTGTTGATTTTTATTTACACAACAAATGAACTATATACGGTAAACGTGTTTCATTCAACATCTTTCGATTTCAAGTGATTGAGCGACACATGCGCGCGCGTGCACAAAAAAAAAAAAAATCTATACGATCCCCCTTTTTTTTAGGTAACAAATAAGAGTTGGTGTTCATTCTTATTTTATTTTATTTTATTATAGAATATTATGTATAAACCACATAAATTATCTATTTATAAATGTTAATTTTTAAATTTTATACTACTTATAAATATTACATTAATATCATTAGACTATCTCATGTTCGATTTTATTGTTATCATGGAAATAGAAAACTATAGACATAAACAGTAACTTTTATTTATTTGTTTGGTGACGCTTGATTAATTAGTCTTTCAAAATATCCTCAGTAAAGATAATTTAGTTGTAATTGAGGGTCTTTCTGTTAAAAATATATTAAAATTTTATCTTTAGTCAAAAATACATATCTTTTCTTAAACAATAACTGTCTTCCCATACTTACATGTTAGAACTAACCTTATAGAGTTATGGTTCCGCCTCATTTTTTTTTTTTTTGTCCCATGGTTGAATTACATGAAAGCCTCTCATAAGTAAGTATTTTGTTGTATTCGTGTTAACATTTGTTTTGTATTTTATGTTTCTGTTTTTTGGTATTTTATAATTGAAATTTATATTTTTATATTGAAATTTTGAATAAAAATATTAAATTCTCTAAATTACATGAAGATAATATAAGTTTTATTAAGTATAAAATAATGTTTATATTTGTGCCACGATGAGTATACAGTATCCAATTTCCTCTATCACATGGCACGTGCTGGGCAGTGGACAAAATGCACAAAGAAACCGCAGCCATCAATTTCAAGTTGAATAATAATAATGAACTAATATTATACAAATATACGAGCAACGTCAACCTGTTGGCTTTGGTTTGAAACACAATGTGTGACCTTTAGCAACATCCAAGAGTCGAACATACAAACAAAGAAGACCTCTTCTCTTCTCCTAAGGTCCTCACTCTTCAGACACCACCTTTCTCATCTCAACAACACTACAAAAAATGGACACCCCATATAAGCCTCTTCTTCTCCTACCATCATCACCATTCAATAACACTATTAATACTGGTATTGATCTGCCATGTCATCTCTATCAATTAGGTACTTTATATCTACTCCTCAATGTTCTGGGCAAAATTCTGCCCGGAACACGAGTTTGTATGCAACACCGGCGTCAATAGCACCGGTGATGACAGAATTGGATGAGAAGAGGTTGGAGCCAAGAGTGGAAGAGAAAGATGGGTATTGGGTTTTGAAGGAGAAATTTAGACAAGGTATTAATCCTCAAGAGAAGGTGAAAATTGAGAAAGAGCCTATGGAGCTTTTTATGGAAAATGGGATTGAAGAGCTTGCAAAGATGTCAGTAGAGGAAATTGATAAAGTTAAGCTTACAAAGGATGATGTTGATGTTAGACTTAAGTGGCTTGGTCTTTTTCACCGAAGAAAGCATCACTGTAAGTTGTACTTGTATATTTGATTGGTTTTTAATTCCTTCTTGTTCGATTCCTCTGTATCTATTATGTAAGAAAAATGCTCAAATGACTTGGCAACATCTCATTGGTCAAAACAAAATCTACATAGGTTCTGTTATATAATGGACCAATCATATTCTGCCATAATAGTAACAAATTTGTGATATGTGAAATGCTGTTATTTTGAAAATTGGCCAACAGATGGGAGATTTATGATGAGACTAAAGCTACCAAATGGAGTAACAACTAGTGCACAAACAAGATATCTAGCAAGTGTAATAAGGAAATATGGAAAGGAAGGTTGTGGAGACGTAACAACTAGGCAAAATTGGCAAATTCGTGGGGTGGTTTTAGCAGATGTTCCTGAAATACTTAAGGGTCTTGCTGAAGTAGGCTTGACAAGTCTCCAAAGTGGCATGGACAATGTAAGAAACCCTGTTGGTAATCCTCTTGCTGGCATTGATCCACTTGAGATTGTCGATACTCGACCTTATACTAATTTGTTGTCCCAATTCATCACTGCTAATTCTCAGGGCAATCCCCATTTTACTAACTTGTAAGTTCTTTACTCGATTGTCTTTAACACCATTTGTTTACGTTGAGATTGAGTATAAGTGTTCTTGGCAGCAAAAATGCACAAACAAGAAATTTTTTACCATATGTATTTTCAAGGCTCAGAAAATATATTTTGTGCTTCTTGCACCAACTAGTTAAAAGTGATTTTAGAAGAAAGTGCTTTTAGATTCTAAAGTTAATAATGTTTGTCTAAACAGGCCAAGGAAGTGGAATGTGTGTGTCATAGGCTCTCATGATCTCTTTGAGCATCCTCATATCAATGATCTTGCTTACATGCCTGCTATAAAGAATGGACGATTTGGTTTCAATTTGTTGGTGGGAGGCTTTTTTAGTCCCAAACGTTGTGCTGAGGCAATTCCTCTTGATGCTTGGGTTTCAACAGATGATGTAATTCCTGTTTGTAAAGCCATACTAGAGGCATATAGGGATCTCGGAACTCGAGGAAATCGGCAAAAAACGCGAATGATGTGGCTAATTGATGAACTAGTAAGTAATTAATTATTCGAAAATGTAGGTTGAGACATCTGATTTTTGCACTGGGGTTGTAAATCTCTCACAAATTTTGCCTGCCCTTAACTTTTGAATTGATGATAAATGTATGTGTTGTTGAATGCAGGGAATTGAAGGTTTCAGGTCAGAAGTAGTGAAGAGAATGCCTCAACAAAAGATAGAAAAAGCATCTCTTGAGGACCTCATTGAGAAGCAATGGGAAAGAAGAGATTATCTAGGTGTCCATCCACAAAAACAAGAAGGATTAAGCTATGTAGGCCTTCACATTCCTGTAGGTCGTGTTCAAGCAAATGACATGGATGAATTAGCCCGTTTAGCTGATGAATATGGCACAGGAGAACTCCGGTTAACCGTGGAACAGAACATCATAATACCTAACATTGAGAACTCAAAACTTGAAGCATTGCTAAAGGAGCCTCTTTTGCAAAACAAGTTTTCACCACAGCCCTCTATCCTATTGAAAGGGTTGGTGGCATGCACTGGCAATCAATTTTGTGGGCAAGCCATCATTGAAACAAAGGCTAGGGCCTTGAAGGTGACTGAGGAGTTGGAGAGGCAAGTTGCATTGACAAAACCGGTAAGGATGCATTGGACAGGGTGTCCGAACACTTGCGGGCAAATACAAGTTGCGGATATCGGTTTTATGGGGTGTATGACGAGGGACGAAAATGGAAAGACTTGTGAAGGAGTAGATGTTTACTTGGGTGGGAGAATTGGGAGTGATTCACATCTAGGAGATGTTTACAAGAAGGGTGTGCCTTGTAAGAATTTGGCGCCTGTAGTTGTGGACATTTTGGTAAACAACTTTGGGGCTGTGCCTAGGGAGAGAGAAGAGGGAGAGGATTGATTCAAAATGGTTATGTTTATTTTTAACTTGTTAACTACTTGGAAGGAGATTTGTACTATTTTGGAAGGAAATGAAGACCAGAGACTTGACCTTATTGGCTTAAGAATAAACAGAGGTATATACTTTTATAGAACACAATGATTTTGCAGCGTTTTGTTGTTCTGTTTAGATATTTTGTACATGTAAATAAGAAGCCCTATGTCTACGCTGTAACCGTTATAGATTAAAATTCTTTTGGATTAACAAATTCACATATATTTTTTATATTTTAAAAAAATTAAATTATTTTTAGCTAAAAGAATTAATATTTTTTAGGGCATAAAGAGTTAGTATTTAACATAAACTAAAAAAAAAAATTGTGTTGTGGATCGTAACTCGACCGCTGCATGCAAAGCCAATTTTATTTGCATAGAAACCCATTAATAAATAAATGCAAAATTATATTAGCAAAAAAAAAAAAAATGCAAAATTATTTTGTCGTAAATAATTAATTTCTTAAAAATTATAAATGCTCTAATCCAATCTTGTTTTTAATTTTGTACATTAAATAATATTTAGTTGTGATTGGATCCTGTAAACCTCACGATTGAAATGGGTAAATAATAACGTAGAGTAGACATATTTAGTGCATTGTATCTTATATATTAAATATAATTATATTAACTTATATTAAATTTTATTATATATAATATTTGGTGACAATTTTTATATATAGTAAAAAAAAATTGATTATAAATATATTAATAAAATAATTTATATTTAAAATAATTTTATTATAAATTTATTTAAATTAATATTTTATTTACTTTTATATTTTTTCTTACATTTTAAAAAATATATTTTTAATTTTAGATGAAAATAATTAAGATACATAATTTAATAATTAAAAATTTAGATAAATTAAGTTAAATATTCATTATTATATAAAATTCACACTCAAACTCAAACGCATATGTTTTGATCTCTTATTCAAACGCATGACTATGTAAAAGTTATTCAACTAAAATATTTAGTATAACAAAAAATGCATTAATACTTGTATATAAAATATCAAAATCTAATCTTGGACAAGTATAAATTATTCATTAAATTTTAATAAAAAAATATTCAAAAATGGTGAAACAACACTAAGTTTGTTTCTACTAATCATTATTTACAACAATAAAAAATTATATTAAATGGACAAAACTAGGCAAAATTATTTTCTTCCTTGGGATCTTCATTTGGTAATTAACCATCAAAGAGATCAGTTTGCTCCAAGAAACTTTGTTCCTCATCAACACCCAACTCGGTATAAAAAATAAAAAAAATTCAATCTTTGGAACCACTGTGATGATGCTGAGTAGCAGGAGTGCGCTTAAATGCTTTCACTCCAAAAGAGTTATTCTTACTCTGTCATTAACAAAGCAATATAAACATAGAATTAAAATGACAATGTTAGATGATGAAAGATTATTAACTTATAATTAAAAAATATACCAATTGAAACTTCAACCTTACAGAAATATCGAAGAAACATCAAAGATATTATATCTTTATAGCTAGTTGTACGACTATGGGCAAAAGTGAGTAGGTTTGTGTTAAAAAAAAGTAATTTTCTCTTAAGAACATAAATATATGCATTACCAGTCTACAAGTTCCGGCGTCGAGGTCACAGATAGGATACTCTTGTGGGCAACAACTGTAATGGTCATCACAACAAGTTGCAGACTCAATAGGGCAACAACCCCATCCAAAGCAGAAATCACCATACTGATATACGCAACAACAAGTGTTCCCTTCAGGGCATGAGTAGTACTCATCACAAACTGTTGGTGGGTTTGAAGGAGGAGATGGAGGAGAAGGACCAGGGTTAGGAGGATTTTGGCCCTTCTTAATTGGATATGATGCTTGCATAGCAATTCCACACTTGCCGGTATTAGTACGAGCCAAATTACGCTCCATTTTGATGAATCCACCCTCTCCCCAATTCGATCCCCAAGAGTTCTTAACAAGCCAGTAGTCTTTACCATTTTCTGTACCATACCCAACAGCTATCACACCGTGGTCTAGTTGTGTTCCACAACGTCCAGTAAAAACACCCTGCATGAATTCAAATTGTAGGATGACTACTTCATATTTTTTTGATCCTAAAACAATCAATATCTAGCCAAGAACGAACTTGAACCACTACAGCATAAATACTAAAAGTTACATTTGTATCCAGAATTAATGGATATCGAAGAAGCATTAGGATCAAGTACGGTGGCATGGATGACAGGGAGCAAGGGATGGCACAAGCCATACTATACTAAGCTTTCATAATTGTATCACTACATAATAGTATCAGAGTTCAAACAGTAAGATGTGTACTTTAGTTCATTGTTTTACAATCAATGTCTAGCCAAGAATGAATTTGACCCACATATATATTTAAAGCTACATGTAAATCCAGAATTCAAAGAAGCATTTGGATCATGTGTGAAACGGTTTTCAAATACGATGCTAAGCTTTCAGAATCATATCTCTAGAGTTCATGTTTACAAATTCCATTCCCAACATGTGTCAAAATATTGAATATTATGTCTGAAAAAACATATCGAAATTCCATTCAGAAAATGGAGATTAGGGACAACCCTTTTCTTATGCATGTTAAAAGCTAAGTAGTTGAACAAACAACTTAGTAAAAGCAATTTCTTTTTTCCTTATTTGAAGTAAAGTAAGTAGTAGGCCTACGGATTAAGGAAGTTCGTTGAAAAATAATAATCAAGAAATAAATCTACGTTAGAGATATTACCGACGCATAGAGCTGGAATTCCCGGCCACCAGCTTCAATAGCAACACTAACTGGTTGGTTTGCAACAGCCTTCATTAAGGATTTCTCATCATTTTCTGGCACATCTTCATATCCATCAATGGTCACAACATGAGCATTTTTCTGCACAGCATAAGGTAAAAAACATGTTCATGTATAGAACCAATTTAATTTTGTGAACTTGTTTCTTCTATAAAGAACAAATTATTGTACTTTTAATAGTAGTATGTAATCATACCCTATTCGGATCACAAGATCCTTCCCGAGCATGGTATGGATAATCTTCTTCGGAGTCAATTCCACCATTATTCATGATAAACTGAAAGGCATAGTCCATAAGACCACCATTGCAACCCATGTTGTAAGATCTATCACAATCAACCAGTTCTTGTTCGGATAAAGAAATTAACTCCCCTGTTACAATTTTGTTTACGCCTTCAACTGCAGCAACGGTTGAGAAAGCCCAACAACTCCCTTCATTTTAAGCCAATGTTTTTTGTCAATTCATAGGCAAATTTGCTAAAGAAGTTAATTGAATACATCATGCATTGATGCATAAAATAGTATGAAGTTGTCTCAACAATCATTACAACATAGAGGGTTGGTTTTCTCCAAAATTTCAAAGGCAATGACAATTAAACTTGTTAGTAGATCAATTTGAATGCTCCATAATGTTTCTAAAGAAAAATTTTATCAACTTCATTCAGCATATTTAGAAAATTTGATCCTATTCAAACTCTAAAGACAATGCACTCACATTTACAACTAATTACATGTACCAAAACACACAAATCAACAAAATTAAAGATATACACAATAATATCAATAAAAAATTCACTCAACTATACTGAATAATCAATTTGGTACCCAATATCTAGCATGTTTAGAACACCTCCTCCAACTTTATTTAAAAAAAAATATTGTCAATCCAAACCAAATATAAAATATAGCTTCAAGCCTTATTACACATGAAGCAGTAAAATATGCTCTTATTCATAGCTAAAGATAATGCACTCACCACATTGGCCTTGATCTTTAACTGAAGCAACAGCACCCTTTTCTCCCCAGTCAACCAAATCAGGCAATTTATCCCCATCCTTAAACGAGTATCGATCACTCTTCTTCATCCTAAGTCTCTTTCCTTTCAAATCCACCTTTGCCCCCAAATAAGTAGCTCGAAACTCCTCGTTTGTTAAATCAGCAAATCGATTCAATCCATCTTTATAGGTTTGACTCTCCTTATTATGCTCCTCAATAAACTTAAGATTATCCTTAAAAATCTCGAAACGCTTCTCTTTCTCTCCCAAAGCATTGTAAGCCTTACCGTGTTTTACAAGCCAAGAATCATACAACGCCCTTACGTCGTCGTCATCAGAACTTTGTGTAGGAAAACCCAATCCATGGTGGGCATTATAGTCTAAAATTGACATGTCTGCAGCAAATGCAAACGAACCCAGAAGAAAAAAGACCATAAAAAATAATGGGTAATAATTTTCTTTACAAAAGGAAGCCATGTTTGAGAGGTTTGATTTTCGAAGCTATGTTTTGGGTTTTTTGTTTGGGAAAGTATGAGAAACGGGATTTATATACAAATGGTATGACATTAAATAATGTTTGCGAAAAATAAAAAAATAAAAATAAAAACTTGAATTTGAGGTTGATAGGAAGTTTAGAAGTGGGATTGGTTTAGAATTACTAGAATGAGGTAAAGTAGGAAACTATGGAGTTGTTTTCCATCACTAACGTGTGTGCTTTTGCGTTGTGCGTGGAATAAAGGTTTTTACTTTTTGACTTTTATTTTAGACATGTGGTGAATTTGGCTCTCTTTAATCGTGCATTGGTAATAAGATCCCGAAAAAAAAAAAAACGAAAATTATCAAAAACATCTTTTACAACATGCAATAATAAAATTAATACTATAATAATATTAAATATTTAATTTTAAATATATATTATTAAACGTTTATTATTAAAAGATCTAAATTATTGTAATTTAATTTTAATTAAACGGGTGTTAAAAAAATGATATATAAATTATTTTTTTAATTATAAAAATATAAATTTAAATACAATTGTTGTTATTTTGTTATTATAATTGGTTCTAATATTAATAATATTAAACCTGTAATATTGAACGGATTTAAATAATCACAGTTTAATTTAAATGATATCTAATTATACGAGCGTTAAAAAAAATAATAATAATAGTCATTTTTTAATTATAAAAATATATAATTAAATTTTTTTTTTTTAATGATTGTCTTATTGCTTAGAGCGATATTGGCGGCGAAAACATTGGATAATTTTATGGTTTTTAATGGATTAAAATATGAATATATATATATATATATATATATATATATATATATATATATATATGTTTACAATAGCATTTTGAGTGTGGATGAGGCTAATGTAATTTTGGCACTACCACTGTCAACAATTCCACTACAACAAAACTGGTTTTTAGTCTCGGAAAATTAGCCACGGTTTTAATAAAAACCGAGGCCATATGTTTTTGGTCACGGTCGTCTTAAAACCGTGACCATAGTGTATATTTATAATCTCGGTTTTTAAAATAACCGTGACCATAAGTGAAGTAAATTTTTTTTTAAAAATTTATAGCCACGGTTTTTGAATAACCGTGACCTTATCATGTAATATAGTCTCGGTTTAAAAAAAACCGTGACCATAAAATTTTTTTTATTGTAAAAAAAAAACCTAACTAATATGTAGAAAAAAAAAACCTAATTAATAAGTTAAGATAGATAGAAAGTCTGGTATTCGTCCATCCCGTGCGGCGCCATTGAAAGCGAACGACCCAGCGCCATTGGTATTCGTCCATCCGGCCTCCGCTCAGCAGTGCACGTCCGACGTCCTCCCAGCCGCCCTCGTCCGGCCTCTTCGCAGCCGCTCTCGTCCCAGCCGCACTCAGGTAGCTTGCCACCAGATCTGCGCAGCAGCAAACACTCCCTTTAGCTGCACCAGCAGCAACGACACCATCGCTGCACCAGCAGCAGCCACCAGCCCTCCACCAGCCCTCCACCATACCAGGTAGGCCTCGGCTAAAGTATAGTAGTAGTAATTACAACTTACAAGGCATATATGTAGCATAGTTTGTGATAATTTTTCTTTGCTGCTGCTTCTTGTGATAAAAAGGGAAAAAAAATTGCAAGAAATCTCCTGACTTTTTATATGCAGCGTAGTTTGTCTGATTATGACAAATTTCATGATTCTTTTACGGTATGTAAATAATGGTTATTGTGCAAATTGAGAGTTTCTTTTACTTTAGCTTTATTATCCGTGTATCTTGAGATTCCTATTACTTAAAGTGATTATCTCTGTTTCTTTGGAATATTCTATTCCCTACACGCTCATGCTATAAATTTATGTATTTGTCTTGCATTCATGCTGATGTACTAATATTTTATCGTTAAGCCCAAGTCCAGGGGACTAATCAGGATCACCTGCAAATATTTAACATTGAGATGAAAGCAAAACTGAAATCACATTTAACGCCTGAGCAGGTGGGGCATTCCTTATTTTCAATTATACATTCCAATCATGTTTTTGATAGCATGTTTCGTTTCACAAGAATCAAACAAATTAGTATAACCTAGTCTGCATGTCTTGTATGCAGGTTGCATTTTGGAAGTGGATTACTCCAAAGACATTGGGAATAGTCACACAAACCTCAGTGTATCATTGGTCAATTGAAGGTTTCCTTATTTATAGTTTGAGCTATATAATGGAAATTATCTGGTTCACCCAATTTATTAGTGTGGCATTTTACTAGCTATTGTTTTTACACAGTCAAGAGTGAATATCGAGTTACTACCAATCTTTGGGAGAATGCTAGAAGTGTTATTTCTTCATCATCAACGGTTATTGTGCAAGGCAAGGTCTTTGAAAGCGTTTGTGAAAGTTGTAGATGATGGGCAACATGAAACACATTTACTGGCGGGTTCTAGTGGGGGCAATACCATGCAATGCTATCTTATTTCAACATCGAATTAATAGCCATAGCAATTGCCCAATCTGTGGAGGTGATTAGACAAATGAATACAAGGGAGGCTTTGGAGGAGCTGCCGGATAATCAGTTGGGTATTCTAGTAGCTGTGGCCTATTGGGTGTGGAGGGAGAGATGATCGACTGCCTGTGGCAATGGGAGATGGACTGATGTGGGCATTCTGCAGCAAGTAGAGGAGTGCAAATTTTGCAGCAAGACTCCATTGTTATTGGAGCATATGGGGTTGTTGATTGGGTATCGTCGGTTGTGGGGTTTTATAAATTCAATATTGATGTTGTTGTTCCAACCACGAAAGGGTAGGTTGACTTGGGATGTGTCATTCGCAACAATGCAGGGGCAATGTTTGGTGCAATTGCTTGTAGGATGGTTGGTGCTTTAGCCAATGGCTGCCAAGCGCCATTTGATATGGTTTGTTTTTTAGTTTGAACATTGGGATTCAAAGCGTGGTGGTGGAGTCGAATTGCTCGCAAGCTATTCAAATGGTGAACAATACTTCATGCTTTTTTTCTATTGATTGTCACTAGTGAACGCTATACGAATTTTAACTGAACAATGTATTTTCTTTAGTTGTTGTTATTCACCTAGGAGGACTAACGTTGCAGTACATTCGTTAGCCAATTCTGGGCTTGCTTGTGATAGTCATGTAACCTGGTTGGATGATAAGCCATCTTGGCTTGGTTCAATCCTTGCAAATGATGTTGCCAATTCAATATAATTAAATAAAGGGCCTCTTTTTTTTTAGAAAAAATAATAATGTTATTTTAAATATTATAAAATTTACAAAATTTTACTTTAATATTTTTATAAAAATTAAATTATCGATACATAAGTAAATGTCGATATTTCAATTTTAAGTTGGAAATTGAATTATAAAAGTAAAATTTTTAAGAATTGAGAAATATATCAATGATAAATTACCAATATAACTATTTAAGAGTCTAGCGCAATTTAGATAAGACATTATAATGAAAACAAGGAAAAAAAAAATTACTAATATGAATATGCCACTAATAAAAAATTTTATATTATAAATTATGACCTATTATTTTATAAATTTGAAGCTAAACTTATATTATAAAGAAATTATTTATATTAAAAAATTGTCAAATTTGTTATTTTGTACAAGAAGCAACGGTACAACACGTTAAATTCTCTAAAAAAATGTTACAGACAATTGTATTTTGATGAGTTCAAACATTTAAGATTTTATATATATTTATTTGTTATGTAATTAAATATTATAAAACTATAATTTACATACAAATCATAATTATCATTATTTTTTTATAAAAAAATATTATACGAATATATAATTTAAATTGATCAATGAGTAAATTTTATTCTCATACTATTAATTGAACATTATACAATATAAAAGAGTTTCTTAATTATATGCAACATTTTAAAAGAGTTTATTTCTTCCTATTTTTAAATAAATAACATACTCATGCCCACATTCTACGTTAAACATATTTAAATCTATATATTTTCAATATACTTGAAAATCATATATATAGAAACTTGTCAACCTTAAAAGCATCTCCTAAGCTTTATAACTAATAAAAATTAATATTACAAAATGTAGAGTCATATATTAGGATAAGTTTTCTCTAAGAGCTTGCAAACTCATCTAGTTGCTTAATTGTTTACGGAGAAATTGTTCCCATAGTTTATCATTAAGCTCAATAACTTTAACTTTTTAAAATGTATAATGTATTTCATATTTAAATGTTTCATAAATACGTTTTAGATCCATCCTATATCAAAAAATTCCAACCAATTTAAGTAGAGAAAAATTTGACCTATATAAAAAAGAAACTAGTAAAATTACTTGATTGTAGACAATAAGTGCTTTGCAACAAAATCATTCTAATAATGAAGGTAATATAGATAAATACGCGATTGAAGAGTCACATAAGCACATTCAAAGAAATGCATATCTAGTTCCCTCATTTATTTAATAATATCTACTCATTTAAAAAAAATAATAATTAATTACGCAATTAGGTGAGTCAGCAAGCTATTAGAAAACACTTATTCTATTATATGACTATATTTTATTTACAAGAGGAGACGTGTACTGTTAATTTTTTTCTAGTTATAAAGCTTGGAAGATACCTTTAAAGTTGACACGTTTTTGGCCATTTTTTTTTTCTTTTAAATCTTCTGAAATGAAATATTTCAAGCTTAATAAGAGTCAGTTAACGAATATTAGTTATTATGGTTATTTATAATAAGAGTCAGTTAACGAATATTAGTTATTATGGTTATTTAAAACATGCTTTAGTGTAGAATTAGGCCAAGTCTCGACAAGTTTAAAGACAACTTAAATAATTATCAAAATACAAACTTGTAGTTAATCGTCCCCACGTTGGCAATTTGATGTTTTAAAATTTCGTTACCTTTATTTATTGTCTTAAAAGGGGTATGTACTATGTACGTCGAGACGTAATTAGAAATATTTTTTTAAAAAGATTAATTTATATTAAAAAAAATTTAATTTAATTTATTTATAATATTAAAATTTATAGTTAATATTAAAAAAATATTATAAATTTAAAAAATAAACAAAAAAAAATTATTTAACTTATGCTCAACAATATTTTAGAGCATAAAATTCATTAATTATTAATTTAAATTCAATTTCTTCTACAAACTTTAAAAGTAGTTCTTAAGATCACTTACTTTTTTGGTTGATAGTCTCAATAGAAATATTTTTGGTCATCTATTTTCTTAAAGAATGAATGAAGAGTTTTAAATGATTTAGAATTTATGTGAGGTTTATCCATTATAACTTACAATAAAAGTATTTAATGTAAATTAAAATATACAAATTAAAAATTTAAATAGGCCTAAAAACAAATAAACAAAAAATTAATATAACTAAAGAATTAAAGAATCAATAAATAAGTTATATGCTTAATATTTTTTTACCTATTAATAGTAATTGATAAGTATAGAAATTTAAAATAAATTTCATGTTCTAATATAACAATGGGATAATATATATTTTTAAATAAAGAACTCTAATTAATAATTTAAAGAAGAAAAAAAACATATTTAATAAAATAATAATAAATTGTTATATAAAAAAATACTAAATACATGTACATTTATACTTAAATATACACTTAAATTAATAATTAAATAATATTTATTGATCAAAAATTTAAAAGTTATAATTTTTAAGAATATATAATATATTATTGTAAATTGAAACATTTAATATTTAATATATATTATTTTTAAAAAAGAATATATAATTATAATATAATATATTAGATTATATTTATATTATTAATATTAATTAAAAAAAAAATTTAAAAGGCTGAGTCCGGTACAGCCCATGCACAGTTCTGTCGTTGTATGTACGTTACAATCTATAAAGGTCTCAAAGATCAAAGCACTATACTTGTGTAATAAAGCATTAAATTGTCCTACTGAATAAATATGTTGTTATATGAGCGCAGCTTAGATTAACTAAATGTTTGTGCTTGTGTAAATAAATATGTGATATGAGCGCAGCTTAGATTAATTAAAATGGACTAGTAACAATTAAATATGATTTTTAGTTAAATTAATAAGTATATTTATGGGGATTAAATAGTAATATAGTACCAATGAGATTCAAATCTTCTACGAGAGGAAGACTCATACAATACAATCGTTATTACTAGTCTAACAAATTATAAACAATATTTTAAGTGAGTCTTTCAAAAATAAAAATAATTATGAGATACAACCCAACTACTCAAGTTAGCAATTTTTTAGTGTTATATTAGTATTATACTTATACGTATAAATTGATAAATAATATTTTTATTTTTCAAATAGCTTTCAAACTTAAGGCAAAATACTCGTACTTTTTAGTTTAAAAATATTATACTTGAATAAATTTTTTTTATATAATAATATAAAAAATATCTTTTTTTGACAATAATTTTTTATTATTATTATCAAAATGCAATAATATAAATAATAATTAATTATATTTAAATTATAATTTTTATATTTTATTTAAATATTAATAGTTTTTTTATTCATACAAATAGATAAGAAAATATTCACAAAAATTACATCTATATTTATATAATAACTATTAAATAATAAAATTTATTAATTATTAAATATATATGAAAAAAAAAAAGATTAAAGATGAATTTTAAAATCAAATAATAGTACAACTTAAAATAAGTGAGTATGAATTTTATTTGTCATTATTAGACAGACTATGCTAAAAATAAATTAAATTTGATATTAACAGCTAATTTATTTTTAATTATAAATTATTTTTGTTAAATATATTATTCATATTTTGTATTATTATAAAAAAATCACATAATATCTTAATATTTTTATTTAAATATACAATTATTATTACTGCATTTTTTATATCATACTTTTTAAAATTAAAAGAATAACACTAGTATTTATATATTTGTGTATTTTTACAATCTCCATATTTTATGCCAAATTTTAACATATTTTTATATAAAAATAAACGTATTACATCCATATAAATATTTGTCCGACTAATACTCGTCTCATGGTACACATCACATTTTTTATTTAATTAATAAGTAATATTATTTATTAATATAAGTGTATAAATTATAAATTATAGAACAATTTATGTGTATATATAAATAATTTCTTTTTCTTTTTTTTTTTCAAAATATGTATATATATTTTTGTCAAAATATTGTATAATTATCATTTTTTTAATTATAATATTATTGTTAATTATTTTATACTGTAATGATATTATTTTAAGTGAGCATTAGGTGAATTCGAATTTGTTTCTGTTTGCGCAATAAAAAAACTATTTTTATTAATGATGAGGAGAGATAACAATATTATAGTATAAATTTTATTTTTTAAGAATTTGTTTCTGTGTAAACGAGAGTTTGTAAATATGTAATATGTTATTTAAAAAAAATTCTTAAAAAAAAAAAAAAAAAAAAAAAAAAAACAGCAATGGCTATATAAGAGAATTAGATGAAATTGTAGCAAAAAAAAAGAGAATTAGATGAAAAAGAGGACTGCGCGTTGTTCTGCCCCTCTATGTATCGAAGTATCCTCTCAAGCTTCTTCCCTGAGCAAAATCGGGCCAAACCACTGACCTTTTACTGTCAATTCTTCGTCACTTCATATCAAGGTTAGTGGCGATCTCTTCCTTTTCTCTCATCTTTTTTTTTTTTTTCCTATTTCGTTTTGCGTTTTTAGTATTCGTTGGTCTAATCGTTGTTCATATGAGGTAACCAATTAAGGTGTTAATCAGTGAGCTTTTGAAGGTTTTCATTTCATGGGTTGAATTCATTCATCTGGTTCATGATTTATATTATTAGAAGGCGGATCATTAATGGGTAGTGGCTTAGGGTTAGATGGATTAATTCGCCTGAGGTTTTTTTTTTTTAACTATTTTTTGCTGTTTAGAAGTTTTCAGATTTTGGGTTTTAGGGGTTTCTGCTCAGGTGATGACGAATTGACGAACCATGTTTGGGCTTGACTTTGTGAGTTGTGTTTTGATGTGAGTTGATATTCTTCGTGTGTTTTTTGGTTTATTTTCGCTTATTATTTTGAAGTTCAGATATTTTTTGTGTTTTGATCCCCGTGGTGATGCATCGTTGGTTTTGTGTTAATGAAATTTCCTTTAATGCTTACCAGAACCCCTGGAGAGAGAAAAAAAAAAAAAAAAACAATAGATTGATTTTTGGTTTAATTGTTCGGCATAACTCTCTTTACATATAAAGTTTCATTTTTAACTATTAGGTAAAAAAATATATGTTTATTTTCCTTATAACGTAAATGAACATATGTTTTTTTTAGTGCTTGAAATAAAATAAACAATTTTTTTTTTTATTACTGAGAGTAGCTAAGTTATATATGCATCGGAGTGTTTATTTCTTTATGGTCATGGTACCCTTTAATGACAGCTAGTGATCATTGTCTATTGGGTTTTTTCTAGTAGTAATATGCAACTTTTGCTTTTAGCTTCTTTAAATTATCATCCTAATGCTATCCTTTTTGGCTTACTTTCCTTTACAGTTAAAGATATTTGAGTTTTGATGGCATCTTCAAGTACATCAAAATCAATAGCCTCTTCAGAAACGTTTGAGCAAAGACAACATGCAGCAGAGTCAAATACTATTATGCAGCAAACTCCACCAAACCAGCCAAATCAAACCTTGTCAGATGGCCCCGTAGCTATTTTTTGGGATATTGAGAATTGCCCTGTTCCTAGTGATGTTCGCCCAGAAGATGTAGGCGGAAATATCAGAATGGCTTTGCGAGTGCATCCTGTAATCAAAGGAGCTGTTATGACGTTTAGTGCATATGGGGATTTCAATGCCTTCCCAAGGCGGCTACGAGAAGGTTGCCAGAGAACTGGTGTCAAGCTCATTGATGTTCCAAATGGAAGGAAGGATGCTGCTGACAAGGCTATCTTGATTGATATGTTCTTATTTGCTCTGGACAATCCTCCCCCCTCTTCCATAATGCTCATTTCTGGAGATGTGGATTTTGCTCCGGCACTTCACATACTTGGTCAACGGGGATACAATGTGATTCTAGTTATCCCTTCTAATGTTGGTGTTTCATCTGCTCTCAGCAATGCTGGTAAGTTTGTGTGGGACTGGCCCAGTGTGGCTCGTGGGGAAGGATTTGTACCCCCAGCTAGAGCTTTAATGCCTCCTCGTGGATGGCCAATTGACTTAGCTGGGCATCCAATAGGGTGTCACATTAATGAAAACCGAAATGTGCAAAATGAAGAAGCTATTGTATACATGGGGATCTCACAGGGATATTATAATTCTAGAGATTTTTCATTGGTTTCACAATCGCTAACCGAATGCAATAGTAATTCTTCAATGATACCTTGTTATCCTACAAATCTGAGGTCACAAAGTCTTCCATCTGGCTTGAACGAAGTTTCTACAGGCCCTACTGGTTTTAGAGATTACAAGGAGTCTACTTTGTGGGTACAACCTGGTGACTTAAATGGTCTAAAAGAGCAGCTTGTAAGGTTACTTGAACTTTCAGGAGGATGGTTGCCTCTTACTCGAGTTCCTGCTGAGTACCAAAAGGTTTATGGGAGGCCTCTCTATGTATCAGAGTATGGTGCATTCAAGCTCGTTAATCTTTTCAAAAAGATGGGGGACACAATGGCGGTGGAGGGTAAAGGCCATAAGAAGTATGTCCACCTCCGAAACTTAAAAGCAACCCCAAGTGCACCACCATTGGTTCTAGCTAGGAAAGAAAATAGGAAAGAGAAGGGGAATCAGGAAGAGTGTATGGATACTGTTAATGGTAATGGCTCCTCAGATGATTTCTCAGATGAGGAAAGAGTAGTCATTGAAGAGCCTGATGAAAGAAGGGGCCAGATGGAAGTTAATGTGGGGCCAGCACATCAAATTGAAACTGATGACAGTGTCCTTGAACAGTTCAAATATGAGCTGCAAGATATTCTAGTAAGCTATTCTTGTAGGATATTCTTGGGTTGTTTTGAGGCAATATACCTGCAAAGATACAAAAAAACCCTAGAATATCATAAGTTTGGAGTGAATCAACTGGAGGAACTATTTGAGAAGGTTAGAGATGTGGTGGTCTTGCATGAAGAGCCATTAAGCAAGAGGAAATTCCTGGCTGCAGTTGGTGGTTAGGAAAATCAGATGGCTGCCTTATTTTTCTAATATTCAGATGGCTTTTGTAGCTACGTATCTGTATGTGCCCATGTTGAGTATGCTTATAGCCATCCAGTCTCAGTGCATCTCGTTGTTCTCAATGTATTTTGCGATGTTTCAATTTACGTGTCTCCATGGATTCAAAGTTTATTCTTGCAACTTCCATGCATGACTTGTCCCAGTCAGCATTAACAATTTACTGTCATCAGGTGATGTACAGTTCTACATGTAATTAATTAACATCTGCCTTAATAAAATTAAAATAGAACTCTTGTAATGCAGGTAGTGTTTGACTAAAATGTGGAAATTTTATGTGATATCTACCTAGGGCTATTCACTCGATGGTTGGGTGTAAAATGAAAGCTTCTTGCATGTGACAGCACGCTATGAATGCCTTTGGTTCTCTATGTGGTACATCAACCCTCATTTAGCCTGGACGCCCTTATGTAGAAGTGCGCATTGGAAATTACAATGTATTTTTAATTCAGGGGTCCTCAAGCTAAAGGTTCATCAAATGTGTAATTTATTGAAATAATTTAACAGAATGTATAAATTAAACTTGTATTTAAATGTTGTCATGTCTTATCTGCTACAAATCTGTAATATAGTGCATAGCACAAAAAATAAATTAGAATTAATTATTACAATTTTTTTTTTTAATGTTTGTAAAGATATTAAATTTTTTTATCATTATAAATAAATAAATTGACAAAAAATTATTTAATTTTACTATAAAATCTAAAAGATGAAAACTTGGGCTAGGAAATACAATTATGTGCAATGTCACCCCTATCCTAAACATCATATAGATCCGGCCTGCCCTTGGTGAGGTCAAATGTCTTTGATTATCCGTTATTTATTTATTTTTTTGATTTCTAAAATGGTTTCTGCCAATGAGAGAGAAAAAACTTGCGCGAACACACACAGAGCATTACAGATTGGAGGAGCAAGGAAGTTTCGAGCTTGAACGGTGAGTCTCAGGCTCATGCATGCAAACAGGAGGTCATTTATAAGATTCAAAGGTGATCCATTCTCCCCAGGTATTAATTTGGGCAGTGTTTGATTCCATTAGTTTTTCACAGTTCAAGCCTCTTTGTTAAAGCTCTTCTTGGTATATCTCTTTTATATGTACCAATGACTCTCTAGCTTCAAACAATTTCAGTCGCTATTTTGTATCCTCTACTCGTTTATTTTCGGCGTATGTTGATGTAGGCTGACTTGAAATTTGACTACCTACCTGTTTTGGGTTTCCAGTAACAAATTATTAATTATATTTTATATTTATTACGTATTGTGTTTGTTATAAATATGCTCGTAATATTATAAAATTATAAATATGCTTATAATTTATTTAAAATTTTAAAATTATATGCATATTTATTATAACTATATCTATAATATTTATAAATTTTAACATATTTATATTAAATATATCTATAATTTTTATATTTTAAAATACATTAAGGTTACTTTTTTAACTTTCTAAACGTAACATAATATGAAACGTTATTAACTCCACTGTGTGACACATTAGTATTTACTGCCCGGGTCAGTTGGTTGATAGATCTTTGTTACATGTAAATTTTATTTTCATCCACGTTGACAAGAATCTAGTGTGCTAATTTTATTTATTTTCTTTACGTGTTAGTAGTATTGTATGTTATGAAAATTTACTGTAGTTTAGGTGGTAAAATTTATAATTTTTTCATAAAAAATTTAAGTTTAAATCTTACTTGTATAAATATATTTTTTTTTATCAATAAAAAAAATAACTTTAAAGTTCTTAAAAAAATAAAAAAATAGTATTGCATGTTACTACCTGAAGTACCAGTGTTGTCCAGCATATTACTCCCTGCCGTTGCTTCATGTACGTTATTCATTTAACATCTACCTGTCTCATTAATCATTTTCCGGTTGGAATATAGAACGTAAATAAATATATATTATAAAAGATATGTTAATTTTTTATATTGTAAATAAATAAATATATATATATTATCAACGAAAATTAAAAATAACATTAATAAAATAACTAAGCTATTTATAAATACGAGATAAATTGGAGGAGCTGATAATTTTTAATCATATAGTTGTATTTTATTGTAAGACTGAGTCTCAATAATGGTACTTGATGAATCTTCAACTATTTATTTAGTCGACTATAACTTGAAGGAACTTAATAAATCATTTTCACTTAAAATATTATATTTTTGTTGACCATCCGCGAATTCAACATGAATAAATAGCTATTATTCACTAATTTAATTAATAGCGACCAATTACTACCAACTTTAATTGATTTTTGTTAGAGCTTATAAGTAAGGTCTAGAAGGATATATCTGATTAAGATTTTTATAAATTTTTAAGGTTTATAATATATTTTAACATAATATTTTAAATTGTGATAAAAATTCTTATAAATTCATTAAAATATTGGGGTAGAAAAAAGAATAAATATAGATTTTTTTTACATATTATTTTAAGTAAAAAATCATTAAAAATTCTTCGCCTTTCGAAATCAACAAATTTTTTAAGTATATTTAAATTTTTAAATATTTTACAAAATCGTAATTAAATACATGTAAATTTTTAAAAATTTATATAAAATTATAATTGAATATCTCTTAACTTTTAAAAGACTTTAAAAATCATAATTGAGTATATTTAAATTTTAAAATTTTATAAAAATTATTAAATTTTTTAATTAAATACACCCTTAAATTAGCTATTATTCATTTATTAAATAAATAGCCACCAACTACAATCCGACATTAATTGATTTTTGTTAGGACTTAAATGTAGAAATTAATGAATTAATCGATGATAATTTTAACGAAATGAAATTGAGGGTGAGGAATTTAACAGGGGTAATTATGGCAGATGTCAAAATTTATTTTTTTAAATAATATTTTAAAACTCTCACTTCATCAAAATACGCTTTGTGTCACTCCACTAAAACACATCCACAAATTTTAACCATTTTTATTTAAAAAGTAAATAAATATACCACTTACACTGTTACACAGTAATAGATTTAGAATTTATACGCCGGGACCACGTATATAATAAAAAATAACATTTAATATTTTTTAATAATTAATTATTTTTAATTAAAAATATATATTATATACATTTTATTTTAATAAAAATGTGTATAAATTATTAAATTTGTACTGAATTATTAAATATTAAATATAAAATATGAAATTTAAATAGAATACAATAATATTTTGTATATATAATTTTTTATAATTTCATAAATATTATACCTCGAATATTGAACTGAAACACGTGCTCCTTTTAACTGTACACAGATCCACCACTACACTTACATACTCGCTAAAATTAAAATGTTTTTTTTTTATCAGCAAAATTCAAATACCTGAAAACTATAAAGTTTTCAATTTGATAACTTGTCATACAATTTTAACACATTATATTAGAAAGCGGTTAATAATTAATAAATCTTCGAAAAAAAAGGGAAAATATCACTTCTCTGTATCTGTGTTATATTATCACATTCAAAAATATTTATTTAATATTTTCGTATTTTTTATTTATAATAATAAAAAAATTATTAATTAACTATAACTAATTTTTTTATTATTCTTATTTAGATTTAGACCCGGTCTTCAATTCCAACGGTTAAGATTGTCCTACGTTTCGTATTGTTCATATTTATGCTATTTTTTATTATTATTATTATTCATTTTAATGTAATCGATGGTAGCTAGGGTTAAGCCAACCTTGTAATCCTACAATAGCCGACTCAGCAACAACCCTCAATCTCTTAGTGCAGTTTTAGCTGCCCTCTCTCTCTGCTTTCCCAATTCTCTCCATCTCTCCCACTATTCTCACGCGCCTCCTCTTCAATCGGCGGCTAGTGTTTTCACTGTCACATCCTTCCCTCTCCTCCTTCTCTCTCTTTTATTTCCAAAAAACCAAAATAAATCGAAATCAAAAACTTATCTTTCAGTGTTCTTTTTTATCGAACATTTGGTGTGCATTTCTACAGCTTCGTATTTATTTTCGTGGCTTCGTTGTGTTTGCTTCTTAATAACAAGAGGAGAGGGAAGAAAGAAAAAAAAAATATTTAAAAAAGAAGCAAATTTTGTCGAAAACAAAGTGAGAAAAGAAAGACTAGATTAGGGTTCTTATAATGGCAGCTCAAGTTCAGGTTCAGCCTCAGAATGCTATGTCGGGAGCTAATGCTGCTGCTGCGGCGGCTAACGGTGTGGGACCCAACCAGTATGTAACAACATCACTCTATGTTGGAGATCTAGACCAGAATGTCACTGATTCGCAGCTTTATGACTTGTTTAATCAGCTGGGTCAGGTGGTTTCGGTTAGGGTTTGCAGGGATTTGGCGACTCGGAGGTCGCTTGGTTATGGATATGTCAACTTTAGCAATCCCCAAGATGGTTAGCTTAATAATCAAAATGATTTTACATCTTGTTGCATGGTCGATGAGGTTGTATTAACTAATTATTAGATAATCTTCATTGCTGTGCCTAAAGTTTTTGTTGTGTTAACTTTGAGATTGGAATCTTTGGGTCCTTTGGTTGCTTTGTTAGTGTATCTAATGAAACTTATCTAGTGGAGAAGAGGTGAAATTGAATTTTCTTCCTTTTATCCTTAACGTTTAACGCCATGCTAATGTTTTTACACTTTTTTTTCCTTCTTCTTTGTTAGCGTGCACATTGTTGAGTAGACATGGAAATTCCTAATATTGCTGCTTATTATTATTTTTTGCTTCTTTGGTGATCTTTAATTTTAAAGACCTTCACATTTCGAGGGATTTAATGTATACTTTGTACGATTTTCTGAAATGAATTAACAGAATTATTTTTGGAGGCTTGAGCAGTTCCTTACCCTACTGTGCCATGGATTTTGTCTTGAATTTTTGCTCTTTTTCGATTAGTATTTGTGTCTGACTGAATAGGGGTTTTATAACTTCTTAACCTGTATATAATATTGAATTGAAGGTTGCTTAGATCATCGTAATCTTAGCATGACTCTCTTTTTTGGAATTATGTGTTTGTCATATTCCAACACACTTGGTATATAACGTGCTTCTGACTTTTAATGTATCAAAGAATTTGCAAGTATAGCTCGGCACCTTTTAAGTAATCATGGGTTGTTAGATTACTTACCAATAGGCTGTTAGACATTTCTGAGTTCTGACCGTTCTTTATAGGTTGTGCTGAGCTCACACTCGGACTTTCTTGAACAGCTCCCCTAGTTTCATTTTCAACTATGCCTTTTAGGTCAAATAGTATCTGTATCATGTTTCATGTACTATAGTGGCAAATAATATACTACGAGTATCTGCATAATGGGAACATTAGTTCTGTTAAGAAATCTATTCTATCCTTTTATCCTCAAGTCTATATTAAAGTTTGCTACTATTTTTGGTTATATTTCATAATCTTTCTTATGAATGAAATTTCAAATTGATGACAGCTGCCAGGGCATTGGATGTGCTAAACTTCACCCCTGTGAATGGAAGGCCAATTAGGATCATGTATTCTCATCGTGATCCAACTATTCGCAAAAGTGGAGCTGGAAATATATTTGTTAAGGTATTCTTTTCTAGTTCTGTATACTCTATATGGCTCTTTGCTATCTATTAAGTTATGTTTTCTGTTGTTAACTATGTTTATTTCACAGCTTGAACTTACCTTCCTTTCCATTAAACTTGGCAGAATTTGGATAAAACAATTGACCACAAGGCTTTGCATGATACATTTTTTGCTTTTGGAAACATACTTTCTTGCAAGGTAGCTACAGACATATATGGTCAGTCAAAAGGGTATGGCTTTGTCCAGTTTGAAACTGAGGAATCTGCTCAGAAAGCTATAGATCAATTGAATGGTATGCTTTTAAATGATAAGCAAGTCTATGTGGGACCATTCCTTCGCAAGCAGGAAAGAGAAACCGCACTCGACAAGTCAAAGTTTAATAATGTTTATGTGAAGAATCTCGCAGAATCAACAACAGATGATGATCTGAACAAGACCTTTGGTGAGTATGGAACAATCACAAGTGCTGTGGTGATGAGGGATTCAGATGGAAAATCAAAGGGCTTTGGGTTTGTTAACTTTGAGAATGCAGATGATGCTGCTAAAGCTGTTGAGTCTTTGAATGGAAAGAAATTTGATGAGAAAGAGTGGTATGTTGGAAAAGCTCAAAAAAAATCTGAAAGAGAAGTTGAACTAAAGGTTCGTTTTGAGCAAACTATGAAAGAGGCAGCCGACAAGTATCATGGGGCAAACTTGTACATTAAGAATTTGGATGACAGTTTATCTGATGATGAACTTAAGGAGCTATTTTCTCCATATGGTTCAATTGCTTCATGCAAGGTCTGCTGTGTTTGGGTTACTTTATGTATCTATTGAAACAAATGAGCTTTCTTTCCTATAAAAAAAAAAGTCTGCATTTTATATTTCTGTATTTTGCTAATGATCTATTTTCTTACTGTTTTGTTGACATGGCAGGTTATGCGAGATCCCAATGGAATTAGTAGAGGATCAGGTTTTGTTGCATTCTCAACTCCCGAAGAGGCATCTCGTGCTGTAAGTTGATAGTTGTTTTGTTCGTGCAGAGATACAATACATGTATGCTTTTATTGATCATTTTCCCAAAGAAATAAAGATCCTAACATTACTTGTATATTTGTGATTATAGTTATCTGAGATGAGTGGAAAAATGGTTGTTAGCAAACCTCTCTATGTTGCTCTTGCACAGAGAAAAGAAGATAGAAGAGCAAGGTTGCAGGTATGCATATGTAATGCTTATGCATCCCCCATCTTTCCCAACAATTTTGACATAACATGTATGAATCATCTGCTCTTGCATGTATTTAACTGTACTAGTAGAGGGACTGATGAACCCTTTTTAATATTTGAAAGTTTTTTCCTTGCATGCCTTTGTTTTTATCATTGATTCTTATTTAACTATGAACTTTATGCATTCATGGCCCTTTTCTGCTTCTACAGGCTCAATTTAATCAGATGAGACCCGTTGCTATGGCACCTTCAGTTGCTCCTCGCATGCCAATGTATCCCCCTGGCACTCCAGGCATTGGACAACAAATATTCTACGGTCAAGCCCCCCCTGCTATGATGCCTTCTCAGGTACTTTCTACTAGATTTGTTTATTGGAACACATCTTAATTCAGTCATTTTACCTGTAGGCGGTGCAGTTTTGATATTTTGATTGAACTTGGATTGTTCTATCTCACATAAATAGATCATATTCTGTACCATTACTTCTTACCTTGGATTTCTACTCCTTAATAGCCTGGATTTGGGTATCAGCATCAACTTGTTCCTGGTATGAGGCCTGCTGGAGCTCCCATGCATAATTTCTTTATGCCAATGGTTCAGCAGGGGCAACAGGGGCATCGTCCTGGTGGAAGACGTGCAGGAGCTGTCCAGCAATCACAACAACCTGTTCCATTAATGCAACAGCAGGTTGGTATTGTTCAGTCAGGCATTTGTTGTTTGTCATGCAATATACATGTGCTCAAACACACATTTTCAATGACTTTTTGATCGTAGATGCTCCCAAGGGGCCGAGTTTATCGTTACCCTCCTGGTCGTGGCCTTGCTGATGTTCCAATGCCTGGTGTTGCTGGAGGCATGTACTCTGTTCCATATGACATGGGTGGTGCACCAATGCGTGATGTTACAATGTCCCAGCCAATTCCAATCGGGGCTTTGGCTAGTGCCCTTGCTAATGCCACACCAGAGCAGCAACGAACTGTAAGTTCTTCTGTCCCAGCCAATTCCAATTGGGGCTTTGACTCGTCCATATCTTTTTCTTCTTTTTCATTTTCTTTCCATCCTGCCTCTGAATTGGTTGTGGACATTGCGTACTTATTCTCTGTTTTTCCCTATGTTGTGAAAATTTGTAGATGCTGGGCGAGAATCTCTATCCGCTTGTGGAACAGCTGGAACCTGAACATGCAGCCAAGGTTACAGGTATGCTGTTAGAGATGGATCAAACTGAAGTTCTACATCTACTGGAGTCACCAGAAGCTCTGAAAGCAAAGGTGGCTGAAGCAATCGAGGTTCTGAGAAATGTTGCTCAACAGCAGGCTGGCAATGCAGCCGATCAACTAGGCTCGTTGTCTCTTAATGACAACCTTGTCTCATAATTCCAACCGTGGGCAAATTTTTATTCCTTTCAGAAACTATGAATTGAGACCTAGGTGTGGTTTTGATAATTTCAAGAACTTCTTCCATTAGAGCAGTGGACAACTGAAAGTTGGTTTTATGCTTTGGATTTTTAAATTTTCTCGGAGGTTGTGACTATTTGTCTTTTTTGAGTTTTTGCAATGAACAAGCACCTTGTGATTTGTTTGAATGGTCCTACCTGCTAGAATGTTTGAAGTTGTTTGAGTACCATTTTTTTTTGGAGGTGTTTTATCTTTGGTAGGGAATGGATTTTGATTATTTTATGCAATACACATTTACTACATACGGGACACTTATGGCATATTTGTTATACTGTTTAGTAGTTTGGTTTCAAAATCATATCTTGTTATACTGATTAGGGGTGGGTTTTAGCCGCATGGAACAATTAATTGTTTGAATTTTTAATTGTAAAATTATGTGTTTTTTTTATTTTCATTTTAAATTAAAAATAATATATATTTTTTTTATTTTTTAAATATAATAATAATATTTTAAAAAATTAAATATTATTTTTAATAAATTTTATTATAAAAATTATTTTAAATAATTATATTATACCTTTTTAAGCAATGATGCACTCCAGTTTCCTTGTCTCAATTTGGTTTGTACGATTAGTCCTCTATTCCTCTGTCAAACAGTTCAGCAAAAGTTTAAAAAACGTTAGCTAAAATATAATATAGAGGCAATAAATTTTGAAAGAACTGGAACTTTTTTGCTTTATTTTAAGTAGTTTATTAATTTTCTAAAATAAATAGATAAATTTGTGAAAAATAAAGATAGTTATTTATGGAAGGATTTAGATGTTTGTTATTCTTACTGGGTATACATTGTCACGTATCATTCAATTCAATTCTCTGATTCATTAGATATAGCCAAGCCTTTTGATTTAGACATCGTTTATAATATCAAATTAACACAGTTGATACTTGGATATTCAAATAACCATGTACTTTATTTAATAGACTATCGTTTGTGTTTCAATCTAGGAATCCGCCATTTAGATTCCAATTAAGAATTTTCAGTTTAGTACCTTTTTTTTTAAAAAAAAAATTGAAAGTTTAACGCCCTTCTAAGTTGGTTATAGGGTGACCTCTACGTCCTTTTTTGGTACTCTATACATGTAAAATATTACTTAATTGAAAAGGGGAAAAATGGCAACTTAAAGCGGAGGCCACGAGTGTTCACGGTTCAATTTTGTCTAATTTTTAGTACAAAAATTTAACTAAATTAGATCGTTCATATTATTTTAATCAAACTGGACCATTTAATTAATAAAAATTTTAAAATCGAATAGTTCAATTCGATTTTGTCCAATTTTCAAAACATTTTTTTTTTGCACGTATTGTTTACCTAAATTTGATCTGCTAAAATATTATCAACTTTGTCTTTGTCCTAGAATTGGTTGTTCTAAATGCGAGCACACTTATTCTGGGTTTAATAATCTATTTTTTTTTATATTTTAGCTTGAATCAAGGTAAACCAGTGGCGGTTTGTATTATATTAGTATAAGCGAAAAGAATAGAGAACTGGATATTATTGTATAAATTGTAATATATTAGTCTAAGCGAAACGAACCGAGAACTGGATTAATAATAATAATAATATATTATTTAAAAAAATAATATTTTATTTATAACAATTTAGTCCAGTCCAGTTCGATTCGTTAAAAAATTTACAAAATCAAACCATTTCACCAATAATTTGAGTTATTTTTAACCGGACTGAACCATATAATTTATAAAACTGTCCAATTCGGTTCAATCCGGTTCGATTTTTCGGTTTTGTCCAATTTTTGAACACCCATAGAGGCCACTGAGAGATTTTAACACGAAGCATTTTACCTAGCAAGGTTTCCATCACATGCACTTGGGCCCCTTTTTTTCTCGGCGCCCATTTTCAGTGTTTATAAATTTTAGCAACAATAATTAATGTTTCTAAGGGGTGTCTAAGTAGTTATATACATACAAACATTCATCATAGGAAGTCTTCTAATCACAAATTTGTGATATATTACAAGTGACAAAACACACAAGTGATTGAACGTTTTGTTGGACTCACTCAATTTCAAACCAGTAACATTCTACCATGTCATTTGTAACGGGATATCAGTGAGATCAAAAACCTCGATCAAAGCTGCTGCTTCTGACAAATTAAAGATCGTGTCTGTTACCATGTCTCAGCCTCAACCCAATGTTAGCTTCTCGTTCATGTTGAATTAGACTATCAGGTTCCAAGTTGGAGTCGTGCATATCAGATGCACTCTCTCTTTCACTCTCAAGCCGTTTTTCTTCTGCTTTCTCGCCAAAATTATGAAGCCTGCGGCCAATTAGATAAAGGTCATCACGTATGGAGTTGTGAAGGTTGGTAAACCAGATATGAAATCTCTTTGCGCAGAACCACAACAGGCTGAAGGAAAGGCATCCGATCCAGGCGAACCGGTAGACTGCAGAATTAACGACTAATGGATATCCAAGCACAGGAAATAATCCCCTTGCAAGAACATACGGTACACAAAGGTATGTCAACAACTTCATGATGATCGGGAACACAATCTCACGTAGAACCCAAAGAACTTGAAGCCTCGTGAAACCATCTTCTCTCACCCTTTCAAATTTCATTCTCCAAGTTTCATCTATGAGTGGTATCACGTGGTCAATCATAACCTGCTCACGTACAGAACCAAATCAATATGGAGTAATTGAGTATTTACTTGCCTCACCTTACTAGATTTCAATGTCAGTTAAGGTAGCAAAAAGCGATGGTGGTGTAAGCTCCTAACTTAGTAAAATGTAAACATAAACAATTGAAAAGATTGATAAAATTGAAGTGCCAAGTAGTAGAACAGGCATGATATAACTTCATGCCTCTCTCCTCCCTTAAATTCTTCTCTAAAATTTCCAATTTTCGTTAAATACCATAAAGCATAAACCCCATCAATTGACAGCATTATAACCTCCCAATTTTATTTTTAAAAGCACCTCACTTGTAGTTGCACAGACCTCAAAGTACTTTGAAAGGCTCTTTGAAACAATTTTTCATCCTTTCCAATTGACATCAACCATATTGAAAGAAAACAGAAGTACAAGAATGGTAATACTCACAAGTCTGGTCCATATCTTGAGAATAATAAGACCCAATGCCCAGTCCTGATACAAGAGGAAAACAGGGCTTTCATCCACAGGAACCCGAAACGGTACAATTACCAAAAGCTCAAACAGCAGCCCGATCAATACTGGAATGACAAAAATCTGGAACAGTACATCAAGGTCAAAGCATAAGAGAACCTGCCAAATGAAAAACCTGACATACGAGTGAAAAAAAGTGGGGTAATTCATACCCAAATTGACAACAGTGCAGAACTCTTGATGACAATACCACACCACTTCCAGATCTGACCCAGCAGAACTATCACTCTCTTTAATCTAATGTGCTCAATGAAATATCTAACTCCAGTTACAGCAGTCCAGATCAAATAACCCCCAATGATGAAAGCATATATATCTAAAAGAGAAAAAACAAAAACATAATCTCAGCAAAAATTATGAAGCATAGTAACAGTATAACTACCAAAACCAAAACCTCTATTACCATTGCACTTGATTCCATGAGTTACTGGAAGAAGAGGAATGGCATTAAAAATTGCTCTTCCGAGTGTAACTGGTACAACTATTAGAGCAGAGTTGAAAAGAAGTAAAGTCATCCAAGCCACTAGCAGTAGAAGTACAATTCGAAGTACAAAGCCATACCTGCTACAAGACAGATTTGAACAAGAACATAGCAACAAGAACAGTCAAAAGATGAGCCAAGAGAATAATATAAGATTGACGATGAGCCAATAAAGAGGGTAAGAGAGTCAATTCCTAAACAATTTTAGAATATCAGTAAAGAGAAATCCTAATATTATACAAATTTGTACTTATTTTTGCACTCATATCTCTCATATTGTGTCATTTGTCAAAATTATTTTGAAAATTGAAAAAGCGAATTATTTTTCTAGATATAATATTGACACATGCCACAACATGAAGAATGTGGGTACAAAAGTGTGTAAATTTGTGTCTTTAGAATTCCTCTACTAGTAAAAGGAAGTTTCCCATGAAGTGAAGGTAAAACAGACACGCATACACATGTATAGAAAATTAGATAATGGAATATAGAAGGTTGAACCTACTAATTTCAAATTAAAAGGTATCCCACAACTTACTCTGAATCAGATTGTTCATCACCATCATAACCCTCTGAAATATTTGAATTCTCAGATCCAAGACGGTCTCCATTTGGATCATCAGCACCTGGAAGTGCTACAACAGGCTGGTCCTGCCCAGCTGGAGGCACTGCCTGAAGCCTGTCCTGCATTCCTCCTTCTACATTTGCATTTTCTTGACCATTGTTATCATCAGGTCTGGGCAACAAAAAATCTGTCAAACCTAGTGCCCAGCCAACAATCATAAACCAATAACGGAGAAGGGATTTGATAGTTGTCCGCAGCTTAAAATGCTCAATGGCAAAGGGGATGCATATTTGGAAGAGAAGAATGTTAGCTGGAACTTCTGTAAATGGGTCAGATACCCTGACAAAAGAAAGACTTCAGATTAGTAAAGGAAATACAAAAGGTAAATTATATCATCAATGGCACTTCTGAGCAAAGTTAGACACTATAAAATATTGAGAGCCATCTTACGATATATCAAGGGGAAACATAGAGGGTGCTATCCGCATAGAAAGTTTTGATGGTAAATATACGAGCATCACAATTAAACTTCCATAGACAAGAACGGATAGAAGAACCCTACGAGCATGTTTGTGCACAGGATCATCAATAAGATCACGGAACGGATTATAGTTTGGGTCAGCTGGATCTCGTAAGAAGTAGAGAACTCCATTACGCAGTACCTATCAATAGAAAGCTCAGGATCGTAAGGCTGCAGAAAGGCATTTTGTATGATGGACTAAATGTTAAAGAAAAATACCCCTCGAAGAAGACTGACGAATATGCTTATTTGAAGCATGTAAACAATTCCTACAACCCAGTGTATAAGCACGCTTGTCAAGGGAGAAACTGAGAAGAATTGAACTCTTTCAGACATTGACTTTCCAAATAACCTTATGGTACAGAAGTCAAGCCACCATCCACACATCAATGGGAAGACTCCCAACTCAATGACAAGAAGGAAAGCAACTTTAATCATAGTCATCAAATGTTTCATTGCTGCCAAGAACTGCCTCAATAGAGATGGAATTGTCTCTGTTATAGATGCAACACCCGCAAACCTCCCCATGGTCAAAGGGTCACCCCTGGAGTACCGAACTAATGCAACAATAGCAAGGTAGATAAACACTAGAGAGCATATGAACATATATCCAATAGCAAGGGTCATATAATCAGAAAGACTGGATATTCCAATAGTAGGCACCTTCAGTAGATCTGCCGAAAGTGAAGAACTTATATTGTTTGTGACTTCATTAAGTCCAGAACTGTTTACTTTCAACATTGCTGCAACCTTTCCAACCATAGCACCGTCTACACTTTCAGATGACAAGTTGCTTACAGTAGTTAGCGCATTCTTTAAAGTAATATTTGCCAAGGAGAGAGCAGATTCTGTAAGTGGAGCTACTGTTGCCAAAATTGGACCCCTAGCAGAGGAGAAAAGCCAAGAAATATAATAGAGTGTAATCCGACCTAATGAAAAAGGCACAAAGATCACTGCACCAAGGAATATCATATTGCTTGCTAGAACCTGTAGAGAAAAGAACAATCAATTTGATCCACAGAAATCACGAGAGTCACAATGTAATTTCAAGATGCAACTTATTTGAGAATCTTTTTCCGGTAAAATTTTACCCCATAAAGCTAAACTAAAATTTGAGATTTGCTAACAGAGAAAATATAATCTGAACACTACTTGTAGTATTTTTCTCGCACATTCCACTTAAATACATGAGCTAAAAAAAAAAAGACAAAATATTCAACAGAAAAATAGTCTTGCAAAGTAAGTTACGAATAACCAAAATTCATGCCTCTTTCTCTCTTATAAGATGATAAGGCGGAAGAACCCGCCATAAACATTATACTTACAGTGAATGCATTTTCAACCAGATGAAAGACAGGGCCCTGCATACCAATAAGTTCATCAAAAGGTACATCCTCTGCACCATCACCATCGTCTAAACCATCAAACATCTCAACATGAGCTTCAAGACGAGCAGCCGGCATTTCCCATCTAGCAGCTACATTTTCAGGGTTCCTTCTGACCATTTGGGCTGCTCCAGCAGCATCATCAGCATTTGCATCACCAGCCATAATCCTATTAGCTTGTCCAAGTGCCCTTCTTGCAGGGCGAGCAGCATTTCTATCCCCTTCTTCCCTCTCAACATCCTGTTCTCGCAAATTCCTAAAATGGTCCCTCAGAGATGTTATACCAAGAAATATAAACACAATGCTAGCTGAAAGTGCAAAGCCATACAGGCAGTCAGCAAAGATAATTGCAAAGGACAAGTGACTTAGGAACAATCTCTGAGCTTCTATGAAACTCCTCACAAAAGCCAACCGCCATATCCAGAATGTGATGAAAGGGATGATGATGATCCAAACAGTAACCACAAAACCAAGGCGCATAATGAATTGCAGTACATGACAAGCTTTCATTGCCATCCCAATTATAAACTCTCTGAAAGGAAGGCGAGCTGGAGCATTCTCAGCATATACAGGAGAGAAAGAAAATGCATATTTGCAAACCTGCAATGCAGAAGAAAGGAAATATGACTCCATCTTAAAGTAGAAATAAGAGCATGCTTCAATTTAAGTAGAACAAAAAACTTCAATCAGCGGTGAACTAAAACCATCCATTAGAGTAAACAATTGGATCTGATCTGGTGAAGCAAATATTAGTTTGGAATTGCAATGATTATTGGGAATCACACTTGAAATAACATTTTTTTTTGTTTTGTTTCATGTTTGGTAAAATTATACCTGATAACATTTCTTGGAATATGGCTTTACACATAAATTTCATGAAGCTCTATGAGAGGCTATAGTAAATTGATTCCCTAAAAATCAAGAAAACATGTAATATTTCTATTTCTACCCTCATTAATATAAAACTTCTACCTATACAGCGTTTGTGTTATTGTTTTAGTAACTAAAAATCACCATAATACTGCAACGCTAAATCTACACATTATTTTATTTTATTTTTGCAACCCAAAACATTAGGTATATCTTACCAAATACTATATTTATTTTTTTACAGAACTAGCTCTGGTGCATAGATCCTTAGCAAACAGAAAGACTGCTTTATCTGAAAATGAATACCTTAGAAATAGATGGCCTTCATTCAATAAAACAAAAACAAACAAAAAACACCTCCTTTATTCACATACAAAAATGACGTAAAGAAAAGGTTAATGTTTGATAGTGCCTCATATCCCAAACCAATTTTGAGATTCTTGTGTTCCTATCTTAAATTATCAATACGGTAACAGCTTCTAAGAAATTTAATCCAATTTTCATTGTATAGAGCTTCAAGAGAACCCAAACAAAAGAAAGATAAATGATGGAATATCTCCACTTCCCAAAAAGAAAAGAAAAAATGAGTTCCTCGAATTCTTTCCAAATAAAAAAAGGAACAGCTATAATACTGAATAGCAACTCTAACGTAGAAATTATTCCTTTAACAATGCGATAAAAGCATAAGGCAAGCCACATAGAAATCAGATCGGTCGCTAGAGCTACCATACTATATAATCTCAGCATCTCAGCAAAATTAACCGATTAGAACAATTTAATTGAACAATAACCAAAATCAAATAAAAAACTCTTAACAGATTATGACAAAACCCTTAAATAAGCAAATTAAAACCAAAGATTCTTATCACACAAAAAGGCTAACTCAAACAAATAGGGAGAAAGAGAAAAAACCTCGCACTGACGAGCGTTGCTGTGATTGAGCCACTGAAGAAGACAAGCCTGATGCACATACTTGATGCTTCCACTACACGCGCATGGGTACCTGAGCGGATTCTCGGCTTCAGCCGGATTTCTACAGATCCTACATACTTCCTCTTCCTCTTCATCATCTTCATGCGTTGCCGCCGCAACCGCCATAGAAGACGACGAAGAAGTAGCGATCGGTTCGCTCTCTTGGGAAGAACAGGACGAAGACGACATCGTTTTGATGATATCAGGTTCCTCTGTGGACGGCGTTGCGATATCCATAGGGGTGATTACAGAGGCGATCCAATCCGGGTCGACTCAGGCGAAATGTGCGGTTGTCTATTGTATACTTTCGCGTCGAACCTGGACGGAAAAGTAGTTTTTAGAATGGCAATGAGATAACCTAACTCTTATCCCCAAATTACCCTTGAGTGATACAATCTAACGGTTGTCCTCTGGTATTTAAATTTCGGCTAATGTCGGTTTGTGGACCGACGCGGCTCATAATCAGGTGGAACGGTAGATTAAACCAACCAATTTACTCACATGATCTCAAATTTTTTTTTTTCAAAAATAACAAAATTAACGCCTTTTAAAATTTATAATAATAAAATTAACACTCTTTGCATTTAAATTTATATTTTTATAATTAAAAAAAAAATTAATGTCTTTTTTTAACACCTATTTAATTAAAATTGAACGATGATAGTTTAGACCTGTTCAATATTATTGGGGTGCTAGTTTTGTTAATATAAATTTTAGGGGTGTTATTTTTGGTAAATTTTTTAAATTTTTTTATTTTTTTGTTTTTTAAATTATCAAAAATATTACCTAAAATTTTAAAGGATAAAAATAATAATATTATTTTTAATTAAAAAATATAAATTAATATTAAATATACTAGTTTTATTCTTATATATTTAAAAAATGTTAATTTTATAATTTTTTCAATTTTTTTCATCGTAAAAATATGAGATAAAATATTAAAAAAAATAAATATTTAAATTTTTCATAAAACATAAAATTTTATAAATTATTTTCTTTAGTAATCAACCTATAAACAATAATTTTTTATATTGTTTAGTTTTTTTTTTCTTTTTTATTTCACTTTTTTTTTATGAGATAAAAAATTTGATAAAATAAATATTTAAAAAATTTCAATAAATATTTTTACAAATTATAAATTTTTATTACAATAATTTTTTATAAATTTTTTTATATAATAATTAATTTATAAATAATATATTATATTATTTGATTTTTTTTTCTTTTCTTGTTTATTTTCTATAATTTCCTTACATTTTTTTATTTCATACAAATCCAAAATATGCAATGAGTACTACCCACCTTTAGATTAGGAGTTTCATGACTAATTTTTTCATATCAATATGCCTTAATTGATAAATCATTAACGTGCAAACGCTTGCTTACATAATTTTTGTATTTATATCAATATATATCTAATTACATTTTATATAAAAGTATAAATCATATTTTTTATTTTTATTTTTACAATGATTATCATATTTATTTTTAATATACATGTATGCTTTTTGATTAAAAATTTGTTTTAATGATGAATTCTAATTAAGTAAAAAACTATTGCTAATTTTTTATTCTTTCTTTATTTTGTTATTATATAACATAAATTATAAGTATGTTATAGAAATTAGAGAAAGAAAAAAAAAAAACATAAATCATGTATAAGACAAATATACACACACACGTCTTTAACTAATATATTATTAACTTTCTTGCTTTGTATGCAACAACCAAGTCAAACCAAACTTTTATAAAGAAAATACCTTAGCCCTAACAAAAACACTTACTCTACTACCCAAATATTAATGTAAAGAAGTTGAAAACGAAGCTTTTTCTAGGACATGGAGTGCTTCTTTCATAGTTGGTCTTTTTTGTGGAACAAAACTAGCACAACTAAAACCTAATTTTAGATATGCAATCACAACCTCTTCTTTTCTTTCAACTTCACCTTTGATTGCCACATCAACCATTCTCAAAACATGATTCTTGTCCTCTAACATTAAACTGGATGTCCACTGAATTAGCTCCAATTCTGAGAAAACTCTACCAGTGAAAATCTCAAGCAAAACAACACCAAAAGAAAACACATCCCATTTTGGATTGGGCTTTACATTCTTCAATGACTCAGGGGCCTTGTAAAGTGATCCACCAATTGAAGAACTAGATGTTGAAGGGCTACATGTCAGACGTGGAAGATCATGTTGAATGTCACCACCACGAGATGTTGACATGGACCTAAGGCTCCTAGAGCATCGACCTGAACTGCTTGCCTTATGGCTCGTATTGTCTAAAACGAACCGATCGAGCCCGAAATCACTAATTTTAGGTTCCATTTCTGGAGTTAAGAGAATGTTGCTCGGTTTGATATTGCCATGCACGTGTTTCTTCTCATGGATGTAGGCTAGTCCTCGTGCAATGTCCCTTACCATCTTGAACCGGACCTCAAGTGGTAGATGACATGGAGATGAACCCGGTTTTCCTAAACAATAATATTAGCATAAAGAAACCAATAAATTGCAAACATAGTTTACTCTATTCTAGGAGGAGTCATGCATGTTCTTCAAAAATATGAACACAAAAACAAATGCAAACATGTTGAATGGACAAACCAAATGATCAAATTTAACATGAGCTCAACTAATAATAATTATTATTATATATACATATATATATATATATATATATATATATATATATATATAAAACATAAAAGAGAGAGAGACACAATAAGGGCGTATAAAACACTGAAAAAAGGACTCATTTGACTGTTTTCTACGAAATTGACATATGACATGCAGTGAGTGTTACTGATATCTAGTGCATGGTAGGCGTCAAACAAACTTATAAGCCTGTGTGTTCGTCACGTGAAGTTATGAATATTCTCGCAGATTTCCCTGATCTTGTTATGGCATCAAACATATTTGTATTTTTTTCATATTAAAAATAGAATTAAAGTCATGTTTATATGTTTATGAATTACAAAGAATAAATAATTATTAATATTAATTAACTAACCAAACTCACTATAATATGTTTATTTTATATTACTAAAGTAATTCACTGCAGGGAAAATAAATTGATTGTTAATCAAAGAATACAAGGACTCGTTGTAAAGAGAATCCTATGGACTCTAAAGAAAGTAGTTTAACATGAAGTTGCTAAATATTAGCTCCAAAAAGAAAGTTCATAAGGAAAAAATAAAATAAAAATGCCATTCTATACTTTCAAACCAATAAATGAAATATGAAATTTTTTAACTTCACTCAAATTTGCATATAAGCATATAATTTTGCATTTATATCACTCTATACATGTCGGTCAATGTATTCTAAGAAATTTTATGAGTTTTGGGTTTTTCTTGTGTTTTTTTAGCTTTTAAAGCTTATGAGAAGAAAATTGTTTGATTCAAAAGTGCTTTTACTGGTCTTCAAAGGTACGCAAAATTAGGTTCACATATCGGGGCATTTTAGTGCAGAAAACATTCAATTGCTAACATTGAGAATGAAACGCAGCGTATTATTAGCATAAAAGACCTTTTTTTTTTTATAGTACGCGTGGGAGAGAGACTTACTGAAGCTCATATTAGCAAGGCTGCCATTCGAAACAAACTCATAGATAATAAGCTTCTCATCATCACCCCAATAAAACCCACAAACCCGAACCAAATTGGGGTGACGAAGCTTAGCCATTAGTCTCACATGGTTCTCAAACTCCTTCATCTTCACAAATCTACTCTCACCAATTCTCCTTACAGCAAGTGCAGTCCCATCTTCAAGCAATGCCTTGTACACTATGCTTGCACCAGTTGCCCCCAATATATAAGCTGATGCTTTCAACAATGTGTCTACCTCAAGCCCTAACTCCTCACCCACCATCACAAGCACACCGCCTGTTTGATCCCTGCCATTTTGACCTTTTTGCTGATTATCCATTATTTTTTGTCCATTTTTCTCATCCGTGTCACTGTCAGACGAGCTTGTAGCCTCTTCTGATGTATCTTCACTACCTTTGCTTGTTAAGCAAGACCAAGCAGATTGTTTCGGGGCTTCCTCTGGGAATTTTTTAGAACCCATTTGTGTTTGCTCTGTTGCTTTATTGATTGGTTGATTGACACTTTTTTTCTTTCTAAGATGGTAAACATAGAGAGTAATCATTGCTAGAACAGCCACTCCAGCTAAGTCTCCGACGGCAATTCCTGCTACAATGCCGGGTTTTAGGCCACTTTTGGCTTGCTTTTGTGTTTCGTTTGAGTTCGTTCCTTGGTTTGAATCAATTGTTTTGGGTATTGCTGCAATTGCTGGAGTTGTGGACATATTAGGTGGTGTGGACAAAGTTGAAGGAATTGAACAGAGATTTTTGAGGGGTTTTCCACACAAATCATCATTACCTGAAAACATCTCTGTTTTCTGATTAATCAAAGCTAGTGACTGTGGAATTGGACCAGTGAGATTGTTGAATGAGAGGTCAATAGTGGCATTCGTTGGAATTTGCTCAGCAAACTCTTCAGAAATCTTCCCTGAAATCTTGTTGTAAGAGAGGTTGAAGTAACTCAACTTGTCACCGCCAAAATCTAATGGTAAAGAACCATTAAATAAATTTGAAGATAGATCTAAAACCTCCACTCTATCAAACCCACTTAGAACACTACCGGAAAAGTAGTTACTCCTAAGAGAAATGACTGTAAGGTTTTGCAAAGAAGTAAGATTTTTTGGGACTTTACCAGCCAAGGCATTATCAGAAAGATTAAGCAACTTGAGGCTTTTAAGAGCACCAATATACTTAGGTAACTCACCAGAAATCACATTATTTGAAAGAGAAAGCACCTGAAGCTCTGAAGCATTGAAGATGGTAATAGGCAAAGACCCATTGAAAAAATTGTTGGATAGATCAAGATTTTGAAGGTGTTCTAAGTTTCCCAAACCCTCTGAAATTGAACCCAGTAGATGATTATTTGGGAGGACTAAGCTTGTGACTCTAAACATATCAGGTGTTCCAGGGTTTCCCATTTCAGTACATGTGACTCCATTCCAAGAACAAGGTGTTTCATCATTATAGTTCCAATTTTCTAAAACTGAAAGTGGGTCACTAAGAATAGTGTATTTGAAAGAGAGTAGAAGCACCCCATCTGAGTTTAGACCAAATGAGTGAAGCAGAAGAAGAGAAAAGAACAAAGAGACCCTCCAACAATAAAAACAGAGACTTTTGGCATTTGGGTTCATTTTTTCTTGAAATGAGTTAACATGTTGTCCTCTACTTGGTCATGGTGTAGAAAAAGAACTAAGAAAGTGAATGAGATAGAGATGGTGACCAACTATGGTTATGTGTTGTTTTGGTCACCAAAATCAATATGTGAGGTTGAAGCAGAAAGAAGGTGGAAATAAATTGGGAGACAATAATTAATAGTCGGTGAAAGGAAAAAAGAGAAAAAGATGGTGTGTGTGAATTGCAGAGAAAGATATGGGGCTAAAAGCTAAAGCCAAAGAGATGTCTAAACTCAAGTCTGAATCTTTTTTTGCAGTAGATTATATTAAAAGGATCTTACTGAGAAATGGGAAAGGTAATATAAAACAGCTGTTATGGCTTTCTGCCAACCCTGAGTTTAACTTCTTGTGTACCATAATTAACTAACTTATTTTGTTAGGAAATAAATATTAGAGCAGAAAAAGGAATCTCTTTTCAGCTAGAAGACACTCATGTGAGTTGGTGCTCCTGAATAGTTTTGGAGAAAATTTGTCCAACCTTGTTAGTTTATAGAAAAATGCTTAAGGTCACAAAGATCTAGTTTATATTGTATTGCTTTTCACTTTTAGCATGGTAACTTTAGGAATTTCGTTTCTATCATCCTTAAGCTAGCTAGAATATGAGTAATTATGATGGAAAAAAAAAAAAAATGGTTCAAAGAAAATGGTTATGCATATTGGAAAGAGGAAGAGAAACGTTAAAAAAGTACTGAATTGTTCTTGATCATGTGTTGGTAGTTGGTACAAGTAAAATTTCCCAAATTAAATTAATTATTGTTCAAATGGTATGAATAAAGTTTTTTTTTTTTAAATATTAAATAAATGTAGACATTACTAAAAAAAATAAGTATTTTTTTATTTTAATAAAAAGGATTCCATTTTTTCAACATATAATCAAATATGTAGTTGTTGACAAAACGTTGATTATTTGATTTATAAAATTAACCATAACTAATTAGGTGTGTAGTCAATATAATTTTTACAAATTTGAAATACATGGTTAACTAAAACTAAATATATATTAGCATTATATATCTATATATATACATAATATTTTAATATACATACATGGTAAAAAAAACGTTTTTGATATCAAATTCATTCTATATGTGTTTAGTTAAATATCAATATTATATTTCTTATACTAATCTATAGAGAAAATATTATGTTAACAATGTTTTTTAAATTAAGAATATTTTAAAATAAATATTAAAAATAAGAATTGTTTTAAAACTAATATTTGTTGGTTATTTTTAGAAATTGCTAGGCGAATATGATAATTAACATGATTAATTTTAATTGGAATTTGTAGCATTATTATGTACAATTTTGTATTTGTCTATATCGTTGGAACATGATCTTATGAAGCACAAAATTTCTTTTCAGAAAAGGCAATATTGAACCCATAATGATTTTATTGAGTAGATGTCACAACTCAAACAATATGCATCGTGCGTGATTTGAGATTTTTTTTTGCACGTAATTGTGTGAAAACATCTCTTATCTTGCATCAAAGTTAAAATTATTTGTAGATTGACGTGATATCAGCATAATTTATCGACCATTAATTAATAATTTAGAATAGTATAAATGTTGTCAATCCCAAAAAAAAAAAAAAATTAAAAAGAAAAATAAAGGCAATATTGACACTTTGATAGTTCTCCACTAAGTCTATTATTGTTTACACTATTGAGCATGTGAATGAACATAACAGAGTAGTTGTATTAGGTGGTCGAAAGCAAATGTAAAAAATAGACATAAATAAAGAAAACAAAAAATATTAAAGTTGAATTTGGAAATGGACGAGGGGAACACTTGTGAGTATATTACGGTCTATGGATTCAGTATAGTTGTCTGTCTCTCTATCAAATTTGGGAGGAGTTGGCTTTAATGCTCGTCAAAACTGCTCTCTACTTTTATTAAAGTTAAACTATACAAATTAAGCAACATACTAAAAGCTAATCCACTTGCCAAATATCTTGTTCTTTTCTTTTTAATAAATATAAACACAACACGCACACGTACAAAAGGAACAAGGTGATAGTACCTACCATACATGATTAAGTTTTTCCTCTGACTAAAACTCACTTTTAACTTTTAAATCAAGCTTTAATTCTTGTTGTAGTTGTGTCTTAAAATTATTTCCCATTAGACTACAAGTGATCACTTTTTTACCCACTTTTTTCTTTTCAAAAAACTCAGCATTTATTAAAATAATAAAACATATAAAATAATTTAATTCATAACTATTAATATTATAATAACTTAATATTGCTGTAGTCATAATATATATATATATATATACACATAAAATTAAAGTTACATAGACTTTTTATTCATTAATATTATAATATTCTTTAATTTTATTTCTTGACACTCATATTGCTTGTTCACTTCATTTAATAGAGTGTTTATTTTTTTAATTTAATATTTTACAAATATTAAAACAAATACAATATTCAATCATGCTATCAGTTATAGAACTTATAGCAAGTTTTATGCACACACAAAAATAAATAAATAGAACTTATAATAAGTTATTGCAAAAAAAAATCAACAAAGCTAAATATAACAGTTCGAAAAGTAGCTTGTAAATGAGAAAATATGTCAATCATAAAACCAAATGAACCATTAAACCTCACAACAAAAGAAGATAAGTTTCAAACACAGTAATATTCTTCTATAATACCCTTAAAGCTTTATTATATACTTTTGTTATAATTATATATAATAAATGATTATCATCATAAATTAATATTAAAAATTAATAAAAAAAAAAACTCATATATATATATATAATGATTGGATTTGATTAAGTCCTCAATGCAAAGCATAGAAACCTCAACCATGGCCAAAGCTTCTCTAAAAATTTTACTTTTTTTCTCTAATTTTTTCTCACTTTAATTTCGTGATTAAATAGAACTATTTTTTTCTTTTCTTTTCTACAAGTGATCACTTGAAAACCACTTGTATAGTTAGCTTTGAAAAATATGAATTGATTGAATATTAAGATTTTAGAGTTTGTTGAACTGTTTGAAGAAAGTGTCATAATTATTATAAATTTATGATAAAAGATATATTAACTTATTATTTTATCTCTATAATTAATTATATATTAATATTTTTTTATTTATAAAATTTTTATTAATAAAAAATAATTATCGCAATAATAATTTTATTTATGACAATAAATTATTTTTTAAATATTATTCATCTAAATATATCACCTTTTAAACATTATTTATCTAATTTTAAGAGTAATGCTAGCTAGTGATCATGATTTTAACATCATATTCTCTATTATTACTTAATCTAAATTATGAATATATATATATATATATCTTAAATTAAATAATAAAATCAAAATTTAACGTAGAAAAAAGTGATATAAAAAATAAATATTAAAATTAGGGTACATAATATTTTTCAAACAGGCAGTAGCCTAATGGTTTGAGCATTAGAGGTAAGGCGTTGAGTTCATGTCCTTATACGGTTGGATACGAGTTCGAATCTTTAGTGTTCTAAAGTTGCTTTTAAAGGGCATCGGATATAGTTGCCTCTCGGGCTTTGTCGTCGGACTCAAATTTTCTAGCATTTTCTGATTCGTCCCTGATTGATACCAAAACAATAAAAGCGATAATCTTTGGTAGTATAGTGGTGTGTGGCAATAGTCCTATTCTTGGAGTTTTTCAATTTAAAAAAAAATACATTTTTCAAATTTAGTTTTAGCATATTTGTACCCGTGTCTGTGACTTATGAGTTATGTCGTATGGTGTTGAAATAAAGGCTAGCAATAAGCCACTAACCTTCCTTTCGAAGGAAAAAAAAGAAGCTCTAGTCCATCTGCTTTGCTTCGGTGGTTTTGGCATTCGAACCTTTCAACTATGCAAACACTGCTTATACCGGCCGGTCGTTCCGGTTATTGTTCGGCTGCGATTCCACCGGTTGTAACGTATGGAACTCCGGCTCCCAATCTTCACCGCTTCGCCTTACGACCATTGAGCCCAACTCTCTTACCTTCGAATTCTCACCTCTCCTTCAGAACCTCACACTCTCCGAATGAAACACTAAAGAAACTCATTTTCACTTCTATTAGGTCGTCTTCTTCTTCGTCAACTCCAATTTCGCCTACTTTTACTACTCCAAACGATGAGTCCGAGAAGGCCAAGCTCGCTCAGGTTATATTATACTATTTCGTCTTTTATCTGCTAATTTTACTGTTTGGTTTCTAACAAAATTCACTGATTGGAAAGAAACTTTGTCAATTCTTTATTAATGTAGGGACCTCCATTGAATTGAGCTTGATTTTTAGATATATAATTTTGTTATTGTCACAAAGACGTCTATATATTTTTTGCAATGTGAATAAAAAATCGTGATTTCCTTGCTCTAACAGTTAGGTTATGGTTAATGTTTTAGGCGAAAAAACACTCTAATATCCCGGAATTGGGTTGCAGCGTTAATGATTGATGTTTTAGTGAAGGAAGTTTGTTGCATGTTGTAGGTAGCGAAAAGATTAGAAAGTACTTCGAGGTATTTCAAGAGGTTGGGGAGTTTAGGGTTTTGGGGGCAACTGGTTTGCTCTGTGGTAGCTGCTGTGATTCTTTCGTTTTCTGTTGTTGTAACTGGGAAGGTCACTTCACCTGCTACGTTTTATGCAACATCTGGTGGGATTGCAGCTGCATTCATTTCCGTTTTTTGGTCATTCGGGTATCTTCGACTTTCTGATAAGCTTCGAAGAACTGCAAATGATCCGTCTAAGGTAGGGTACTATGGTTTAGTGCTGGTACTTTTGATTCCATTGAAACAGCATGTTCTTGCGGTGTATTTATAATGTTTTTAGGCAGGGATGTGAAGAAGTCTGATCAATCCAATCAACCGTCTGATCTGATCTTTGGTTGCCTTTGAACCTTTAATATTGGATTGGAGTGGCTTGGAAAGTTCACAACCAAGTTACTTCAGACTGGACTGCAAATTCTTATTTTTTTAGTTTGTCTCAAACTTACTTTAGTATACTGTAATAGGCAAGCTTTATGTGGCATATTAGATCGTGCAAACCTTATCATAATATTGTTGGTTATATCTGATCATATTTTTAGTTTGATTATCTTTGATATCGTTTAGTTTCTGGTTTTTTTCAGGCTCCTCCACGTGCTGAGGTTGTGAGAGGCTTAAAGAATGGTATAGCAATTAACCTCCTGGGTATGGGCGCTGCTATTCTTGGCATGCAAGCCACTGTTGGACTATTGGTTGCGAAGGCTCTTACTTCTTCTGCAAATCCATACTATCAAGGCATCCCACCCGGTTCTAGTCCTGTTCTTGCGTTAGATGTGTTCCTGGTGCAGGTATCTTTTCATTTTATCCCAGTTTCTCCTATAACTTCAAAATTGTTTTTGATGTTAAACCTTATCAAAATGTATTAGCTTCATTTAAACCTAGAAAGAACCCAGTTAATTTATGATCGGATCTTAGCTCTTATGAGTGTTTAATGCATTTGTAGAGCAAGAGGGAAGCAATACAATGGAAAAGTTCAAAAAACACTTCTAGGGCATGTATTTGGTTTGTAGAATGGAAGAGTAATTCTTAGGATTAGAATACTAGTTAATTCTTGCTCATTTGTATTCATAAAATAAATATAGAGACTGTATTCTCATGTTTGGTACGTTACCACTCACAAAGGAACATAATATAAATTTTGTCTACTTCCTTAAAAGAACCCTTCCATCAAAACTATATATATTTTTTGTGCGTGGAAATTTGCTAGCATTTTTTAGTTAAAATGTATTAAATCCTAAACCTTTAGGAAAAGGAATGGCTAATCTTCTAATACAATAAAGAATTCAAATGCCTTAGCTAAGTAGAATGTGCTTTTCCAAATAGTTAGTGATCCGCAGGAATTAAAAAAATGCAAAAACAATGAAATTAGCCCAACACAACATATTTATTTCATTTCTTAGTCTAATACCGGTAAACAAACACGCCCAATTAAAAAAAAAATGGATTTAAGAAATTAGACTTGGTGAATTTATTTTTTTCCTTAATATTACCAAATTATAGTGGAACTTTATGCTCCTTGAATGTTTTCACATTAATAAACTCATTCAAAGCAACTCATTGTTCCTCTCTGAGTTGTTGCTTCCCAAAATTGTCAAAGAAGCCCTATCCTAGTTTGTTCAATGAAAGTACTGCAAGTGACGCAAACTTTATTATCCTTATCTACCTCTTTCCGGCTTCTTCAAACACTATCCTTTCTCATTAATCGCTGACTTTATTATACTTATCTTCATTTTACAGGCATCTGCAAACACTATCCTTTCTCATTTTCTGGGGCTTGTTTTCTCATTGGAGCTATTGCGGTCTGTGACATTACCATCTTCAGAAAACATTCCCATCCCTCGACTGGCATAGGATGTACCCAAGTACAATGTACTCCAATATTAAAGGTGACTTGTTTTCATAGATCCTATTGTATTCACCGATAAAGTTCGTTATTATGAAACAAAATCCAAGTTCCTTGATGCAGAACTCACTGGGACCCTCTTTTTGGCTCAATATTGGAACTTAAGTTTGTTTCCTGAAGTATTTTATTGCAATGGAGGAAGTGAAGCACTATAACTCTTTTAGCAATAGTTGAAGGGTAGTAGTGGCACAGTTGATATAGTTTGGCCATGATTTTGACCAGTTTTCAAATATCTAAGATATTGTTTCATTTAAATGTTGTGTTCTTTCTGACGCTGTTACTTATGGTCATATTTTATTCGTCTCTAAAGTCTAATATGTTTACACTTAAGCATTCTGAAATAGCCGTCAGGTCTTGCTAATGTGCCTGAAAGCATGCATCAGATAATTTACTTTAGCTGCGTCCAGTTCATAGTATGGTATTACTATAGTGTACATAGAGCTTCAAATAATGTTGACTAAGAGTTTGTGGTAAAGGGTACTAATTAGAAATTATTCTACTCATATTTGTACCAAATTGAGCCTTTCAACAACCAGAGCCTTCTTTTAACACGCGCAAGATCAATCACACACGGGAACACCGCAACTCATTAGCCGTAAAGCTTTTCGATATTTTTTCGAGAATGAAAGCTAAGAACCAAACCATCTAATAGAAATATATAGTCAAGCTCCAACACCACATCAAAAAGGGAACTATAAGTACGACAATATGCAATTAAGCACAAGCTTCAAAAGCATTTATAAATTTCTCACTATGTCATGACAGTTAAGATTTCCTTCATCTAACGGAAAATTTCTCACTAAATAATAACTACAAGCTTTCAGTGACACATACCACAGATCAATCCTGAAACAGCAAAAAAAAAAAAATACAATTTAAACGATTCTTTATTGTGGTCATTCTGCTGAGTTACCATGCCGTCTTGTTTAAAATGTACGGAATCACACCCTATAACATGGACCTCAAAATATACACCATATGTTATAATATCATCTCCGAGACTCTGAGGCACTAATCACACTTCACCAAGCAATAGTCATCCTGCACCAGAACTATATGTCCTATAAAACATAAAGAGACATAGACAAACAAAGAGCATTCTTAGTGAGTAATAGAGAGTAAGACAATATCATTTACCTACTCCACTTTCTTCTCCTTGTTTGAACGCGCTGGAATCTTCTTTACGATAATTTCATCAATTTTCCGGTATTGTTCCCTTATTATCTTATGAGATATACAAAGCTTATCATTAATATGATCCTCAAACTTATCATACAATACTGGAACTGAAAGACTAAGAAGGACACCTGCAGGATAAATTAGAGGATACATGTGAATATATTTAGGGCATTGCAAGATTATGGGGTCATAAAACATTTCTGTGGTGAAATGCTAACCAATGTAAACAAGGGTGAGGAAATTGAAGAGACTTCCTACATAAGATGCTATCCACAAGACAACAGCAACCTTCCAAACACAAAAGTCAGAATAAATGAATAAATATACAAATACAAAGATAGTAGTGACATGGACTTATCCAATTCACTGCAAGAAAAATCATAGGGAGACTATAATACCTCACCTGTAGAAAAAGTTTCACATTTCTGTTCACAGCAATCTCTTTCGCAACAACCAGTATATGATTGATCCACAAACGCAGTACATCAGCGACTATCACAACTGCATCCTCTGACATGTCCAGATCAGGAAGGGGAGGCAAAGGTCTGAATAACAGCACACTTCAAATTAACATCAAACAAAATCTGAAGCTCAGAACAGCATAAATCAACTTTTGATATAAAAAGTTCATCTCTTTTACCACCAATGCATCCATCTATGCTTCCATCTTAGAAACCAACACTACTTGCATAAGACCTTAGTTCTTGTTTCAGTAAAACAGTCATCTTCATGTGCTTTGGTAATGGAAGAGCTGCATCCTATCTTCCCTACCATGCCAACATTTTCTTTATACCATGAAGAAAAGAGGTAACACTTGGTCTTAAATGTCCAGTGTAATTTGCATTCTATTCAATTCTTTGCACCATATCTACTAAACATTTTCTTTAAACCATGAAGAATAGAGGTAGACAAAGGTTTTTAAAAGTTGGGGGCAATTTCATCCATTTACAATTTTATATTATCATAAACTCTACAACAGATACATCTATCCCAATTTCTTTGCATCGTCTCTCTCTGCTAAGGTAGACAATAGTAATGCTAATTGCAAATGTATTTACACACAATAGTGTACTCACACCAACACTTGAATGCATACAGGTAGAGAAATGCGTACAAGTCTCTTGCCATAATTTGTCACAGCTAACTCATTAAATCAAAATGGTACAGTGACTGGTATGGTTTAATTGTATCACCTCTTGTTATCTATGAATTTATTTTCAATCTGATGAGAAAAAATCTTAAAAGATCAGACAAAACAAGTAAAAAATAAAATAAAATAAAATAAAATAAAAGAGAAGAGAAGATATGGAATATTGACAAGTACCTATTGAGAAGGGAAGCAGATTTGGCCCAGAAAAAGAGAATGACCACAAGAAGCAACAGCACATTTGCCACAAAAGATAACAAATTGTAACCAGCTCGCTCAAATAGGAACCACACAGTTGTTGCAGAGATAAACAAAACAATTCCTCCATACCACTTTTTCCACAACAGTAAATCAGCAACTGTTAATAACAAAAACATCAAATTACACATCAAACATAATTACGAATAAATAGCGTAATCTTTTGCATAACATAACCAAATAATATTAATTTTTTAATAAGCAAAGCTCAATCAAATGGAACGAAGAACTCGGGAGCAACCAAAGGAACGGGATCAGGCCGATGTGGAATCAAAGCAAAGGACGAAACATGCAAGTGTTTTACGTAGCAATAACTAAACAATTTGTGATACTTCTTTCGTACATAAAGTAATGTGAGCAAATAGATGCATGCGAATTTACAGTAGAGCGAACGAAAAATACCAGAGCCACCGCCGAGAAGTTGATGAACGGAAACGCGATGAGGAGATACCGATTCCCCCATGGCAATTAGGGTTTACACTGACGAAGGAGAGAGACGGAGAACAGAGAGAACGAATGGGAAAATGCCAACGGCAGGACATAGTAGTATGAGCATAATAATAAAACATTGAAAACCACTCTCAATTTTATGCTAATATTTTCTATAATTTCTTTCAGATTGGTCAAAATATTTTTGAAAAATTACAAAAAATAGTACTCCTAAAATTTATAGTAATAAAGCTAACACTTTAATAATATTGAATGTTTAATATTTTACGTTCAATATTCAATTTGAACGTAAAATATTGAACGTTCAATATTAAACAAGTCTAAATTATTGTCGTTCAATTCTAATTGGATGTCTGTTCAAAGAAAAATGACATATTAGTCATTTTTTTAATTGTAAAAATATAAAAGGGTGCTAGTTTTGTTATTAAAAATTTTGAGGGGTGTTAGTTTTATTATTTTCTCAATTTTGTTTTTATAAAAATAAAAATAAACGTGTGATATAGAAGGCTGTTTTAGGCAAAAGAAAGTTATAATGTGCTTATTTTAAAAATGATTAAAAAAATAATTTTAAATTTAATGATTTGATTAAAACTAATTAAAAAAATATTTAAATATTATGATGAAAATATTAAAAATAATTTTAATTAATATTTTAATAATAATTTTATGATAAAAGCATGTATTTAAAATTATTTATCTTAAAAACAAATATTACTTAATTTTTTTAAAAGTATAAACAATTTTTCTTAAATTTTTGATGCAATTTTTATAAAAAATATTAAACATTTTAAAAAATATTTTGATTTATTAAAAAGTATTTTTAGCTATATATAAAAAATAAAATTAAAATTAAACCGACCTATAATTTTACTGGCTTCTTTGTTGCTATTAATTTTATTTTATTTTTTCTTTCTTTTCCATCGATAGAGATTGTCGCTACTATTTTGCTTTTGTTTTTATATCTTGTGCAAGTGTTTTCGCATTAAGAAAATGCTTATAATTAGGAAAAAAATAATTTATGTAAGTAGTTGAATCTGTAATTTATAGAAATTAAGTGCAAAAGTTTAGTTAATAAATGTCCAAAATGAAAATTTCATTGCATCCTTCTTTTTATAAGTATTTTAACTTTTTATTTTTTAAATTTACTTTTTTTTCAGATTATTTTGTTCTATTTTATTTTAACTCAAAAAATATATATATTTAAAAAAAAAAAAAACTCAATATTTTTAATAACAAGAAAAACAAACACACCCTTTATGTTACATAATTTTGTGATATAAGGTAATTTTTATTTTGTAATCTCATAAATAAATTAAATCCACTTTTTCGTTTTATGTCTCAATAAATAGAAAAATACAAAAAAAAAAAAAAAAAACAAGTCGTTGCTTTTAAGTTTGCTCGAAAGTTGAGATAAAAAAAAAAAAGTTTGCTCGAAAGTTCCCTGACCCTCCCAATTACCACCCCTGATCATTTATATTAATATTCTGCATTTTTCAACTAAAATGAAATATTACTATCGAAATAACATTATATATTCAAAATAGTCCGAAAATGACACGATCTCAAGCAAATACTTGATACGCCCTCTCTCTTTCCAGGTCCATCACAAAAGAAACAAAAATCAAGATTTGCTTTATCTGGTATCAAACACAAGCTACGAGCAAATAAAACATCTTTTAGAAGTATCAACACTGTAACATAAATTCTAATATTATTTTAGTAATAATTAAATTATGTATTAATTATTAATTTAATAAAAAATAAAAAATACGATATTAATAAATAATTGTAGAACCTAAAGGTTAATTATGTTACGGAAAAAAAAATATCCTTAGAGCCTACTAAATTAGACTAACGATATACTTTAATCCGATATTTTTTATATGATACTTTAAAAATTTATCAATTTTTAAAATTAATCCATCGTAAATTTATTACGTATATTTTTATTAACTTGAATATTTGTAATATTTATTTTATTATATAAGAAATAATAGTTATTATTTTTACTTAATAAAAGATAATATATTTAAATATATAAGTTAATTCAATTAGTATATATTTTTAATTATATATTAATATTTAAATTCAATATTTTTTTCAAGTTTGCCGCATTTTGTGAAAGATATTAAAACAGTGCCACTTATTCTAATGACATGTTTGGAGTACCATATCAAATATGTTAAATATAATTGTATTGAATATAATTATTTTAAATTGTATTATAATTAGTCTATACAATGCTTAATAAAAAATGTTTAAAATAATCAAATTAAATTGATTATATATTTTTTATTAAAATAATTTATATTATAAAATTTATTTAAATTAATATTTAATTCATTTTTATATTTTTATTACATTTTTAAAAATAAAAAAAATATTTTTAATTTAAGATAAAAGAAAAAGGTTAGACATATAATTTAAAAATTTAAACAAACTAAGTTAATTGTTCAATAGGATTTAGACCCATATTTTTTAATAGTATAAAATTTATACACAATTATATTATTTTTATACTGTACAATTCAATATAATTTTATAATTAAATATATAATTGTATATAAATTATATAATTAAAATATTTAATATGATATAAGAAATATATAGTAAGTGTCCAACCTTTTATGAGAAGTGAGAGAGAGAAGCGATAGAGGAAGAGTCTCAACTGCTCAGTATTTTGTAATTGTAAGTTGTGTAAAGCAATGCAAATTGTGTCTCACTTGAGTTTCATGTCCAACCTGAAACAAGGCCATAATTGAGAGAATTTTTTTTATATTATAAAAATATAAAATTTATGGGTACAATATTAGAAAGATGAATATAAATTTGGATTGAAGTAGGAGATAAAAAAGTATTAAATTATAAAAAATAGAAGGTCAAAAATTTAAGTTAATATTTCTCTTAAAATATATTCACTTTTTAATACATTTTCTATATTAAATAATATAATTGTGTTGTTAAAAATTCATTTGATGATTTTAAATTTTTGGGTAAATTTATATTTCATACTAAAATTTTGATTTTTTTATTTTTTTTATCTGATACTTTATATATTTAATTTTTTAAATTTATAAACTCTATTAATTGACTAAAATATCCTAATATAATTTTTTTTTTAATTTATAATCCCCTCCTTTATTTTAACAAAGAGATTATCAAAAAAGTTAACAATGGATTGATAATGTAATATTTTTAAAAGGTAATGGACTTTTAGGAACCATATAAAACATAATGAACTAAGGTGTACTATTAGTCAAAGTTAGCGTACATCATATTATATTACGTAGATTGTAATATATATTAAGTTGTGATAATTTTTTAAAAAAAATTATAAAAAATAACACATTTAAAACTTAAAATAATAAAACTAGCACTCTAATAACATTGAACGTTTAATATTAAATATGTAATATTGTACGAGTCTAAATTATCGCAATTTAATTTGAACTACACTAAAAAAAAGTATGTAAAAATTATTTTTTAATTGTGAAAATATATAATTTGAATTATGACTGAGCACAGATTATAGTTGTATATTTTTTTTATTAATTTGAATCTAATTCAATTCGATTCGAAAAGAATTTAAAGATATATAATTTGAATCCAATCCTAATGTACTCAATCAAAACAATTTGAATTCTAGCAGATCAAATTTTTTAAATCAGATAATGTTTGATTGAAATTATAATTTATTTTTAAATTATTGTTATATATAAAAGATAAAATATATTAATATTTAAATTTTAAATAAGTATATTATTTGGTAAATTTATTTTTTTATATTTGTAAATAAGAAAATTAAATAATAAAAAGTATATTTTTAAATATTATTAAATTATTATAAAAAATTTAATATTTATTTTATTTTTAAATTAAAATAATAATTTAATATAATTAAAATATACATAATATTTAAATATAATATATTAAAAATAAATATATATTTATTTATAATTTTAATAATAATTTTATAAATTATAAAATATGTTAATTTAAATTTAATAAAAAATTAAATGTTTATATGCTTTATAATTAGAATTTACTATAGTTTCTATTAATTTAATTTGATTCGAATCTAATCGAATTTTTTAATTTATGCTTTATTGAATTACTTATTCATCCTTTGAATATAAGGGTTTTTTATTTTTTTTCTTTCTCATTTCTGTTTGTCGCTGCCATCTAAAACCGAACGACCGAAGTGAGGGAAAGTGAAAGGACTGTTGGAATCGGAAATTCCAGAGATCAAATTCAACGATTAACGAAGAAGAGGAAGACCCACAAAGAAAGGTTGAGATGTTGCCGACGGCGTCGAAGGGGCGTCCATCTTCCTCCACATCTCGGACTAACCTCATGTTCGTTCAGTACCTCCGACGCATTATCAAGGTTCTACCACTGGATCTAGTCTCGTTGAAATATGAAAATTAAGGTCCATTCAAAAAAGATGTTTGGAAATTATTATTCGACTACATTTTCTTCCTCGGTTGGATCGAGTTCGAAATGTGTATTTCGAATTTGATTTTAATATTTGGGGTTGGTCACCTTAAGGACAATAAAAAATATTGTTAATCTGTAGACGGAATTATTTTCCCTTCTTACAATGCGTGTTATTACTTGGTTATATAAGCTTTGCAAACTGTTACGTGAACTTTCCAGCGTCATTTTCGACGATTCGATTTACGAGTTACATTAATTTTACTGTAGAAAATGATTGTTTTGTTAATGAATTAATTAAGTTCAGGGTTTGTTCTACGTCGGAGATCAATCACCTATTGAGGTTTTTTGCTAGATTGGGTTTTGGGATTTCTTAATCGACTTCGACACTCATTTTCTTGTTTTATGAGTGCTTATTATGTTGTTAACATCTTAATCGGTCTACATTCTTGGATTGCTCGATAATATTTTTCTGCAATTTTTTAGACTTCTTTGTTTCTTTGTGTAACATTGTGGGTAAATTTAGAACAAATTGGAACGTTCTAGTTTATGCTTTATGATGTTTTCCGGTGAATGTACTCCTCTTGGTATACTCGAGGGGAGATTTGTATTCGAGACATTTTCTGTGTTGGATTCGGAGGACACAGTCTACTGGGACGTTGGACACATTTTCTGTAGTGCAACCTATTATAATATTTGTATGCTTCTACTGTTTACGTTGGAATTGCATATATTGACTTTAACTAATAATGTTCTTTCTCCTATTGTTGGTTCATTTAGTGGCAACAAATGGATATTGAATATACCTTCTGGCAAATGCTTAACCTGTGTACCTCTCCAAAAGTTGTGTAAGCATCAACCCCTTAGGATCATCATTCAGAATTTCTTTTTCATGATCCATTTCTTTGTTCTAAGGTGTTAAGTATTTTGTATGTGGACTGTGCTATGGATGAAGCTATCAGCACACTAAGTACCACAAGCGTAAGTTTTTTTTTGTTGCTTACACTTGTTTTGTGCCTTTGGTGTTAATTTCTTATGCATGTGCTGCTCAGCTCATCATTTTTCTGTTCAGATAATTTAGAAGTAAAATTAAAAAGCTGGGCATAGATTATTATTTATCTTATGTCTTGAAGGGCCAAAAGTTCACATCTGTGAATATTACTAATCTCTTAACTCCAGTGGCTGAAACTAATGTCAGAATATTGTACATTAGCCTTAGTGATATTGGAGAAAGTAGCAGGCATTTCTTGTTCAACTATGTTTTCCCCTGAAGCTAGACCTAATTAAAGCTCTGTCTTCTTTTGCTTTCAGAAACTAAGAATCAATGGGCACGTGATGATCCTGCTTTTGTTGTGATCTGCAGCCTTTTACTGACAGTTGCAGCTTTGGCGTACTGTGCAGCGTAAGCTTATTGTTAATTTGCATATTGGGTGGATACATTTACTGTACGTGAGAGAGAGAGAGAGTTAGTTAGAGAAGGAATATAGCTGCAGTTATGTGGTTGCCTTGACCAATGCGAAACTGATGTGTTCCTAACTCGATTAGTAAAATAGATTTCTGCTAGCTTTTCTTTGTCTGAAAGCTTGAGCAAGTTAGATTTGTACCTGTTTTCTAGTGAGCTATATTTATATTCCCTTGTACAGTATCCTCCTTATGGTGACTCTTTAATATCTGTACCCTACTGATGTGTTAGTGGTAGGAAAATATCTATAGATTTACAAATGTGAATCCCTTTCATTGTCTTGATTCCCTATTTTTCTGTTCAATAATGACTGCTAGTGGTGATAAATACTAGCATCAATGTGGATGTTAAGCAGAGGTATTCTTGATTAGAAATCTAAATTATCAACTTTGTATTGCTTGTCAAAAGTACGTTTGGTTTAATTGCTCATTTATTCAGTCATGCACTATATTTATTTAGGTAAGTTACTTTTTTTCTCTCTTTCTTGCCTGGGCTGTTCTGCTATGTCTTATGGTACCATCTTTTCTTTTCTTTTCTTTTTTCAGCTATGACCATAGTGCAGCACATACTCTTTTTGTAGTTATCTCTGTACTGCTTTTCCATTTTCTCATAACCAGTATGCTTCTGGCTACATTTTGTTGGTAAGAACATTTTCTGCTGCAGTGCGTTGTTAATATGTTTCAATATTTTATCTTGTTACGGAAGCTGAATTTTCTTGCTGTTTGTGCTTTTCTTTTTTATAATTGATTTTTACGGATGTAGGTGTATTTTGCCTTTGAGTGTGCAGGTTCCTGACCAATGCTTGCCTTCGGGAAGAGGCCCCAAACAGCCATGTGGTAGAGCAACGTGTAGAATGGCAAGTCTGGATTCTTCTATATCCTATTTTATTAGAAGTCTAATTATTGCATGTGAACTTTGTTTTAAACATAATCTGTATGATCAACTTATTTCTGGGAACATCTTTTGGTTAACTGGCCCCACTCAAAGTTTGAGTCTATCAAGATATATTTCTTGTTTTTTCAGTCATTTACATATCACTATCTGATTGTATTGTCTGGTGACCTTTTTTCTTGTTATTGTAGGTTGTATGCATTCGATGTGCATTGCAATTCGTTCTTCCCAATGTTTGTGACGATCTATGGTAAATAAAAGTAGTTACCTTTTTGTTTTTGAACCTCAAAGCAGCCTGAGACAATGTTATTTTTATTTGGTTTTGCAGTGATCCATTATTTTCTCTCACCGCTTTTGATATCTCATGGTTTCATCCCTGTTTTGCTATCAAATTTGTTATTCATGGTGGCTGCTTCTTACTATCATTATCTCAATTTCTTAGGTTATGATGGTAAGCTGAAGGATTTCTCTTAAAGCAAATAAACTTTATTTTTAGATTTTGGGTTCAAGTTGGTTCAGTTTCAAATTTCTGACCATCTTCATTGTACTGTAATTTACTTGTTCTAAAACTTAAAAGTGCCCACCCCAAAAAAAAAAAAAAAAAAAAAAAGCACGACCCCCCAAAAAAAAAAAAAAAAAAAAAAACCCTTGGTCGTGCTTTTTTTTTTTTCCTTTCTGTATCAATTATGTGAGTACTTTGATGCACATTACTTCTGGGATGGATTTATTGTATTTGTTAAAAGTAGTTGTTTGTCAAAAGTGTATTCAAAAAGCACATTATTTGTGTTTTTGTCACGAAGCACAAAATGTACTTTTTTGAGCCCTTAAAGCACTTGCACTATTTTTTTTGGGTTTCAAGCGCTTTTTGGCTATTATTAGAAACTTCTACAAGGCTCAAAAGAATAAGCAAACATAACCTTACTTTTTATCAGTTTTAATTTATATGATTGTCTTCCTTCTTGGTGCAGTTCTTCCATTCCTTGAGAGGACAACTTTTTTCCTGTATCCAATCAGTGTTGTCATCGTCCTGTCCCCAATCTGTGAGTGCTGACTTTGGCTTCCGAGTTTTGAGTTGGCCTAGTTTATTGTTTGCAGCTGAGTAGCGGACTATTTAAGTTATTTTTTACCTTGCAGTGATTGTAAGCGGTTTCAATCCTTCAAGATACTTTATGACCATGTACTTCAGTTACCGCTTATGATTAACTGAAGACCAAGTGCTGAAAACATGTATTTTTGAGGTGGGTTTTACTAATTCAGGGACTGCATTAGTATAAAAAGCCATTGATGAATGCTTGATTGCTTCTCTATTATGTTGAAGGGAGAATAGCTGATGGAAAATGCTTCTATGCTACTTGAATAGGCTTTTTAAGGACCGAATCAAGTTGGGATTGGAGAAGACAGGGCATTAAGCGTTCTATGGTGATCAAAGAGATGTACTTAATTGTAATGAATTCTCCCCCTAAATGTCAAATTTGTTCTCTGTATTGATGTATAATCTTAGAAATCTTAGGGTTATTTGCTAGTGATTATTATTCTGTTTTTTTGAATTTTTTTTCAAGTGATTTTAAAATTAAGTAATTTCAAATTTTATTTTTATTTTTTAAAATTACTTTTGGAAAACCAATCAATTTTTGAAAGAATAGGGTAGAAGAGTTGAAATTAATTAACATGTTCACTTGCATTATTTTTTAGATGTACTTTATATTAAAATCACGCTTAAAATGGTTTTCTCATATATATTGTACAAAACACCAGTCCATAGTTTGGGTAAAAATATTCCTGTAATGGCTGTACATTTTTACGAGCACGTGCCTGCCTTATATATATGGCTGTACTTTTTTTTTTTCCTTCCCTTTCTGTATGATGCTGCTAAATCCTTATATGGCTGTTTAGTATCACTAATTTACTACTACAAATAATTGTTAAAATAGCAACAAATTCATCGTAATAATAAATAAAGAATGATGATAACGGAAAGAGTATTGGGGTGTTATTTATTACTTTTAAAATATATTTTTTTATTAAATTTATTGTTTGTTCTTTTTATTAAATATTAAATAGTTAATTTTTTTTTTTAAATAATTGTATTAATATTAAATTTTATTAATTTGAAATATAATATTATACTTTACTTTAAAAAGTAAAGAATAATTTTTGTACAAGTTGTATGTATAGTGTAAGTTATAAATTCGATATAAAGTTTAGACGTTGAATTATGATCGTGAAATAATTTATTAAAAAGATTAATAAAATTGTATCCCGTGTATTAATAGTACGAATTAGTGACTAAAATTAATACCATGCCATAAAGGTAAATGAATATGAGAAAATAAATAGACCCTACTTTTTCCACTTATATTACTTCATTTATAATTTATAATTTTTATTAATTATAACTAACACATATTAATGTATAATTTTTTTTTTTTAATAAAAAGCATTTTTTTAATATAAACTATATCAAGTACCCGCACTCCCACCACCACCATATTATGGAATTTTTTTTAATTAAATTTTAATGTATATTATAATTTATATTACATAATAAAATTAACCTTTTATTAGTAAGAATCTTAAAATAATTTTTTTATCTTATATTTTTAATTTTATATTTAATTAAAAATTGATACATCACTTAATATATATTATAATTTAATACATGTAATAATACACAATTGTATCATAGTTTTCGGTAAACTTCTTCTTTCCTTGAAAAGACATACCAACGTCCACCCCCAACTTTCCTAACCCACCACCCTCACCCCGACCACCACCACCATATTGTATCAGTGCGTTTGGTAAACTACCTCTTTCCGTGAAAAGACACCAACGTCCACACCACACTTCCTTAATCCAAGGTTGAGATTTATTTAACCCTTACATATAACCTCCAAACTGATTGCTTATTTTTTAACTAAAAATAGATTCGAGTAATATTACAATTCTCCTATTGGTTTCTTTTATTTAAAAAAAAATACTTCAAAATTTTTTTTTTTCTTTTTTATTATTAATAAAGAGAAAATATACTCACACATCTCAGTAGAATTCAAACATGAATTCTTAATAGAAGAATAAAAAGTCTTACCACCTTAATTACAAAAAATTTCCATATTAATGTAGCAATCTCCTATTGGTTTCCTTTTCCAAATTTAAATGGAAAATTTTCATCCGACAGTTTTCTACGTAGCATTCGAAGTCAGTCTAATGATAAGGTTGTGGCGTATCTTTTTAAGTTTGAGCAATTTTCATTTTTGTTTCTCTATGATAAAAAAATTGAGTAATTTTATTCAACTTAAAATATTGCATATTTACAATTTATGTAACAGATTGTGAATAGACTGTTTAAAATAAATCCAACTATCACATCCCTTTTGCTACGTGATATGTAACCATGGAACCACTTCAGATAAAAATCCTAAATTTGACTTATTATACAATGACAAATGCTTCAAATAAACATTAAATGAAGAAGTCTTAAAAAAAAAAAAAAAAAAAAACCTTATCAACTTAGATACTACTTGTAACGTTAGAATCGATTAGATATTATTAGCATAGGTTTGGTATCTTTCAATCTCAAGCCCCCCCACCAAACGAAATGAGTCACATGACCAATTGTCGTTGTATGCAAAAGAATCAAAAAACAGAAAGAAGAAAAAGTAGGACAGAAAGATTATAATAATATAAAAGTAAGGCACTTATCATTTTACAATTTTTTATTTTATTTTATTTTGTAACATGTATTCCACTTGCTTTAAAAAAGAAAAAAGAGAAAAAAAGAAAAGAATAAGGGCAAAGTCCACTCAGAAAATGTTCTCATGGAGCACTCAGAAAATGGAACAGAGACATAAGGTTTTATGTAAATCTCAGACCTCGATTGATTTCACTTACCCAGTTTGCTTCCAACTACATCCACAACAAATCTGTAACGAACATCATTCTTATCCAATCTTTCAAAAGCTTTGTTAATATAATCCATCTTTATAATTTCAATCATTGATGTCACATCCTTCTCTTTGCAAAACTCTAGCGTTTCTTCTATCTCCTTCATACTTCCTATGAAACTCCCTGTGATTGTCTTCCTTCCTATAATTTGAATTTAAAATAAAACCCACAAAAAGTTAGTAAGATTTTGTATTCTAATTTTCGAAAATTTGGTTATAAAATTTCTCAATATCCCGTACTAAACCTTTATGAGTTATATGACTACTCACCAAGCATGAGAAGAGGTGTGAGAAATTGCAAAGGAGTATTAATAACGCCCATCAAAATAAGCTTTCCATCAAGTTTTAACAAAGAAATATAAGGCTCAAGAGGATGATTCACAGGTACTGTGTCAATTATATAGTCATATGAGTCAGCAGCTTCTTGCATCCGAGTTGAGTCTGAGCTAACCAGGTAATCATCAGCTTTAAGATGTTCTATAGCTTCTTCTTTTTTCTTATCAGAAGAACTTATAACAGTCACATGGTGTCCCATAGCTTTTGCTATTTTAACCCCCATATGCCCAACTCCACCAAGTCCCAAGATTGCACCTTTTAACCCACTTTTCATCAACCCAAAGTGCCTTAGTGGGCTGTACACAGTTACACCAGCACATAACAATGGAGCTGCTTGTTCTGGCACCATTCCATCAGGAATCTTCACTACAAATCTAAATAACCCAAAATGAATTTTTTTTCAAAATGGGCATTAATAATTTTTGAAGATAAAAAATTGGTTTTAATTAGTTTTGAAATTAATAAGGAAAAATTCATACTTCTTATGAACCACCATAGCTTCAGCAAAGCCTCCTTGAGTTGGTGTACCATCAGTATAGACATGGTTATATGACCAAATCTTTTGATTGCAGTATTGTTCATTTTCTGTTTTGCATGGAGTGCAATTGCTACAACAGCCAACTATACACCCCACTCCAACTATGTCTCCAATTTTGAATTTGGTCGCTTCTTTTCCCACTTCCAATACCTCACCAATAACTTCATGCCTATATCGGAAAATTTAAATTTTGTGACAAATAATTAACAAATATAAAATTGGGAGCAGGCTTATATTATTTGCGTTCCGTAGAATTACTTATTCTTTTAATTTTCAAAAAAAAAAAAAATTTAATTAATTAAGATAAAACACATGAACTTAATAATTTTTTAATTAAAATAATATAATTTTTTTTTATCATTTAAAAAATAATATTTTAATTTATTCTTGAAAATTAGTTATATTATTTTAATATTTTTTATATTAAAATATTAATTTAAAAAAAATATTATTTTTTAAAATTAATAATTAAATAACAGTAATTATAATTTAAATATTAAATGATATAAAAAACAAAATTTGAGGCTATTATTTCTCTATTATAAAATAATAGCTACAAAAATGATATTGAAATGAATTAATAATTATACTAAAGACATAATTCGGAATTTACCCAGGAACCATAGGATAGTTGGACATTCCAAGATCATTCTTAACCTGGTGAACATCAGAGTGACAAATTCCACAGCAGAGTACTTTGATGTACACATCTTCAGGATTTGTATTTCTGGGTTTTTATTTTGAAAAAAGATAAAGAAGAAGAAGAAAGATTAGACATATGTAACATTTTTCAAAGTATAGAGAAGAGGGTATTGATGAAAATATTGCCAAAATACCTAAGAGTGTAAGTGTAAGGAGAGAGAATCCCAGAAGAGTCTCGAGCTGCCCAGCCAATTACACTTCTTTCAGAATCAAGGCTACCCATTTTCACAAAGAAGACAGACTTGGATAGAGAGAGAGAGAGAGAGCCAAAGGAAGTGATAGGATTAAGTTTGCGTTTTCAGCCAAAGTGGTCTGCCAATAATCAAAGGGGCAACGTAGCATATAAATACAAAGAAAAAGCAGACAAATGGCTTTGATGCATTGGGATGTCAAATACTCTGGTTTATATAAAGGTGGAGGCCTATGATTGGTAAGGTGCGGTAGGTGAAGTCTGTTAGGGAGGTATTCTCTGCTTCTCAGTTCTATTTTAGTCCGACCATTTTTTTTAATTTTATAATAGTTTTATTGAAACACGTTGGATTATATGTATTTGATTGCTACACGTGTAAGTCTAGTGTCAGTGGGGACAGAGTGAGCGGTCCGTTACGTCCATAGGAGCCGTCAATTGTCGTATGGTTGGTAGATGAAAAATTATCTTGAAAAATTAATAAATAAATATACTAATAACAAATAATAACATTAAATAATATTTAATATTGAATAAATTTAAATTATTATAATTTAATTATAATAATATTTAAAAAAATATTGTAATATATATATATATATATATATATATTTTAAATATCCTTAATATTATTAATAATATCTCAATAATATTTATATTTTAATTTTTTTAATATTTATATGTATTATCTACAACAAAAAATTAATATTAATAAAATATTAATTAATAATATAAATTTTGATGAAATATTATTATAATTTATTTATCTTTAAAAATAATTTATTATAAATATATGTATTAATTTTATTAATTATAAACTTTATTAATTTAAATAATTATTTTCAGTATTTTAATTATTTATTTTATAAAATTTTAATTTATTAATTAAAATAAATATATAATATATAATTATATATATATATATTAAATAAGATAATTAATTTAAAAAATAAGTATAAATTATTTTGATAATTTTAAATTTTATTAAAAAAGTTATAATTTTATTTATTTATAGTTTTTTTAATATTTTTATTGTATAATAATTTTAACATATTTATAAAATTTAAACCTAAATATTTTGCGTCATATATATGTCACTTTCCCAAATATTTAAAATTTTATTTTACAATCCATTAACACACTTATTTAAGTTGCTGTTGGGGGAAAACGGATGACTTTGTTATAAAAATTTACCGACTCATAATTTAATTAGAATTGCCCAATAATTATTTTATATTTAATTAATAATTAATAAAATATTTTTTATATATCAATTGTTAAAATTTAAAGGATAAAATTTCTCTCACCATTAATCAATCATCCAATATAAAAATAAAATAAAATAGGATAATATTATATGAATTAAGTGATATGTTAGTTATTAATTAAATGTAAAATTAATGTTATATGATAATGAAGTAATCATGGACTTTTTATCGATAGAAAATTAATTAAATTATGACATATAAATTGATGTATACATTAAGTTGTTGTGTGTATGTTTTTTTTTTTTGTCAAAAAAAAATATTATTTATTAATTTGATAAAAAATTAAAATAAAATAATTGTGATATATTAATTTATTAATAATAATCAATTAAAGTGGGGCATATAAATGCATGTTTTATTAATCAAAATTCTATATTTGTCAATAACTTATATAAGGTACAAGCTTGTTTCAAGGGTGAAATTTCATAATTGATAAAACGACATAAGTCATCTCAAAATTGATTGATAGTACATGCCAAACTGTATTTTGTTTTCTTCTTAAAAGAAATTATCGATGTTATCTATAAAAACTACATGGGATTTATGAATGTTATAATATGTAATGAACATTTAGTACTAGCTAGAGTCGTAATTTGTACAAATTGTTTATTTTTTAAGGTTCAATCTTAACACTTTAGTGTTTGTTGAAACTAACTTGAAATAAGAGAATATGAAATTCTAATAATAACTTACGATGAGAAATACTTAATTAATATTCAAAATTGTTTTATACCACAATTTAATTTATACATAAATTTACATAATTTTTTAATTACTTTATTATCGTACATAATTAATTTTATATTTAATTAATAATTATTATATTATTTGATACATTAATAATTTAGTGTATATAATACTATAATTAATACTGTCATAAGATTGAAATCCATAGGTTTTTTTTTCTTAAAACAGAAATCGATCACTGTTATTATTATTATTATAAAATTTAGCATATTAGTGCTTATCACGTTAGCATCAACATTTGAAAAAGAAAAAGGAGAGCGAGATGAGGTGGCACAAGGAGAGCGAGATGAGGTGGCACAAGAATAAGGTAATTGTATTTGTCAACAATAATTGACATAAAATTGTAGCTAGGCAACCTTATCATGTCGGTGTTCACAGAAGCTTGTCAAATAATGTTTTTTACAATTATTAATCATACTATTTATTTATAATAATAAAAATATCAACATCCCTTAATGATATAAAATACATTCATATATTAGAAAACTGTAAATAATTATCATATAAAATTATAATTTTCTTCCACAATTTAATCTATATCATTAATTCTCTTTTTAATAGAGTGGGAATTAAGTATGTGTGTTAAAGGTTGTAAAGTTTTTCATTTTAAAAAAATGGGTAGACCTAACTTAAACAACAGCAATATCTACAACTCCACCACATCTTTCTTTTGAGTCAATCTATGGCTTCAAAGACTTTGCTTCCTATCACGACTTTTTCTTGCTATTCAGTTAAGCGAAATAGACACTACAAGAAGTTAAACAAAAGTTAGACCTATATATATATATATATATATATAGAAACATGAATTAGGATTGATGAGTAAAATAGTACTAGTTGTTTAATTAGGTGAAGTTGGGTATGGATTATTTTTTAAAACTTGTTTGAATAAAGAGATGACTAAAATACAATTGGTAACATCCGATCGGATCGAATTCGATTTTCAACTATTAATGTGTTTATGTGGATGTGCTATTCCTTCAAATCATTTTCAGAAAGACAATTTATCTAGATTATTTGACTATCATCGCCACTAATTAAGTTTCTTTTAGTGGTAAAATGATTGAGGCTATATAGTAAGCTTTTATATCTTAATAGATAATTGTCAATTTTACATATTATATTCATCGATTCTTAAATAAAGCACTTATAAACACTATGATAATATTATTGCTTAATAATATAAAACATTTTTTTATACTCTTTACAATAATTGATAATTGATAGAGTCATATATGGTTTATTGATTTTGAGCTATACATCTCCTCGGAATATATATAACTCAATATAATAATAAGATAAATGTACATATTATAAAATAATAATAATAATAGCTAAAATGATCTTATAATTTTACTAAAAATTTAATTTAATCTTTTAATTTTTAAGTTAAGTTGAATAAATACACTAAATAAGTAAATATTTTAAAAGTATAGTTTAGTCCTTTATTTTTTTAATCATATATAATAAAGATACTGACTTTATAAAAGTGGTTCAAAAAAAAAATTTCATATTTAGACTAATATTTTGACATTTTTATGAAATTAATATTCTTATTATGTTTAATTAAAAATTATAGAACTAAAATATATCTTAAAAAAAATTAATATTCTTATTCTACTTAATTTAAAAATTAAACTAATTTTTAAGAAATTTACATTACTACTTGAATACTATAAACCTGATTATAAAAATGGAAAGAAAATAATTATAGAGGTCACATGGAAAAACTTGTAATGCAAACACATTAATTATAGAGGTCTCATCTAAATTTAGAGTTCAACAAGAGTAGGCGCATGTATTTACATAGATATATAATTGTAGGTCCTATTCTGAGAGTAACAGTACACCACCGAACATTTAATATTTACCCCAATCACGTTTTGTTTGTTCTTGCCACCGAACATTTAATTTGACAGTAAAATTTATCAATTTTTATTTTAAATTAAATATTAAAATTATATTAAAATATCGTTTTATCTTAAAAAAAAAAAAAAAAAAGACTTTGTATCAATATTTAGTGTAGCTTAATAATATGTTTTTTTAGCAAGCTATTATAAATTATAGAACGTATATATTTTACTTTAATTTCATTTTGGTTTAAAATATTATGTTTTTGTTTGACTATTTTTTTTAAATAATGAGCTGACAATACGATCTATTTTACATTAGAACTGCACCAACACACACCTCAGTTTTTAGGTGGACTGTCTACAATAACGGTTTAAGACGCTGGTTTACACATATTATTAGTATTCAAAAATTATTCATTAACGGTGGTTTATGTTGAGGTGTAGCTTAGTATGTGGACTTGTTTGTAGCTTAGCATTACTCTTGATTGAGATGTAATTCTGTTGTAACTAACTATTGTTACAACAGATTATATAAATGTATGAGAATCACAGTGCTTGAATAAAAAGAAAGAATTATTTAGTTTTCCATTTTATGTTTTCTCTAAATCTTTCTAGTTTAAACCAAAAAAATATTATTTATTAAATCATAGTTATATCATTAATTATGTGATAAAAATTAATTAAATATATGCTATTAAATTTTGTATCATATTTTATTATTTGATTTATATTTTAATCAATTAATAATTTACATATAAATTATGATACATGATTCATTTGACTCATATTACCTAACATTACTCATGAAATTTAGTATTACAAATTTTATTAGTAAAAGAAAAAGAAAAGTGGGAGTTACTAACTTTCTTTATTTATTTTTTTCTTCTATAATAATGTAATAATGACATGTAGAACCGTTGAATAATTCATCCCAAAACTTAATTTAATCCTTGTGTCCTGTTTGCTGTATGACCTTTATTATTAGTGAGTTGTTTGGTCATGGGCTCAAAGTTTGGTAAAGAAAGGAAAAAGTAGAAAATTCCTTTTATAAGAAAATTTAACATAACTTAATAGAATTATAACTTAAGAATCGCTTATAATTTAAGTAATAAAGTTCATAATTTTTTACTAAAAATTTAAGTTTAAATCTCATTAAAAAAAAAAAAAAATTATGAATAATTCATCATTAATATTATAGTATTCAAAATAGAAGGCTCAGTGGTCCTCCCCTCCATTAGGCCGTGCGAATGTTTCAAAGTAGCCATGATATCATTCCTCATATGTCATATCTAACCATTTTTTTCTATTTAGAGAAAAAAAAATATATTTTTTCCTTATTATTTTGGCTATATTGAGCCATAAAAATGTCAAAAAAGTAAAAGCCGATATACTCTTTTCTAAAGAGAGGCTGCTAATAAAAATATAGAACTAGCATTTATATTGTCCTAACCTAAGACCAATCGTCAAGGTTTTAAAAACTTCGTTAGAAATCAATGCCATAAATATGAAACGTACAGTAGTGTGCACCAATCGTGTTCGGGCTTTTAAACATAGCAAAATGAATTGGATCCAATTTGACCTATGGACGAATACGCAAGCATACGTTTTCATACTTGTTTTGTTAGAAATCAATGCCATAAATATGAAACATATAGTAGTGTGCACCAATCGTGTTCGGGCTTTTAAATATAGCCAAATGAATTGGATCCAATTTGACCAAATACGCAAGCATACGTTTCCCCCCCCCCCCCAACGGTCGCCTATTACACTGCTCAACATTAAGAAACAATTTAACTTATTTTTCATTTTTAATTCTTTTATAAACATAATCACTCATATATATTTGATAAAAATTTCTATTTAATAATTAAAAAAAAAAAATTAAAATCACTTACAAGTTGTTTGGTAACACAATCTATTATTTATTTTTTTTTTTTTTAAGTTTAAAAATTAATAATTTTTTTTTGTTATTATTTAAAAATTTTAATCTTTTAATTATTTATACATATAAATGTCATAAGAATTGATTCTCTAGAAAATATGTTTGGCAAAAATAAAAAAAAAATCAGATTAAAAAAAATATATTTTTAAAGATTTATAAATTATACTATATTTTGATGATAATTCCTTACAAAGTTAAAAATCAAAATTATAAATATTTATCAAATATACATAATTAAAAATTTATTTGAAAAAAAATAAAAAATTAGAAACCAAAATTGTTTTCACACATACCGTTAGGAAACAATTGTGTTTGTTTTGTTTTCGGACACGAAAGCAATTTCAAGGACCTCTTTTCCCTGTTATACTACAAGACAATAGATTACTAAGCACCACTAAATACGTAGAGTTTTTCCTAATGGTAGTTTATGTTGTACAAACCCAAAATCACGAGGCAGCGAGTTTTATGCAACGAGGATGCCTAAAGAGAATTTGGGTAAGAGCAGACCATAAGACACATGGTCAGTAAAATTGAATCTGCAGAAAGGAATGACAGCTTAACATAATTTGGAAACAATTTCTTCGTTCAGCAAAACAACAAGGCATTCCAGTACGGACCTAAACTCAAGGTAAATCTGGATACTGCAACATGGTTGGTCCTGCTCAAACTTCAACGTCCGATTTTTTCCATTCGAGAACAAACTCAAGCAAGTCTTCTGTTGTTTCTTTTTCTGTGGGGTGATGGCCACACTTCAAACTCAAGAATGCCATGAATGGATTGTTAGAATTGCTTGAAACCCGTAACAGAACTCTACCATGCATCTGTATCTAGAGTATGAATAAGACGCCTCTTTGATTGAAGAAATGAACAATATGGGATGTCCACTCGATTAAGTGGAGCAAAGACCAAGCAGAGAATGACATAAAGTCAGAAAATCAACTTGATAAAATAAGATATAATAATAAACTCGAGCAAAAAGTATACAAAGAAAAATAAATAAATAATATGAACCTGGTGCTTTGCTTAGTAGATCTTTAGATGACTTAAGGGTTTGTAGTGTCCCAACTATTTTGCATGTAGGAAGGGAGAGGAGCAATCAGATCGAGGCTTTCTAGTTGTGAAAGATCATAATCTGGATGAAGTTGCAACTTTTGCAAAACTTGAGATATGTCAGGCAAACTCATTTGCCTACAATGTAGATGCAAAGAAGGATGCTTCTCGGAAATGCTTCCATGATCCATATTAAGACCCAAAGGAAGCTTTGTTCTACTCAGAGACTCCTCATTTGAATTATTTTCATTACTAGATGAAGAAACAGGTTCCCAGTTTTTGTGAACTTGCCACCCATATTTGTAGTCTCCAACTATTGGTGTTCCCAAAACCTCAGCACAGTGGACGCGGAGCTGCAGTGTCAACGTGTGGTTGAAGGATGAAAACTAGTGTCAGTAAGAAGAAAAAAAATTAAACCAGAGTAACTTTCTAACCAACATTAAATTCTGATGATACCTGGTGTTTTCGGCCAGTCAGAGGGGAAAGCTCCAACCATGTATAACCTGCACGATTGAATCTAGCATAACAAGCATATATTGAAACATAAAAAACTGATTCTGAAGTCAGCAATGTTGTAAACTTCAAACAGAGCTTATTACTAACCATGAGATGATGATCCAATAACTTCGTACTCTGTAACTGCGTGCTGAGACAAAAAGTTATGAGAATTCCTCACAACTGTGATGCGATCGGACTTACCACTGTCCAAAACCACCTGAAGTATCAAAATTTACACAGTTAAGCAAACCATGTTGAAGATGTAAGCACGTAGGCAGAATTCTCATAACGCATTATTGCACATAACAGTTAAAACTTCAATGTTGTAGAAACACATAAAAGTTCAATATATCAATCGAAAATCAGAGGTTTATGTCTTGCTGAAAATCAAAGAGAACTAACCTTTCCCAAAGGTGCGGAGATTATACCCTTTGGCTTTCGTGGAGATCCAATGACAAGTGCCCAATACTTTCGTACCAAAACTTTTCTATGGTTGTCAATTACCTTTGATAAATTCTCGATATCAGGCAGGTCTGGATTGTGGTGATAACTAAAGCAATGAAGGAGAAATAATTAACATTACTTACTTCCTTTGATGCTCCAAATGTTTTTTCACGGAAGACAGAATGCAAGACTGTGGCACTTGCTTGAGTCCGTCCCATCACTAAGATGCCACTACTATCCCGGTCAAGCCTATGCACCTAATAAGTAAAAAATATAATACTGCTCCTCACTGACAGTATCAAAGAAATTTACACAACGATTTTTCTCTGTTCTACATTTTAAATGGAAACTTCTGATTCTTTATATTGTCCTATCTTTAGATCAAGCAGTAGACTTCCACGAACATAAGTACATACATAGTCAATATAGAATAAGTTTAAATCAAGAACAAACTCACAAGCCGTGGGGGTTCTGCGTAGTCATAACTTAAGCAAGTAGCAGCTAGTTCATCTAAACTTCTTTTTATCCCAACTCCACCCTGCACAATCAAATATCAGGCAAATCTAAAATTTCCAACTACCATTTTCCAAACCAGAATAAAGACATCACTGAGATAACTATAAATAATTAACCTGCACAGCCATTCCTGGAGGTTTGTTGACAACAATAATGGCTGGATCCTAAATTCAGTACAAATACAATGTAATAATATAATTGTTTTCCACATAAAACATATAAATTAAAGAAATATCCATGAGCATAAAATAAAAATAAAAATAAATCCCAAAACCTTATATAAAACAAGGCTCCTGATAAAGTTCACTTCTGCAACACTACAAGCGCACTCTTTTTTCTCAATAGGAAGCTCCTTAACTGTAATTGGAAGATGTATTCGATCCCCTGATACCATTGAATCCTTAGCTGCTACCTTCAAAGACTTTCAAACATCAAAAAACAAAATCAATGATTTTAAACTTTTTGAAAACCAGACATTTCTATTAATTACCCTTTTAAGTAAGAGCTTTTCTGATTGAACACCAATATCAGACTCGGCTAAGTTCAAAGCTTCTCTTCGAACCTACAATCACCAAATCAAAATTATCGACCAAATAGCTTTACAATCTCAAAAACACATTGCTTCATTTGAAAAGGGACAAACCTGTCTGAGACGGAAGAGCTTCTGAACAAGGTTTCTAGGAAGACCTGGGCAGCAGCGGAGAACCCATTTAAGCGCAGTTGTGGAGGTGGAGGATTCGACGTCGCTTTGGGATTCCGATTGAGCATGAGCAAGTTTTTTACCTAAAACGGCCGCGTTGATTGTCTCAGTGTATGGAGGTAAAGTGAACCATTTGTTCTCGTTACTGTTTCGGCTTTCTTCTACTTTAATGGTGGCAGTGGCGTAGTGTGAAAGTATATCACGGAAGGGTACGGAAGGTATGCTCTTTCCGACAAGCGGTTGTGAACGGAAGAGTAGTAGTCGGCGGAAAGTGTTCGGGTGAGCCATGTTAATTTGTTTGGTTTTCAGGCTGTGCAGGAATGGGCGCTCAGCTCTTTTGTGTTTTGTAGAAAGGGTCTCGAGGTAAGCTAACTCTACTTTTTTTCTTTATGTTTTTTTTATTTTTTACTCTCTTTGAATTAATACAATTTGGAAACTCTATATGTAATTATGTACTTATTGTTTACCCATCATTCTCTTTCCACGTTCCACGCTCAAAAATAAAAGTAAATGTTTTATAATTTACAATGAGTTCTACCAATATAGAGATATATATGGCTCATATTCGAATATTGAGCTACACATAGTAAACTAGAGAGAATATTGCAAAAAATAGCATTTAATTAAGGGATCTTTTCACTTTTGATCTCTCATGATTTATAATAATTTTTTTTAATTTATTTTCGAACATGTTTTAGTATATTGTGTGACAATTGAATTCGAATGAAAGAAGCATCATACTATACTTTAAAAAATAAGTATTAAACTATGAAAATTGCTTTAGAATATTTGTTTTGAACATTTGAGACACTCAAGTATTTTGGATATTTTTAGGAACATTTTAGTCGTATTACACGTGAACAACACTTACGTTTTATTTATTAAGTAAGCAATTAATATTAATCGACTGATGTAGCAAACAAAAAATATAATTTAAAACTAATCTGTTAACCTTTAATAATAGTTTAGGGATTAAACAAGTTTTAAGTTTGGGACCTTTATGTCAAAAGTGTAAGGTTTGCAAATATAAAAAATTGTTTTGGCCAAACAAAAATTTAAATAAGGATAAATTTGTCATTTGGAACTTGTTTCAATGTGGTAGAGAATTCTCAAAAGAAGAAGAAGATAAAAAATTTAAAACTTAAATTAACACAACGTACTATTGTTGGATAAAATCTTACTAGAATTACATTATTATTATTATTTTTAGACTAACAGCAGATACTAGTCGAGTTCATCTAATGACAAGTTCGTAAAAATCAGAAGCTAGCTTGCTAGCTAGTAGTAGCTACTCATCAAACACCAAAAGTACTTACATTGTTATAGATGCTTAATTAAGAAACAAATTTAAAAAAAAAAAAAAAAACAGCTTAATTATATAGCTAACTGCAGCACCTTTATATACTAGTAGTGTTTGTTCTCAAAGTCCTTGTGTGTCCAGCTCCCAGACTTAGACAATAGGATCTCCAACTCATGGCAAAAACCGAGCATTTGGTTTGGTACTATGTCCCGGGCCGCTAGGGCTTGGCCCCGAGTGCTTAATCGCTCTCAAAAGCACGGAATGGTTTGCCTTAGTTCTTGCAGCAGCCAGCTGCTGTGGGTTCTCGGCTTTGAATGGCCGAGTTGCTTCTATTCCATGTAGAAAGAAAGTAAACAAAAGAAGAATAAGACCAAAGAAATGTAAAGATTTTGGCTTTCTAGCCATTTTTGAAAGATTGAAAGATACTGTAGAGATCAAAACCAAATTTCAATATGATTGAATTAATTGTTCCTGCATTATGAGAGTTTTGTCTTGGGAATTTATATTTGACTTTACTTGAATGTGAAGATTGTGATCGATTTATATATAGTTTGTTAAATTGCCCAGTTGCATATTGACTAGCAAATTAATTATTTACCACTAGACTTCATACTACATTCAACCGATCTCGGTCTATTTTTCACATTTAAAATTAGTATTTATCAATTGAATTAAAAAGGACAATTCACTGACGAGAAAAGACCAAAAGCACTTCTAGTTCTACATTAACACAATTGGATTTCAAAATGAAATTAACTCTCAAATCTAACTGTAATAAACAACCTAACTATATTCATATCGATTATATTTTTATGTGTTAAAATAATTCTTTTATGTATTAGTATTACAATATAATTAATGAAGTAAAAAAAAAAAAAAATACATATTTTGTATTTTAGTATTTCTCGTTGAAACAATATTGCATTTCTTTAATGGTGTCTCCTTTCAAGTTACTAGGCCCATTAATTACACAAAGCCCAGTGGATAATAACAAATAGAATGAACCGAAGCACGTTATAAATAAAATATTATCTAAACGATAAGGGCACATGTATAACAAAAAATATTAATATAAATCAATATTTAGGGAAAGATAGAGGAACACCTACCATTTTTTTTTTTTTTTTTCAGAGAAAGATAGAGTAACACCTGTTATTTTTTATTAATATAAATTAATTTTTATATTTAAAAATATTAATAGTAAACTAACACTAAAAATTATTATAAAAAATCTTAATAACTATTATATACATTTTTCATCGATATTCAATCCAACTATCGTACTGACGGTTAATACTTTGAGAGGATAATATTAATATTAATCTAATTTTTTTTAACAATAATGTTGTCAATGATTCACATAGGATGTACGAAATTAAACGATTTTATGATTATCCGCTTAGCAATATTGTCGGAGTTGAAATTGCTTAATTTGTCTGGAAAAAGACAACTATTTAAATGACTATTTTAACAAAAACATGTTTGTTTCTTTATTTTTTTTAATTCAACTTCATTTATTACTAAATTATAAACAAAAAAATATCTAACTGCAAGAAACAAAATTAAGTGATATCACATGACAAAAAAATATATGTTGACTTATAAAATTTGATAATAAATATTAAATAAATAAATAGTATATGGTTTAATATCATGATAAACTTGGTTCATAAAAACTAGAAGAAAAAATATAATTTTTGCACAATATGACTTCAATAATCTAAAGGATTTAAATAATTTTTTTCATAAAAAACTTTAAGAAATAAAAATAAACGATATTTCATGTAAAAAAACACGTTGATTTTAGATTTGATAATAAATATTAAATAAAAAAATATATATAATTACTTATGAATTAAATATTAGAGAATAAAAATTAGAATAATAATGTAATTTATTTTTAAATAATTGAATAAAGTTGTAAGTTTATAAATTATTAAGGATAAACACACGAATCACACCTTTTATTTGTTTATAATATAATTTATAATTTGTGTAACGTAAAAAATAATCAAACTATATTTACCTTCAATTGAACATAACAGGTCACTTCTTTTATTGTAATTTGTAAATCACTCAACTTGACTTGTCCTGCTTGCAAACAGAATGAGAGTTCCGTGCCATGTTTAATGCACTTTGATAAAAAAATATTTTTAATTTTAAAATATAATAATATTGTATACAATTATTATAATTAATTATATATTAGTGTCATTTTTATAAAATAATATTGTCATTATTAAGTTCATGTGGTAGAGCCATTTGAGTTGCTGCATAAAATTTATGGTTTTATTGAACAATAGAATGAGGATTTGAAATTTAGAATATAAGTTTTAATGTTGAGTTTATATATATGTCTCGTATTTAAATTTTTTTTTTACGTAGGGACCCATCTCATAGCCTTAACACGTAATTAATATTATTGTTGGGCTGATTTTGTAAGGTTGTCAAGATTTTTGCTCATTTCCAATATAATTATTATTATATTTTTTTGTTGGTCAAACTATATCTCTGATTGAGTTAAACATATTTTATAATATCTCATTTTTCAACTTAGTTACTTATTATAACATATCTGAATAAATATAGTGGGTAAAATTGTGATATTTTTGGTCAGGTTTAGCTTCCAATTTTTATATCTACGTTAAAAATAAATGCATATTGTTTGAATTAAAATATATATATATATATATATATATAACGAGTTATTTAAAAATAAAGTACTGTAAATTAATATATATAACTAGTATTATATTTTGACTTGGACACCATAGCCTTAAACAGAGGGTGATTACAGTGAAAATTCAAAAGTACAAACTCAAGGTAAGTAGATTATTAATCAATTGAAAATAATTGACGTACAGTGATAAAACTCTATAATGCCATCAATTGTTGAAGGTTATATAAAAATTGGTTAAACATTATTATTGATATTTAAATTTTAATTAAATTTATACTTAAATTTTTAAACTCTATAATTTTGTTCTCAAATTTTTAAAATTTCACACATAGGTCTCTAAACTTTTAAATCTTACAATTTAGTCTCCAAATTTTAAAAAATTTACACATAGATCTTAAAATTTTGATTAAAAAAATATGTATTTTAATACCAAAGATAAGACCGACGCATAAATTTTTAAAAATTTGAAGAGTAAATTATAGAATTTAAAAAGATATATATTTTTTAATTTTTTAAATAACGCATGAATAATATTACATCAAATAGAGCACAATACTATTTATCATATTATTTTAATACAAAATTATAGAATCTTTTTAGAACAATTTTAGTGAAAAAACTGAACTATTTTAACGTTCTAAAGTCTTATTAAAAATGCCTTAAACGATTCACCTATTAATATGATATTTAATTATAGTAACTAACTACCATTTGATTATAATAATAAAATTGAATAAGGTTAGTAGCTAGTCGTATAACATGACATATTTGTGTCTTTATAAATCCAATACTTAGTCTCAAATCATTATCAAAGGATAAAAACCTGTTAAGTCCCTACCTAAATTTCAAAAAAAAAATAAAAATACTTAATGTCACTAACATATATAGTTTTTTTTTTTTTTGCTAATGCACCAACATAGTTGACAATTAGATGTGCAACGAATTTTCCATTTTTAATGCAACTCCTACTTAGACTTCTACTTAACAATTAAGGTTGATTGGGAAGTTGCTCCTATTATTTGAATTATTATAAAAATACTTTTAATTTTAAGTTTTATATAAATAAATCTACAATTTAAGCTAATTTTGTTAGTAAAGTTACATTTTTGAGTACATTTAGAGATATTTTATTAATAACAAAGGTTAAAAGTATTTTATTAGTACTTAAACATAACGCCGTTAGCAGAATTAACTGAAAGAATAGATTTGTTACATAGAACTAAAAATTAGGATATTTTTGTAATAACCGAAAACTTGGAGGTAGTTCTATCCTTGGAGGTTACGTCACAACTGACCCAAATTACAATTATAAAGCATATTAAAATTTAAAGCCATCTTACAATTATAATTATCCTCAAATGTTAAATAAATAATAATAAAAATATTAATGTGATAATTTTATTTGAGAGAATAACAAAACTAACACCTTTTAAAACTTCTAATAACAAAACTAATATTCATTGTGTTTAAATTTATATTTTCATAATTAAAAAAACGATTAATATGTCATTTTTTTTTAACACTCATCCAATTAGAATTGAATGACGATAATTTATTTTCGTTCAATATTTTACGTTAATATTGAACGTTCAATATTATTGAGATGCTAGTTTTGTTACTATAAATTTTAAGAGTGTTATTTTTGGTAATTTCTCATTTTATTTTAAGTGCATTTCCTCGAAAGCTATTTAATTACCGAGATGATCTGCAATGTTTGTTACTTTGTTAGTTATTTCAAAGATCGGAACAGAATTGGAGAAGGTCCCATCTTGCATGTATGGAACCTACAGTAAAATACAAATATGCAATATTCACTTATTGCCGTTAACTTTTTGTTATTTATTTATATTTGACTTGATGATTCTGTATTTATAATTTCGGCATGGAATATTTCGTAGCCATTTGTTCTTGTTTCCAAAGTGTTAACAAACATTCACTTGGCATCCTTAATCAGATTTGGAAGCAGAACCAAATAAGAAAAGTCTTAAAAGTTTTGACTAGAATTTGAGACAACACACCACTTGAATTATTATTATTATTATAAATAATTTACTTCATAAAAATTTGTTAATTTTTTTTTTTTATTGTATCAATTAATAAACCAACAAGAACACAATAGTACAACACGAATCCTACTTACAAAACGACACAAACACACAACCAAATTTTTACAATGAACATTTCACTCATAAACCAACAATTTTAAGAAAAGAAAGTTTGATATATGTTCTCGAACCATACATCACCACTTTATTTTTTTCCACATAATTTTCAAAAACAAACAATTTCTCAAAACAAACTTTCAAATACTACTCAAATTTAACTTTCACTACCTAACGATCAAACTAATTTTCAAGAACAATAACACATATATACACCATTACTCTCTTCACTCTCCACACAACTCATTTCTCCCTAGTACTACTCAAAACACTTCCATATCACTAAACCAATCACCAATGGAATCAAAATCTCTAGTCCATGTTTTTCTAGTCTCATTCCCAGGTCAAGGCCACGTCAACCCATTACTAAGACTTGGTAAGCGCTTAGCTTCAAAGGGTTTACTAGTAACTTTCTCAACACCAGAAAGCATAGGCAAACAAATGAGAAAAGCAAGTAATATAACTGATGAACCAAGCCCAATTGGAGATGGGTTCATTCGTTTTGAGTTTTTTGAAGATGGTTGGGATGAAAATGAACCAAAACGTCAAGATTTAGACTTGTACTTGCCACAACTTGAGCTTATTGGCAAAAAAGTGCTTCCCCAAATGCTCAAAAAACATGAAGAACAGAACAACCCTGTTTCTTGTCTTATCAACAATCCTTTTATTCCTTGGGTTTCTGATGTAGCTGAAAGTCTTGGACTTCCTTCAGCCATGCTTTGGGTTCAATCTTGTGCTTGTTTCTCTTCTTATTACCATTACTTTCATGGGTTGGTTCCTTTTCCTTCTGAAAATGAGCCTTTTATTGATGTTCAATTGCCCTGTTTACCCCTTTTGAAATTTGATGAAGTTCCTAGCTTTTTATATCCTACTTCTCCTTATCCATTTTTAAGAAGGGCAATTTTGGGTCAATACAATAATTTAGACAAACCTTTTTGTATTTTAATGGATACATTTCAAGAACTTGAAAATGAGATTATTGAATACATGTCTAGGATTTGTCCTATTAAGACAGTTGGTCCTCTGTTTAAAAACCCAAAAGCTCAAAACCCAAATGTTAGAGGTGATTTTATGAAAGTTTCTGATGATTGTATTGATTGGTTGGATTTAAAGCCAAAATCTTCTGTGGTTTATATCTCTTTTGGTAGTGTTGTTTATTTGAAACAAGAACAAATTGATGAAATAGCTTTTGGGTTATTGAATTCTGGGATTTCTTTCTTATGGGTTATGAAACCTCCTCATAAAGATTCATGCTTGGAAATTCATGTTTTGCCAAATGGGTTTTTGGAGAAAGTTGGAGAGCATGGAAAAGTAGTTCAATGGTGTCCTCAAGAGAAGGTTCTAGATCATCCTTCTGTTGCTTGTTTTGTGACTCATTGTGGTTGGAATTCTTCTATGGAGGCTTTGACAAGTGGCATGCCAGTTGTTGCTTTTCCACAATGGGGTGATCAAGTTACTGATGCTAAGTATTTGGTTGATGAGTTTAAAGTAGGTGTGAGAATGTGTAGAGGTGAAGCTGAAGATAAGTTGATTACTAGAGATGAGATTGAAAAGTGCTTATTGGAAGCAATTGATGGACCTAAAGCTGAAGAGATGAAGAAAAATGCTTTGAAGTGGAAAGAAGCTGCTGAAGCTGCGTTTTCGGAAGGTGGGTCGTCTGATAGGAATATTCAAGCCTTTGTTGATGAAGTGAAAAGGAGAAGCTTAGCTCTCAACTGTAAGTCAAAGAAAGAAATTTTGATCAATAAGATAAGCAACAATGGAGTTGAGGAAACATTGATGGAGTCAAAGGTTTCTAATGGGATTAATGTAGATTTGGTCAATAAGTCAACCAATGATGGAGTTAAAGAGATATTGGTTGAGTCAAAGGCTTCTAATGGGGAAGCAAAAGAAGTTCTTGTGTGAGTTCTACATGAATAAATTGGAATACTCATAAGAGACTAGTTTTGGGTATTCTTTTATATGTTTTTATTTTTATTTTTGTTGCTTTTGGTTTTCTATTAATGTTAATTAAGTTTAGTGTGTGCTAGAGGGCTATGATCATGTGTTGTGCTCAATTTTATGTTTTTGTATCTTGCAACTGCTTGTGTGCTATTCTACATTTATAATCTTTTGTAATAATAATTATGCAATTTCTATTGATTTCATATTAATATATTATTACCAATGAGGTTATTTTAGGTTCAATTTTCATATTTTTCTCTCCACTTTATGTTATTCTGGAATATAAGTAACAGACATGGTAATTTTAATCCTGATTTGATATATTGTATCAAATATTTTAAATATAAATTAATTAAATTATATTATATTAAATTTGTACAATGTTCGGTGCTTGCATAAAACTATAGTATAAGCTCTATCATATTTGACTAATTAGACGATATTCAAAATAATTAATTAGTTTTCTTGTTTTTTGAAAATAAAAATTTATTCTTTTAATTTTTAGATAAAAGTTAAATATATTTATATGATTTTTAATTTATTTAAAAAAGACAAATAAGCATATTTATTTAAATACTTATTAAAAGGAAAATAAACTGTATATTAAGAAAAAAAAAATTATATTGAAGAAGAAATCAGAAATATTTCATGAACCAAAAGAAAAAATTCTGACACAAAAAGCATTAATTCTGTACCCCTTTGACCCAACCCCAACTTCGGAACTTTATTTATAATTGTATTTATCTAATTTCAAACTAATTTGATAATAAACGCGGTACATACAAACACGCCGTAAGAGAGATATCCACATCTATAGCTTTTTATATAAAAGCATTTTCATATACAAAATATTATTTAAATTGTATTCATTTAATTTAAATAAATAACATAATTGAAATTAAATTAAAAATACATTAAAATATCACCATAATCCTGAACTCATATATATATATATAGAGGTTTATAGTCCATAATTAAACTTTTTTTTTTAGTGTTGTTGTTATTCAATTAATTCTTCATATATATACCATATTAAAAAATATATATTTAAAAAGATATATATTTTTTAATTTTTTAAATAACGCATGAATAATATTACATCAAATAGAGCACAATACTATTTATCATATTATTTTAATACAAAATTATAGAATCTTTTTAGAACAATTTTAGCGAAAAAACTGAACTATTTTAACGTTCTAAAGTCTTATTAAAAAAGCCTTAAATGATTCACCTATTAATATGATATTTAATTATAGTAACTAACTACCATTTGATTATAATAATAAAATTGAATAAGGTTAGTAGCTAGTCGTATAACATGACATATTTGTCTCTTTATAAATCCAATACTTAGTCTCAAATCATTATCAAAGGATAAAAACCTGTTAAGTCCCTACCTAAATTTCAAAAAAAAAAAAAAAAAAACTTAATGTCACTAACATATATAGTTTTTTTTTTTTTTTTGCTAATGCACCAACATAGTTGACAATTAGATGTGCAACGAATTTTCCATTTTTAAGGCAACTCCTACTTAGACGTCTACTAAACAATTAAGGTTGATTGGGAAGTTGCTCCTATTATTTGAATTATTATAAAAATACTTTTAATTTTAAGTTTTATATAAATAAATCTACAATTTAAGCTAATTTTGTTAGTAAAATAATATTTTTGAGTACATTTAGAGATATTTAATTAACAACAAAGGTTAAAAGTATTTTATTAGTACTTAAACATAACGCCGTTAGCAGAATTAACTGAAAGAATAGATTTGTTACAGAGAACTAAAAATTAGGATATTTTTGTAATAACCGAAAACTTGGAGGTAGCTTTATAGTTGATCCTTGCAGGTTACTTCACAACTGACCCAAATTACAATTATAAAGCATATTAAAATTTAAAGTCATCTTACAATTATAATTATCCTCAAATGTTAAATAAATAATAATAATAAAAAAAACTAAAGCGACAATTTTATGTTAGGGAGAATAATAAAATTAATACCCCTCAAAATTTTTAATAACAAAACTAGTATTTATTGTGTTTAAATTTATATTTTTATAATTAAAAAAACGACTAATATGTAATTTTTCTTTGAACACTTGTCCAATTAGAATTGAACGACGATAATTTACACCAGTTCAATATTTTACGTTCAAATTGGATGTTCAATATTATTGAGGCACTAATTTTGTTACTATAAATTTTAGTGGTGTTATTTTTGGTAATTTTTCATTTTATTTTAAGTGCATTTCCTTGAAAGCTCAATAATTACCGAGATGATCTGCAATGTTTGTTACTTTGTTAGTTCTTTCAAAGATTGGAACAGAATTGGAGAAGGTCCCATCTTGCATGTATGGAACCTACAGTAAAATACAAATATGCAATATTCACTTATTGCCATTAACTTTTTGTTATTTATTTATATTTGACTTGATGATTCTCTATTTATAATTTCGGCCTGGAATATTTCGTAGCCATTTGTTCTTGTTTCCAGAGTGTTAACAGACATTCACTTGGCATCCTTAATCAGATTTGGAAGCAGAACCAAATAAGAAAAGTCTTAAAAGTTTTGACTAGAATCTGAGACAACACACCACTTGAATTATTATTATTATAAATAATTTACTTCATAAAAATTTGTTAATTTTTTTTGTATCAATTAATAAACCATTAAGAACACAATACAACACGAAACCTACTTACAAAACGACACAAACACACAACCGAATTTATACAATGAACATTTCACTCATAAACCAACAATTTTAAGAAAAGAAAGTTTGATATATGTTCTCGAACCATACGTCACCAGTTCATTTTTATTCACATAATTTTCAAAAACAAACAATTTCTCAAAACAAACTTTCAAATACTACTTATATTTAACTTTCACTACCAAACGATCGAACTAATTTTCAAGAACAATAACACATATATACACCATTACTCTCTTCACTCTCCACACAACTCATCTCACTAGTACTACTCAAAACACTTCCATATCACTAAACCAATCACCAATGGAATCAAAATCTCTAGTCCATGTTTTTCTAGTCTCATTCCCAGGTCAAGGCCACGTCAACCCATTACTAAGACTTGGTAAGCGCTTAGCTTCAAAGGGTTTACTGGTAACTTTCTCAACACCAGAAAGCATAGGCAAACAAATGAGAAAAGCAAGTAATATAACTGATGAACCAAGCCCAATTGGAGATGGGTTCATTCGTTTTGAGTTTTTTGAAGATGGTTGGGATGAAAATGAACCAAAACGTCAAGATTTAGACTTGTACTTGCCACAACTTGAGCTTATTGGCAAAAAAGTGCTTCCCCAAATGCTCAAAAAACATGAAGAACAGAACAACCCTGTTTCTTGCCTTATCAACAATCCTTTTATTCCTTGGGTTTCTGATGTAGCTGAAAGTCTTGGACTTCCTTCAGCCATGCTTTGGGTTCAATCTTGTGCTTGCTTCTCTTCTTATTACCATTACTTTCATGGGTTGGTTCCTTTTCCTTCTGAAAATGAGCCTTTTATTGATGTTCAATTGCCCTGTTTACCCCTTTTGAAATTTGATGAAGTTCCTAGCTTTTTATATCCTACTTCTCCTTATCCATTTTTAAGAAGGGCAATTTTGGGTCAATACAATAATTTAGACAAACCTTTTTGTATTTTAATGGATACATTTCAAGAACTTGAAAATGAGATTATTGAATACATGTCTAGGATTTGTCCTATTAAGACAGTTGGTCCTCTGTTTAAAAACCCAAAAGCTCAAAACCCAAATGTTAGAGGTGATTTTATGAAAGTTTCTGATGATTGTATTGATTGGTTGGATTTGAAGCCAAAATCTTCTGTGGTTTATATCTCTTTTGGTAGTGTTGTTTATTTGAAACAAGAACAAATTGATGAAATAGCTTTTGGGTTATTGAATTCTGGGATTTCTTTCTTATGGGTTATGAAACCTCCTCATAAAGATTCAGGCTTGGAAATTCATGTTTTGCCAAATGGGTTTTTGGAGAAAGTTGGAGACAATGGAAAAGTAGTTCAATGGTGTCCTCAAGAGAAGGTTCTAGATCATCCTTCTGTTGCTTGTTTTGTGACTCATTGTGGTTGGAATTCTTCTATGGAGGCTTTGACAAGTGGCATGCCAGTTGTTGCTTTTCCACAATGGGGTGATCAAGTTACTGATGCTAAGTATTTGGTTGATGAGTTTAAAGTAGGTGTGAGAATGTGTAGAGGTGAAGCTGAAGATAAGTTGATTACTAGAGATGAGATTGAAAAGTGCTTATTGGAAGCAATTGATGGACCTAAAGCTGAAGAGATGAAAAAAAATGCTTTGAAGTGGAAAGAAGCTGCTGAAGCTGCTTTTTCGGAAGGTGGGTCGTCTGATAGGAATATTCAAGCCTTTGTTGATGAAGTGAAAAGGAGAAGCTTAGCTCTCAACTGTAAGTCAAAGGAAGAAATTTTGATCAATAAGATACGCAAAAATGGAGTTGAAGAAACATTGATCGAGTCAAAGGTTTCTAATGGGGTTAATGTAGATTTGGTCAACAAGTTAACCAATGATGGAGTTAAAGAGATATTGGCTTCTAATGGGGAAGCAAAAGAAGTTCTTGTTTGAGGTTGTGGTTGAAATTTGAAGGGTCTAAGAGATCTCTAGTGAGTACCACATGGAATAAATTGGAATACTCATAAGAGACTAGTTTTGGGTTTCTTTTATATGTTTTTATTTTTATTTTGGTTGCTTTTGGTTTTCTATTAATGTTAATTAAGTTTAGTGTGTACTAGAGGGCTATGATCGTGTGTTGTGCTCGATTTTATGTTTTTGTATCTTGCAACTGCTTGTGTGCTATTCTACATTTGTAATGTTTTGTAATAATAATTATGCAATTTCTATTGATTTCATATTAATATATTATTATGAAAGTGTTGAGATTAATTTTAAAATAGGAAAGTAAATAAAATGTTAATATGATAGAGATTATTTTTAATATGGTAGAAATTATTGTATTTAATTAATATCATTTTTTGTCATTTTATTTATATTATAAATTCATGTAATCTGTACAAAGCGATACAATTCAGTGAAACGTTCAAACCAAATATTACATTCTTTTTTTCTACATGGTATCAGATCTGATTAAGATTCTGTAAATAAATAAATAAAATCAGAAACCAAACCACCAAACACCGTCTACCACCCAAAACCACCAACAACAACCATTCATTCACCACACCACAATCCGATCAAAAACCAAATACCACTGCCACCCAAATCGATAGCCCACCACCACCCAAACTCGACACCCAACCTAAATCAACCCAAATCAACAGAAAAAAAAAAATCAGAAAAATCAACCATTTAGATCCAAAACAGATTTGTCAACCACCACCCAAAACCATCACCAAAACCACCATCGAACACCAAACAGTAAAGTCCACACCAGAACCCACATCGACACCCACTCAACCCACATCACCATTGCGACCCCTACATCGCCACCCACTCAGCCCGAAAAAACCAGCACCATTCACCGAAAACCAGCACCACCGAAACCAGCGTTACTCGGCTCGCAACCCCTAACCCCTCGTGACCCCTATCGCGCCACCGAACCAAGCTTTCGTTGCCTCCATCGCTGCGCCCAGTTTTCGTCCCCTCCATCGCCGCGTCCAGCTCTGTTGCCATAGATCTTGCTAGTATCAGATCTCGCACCCATCTAGCGCCGCACCCATTAGCTCGGCAATTCCTTCTCTGTTTTTTCTTTAAATTAAAGCAGGGACTCCTTTAGAGTAAAAAAAAAGGGAAAAAAATGAGTGAACCCATTGAATCATCTGAAACCAAATCCGTTCCATCCGAAACCAAATTAGTTCCAATTTTTGTTCAGTCTAAGGGTCCTTTTAATGCAGGCATTTTACTTATTGAAACAAATTATGATGTGTGGTCTCAATAAATGGAGATGCATATCGTTGAGAGAGAAAAAATTTCCTACATCATCGGCACCTCTACTCCACCTGTTGTGTCACACGGGATATGACAAATGATATGTTGAAAATCAGAAAGTGAAGCGCTGGCTTCTGATGTACATGTGTCCTGACATCATGAAGCGATATCTCCATATACCCACTGCACGTGAAATCTGGAATACTTTCTCCAAAGCTTTTTATGATGGTAATGATGGAAATGCATGTCTATTCTTTGCATCAACATACTTTTTCTACCAAACAAGGTGCTAAATCACTTTCTGTCTACTATGGAGAATTAACTGAAATATTTTAAGAACTGGATCATCGTGATAAAGTGGTTATGAAGGATCCTCATGATCTTACAGTATATCGGCAGTCCATTGAGCGTACTCAAGTACATATATTCCTTGTTGGTTTGGATACGATTTTTGATCAACTTCGACGAGAAATTGTGTCATGAACGCCTCCTCAGTCTATAAGAGTGTTATTCTTTAGTCCACCGTGAGGTCATACGATCTGCAAATTTGAATGCAGACATTGCAAAACCTAAAGCTTCTACTATGATTTCTCGCCATCGACCTAGTCAGATGTCCTAAGATCGACCAAAATCCACTAATTCAAAGAATTTCAATAGTTCAAACAAACCTTCATACAAATGCACCCACTGCAATCAAACAGGCCATTCAAAAAGTCGTTGCTTTGAACTTATTGGATATCCAGATTGGTGGGATCTAGCACGAAATCAAAATTTCAAGCGACCATCCACTACAGCAGTTGCTCAAACACAGGGTGATGATGACACTCCTAAGTCATCAGCATTGGTAATTACTACAAACATTGGAGGTAAAATCTTAAACATTTCTACACCTGTATTGAATAGTACATGGATAGTTGATTCTGGTGCTACTGATCATTTGACATTTGATGTTAGACAAGTCTCAACCCTTAATCCACCTTCACAAAATTGTGTCTCCACGGCCAACGGTAATACCGCCCCGACTATTGGGGAAGGTTCCTCACATCTTACTAATACTTTAAATCTTGATTTTATTTTAGTTGTTCCATTTTTAGATTTTAACCTTCTATCAATCTCTCAAATCACTACTACTTTATCTTGTATTGTAATTTTTTTGGCCTAATTATTGTATTTTTAAGGATATTCAGACTCGACAAACGATTGATTATGGTGTTAAGAGAGGGAAGCTATATTATTTGGACTTGGAGTCAGACACTTCCTCATTTAGTTTTTTAAAAAGGTTGTTTCCTAGTTTATTTACAAATTTGGATATTTCTATTTTCAAATGTGATGTGTGTGAACTTGCAAAAAGTTATCGTGCTTCATTTCTGATGAACACTATTTTGATCTACTATTTGTGATGTTTTTAAGTGTTTATTTTGCATGTAATCCCGATATAATCTTGTTTTGGAGGGTATTCTACTGTTTTGCAGGGCAAAGTAAGTTTGGAGAGAAATTTGGAAAAAGAGAGCAAAAATGGAGTAAAAATGCATACATATGTAAGCCTTACATTAGGTGCCATACATTATGTAAGCCTTACATTGATAATCAACAGAATATGTACAAGGCATGTACATTCATGTACAAACCATGTACACCCTTACATGCAAGGCGCGCCGCGGCGAGGGAATTGTATGCCGCGGCGAGAGGCTCTCGGGTTGCAATTTGGAAATCATGAAAACATCGCGCGCCGCGGCATGGAAAATGTGCGCCGCGGCGAGGAAGTTTCTGTTTTGGCTCGTAAATTGTAAAAACATTGTGCGCCGAGGCATGGGAAATGTGCGCCGCGGCGCGCGCGCGAGTACTGGAATCCTTTTAGGGCACGAGACTTACATCAATTATGGAAACCCTTACAAAACCTAATTGGACAAAACTCTATATACACTCTCTAACCTCCAAAACAAAAACAACCAGCCTCCAAAGGATTCCAAGCCTCCACCACTCCAAATATTGAGCCTCCATCTACAGATTATCATTGAGGTTCCACCAACTCGTGAACAGTGACGTGAATAGTGCTTCATCTTCTCCACATTCTTTAGAGAGAGATTACTCCATTAATGCTCCTCCATTGAAGCTCCATCAACAATCTTGAAGAAGGTGACCATCCAACATCAAGAGCTTGATCTAAGAGTGGAAATAGGGTAATTTATTGTTTGTAATCTTTTCTCTCTTTAAGAATTCATAGAATGTTATTTGTAATGAAAAATATTGATTTGGATTTCATTATGAGTAGCTAAGCTTTTTATGTGTGGGATTTTGGTGATGTAACTATGAGTGGATAATTGGTTTTGTGGAATGTTTAATGTTAAAGTGATTTATTTCGAGTTTATTGATTTTACTATTTTGTTCATTAATTATTTCTGGCCAATTTAATTTGTGAATGTATGAAATATTTTGGAATTGAGTTTTAGAAACGCCATCTGAATTCAATTAAGCACTCTTAAACTTGAGCCTAATTCAAGTGCATTGATTTGTCTTGAATTAGGTGATTAAATTATTTTCTTAGATTTAAAGCTGATTGACCAATTAACGGTCCAGATCAAAGAAGTTAATTGGTTAATTAAGGGGAAATCACCATTGATTTGGGGTCTTCTAGGTTAGAGAAAATAATCAGTAGGTTCCACTTTTTCGTGCTTAACTGTTACAACCACATAAACCAATTCATCCATGATTAGCTTATTAACCAATTTCCCACACTCATTCACTTCATCGTTTTACACAAAGTCTACGCATTCACTTTATTTTTCCTGTCAACTTTTACAACTTCAGCAAGAATCTCCACAACCTTCCTTTGTTAGAATGTTTAGATTTAATTTTATTGTAATCTTTTAGAAAACAATTCACATTTTTGAAAACCACCGCAATTCCTTGAGAGACGATCTTGGGAGTATACTTGTCGCTTACTACGAGTGACTCGTGCACTTGCGAGCTTTATAAATACAAAATTTGGTATCAAGTTTTTGTGCATCAATTTCCTTTGATTTTAAATAAAAGCCCAACTCCTTTTATGGTTATTCATTCTAATGTTTGTGGACCATCTAAAGTTCTCACATTGGAGGGGTCAAAGTGGTTTGTTACCTTTATAAATGATTGTACAAGAATGACTTGGTTATGTTTGATGAAGTCCAAATCCGAAGTTACGTTACTATTTCAAAAGTTTTATAACACCATTCGCACATAGTACAATGCCCGAATTCAAGTGTTACACAGTGATAATGGTGGGGAATACCTTAGCTCTGAACTTCGGAAGTTTTTGGACTCTGATGGCTTAGTCCATCAAACAAGTTGTTCAAATACACCTCAATAGAATGGTGTGGCCGAACGAAAGAATAGACATTTATTGGAAGTTGTTCATGCTTTCCTAATCGTGACTCATATGCCTTTATGCTATTGGGGTGAAACTCTCCTCTCTACTGTCTATCTCATCAATCGTGTTCTGATGAGTGCTTAAAAAGCACTAAAGATACCATGATTTAATGCACTTTAAATTGATTAAATAGATTTATATATGCATAATTTTATCATATTTTATATAATTCTATCTTTTTAGAATTACGGGTATTTTTATTGTTTTTCAGGAATTATATTTAATTTGGAAGCAATCCATCACAATATTTGAAGTATTTATTTATTTACTTACTATCCAAAAAGGTGAAGAAAGAAATAAAGAAAAATCAAAAAAATGGAAAAAATGAAGAAATGGTCAAAACTGCCCAGCCGTGCGCGCAGCCTGCCCACGCCGCGCGCAGCACGCGCAGCAGCCCGCGCGCTCGCCTGCCTGTCTGCGCGCTCCATCGCTCACGCCGCACGCCCCGCGCGCCTCGCCTGCCTGTCCGTGCGCGCGCCTGCGCCTGCACCTCGTGCAGCCTGACCGCGGGCGCGCACGCCGCCCACCAGCCTGCCAGCGCGCCCAGCCAGCCTGTTATGGTGCCTTTTCACCCACTTTTGCCATTTTTACATTTTTAGCCCCATATTTTCACCTATAAATACACCCCCTCCCCTTTGTATTTCACACACCAAAATTGAGAGCTCTCTTCTCTCTCTCTCTCTAGCTTTCTCTCTCTAGAAAGCTTTCTTAGTTTTATTTTTAGTTTTTTTTATTAGTTTTAAAGTTTTTCTCATTTTGAGAAGAACTTAGTTATGTTCTTGTAATATTTTTTAGTTTTGATTTAATAAATAGGAATGCAATTTCGTTTGGAGGTTTTTCTAGAAACAATTCTGAAATTATGTTGAGGTATGTTTAAATGTATTATTTTCAGCATTATTTCTTATGTTTTTTTTTTACATGATATATTTAATTTTCTAGCTAATTATTAAATTAAGCATGTCTGGCTGTTTATTAATATGAGATAATACTGTTGTTATGCTTGTGAAATATTAATAGGTAAAACATTTTCACAAAATTAAATATTATTTTTATTCAAGATTTTTATATAAAGAATGTTAGAGAGAAATACATTATTTTTCATTACAAACTTTATATCTGAAAGTTAGATTTTAAGGTTTAATTATCTGGTCTGATTTAGAGTAGTGCTCTTCTACTTATTGGTACAATCGCCTGGTATTGTTGATGCGAAACTCTATTTCAAAGGTTTTTCACAAAGAATTATTATTTGAAAATGTATTGACAAAATATTTTCTGTAATAGTTTTAAAACTTGAAAGTTAGTATTCAGATAATTAAATTCTTAAATTTAACTTGGACACCTTGAATAAAGTTTAAAATGTCTAACCCCACCAAAGGTGGCATTTAAATGGTTCATTTGCAATCTCTTAGAAAAATGATTTTAATTTAATTAACCAAATTAATTATCAACCCCACCCATAGGTGTTAATTGATTTGTTTAATTACCAAAGAATATCTAACCCCACCAAAGGTGGTATTTATACATAAAAGAGAGAATCAATAATTTTAATTCAAATATTTCATAACCTATATAATATGAAGCAAGCATAATTAACTTATTATTATCCATTAATTCTCCACTGTTTATGAATGATATAATTGCATGATTATTTATTGAATTCATGTCTATATTATTTTTGTATTTTAGATTAGACTCAAACAAACTCAAATATCGTGACAGGATGTTTAGGTTTTAATTTCGTTTTTAAGAGTTTGAATAATTATTAAAAACCACATAAATTCCTTCCTTAGACCGACCTTGGGAGTATACTTATCATTTTCTATAAAATGATTCGTGCATTTGCGAGATTTTATAAATTTAAATATGCATTTACGAGATTAGTATTTAGGTACTGGTTTTCGTACATCATGTTCCGTCCCATACGCTCAACTTCAAAACACCCTTCCAGACACTTGTAAAAGCTATTGTTGCTCCAACAGTCCCAAACCTACCTCCACGTGTCTTTGGTTGTGTTGCCTACGTTCATCTTCACAAACACCAACACAGTTACTTCCTCGTGCCGTGAAATGTGTCTTTGTTGGATATGTTGTTCATCAAAAAGGATACAAATGTTATCATCCCCTTACTCAGCGCATGTTTATCACTATGGATGGCGTCTTTCATGAAGACACTATGCATTTCTCTGAGTCTGACTTTCAGGGGGAGTCTTTTGAGAAACTTCAAACTCTTGTATACAACCTTGAGGAAAATGTAGTGGAAGTATCTAATCAAAATGTAGGTGACTTGGATCCTAGTGTGCAAAACTTGGATGTGAGTGGTGATACCCTACACAACGACATAATAAGTGTAGACGTGAATGAATTGATATTTAATGGTCCAAACTTGGATCTAAGTAGGAATGAACACCCAAAAAGCCAGGAAACTTCTGAAGTTGAGCTTGAATCTCTCTCAATTGATACACCAAACCAATCCTTGTCTGAGGATATTCCTTATACAGTGCCTGATTCATCCAAGATACAGTTACCACAATGTCTCACTATAGGTATTCCAAAACCTACATATGAACCTCAATTGTCTAGTAAAGTAAGATAGCTTATGAATCATTATATGTCTACACATCGCTTGTCAAAATCAAATCAGTCATTTGTCAATCAATTATCTACTGTATCTATAGCTAACAGTGTACAGTAAGCATTAAATGATCTAAAATGGAAAGTTGCGATGAATGAAGAGATGGCTTCCTTGCAAAAGAACCAAACTTAGGAGCTCGTCAACCGACCCACAGGAAAAAAAATAGTTGGGTGTCGATAGATCTTTACTGTGCAATGCAAAGTTGATGGAACTATCGAACGATTTAAGACGAGATTGGTGGCAAAAGGTTACACTCAAACTTATAGAATTGACTACACTGAAATGTTTGCACTAGTAGCCAAAATCAACACAGTGCGAGTCTTGTTATCCTTAGCTGCAAATTTTGATTAGCCGTTACAGCAGTTTGATGTGAACAACGCATTTTTACATGGTGAATTATCTGAAGAGGTCTACATGGATCTCCCACCAGGGTGTATGGTAATAGAAAGACAAAATCAAAAGGTGTGCAGGTTGAAGAAATCGCTCTATGGATTAAAACAGTCCCCTAGAGCTTGGTTCAGACGATTTACCAAATCCATGACAACCTTTGGTTACAGACATAACAATTCAAATCACACATTATTTTTAAAGAAGCAATATGGGAAAATTACTGCACTCATTGTATATGTGGATGATATGATCGTCACAGGCAACGACCCAGAAGAAATGAGCTTTACAGGATTACTTATCTAAGGAATTTTGAAATGAAAGACTTAGGCCCCTTAAAATACTTTCTAGGAATTGAAGTATCTCGATCAAGTAAATGAATCTTTCTATCTCAGAGAAAGTATGCCTTAGATCTACTATATGAAACTGGTATGTTAGCTTGCCATCCAGCTGACTCTCCAGTGGAAGAGGGTTTGAAGTTATGTATTGAGACAAATCAGGTGCTAGTGGATAGAGGGAGATACCAGAGACTTATTGGAAGGTTGATGTACTTAGCTCACACAAGACCAGATCTTACTTATGCTTTAAGTATCTTTAGCCAGTTTATGTATAATCTTGGTGAGAAACATATGAATGTAGTCATGCGCATTTTGAGGTATCTAAAATCTGCCTCCAAGAATGAGAATTCTATTTTCTAAAAGCACAGACAAGGAAAACATCAAAGTGTATACCGATGTTGATTGGGAAGGAGCAATTGACGATAGGCGATCAACTTTAGGATACTTTACTTTTGTAGGTGGAAACTTAGTTACATGGAGAAGCAAGAAATAAAATGTTATTGCATGATCTAGTGCAGAAGATGAGTACATAGGAATGACCTTAGGAATTGTGAAGCATTGTGGTTGAAATTTCTCTTACATGATCTAGGCTACCCTTCAAAATAACCAATTCAGTTGTATTGTGACAACAAAGCAGTATGTGATATAACTTATAATCCAGTTCAACACGATCGTACAAAGCATGTCGAGGTAGATAGATTTTTCATTAAGGAAAAACTAGATGAAGAGGCTGTGGAACTACCAAAGATTCAGTTAAAGGATCAGTTAGCTGATATCCTTACGAAAGGAGTGTCCAGTCGGGTGCTCTCAAAGTTCTTAGACAAGTTGGGCATGTGTGACATCTATGCACCAATTTGAGGAGGAGTGTTGAGATTAATTTTGAAATAGGAAAGTAAATAAAATGTTAATATGGTAGAGATCATTCCTAATATGGTAGAAATCATTGTATTTAATTAATATCATTTTTTGTCGTTTTATTTCTATTATAAATTCACGTAATTTGTACAAAATAATACAATTCAGTGAAATATTCAAACCAAATATTACATTCTTCTTTTCTACACAAAGATGTTATCTTAGGTTCAATTTTCGTATTTCTCTCTCCACTTTATGCTATTCTGGGGTATAAGTAAGAGCATGGCAATTTTAACGCTCATTTGGTGTATTGTATCAAATATTTTAAATATAAATTTATTAAATTATATTATATTAAATTTGTATGATGTTTAGTGCTTGCATAAAACTATAGTATAAGTTCTATCATGTTTGGCGAATTAGATGATATTTAAAATAATCGATTAGTTTTCTTGTTTGTTGAAAATAATTTTTTTTTTTAATTTTTAGATAAAAGTTAGATATATTTATATGATTTTTAATTTATATTTACTTTAATAAATATTTCATTGTATTTTTATTTGTTTATTAAAAGTATTTTTTACTACACAAAAAATAAAAACCTCAAAAAGTAGATTAAAAAAGACAAATAACAGAATCAAGCATATTTATTTAAATACTTATTAAAAAGAAGAGAAACTGTATATTAAGAAAAAAATTATAGGGAAAATAACAAAACTAACACCCCTCAAAAATTATAATAACAAAACTAGCACCCTTGTGTTCAATTAAAATTGAACGACGATAATTTGGACTCGTTCAATATTGAACGTTCAATATTATCCGTTCAATTAGAATTGAATGACGATAATTAGACCTATTTAATATTGAACGTTCAATATTTTACGTTCAAATTGAATATTGAACGTTCAATATTAAACGTTCAATTCTAATTGAACACAAGGGGGTGCTAGTTTTGTTATTATAATTTTTAGGGGGTGCTATTTTTGGTAATTTCCCAAAATTATATTGAAGAAGAAATCAGAAGTACTTCATGAACCAAAAGAAAAAATTCTGACACAAAAAGCATTAATTCTGTACCCCTTTGACCCAACCCCAACTTCGGAACTTTATTTATAAGGGAAAATAACAAAAGTAACACCCCCTAAAAATTATAATAACAAAACTAGCACCCCTGTGTTCAATTAAAATTGAACGACAATAATTTAGATTCGTTCAATATTGAACGTTCAATATTATCCGTTCAATTAGAATTGAATGACGACAATTAGACCTATTTAATATTGAACGTTCAATATTTTACGTTCAAATTGAATATTGAACGTTCAATATTAAACATTCAATTTTAATTGAACACAGGGGTGCTAGTTTTGTTATTATAATTTTTAGGGGGTGTTATTTTTGGTAATTTCCCTATTTATAATTGTATTTATCTAATTTCAAACTAATTTGATAATAAACGCGGTACATGATAAAAATAATATTATACGGCTTGACAAACACGCCGTAAGTGAGATATCCACTTCTATAGCTTTTATATAAAAGCATTTTCATATACAAAATATTATTTAAATTGTATTCATTTAATTTAATTTAAATCAATAAATAATTACAAATAAATTAAAAATACATTAAAATATCACCATAATCCTTAAGTCATATATATATATATATATATATATATATATATATATATATATTACATAATTAAACATTTTTTTGGGAGTGTTTTTGTTGAGTTATTCAATTAATTCTTTATATACAATTCTTTCAAATTAATAAAATGATAACATTTAAAATAATTTGATATCTTCATATGATCTCCAAAATTTGCAATACTGAAATAGGAGTATCCATTGTTGGATTTGGTCCAATTTTTAGTAAAAAAAATTAATCAAATTAGACCGTTCATATTATTTTAACTAAATTGAACTAAACCGTTTAATTAATAAAAATTTTGAAACCAAACAGTCCAATTCAGTTTGGTTAACGGTTTTCAATGATTTTTAAAACTTTCTTTTTCCTAAACTTTAACTTTTTTCCTATAACTAAGAGTACAATCAAATTACAACGCGACACAAATAATAATAAATTAATACAATAATATATTAATCCATAAAATACATATTCATAATACATTAATCCATAAAAAAAATTGAAATAATTACAGTCTAGATTCTAAAATAATAAAAAAGTTTACACAAATTTATAAATTCAAGTTTTATTTTTATGTTCTTTCAATGCCTTAGCTATCTCACATACTGAGACATAATCTTAAACTTTTATGACAGCCTCTGCTTTGTATTATTTTCATATGAATATTTTAATAAACCAGTAATATATTAGAAAGAATTGTTGATTAAAACTTTCACAAGCTGAAAAAAGCTATAACAGATACATCAACAGTAATGAAAGTAGAAAGTTAAATTTAAGTTAAGAATATATTTTTTACATTTATTTTTATCAATCTAAGTTCAAAATCTAAACAATCTTTATAAATCATCTAATAATAGCCCAACAAATTATTATTATATATTATATATAATAATAATAATATAATATATTTTTTAAAAAATAAATTTAATATTTTATTTGTAATAGTCTGGTCCGGTCTGATTGGTTAAAAAATTTACAAAATTGGACGGGACCGTTACACTAACAATTTGTGTTATTTTTAACTGGATCGGACCATATATTTTATGAAATTATCCAATTTGATCCGGTCCAATCTAATTTTATTCAGTTTGATCCGATTTTTAGACACTCTTATACTAAAATAAACGAAACAACCCATAACTAATAATCACCATAACATGCAAATTGAGATGGAAATAATAAGGAAAATGATACTATATATAAATTTAATACATAGATAAAAATTGTGCTCATTAAATTAAGCTAAGAAGAAATTAATACAATCTAGTAGGACTTTCTCCTCTAGAAAAGACAAACTAAGTTTCTAAAGTAGAAAAGAATTGTAGAGGAGAGAGATGAGAAAGAGGCCATATTTATTTGTTTTTTCTCACTGTCTCTCTCTCTCTTGCTTAGTTTTTTGCTTCAAAAAAAAAAAAAAAGACAAAGTACAGACATGTAGGTGTCGTTGATTGCAATCTGACAAAGTTGTTGCCACTCAATCGTTTGAACCCTGTGAAAGAATCAAGAAAATATCTTACATTATGTTTTTTAGACATGTAGTAAGCACTATAAAGTTATATACCTTCTCTCAGTGAAAGACATGCACTAAAATCCATATCAAGAGGCTTTGTCGATAGCTACTTCACAAAATAATTTAGTTTCTAATTAATCTACTTTACATAGCTGAATGTATTGCTTGACAAATTTAGAATAATATTAATCAACTACTGTAAAGAATATGGCTATAAAAAATAATATATAAATATTTGCGTTATTCCAATATATATATATATATATATATATATATATATATATATATATATATTAATCAACTACTGTAAAGAATATGGCTATAAAAAATAATATATAAATATTTGCGTTATTCCAATATATATATATATATATATATATATATATATATATATATATATATATATATTTCTTCATTTGGTATATACCATATTGATTCTATTTATCTACACTATATATTGACCCCTATTCTATGCTTGTTTTCAATAAAAAGATCATCATCATCATCTTTCTCTCCCTTATCTTATATCACATACATTATGTTTAAATCTCTTAACAACTATAGCATTTCCATTTTTCTTATATGCATTTTCTTCCACCTTATTCAATCGTCACTAGTTCATGGTTATTCTTCAATTTGTAACTCTTACTTAAATTTTCATATATTATAACTAATGGTTAATCTAAATTAGTTGATCATTAGGAACTTTATAATTTTTATTTGTTCTATTAATTATTTAGCCAATGTGTGCAGGGACAAGAATGCTACCAAATGACAAGAATCATCTTAACACACTCAAACTCAATGGTAAAGTAAAGGTTATAATATTCGTTTTTTTTGTTTTTATTATCAAAAAGTTTTTTTTTCTTACATGACAAGCGTTCATGTGCCTCAATTAACATTACTAGATATAGCAGTTGGGCTCAGTAATTTAAACTACAAATTATAATATGAATTGTAGTTAGGTAAGAACGGGATATTTAGATTGTGATCTCATTTGGACTAATATATAACACAAAAATTTCATGTCATAAATTAAAATACATACATACATACATATATATATATATATATATATATATAACAATTTATACATTTTATAAGGAGAGAGATGTCCGAATTGAAATCATAACGACAATTTCATATACAAATGCAAGTGAATGATTAACATAAATAACGTGAATGCAAGCGAGACGAATACAAAAACAAATATGGTACAATAAAAAAAAACATTAAAGTTAAATTTATCATTAATTATATTGTATAATAAACAAGTTTTATTATTGTTTATTTATTTTTAATAAAAAATTACATATTCATACAATTTCTTTTACATTGGTTGGGACTCGAATTTATTTTTTTTTTTTTTGTTGTTGCTTATTTGTAGCATATATATATATATATATATATGTCAACATGTCATGATGCTACAAACTAATTATTTATGTTATTCTTAGTTACTTTGCAAGAAAAAAAAATTGACAATTTTTTATTATTGTAATAACTTACACATGAACACAAACATGACTCTACATAATTACAACTCCCACTTGCGATGTTTTGAGAAAATATAAACTCACTCCAATTATTTCAATTTTTTTTAATTCAGTCACTCATAAAATAAAACATGATTATGATTATCCTTTCATCAATTAATAATATCTTTTAAATAATATTCTCAATGAAAACTCTATAACATATCTGTATACTAATTAATTCACTAATTTCATATTGATAATTATCTTATTAATCATACAATTACACATATTTGCAACAATTAAATGAATAAAGAATTAAGTTTAATTAATTAATAAACAATATTTAATTATTTATTCGCAGGCACATATGAGATGACGGTAGTGAATGTGAAATGTAGGCGTAGGGGATGGAGCGGAACATTTAAAGGGGCTTGTTTTATAATTCGAGATGATGAATGTAATAACACATGCAAAAATGAGGGTGCTCTTGGTGGGGATTGCTTTCTAGTTTTTTTTTTTTTTTTTTTTTAAGTCAAAGGAGTAAACTTTATTAAACAAGGATTTGATTTACAGTACATTCAATCTAAAATTACATCAGTATTCCAAAACTCAGTTAAGACTAAAAGCTTACTGAAAAGGACATAAAAAGTGATAAAATTTCAGCATCAAATAATACAACAAATCAAAACCCTCATCAATGAAATTAAACACAACAAACCGCCAAGCAAGACGACGTCGCCGACGAGGAACGCCACTGACGACCGCAAACAGCTCGATCTCTGCCGGCAACGAAACAAACCTCAAAATCGGTGACCGTGCGCTGAGGGATTACTGAACCCCGCAACGAAACCAGCTGCGCCGCTGCAACCACCACGTGAGCCAGTCACCATACAAGCCCAACCACCACACGAGCCAGGCGCGCAGGGGATTGCTTTCTAGTTGACAAGCCTTTGCTTCGAGCTGTTTGTGAATGTTTCACTAATTGTTGATTTAATAATAAATATATATATTTTGATTACTAAATTGGATCCAAATTTTATACCAGCATTAAATTAAATAGAATTAAATAATACGAGGATAAATGATACATTTAAACCATTAATGTACACACCCCTAAAACTAAACATTGGCTTTATTAATTTTAATCTTTGTAATCTTTTTTCTTTTTTTAAGTGCCTTGAATTTTAGTGTGTTATATCTAATTTATAGAAAATAAAATAAAAGCCTTATGGTTAAAAGCGAGATAAGCTTACATGAAGTACGCTTAGCTTAGCTTAGCTAGGCAAATGAATTCACGTGATTTTCATTTAGTTTAATTATATGACTTAATATAAACAAATATATATATTTTTTATTAAAAAAATTAAATAACTAAATAATTTATCTACCTTCTAATTTCCACCTACATAACTCTGTCTTTTATTAGCCCCTTACAAGTCCGACCCAACCACTTATATTTAGTTCAAATAAACTAGCAACTTTTTTTTAAGGGTTATTTAATATAATTAACCTACACAGTAATTAATGTACATCCAACTCATATACGCCTTAAATTTGCTTAATTAAATCTCACGTATATAACTACTTAAAAACATAAAATATTTATTTTAATAAAAATTCAACTATGTATTAGTTGAGTATGATGTAACTTACGAAAGATATATCTAACTTAAAATTTTCTTTTTTCAACATTTATTACTACAATTTTCACAACCTAATTCATATAGAAAATTCTACGACACAGTTTATGCATACATTATGGCATATTTATTATACCATATTAAAAATCCTAACTATATAATTTATATACAGTTATGTGTTTGGTTGTGAAATTAAATCGTATCATATAGTACAAAAATAATACTATTATGTATAAATTTTGTACGACTAGAGAGTGAGGGTCTAAACCGTACTGGTCAACAAATTTAATATGTCTGAATTTTCAATTATAAAATTATATATTTTAACTTTTACTTCTATATCAAATTAAAAATAATATTTTTTTATTTTTAAAAATGTAATAAAAATATAAAAATAAATTTAATATTAATTTAAATAAATTTTATAATAAAAAATTATTTTAGTAAAAAATATATAAATAATTTAATCCGATTATATTATACAGCTTTTTACCAAATATTATACAAATTAATTATAATATAATTTAATACAGTTTAATCTAATACAATTATTTAACATATTCAAAATGTTGCATCAAACCGAACCTCTATGTTCATTATGTATATATGAAGAAGAAAACAAAACTAATATACCCTTCTTAAAACAAATGCACTTGGAATGTCAAGAAGGGAATAGGGGATAATTAAACTTCATGAAGATAGAGACATGACAATCAACATTTATACAACAAGATGAAGATTTGTAGTGAATTGTTGAAGTCCCTCAAATTCGTATTTATGTTAGATTCAAAATATTTATATCATGGATATGATAGAATTGTTTTGAAGAATGAAATTAACTTAAAAATTATACTAAATATAAGTAATTTAGGTATAAAAATTATGTAATTTATGTACCATAATCTCTTTCATTTAATAATATTATTAAAATATGGATAAAATATAATAGATAATATGAATATTATTGTGTGTTGTGAGTAAAATATCAAATATTATTAATAAAATGTGGTTTATGACTTTATATTTTTGAATTTTATTGAAACTTTTTATCACTAATGCATATAATTAATTATTTAAAATAATATTTTTTGATATTAAAATAATATTTTTTAATTTTTTTATTCTTATTGTATCAATAAAATTTGTTTGAGCATACACAACATTTATCCGATAATATTTATAATTATTATAAATAATTATTTAATACATTTCAGACGTACAAAATAAAAAATGTATTTATTAAAAAATTTAATTAATTGTTTTAATATTTTTTTTGAATGATTATTAAAAATTTATAAGTTGGTTAGAATTTGTATATTTTACGTGAATATTTACTTAGTTTTCTTCGATTTCAATTATATATTTTCATAAAATTTGAACTCTCAATTCATTTTCAACATTGCTACTAGAACAATTTTTTTCCTGAACATTAATTTTTTTGGAAAGATAATAACCTATCACTCCTAAAATTCATAACAAAAATATCATTTTCAAGTTTAATTTTAAGCTCTCATAATTTTAGCTAAAAAAAAATTACTATTTTTATTATTATAAATTTAAGGGTTATTATTTTTGATAATTTTTCAATTTTTTTCTTCTTATAATACTCTAAAAAAAACCAAATAAAATACCCAATATAGAGGATATTTGCATCTAATAATAAAAATGATAAAAATACCATGTTTAAAAAATATAAAATACATATTTTAAAAACAAAATTATTACTTTACTTAAAATATCTCTCTACTAATTAAGTTTGGTAGAATGAATAGATTACAACTATAATTAATGAAGAGATATTATAGGTAACGTAATAACTTTACTTTTTAAAATATATATGTTTTACTTCTTAAACATGCTACTTTTGTTTTTTTTTACTGTTTCTTGTGAATATATGCTATATCAGTCTTTCACTCCTAAAAAAACATTAAACATTAGGTGTTAGTTAGGGATGTTTAAAATTGGGCCGAACCGATTTAACCCTTATGACCAGTTCAACCTATATTACACGGTTCTGACATTATGATTGGGTTTATTTAAATTCAAATTTTTTAAAAATTAATCTATTATGAGTTAGATTGATTCTTGAAATTTTTTTTTTTTTTCAAAATTGATCTAAAACATAAACTAACGTAAGTATAGATTAATAAATTTAAAGTACTTTTAAATTATTATAAAGTTTATAAAAAAGTTTCATCTATATTAATAATACTATTTAAAAATACGTATTTTGTACATTAATTATTTTATTTATTTTAATTTTTTTATTATTTTATCGACATATTTAAAATAAATATAAAATTAATTTTTTTATATTTTTAAATTAATTATAAAAATAATATAATATTTATAGTGCTTATTGGATGCAATATTTATCATTTGATTAGAATCATTATTAAATGTTGTCCTTATTCTATTATCATATTAAAAGTTTATATTAAAATAATATTTATAATTATTATTAGACACGATAATCATCTTATAATTAGAGTTTTTATTGAATATGATTGTTATTAAATAATATTTAGAGTTCTTATTTAAATAAGTTAGTATATTTTAATAAGATAAGTAATGTTATTAAATTAAAATATAGAGATAATTTTATAAAAAAAATATTAAATGTGACTTAAATTTTTGTATATAATATAAAGTTTTGATATTTATTATCCATATATCTAAATTGTTGATGTATCTGTGCAAGGATATTTTAATATTGTTTTAAAGAAAGAAAAATCTCTTAGAGATATCACAAATTAATTGGACGACGAAAAAGAATTTTCATGTCAAACAAAAGAAATTATGAAAAAGAATACAATTAGTAAATGACAAGGATGAAGAAGAATATTCAAACACATGTTTTCCTTCCTCAGTCGGTTTGGCAACAAGTAACAACGGATCAGAAGATTCGCATAATAAGTTTATAACACTGCGAAAATGATTTGGAAAACAATAAATACATAAATAAATAAATAAAATAAAATTATTAAAAATAACACATCTAAAATTTATAATAATAAAATTTTTATTCTAATAATATTAAATATATAACATTAAACGTTTAACATTTAATGAATATAAATTGTCACAATTTAATTTAAACAGTATTCAATAAGACGGACATTTAAAAAAAATATTAAAATTATTTTTTAATTATTAAAATATATCATTTAAATATAAAATATATTATTTTTATTATTTTTTCAATAAAAAAAATTTAGTCTTAAGTATCAATAAAAATATATATTTTTTGTCTAATTTATAAATTTTTACTATTAAAAAAAATAAAATTCATTATTTTTTTTATTAAACGTCATCTAATATAAAATGTATTTCAAGTTAAACTAAGACAACTTTTAAACTTATTTAATAATAAAATTTATTAATTAAAATGTATTCAATATCATTAAAATATTATTTTAATTATTATAAATTTATAAATGTTATTTTTTTATCATAAATAATTTTTATTTTAACTAAATATATTTTATCATATCACAATATAATTAACATTTTATTAATAATTAATCTCACGTCTTTTTCAAGTCTTTACATTTTCACAACTTAATATTAAATTTAATGCTAATATATTAATTAAACTTGATATAATAATTTAATATATAAAATTTTATCTTAACACTTAAATATCGAAAGAATATAAAATAAAGATGATTAATGATTATAGGAAAGAATGATGTTGTGTCCCAATTTCAGCCACATGCTCCAACAACACTAACTTTTCAACATAGCCTCGTGTTAATATGCATATTGATATATACAATATTGATATATACAATATTACGAGTTCACTTTCGGATACCATATTGATATATACAATATTAATATGCATATGTGAAACAATATTGTATAATAGAATAATTTTATCTATTAGTATTTATTTTTTGGCAAGAATTTTATTAAAATTTAAAGCCATCTTACAATTATAATTATCCTCAAATGTTAAATAAATAATAATAAAAAAATTAATGTGACAATTTTATTTGAGAGAATAACAAAATTAACACCCTTCAAAACTTCTAATAACAAAACTAGTATTTATTGTGTTTAAATTTATATTTTCACAATTAAAAAAAGATTAATATATCATTTTTCTTTGAACACTTATCCAATTAGAATTGAATGACGATAATTTATACTCGTTCAATATTTTACGTTAATATTAAACGTTCAATATTATTGAGGTGCTAGTTTTATTACTATAAATTTTAAGAGTGTTATTTTTGGTAATTTTCTATTTTATTTTAAGTGCATTTCCTCGAAAGCTCAATAATTACCGAGATGATCTGCAATGTTTGTTACTTTGTTAGTTATTTCAAAGATCGGAACAGAATTGGAGAAGGTCCCATCTTGCATGCATGGAACCTACAGTAAAATACAAATATGCAATATTCACTTATTGCCACTAACTTTTTGTTATTTATTTATATTTGACTTGATGATTCTGTATTTATAATTTCGGCATGGAATATTTCGTAGCCATTTGTTCTTGTTTCCAGAGTGTTAACAAACATTCACTTGGCATCCTTAATCAGATTTGGAAGCAGAACCAAATAAGAAAAGTCTTAAAAGTTTTGACTAGAATTTGAGACAACACACCACTTGAATTATTATTATTATAAATAATTTACTTCATAAAAATTTGTTAATTTTTTTTTTTATTGTATCAATTAATAAACCAACAAGAACACAATAGTACAACACGAATCCTACTTACAAAACGACACAAACACACAACCGAATTTTTACAATGAACATTTCACTCATAAACCAACAATTTTAAGAAAAGAAAGTTTGATATATGTTCTCGAACCATACATCACCACTTTATTTTTTTCCACATAATTTTCAAAAACAAACAATTTCTCAAAACAAACTTTCAAATACTACTCAAATTTAACTTTCACTACCTAACGATCGAACTAATTTTCAAGAACAATAACACATATATACACCATTACTCTCTTCACTCTCCACACAGCTCATTTCTCACTAGTACTACTCAAAACACTTCCATATCACTAAACCAATCACCAATGGAATCAAAATCTCTAGTCCATGTTTTTCTAGTCTCATTCCCAGGTCAAGGCCACGTCAACCCATTACTAAGACTTGGTAAGCGCTTAGCTTCAAAGGGTTTACTAGTAACTTTCTCAACACCAGAAAGCATAGGCAAACAAATGAGAAAAGCTAGTAATATAACTGATGAACCAAGCCCAATTGGAGATGGGTTCATTCGTTTTGAGTTTTTTGAAGATGGTTGGGATGAAAATGAACCAAAACGTCAAGATTTAGACTTGTACTTGCCACAACTTGAGCTTATTGGCAAAAAAGTGCTTCCCCAAATGCTCAAAACACATGAAGAACAGAACAACCCTGTTTCTTGTCTTATCAACAATCCTTTTATTCCTTGGGTTTCTGATGTAGCTGAAAGTCTTGGACTTCCCTCAGCCATGCTTTGGGTTCAATCTTGTGCTTGTTTCTCTTCTTATTACCATTACTTTCATGGGTTGGTCCCTTTTCCTTCTGAAAATGAACCCTTTATTGATGTTCAATTGCCCTGTTTACCCCTTTTGAAATTTGATGAAGTTCCTAGCTTTTTATATCCTACTTCTCCTTATCCATTTTTAAGAAGGGCAATTTTGGGTCAATACAATAATTTAGACAAACCCTTTTGTATTTTAATGGATACATTTCAAGAACTTGAAAATGAGATTATTGAATACATGTCTAGGATTTGTCCAATTAAGACAGTTGGTCCTCTGTTTAAAAACCCAAAAGCTCAAAACCCAAATGTTAGAGGTGATTTTATGAAAGTTTCTGATGATTGTATTGATTGGTTGGATTTAAAGCCAAAATCTTCTGTGGTTTATATCTCTTTTGGTAGTGTTGTTTATTTGAAACAAGAACAAATTGATGAAATAGCTTTTGGGTTATTGAATTCTGGGATTTCTTTCTTATGGGTTATGAAACCTCCTCATAAAGATTCAGGTTTGGAAATTCATGTTTTGCCAAATGGGTTTTTGGAGAAAGTTGGAGACCATGGAAAAGTAGTTCAATGGTGTCCTCAAGAGAAGGTTCTAGATCATCCTTCTGTTGCTTGTTTTGTGACTCATTGTGGTTGGAATTCTTCTATGGAGGCTTTGACAAGTGGCATGCCAGTTGTTGCTTTTCCACAATGGGGTGATCAAGTTACTGATGCTAAGTATTTGGTTGATGAGTTTAAAGTAGGTGTGAGAATGTGTAGAGGTGAAGCTGAAGATAAGTTGATTACTAGAGATGAGATTGAAAAGTGCTTATTGGAAGCAATTGATGGACCTAAAGCTGAAGAGATGAAGACAAATGCTTTGAAGTGGAAAGAAGCTGCTGAAGCTGCTTTTTCGGAAGGTGGGTCGTCTGATAGGAATATTCAAGCCTTTGTTGATGAAGTGAAAAGGAGAAGCTTAGCTCTCAAGCGTAACTCAAAGAAAGAAATTTTGATCAATAAGATAGGCAACAATGGAGTTGAAGAAACATTGATCGAGTCAAAGGTTTCTAATGGGATTAATGTAGATTTGGTCAGCAAGTCAACCAATGATGGAGTTAAAGAGATATTGGCTTCTAATGGGCAAGCAAAAGAAGTTCTTGTTTGAAGTTATGGTTGAAATTTGAAGGTCCTAGGAGATCTATAGTGAGTACTACATGGAATAAATTGGAATACTCATAAGAGACTAGTTTTGGGTATTCTTTTATATGTTTTTATTTTTATTTTTGTTGCTTTTGGTTTTCTATTAATGTTAATTAAGTTTAGTGTGTACTAGAGGGCTATGATCTCAATTTTATGTTTTTGTATCTTGCAACTGCTTGTGTGCTATTCTACATTTATAATATTTTGTAATAATAATTATGCAATTTCTATTGATTTCATATTAATATATTATTACCAATGAGGTTATTTTAGGTTCAATTTTCATATTTCTCTCTCCACTTTATGCTAATATGGGGTATAAGTAAGAGACATGGCAATTTTAATGCTAATTTGGTGTATTGTATCAAATATTTTAAATATAAATTTATAAAATTATATTATATTAAATTTTTACGATGTTCAATGCTTACATAAAACTATAGTATAAGCTCTATTATGTTTCGCGAATTAGACGATATTCAAAATAATCAATTAGTTTTCTTATTTTTTGAAAATAAAAAATTATTCTTTTAATTTTTAGATAAAAGTTAAATATATTTATATGATTTTTAATTTATATTTACTTTAATAAATATTTCATTGTGTTTTTATTTGTTTATTAAAAGTATTTTTTATTACACAAAAAATAAAAACCTTAAAAAGTAGATTAAAAAAGACAAATAAGCATATTTATTGAAATACTTATTAAAAAGAAAAGAAACTGTATGTTAAGAAAAAAATTATATTGAAGATGAAATCAGAAATATTTCATGAACCAAAAGAAAAAATTCTGACACAAAAAGCATTAATTCTGTACCCCTTTGACCCAACCCCAACTTCGGAACTTTATTTATAATTGTATTTATCTAATTTCAAACTAATTTGATAATAAACGCGGTACATAAAAACACGCCGTAAGAGAGATATCCACATCTCTAGCTTTTTATATAAAAGCATTTTCATATACAAAATATTATTTAAACTGTATTCATTTAATTTAAATCAATAACATAATTGTAATTAAATTAAAAATACATTAAAAATCACCATAATCCTTAACTCATATATATATATATATAGGTTTATAGTCCATAATTAAACTTTTTTTTTGGAGTGTTCTTGTTGAGTTATTCAATTAATTCTTCATATATATACCATATTCTTTCAAATTGATAACATGATAATATTTAAAATACTTTGATATTTTCATAACTTGTGATCTCCAAAATTTGCAATACTGAAGTAAACGAAACAACCCATTACTAATAATCACCATAACATGCAAATTGAGATGGAAATAATAAAGAAAATGATACTATATAAAAATTTAATACATAGATAAATTGTGCTCATTAAATTAAGCTAAGAAGAAATTAACACAATCTAGTAGGACTCTCCCTCCTCTAGAAAAGACAAACTAAGTTTCTAAAGTAGAAAATAATTGTAGAGGCGTAGGTAGAGAGACGAGAAAGAGGCCATAATTATTTGAGTTTTTTTTTTTTCCTCACTCTTCTCTCTCTCTTGCTTAGTTTTTTGCTTCAAAAAAACAAAGTACAGACATGTAGGTTTCGTTGATTGCAATCTGACGAAGTTGTTGCTACTCAACCGTTTGAACCCTGTTAAAGAATCAAGAAAATATCTTACATTATTTTTTTAGACATGTAGTAAGCACTATAAAGTTATATACCTTTTCTTAGTGAAAGACATGCACTAAAATCCATATCAAGAGGCTTTGTGGATAGCTCCTTCACAAAATAATTTAGTTTTTAATTAATCTACTTTACATTTAAATTAGTGAATAACATTATTGAACTACATATATTAGATCATAGGTTCGAATAGTAAAATAGTCGTAATTGTACATAAAGATTAATTTGACGAAAACCTAAAGTGTTAGCCATTGTTGATACTCTCAAAATAAAGCGTTGATTTGAATAAATAGGATATAGCATGTATTATACCGTCTTCTCCGAGAGCTATTTTTTTAAAATAATAATTAATCTACTTTACATAGCTGAATGTATTGTTTGACAAATTTAGAATAATATTAATCAACTACTGTAAAGATCAAATCATGCAAAAGTAAAAATATGGCAATAAAAAATAATATATAAATATTTGTGTTATTTCTCCATGTAAAATTGACATTTGGAATAGAATTTAACTGAGAAGAGACGCATTAGCTTGTTGGATTTCCAATATATATATATATATATATATATATATATATATAATTTCTTCATTTGGTATATACCATATTGATTCTATTTATCTACACTATATATTGACCCCTATTCTATGCTTGTTTTCAATCAAAAGATCATCATCTTCTTTCTCTCCCTTATCTTATATCACATACATTATGTTTAAATCTCTTAACAACTATAGCATTTCCATTTTTCTTATATGCATTTTCTTCCACCTTATTCTATCGTCACTAGTTCATGGTTCTTCTTCAATTTGTAACTCTTACTTAAATTTTCATATATTATAATTAATGGTTAATCTAAATTAGTTGATCATTAGGAACTTTATAATTTTTATTTGTTCTATTAATTATTTAGCCAATGTGTGCAGGGACAAGAATGCTACCAAATGACAAGAATCATCTTAACACACTCAAATTCAATGGTAAAGTAAAGGTTCTAATATTCGTTTTTTTTTTTTTTTTATTATTATCAAAAAGTTTTTTTTTCTTACATGACAAGCGTTCATGTGCCTCAATTAACATTATTAAATATAGCAGTTGGGCTCAGTAATTTAAACTACAAATTATAATATGAGTTGTAGTTAGGTAAGAACGGGATGTTTAGATTGTGATCTCATTTGGACTAATATATAACACAAAAACTTCATGTCATAAATTAATATATATATATATATATATATAACAATTTATACATTTCAGAAGGAGAGAGACGTCTGAGTCGAAATCATAACAACAATTTCATATACAAATGAAAATAAATGATTAACATAAATGACTTCATATCATATCAATTTCATTAGGTGTTGTAATTAATAATTCTTACACTTGACTTGAATGCAAGTGAGACAAACACAAAAACAAATAGAAAAATTACTAAAAATAGCACCCTTAAAATTTATATTAATAAAATTAATACCCTAATAATATTAAACGTTCAATATTCAATTTGAACGTAAAATATTGAATATTCAATATTAAACGAGTCTAAATTATTATCGTTCAATTCTAATTGGATCGATGTTAAAAAAAATGACATATTAGTCATTTTTTTTAATTAAAAAAATATAAATTTGAACACAAAGTGGTGCTAATTTTGTTATTAGAAGGTTTGAAGGGTGTTAGTTTTGTTATTCTCCCCAATCAAATATGGTACAATAAAAAAAAAAAAACATTAAAGTTAAATTTATCATTAATTATATTGTATAATAAACAAGTTTTATTATTGTTTATTTATTTTTAATAAAAAATTACGTACTCACACAATTTCTTTTACATTGGTTGGGACTCGAATTTAATTTTTTTTTTTTTTTGTTGCTTATTTGTAGCATATATATATATATATATGTATATGTCAACATGTCATGATCGATGCTACAAACTAATTATTTATGTTATTCTTAGTTACTTTGCAAGAAAAAAAATTGTCAATTTTTTGTTATTGTAATAACTAACACATGAACACAAACATAAACATGACTCTACATAATTACAACTCCCACTTGTGATGTTTTGAGAAAATATAAACTCACTCCAATTATTTGAATTTTTTTTTAATTCAGTCACTCATAAAATAAAACATGATTATGATTATCCTTTCATCAATTAGTAATATCTTTTAAATAATATTCTCAATGAAAACTCTATAACATATCTTTATACTAATTAATTCACTAATTTCATATTGATAATTATCTTATTAATCATGCAATTACACATATTTGCAACAATTAAATGAATAAAGAATTAAGTTTAATTAATTAATAAACAATATTTAATTATTTATTCGCAGGCACATATGAGATGAAGGTAGTGAAAGAAAACATCACTCGATGTAGGCATAGGGGATGGAGCGGAACATTTAAAGGGGCTTGTTTGCTACTTCGAGAGGAGGAATGTAATAACACATGCAAAAATGAGGGTGCTCTTGGTGGGGATTGCTTTCGAGTTTACGAGCCTTTGCTTCGAGATGTTTGTGAATGTTTCACTAATTGTTGATTTAATAATAAATATATATTCAAGTGTTTGTTTTAGATTCAGCTCATTGTTGAAATTGAGTTTAACTTGTAATATTTTAAATAAATCAAAATGAGCCTTTAAGAACTAAATTAATTATTTACACTTTATATATATATATATATATATATATATATATATATATATATATATATATATATATATATATATTATATATATATATATATATATATATATATATATATATATATATATATATATATATGATTTTATTTTGATAACACAAATATTAGTATAAATATTATATTATGATTTTTTTTTTTGTAAAATAATAAACAAATATATTATCTTCTAAGTTTATAATTTTCATGGTGAAATTGTCGTAATTATTTTTTCACAAAAATATTTTTATTTAAAACAAACAAGCATGTTGCTAATGAAGTAAGTGTGCGAGCTCATTTAAATTGATAGACTAAGTTAGTGGTTTTGTTTTTATTTATTTTTTATTATCTCATTAACTCAATAAATCAATCTTCATATGTGTTTTTACATCACCAATTACATATTCATGTAAAACTAATTTTATCATAATTACATTATTTTCCTTACTTCTATTTTAATAAGACGATTGACATAAATTGATCAGTATTTGTTTTGAATTAAAAGTGATTTTGTACTAATTACTAAATCCAATAAAATATTAATATTTTGATTACTAAATTGGATCTAAATTTTATACCAGCATCAAATTGAATAGAATTAAATAATATGAGGATAAATGTGTACCCACCCCTAAAACTAAACATTTGCTTTATTAATTTTAATCTTTGTAATTTTTTTTCTTCTTTTGAGTGCGTTGAATTTTAGTTTGTTATATCTACTTTATAGAAAGTAAAATAAAAGCCTTTACTTATGGTTAAAAGCGAGAGAAGCTTATATGAAGTACGCTTAGCTTAACTTAGCTTAGCTAGGCAGATGGGCAAATGAATTCACGTGATTTTAATTTAGTTTAATTATATGATCTAATATAAATAAATATATATATTTTTTAATATTATAAAAAAAATAAATACATATTTTTTATTAAAAAATATTAAAAATAAAATTAATTAAATAATTAAATAATTTACCTACCTTCTAATTTTCACCTACAGAACTCAGTCTTTGATTAGCCCCTTACATGTCCGACCCAACTACTTATATTTAGTTCAAATAAATTAGCAACTTTTTTTTTTTTTTTTTAAATTACTAAAAATAGTACCCTTAAAATTTATAGTAATAAAATTAATATCTTAATAGTATTAAATATTCAATATTGAACGTTCAATATTAAACGAGTCTAAATTATTGTCGTTCAATTCTAATTGGATGAATGTTGAAAGAAAAATCATATATTAATCATTTTTTTAATTATAAAAATATAAATTTAAATACAATAGGTGCTGATTTTGTTATTAAACATTTTAAAGAGTGTTAGTTTTGTTATTCTCCTCTTTTTTTTTTTTTTTAAGAGTTATTTAATATAATTAACCTATATAGTAATTAATGTACATCCAACTCATATACGCCTTAAATTTGCTCAATTAGTTGAGCAGGATGTAACTTACAAAAGATATATCAAACTTAAAAATTTCTTTTTTCAACATTTATTACTACAATTTTCACAACCTAATTCATAGAGAAAATTCTACAATACAGTTTTTGCATACATTATGGCATATTTGTTACACCATATTAAATATTCTGACTATATAATTTATATACAGTCATATATTTGGTTATGAAATCAAATCGTATCGTATAGTATAAAAATAATATTGTTATCTGTAGAAATTTTGAACGACTAGGAAGTCTGGGTCTAAATCGTACTGGTCAACCAATTTATTATATCTGAATTTTTAATTATAAAATTATATGTCATAACTTTTACTTATATTTCAAATTAAAAATAATATTTTTTTATTTTTTAAAATGTAATAAAAATATTTAAATAAATTAATATTAATTTAAATAAATTTTATAATAAAAAATTATTTTAAATATAAATTATTTTAGTAAAATATATATAAATAATTTAATCCGATTATATTATACAATTTTTTACTAAATATTATTTAAATTATTTAAAAATATATACTTTGTATATGAATTATTTTACTTATTTTAATTTTTCTTTTTAATTATTTTATCGACATATTTAAAATAAATATAAAATTAATTTTTTCATATTTTTAAATTAATTATGAAAATAACATAATGTTTATAATGCTTATTAAATGCAATATTTATCATTTGCTTAAAATCATTATTAAATGAATTTATTGCCTCCGCGTAGCATGTATTTTTTATCTTGATACATTTTTTTCCATTCTTGCTCTACAACAGCGTTTTTAGGGAAAAGATTTACAATTTTGTCCCTTTCTTCATCTTCTTCATTTTTTCATTCTTTTTTTGCCTCTATTTTTGTCCCAAAACAGAGTTTCTCAAAAACATTTGTTTTCTCTTTATCTCATTGTGACTTCTCTTTCTTGCTCTCTCCTCTTCGTTAATCTCTGTTATTCATCGTGTAGAGACTTTCAACATAACCATAGTTATTATTAATCTCTGCTATTTGTCAAGATAGCCAATCTATAAAGCTTGAATTCCAAATGAACACCCAAACATACTCTTAGATGCTGATAGATTAAACATATAAACTTGGAAAGATTCTACAATAGCCAAAGATATATTTTTCTCCAGTATTTGAGTAATCGGGTTTAGCTCTATTAGATCGCTTGCATGTAATTTAGTTCATTGTTGGAAATTTAAAAAAAATCGAAGAAAATGGTAAACAATAGACCAGTATGTAACTTAATATGTAATATATAACTTATTACATATCATATCTTATGTATGTAATATAATTTACATATTATCATATTAGTATGTAAAATCATTTACATACTAATATATTTGTATCTAAATCCATTTACATACTGTCATATTTGTATGTAAATTTATTTACATACTGTCATGTTAATATGTAAACTCATTTACATATTGTTATATTAGTATGTAACACAGTTTACATACAATGTAAATAATTTACATACCAATATTACATATCACATGATTAAGGATATTTTTATAATTTATCAAATTTTAATGTAAATAAAACTCACAATTTTGATCATATGATTGCTAGTTTTTAAAAATTTAATTTTTTAACTAAAATATATGTTATTTAGGCCAAAAGATCTTATTAAATGCGGTCCTTATTCTATTACCATATTTAGAATTCTTATTAAAATAATATTTATAATTACTATTGAACACGATAATCATCTTATAATTAGAATTTTTATTAAATATGATCATTATTAGATAATATTTAGAATCTTTATTTAAATAAGATAGTATATTTTAATAGGATAACTAATGTAATTAATTTAAAATATAAAAATAATTTTATTAAAAAATATTAAATATAATTTAAATTTTTATATATAATATAAAGTTTTGATATTTATTCAATATTTTATTAACCATATATCTAAATTGTTGATATATCTGTGCAAGGATATTTTAATATTGTTTTAAAGAAAGAAAAATCTCTTAGAGATATCACAAATTAATTGGACGACGAAAAAGAATTTTCCTGTCAAACAAAAGAAATTATCAAAAGAATACAATTAGTAAATGACAAGGATGTAGAAGAATATTCAAACACATGTTTTCCTTCCTCGGTCGGTTTGGTAACAAGTAACAACGGATCAAAAGATTCGCATAATAAGTTTATAACACTGCGAAAATGATTTGGAAAACAATAAATACATAAATAAATAAATAAATAAAATAAAATTATTAAAAATAATACATCTAAAATTTATAATAATAAAATTTTCATTTCAATAATATTAAATATATAATATTTAAACGTTTAACATTTAATGGATATAAATTATCACAATTTAATTTAAACAGTATTTAATAAAACTTACGTTTAAAAAAATATTAAAGTTATTTTTATTATTTTTTCAATAAAAATATATTTTTTTGTCTAATTTATAAATTTTTACTATTAAAAAAAAAGTCATTATTTTTTTTATTAAACGTCATCTAATAAAATGCATTTCAAGTTAAACTAAGATAACTTTTAAACTCGTTTAATAATAAAATTTATTAATTAAAATATATTCAATATTTTAAAATATTATTTTAATTATTATAAATTTATAAGTATTATTTTTTGTGCCATAAATGATTTTTATTTTAACTAAATGTATTTTATCATATCACAATATAATTAACATTTTATCAATAATTAATCTCACGTCTTTTTCAAGTCTTTACATTTTCACAACTTAATATTAAATTTAATGCTAATATATTAATTAAACTTGATATAATAATTTAATATATAAAATTTTATCAATCCACTTAAATATCGAAAGAATATAAAATAAAGATGATTAATGATTATTGGAAAGGATGATGTTGTGTCCCAATTTCAACCACATGCTCCAACAACACTAACTTTTTCAACATAGCCTCGTGTCTGTTTTTTACGAGTTCACTTTTGGATACCATATTAACATATACAATATTAATATGCATATGTGAAACAATATTGTATAATCTAGTAGTATTTATTTTTTGGCACGAATTTTATTTTTTTATTGTATTATGCAGCAATTCGTATTATCCTATATCAATAATTAACAGAATGATTAATATTGATCTTTAGCAGAACCCAAAGATAATTATACGTAGGTGCCGCAATTATTCAAATAATTGCTCAATAACAATGCTCGAACATGTATCTTCAAGTTTATCAGTCGAATTGCGGTGCTAACTTAATTGGCACATTTTGGTTGTAGTATCGAGGACCACTTAAATGAATATGTTAGTAGTGTGAGGGATTTGTAGGGCAGGTGAAGCATGGTTCTTGTGAATAGACTGTTGAAACGTCTCGTGCCTGGAGCCCCACCTATACAGAATTGTTTTAAGATTAATTGTGATGCATCTTTGCATAAGGGTAAGGCGTATGGTGGTGAGGGATTGTGTTGGCAATCTGGTAAATTTGGGTGTTAAGGAGAGATATGTAGATCTATTTGATTGCTATTAAAAGGGGTTTGCAGCTGGCTTTGGACAATAGATGGTGTAGAATAGTACTGGAAACTGATTCTCAAAAAATATCTAGCTGGATAGTTGGGACATTTTCTATTGAGAATTAGGAATTAGAACCTGTTTTGCAAAATAAAAGATATTTATTTCTCTCTTTTTCCCTTGTGTGAAATACAATGAGTTAGTAGAAAATGTAACTGTGTTTCTGATATGGTAGAAAGGTTGGTGAATAGGAGTGATGTTAGTTTCAATGGTATGTTAGATTGTCTTGATACTGTTGTCGAGTTAATTCTTTATGGAGAGTCTTCATTTTGATTGTAACTCTGTTTCTTAATGCAATATTTTTCTCTTTGTAAAAAAAAAAGTACCACTTAAATGGATTGTTGGTTTCTACGAGTGTTAAAATATCAATATTATATATTATATATTCAATTTTACATTAGAATATTTTAAGAAAAATTTTATTTATAAATAAATAACAATATCTATCATAACTGAGATGTGGATCGCAATCCACTTATCATTTTTTGTTTCGAATAAATTCTAATTTTTAGATACAAAATTAAAGAATCAAGACACTAAAAAGACAACAATTACAATTAAATATATATATATATATATATATATATATATATATATATGCATTATTTGATATTTTTTTTATTATATAAAAATATTTAAAGATTTCATTAAAATAATAGAAAGTTACATAGGAAAATTACTTCTTTTTTTTTTTTTTTTTTTGAATATATTAAAAATTTACTTGTAAGATCAGGACTATAATTTACAAGATATTTTTAAAACTTATGAAGAAAAATATTTGAGTAGTCCAAATTTATTTTATTATTCTTTTCATTTTAATGTTTGATTTTGACCAATTAATTTAATATGCAACTTTTGAAAGAAAGAACCATTTTTTCCTTAAAACCATGAACTTATAAAATTTCAAATCCTTAAACAACTTATTTTTTAAGAACAACACATAAACGACATATATAAAACATATTACAACTATTTTTGGATCTGAAAAAACTCATATATATAAAAGATTCATCAAATACTTAACTATTTCATAGATAGCATGACACAATATACAACAAAATTATCTATTAGAGAAGGAAAAACTGCCAAATCATCGGAGATTCCACCCATGCCAGAGAAGGAGGGTGGACAAGCTGTGGAAGATGCCAACAACATTAGAAACTCCATTCACCAAGTAACCAATGATTGTTGATAGGGTTATCAATTTCTTTGATGGAGCAAATCCTTGCATAAATTATCCGATTGAAGGTAATAATGAAGACAACTAAATGAAATATGAGAAATGAATAACGAAGATTCGTATTTAATAATATGAGGGAGAGTAAGGACGAATATTTCTTTCTCTATCTTGTTTTCCAAAACTATATATCTCATTTTAATAAAAAAATATATATTTTTTTTTATAAATTTAGTTACATAAAACTTAAATTAATCATAAGTAAGGAATTATATATTATAAATTTTATCTTTAAATTATGTTTTTATTCTTTTAAAATATCAATAATTATTTTATAAAAATTATTTAAACTATTTACTTTAATTTAAAAAATTTAAAATCATATAATTATTTTATAATTTATTATTATTACTTTAAATTAACTTGTAACAAAATTCTATCAATGTTATTTAGTATAAAAAGTTGATGTACTTATTATTACATATTTTTATTTTTCTTCTTATTATATAATATTATTTATTAGTTCAAAATTTTATTTTCTTTCTCAACACAAAATATTTATTATTGAATAATTTTTTTATAAATTTTATTTTATAATAAAATTAAAAATTAAAAATAATAATTTTAATATTACTTTAATCTTTATTATTTATTTGAATTTTCCATTCTCTACTAAGATTTTGAGTATAACCTAGTAAAAATTTTAACCAGATGAAAGACAAATAGGAAATAAGTTGCCCCGCCTCTACAACAGAACCAAAATTTCTCACTTATATGTGAATAATCCTTGTCATTATTTCTCCTTAAAAGAGTATAATCTCTTAAATTCTTAATAAAAAAAGTTCTCGAGTGAGAACTATAATAGAAAAGAAGAATCGGTCATTTGGTGCGATGTTAGGTCGTTAAAGATTTAGTTATTTATGTTATTTAATTTTTTAAATTATAAATAGTACTATTTAATGCTTTTTAGACAGGAAAAAAAAAAAAAGCTATGAATAAATTATATTTTAACAATTATAATGTCTTGTCAAGTAAATAAAATGCTATTCAAATAATAGTATTTAACAACAATAAAATAAAATTTAGTATAATATTATTTAAAAAAAAATAAATAATAATATTTAAATAAAAAATTATTTAAATAAAATAATGGTAATTAAAAAATATTAAAATAAATATTTTATAATTTTTTAATATTAATTTTCACTTTATAATTATTAAACACTTATGTTTTAATCATTTTTAATCACTTGATAAATAATAATATATTTTTATAAAAAAATTATTAAAATAATATATTTTGTGTTTAATTGATCCTTTTTTTTATAATTAATATACTAAATAACACTTATTTTTAATTTAAATAATTAATTTTACTATATATGTATATTTTTTTTATAATTTATATGCATTAAGTTATTATGATGATATGTTAATGTTAAATTAATTATAAAATTAAAAATATAAAATATTAAAATAATTATGAAATTAAATGTCATAATTTTTATTAAAAGGAAGGTATATTGAATTTATCATAAACAACCAAGTAAGGAAAGAAAAAAAAAAAAAAACGTTGAGAGGCTTAAACTTAGCCACGGATGATTCTAGTGTAAGAAATAAATCTCATATTACAAACCATAATTGGCAGGCACTTAACCCTCTTCCAGTGCAATAAAAACTTCTAACATAATTCTACTATTTATAGCCACTCCTTCACAACTAGTAACTTCATATCATTTCATAAACTACCACTTGCTAGCAAAATTAAACACGCTCCAAGAGAAAAACATGGGAGTTGAAGAAGCTCCAATCCATGTCTTCATGGTGTGTTTTCCGGGCCAAGGTCACATTAACCCAATGCTTAGATTAGCCAAACGTCTAGCTTCAAAGGGTTTGTTCATAACCTTCTCTACAACTGAAAATATTGGCAAAAACATGAGAATAGCCAATAACATTACTGATGATAAACCCATTCCTTTTGGGAGTGGCTTTATCGGATTTGAGTTCTTTAGTGATGGGTGCCCAGAAGATGATCCTAAACGCACAGATCTTGACTTCTATGTCCCTCAACTTGAGCTTGTTGGCAGACAAGCACTACCCACAATGATTAAGAAGTATAATCAAGAGGGTAGAACTGTCGATTGCTTTATTAATAACCCATTTATTCCTTGGGTTTGTGATGTTGCTTTTGATTTTGGAATTCCTTGTGCTACTCTTTGGGTTCAATCTTGTGCTCTTTTTAGTGCTTATTATCATTTTTACCACAAAACAGTTCCTTTTCCATCTCAAACCCAACCAAACATTGATGTCGAAATTCCAAGTTTGCCCCTTCTTAAATATGATGAGATTCCCACTTTTTTACACCCTTTGGCTCCGTATCAAGTTTTGGGCAGAGCTATTTTGGGGCAATTTAAGAATTTGTCAAAAACATTTTGTGTTTTGGCCGACTCTTTTCAAGAGCTTGAACATGAGATTATTGAAAGTATGTGTAAAGTTTGTTTAGTTAGACCAGTTGGTCCTTTATTCAAAAACCCAGATGTAGTTTCTAATGAAAATGCTATTAGAGGAGATATCATGAAAGATTCTGATGATTCAATTGAGTGGCTCAACTCAAAAACAGAGTCCTCTGTTGTGTATATCTCATTTGGTACTATTGTTCATCTGAAACAAGAACAAGTTGATGAGATAGCTTATGGACTTTTAAATTCTAGGGTTTCGTTTTTATGGGTTTTAAAGCCATCAGATAAAGCTTTCGGATTTGAACCACATGTTTTACCAAATGGGTTTTGGGAAAAGGTTGGAGATAAGGGTAAAATTGTCCAATGGAGTCCACAAGATAAAGTTTTAGCTCATTCTTCAATTGCTTGTTTTCTAACTCATTGTGGTTGGAATTCTTCAGTAGAAGCTTTGACCTCAGGAGTACCAGTGTTGACTTTTCCACAATGGGGTGACCAAGTTACTAATTCCAAGTTTTTGGTGGATGTATTTAGAATTGGAGTGAGATTGTCTAGAGGTGAAGAAGAGAAGAGATTGGTAATGAGAGATGAGATTGAAAAAGGGTTCGTAGAGATTATGGTTGGAAATAAAGCTGAAGAAATGAAACAAAATGCTTTGAAATGGAAAAGGTTAGCTGAAGAAGCTGTGGCTGAAGGTGGTTCTTCTGGTAGGAATATTCAAGAGTTTGTGGATGAGATTAGAAAGAAATGCAAACCTACTACTATTGGTTGTTTGTAAGAGGTTCTATTGTCGTATTGCAATTATTTTGTGATGTAACTGTCAGTTTGTGTCAGTCTCGCCGTGTCTGCCTTGGAATAGTTATGTTCGACAGTATATTAATGTTAAATTTTATTGCTTTTAAATTTTTTTAATTACTTGATAGTTAATAAAATGAGCAGTAGCTTATCTATTTTTATCCTTGAATTCGATTTCGATTCGAAATAAATTTAAAAAATTTTAATTTTAATTTAATAATATAATTAATTTAAATTTGAGTAGATTAAATTTTTATCAGATAAAATTAAATTAAAATTAAAATTTATTTATTATTATTATCATATATAAAATACAATATAAATTAATATTTTAATTTTAAATTAATACATTTTTTAATAAAATTTATTTATTTATAGTTACAATTTAAATAATTAAAATAATAAAAAATATATTATTAAATATTATTAAATTATTATAAAATTTTAATATTTTTATTTATTATTAAAACTAAAATAATAATTTAATGTAATTATGATATATATAATATTTAAATATAATAAATTAAAAATAAATATATATTTATTTATAATTTTAATAATAATTTAGTTTGGATTGAATTGCAGCGGATTATAAAATCTGTTAATCTAAATTTAATCTAAGTTCGATCCGACTATAAAATATGTCAATCTAATCTGATCTAAAATTAGAAAAATCTAAAATCAGAAAAATCGGATCGAATTTTTTAATTTAAATAGATTGATAGAATTATTTGCTCATTCTTGATTATTATTTATATATAATTTGAGATTTATCAAAAAAAAAATGTTATAATTGCTTTTATAAGTTTTATGTTTGACTCTTTTAAAAAAAATTATTAAATATAATTAAAAATATAATTAAATAATTATGTACCAAACAATAATGTAACAATTTAAATTATTATTTTTATAATATTAATTTATTAAGTTTAATTAATAATAAACTTTTATAATTTTTATTAAAATAATAGCACATGTTCTTATAATAATGTTATTATCTTGTATATTTTTATACGTTAAAGTGTTAAATGCTTTATAATATAAGAAATTATTTATTATTTTTAAAATAATTAATAAATTAATGAAATTTAATTTACAATTAATGTAAATATTTTAAAATATATATATATATAAATATTTAATAAATAATAAAATTAATAAAAAATTATATTTTAAAAATAATCAATAACAATAATAATACCACCACTTAAAGAATTGAATGTCCTCACATTTATAAAAGCAGTTATGGTGTCAGAAGGAACGCTGATTCTGAAGTTGCAAGAACGTGTACGTATGTTGCTATGTGTAACTTTTGCCGGTCTAAATTTTATTAAAAAAAATTAACTAAATCCAACTGTTAATATAAATTAAATTAAATTATTTAACTTATAAAATTATTAAAATTAAATAATCTGATTCGATTATTTAATTAATATTTTTTAATTTTTTATATTTTTTACAAATCTAACCAAATTACTTTAAATATGCTACAAATATAAATCATATAATATTTTACATAAGTTAAAAATTAAGTTAATAAAATTTATAAAAGATAAAATCATCGTAATATACATGCAACTGTAAATTACAAACTGTATGTTAAATAGTTGAAACCGAAAAAAAAAAAATTAAATGTAATATTTAATTTTTAATAATAATATAAAATATTTTTTTATTATTTAAAATAACTACCGATAATATATTTAATTTTTTAATGTATAATATATTAGATGGTTAAAAAACTTATAAAATCAAATCGGATATTTTGAGAAACGGTTTAAAAAAATTTAAATCGGATCAGATTATTTGACTCACATAATTATACAATTCGATTTAATCCGATCCAATTTTTCAATTTAATTCAGTTTGTTCTAACTTTTGAACACCTCTATTTTGCATGTGCAAGGTAATATCGTAATACAAGTCCAATTTTTCTTATTATTTTTAGTATATTATTTTATGTATTTTAAATATACAATAAATATATAAATAAAAAAATATAAAATAGATATTTTTATAGACATTTTTTAATAATTAATAATACATAAAATAATATATTAAAAAATTTATGTATTATTAATTATTAAAAAATATATCTATAAAAATATCTATTTTATATTTATTTATTTATTGTATATTTATAATACATAAAGTAATATATTAAAAATAATGGAAGTAGAATTCATCTTAATAACACACCGATTGTAGGATATTAGGATATACTTGATGTAAACATTTTGGTATGTTTTGATGTACAATACAGTTTCGAAACTTGGCAGTATTGTGTTGTGCCTATGAGCCAAACGTCAATGCGGCTAGCCTTTAATTAATAAATATATCAATTTTCAATAATCGAAAAAAGAGTAGGATCGTCATTTGTGTCGTTTGTCTTTTTTTGGGCTCCCTTTCGAATCCATATTTTTTTTACACTTATATTATATTAAAAATATTTTAAAATAATTAAATTTTTAAACAATTTTATTTTAATATTTATGTTTTTAGATAATTTTAATTTAATTTTTTTATCAAAAATAAATATACTAAAAAACATTAAAATTTAATAATATGTATATTAAATTATAATATTTTAATAACACAAATATTAAACTATAATATTTTAATAATATAGTCAATTTAAAATATTTTTGTTAAAATATGAATATTAAAAAAACACTAAGCTCCTTTTAAATATACTAATTTTTTGATCGGTGTAATTTTAGCCTCTCTCCTTTGTATTTCTTTAAACGATTATACAATAGAATACAAATTTAAAACATATTTTATTGTATTATTTTATATCAATGTGTTATACACAGGGATGGAGCTTCGTGCGAATTGGGTGGGGCTACAATTTTGGCTATTTTTTTACAAAAATTAATTATATGTATATTTTTGACATTAAATAAATATTTTATTTAATTTTTATATACATATTTTGATATAAATTAACAATATTTAATTAATACATGAATAAAAATGACATAAATTGTAAATAAAATAATTACATACATATTTTTTTTTTCATATATTTGGTAGCTATTAGTAATATAAATAAAGTTGTAATAATATATTACATAAAAATTATTTTTAAATGTGATAATCTAAAAAAATGTTTAAATAATTAACTTTAAACTCCACATTATAAAATTAAAATTAAAGAAATAAATATATGATAATCTTCATATTAAATCTTTCAAATTTATGTTTATCATATTTTATTTTAACTCAAATTTTAACTTTATCTAATATTATATTATTTGATATTTTATTTTATAATTATTTAGAATTTATTTGAAATTTTTTTATATAAAAAATTATCATTTTTGTTATTATTAATCAATCTTATATTATTTATAAATATATATTTTTAAATATAGTCTTAACCTTAAAATTTTAAATCATATTTTACTTTTTATATTTTCATATGTTTATTTTAGTTTTCTATTCGTTTAGATTTTTCTATTCACTTAGATTTTTTAATTAAAAAATTTATTTTATTCGTGAATGATACTAATACTTATTAACTATATATATATATATATTTTAAGTGTTAATTTTATATCTTTATTATAATATGACATAAAAAATTTAGTGTTAAATTAAATATAATTTACCGTAACTAATTTTTTACTCTATATAAAAAAAATTTAAATTTTAATATATATATATATTTTGGGCTCTGCCCCTACTTATATGTCATATACATGTATACATATAAAAGCTCTCGCTTTGAATTGCATCAATTAGGATAGCAAATAATTGTCTTTATTTTTATTGGAAAATATATTAGAAACTCTCTCCATTCTTGGTGAAATAACAGATATCGCTGTCAGTTTAATTTTTCCAACCTCTCTGAAAGCAACTCTTACGATTTTTTTTTCTTCCATCTTTAACGCATGAAAATTATTTTGTATTTAGCAAATTGTTAAAGTTAAAACTAGGAGGAATATATTAGATACAGACATACAGTAAATAGATTTTTTTATCATTAAATTTTTTAAATTGTTAAAAAAATATTATTAAATTTTAAAAATATTACAAAAATATCATTAATTTTTTTATTGTTATTTTTATACAATTAAATTTTATAACATGTTACAAAATATTGTCGACATTAATCTGTTAAAAAAAAACAAATTTAAATTTAATATTATTTTTTAACGATATAAAAATTTAATGGTAAAAAAATTATTTCATCCATTAGATATAATAATTTGACTATTTTAATGGACACAATTAAACGTGTCTTAACCATAAACGTGAGGGTGATTGAGTTCAGAGTTTTAGCAAATTTGTATATTTTATTCTATAAATAAATAAATTCCCAACTAATTCAACGTTATACCTACTCACTTTACTTTTGATTAAAATGCGATTGAAACTTTTCAATTTAAAACGGGCAGTGGCTAGGGTGTATATTATTTAATTTGTTCTAATTTTTAATAAAAAATATATATATAATTAAATGAAATACGATATATTATTTTAATTAAATTAAACTAAATTATTTAGCTAATAAAATTATCAAAACAAAATAGTCCAATTTAATTTAGTTAACGATTTTTTATGATTTTTAGTTATTTATTTTTTCTCAAAATATGTTAAAACTTGTAAATAATATAAAAAATATATATTTAAATTTAAAAAAATTAATTAATATATAATATAAATATAAATCATATTATATCATACATAAATCATGTAACATCTCAAAAACAATCATTGAATTAATTACAGTTTAGAACTAAATATTTTCTCAAATTTTACCCCAAAATATAATAATACATTAATTCATAAATAATTTAAAGAAATTATAGTCTAAATTCTAGAGTATTAAAAAATTTACATAAGTTAATAATAATGAGTAAGAAAATAATTCAAAGCAATTACCTTTGATAAATGTTTATTGTTTATGTAAAAAATTGTTTAATTAATTAGCAAGATTACATAAATTAAAATTTGATTAGCATTAGATCATTTAAATTGATCTTTGGTTATAAATAAGTAGTTAAATAATACTCATATTTTTCTAGGAGTTTTGCTTAATAACTTTCAAATATGTTGAAATGTTTGGACTTCAAATTTCTTTGATAAAAAAAATAATAAATATTTATTTATTGTATATATTACTATTGTAAGTTTAAATTAATGGTTAATTTTAAAAGAAAGAGTGGATAGCATATAAACCGAACACCACATAAAGATGGAAACCGATAAAAAAATATTGAATGTGTAATTAATTCAATATTAGAACAGCTAATACATAAAGATTTAAAAATATATATATATATAATAAATTTTTAAAAATAATTTTTAATATATTATAAGTAATTCGAATGATTTAAAAATTTGTATAATTAAATTAATTAATTTATAAAATAATTTAAAAAATAAAAACTAAATTCAACCGTATAACTTACAAAATTATTTAATGCAGTTCGACCCTATCCAATTTTTCATTTGAAATTAATTAGTTTTGTCCAGTTTAGCCTTTACGGCAAAAGAAGGCGAATCACAATCAAACTACTTATTCAGAATCTCTGCTGACTGTGGCCTGCAATTCTAGGCAGTAATTAATGACTCTGCAAGCTTCCCCATCAAATCAAATCACATTCAAGTCCCAATCTGGAAGTGAATTTTTTGACCTATTTTGTATTATAAAGTATATATAAACATAAGTAATGCTCGGTAAAAGTAATTAGTTACATGAGTAGAGAGTAAATATTAATATCATCATCATCCACATATATAATTATAATTAGTTAAATTATATGATTGTATTAAATATTTATACAACGAGTTTATATATATGTATATATATAATAGTGATGTTTACTATTTTACATAATTTTAAGATACAATAATAATTATTTTGAATCACACATCATTACTGAATATAAGCATTGGGTATAAGTGTTGCAGTGTGGTTAGTTAGTTAGCATAACAGAATCAACAACCAACACGTGACACGTGCTTGTATTCATCTCAGCCTTCCTATGCATCTAATGCCTCTGACATAGTGCCAGTGGGAAATGAATTGTGTGTCTTAACTGAGCCTATTATTCATATACCTCCTTGCGTTAGCAATGATCTCAATTTGCAAGTTCATTTACCTATATCATCTACTAATATAAATATGCATCCCATGACCACTCGGTCTAAGGCAGGTGTTTTCAAGCCAAAAGTTTTAACTGCATCTATTTCTTCTCCAAGTTTGCTTCCAGAACCACGACATTGGAGAGAAGCACTAAAACTTCCTGAATGGAAGAAAGCTATGCAAAATGAGGTTACTGCCTTATTAAAAAATGACACATGGGATCTTGTTGAGCTGCCTGTTGGTCATTCTCCTATTTCATGTAAGTGGGTTTTTAGAGTTAAATGTATGGCCAATGGATGTCTTGATAAATATAAGGCTCGTCTTGTGGCTCGTGGCTTCTTGCAGGAATATGGCATTGATTTTTTGGATACTTTCAGTCCTGTGGTTAAAACAACCACTGTTAGAGTTGTTTTATCTCTTGCTGTCAACAAAGGGTGGAGTATTCGTCAAGTTGATGTTAATAATGCCTTCTTGCATGGTGATTTAGTAGAAGATGTGTATATGTCTCAGCCACCAGGGTTTGAGGCTCCAGATAAGTCGTTGGTTTGTAAACTTAAGAAGGCACTATATGGCTTGAAGCAAGCTCCCCGTGCATGATATTCCAAACTCAGCCAAGCTCTGTTAAGTATGGGTTTCACGAATAGTAAGGCTGATTGCTCTTTGTTTCTTCAGCATGCACAGGATTACACTCTTTTTGTTCTTGTATATGTAGATGATATCCTTATAACTGGTTCTTCTGTCTCACACATTGATGCTCTTGTTAAAGCATTGGATGTTAAATTTGTACTCAAGGATTTGGGTTTACTGCATTATTTTTTGGGAGTTGAGGTTGTGTATGACAATACTTGTCTTTACATAATTTTAAGATACAATAATAATTATTCTGAATCACACATCATTTTCACCTGTATTTAGAATATAAAAAAAGGTTCAATGGCATGTATAAAATTATAGAGTTGTATTCATATTAAATTAAAATTAGAAAAAAAAGTTACGGTGATCTCATCTTATTAATTTTATTTTATAATAATTTATTTATTATCTAATCGTATTTTTTATATACTATAACAGTGGAAATGAGCAACTTTGCAATTACCCGAACCCATCGTCCTAAACAAATCCAAGAACGACTGAGCCGAATAACTGACGGTATCGGAGATGGTGTGAGAGCTCACAAGGTGGAAAACTTGGGCAAACTGGGTTTTCTTGAACCCAGAAACGTGACAACTTCTTATAACCCAGAAGTGCTTCAGCTTTTGAAACTGGGTTTCTTGAACCCATGTTGAATTGAAACTGGGTTGGAAATATATTACATATTTATAAAATTAAAACAAACATTTATCAATAATAATATTTTTATTAAATAAATAAATTTAATGTTATGATATATGAAATAACGATTATTATATTAATTATTTAACAAATAATATATTCTAAATTAAAAAATTATTATATTTAATTACATAATAAATAAATAAATATATTTAAATTTTATATATACTTAGGATTTTAAAGATTTAATTAATATGAATTTATTTATTAGTGAATAAACTTGATACTCGTAAAAAAACATTACAACTTTTGATGAATAATTCCCTTCCATTACCCACAATAAAAATATGAGAAATTTTAGTCTCATCCCGCCTAGTTGACATCTTTAACAACATTCCACTGCTTCAGGAATTTGGGGGAAAAAATTTATCTACATTTTATTCCCATGTTATTTCATTTTAGTTTTAGTTTTTTTTTTTTTTTTTTTTTCTAATTTTTCATTTTAATTAATAACACAAGTTTCAGTCATAAAAAATAATTTACATTTTGGATTTTTATTTTTAAATTACAATATTCTTTTTAGATAATTTAAACTACCTTCATGAATTTTTTTTTTCTTTTTCCAATTTATAAATATTTGTAAAAATAATCTAACATAAGCTGTGTCCTGTAAAAGTGTAAATCAATATGTTTTGTGCAGCAAAATTAAATATTTATAGCAAAGACTTCATTTGTTTCAATAAAGTTTCTTGCTCTATTTATTAAAAAAATTAGAAAATATCTAAAATAATATCCCTAAAATTCATAATAATAAAAATAATATATTTATTTTTAATTTATAAAAATACAAGTTAGTATTAAATTATATTATTTTTTGTTATATATTTTAGGCATTAGTTTTACGGTTTTATCAAAAATAAAAATGGCTCTCAAATTAAAAGTGATATTATTGGGGAGGAGACATAAATAATTTTTAATGGGCCTTAAAGTTTAATTTTGTTTTAATAAAAAATAAATGGTTTTATTGATATATTGAGAAGCTACAATACATGAGCATGATGTATAGATATGAGCAGTATTTTCATAATCTATTCACAGTGGCCCAAGTCTGAACCCTCATGAGGCACATAATAATAGATGATCTTTTTAGCATAAATAATAGAGTGAAGTTTTTATTCGCAGTATTTTGTACAAAACCTTCATAGTACATATAACTTATTAATAAAACTATAGTATTTGTTTAATGTAAAAAAAAAAAAACTCCATATATTTGTCATAACTTGAAATTAATAGACGTTTAAAAATTAAAGAAATTTACGCGCATTGAAATAGAGTGTACATAGATTCTAAGGTACTGTATATATTTAGCCCTTCGTCTTATAATATACTAGTGTAAATATTTGACATTTTTTTTCAAGTGTAATATAATTTCATATACTGAAGTACATGTAAAACAACTAAACTAAAAATATATAACTAGATGTTAATTGTATATATGCACAAGCCTTCAAAGAAAAAACACGTTTATTTATTACACTTCTCAGTTACAGCTGAATCAGTGCATATTTATTATAAAACTTTATTTATCTGATAATAGAGAAACATCATATTACTTATTAGTTAGCTGAAAGTAGTTAAACCACCAGCATAATTATTTTCCATATTTGGCTTTATAATCCCTCCAAAGCTGATCAACATTCTTCCCCAATAAATCAACAAAATAATTAGCACTATAACCACTTCTCATTTTCTTGTTCAACTCAGCAACAAACCCATTTCTAAGCCCATTACAATAATCCAAAAACCTAGCAGTAACATCATAACCTTGATCCCATCTATTTCCTTCACCTGGCTTAACCCAATGACTTGGGACAAAACCAGCTTTTAACCTCACAAAGTCAGCAATTCCTTCAATTAAACCACCTGGGGTTTGACCATTTCCATTCCACTGCCAAATATGTGTCATTTCATGATATAAAACACCTGAAAATTCTCTTTTCAAGTCACCTGAGTAGCTGTTAATGTACTTTGCACTAGCATGAATCTCATTATTGCTTGCATATGCTACCCCATCCATGTCATCAATAAACAAGCTCACTTTTGCCACATTCTTTCTATCTGCTTGTGTGTTTTGTTGGAACACACTCCATATGAAACTTGTAGCAGATGTCAATGTTTGCTTGCTGAACTGGGGTCCAATTTGGTTGTTGAATTTGATACCGCCAGGTGTTGATCCGGCGTTGTTGGTTACAACATATTCGACTCCTTTGGTACCTTTCATGGAAGCTGCTAGTGTAATTAATAGTAAGGAGAGGGAAAGCAAGCGGTTATTTGCCATTGCAATATGTTTGTTTTACCTGTTATTTCTTTTCTTTGCTTTCAATTTGTGTGGATTTTTGTGATTAATATGGTATATGGTTAATATAGAAACAAAAGGTTGGAGACTTTTTTTTCTAGAGTTCATTCATTGCTGTCTTAAAGTGTTTGACTTGGGGTTGGCCATGATGTGACTGCAAGACATTTCCCAACCAGGCCAGTGAAATAAACTATTTTTTTTTCTCATGATGGGGTCTTTTCATTTGTTGGACTTGGTACTAGGATTTTTATTTATTTATTTTTAAATGAAACAATACTTTTAGTGTGATGATATAGGATAACCATGGCACTAGGAAATTTAAGTAGCCAAAAAGCCACCATACCAACCCAATAAGGAAAATCAAAAAGACAAAGCCTCTTCCGCTTTTTTTTTTGGTTGGCTTGGAGTGTAGGGCTCGGTTAACACTGGAAAGGTAGCCTCTCTATGCTTTCTCAGTCCTAGTTAATTGTTTCAATTTTTTTTTTACAATTGAATATGTAAATTTTTTTTTTTTTTTAAATTGTATAACATAATCTCATTTATATAAATAGTTTCATTTTTTATCCTTCAAGAAAAAATACAAGTTTATTGTTATTATAATATAAATAAACTATGTTTTTTAACGTTAGAAAAAAATGAACATATATTTTTTTTACTGAAATTAAAAATGAAACATTGAATAATTGAGTCCATTTTTTTTAATAGTAAATAGTGAAATTGAATAAATGAATTTATTTCACCAAAAAAAAATCAAAAAACAAATAAACAACCAAGATAATAGAGCTAGTTCTCAAAACTTTCCACCCATCCCTGATCCAAATAATCGTGATTCAATAGTAGAGTTTGTTATTTATCCAGCATCTGATAATATTTTATATAATTCAGGGTACTAAAGAGTGAGCGCATCTGTGAAGAGATATAATACCAAACCCACCATTGTATTATTATGTTGTATTACCCACTCTACTCTCTCTTGTATTTTTGCTTCGTTCTTATCTCTCTAAGAAGTACATACTAATATGACTATTTAAGAAAAGAAAAAAAAATGTTTGATAAATTATGCTTGATTTTGATTAAAAGGTAAAAACAAAAAAAAAAATGTAGTGCTCAAAACTTAGCATTTAACATAGAATTGGTTGGACAGAGGTACTTGAACATGAATCATAGCCGACTTTGAAGTGGAGTTAGACTTTTGCGCTAATCAGCCAACCATATATGACCAAGAAACTTCTTTAACCGTAAATTCAATGTCATGATTGAACCTTGTAATAAGCTCAGAGATGTCTCTGCATTCCATTGGACAACACAGACTTGTATCTTTCAGTTCGACATATTAATTTATATCAAAGAGTAAGTTTTTGGTATGTGCCTATCCTTTTTCACAAGGAAGACTGTCTTTTAGTGTGTCATTGTAAGATACTTGCGTGGGGTCGAAAGAGCTCAATAGGATGCAAAGGAATAGATAATAATATACCAGAGAAACTGAAGATAAAGGTAATTAAATTACAAACAAATAAACATTTACGGCCTACTATACTTTTTTTCCACAAGTGTACTGAACAAAAATCTAACTAGTCTTGAAGAGAAGAGGGCTTACTAGTCTCCATCACAAATATATATATATATATATATATGATTGAATTATGCAAAACTTGGAGTCACAATATTAGATTTTCCATTCAGAAAGCAAAATTTATCACATTTCAAAGGGTGAAGACACTACGGGGAAAAAATAACTGATAAACATAAAGGAAAGAGCTTAGAGCCTAAAAAAAGAAAGAGAGATATAGCAAAAGACTTGGCATCCTTTTCTTTGAATTATATTTTTCCATTACAGGATTTTGCATAAAAGAATTCCCTAGGATTACCATCCAAGGGCAACAAAATAAATCGATCAACAGCCAGTTTTTGTTTCACTTCCAAATCTAGAGACAAACTGTGTATTTTGCTTCCATGCACTCATGTTTATTCAACAAAAAAGAGGTTTTACGTGCCTTTATCCTTGAAAACATTTCAAAATTATAAATCTCTCACTCCTGCCCTGAAGTGGAGGGAGGGAGAAAGAAAGAAACAATATATATAGCCTACTAATTGCTAATGTGATGCGATAAAACTCTATTCAAACTTTAAAAAGTTCAAATCTCCACCACAGTATAGAGATTAAAATGGAGTGATCAGAATGAGATAAAGGGTCGGTTTGCCTAATGCGTTTCATAGCTGCCAACCATCCATTTTCCCTATTGTTCACTAACACCACAATAACTGTTGAGATTCATTTTGAAATAGGAAAGTAAATAAAATCCCAATATGGTAGAGATCATAGTACTTAATTATTATCCTTTTATGTCATCTTATTTCTATTATAAATTCATGTAATCTGTGAAAAGTAATACAATCAATTAAAATATTCAAACCAAATATTGTATTCTTCTTTTCTACATGGTATCAGAGCTTAAGGTTCTGTAACACCCAACTTCCGCATCTACAAACAACACCCAACAAATCAGAAATCACAAAACCCAAATCAACCCCACCGTGAGCCGCCACAGATCCAATCAATCTCACCAAACCAGCCAACATCGCCGCCGCTGCTGCTCATTCAAACATCCCACCAGATCAACCAAACAAAATCACCACCATAAAATAGATCTGATAAAAAAAAAAAAAAAAAAAAAAAAACGAAAAAACCAACAGCCACGCCACAATCAAAAAAACCAGCCACTCTTTGCAATCCGTCGCGCCACCTTGCCACCCAATCCGCCACCCAGATCCCGCCACCTATCCCACCACCCACGGCAACAGATACGTCGCCACCAGGTCCTGTCGCCACAGCACCCGTTGCAACAGCCAACAGCCAACGCCGCAACAGCCAACAGCCAGCACCTGTCGCCACAGCTCCCGTCGCAACAGCCAACAGCCAGCACCTGTCGCCACAGCTCTCGTCGCAACAGCCACCGCTCCCGTCGCCAAAGCCAACGCCGCGAGCTTCCCCTGCGTCGACAGCCAGCACCTGCGTCGCCATTCCTTTTTTTTTTTTTTTTTTGGTCTCTAATTGACACAGAGACCTATTTCAAAAAAAAAAAAAAAAAAAAAAAAAAAAAGGTAAGAGATCAAATGAGTGACACAGTTGAATACTCCGGCATCAAATCTGTTCCGATTGTTCAAACCAAGGCAGCAAATGATAATATTGACAAAGCTTCGGCATTGGTAATCTGTGCGGACAATATTGGTAAGGCTTTAAATATTTCTACATCTGTTTTGAATAATACATGGATAATTGATTCTGGTGCAACAGATCACATGACAAATGATGCTAGACATGTTTCATCACTTCAACCCTCTACAAAACAATTTGTCTCTATTGCAAATGGTACTTCAACTCCAATCATTGGGGAAGGCTCTTTAACTCTGACTGATACATTAAAATTAGAGTCTGTTTTAGTTGTTCCATCTTTGGATTATAACCTTTTATCTGTTTCTCAAATCACCAGTGCCTTATCTTGTGTTGTAATTTTTTGGCCTAATTATTGTGTGTTTAAGGACATCAACACCAGAGAAACGATTGGCTGTGGTATTCGACGGGGGCAGCTGTACTACTTAGATTTGGACTCAACGAGTATTGCAAGCTCACAACAAACATTGGCAGTTGTTAGTTCTGAAGAAAAAAAGAGAAAAGAAATATGGTTGTGGCATCGCCGTTTTGGACATGCTTCCTTTGGTTATCTAAAAAGGTTATTCCCCAGTCTATTTTTAGCAGCTGATGTTTCGAGCTTCCACTGCGATGTTTGTGATCTTACACGAAGTCATCGTGCTTCATTTTCATTACGATTGAACAAAAGTCCACTACCTTTCATGACTATTCACTCTGATGTCTGGGGTCCATCTAAGGTTACTACTTTGGGTGGGGCACGGTGGTTTGTAACATTTATTGATGATTGTACAAGAATGACATGGCTATGCTTGATGAAATCTAAGAGTGAAGTGAATTCGTTATTTCAACGGTTCCATAAAATGATTGAAACTCAATATCATGCAAAGATTCAAGTTCTTCGAAGTGACAATGGTGGAGAATACCAGAGTATTGAGCTTCAACAATTTTTGGAGACACAAGGAATGCTTCATCAAACAACTTGCTCTTACACACCGCAACAAAATGGGGTGGCAGAGCGCAAGAATCGACACTTGTTGGCCATGGTCCGAGCTTTATTACTTGAAGCCTATATGCCATTATCTTATTGGGGTGAAGCACTCACTTCTGCAGCCTATTTAATTAATAGGGTCCCCTCCAGTACCATCAATTTTAAAACACCATTCCAAACCCTAACAGATGCAGTCGTTGCCCCAACTGTCTCAAATTTACCCCCTCGTGTCTTTGGTTGTGTGGTGTTTGTCCACCTTCACAAACATCAAAGCACAAAACTAACTCCTCAAGCATTGCGATGTGTTTTTGTTGGGTATGCTAGTCATCAAAAGGGATATCGATGTTACCATCCCCCATCTCAAAAATTGTTTGTCACAATGGACGTTGTCTTTCATGAAGATACAATGTACTTTTCTGAGGCTGAATTTCAGGGGGAGTATCAGAAGGAAATTCAAACTCTCGATTATGATGAAAGTGAAAACCAAAATGTGAGTAAGTTAGATGTAAGTGGCACAGCATTGGATTACACTATTGATGACTCACAAACCGAACCAAACCAAGCAATATATGAATTAGATTCAAGTGGTACGACATTAGATCAAAATGTCAAGGAGAATCAAATAATTGAAGAAATAAGTGATGAACATCCCATTGATGAACTGAGTACTTCTCAGCCTGAAATCGAGCCATTGGATAGTATGGCTCCATCTCCTGTCGATATATCACACCAATCGTTTACTGAAGTTGGTTTTGAGTCAAACAGAAGACAATTACCACAACGTAACACAAGAGGTATTCCTAAACCCACATATGAACCCGAACTTTCTAGTAAAGTAAAATATCCCATGAGTCACTATGTGTCTAACCATCGTTTGTCAAAATCAAACATGTCATTTGTGAATCAATTATCTGTTGTATCTATTCCTAACAGTGTGCAGGAAACTTTAGCTGACCCAAAGTGGAAAGCTGCTATGAATGAGGAGTTGAGATCCTTACAAATGAACAAGACTTGGGAACTTGTTGATCGCCAACCAACAAAGAAAGTTGTTGGATGTCGATGGATTTTTACAGTGAAGTACCGAGCAGATGGTACAATTGAACGTTATAAAGCAAGATTGGTAGCAAAAGGATACACTCAAACATATGGGATTGACTATACAGAGACTTTTGCACCTGTAGCAAAAATGAACACAATTCGAGTCATATTATCCCTAGCTGCAAATCTGGATTGGCCATTAAATCAGTTCGACGTAAAGAATGCTTTTCTACATGGAGATTTATCTGAAGAAGTCTACATGGATCTCCCACCAGGAAGATGTCAAAAATTCATAATGGAAAAGTGTGCAGATTAAAGAAATCACTGTATGGATTAAAGCAATCTCCAAGAGCATGGTTTGGCAGGTTCACAAAGTCTATGAAAGAATTTGGCTATCAGCAGAGCAATTCAGACCATACTTTATTCCTAAAGAAACAGCATGGTAAGATCACTATACTTATTGTATATGTAGATGATATGATCGTAACAGGAAATGATCCTGAAGAAAGAAAAGCTCTTCAAAGTTATTTGTCTAAAGAATTTGAAATGAAAGACCTTGGGCTCTTAAAGTATTTTCTTGGGATTGAGGTTTCTCGATCCAAGGATGGAATTTTTTTATCTCAAAGAAAATATACCTTGGATCTACTACAAGAGACTGGTATGTCAGCATGTCAACCAGTTGATACACCAGTAGAAAAAGGTCTAAAATTGTGTGTTGAATCCAACCAGGTACCAGTTAACAAAGAAAGATATCAAAGACTTGTAGGGAGGTTGATGTACTTATCTCATACTAGACCAGATTTGGCTTATGCTTTAAGTATTGTCAGCCAATTTATGCATAATCCTGGAGAACAACATATGAATGCAGTTACTCGCATTTTGAGATATCTAAAGTCTGCTCCTGGAAAAGGAGTATTATTCACCAAAAATACAAACTATCAAAGTATAGAAGCATATACTGATGCCGATTGGGCTGGTGATAAGGGTGACAGGCGATCTACTTCTGGCTACTTCACCTTTGTAGGAGGTAATCTGGTGACATGCAGAAGCAAGAAACAAAATGTTGTAGCTCGCTCAAGTGCAGAAGCTGAATTTCGAGGTTTAGCAAATGTACTTTGTGAGACACTATGGCTAAGACTTCTCTTACAAGATTTGGGTTTGTCTTCTGAACAACCTGTCCAAATATTTTGTGATAATAAAGCAGCTTGTGATATTGCACATAATCCAGTTCAACATGACCGTACAAAGCATGTCGAGGTAGACAGGTTTTTTATCAAGGAAAAGTTGGATGAAAAAATTGTGGAATTACCAAAGATTCGTTCAGAAGATCAGTTAGCTGATATTCTCACCAAAGCAGTCTCAAATCGAGTGTTCTTAAAGTTTTTAGACAAGTTGGGCATGTGGGACATGTATGCACCAACTTGAGGGGGAGTGTTGAGATTCATTTTGAAATAAGAAAGTAAATAAAATCCCAATATGGTAGAGATCATTGTACTTAATTATTATCCTTTTATGTCATCTTATTTCTATTATAAATTCATGTAATCTGTGAAAAGTAATACAATCAATTAAAATATTCAAACCAAATATTGTATTCTTCTTTTCTACAATAACAACCTATCTCAAGGCTCAGGCATCTCCTAAGTCCTAACAAATATAATATTCCAAGTATCTCCAAAACCCTTCTTCTTAAAAAGACCATCCAACAATTCCCAATCTAATTAAATGATTTGACTTATAAAATGAATTATTGCAATTTGCAACGACTATTGGTTATGTACTAAATCCTTAAAAATGGAATCCAAAATGAAAAATACTGTACCTGCAAGCCTTGAGGAGTAAGTACATGAATTTCAATTCCTGTGCAGAAATAAGAGAGTAAACAAACAGGCCATTACTGTATATTAATTAGTTGCATATTCAACTTGAAATCCTATTCAAATAATAAAAGAACATCACTCACAAGGAAGCAAACCGACAGTGAAGTCATGAAAAGGCAATCAATTTTAAAATATATATTCCTGTTGAGGATGCATGAAAAATGTAAGCTCAATTTTCTAGACTCAATCAAAAACCTAAATTTTTCACGAAAATCTTCAATTTGGTAAGGAAGCTTTTATAAAAAAGAAAAGTACATTTATTAATTACAAAATGTAAATAGACAATGAAACAAACAGAAATAAGATACCACAACCGTAGAACAATTTACACCCTACAGAGTGAGAACTGAGAAGAAGGGAGAATAAGCTTAACCTTACGCAATAATAAGATTGAGCTCCTGAGAGCCTGTGAAATTTCCCACATTACATTAGTGGGTTTGTGAGCTGTAACGACGTCGTTCCAGATACTCATGGTTTTCTTCTCTGTAAATATGCGACCATCATTTTGGTAAGAAGAGAATGGGATTATAAAAAAAACTCAATATAACATTATTTTAATAAAACTCGCAGAGATTATGAATTATAACAACTAAGTGTTGAAATATTAAATTTGATTTTTACAAGTTATTTAAATTTTTTAAATTATTTTAATTTTTAATTTAATAAATGTTTAATATTTGTGTAGGTGTGAGACTAATTAATATAGGTAATTGAAAAGTGATTTAATGAGTTAGTTAGGAGTATAAAAAAGTGCTTTTAAAAACCTATAAATAGCATTTCTCTAGTACCATTTATAATCAAGCAAAAATTAAAATCATCAAGTAAATTTAAGAAATAAACTTAAATTACTCTTCTCCTAGATCTCCTCCTTTTATATATTTTCCTCCTAAAATCCTGTCTTTCATTTACCACACTAAGAACTCATCTAAACATAAATCAAATCCACATATCCTGACTTGTGTGTTTCTACTTACAAATAGTCAGCAAATAACTGACCAAAGGCTTAGCGAAATAGATAGAACGAACCGAAACAGATATAGATAGAGAGGAGACGACAAACCTGAGCTGCTCAACTCGAGACATTGTACCGAAAGGTGGAAAATTGTGGGTCAGACTCTGATCGTCGAAGCCTAGAGAGTGCAGACTGAACGATGAAGAATGCCTATTTTTTATAATTTTGTTTAACATATATTATAATAAATATTGATAAAAAATAATATTTTTATTAAATAAATAAGTACACTAATAAAAATTTAATATTAAGATATACAAAATAACGATTATTATATTAATTGTTTAAAAAACAATATAAATAATGTATTCTAAATTTAAAAATTATTATATTTAATTATATAAGAAATAAATATATTTAATATTTTAAAGATTTAATTAATCTTAATTTAATTATTTGTTGATAAACTTAATACTAGTTTAAATATTTGAATCTTACATGGATAATAATATAAGTTTAAGCCCTGAAAAATAATTTACATTTTGGATTTTTATTTTTAAGTTACCATATTTTTTATTTTAGATAATTTAAACTACCTTCATAATTTTTTTTCTTTCCAATTTATAGATATTTATAAAATCTGACATAACTGTGTCCTGTAAATCAACATGTTTTGCGCAGCAAAATCAAATATTTATAGAAAGGACTTCATTTGTTTCGATAAAGTTTTTGGCTTTGTTTATTAAAAAATTTAAAAATATTATTTAAAATAATATTCTTAAAAATATACAAATTAGTTTTAAATAATATTATTTTTATTATTATATATTTTAACCGTTAGCTTTACAATTTAAAAAAAAATATAAATAACTTCCAAATTAAAAGTGATATTATTGGGGAAGGAGATAAATATTTTTTAGTGGCCATTAAAGTTTAATTTTTTTTGATAAAAAATAGATAATTTTATTAAAATATTAAAAAGCTAAAATATGTGAAGATGGCACAAAATTGGTTAGAGTTATAGTGAATTATTTTTTAATTTAGTGCATTGTAATGGTGGTGGTGAAGGTGGATAAAATGATTAGTAGATTTTTTTGTCTGAGAAGTGTGGAATATATTTGATGAATTGTAAATATTTTTATTATTATATATTTTAAATGTTAAAAGTATGTATTTAATGATAGATGTGGGATGTAGTAGTATTTTTCATAATTTATTAATAGTGGCCAAGGTCTCAAGTCTCAACCCTCCTGGCGGACTTACACGAGGATGAAAAAGGCTACATATTTTATTTTAAATTTTAATAAATAAAATATTAAGTGTAATATTTATAAAATTATAAATAAATTACATATACAATTATATTTAAATTTTTAATACTTAATGATTCATTATAAATTCAATAATTTGCATATATTTTTATTAAAATAATATATATATATATATATATATATATATATATAATATCTTTTTTAATTAAAAATAAGTATTAATTAATAAACATTATATAATATTTTTTTTTACTGTATAAACAGTGTCTACAATAAATATACATCTTATATCTGCTACTGCTCATAAGGCCCAATATTAGATGATTTTTTGGCATAAATAATAATGTTTTAAGTTTTAATTACATGAAATATAACTTATTAATAAAACTAGTATTTGTTGATTGTTAAAGAAAAAAGAAAACACCATGGTCCATATATTTATCATGACTTGATATTAAACGAAGTTTAATGATCAGACATTGACATTTACGCGCACGCAACTACATTAACATAGCGTGTACGTAAATTCTAAACTACATGCCTATATTTAATTCGTCTATACTACAGGTGTAAATATTTGACAAGTGTTGTATAATTTCATATACTGAATATACGTATAAAAATTAAACTAAAAGTATATAACTACTAGAAGTTAGTTAATTGCATGTATGCACAAACAAAACACACGTTTATTTATTACACTTCTCAGTTACAGCTGAATCAGTGTATATTTATTATAAAACTTTATTTATCTATTTTCTTTTTCATAGTTAGATTGCACATACAACCTAACTCAACGAGAGAAGTTTATTTATCTAACAATACAGAAACATCTTATTACTTATTAGTTAGCTAAAAGAAGTTAAACCACCAACATAATTATTTTCCATATTTGGCTTTATAATCCCTCCAAAGCTGATCAACATTCTTCCCCAATAAATCAACAAAATAATTAGCACTATAACCACCTCTCATTTTCTTGTTCAATTCAGCAACAAACCCATTTCTAAGCCCATTACAATAATCCAAAAACCTAGCAGTAACATCATAACCTTGATCCCAACTATTTCCTTCACCTGGCTTAACCCAATGACTTGGGACAAAACCAGCTTTTAACCTCACAAAGTCAGCAATTCCTTCAATTAAACCACCTGGGGTTTGACCATTTCCATTCCACTGCCAAATATGTGTCATTTCATGATATATAACACCTGCAAAATCTCTTTTCAAGTCACCTGAGTTGCTATTAATGGACCTTGCACTATAATGAATCTCATTATTACTAGTATATGCTATCCCATCCATGTCATCAATAAACAAGCTCACTTTTGCCACATTCTTTCTATCAGCTTCTGTGTTTTGTTGGAACAAACTCCATATGAAACTTGTAGCAGATGTTAGTGTTTGCTGACTGAACTGGACTCCAATTTGGTTGTTGAATTTGATACCGCCAGGTGTTGAACCGGCGTTGTTGGTTACAACATATTCGACTCCTTTGGTACCTTTCATGGAAGCTGCTAGTGTAATTACTAGCAAGGAGAGGGAAAGCAAGTGGTTATTTGCCATTACAATATATTTGTGGTATATGTTATTTCTTTGCTTTGCTTTTAAATTTGTGTGGATTTTGTGATTAATATTGTATGGTTTATATAGATTTCAATTATTGCTCTCTTAATTAAGTATTTGGCTTGGTGTTGGCCATGACGTGTTTTGCAGGACATTTCCCAACCAGGCCAAAGACTATCCTAAGTCAAGCAAATAAACTATTTAGTTTTTATGACGGGCCCCACGTTTCTTCTCTTGGACTTGGTACTATTTAGTATTTACCATTGTCTAGAAGAAACGATCGATATTTTATTATGATCTAGAAGAACCAAGACAGTAAGAAATTTAAGTAGCCAAAAAGCAATCATACCAACTCAATAAGGGAAAGAAAACCAAGACCAGGGGCTATCCTATGTGGAAGGTTATCTCGAACTACAATCAGATCAAATTTTCTTTAAAAAAAAATATACAAATAATAGTCATATTTGTAAATTATATAATTATATAACTCACATGTTGGGCACCAAAAATTTTGTAATTATTTAATTTAAATAGTTTAATTTTATAATTATTATATTAGATATCAAAAGTCCTATGATTTTTTAAAAAATATCATAATAGTCTTGTTATTATGCATAAATGAGCACTTTAATCCCACAATTTTTAAGTTTGACACCTTTAGTTCATTTATTTATAAAAATGAGACAATAAATTCTCATTTTTAATAATTTTGTTAGACTAAAAGTACTTATTTTAAAAAGTTAAAACTAAAATTGTTTATTTTTTATAATAATAGAATTTATCATATCTAACTTATAAATTATAGGATTATTGTGCTCATTTTAAAAAATTATAGGACCTCTAATACCTAATCCAATAATTAAAAAATTAATGTGCTAATTTAATAAAAAATATTGAACCTTTAAGACCTTTTTACCTTATTTATTTTTACAAACTCCAACTTATATATCTTATATCATTATAAAATTTATTAAACAACTTATTAATTTTCTCTCATCATCATCTTACAACCAAACATTATAATATTATTTTATTAACTATTATTTTGGCAACGTAAACTTTTTATTTCTTTTACTTAATTAACATTCGTTTTAAAACTATTTTTTTTAAGCCGCACAAAATATTTTATACTTAAAGTCATATATTTTAATCCCATTAAAATATCATTTAATATTAAAAAAAATTGTATTAAAATCAAAATTATTAACAAATTTTTTCTGTTTTATTATACTATTTCAAAAATGGTAAAAAAAAATTAAATAGCACCTTATTATACCCTTCATGGAAGCTGCTAGTATAATATGTTTGTGGTATACTATTACTAGGAAGGAGAGGGCAAGCAAGTGGTTATTTGCCATTGCAATGTGTTTGTGGTATATGTTATTTCTTTGCTTTGCCTTTAAATTTGTGTGGATTTTGTGATTAATATTGTATGGTTTATAGAGAACAAAAGGTTTGGAGACTTGTACTACTTGGATTCATTTATGCTGTCTTAATTAAGTATTTGGCTTGGTGTTGGCCATGACGTGTTTTGCAGGACATTTCCCAACCAGGCCGAAGATTAGGGGTGTCAATCGTGTCGTGTTGGTCGTGTTCGTGTCGTGTCGTGTTTGTTCGTGTTATTCGTGTCGTGTTTTTGTGTTGGTTGGCACATTAGAAAATTTACTTGAATTTTTTTTGTATTACTTATTTATAATAGTAAGAAATAACAAAATCTTTAAAAAAATAAAAAATTTATTGATCAATTCTTACTAAAAAAAATTCGTATCGTGTCGTGTTCGGATCGTGCTATAGTGTCGTGTCAGAAATTGCCACCCCTACCGAAGACTATCTTAAGTCGAGCAAATAAACTATTTAGATTTTATGACGGGCCCCACGTTTCCTCTCTTGGACTTGGTACTATTTACCATTGTTTAGAAGAAACGATCGATATTTCATTGTGATCTAGAAGAACCCCGACAGTAAGAAATTTAAGTAAATTGTGTGTGAATTTAAAAAAAAAAAATGTCATGAATTATCCTCTAAAAAAAATAAAAATATTTATCCCACATTTCTATTCTACATCTCTTTGAAGATATTTATATAAAAAAAAAAAAAATTAACTAGTAGAATTGGGCACGAAGGGACACCTACTTTTGTAGAAGAAGAGAAAACCTAGGCAATTGTAAGTACAACACATGATCGCACCGCCACCGGTCGTGCCGTTCCAACTTCCAAGTATAAGAGGTGAGGTGACACTTTATTTTTTGATAAAAATTATTTTTCCAACAGTTTCATTCTTATTTGTCACTCACGTCGTAACCGTTACACTTTTGACCATTTCGTTCCGTTCCAAAATGAGTCTTACGGAACGTTCTCCTGACCGTTTCCTTGTGAACATTGCACGATCGTTTCTTTATGAACGTTGCACCTTCTCAACCACTGGCCCCTTTTTTATGACATTTTTTAGCTATAAATAGAGGCCCTAAGCTCAAAGTTCAATACATCATCAACTCTCAACCCTATCTCAATTTCTCTCCTCTCCGCTTTCACTTACGAGTTTTTCAAAAACCCAGAGAAATACAGAAACACATAAACTCAGAAATATTTTTCAGAATACGTCATTATTATTTTAGTTTCCGAGCAACATTAGTGGGATTAAGCCCCAAGAGACACCTATTTTTGTGGAAGAGGAGAGGACATAGGCAATTTTGGGTCCAACACATGATCACGCCGCCGCCAATCGTGCCGTGCCAAGTATAAGAGGTGAGGTGACACTTTATTTTTTGATAAAAATTATTTTTTCTAACAGTTTCGTTCTTATCCGTCACTCACATTGTAACCGTTACACTTTTGACCATTTCGTTCCGTTCCAGAATGAGCCTTACGAAACGTTCTCCTAACCGTTTCCTTGTGAATATTGCACGATCGTTTCTTTATGAACGTTGCACTTTCTCATCCACTGGCCCCTTTTTTGTGACATTCCTTAGCTATAAATAGAGCCCTTAAGCTCAAAGTTCAACACATCATCAACTCTCAACTCTATCTCAATTTCTCTCCTCTCCGCTCTCACTTATATGGCATAACCTCATTTATATAAATAGTTTCATTTTTTATCTTTCAAGAAAAAATACAAGTTTATTGTTATTATAATATAAATAAACTATATTTTTTAGTGTTATAAAAAAAAATGAACATATATATATATATATATTACTGAAGTTAAAAATGAAACATTGAATAATTGAGTCCATTTTTTTTTAATAGTAAATAGTGAAATTGAATAAATGAATTTATTTCACCAAAAAAAAAATCAAAAAACAAATAAACTACCAAGATAATAGAGCTAGTTCTCAAAACTTTCCACCCATCCCTGATCCAAATAATCGTGATTCAGTAGTAGAGTTTGTTATTTATCCAGCATCTGATACTATTTTAAATAATCCAGGGTACTAAAGAGTGAGCGCATCTGTGTAGAGATATAATACCAAACCCACCATTGTATTATTATGTTGTATTACCCACTCTACTCTCTCTTGTATTTTTGCTTCGTTCTTATCTCTCTCTAAGAAGTACATACTAATATGACTATTTAAGAAAAGAAAAAAAAAATGTATGATAAATTATGCTTGATTTTGATTAAAAAGGAAAAAAAAAAAAAAAATGTAGTGCTCAAAACTTAGCATTTAACATAGAATTGGTTGGACAGATGTACTTGAACATGAATCATAGCCGACTTTGAAGTGGAGTTAGACTTTTTTGCTAATCAGCCAACCATATATGACCAAGAAACTTCTTTAACCGTAAATTCAATGTCATGATTGAACCTTGTAATAAGCTCAGAGATGTCTCTGCATTCCATTGGAGAACACAGACCTTGTATCTTTCTGTTCGACATATTAATTTATATCAAAGAGTAAGTTTTTGGTATGTGCCTATCCTTTTTCACAAGGAAGACTGTCTTTTCGTGTGTCATCGTAAGATACTTACGTGGGGTCGAAAGATCTCAATAGGATGCAAAGGAATAGATAATAATATACCAGAGAAACTGATGATAAAGCTAATTAAACTACAAACAAATAAACATTTACTGCCTACTATACTTTTTTTCCACAAGTATACTGAACAAAAATCTAACTAGTCTTGAAGAAAAGGGGGCTTCTAATAGCTGCTAGTGTTTTCTCCATCACAAATATATATATATATATATATATATGATTGAATTATGCAAAACTTGGAGTCACAATATTAGATTTTTCTTTCAGAAAGCAAAATTTATCACATTTCAAATGATGAAGACGCTGCGGGGAAAAAATAACTGATAAACATAATGGAAAGAGCTTATAGCCTAAAAAAAGAAAGAGAGATATAGCAAAAGACTTGGCATCCTTTTCTTTGAATTATATTTTTCCATTATAGGATTTTGCATAAAAGAACTCCCTAGGATTACCATCCAAGGGCAACAAAAGATAAATCGATCAACAGCCAGTTTTTGTTTCACTTCCAAATCTAGAGATAAATTGTGTAGTTTGCTTCCATGCACTCATGTTTATTCCACAAAAAAGAGGTTTTACGTACCTTTATCCTTGAAACAATTTGAAAACATTTCACAATTATAAATCTCTCACTCCTGCCCTGAAGTGGATCAGGGAGAAAGAAAGAAAGAAAGAAAGAAACAATATAGCCTACTAATTGCTAATGTGATACGATAAAACTCTATTCAAACCTGAAAAAGTTCAAATCTCCACCACAGTATAGAGATTAAAATGAAGTGATCAGAATGACATAAAGGGTTGGTTTGCCTAATGCGTTTCATAGCTGCCAACCATCCATTTTCCCTATAGTTCACTAACACCACAATAACAACCTATCTCACGGCTCAGGCGTCTCCTAAGTCCTAACAAATATATGCCAAGTATCTCCAAAAACCCTTCTTCTTAAAAAGACCATCCAACAATTCCCAATCTAATTAAATGATTATAAGATTTGACTTATAAAATGAATTATTGCAATTTGCAACGACTATTGGTTATGTACTAAATCCCTAATAATGGAATCCAAAATGATAAATACTGTACCTGCAAGCCTTGAGGAGTAAGATGAATTTCAATTCCTGTGCAGAAATAAGAGAGTAAACAAATAGGCAATTACTGTATATTAATTAGATGCATATTCAACTTGAAATCCTATTCAAATAATAAAAGAACATCACTCACAAGGAAGCAAACCGATAGTGAAGTCGTGGAAAGGCAATCAATTTTAAAGTTATATATATTTCTGCTGAGGATGCATGAAAAATGTAAGCTCAATTTTCTAGACTCGATCAAAAACCTAAATTATTCACGAACATCTTCAATTTGGTAAGGAAGCTTTTATAAGGATAAGACAATACATTTATTAATTGCAAAATGTAAATAGACAAAGAAACAAACATAAATAAGATATCACAACCGTAGAACAATTTACACCCTACAGAGAGAGAACTGAGAATAAGGGAGAATAAGCTTAAACTTACGCAATAATAAGGTTGAGCTCCTGAGAGCCTGTGAAATTTCCGGCATTACATTAGTGGGTTTGTGAGCTGTAACGACGTCGTTCCAGATACTCATGGTTTTCTTCTCTCTGTACATATGCGACCATCATTTGGGTAAGAAGAGAATGGGATTATAAAAAAACTCAATATAACATTATTTTAATAAAACTCCAGAGATTATGAATTAGAACAGCTAAGAACTCATCTAAACATAAATCAAATCCATATATCCTGACTTGTGTGTTTCTACTTAACTCGTGCGACCAAGGTTGAGAACCAAATAGTCAGCAAATAACTGACCAAAGGCTTAGCGAAATAGATACAACGAACCGAAACAGATATAGATAGAGAGGAGACGACAAACCTGAGCTGCTCAACGGGGTTGCGCTACTCGAGACATTGTACCGAAAGGTGGAAACTTGGGGGTCAGACTCTGATCGTCGAAGCCTAGAGACAGTGCAGACTGAAGAACGATGGAGAATGCCTAGTTTTTTATAATTTTGTTTAAAATATATTATAATAAATATTGCTAAAAAATAATATTTTTATTAAATAAATAAGTACACTAATAAAAATTTAATATTATGACATACAAAATAACGATTATTATATTAATTGTTTAAAAAATAATATAAATAATGTATTCTAAATTTAAAAATTATTATATTTAATTATATAATAAATAAATATATTTAATATTTTAAAGATTTAATTAATCTTAATTTATTTATTTGTTGATAAACTTAATACTAGTTTAAATATTTGAATCTTAGATGGATAATAATATAAGTTTAAGTCCTGAAAATTAATTTACATTTTGGATTTTTATTTTTAAGCTACAATAATTTTTTTTAGATAATTTAAACTACCTTTCATAATTTTTTTTCTTTCCAATTTATAGATATTTATAAAATCTGACATAACTGTGTCCTGTAAATCAATATGTTTTGTGTAGCAAAATTAAATATTTTTAGAAAGGACTTCATTTGTTTCGATAAAGTTTTTGGCTTTGTTTATTAAAAAATTTAAGAAAATTATTTAAAATAATATTTTTAAAATTCATAACAATAAAAATAATACATTTATTTTTAATTTAAAAATATACAAATTAATATTAAATAATATTATTTTTATTATTATATATTTTAACGTTAGTTTTACCATTTTTTTTTTTTTTAAATACACTTAAATTAAAAGTAATATTATTGAGAAAGGAGACATAAATATTTTTTAGTGGTCATTAAAGTTTAATTTTTTTTATTTTAATAAAAAATAGATAATTTTATTAAAATATTAAAAAGCTAAAATACATGAAGATGGCATAAAATTGGCTAGAGATATAGTGAATTATTTTTTTAATTTAGTGCATTGTAATGGTGGTGGTGAAGGTAGATTAAATGATTAGTAGATTTTTTTCTTGGGAAGTGTGGTATATATTGATGAATTGTAAATATTTATTATTATTATTATTATTATTATTATATATTTTAAATGTTAAAAGTATGTATTTAATGATAGATGTGGGATGTAGTAATATTTTTCATAATTTTTTAATAGTGGCCCAAGGTCTCAATCCTCCTGTCGGATGTACATGAGAAAGAAGAAGGGTACATAGTTTATTTTAAATTTTAAGTAAAATATTTATAAAATTATAAATAAATTATATGCACAATTATATTTATGTCTTACAAAAATTTTAAATTTTAAATTTTAAATATTTAATAATTTATTTTAAATTCAATAATATATATATATATATATATCTTAAATCTGCTACTGCATATAAGGCCCAATAGATGATCTTTTTGACATAAATAATAATAATGTTTTAAGTTTTAATTATATGAGATAATTTATTAATAAAATTAATATTTTTTATTGTTAAAAAAAAAAAAAAAAACACCATAGTCCATATATTTGTCATGACTTGATATTAAAAGACGTTTAATCATCAGACATTTACACGCACGCAACTACGTTAAAATAGCGTGTACGTAAATTCTAAGCTACATGCCTATATTTAATTCGTCTCATAATACTAGTGTAAATATTTGACATTTTTTTTAGGTGTTCATGTACTGAAATATACGTATAAAAATTAAACTAAAAATATATAACTACTAGAAGATAGTTAATTGCATGTATGCGCAAACAAAACACACGTTTATTTATTACACTTCTCAGTTACAGCTGAATCAGTGTATATTTATTATAAAATTTCATTTATCTATTTTCTTTTTCATAGTTAGATTGCACATACAACCTAACTCAACGAGAGAAGTTTATTTATCTAACAATACAGAAACATCTTATTACTTATTAGTTAGCTAAAAGAAGTTAAACAACCAACATAATTATTTTCCATATTTGGCTTTATAATCCCTCCAAAGCTGATCAACATTCTTCCCCAATAAATCAACAAAATAATTAGCACTATAACCACCTCTCATTTTCTTGTTCAATTCAGCAACAAACCCATTTCTAAGCCCATTACAATAATCCAAAAACCTAGCAGTAACATCATAACCTTGATCCCATCTATTTCCTTCACCTGGCTTAACCCAATGACTTGGGACAAAACCAGCTTTTAACCTCACAAAGTCAGCAATTCCTTCAATTAAACCACCTGGGGTTTGACCATTTCCATTCCACTGCCAAATATGTGTCATTTCATGATATATAACACCTGAAAATTCTTTTTTCAAGTCACCTGAGTAGCTATTAATGTACCTTGCACTAACATGAATCTCATTATTACTAGAATATGCTACCCCATCCATGTCATCAATAAACAAGCTCACTTTTGCCACATTCTTTCTATCAGCTTCTGTGTTTTGTTGGAACAAACTCCATATGAAACTTGTAGCAGATGTTAGTGTTTGCTGACTGAATTGGGCTCCAATTTGGTTGTTGAATTTCATACCGCCGGGTGTTGAACCGGCGTTGTTGGTTACAACATATTCGACTCCTTTGCTACCTTTCATGGAAGCTGCTAGTGTAATTACTAGCAAGGAGAGGGAAAGCAAGTGGTTATTTGCCATTGCAATATGTTTGTGGTATATGTTATTTCTTTGCTTTGCTTTTAAATTTGTGTGGATTTTGTGATTAATATTGTATGGTTTATATAGAACAAAAGGTTGGAGACTTGTACTACTAGATTTCATTTATGCTGTCTTAATTAAGTATTTGGCTTGGTGTTGGCCATGACGTGTTTTGCGGGACATTTCCCAACCAGGCCAAAGACTATCCTAAGTCAAGCAAATAAACTATTTAGTTTTTATGAGGGGCCCCACGTTTCCTCTCTTGGACTTGGTACTATTTACCATCGTTTAGAAGAAACGATCGATATTTTATTGTGATCTAGAAGAACCACGACAGTAATAAATTTAAGCAACCATACCAATTCAATAAGGGAAAGAAAAAAAAAAACCCAGACCAGGGGCTATCCTATGTGGAAGGTTATCTCGAACTACAATCAGATCTAATTTTCTTTAAAAAAAATATATACAAATAATAGTCATACTATTTAATTATAAGGATGCTGTGCACTAAAAATTTAGTAATTATTTAATTTATAAAACTTAATTTTATAATTATTATATTAGACATTAAAGGTTCTATAATTTTTAAAAAAATGTTACAATAATTTTGTTATTATATATAAATGAATACTTTATTCTCACAATTTTTAAGTTAAGTACCTTTAGTTCATTTATTTATAAAAGTAAAACACGATAAATTCTTATTTTTAATAATTTTGTTAGACTAAAAATACTTATTTTAAAAAGTTATAACTAAAATTAATTATTTTTTATGATAATAGGAGTTATCATGTCTAATTTATAAATTATAGGATTATTATGCTCATTTTGTAAAATTATAGGACCTTTAATATCTAATCTAATAATTAAAAAATTAATGTGTTAATTTAATAAAAAACATTGAACCTTTAAAACCTTTTTACCTTATTTATTTTTACAAACCCCAATTTATATATCTTATATTATTATAAAATTTATTTAACGACTTATTAATTTTCTCTCATAATCAACTTACAAACAAACATTATAATATTATTTTATTAACTATTATTTTGGCAACGTAAACTTCTTATTTCTTTTGCTTAATTAACTTTTTGAAACTATTTTTTTCAAACCATACAAAATATTTTATACTTAAAATTATATATTTTAATCACATTAAAATATCGATTGATGTTAAAAATATTGTATTAAAAACAAAATTTTTCTATTTTATTATACTATTTCAAAAATGGTAAAAAAAAAATTAATTTTTTTCATGTATATGATGATCTATTTGTAATATTTATTAAAAAAATATTTCTAGTATCAAATTAAAATAAACTTATTTTTTTCAAATAAATTAAAATACAATAATCAAACTAATATTTTCTTATTAAATTGCTAGGTTCTTTTTTAACCCTTGTTTTATTTATTATTTTATTTTTTTTATCTATTTATGTTTACTTAAATTGAATTTAGATTTTTTTTTATTTTGTTAATTCATTATAAATAATGTGTTAATTAATTTATCCAATTGTTAAAAGAATTTATTTATAAAAAAAAATAATTTAAATAAAATTTAACCATTAATTAACATTATATATTTTTAAATTTCTAAGCATCATTTTACAAAAAAAAAAATCATTAATATCTTAGCCTATCAAAAAGTATTTTCTAGATCCATCACTAACCAAGACTCTTCCTCAAAAGTTTTTACAGTATTTCCTCTTCTTCTTTTTTTACATTTAAATAAACGAATTTATTTCACCCATAAAACTAAAAAAAAAAAAAAAAAAAACAAATAATCTACCAAGATACGGAACTGACAAGATAATAGAGCTAGTTGTCAAAACTTTCCACCCTCCCCTGCTTCAAATAATAGTGATTCAATAGTAGAGACAAAAGTTAGGTATTTGTCGAACTGATGCATCTAATTTATAAAAAATAAATGATTAATGAAGCACTTTTTTATAATTTTTTAAATAATTTAGAGTGAGTATATATATTTAAAAAATAAATATTAATATCATATAAATTTATATTTATATTAATTATGATTTTGATACATAATTATATTTTTTTTTAAATGAATTTTTTTAGCTCTAAAATTATTTAACTAACTTATTATATTATAATTAATATAAATGTATATTTAAATTTTCTTAATATTTTATTGTGTAGAGATATCAACTTATAATAATACTAAGCTCACCATTGTATTACGGACTTACCTTCTTGAATTTTTGCTTTGTTCTTATCTTTCGGAAAAGAAGTACATTTGATCAAAAAAAAAAAAGTACTGATCGAAACTTAGCATTTAATTTATTTTTTATTTTTTAAAAAAACACTTGGCATTTAACATTGAACTGTTGGACAGATGTAGTTGGACATGAACCATTGCCGACTTTGAAGTCGACTTTGACTTCTACGCTAATAAGCCAACCATATATGACCAAGAAATTTCTTTAACCGCTTAACATCTTTAGATGCTGAATCGCTCTAATTTTTTTTTTTTTTTTTTTTTTAAAAGGGCTCTAAAGGCCCTTTTTTTTTTATTAATAAAGAGAAAAAAACTCACACATCCGTGGTGAGATTCGAACTTGGATTGTTAGTGGGAGGAGGAGGAGTCTTACCACTAGACCACAAGAGATTCCTAAACTGAATCGCTCTAATTAATTCTTAACCCAATTGCCTAATATTCCGGCACAAATACGTTTGGTGCAATATATTAAATAAATAAAAATATAATTATATTAAATTATAATAAATTTATACAATATTTAATAATAAATTATATAATATAATTAAATTAAATTAATTATATATTTTTTAATAATATAATTTGTATTCAAAATTATTTTTTATTATAAAATTTATTTAAATCAGTATTTAATTTATTTTTATTACATTTTTAAAAATAAAAAATTATAATTTGAAATAAAATAAAAATAAAAATATATAATTTATAATTAAAAATTCAAACAAATTAAATTAATTATCCAATATAATTTAGACTCACATCACCTAATTGTACATAACATATTATTTTTACTATTTTTATACTGTAAAATATGATTTAATTTTATATTCAAACGTATAATTATATATAAATTATATAATTAAAATATTTAATATTATGCGATAAACATACCATTAATGATATTAACTTTGTCAAGTCAATATGCAACTTTTTTTTTTTTGGGACCAAATAAGATGTTTTCAAATAACAAGTAATAAAACATTACAGCAACATTCAGCAATAATGGAACATCTGATCAACAGAAATCAGCAGTTTTTGTCATCTGAGCAAATTCCAATTGACGCAGTGGTGACCGATCAGTGCTGCTGTTGCAATAACCAATATGGTGTTTTCACATCAATCCTAATAAGCTCCTCAATCGGATTGAATAGCAACACTTGACTTTTTCACCATCGACAGGTCTATGCATACTCAGATTTTGAAGGATATAAATTAGAAACCATATTAACATCAATGAGCCATTCACTACTTTACACAAAATCATTTGCACCATGATTGCCATAAGTTTTCTAAAATTTACAAAACTAAAAAGGTTTCTAAATTTATAAAAATACAAAGTTAAAAATTAGTAAAGTACAAACTATAAAATAATTCAAAAATATAAATTTGTTCACAACAATTGAGAAGACAATAGAGCTCTACCTGGTCCTTGGGTGGCAATGGATCCCCATGATGGCCACAAGGTAGTACTAACGCTCAGGATCAGCAATATCTAATTATCTACCGCTAACTACAAAAGGTAGTTTTCTGGCTTTTCCGTATGCCAAAGTTACGAGGTCTATGGACCGAAGTCTATCACCATAAGCTTAATGATCACTTTGGTTTGGTAGGGGTTCCCATTTCGGGTGCATACATAGGATGTACCAACAATAAACATTCCAAAGTTTTCAAAAATTATAAAAAGTATAAATTTTTTCATAATTCATAAAAGTAAAAAGTTTTTTGAAAAATAAAAAATTTAAACAAAATTTCAAAAATATTATGTGGACTTAGTAGTATGTGGTAAGCAACTAGTGGACATATGTGGACAAAATTATTATATTTTAAACTTTTAGTCTACATTTTCAATAATTAATGAATTCGTAATATTCCACAAAAAAAATATAAGCTAACTTGTTTCGTCTCTTGTTGAAATCATACTTAAAATATTTGGGCACTTTTAAGGGTCACTTTTTAGGACCTGCTCCCTTTTGGAGCTTTGGTGATGGTCCCTAGCTATGGTAGAATGTTTGAAGACGTTACTTGTACGAAATTTTAATGTTCACATATTTTCAAAAAAAATAACACTGTAGCATATATTATAGCCGCTATGACACCTAGCATTTGTACAAGAACTTGATAATGGGATATACCATCGTTGTGCTAAAAATTTTCAAGAATTTGACCAAATTAAATTGAATCGAAAAATTGAAATGATTTGAACAATTATGAGTCAAATAGTTCGATTAAGTTTATATTTTTCCACATTGTTTCTTAAATGGTTCGATTCAATTTTTTAAATTTTTTAACTATCCAAATTGAACTGAACAACTATATATTATATATAAAAAAATCTTATTTTTTTTAAAAAAATATTATATTATTATTTATATTAAAAAATAAGAATATATTATATTATTTATTATTAAAGATTAAATATTACAATTAATCATTTTTTTTTTTGGCAATTTTTGCTCTTTATCGTATAGTTTGTAGTTTTCAGTTGCATATAGCATATGAAGATTTTATATTTTAAAAAATTTATCAACTTAATTATTAGTTTATGTGGAATATTATATAATTTATATTGATAATATATCTAAAATAATTTAGTAAATTTAGAGTTTTTTTCTTATATTAATTTCAAGTTACAACATTATTTAGAGGAAAAAAAATTAAAAATCATAAAAAAAATATATAAAAAACCTTTAACCAAATTAAAACAGGCCGTTAAATTTCAATAATTTTATTAAATAAACAATTCGATCTAGCTTGACTCAAGTCATATAAACAGTCTCATTTAGTTTATTTTTGGCTAAAAATTTATACCAAATCGAATCATGAACTCCTAGACATACCTTTTGTTGAAATTCTAGTATAGTATATTTATTTCAATAATTATCTTTCAATATTAATATAATTCATAAGGGATGCACTCAATGACAAAGTTGTGCCATCCTAGTAATAATGTTCAGATGCCACTATCTATAACTGTCCCTTACAACTTTCATTCAAAACTAAAAATTCCAAGAAAAAAATAGTTTACCAAAATGTTGAAAACAAGAAGTTTTATAAAATTTCAAAAATAATAATAATAATAATAATTTTTTTTACCGAAATAGAAGTTTAAAAAAAAATTCAAAAATAAAAACCACTAAAAATATTTCTTAAATAAAAAGTTTTCCAAAGTACTAAAATAGAAAGTTTCAATTTTTTTTAAAAATAGAAAGTTTGCCATAATTTAAAAAATAATAAATATACAAGTTCCATAAAATAAAAGTTTTTCAAAATTTTAAAATATAAATTTTTTTTTAAAAAAATTTACAAATAGAGAGTTTATAAAATTAGAAAGTTTTCATAAAATTACAAAAATAAAAATAAAAAACAAAAAAATTTTAAAATTTTCGAAAATAAAAGACTTAAATATTTTCATAAATAAAAAGTTTACCAAAGTTTCAAAAGTAGTAAGTCGATCAAAGATTCCCACAACAAAAGTTCACCAAAATTTTCAAAAATAAAAGGCTTTAAAAAATTTCCACAAATCAAATTTTCTCTAAAAGTATTAAAAGTAGAAGGTTTTCAAAAATAAGAATGTTTAACAAAATTTTCAAAAATATGTACTAATTTTTTTTTTATAAATAGAAATTTTTCCAAAAATATTTTAAATAAAAAGTGTTTTAAAACTTTCAAAAATAAAGAATGTACCAAAGTTTCATAAAATAAAATTTTTCAAAAGTAAAAAAATTTAGTACAATTTAAAGAAAAGAGAAATTTTACCAAAATTCCAAAAAAAAAACAAAGTTTGTTAAAGTTCAAAAAAAAAATAGTATAAAAGACTTTTCAAAATTAGAAACTTAACATAATTAAAAAAAAAAAAAAAAGAATTTAAATAAATTTCCAAAATATAAAATTATTATTTTTTTTCAAAAATAGAATATTTACCAAAATTTCAAAAAAAAAAAAAAAAAAAGTCTTGATTTAAAAAAAAAAAAAAAACAGAAAGTTTATAAAAATTTCAAAAATATTAAGCCTATCAAAGTTTCCTAAAGTATATTTTTTTCAATTTTTTTTACATAATTTAAAGAGAAAGTTTACTAAAATTGCTAAAAATAAAAAGTATATCAAAAATTTCAAAAATAGAATATTTACAAAAATTTTAAAAAGTAAATAAATTTTCATAAATAAAATAAGTCTACCAAAGTTTACGAAAGTAATTTTTTTACAATTTGTATAAATATAAAGTTTTGCCAAAATTTCAAAAAGAGAGAGTTTACTAAAGCGAACAAAATTATATATTCTACATAAATTTAAAAAAAAAAAAAAAAAAGTTTACCAAAATTTAAAAATTATAAAGTTTTTAATATTCTTAAAAATAATAAATTTTTTGAAATATTAGAATTATTAAAGAGTTTAATAAAATTTTCAAAATATAAAGTGTTTATCAAAATTTCAAAAATAGTAAGTCTACCAATGTTTCCAAAAGTAAAAGCATTTCAAAATTTTCAATAATAAGTAGTTTACCACATATAAAAAAATTTACAAAAATAGAAAGTTGAAATAAATTTTCAAAAATTACTAGAAATAGAAAGAAAAAAAAATTTAATTTCAAAAATAGAGAGATTAATTTTTTTAAAAAAAATTCTAAAAATTGAAGTTCTATTATAGAAAGATGGCTAAAATTTTCAAAAATAAGATGTTCACAATTTTTAAAAATAATTTTTTTTCCAAAGTTATTAAAAATAGGTGCTTTAAAATTTTCAAAAATATAAAGTTTATCAAATTTAAGAAGAAGATAAGTAAACCAAAATTTAAAAAAAAAAAAAAAAAAGTTTCAAAAAAATTATACAAATAGAAATTTTTTACAAAAGTTCAAAAATAAAAATTTTATTTAAATTTACAAAATTAGAAAGTTTACCAAAATTTGAAAAATAGGTAGTTTTCAATAAAAAAAATTAAAAATATGATTTTTCAAAATTTCAAAAATAAAAAGTTCAACAAAATTTTCAAAAATAAAATGAGTATCATACATCAAAACAATTGCATATAAGAAAATTAAATTGTTAACCTAAAAGGTGGCAGATATTCGAGCTAATGAAATCTTTTTGACAGCTTTATTATAGCTCGATCAAGCAAGTCTCAAGACATAAATTAAACAAATGAATAATCCTATATATCACGATTAATATAGATTCACCGCTTACGTATAAAACTTTCACCGCTAACGTGGTGTGCTAGATAATAACTTCTCATTTTATTTTCTAATATTAAAGGAAAAAAAGAGAGGAAAGAACGTGACCTAAGAAGTTAAATGAATAAATTTTTACCGCCTTCAAACTTTGCCGCCAGACTTGATCTTTTATTCTCCAAACTCAAGGTCTCAAGCCAAAAGGCTTCTGCTTTTCCAAACTGAAGTAAGGCTGATGATATCTTCTTCTTCTTTGATATTATTATGTTTATTTTCTTTTCTTTATTCAGAATGCGCTTGTTGTAGACCATAAAATCAATAAGCATTCATTCCATAAAACAAAAACAAATCTTTTTTTTATTCATTATGAATTAACTGATAAGTTTTCTTTGTTTGGTACTCCTCATGTATAAAATAAATATTTAAATGACTAATTTTGTTTTTAAATATAGGCAATGTCATCTCCAATAAAACACAAAGAAATTATAAAAGCACCTGAAGTTGGAATGTATTTTCAATCATTGGAGGTCCTTTTTGACTTTTATAAGCGATATGGAAAACAAGAAGGTTTTGGAGTAATGAAGAAGACGTCAAGATCTTCAACAGATGAGAAATTAAAATTTATCACTTTGTCGTGTTCTCGATCAGGTAAACCGAAGTCTCAAAAACAAAATTTTCTTGTTCCAAATCCGTTGACAAAATTGGGTTGCAAGGCAAGGATCAATGCTACAGTACTTGAAGATAGAAGATGTAAGATCAATTCTATTGTACTTGAGCATAACCACAATTTAAGTCCAAGTAAGTCTCGATTTTATCCTTGTAATAGAGAAATAAGTGCAGTTGTGCAAAGAAAGTTGGAGTTAAATGATAAAGCCGGCATTAGTGTAATAAAGAATTACCAATCCCTTGTAGTTGAAGCAGGAGGTCATGATAAGGTCCCATTTTTGGAAAAAGATTGCAGAAATTTTATTGAGAAAGCAAGAAGATTACGACTTGGACTAGGAGATGCTCAAGCGATTCATGATTATTTTGTGCGGATGCAAGCTAATAATTCAAACTTCTTTTATATGATAGATCTAGATGATGATGCACGTATAAAAAATTTATTTTGGGCTGACGCCAGAAGCAGAGCAGCATATGAGGAATTTGGTGATGTACTTACCTTTGATACTACATATTTGACAAACAAATATGACATGCCATTTGCACCTTTTGTAGGAGTAAATCATCATGGACAGTCAATTTTACTTGGATGTGCATTATTGTCTAGTGAAGACACTAATACATTTATTTGGTTGTTTAGGACGTGGCTTTCATGTATGTCTGGACGTGCCCCAAATGGTATAATTACTGATCAGGATAGAGCAATGCAAAATGCCATTGAAGTAGTATTCCCTAATACTCGACATCGTTGGTGCTTGTGGCATATAATGAAAAAGTTTCCAGAAAAATTAAAGAGTTACACATATTATGAAGATATCAAGAATGCATTGCAAAGTGTTATTTATGAGTCATTGACAAAGGAAGTCTTTGAGCATCGTTGGGAGGAAATTATGAATAATTTCAATCTACATGATAACACATGGCTACATGGTTTGTATGAACAAAGGCATCGTTGGTTAAACAAAAATTTATTTTAATATTAATGATATTCTTATTCATTTATTTTCATATTTAGAATCTCTTTTTATGCCTTCAAGCGGGTCGGATCAGTATCAACGTACTTATATGGATTATGACCACATGAAAGGTACTATATTTTAAAACAATAATAACTGCACATTTTTATTGTAATTGTCACTTTATTTTACTTTTTTAAATTTTCTAATGACTTAACAGATTTTTCCTTTTTTTTTCTTTCAGGATAGCGTAAGTTGAGAATTGACTTCTTTATAAAAGAGGAGAAACGTGATTTTCTTTGTTTCACTTTTGTTCAAATAATGATATAGTTAAAGAATTGTTTGTATTTTTTAATTGAATGTTTATAATTGTAATGTTTCTACATTTTTGAGCAATTATAGTTCATATAATTTATGAGTTTTATTTTTAATTTAATTACAAAGATAGGAAGGGAAAATAGAAAAAGAAATAACCAGAAAAATGGAGGAAACATAATGGCCATTATGACTTGTGAGATTATAGTATGGTTGAAATCATTTTAATATCAATCATAAGTTTGTTAAATTTGTTTTGCATTACATAATAATTCTTAACTTGAGCCCAGGTGCGTTTATATAATAAACAACATCATTCTATTAACAAATGATTAAAATTATATTTTGTTAAATTAGTACTCAACTTAAATATGATCATATAATTGTAGCAATAGCGCCACATTTAAGTGGTATATAATTTTATTGAAAATCTAAACTTCATTTAATCAAGAAGTAGAAGTTACGAACACAAATCAAAATATTCAGCAACTTGATCCAATTAAGTAAACAATTCATATCGTAACATTTACAAGCTATAGAGCCAAATTGGAGTTTAATTCTCAGTCTTAGCCTCCTCCATTTTGCATCGCTACAAAAAACAACTTTGAGATTGAATCTTTTGATAAGTTCACGTAAGTACAATCCCTCCATCTACATAAGAAGCACAACAAAAATCTAATGAAATCTCTTCGTCCTCATATGGGTTTCTTTTTGAAGAAAAACCCACATATGAGAAACTTCAATGACTGTTGTGGTGGAAGAAAGAAAGTGGAATCAAACGCTGAGCATCGACTTTAATTGGAAGAGCTTTGGTATTGACTTTCTCTGCTTATCAACTAAACCATATAAGAAAGAAGCAATCTTTTCTATCAAATAAAAAGACTAAAACTTAAAAACAATTCCTCATTATTGTATAAAAAAGAAGAAGAAGATATCATCAGCCTTTTCAATTTAATTGAAAAAGTAGAAGGCTTTTTAGCTTGAGACCTTGAGTTTGGAAAATAAAAGATCAAGTCTGGCGGCAAGGTTTGAAGGCGGTAAAAATTTCTTCGTTTAACTTCGTCATGTTCTTTTTTTTTTTTTTTTTCCCTTTAATATTAGAAAATAAAATGAGAAGTTATTATCTAGCACACCACGTTAGCGGTGAAAGTTTTACACGTAAGCGGTGAATCTATATTAATCGTGATATATAGGATTACTCTAAACAAATAACACAACAAATAAACAATATCATGCTTAAATCTACACACCATGTAAATAACCAACAAATAATAAAGAAAATTTATAGTAAACACATTAGTGATGGTGTACCAACATTAAACAGAAAAGTAATAAGCACATATCATTTAAATCAATAAAATATTTTCAATCATATTAAAACATCCTCCGTGGAAACATATATGATAAATTATGGTTATACAATCATAACATTAAAGCATACATAATACATGTAACATGGTAAATCAACATAGGTACCTTTCCAATATGACAAATGCTTTTACTAGACAGGAGACCTATCCAACACTCAAAAGGAAGATCGAAACAAATTATATCAAAAAAGCACAAAACTATGGGTAGAGCCTTCCAGCCAAGAAAAATAAGTGAATAAGGTGCTATTTAAAGAGAAATGGCACCCTCATTGAGCACATAGCAAGCTTTCAACGAGAAAAAACTCATTGATTCCTCACAGACCACTTAGAGAGGCCTTAACGAGTACAACTTAGCGAGCCAAAGAACTAAGCTAAAACCAATCAAATCGAGTAAATTGGACAAAAGATTAAAACAAACTAAAATCGACTAATTCACCCCTAAATCAGGTCAGATTGTTTAGTTTCAAGACCCTATACAAAAAATATAACTTACAATCTCCCTCTTTGACTTTTCGTAAGAAAATATTGCACAACTCTAAATATAAACATGACATGTAAGCATAAGAAATTCATACAAAATAATCCCAAGGAATTCATTCCCGTGAATGAATCCCAACAAAACTTACTCCAATGCATCCATCTTCAAAATCCAAGCTCCAAGTATGCATTAACGTAAGCTACAACAAAGCTTCTAACACTGAATCAAGCTCCAATAGAGCTTCAACCCTATTATGCTACAACAAAGCTTCCACAACTGAATCAAGCTCCAATAGAGCTTCAACCCTATTATGTTGTTTATAGATACACATATATTTGCACACACAAACCAACACATATTTGTGAAAAATAAACATGTAAATATACAATTTAATTCAACACTTACTACTAAGCCACTACTACACAGGCGAACACTAATAAGCTAACAACAAACACAATCTATATGAAAAATAGAGAGGCAAATTCTTCCTAAATATATGCAATACTCCCTTTAAGTGTATGCATATCACGTAACAAAGATGCAATGCAAACTCAACTCTTGTATGATCCTAAGAAATTTATCCATGAAAATAAATCTTAACACAAAACCAAAACACCCTAACACATCTTACTCCAATGCAACAATCTATTGTGCTTCATCCATCTTGATGATCCAATCCAAGCTCCAAGTATGCATCAACAACAGAATCAACCTTCAAGCTTTAACTGAGTTTCAACCTTAAGGTGTTGTATGTAGCTACACATTTATTTATACACACGAACCAACACATACCCATAAAAAATAAACATGCAATACATTTTAAGTATTAAAGATGCAATGCAAACTATTGTATGATCCTAAGAAATTCATTCCCATGAATGAATCCCAACACACAACCAAGACACTCCAACACAATGTATGCTAATGCAACAATCTTGTTGTGCACCGTCTATCTTGATGATCCAATCTAAGTTACAATGAAACTTCAACAACTGGATCAAGCACCAAGCTCTAATTGAGCTTCAACCTATTATGTTGTCTATAGCTACACATTTATTTGCACATACGAATCAACAAATACTCGTAAAAAATAAACATGCAATGTATATCAAGTAACAAAGAAGCAATGCAAACTATACTCTTGTATGATCCTAAGAAATTCATTATTGTGAATGAATTTTGACACAACCATGACACCTCAACACAACTTAAGTGCAACTATCTTGTTGTGCTCTATCCATCTTAATGATCCAATCCAAGCTTCAACTATGCATCAACATCGAAGCTACAAAAAAGCTTCAACAATTGAATTAAGTTCCGAGCTCTAACTGAGTTTCAACCCTATTGTGTTATCCGTAGTTACACATATATCTACACACATGAACAAACATACTATTAAAAATAAATATGCAATACATATCAAGTAATAAATATGCAATGCAAACTACACTCTTGTATGATCCTAAAGAATTCATTCCCGTGAATGAATCCCAACACATAACTAATACACTCCTAACACAACTTACTCTAATGCAACCATCATGTTGTGTTTCATCCATCTTGATAATCCAATTCAACCTCTAAGTATACATCAACATCTAAACTTTAACAACAAAATTAAACTCCAAGTTCTAATTGAGCGTCAAACCTATTGTGTGTTCCGTAGCAACACATATATTTGCACACATGAACTAACGCATACCTATAAAAAATAGACATGCAACTATACAGTTTAATTCAAAACCTACTACCAAGCCACCACAACAATGATGAAAATTATAGGCTAAATACATTCAACACAAAACAAAACAGCACAATCTACATGCAAACTCCTAAATATATGAACACTCTCCTAAAGTGTGCATATCAAGTAACAAAGAAGCAATGCAAACTATACTCATATCCTATGCATTAAACCATGCAACAGGAACAAGTTGTGCAAATAAAACTTCTTCCCCTTTCTGATAAAGTAAAAAAAAATACTCATATATAAGGAAGAAAAGGTATACATAATAAAGTAATAATAAACACTCAATAAGCAGACACAAATTAAAGCACATCACAATAATAAACAACACATCATGTGACGAATACAACATGGAACAACACAAAAAATTTGAACACAACACGTAAACATATAGGTCACTTTAGGCAATCACAAAGCATAAATGACACAAAAATATGGCAAAAAAATTCATAAAGTATAGAATCTTTTGAAAATTTATAAAATTTCTAAACATATAGAATTTCTACAAAAGTATAGGCATTCCAAAGTTTAAAAAACACAGTTTTCATTAATAATTCTTAAAAAGAGAGCATTTCAAAATTTTCAAAAAATAAAAAGTACAAAAAACATAAAAATAAGAAAGTTTACAAGAAAGCTTAAACATTCTAAAATTTCAAAAATATTAATATTCCAAAATTTTAAAAAACAGTTGAAAAAAGCCCATAGACAAAAAGTTCAAAATAATTATAAAACATATAGTTTTTTTTTTTTTTTTTTTTAAATCAAAGTTATAAAGTTTACCAAAAATTTCAACAAAAATAAAAAAGTTATACCAAATTTTTCAATAATAAAAAGTTTTCAACAATTATTAAAATAGAATATTTATAAAAAAAATTTAAAAATAGAAGGTTCACAAAAATTAAAATAAAAAATTGAAAACTGTACACAAATATAAAGTTCTCTAAAATTACAAAAATAAAGAGATTAAAAAACTAAAAAATTTACCAAAATTTCAACAAATAGAAAATTTTAAAAATTATTAAATATAATAAGATACAAAAATAGAAGATTTTAGTTCAAAAAGTAGAAAGTTTACAAAATTACAAAAGTTAGAAGATTTTTAATAAAAAATTTTAAAAAACAGAAAGATTTGCAAAATTACAAAAATACAAGGATTTTCAAATTATCTTTAAGAGTAGAGAAATTTCTAAAATTAAAAAAAAAAATGATTTTCAAAATTTATTAAAATCGAAAAATCTTAAGTTTGAAAAGTATAAACTTTCGAAAAATTCAAAAATATAAGCATTCCAATATTTTGAATAATAGAAAGTCTTGCATGATAATTCTTGAAAATAGAAAATTTTTCAAAAATTAAAAAAATTTAAATATGCCAACAAATAGAAAGTTTTCTATACTTACAAAAATAAAAAGTAATAAAAAGTTCTACAAATATAATTTTTTCCAAAATTATAAATAAATAAAAAATGTGTTGTAAATTTTTTTAATTTTCAAAAACAATAAGCCTACTAGGAATGGACATTTTTTTTTAAAAACCGACCAACCAGCTTGAGTATAGGTCCAAACCGAATCTTTTTTTTTTTTTAGGTAGGTTGGTCCAATAGGTCCAAAATATTATAAAATCGACCTTGTCAGTTCAATTGTAGGTCCGTCAAAAATAAAAATTGACAAAGCCAAATCGACCTACACTTTTATATATTAATATATTTTTAAACATTTTTAAACATTATATAATAAATGTTATAAAAAATTAATAAAATGAAGTATTAATTAATATTATACAAATTTACAATGTGAAAGTCTTAAACAAATATTTAGCATATATAATCATGATTTTAAATTTAAGAAGGTGAGTAGTGAAGCATAAAACATGAAATGTCAATAATGAGATATCATTCTTATATGGCACATATTGATAGCTTTAAATTTATCAAACATTAGATATGAGTAAGGATAGTAGTTCTTATAACCGATAGTAATACACATGTATGCTTTAGCTTTAAAAAAAGTGTTTATAGGGGTAAAATATTGTTTGTATTTTTTATTATAATAATAATTTTTAAGTAAAATTATAGATCTAACACCACCAAACGAACCTCTCTCAAACCGACATTGTAGGTTGGCTTGAAGGTTGGTTTTTTAGTGGTTATAAATTGACTAAGGTTTTGAATTTTTTAAAACCATCAAAATAAAATCAACTTACAAAATAACTTAATAGCAGACCTACGCCCACCTCTAAAGTCTACTATAATTTTCCAAAAAAAGTAAAAAAACTTTTCAATTTTTTCAAAAATGATTTTGTTCAAATCTACAAATAATGTTTTAATAAATTCCACAAATATCAAGTTTTCTAAAATTGTAAAAAATATAATTTTTTACATAATTTCAAAAATAAAAAATTTACAAAATTAGCAGTTTACATAATTTTCATAAAAATAAAAATAAAAATTGAAAAATGCCACAAATAGAAAACTTTCTAGCCCATTTTTGAGTTACAGAATTTATTTTCTTTTTTTGAAAAAATGAACCTCTTTGTAATGTGGATAATAAACAAAAAAGGACAAATCAACAATCGCTTCATTTGTTTTTTTACTTGTATCTTTCCTGTGAGAAAAATGCTAGGAACACTCATTTAGGTTTTCAATTTTAAATTTAAACAGCAAAGAAGATTAGCCAGAAAATTGACTAGATTTCTTTTTCTAGCCGATTTTTGAGTTACCGAAAAAAGATTAACGGAAAAAAGGACTAATGAACCAACCTTCCATTTGTTTTTTGCGCATCTTTTCGGTAAGAAAAATGCTAGAAACACTTATTTAGGTGTTCTTTCATGCACGTTCCTATCTTTTTAAATAACGTGTGTAATTGTAATTTTTATGACATTTTTTATTTTATGGATGGTATAATATTAGAATAAAATGATACATGTCATTCAAATAGATAGAAAAATGTATGAATGAATGGGGTAACTAGCATTCCTCTTCTTCCTGTGTACTTAGGATGGGCCACTTTTAAAAAATTCGACAATTATAAAAATTGGATCGGTATAAAAAAACTTGAGAAATATTGCAAGCTAATGGGTCAATTTCTTAAAAAACCACACCGATTTTCATAAACCGAAATAATAAACGGCGAAACGGAAAGTTTTGTAGTAGGGCCAAATTCGTCGTTGATAATTAAAATTGCCACAAAGCTTCTCTCGCAATAGACTTTCCATTAAAAATTAAATTGTTGTCGTCCAATGCCTTCTTCAAAATCTATAGAAACTAACCAGTCTCTAAAATCACATGTACATAATCAAATTTATCACAAAAATAACAAGAATTTCTCAATTTTCTTATAAATATCTTCATTAAAAAAGTCATAAACAGTGATAATAAATTATTAATTGTTATTGTCAAATTTTCTTATTTTTTATTATTATTTAATAAATTTAGAGATATTTGTAATTCACCTTAACAACAACAATAACAAGAATATTTATAAAAAAAATTACAAAATTATTGAAAAATATATCGAAAGTATTATCCATATTAGCGAAAGACTGAAGAATTATGATATTATAATTTTGTTGAGCCCAAGATGAAGTGCTTTCTTTAAACTAACTTTATTTCAAACTTTTTAAAATAAAAATAAAGAGAGAGAGAGCGCTTCCAGAGAATCACCTTCACCTGTGTCACAATGGGATGACAATTGATTCTCCAACCGCATAATTCACTCATCGGAAATCATGCACCATAGCGTGCCTGATGTCGGGGAATGGATCAGCCTCAAAGGTTCATTGCACCAAACTTGATGCCTTATATAGACACATCAGCTATTGGAATCCGGGCTTCCAATAAAATAAAATAAAAAAGGAACACTTCTTGAGTAACAGCAGCCAACATGAAAACTAAGCACATCCCGATCTATGACAATCAAATCATAAATTGAAACAAATCAACAATCCATGAAGTCGGCATAGAGCCAGAGATAGACAACAGAAAGGGCAGTAACAACTTCTTATATATGTGATGCAAACCGAAGGACACGATTCCTATGACCCACAAATAACGAAGATTTGTTAACTACAAAAAATACGCTCTAAGATTCAACATTATATTAGCATGCAAATTTTTACGAGAAATTTAAATTTTTGGTTGTAAGACTCTCTTTAACGCATGAATATTATACATCACGAATCAAAATGAAGGAAACGCCACAAAAAATTGCAAATTCCTTTGATAACTTTTAGATGAAAAGCACAAAGAGTTTTGAGCTCTCAATCTTGAATTTTGAATTCAAATATGAAATATATGTTAATTGTTGGCGTTTACCTCGTCTTGATTCGTGGTGTGTAATATCCATGCGTTAAGATGAGTCTTGCAACAAAAAATCTAAGTTTCTTGTAAAAATTTGCGTGCTAATATAGTGTCAGACATTAGACCGTATTTCTTATGGTTCTCAAATCTTCGTTGTTTGTGGGTTATAAGAATCGTGTCTTTCAGTTCGTATCATTTGGTATCAAAGCTTGGTTTCAGGTTCAAATCCTGCCTGGCACAAGTTCGAGGATGAACCTCCTTTGCGAAGGAAGGAATGAAGCGACCTTGGTGAGTAACATCCAACGGTCTGGTAGATTCCAGATTATACTGGTGTGTAACATCCAGTGGCTCATTTAATTCCTCTAGGTCTGGTTGCTGGCGTGGATAAGAGTTCAGATTGTCTACTGGATTGGGTTATAAGGATAGGTAGCGCCCTTTTTTATAACCTTAAGGTTTTAGTTGGAAGGGTAGGCGCATTTGGTATCAAAGTAGGTCACGAGTTCGAATTCCGCCTGGAGCAAGTTTGAGGACAAACCTTCTTTGCGAATGAAGGAATGACGTGATCTTGGTGAGTAACATCTAAGGGTCTGGTAAAAAAAACCAGATTACACTAGTGCGTAACATCCAATGGCTCATTTAGTACCTTGGGTCTAGTCGCTGACGTGGATAAAGATTCAGATTGTGTAAAAGAACTGGGTTATAAGGGCAGGTAGCGTCCCAATTGATACCTTAAGGTTTTAGTTGGAATAGTATCAATATGTTCTTACCTTGCCATGTTGATAAAGAATCTAACATTCATAGACGAACACAAAGTACTTTAAAAAAAATCACTTCAACAGCCAAATAAAAGAAATAAAAAAAATAACCAAGACTACCTCAAAAAATTCCATACTAAAATATGTAAATAAAATAAGAATCATGCGAAATAGAGAAACAAAAATAAACTTGACACATTATTTTTTCTCGTTATTAAACAAAGTGAACCCACATATTTATGGACAAAGATGCATAAACTAGTAGGCTCAGAACTCGAAATGACTATTTACCGAGAATAGAAAATATCGCAAATATAGATGCAACAGAGAAACAAAAATAAACTTGACACATTATTTTTTCTCGTTATTAAACAAAGTGAACCCACATATTTATGGACAAAGACGCACAAACTAGTAGGCTCAGAACTCGAAATGACTATTTACTGAGAATAGAAAATATCGCAAATATAGATGCAACAGAGGAATAATCTTACCTAATGCCTTGAAAATATAGCAAGACAGTAATATTCCACCACAAATCTGCTGGTTTGCTCTTTGAAACTGGATTCTAAAATGACAAAGCACTACTCCAACGGTAAGTGCAAGCTTCCACCATAGCATTCACTTACAGATGTCTAAAAGATTATAAAGAAATGGATTACTATTGAGCATAAGAATGAAATCACAACCAATCATATTGCTATATTATGGAACTCAATTACACTGACGATATTAAAGGGGAAGAAGGGGAAGCTCCTCACTGAAAGAAAAATAAATATTCTAAAAACAAATGGATAGAAAAATGCACTACATTTCTTGATGAATATCTTGAAATACATTATTCTAGCAAAATATAGACCGTTTTGGAAAGACAGCTTATTTCTTCAAAAAGAACAAGTGTAACCTCTTACCTGAAGATATGGAAAGACAGCTTCAAAGACTTGCAACAAAAAATTTGACTTCAAGATGGATCTGATGCAAGATACAAAAAACAATTACGTTTATACAAGATGATTGAAATGTTCAAAAAAATTGCAAAGAAACCCAGTGAGATATTTAAGTAATTTTAAAATGCAACAATGCAACAAGATTTCTTGATTTCTCCTGAAATTATCACCACGTTAATGAAACTTAACAGTACAGGTTAATGATTTTGTCAACCGTAATTGTGCAATCTCATATATAACATTCGAACTGAAAAGCCAGTACCATAAATAGTCTTACTTTAGATGAAAACAAGCAAAGAAATATCACTTTTCATGGATCCAATGTTCCAGCACGTGATGGAAGGATATATTTTTTAAGAGATATCAATCACTATTCACTACAGATATGGAAAATTTTACGGAGTTAAACAAAAGTAGTATACAGAGGAGGATAAGAAAGGAGAGGGGGAAGAGAACCATTACCACGCAGCACAATGTTATGTAGAATTTGAACATACCTTCGAAGAAGAAGGAAGCAGACATAGATCTCCTCAATATCCAACTCGACTTTTAACTTGATATACTGTTTGAAAATCTCACAAAAGCTGCATAAAGCTTCATTCCTGTCCTCACATGTGGTATCTAGAAGTTGTTTAGATCCTATGATAGTACATCGTAGAATTGAAGACAACTTTCCATTTGACCCTGATTTATAATACATCTTAGCAAAATGGTTTAATATCATGCATTTGCTCCTTTCGAATTCATCAACCCACTTTGGAGGATTTCCAACCCAAAGACTGTACTTTGAAGCAGAACCAGTTGATTCCAAATGGTTCTTGATGTTCATGATATCTGATGATGCTGGAGGATATTCCAATTGGTCACATAAAGCATTTGATGGAAAACCTTGCTTCCGATGGTGAGGAAGCAAGGCAAGTATGTCAACTTTCAGTTCTTCGGGCAATTGTTTCAAAACGGTGGCATCTACTTGACTCAGAGACGCAGGCATCAAATCCGTATTCTCAAGACATAATGTGGGAATATCCACATTACGGGATCCTCTCACAGAACATGTTGCTTGTACTTCTCTATGTTTCTTTTCCTAACAAAAGGTCCAATGAGGTAGAAAATACACAAGTCAAAGACACCAAGGTTGAATTTTGTTCCCCAAAAAAGAGAAAGAAAAAATAAAATAAAAAGGTAGAACGTATGAGGGGAAATGAATAGTAATATTTGTCTTCAAAAAAGTGCAAAAATAATTTCTCACTAGCAGTTCAATTCGAGAATAAAACATACACATCAAATATAGCCATGTTATCACGAAAAACTCATAAAATGTCACTTTTAATATTTCATAATTTAATATGACTAAATAACAAGGTGAAAATAGACATTATCATAATCAACCGTGTGCAAAATTATTCCATAAGCAAAAATGAAGGAAGAGTTCATCTCATGATGTTCACTTTTCACACTTCTTTGGTGGCCAGCCTAGTTTAAAAAATAGTGTCGTACTGCTACTTGTGCCACATTTGTTTCTGGGTTAAGCCTGAATAAAATAAATATTTTTTAGGTTAAATTGCATCACTTGGCAACTACCATCAGTTTCACCCCAAGTTTACTGATTGATTCAAAGTCTTTTTAGCTTTAGGTGTCTCAAGTCTCTCATGATGACATGTTTTGTTTTTGTATTATAGAGAATCGTGAAAGTACATTGCTAGGGTTAACATCTCATTCACAGCTAAATATAACACCCACATTGCAATTTACTATTTATTTTCTATTTCTAGTACCAATTTATTTATTTTCCTTTTCAATTCACTTTGACCGGTTGCTTTTCCCAACTTCTGTTAACAAAGTTAATGGAGTAGTAACAGTAGTTGGCGAAACATACATGTAAGCATGTGAAAAAATCATGGGCGTAATTCTATCTTCACATAATTTGTCACAATTTTATCATGTGACAAGCCTCTTGGTGATTTCAATTATAGCACGTTTCATGGTGTCTAGGCCTCTAAGACTAAAATGGCACAAAAAATAACAGAGACCATAATGCCCCTGTATTTTTCAAATGCGGGCCTCAAATTAGCGTTCCACCAACTTCTCTGCCATGTTTTTAGTGTTGAGAAAATACTTAGATCATTGGATGGTTGCCCCTACACCAAAATTGGGTCCGCCTCTGAACAGACTCAATGGTCAATGGTGACCATGGCTTCAAAAACCATAATATGTCATTAAAAGAAAAAAAAACTCCTCTCTTTTTTCTTTAAATGAATGTGACCTAGGCTATTTTCAGTATAAAAGGTACCATCTCTCAATGAAAACTATGGGTCTGTCACTGAGAAAGGAGAAGAGGCAAAAAAGGTGTACTATGGATTATAAAATAATAATATAAAGTTAACAATCCATAAATAGTTTGCCTTTTGCATTACAGCATGTGTGTTTGTATATACTACATTCTCAAAAACAAAGTTTAGGAAGTTACCTTTTCATCTTTCAATATTGCGTTTGGAGAGGCCACATCATCAAAAACAGGTACTTCTTCCTTGTTAATTACACCTAGGTGGGCAGAACCCAAAAAACAAATTAGGTGTTCTGAACAGTAGTGTCAGCAATAATGTAGCCAAGAAGGGAAGCCTCACCTTCTACTGGTTTATGTAATAAATCCCTGCTAGGGCTTTCACATTTTCCCTTGCTTTTACCAACAAAATCAACTAATCTTCCTCCATAAACTTCATTTAGTTCTGAAAAAACCTCAGCTGGGAGACTCTCTACAATTCTAAAATCAAGATGAGATATAGGTGGTGGTGCAGAAGCCCAGTTACGACAAGATTCACCACTAGATTGATTACTTCCTCCTAATTCTTGAATAATAACTTTATTTCCACATGACTGATATAAATCTTTATTAGCACTCGGATCGTATCCATCTGCAAGATGATAAATTGAACAAAAAGATAAATTCTAGCTCATCCTTGAATATATCAATCTTAAACAGCATATATGCATGCATTTTATATAGAAACATACATGTAATAGAAGTAGAAGTTTCAAATTTTTTACTATAATGTTTCAATGAAACTTATGACTATTCTTGTTTAAAAACAATAATGCGCGTCTAAAATACGCGATTATTCTATGACTATTTGGGATTAAAATAAAGATTTAGGACCTAATTATGTTCATTTTATTGAATTATCGCATAATTATTGTTTTCGAAGTTACCGGGTGTATTTTGATAGATTTCAGGTATTTCGAACTTAAACGGAAAATACACTCGTCACGCGACACAGCACGTGTGATGCAAGGCAAGCAAATTGATACACAAGTACTCACGTCCTAGCCCAAGCTTATTGGCACCTCGGCCTAACCCTTTCAGATCAAATTGTGCATTTTTTAAGATTAACTCGCACCGCGGCATGAAGTATGTTGAGTCGGGGTGCTAACCTCTCGAGTTACATTTTTTTTCCAAATTTTATGTTGCGCCGCAGTGATGGATTGTTTGAGCCGCGGCCCGCACAAAGTTCGTCCAATTCTTGAAGCATATTTTTACAATCTCAATGGTAATCAAATCCTAGTATGTCTAAATTTTGTATGTGCTTATAAATACATTGTTAGAGTCATAAACATAAATATATAAATATAGATAATTTTAGAGATACATTGTAAGTATTTTTCATAGAATTAGATAAATTATAATCAACCTTCAACAACCAAATTCCAGTGGAGATTTTTGAGGAAAAAATCTGAAGAATTATTGAAGCATCAAAACAAAGATTGAAAGATTAGAGAGTAGGGTGACAATCTTCGAAAAATTAAGTTTGTACTTCTTTTTCTATCTTCTATATTTTGTAATAATTTCTTCAATTATAACTCTAAATTTTCTAATCATCATGAATAGCTAAGTTTTATTAACCTAATTTTTAACATGTGATGAACTAAATTATCTCTCTCCTTGTAATTACAATTTATAATTACATTATTTGATCTGAATGAATAATTGTTAATTAATTGATTGATTGTCAATTAATCTATAGTCATATAAGTTACTTTGAGAAAAGTATTTATATGTTTGTCTTGATCAAATAGCATATATAGTTTCTAGACTGAGAGATACGATTCATATGCATGTGATTTATAAGCTTCATGAGTAGTGATTTAATTTAATTGGCATGAGAATATGATTAAATTAGGTTATTATATTGTGTAATTTACTTAAGAGAGGAATGCATGCATAATTTAGAGTCAATGTTGATTATTTGGAAAGGAATTTAAGAATTCACATGCTTAAGAGATTAGAAGATTAACAACTACCTAGATTATATCTCTCATATATAGTTCTTTGCTACGTTTTGAGTTATTGAAGTTTAATTTAGCTATTTAATTTTAGCTTTTATCTTTTATTGTATAAATAGTAGTGTTAATATTCGAATTAATACTTTGTTATTAATTATAATTTTCCCCTTGAGTTCGAGATTCATTTTTTAAATACTTATCACTTGTATAAATCCCATATACTTGCAATTTAGCGTGGTCAAACGACAGAAAGAAAGAGGGGGGGGGGGGAGGGGAATAGAATAGATCTTGTAAGTAACCTAAGTAATTAATTCCAAAGTCTAACACGCTTTCACCTATTTTTGGTAATTAAGTCCTCATGCCTTGTTATCGAGTTTAGACCAAAGATATCATGTATATTAGAATTTTTTTTTTGCAAGGATCGACTGAGAAGATGGTTGGTAACAAAAGTATTAAATGAAAAACTGCAAGTGCAATATAGTGTAAGCAAAACAAAGCTAATACATGAAAAATCAATCCACTTCACGCAAAGCATTGCTCTAAGCAGATTAGAAAGATTATCTATATCCGCATATCATAACAATCAGAAATAATATGAACAATGAATTGTAAAACTATTGACTGCTGCAAGCATAGAAGATAAAATAGTACCTGAAATTGCTTTATCCCAAGATATATCCTTGGGTAAGAATTCTTCGTCAGGGCTTGCTGAGGTAGATATGAGCCATGATTTCAAAGTATTATTTCCTATCCCTGTGAGGAAACACTCAGTGGCGGCATTGGACTGTTCTAGCTATATGGCAGACTGATGTAGGAAAGTCTAATAAACTTTGAATTAAAACTTCAAAGGTGAGGAAGTAATTCTTTGATTAAAACCTCTCAAAATGACTACAGCACTTCTAATTTCCAAGAGGAAACATTATTTAAGATAAACATTCATCAAAAGCTGACAAAAAGTGAGTGCAGTGAGCCTTATACCAGCAAAGGCATAACTAACTCAGTGACAGCCCACACAAAAAGACACTAAAATAAGACTTGATGCTAAAGAAACGACAATAGACGCAAATAAACGGCACTACAAATTAAAGAAAACATTTAAATAGCTATAGAGAGTTAGAATGCTCCCGCATCACAGACAAAGGTATTCATATTGGAAGCAATAGACACATCTATTAATATACAGACTGTGTAAGAGAGAGTATGAAAATGCACAGCAGACATAATGCTGCTGAAATTGTATGGGACTTGATGGAATAGTAAACCATAGCCTATATTCTCAACTTACCTTGGTTGCAAAAATCTGAACTCTCAAGTCTTGAAACTTGCAGGCCAAGACCCCTAATCTCCTTAACGTCTAAATATATATTTATGATCAAGTTAGCACCAGTTATAGAGAAATCAGACTTATTGAGAAGCATCTATATTACCTATTCTGAAAAGTCCAAACAACTGTTTTGTTATTCGCTGCATCACTTCCACATCATCAGTAGCCATGGGAACCTATCCTAGCACAAATTATTCAACTCTTAAATCTCTAAACTCATATCATAATGTTTTCCATCTAAAACTGATTCTATGTGCCTTCACCATGCATATATGTTATTAGAAAAGGCAAAATAGGTCATGAATACGTATATAACTACCGTAATGGAGTGGCTCAAGTTTTCACAATCTCCACAACCCATATACTTCTGAGGCTCTCCTGCACCTTTTCGCCTCTTTTTAAGCTGCACAATAAATCACATGAGACATAAAATTCTCAGTTTTAAAATAGTTAAGGGATCATATCTCTTTGGGAGACTTACCAAATAAATAATCAATAAATAACACAACCTCAGGGAACTTTATCAAAGGAGAAAAAATACAGAATCCAACTCAATTCTAGATATACCATCAGCATCCCATCATTACATATATATGTACCTTTAGAGTAAAAGTGCGGCCCTGCATTCCACATCCTTGCAAGCGCAAAGAAACCTCCTTGCAAAGATTCGAAAGAAACATTTTACTCTGAAAAATAGAAGTGTCCACCGTTCATTTTCCAATAAATTAATAAAGGACAAGACTTGAGCATCCTAAAAGCGTCAAATATACTAACATCTTTTGAGTCCTTAAACCTCACACCCCAATTTACTTCAGCACCAATGGACTTGCTTTCCTGCAAATCACATACATATAATTAAGGAATATGGGTATACCATGAAAAAATAATGAGACAAAATAAATGGAAATGAGATATTGGATTGGAAAAAAAAATGATATTTTTCATAGATGGATTACTCATATTGTTTGACAGCAGAACAGCCCATTGTTGTACTTAAATGTTAAAAAGCCCTTAGCATAGATATTACAGATCACGCAATATTATTTAGCATGCATATTAACGCAACTTAGGAAAAAAGCTGAGAATATCTAGTATAGTTTCTTCAAATTATGTACTCGTGACATTATTTGATGAAAATTTATACAGCTTACAAAGGTCCTGTTATTAACCAAACCTGGATCATTCCAATGAGCCGATTATCTATCCCTCTACTGTAATTCCATAACATCTCTCCAGTTTTCCTTCCAAAATCTTTTACGAGAGACTCCTGGATGTATCAAGAAATTGTATCACATAATGACAACTTGTTATAATAACAAAGAAAACATGATATTATAAAATTCAGGAAAAAATTAATTCTGAAACAGATTTTTGAACCACATTATTTGTTGAAATCAAATATAAGCCTTGTCAAGCAAAAAAAAAAAATGGTGAATTATGTTGTAGCCATTAACAGATTTCTCATTATGGTAATCGTAGAAATAATCAACCCACCTCAAAAGAAAATATATATGGAAATAAAAGAAAAGGAAAATACAAAGGACCAATTTGGTATTACATAGACTGCTAAGCATTTGAAAAAAGAGCTTCTGAAATAATATTACTGAAACTGGCCCAAGTGTTTGATATGATAATGGGGTGACAGGGTGAAGGGCAATCATTAATGCCTTTTGTTGTCCTTGAGCAGTAAAATTATTACCTTATCAACACAATAGTAAAGTGGAGCCAGCATAAAATTTTCCAATTCATACCCGCCATGATATATTGCAACACAACCATCCCAACACATGAATAAAAATTAAGACAAAAAAAAAAAACCTTTGAAATCATACGAAGCTTTCCACAAGTCTCGACACCCAGCTTCTTCAACTTGTCTTCTAGAACATACCCTATCCCTGGAAGTGACTTGATTGGTAGTATATGTAAATAATCATCCACCTAAAGTGCCAAAGGTATTTAATCATAAAAGTTGCACTGACACAAAATTCCACAATTTATTTATTCATCTTTTGATGCATCATGCACTCAAGGACATAAGTGGTAGAATCTGAGACCAACAAAGAAATTCAATTTTACAAGTACTCATAAGATTTAGGTCCTTATCGTCCTCATCACTAATATATTAGTAAATGATAGTGAACAGACAGAGAAGATACCAAAAGAATTAAAAAGTAATACTACCTTTCACGTAATAGAGACGATGTATTGGGAAAGTCAATCAAGGTTCACTTGATGAGATAAAAACGGAATCCTTGAACACAGGTTTTTTTTTTTTTTTTATGTTATACGATACAACAAATATAATAAAAGGAAGTTTCTTGAAAAGCTGTACTTTTAGTTAACTTCACGACAAACACTCAGACAGAAAATATATCGATCCTAAATTGAAAACAAAATAAATAAGTTTGATAATAGTAACCACATATAGAGCATGTATGCCATATAACGGCAATATGAGAAACATTACACTGAATCAAACACACCTACTAAAATGTTATTAGCTGCAATACTAAAGCCTCTTGACAATAAATAAATCATCAGTAACCAAAACTTATTAATGACTTACCTTCTCAGGAGGAATGTGACACTGACCATTTGGCTTTGCAGTTCTAGTGGCAAGACGAGATAAGAGCATATTATTCGCTATGCCCGCACTTGCAGTGCATCCTGTAGTCTCAAATATCTCCTCTCTTATTTTTGAAGCTAAAAGTTCAGGATCTCCCTCACTGAAATCTGCTGCATCTAAGAATGCTTCATCACAGCTTACAGCCTACATTTAAAAGAAAACTGCAATCTGATACTACAAAATAGCATATCAAAGTGCATATAAACGATATGATTCCACAATCAGACCTGTACTTTGTTGCAATGCTTATGCAGGATGTTATAAAACTTATCAGCCACCTGCACATTGTCCAACATATCACATTCATTTAACTTAAAAGATAACTAGTATCATGATAAAATGACAATTATTATAGGAGAATTAACTATAATAACAGAAAATAGCATTTGTCCCTTTATGATCTACTTTGAAAGTAAAACTGTAAAACTATATGCTTGACGCGTGGCTACCTCCTCATATGCTTCAAAATTGTAAGGAAAAATAATAAGTTGGGGACAAAGAGCCTTGGCATCTCTTACAAACATTCCAGCCCTGACTCCTGAATTAAAAAATAAATAAATAAAACACATTTTTGAATAGTTAATGTAAACATCCAACGTCAAATCACCCAACTAAGAGATTATAAAATGTTTTTGCAAAACCTAACCAAAATTACGGGCTGGGTAGTTAGCAGATGAAATTTCGGCTGTTCCTTTTGGGTTGTCAGAGTGTGAAATTGCAACTGGTTTATCCATTAATTCTGGGTGCTCCCTGATTACCACAGAGACAAAAAAGCAGTCCTGCATCATCATGTTGGCATCAGTTTACTGCATCAGCATAATTCATCCAAAAACCTCATCAATTTAATATCGTTCCAAAATATATAACTTCTAGAGATTCAAAGAGTATACACGATCCTATGACACAAGCAGCTTTCACAAACACATGTAGTTCTTTGTACCAAGAGCACTAGATGGATACCATGTCAATGTGAATAACAACTGTCTTCCGAGAATCAACAGGAACAGAGAGATTAGAAACCCCGCACTTATTAGAGAGGCTGGCAAAATGCTTACGGTACCTATTTCTCCAGGTTCCTATGAAATGCAGCCTTGAGCTCTGAAGACATCAAAAAGTCAGGATATTTTCCAACAGAACTGTAGTTCAGTTTAAATTAATAAGGACAAGCACAGCTCATGTTATGTCAGATGAAATTTATCTCAGAAGTTCAGCAATCATAGATAAGTTTAATCTGAAACATCCAGATAACAGTATGGTGGAAGTGCTGGACCATGCCAAAAACTGATAATAGCACAACCTTTTGTAGCTCAAAGAAAGAAATGTCAAATAGACTAATAAAGATTTTGACCAAGTCATAATAAATTAAAGTATTTGATCCATTACAAAACAAATACAAATAAATACATACATGAAGAAGTAAAATATGAAATGCCTGTGTCACCAATGCAATACCTTGAAATACTTCTCCACGAAATTGGGATCCATGGGAGTTGAATGACTCTGGTGAGACCCCTCAGCTACTGGAATCAGCAGACCTTCTGTATCATGATTGTCAGAGCAGAAACTACTTACTGAAACAGAATTAGATTTAGACGGACTGGTACAAAGACAATTGTTTGCACTGTTAACATCTTGTTCAGCAAAATTACCCTTTTCAACTATTTTCACTTCAAAAGGTATTTCTTTTCCTATACTTGGCTCCTCAGTCGAAGCATCAGCATAATGCATGATTTCACCAGAACCTCCACCATCCAGGGATTGACTCACTTCTGAGGAGTTATCATCCTTCTCAGTACCTCCCTTAAGTGATGTGTCCTCAGTTTCACAGTTGACATGAAGAACATTTACAGAGACTGAGCTTACTTTTGGAGCAAAGAAGGCAGACAGCTGCGGTTGATTAGCAACAAGTTGATCAAGTTTGTAGGGAATCCCTAGATAAGAAAAAAAAATTGACCAAAGATTAAAAGGCAACATATATAATACTTAATTTAACATCTACACCATACATGTTATGCTAACATACATCAAATCATGACTAAACCTAATTAGATTACTCCAACAAAATACACAGAGGTATCGATATTATCAAAAAGGACATGTGTGAACTTACAGCTCAAGAGTTTGTTAGTAGCAATTGAATCTAAAATCCAAGTCGGTTTCACAACAGGGAGACCACCACTGAAAGACCTGTATACAAATCACAATAGCTGAAATCAGAATAGAAAAAAAGAGTTAAACTCTGACTCTTATTTTATGAGCTTGAAGAAAGAAAAAATAGTAACCTCAGGTTCTTCATTTTACTGTTAGGAAGGTTGGTGCATATAATATGTGTCACACGATATCTCGAAAAGTAGTTCTCATATCTTCCGCCATATTTCAACATGTATCCCCGCAGTTCCTGAATAAGCAGTTACAGTGAGCAGTGAGAATAATGGGAAGAGCCAAATATGATAAATCCTGTCTCTTTGGTGGCAACCAATTGCAAGGACAATGCAATACGTAGGTCTAAATTTATCGTCTCCATTCTTCCCTTCTTCACTTTTCTTTTCATCATCATGTTTTTGAGAATCAACAAGACTTCAACTGATAACTAATTAAAAAGCAAAATTAACCTGGCTGGAAGGAATGGTGAAACCATCCACAAAGATAGAAACCCCTTGAAATATTGGCTTCTCAGAACTTAAGCCACAATGAGATGAAGTTGAAGCTTCAGCATCAAACTGGTTATGAAGTTTTGCATTCTTTATATTCAAGTAGCTGCATCATATTCAATTGATAATCATATTTACAACAGACAAAAAAAAAAAAAAAAAAAACAGACAATGAACAACAATAAAAGTTGGAAATCGAAATTGACATTAGAATACAGACAAAAATTGCGCTCAAGTGGTTTTCAAACTTGTTATAAACAATAAATGCTAATGTAAAAACCGATGACAACAAAATTTATCTAAACTTAAGCGATGAGAAAATATTATTTTCTCCCCTGATGTGGAATTTTCTATTCAGGCCCATCAAATAAATGCAAGTAGCAACACTTTCTTTAGAAACAACTCTACTATCACTCTTTCATTTAATTTAACAGTCCAATTAACAACCAATAATTACCATTAGTAACTACTCAAACATCTCAATTTCTGAAAGAAGAAAAAAAATGACGCAGAAACCTCTGATTAGTGAAATGCGTCAAAGAAATATCACCGGATAAACTCGAAAATGTAAGAAAAAATTACCTGCCAAAATCTGAGAATGGGGACTTGCGAAATGAAGAGCGAGAATTGGCGCCCCAAGCGACGCCTAGGGTTTTCTGGTTGGCATTTTTCTTCTTCTTCGGGTTAGAGTTAGAGAGAGATCTAGAAGAGTCAGAATCCAAGCTACGCTTGGATCTTTGGCCAGAAGAACGAGATGAATCGAAACTCATTGACGAAGAAGACAGAGTACGAAAGAAGACTTGATGATCAATCAAATCAGGCGGTAAAAGATAATCATACCAGATCATACATTTTAAAATGCGCGGGTGTCTAAAGACAATTGGTGTTTGTCTGACTCTGTTTGGTGTGATTAATGGCGGTTTTTTTTTTTTTCCCCAAAATAGATGATTAAGGCAGTTTCTTGGTGGGTAATTATCGTAAGGAAAATTCGGAAAAAATTAGAATTTTATTTTAAATATAATAAAATGTTAAATTTAACCTATTTATTTAAACTTAAAAAATATATAACATATCTTATACCTACAACTCACATCCTCATCCACATTCTAAGTATTACCTTTTTAAAAAAATTTCATACATTCTACTTATTCTCTCTCATTCACCTGTACCTCCACCTCCATCTCTATATTTATCATCAATAACTCTAAACTCTAACCCAAAATAATAAAGATGGAGATAAGGGTTAAAATTTAGAGTTATTGATGGTAAATATGGAGATGGAGGTGGAAGTAAGTGAGAGAAAAGAGGTTAAATGTATGAATTTTTTTTTAAAAAGTGGGATGTAAGAAATGTAGGATGTGGGTGTGAAATATATGATATATTTTTTAAGTTTAAATAAAAAAGTTAAATTTATTATTTTATTATATTTAAAATATTAAATAATTTAACGAGATGTCTCGAAATAAAAACCAAATTTTTTCCAAAATTTTCCTTATCGTAAATAGGCAACTTATATATATATATATATATATATATATATATATCGGGTAATGGGCAGCATCCCTTATTTTAAAAAAATAACAGATTAATTCCAAAAAATTTAAGTCAGTGTATTAAATCTTATAATTTATAAAAATTAATTAATTTAATTTATATTATTATTTTAAAATTTAATATAAATATTTATCTATTTAATATTTGTTCTTTATTTTGGGAAATTTATTTTTCATCTGCTTCTCTTTCCTCCCACAAAGTTCCATTTTGCAATTTTTTATAATTTTTTTGGCACCAATTTTAAACTATAAATTCTAAAAATATACATAAATATCATTATTTTAATTGTTTTGTGAAAATTACCTGAAATTTATGTGTTAATTCTATTAATTTTAATCCCAATTTTAACATAATAGTAATAATTAGATTAAATTAGCTAATTTATTTAAATTATAGAATCACAAATATGGAAATACCTAACTCAAAAATTATAAGATGTGCATTTTATCACATAATTGTGGGACTTATAGTACTTTTTTTCATATATATATATATATAAGTTTGAACAATATTTAATATTTTTTTTAAATAAAACTATCCTTATATTTTAAGTAATTAATATTGATTATCCTTTTTAGATTCATTATTATATTAAATAAAGACTCTAAAATATAATAATAAAATAAGTATCATATTCAATAAAAACTCTAATTATATAATAATTAATATATTCAATAAACTTCACAATTATTTTATTTCACAATTAATTTAAAAGCATAAAAAAATTAATTTTGATATTATTTTAAATATATTGTAAAAATTAATAAAAAATAAAATAATTAACGTGCAATGCCCGCATTTTTAATTAATATCTTAAAACTCCTCAATATTTTAAAAAAATTTAAAATTGTGAATTTTTTTTATTATTATTTCAAAATGAATCAATGTCAATACTCAAAAAAAAAAAAAAACAAAACAAAACAAAACAAAAAAAAAACAAAAAAACGAAGAACCTAAATATTTCAGTTAGTTGTTTTAAAGTTAAAATATTAATAATAAAAAAAAAAACATTTTAGTCAAAAACTTGTTTTTTAATAGCCAATACTTTAAAATAGTAAAAACTATCTACTTTTATTTATTTATATTTGTTTTTTTATTTTTTTAAATCATACTTCTTCATTTGAAACATAATAAATGTGATTTTTTCCTATTCAGAAACTATAAAACTTTGATTCCAATTCTACCAACATTTGGATTTCATTTTTATACAAATTGTATTAATAATAATAAAATTTCTATTTAATTCTATTTAATTGCAATTATTATTTTCAATTTTCATTATATGAACCACTAAATTTGATTAAGTCACCATTCATATGAACTATTGAAAGTTATTTTTAAAAGTTTCATTATTTTTATTTTTATTTTAGTTTAGAAGGTGATATGTGTGCATTTTAGCTTCAAGGTTAGTTTTGATATATAAACAATCAAGATAAAGTCGTATAATTTCAAACCTTAAAAAAGGTTTGTAATATTTAAGCACAACCAACCTTTTTAATACTAAAAAAGGCGTTTAATATCTTTTTTTTTTCACATTTAAAATCAATAGCTCAATGAAGTGACTGGTTAACCTAGTTTATTTTTCCTTTTTTTAAGGAAAAAAATACGTAAGAATTCCTTTTTCTTTTAACAAGCAGGATGGATTTAATTCAAAATACTTCATCAATATTCGTTTATCTACATACATCACATGTCTAATCAAACAAGTTATTACGCCTCATATATATATATATATATATATATTTTAGTGTTACACCTTAATTCTATAACTTCAAATTGCTAAAAAAAAAAAAAATTAATAATTAATTTTAATTAAAAAACATTTGTGCCATGTTATATTAGAATGGTTTAGAGTTATACATACCATGACTTGTTTAAATTAGAATACCAAACCAATAATATATATATATATATATATATATAGTGTTACGCTTTAATTTCATAACTCGAAATTGCTCAAAAGAATTAATAGTTAATTTTAATTAAAAAAAAATTGTGTTATGTTGGGTTATGATGCTTTAGGAGTATACATATCATAAGTTGGTTTAAATTAGAACACCGAATCAATAATGTCGATTCTTAAAATTAAATACCTTTCAGTGCATAAATAATTCAGTTATTCAACTGGTTTCATTTTAAACATCTTTAGTAAAAAAAAAATTATAATTGGGTTGAATTGTTTGGAATATGCCTAAGTTGGTGTTACGAATTATAGTCAAAATTTTCATTCTTATATGCAAGTGATAATGCAAACATGGTAATAATCACTACACATGAAGTGATAACATCGATGTAGGAAGGAAAAAACTCAATGACAATTGACACATGTTAAAAAGGGTTTAAGCATAATAGTCAAACCAACTATAGTAGAAATAATTATTGGACCTATGGTCTTTACTGTGGTATTATATATACAATATTATAGTCTTGTAACAATGTAATAGATTTAGTTACTTGTATTAGTTAGTGTAATTACTTTGTATATATACGAGTACTCATACAATAATACATTTACGAAGTATCATTCTAAACTTTGAGTTCTTTGAAAGTGTTTTATGGTATCAGAGCCAAAGAAGCATTTTTTTCAAGATAGTTGAGAGGAATTTTGAAGTTCAAATTGAGACTGTTTAGTCTGATGGGGTAGGAGAGTTTTAATTAATTTCTTCTAAATTGGCAACATGTGGTATCATTCATAGGAAGACATGTCCCCTCACCTTTGAATAAAATGGGGTAATATAGACTCGAAATAGAAGAGTTGTAGAAATGGGTTTGGTCTCTTCCATGTATTTTTTTTTTTGGTTATGCACCTCAACAACAATGATATATTTGTTTGGATTCTTCTACAATTCATATATACACCAGCCAACATGTACAATTTGATGAAACTGTTTTTCCCTATCCCAAGCATGTTTTGTCTTCTAGTGAGGATGTTTCACCAGCTTTATCACAAGAGCAATTTACATTGTTTTTACCACCTAATTCTCTCTTTTCCAAGTTACTCATGCATAGCACTATGTCACCAATTCCAAGTACCTTTAGCTTAGAGACTACTGGTACTTTAAGGCTCGTGAATGAAGAGTCTTATTCTTCTCCTAGTGGCCTTCCAACAGATAACTTTGACTTGTCCATTAATGTTCCTATTGAGCAACCTACTCTTATTAATCAGACAACACATGTTGTGCCAGCTACTTCTCTTGAGCAATTTAGTGATGTCCTTGTACTATCAATACCAATAGCTTCTTCCACAAACAAGCATCCAATGGTTACTCGGTTTAAAACAGGTTCTTTAACGCCCAAACTTTATCTTGCCTCTACAATAATACTTTCTGAGTCTTCTTGTTACAAAGATGCCAAACGCATTTCACAATGGGAAGAAGCAATGGCAAATGTGTTTCAAGCACTTATTAATAATGGAACTTGAGATTTGGTTCCTTGTCCAGATAGTGCAGACTCCATCGAAATTAAGTGAATTTATAGAACTAAGTTGAAGTGTGATAGTTCTTTGGATAAGTATAAGGCAAGGTTGGTGGAAAAATGTTATGATCAAGTAAAAGGTATTGACTATTCTGAAACTTTTTCACCGGTGGTTAAGCCTCAAATAATCAGAATTGTTCTTACTTTGACTTTGTCCTTTGATTGGCCTTTAAAGCAACTTGATGTCAATAATGCATTTTTTAATGGCAATTTACAAGAGGTTGTTTTTATGAAACAACCACTTGGGTTTGAGGATAAGCATCATTTAAATTGGGTGTACAAGTTGAAGAAAACCTTATATGGTTTGAAACAAGCCTTATAAGCTGAGTTGTAGCTTTACTGAGTTGGGTTTTTCAAACTCCAAATTTGATACTTCCATGTTTGTGAAGTTTAGTGGCACTCATCTCACCATTTTGTTAATATATGTGGATGATATTGTTATCACTAGAAGTAATAGTTAGTATATTGAAAAGCTGATTGGCTTATTAAATGAAAAATTCGCTTTGAAAGACTTGGGGACTTGCATTTTTTCCTTGGAATAGAAGTGTAGCATTTTCGTGATTGCATTCACTTTTCTCAGCAAAAGTATGTCAAGTCTCTTATTAACAATAATGGTATGTCATCTACTAAAGCCATTAAAACCCCAATGTTCTCAAGATCAATTTTGTCTAAGTATGAAGGTATGGTTCTTGAGGATGGCTCTCAATTTAGGAGCTTGGTGGGAGCTTTGCAATACTGTGTCTTCTATAGACTTGAAATTGCTTATGCTGTAAATAGGCTTTGTCAGTTTTTACATGGTCCTATAGATGTGCATTGGCAAGCAGCAAAGCGAGTACTTTGATATTTGAAAGGCACACTTAATCATGGTATAGTGTTTCACAAATCTAATATCTTGGGCATTATTGGCTTCTCTGATTCGAATTGGGCGGGGTGTGGTGATGATCGTAGAAGTACAGGGGTATATGCCATTTATTTTAGTGATAGTCTTATTTCTTGGTCCTCCTCTAAATATAAAGTGGTTTCTCATTCAAGTGCAGAAGGTGAATATAAAGCCTTAGCTTTGGGAGCTACACAAGTTATTTGGTTGCAGCCTGTAGTCCCTACTCTATGAGTTAAAGATCAATCAAGCACATACAACTGTTCTTTTTACATACAATATTAGTGCAAAGTATTTGGATGCTAACCCTATGATGCATGCTAGAATGAAGCATGTACAAATTGATTTTCATTTCATTAAGGATCTTGTAGTTGAAGAAAAGTTTGATGTTCGTTTTACTCCCACTAAAGAACAAGTAGCAGACATACTAACCAAGCCTTTGGGAGAGACTCGATTTCTGCCATTAAAGACCAAGCTTATGGTGTTGCCACCACCATTAGCTTGAAGGGAGGTATTGGACCTATGATCTTACTGTGGTATTGTTTATACAGTATCTTGTAACAATGTAACAGATTTAGTTACTTGTATTAGTTAGTGCAGCTATTTTGTATATATATGAGTACTCATACAATAATACATTTACAAGTATCATTCTAAACTCTGAGTTTTCTGAAAGTGTTCTAATAGTCACTGTATTGAAGTGCATATAATATGAAAACTAGAATGATAGTCCTAAAAGTAATTAAATTGTATGACCACCGAATATAGCACCACATCACTACTCAAATTACTAAGCCCTCAAAGCTTTCAAAAAGCTTCATCACATTATGCTCACATTGAATCAATGTGGCATTCTCTTCTTGTACTGCAAATAAATAGCATAACAACTCATTTTATCTCAATATGGAGAGAATCAATCCACACAATTTCATTGTAAATAGCAAGAAAATAATTTATGTTTTTAATTCCGTATGCTCGAACTTCGTGCACAAAAAAGCTCAAAGTTTGCACCTTATGGCATCAACCATTCCCTCCAACAAACAAAGAGGGAAGAACAATAAGAAGCATATATAGTCATCAACCTAACAAAATCAAATCCCAGCTAGGTTCAATAAAATCAAACAACAACAAAATATGCTACCTACGACGTTTTTGTTCTAACATCACCATCAAGTTAAAGCTCTATACAAATTGGATAAGATGATATATGAAAAAGAAAAGAAAATAACGTATTACTGCATGCAACCATTTTCTTTGAGTATTACAAAAGTCTAGCAAATTACATATAAAGAGAGGTTTGAAAATTAAAAATATAGAAAATCAGAGACTTGAAAAGTTCAAACTTTGGATGCTCTAATGCCCTATCATCTTTTACAAAAAACAAAGCTGAAAATTCCTTTAAGGCATAATATCAAACACCTGGTGTACATTTATGGGGCTCTAATTGTAGCAAACATTTTTCAGCTTATCAGCAGCAGATTGATCCACAGAATACTACAATGCAAATAAAACTTAAATGGGTAAAAAAAAATCTTCAAATCCATTTAATAAATATCACATAGAAAAAGCACAGTCGAATAAAGATGATCAAAGGAAGGAAAGAACCTTGTTGAGAACCCATAGAGAATGGTTATAAGCCCTTTGGAAAAGTTCGTCGAGAGCTTTGGAATCGTTGGCATCAACATCTCTGTAATTAACAAAGTTCTCGCGAGCAAACTTAGCGTAGTAGGGTCTTGTGTCTTTTGGTAAACGCCTGACCAGCCTCAGGACCTCGCCATAAATTTTCAAAGCTTTCTGCATTTCTAACATTCCGTTCTTGTCACTGAAGCAAAAATGTCACCGGGCTTTTTATTTGCTTCAGCTGTGTGAAATGAAGCTAATAGCAATGGGTATGGAAACATGTGGGCTGCTTGGGCTCAATACAAACCATCTTGGAAAAGCAATGCGGTGAATGCACGATTTTTTCTTTTTTATGATCAAAAGTCGAACAGCAATGCACGACACATAGATAAATTCTAATTACATTCCACTAAACTTTTTAATACATTCCCTTGATATATAAAATAATTAAATATGTGATGGTAGCACGCCAGCACAGCACTTTTAGTTATATCAAAAAATTTAATTTAATTTTTTTATTTTTTTAACAATTTAGTATTTTTATTTTAAATAAGTGAAAGTACAAGGATAAATAATTAAATTATTTTTTTTACTTTTTTATTTTTTCCTCATATTTTTTTCAATTATATTGAGTTACCAATTTTATAGATTATCTCCAGAATTAAACATTAATAATTATAAAATTGATAAAAAAACTAAATTTTAAATTTAATCACATTTTCATAAAAAAAGATTAAATTACTATTAAAAAATAACAAATGAACTAAACTACTTTAACCGATATAGTTCAATGTTTTTGGGTGCATTTGTCTCCTAATTAAAATAGTTAAAAATAAATAAATAAATACACAAAATCAAAATTTACCAAACCTTAGTTTTGGCCCCCTTATTCTTGGTTTTAAGAAAAGAGAGAATGTAGTAAATAAACCATTTACAAAAAGATGGAAGCTTGGTTATGGCTGGAGATCAATACATGGATGATGTAGGGTGGAGAACTGGAGATTAACAAGAGAAATGGAGGGAGTGTATTGAAGTGGAGGATATGAGGGAAATTTTGGCTAAGTTATTGGCCTAATGAAGTGAAGAGTTCATATTCTAACACAAGGTGTGTGGAGTGGTGTGATGAGGTTGATTTGCCTCTTAATTCCTACTAAGTTTAGCTTTTGAGGAAAATATAAATTATTGTGATAGTTTAACTTATAAATAATATGCAATATTGTAGAACTTACTTAGATGTAATTAAATAAAAATATATTTAATATATGAGTTTGAAAATAAGATTTAAAATTTGTATTTAAAGATATCCATTCGATTTACGTCAACAATCATTTAATCTAAAAAAAAAATTATACTTTTCTAATAGTTTAATAGTAAATTATATGTTAAAATTATACCAATAATTGTTTTATAAAAAAAACCAATAAATATAATTGGGCTAAAATAAAATGAAAACTATTAAGTTAAAAAAGTTGCACACTTTATTATATTATCTTTTTATTAATATTCTAGAAGTCTACTAAATTTGTATAGTGATATACCTATAAATTTATTTGGTGGTTTGATCCACATAAATTTTTAAAATTAAAATCTCCTCCTTCACCTTCAAAGGAAATGGTGGTAATATTATTAATATTTTTTTTAATGAAAAATATTATTAATATTAAATTATTAATAATGAGAATATTCAAAAAATTATATATATATAAAAAAAAAAAAGAAAAAAAAAAGGAGAGAGAGACAAATCTATCTGGTTTTTCACCCCCGTGATTATATAATATGCAAAAGTTGTATCGCCTCCTAAGCGAGAGTTTTTCAAATCAAAATGCTAACAGAAAATGTCGGGCATCAGTGGGTCCCTTATTATTTACTACTTCACTCCAAGCTCTGTAATGAAGATGAAATTTGAAAATCAAATCAAAGCACACCAACCACTTCAAATCACATTCACTACCAACCTGACTTTTACTCTTACATTCTTCACTCCCCAACTCTCGGTAGATATAGACACAGATAGCGAATCTGAATAAAAGAAACAAGAAAGATCAGAGCTTTCTAATTATAAGCAAAAGGAAGGAGTATGGAAGATAGTGAATGGATTTTGGTGAAAAGGCCAGCAATAAAGGACCTATGGCGTCCAAGTTCAGTGGAATCTGATCAAAATCCCAAGCCTTTGAAACTCACTTTCATTGAGCCTGCAAAGCACTGGACCGATGCCATTCCCATTGGAAATGGCCGACTTGGAGCTATGGTATGGGGTGGTGTTCCCTCCGAAACTCTCCAGCTCAATGGTAAAATTCAAGTGTCTAATTGCATTGTGTATAATTTGATCAATGCCGTTTGGATTTTTACACCGATTTTTAATGTGGGGTTTTGCGTTTTTGGAATTTTCTGCTGCTTATAATTCTTTTGGTTGAATTTTGTTTCTGGGTTATGCTTTATTTTCACCCTTTGGTGGATTGAACGGCATAGAAAGTAGGGGATCGAATTGGCGTAGAGGTTTGGCTCTCTTTGATTTGTATGTTTAGACCACTTATTTTGTAATCACATGCTATAATCTGTCATAGTGATTTCCTAGGGATGCTGAGATGAGAGAAGAGGAGGAGTTTGAATTTTGATGTTTAATTTTACGTCTCTTTTCTGTGTGAAAAAATTTAAAAAATTTAAAGCGAATTTATTTGATGTCTTTATTCTTGCAGAGGACACACTTTGGACTGGAAATCCTGGAAACTACGCCAATCCCAAGACTCCAGAGGCACTAGCAGAGGTCAGGAAACTTGTTGACAGTGGTCAATATGTTGAAGCTACGAAAGAGGCAGTGAAGTTGTCAGCAGAGCCTTCTGATGTATGAAATTTGACTAAATTCACCTCCTTACGTCAGCCTATTTTACATTAAAGTTTTAAATTTTTGGACAGGACATGTCTATTATGTTCAATATTTTCTAGATTTTCACCGATTTAAAGTGTCAATTATCAAAATGGCCAAATCCAATGTCCATATCGTGTCCTGTTCATGAGTTTATGTAACACAGACTTTAGCATTCTTCTTAGTGTTGCTACTTGATGAAATCAAATATGAGTTTCCATTAAAAAAAATCTATATTTTACTTTATGCTGTTTTCAGTGTTTATACATGGCCAAATTGGCTTATCAACCAAAAGTTGCTTTTGCTCAAAAAAGTATATCTTCAAATAATTTATGAAAGTTCATAAGTAGACTTCAGAAAGCACAACTTCCCAAGAATTTAATGACGATGATTTCTTTGTTTGATGAAGGTTTACCAGCTACTGGGGGACATCAAAATAGAGTTTGATGATTCTCATCTGAATTACACCAAGGAAACTTACAGCAGAGAGCTGGACTTGGATACTGCTAGTGTAAAGATAAAATACTCTGTGGGTGATGTAGAATTTACGAGGGAACATTTTGCTTCTACTCATGATCAAGTGATTGTGACAAAGATCTCTGGAAGCAAATCAGGGTCTCTATCATTTACAGTTTCTCTAGACAGCAAGTTGCATTATCATTCTGAAATAAGTGGCAAAAATCAAATTAGAATGGAAGGAAGTTGCCCTGGTAAAAGAGTCCCTCCAAAAGTCAGTGCAAATGACAATCCAAGCGGAATTCAGTTTTCTGCAGTTCTTGATTTACAGATTAGTGATGGCAGAGGGGTAATACAAGTTATGGATGACAAGAAGTTAAAGGTTGATGGGTCAGATTGGGCTGTTTTACTTCTGGTGGCAAAGTCTTCATTTGATGGACCATTTACAAAACCTTCAGATTCTAAGAAGGACCCTACTTCTGACTCTCTCAGTGCATTGAGCTTAATAAGAACTTTTCCATATTCTGATCTCTATGCACGTCACCTGGATGACTATCAGAATCTATTTCATCGTGTCTCATTACAACTCTCGAAAAGCACCAAGGACATTTCGAAGAAAAGTGACGGTTTATCTGTCTCAACTGCAGAAAGGGTAAAAGCTTTTCAAACTGATGAAGATCCTTCCTTAGTGGAGCTCTTGTTCCAGTATGGTAGATATCTACTTTTATCCTGTTCACGGCCTGGGACTCAGGTTGCAAACCTACAGGGTATATGGAACAAGGATCTTGAGCCTGCTTGGGAGTATGTCTCTCTCTTTTCTTTCCCTATATATTCCTAGAAAGTTTAGCCATGAAAAGAAAATTATAGGAGCTGAAACTTTATTGTGTAACAGTTACTTATTCCTCTTTTCTTATCTTTCAGTGGTGCTCCTCACTTGAACATTAATCTACAGATGAATTATTGGCCTTCTCTTCCTTGCAATCTAAAAGAATGCCAGGAGCCTTTGTTTGATTACATGTCTTCTCTGTCCATAAATGGGAGTAAAACTGCAAAAGTAAGATGCTCTTCCCTGTACTTTTATGTTTCGGGTTCTTAACTAGTTTGTCATACTTAGAAATATAGATAATTGGCTAGTTGGTATCAAACATTCAAAATGGTTTACAATCTGAACCATTTAGATGAGTTGATGTTTGTTGTATGACATTCTTTGCTTGCTGGTCAAGTTCTATATACACGTTTAATAATATGAAAAATCTTTGAACTCTTTTCACATGGAGATTTGTGAGTCAATGCTTCTATACCTAATGCTTATCATTCAACGAAGCACCAACTGTCAAAAGTTATCACAATCTTTGCAGTAACTCTGATTATTCGGACAGTTTTATCTTAATATGTTCTTAACATATCAGGTGAACTATGAAGCCAGTGGTTGGGTTGTACATCAAGTGTCTGATATATGGGCCAAAACATCACCTGATCGAGGTGAAGCTGTTTGGGCTCTCTGGCCTATGGGAGGAGCTTGGCTTTGTACTCATCTATGGGAGCACTATACTTACACCATGGACAAAGTAAGTCCCTGAAATTTTATTAGTAAACACAACCATTTGTGTTTTTTAAATTTTATATCCACACAGCCATTCTCAAGTGCTGATTAACTTATTTTTGTTCTGACTAGTGGCATAAAACGTGAAAAAGTTACACAAACAAAGAGGCCTACTTTTTGGTTTTAACCAAATGTGCATCGCTTGACTTTAGTTTAACTTGTGAATCAATTGGTGCATTTGAAAAGAGTGTTTCTTCATTTCATTTTTTATTTTTATCAATCAAAGCCTACACAATTTTCTCTTTTGGCTGTTACTGGTCATCTAGGAATCCGTCCTAATTCAAATATTGTAGAGACAAACAATGACGTGTTTAGAACTTATCAAAGTAGAACGTCCTAATTCAAAATGTATTTTATGTAATCAAATTTAAATTTAATAATTGGTAAATGACTGCTTATATTTTCTACTTAATTAGGAATTTCTTAAGAATAAAGCGTATCCTTTGTTCGAAGGATGTGTGTTGTTTCTATTGGATTGGTTGATTGAAGGCCATGGAGGTTATCTGGAAACAAATCCTTCAACCTCTCCAGAGCATATGTTTGTTGCTCCAGATGGTAAGCAAGCCAGTGTGAGCTACTCATCAACCATGGACATATCTATCATTAAAGAAGTTTTCTCTGCATTTGTTTCCTCTGCTGAGGTAGAGATTTTTTAAATTTATTTTTAAAAGCCGTCCCACTTATTTGTAAAAGCTCTTTACTTCGAATAATATTAATTTCATATTGAAAGGTTTTGGGTAGAAGTGAGGATGCTCTTGTTGGAAAGGTTCGTGACGCTCAAACCAAGCTTCCTCCAACAAGAATTGCTAGGGATGGTTCCATTATGGAATGGGTATGCTAGTATCTTGAAATTGCAGAACCTTATAAATTCCTCTCTCTTTTTCTTCCCCAGTTGATGTTGAGAAGCTTCTAATTTAATGTGCACTTATTCAGATTCTCTGTTCATAACAGGCACAAGATTTCCAGGACCCAGACGTGCATCACCGACATGTATCACATCTTTTTGGCCTGTATCCAGGGCACACAATAACTCTTGAGAAAACTCCAGATCTCTGTAAAGCTGCAGATTATACCCTCTATAAAAGAGGTTTGTATGTGATGAGAAATTAAAAGAAACATGAAAAGGAATATGGTTTAAGAGAATTTACAATTTGTTCTGACATGAGTTTGGATTATTTGAAATGTGGTAGCCAGTAGGTAGTTGATGCACACTACTATTATTGGTAAAGTATCCATTTTTAAGTGGCTTATAGTTTTGTAGTTTAACATCCAACTACCCACTTTTAGTTTTATTATTTTAAGTTTTACTGCACAATACTATGACCTTGCATTGCTATATCTAGTGGTAAACTCAAAATTTAAACACAGAATTAAAGTGTAATAAGCAACTTTGCAGTTGCTACAGAGAACTTACTAAGCACCATTGTTCCTGTAACCATCGGCTTGGAAATCTCTCATGTATGCATTGTTTGAAACTTGATTTTTTTATTTTTATTTTAAATTCCCGTCACTGTAGTCTTATATGGTTGATGCCAATTATTCTAAACCACGTAATTTCAAACAGGAGAGGAGGGTCCAGGATGGTCAACTACATGGAAAGCTTCACTTTGGGCACATCTTCACAACAGTGAGCATGCGTACCGTATGGTGAAGCATTTGATAAACTTGGTTGATCCAGATCATGAAAGTGATTTTGAGGGTGGACTGTACAGTAACTTGTTCACTGCACATCCTCCTTTCCAGATTGATGCAAACTTTGGGTATGCCATGTTACTGCATTTTTACTGTGGATGGTGAATCTATGTTTTTAAAATTCATTTGTTCCTATACCTGTCCATTTTTTCATGGAGCATCTATTATCTTCACTCCTTGTGAGAATATTCTAGATGCATAAATTTGGTTTTTGGTTTGCGGTGTCAAGTTTGTGTCATCTTTGCAGTTCCCTCCTTTTCTGAGTTACTATGACTCTCTTTTTTCCTCAATCTCTGAATGGTTTTTGGTGTCAGATTTTCAACAGCAATTGCAGAAATGCTTGTCCAAAGTACTATTAAGGACCTTTACTTGCTTCCAGCTCTTCCCCGGGATAAATGGGCAAATGGTTGCGTGAAAGGGCTTAAAGCACGAGGCGGGGTGACGGTGAACATTTGCTGGAAGGAAGGAGATCTTCATGAAGTTGGTCTTTGGTGTGAGAACCACCAGAACACTATTAAAAGATTACACTACAGAACGACTACAGTTATGGCAGCTATATCATCTGGTAGAGTTTATACTTTCAATAGATTTTTAAAATGTGTGAGGACATACTCTCTCTAAGGTAATTTTCGTTATAATCTCGGTATCAATTTCAACATTGATGAGCATTTGTTTTGTATCTTCTTAATAATTTTATAAATGCACTTTTATGAGTTTTTTTTTTTACAATAAATTATCTTTGAGTATTATCAAGCTATTTATTGTATGTTTTCTTATTACTGTGACCATTGGCTATTGTGGTTATATTACTAATTAAACTGGAGGAAGCTTCTGGATTAGAAGAAGGTTGTCTGGTGCCTTGATACTATAAGGTTAATGATGTACTGGGTTGGTGTCATTCATGCAAGTTTTTTGCTCTACGATATTAAAGCTTTGAGCTTTGGAATCCATTCCATATGTCTGTTTGCTTACGAGACAGGCAAAAAGTAGGTATGAGCTCCAAGCATCGGGAAAAAAATGTCACAACTCAGAAGTGCTTTTGTAAGTCAAAAAAACATTTTTTCTTGAAATTGCTTGATTGTAACGGAGAATCACAATATGACCATAAGGCCTAGGGTATGAGCTCACTTTGTTCCAAGAGATTTAAGGGTTTGAAACTAATAATAGAATGGTGGACATAGCATTTCTCAAAAAGTTGAGAGCAATGCTAATAACAATCTCATTTTCATTTGCCCTATCCTTGAAAATTGTGTTAGAAACAACCGAGAATACTCGAGTACAATTGAATTCGGGCTAAGTAGAAGGATTCTTACATGTATCACCTGAATAATGTTACAAGTGAATGAGAATATAATTAAGAATGTTCCTAAAAGTCATTAGTAAGAAGAATGAATTTACCTCCGAATCTTTTTCTTTTGTTCAGTTATCTTGGGCCTCAAAAGAAAGTATAAAATCGTGGTATTAAAAACCATATTTATGCTTTAGAACCCACAATTTCAAATAAATACTTCTTAAATTAATAAAACTGTTACATGTTAAATTATTTAACTAATAACAACAATATTTTAATTACCCAAACAAGGTAATTCAAATAACAATACGTTATGCATATATTCTGCGAGAATTGTGGACTTTAGTAGAGTATAAATATTTTTGAGGTTAAGATTTCTTTAATTGCCAATAAATTATAATGTTTGAAAATGTGATGATAGTCTTATCTATTATTTTATTTTCAATCGTGGAAGAAGACTTGTTTGAAAAAAAAAAAAACAATATTTTAATTAATAAAAATTTATTCATTAAATAAAAAGTAGGGTAAACTTAGTAAAATTGTAAACTCACAGTTCACACCAAGTGGAACAAACGGTACGTTTGATCGAATGGACGTAAAACCCCGCAAATAATAAATAAACCCTCGTAAAGCCCTCGTCGTCTCATCACAGTCCACACTCAAATCGCATCGAGACAAAAAGCAAAACACAGATGGCTTGGCGCTCAGCTGGATCGCTATCCCGTTCGCTCCTATCCACCGCTAGAGTTTCGTCCCTTCGTTCGGTTCCATCTCTTCCCCGCCTCCGTCCTCCACCTTTCTCTGCTTCTCGTCGTCGTTATTCTTTTGCTGACCCCAGGTCACCTCTCAATACTATACCATTTTTGCCCCTTTTTGTTTGGTTCCTGAGAAAGTTGGAGCCTTTTTTAATTTTCACTTATTATTTGCTAGACTTGAAAGTATTAAGCAGGACAAAAAAAAAACCAGGAAAAAGAACGAAGAAAATAGCCGAAATTTTTATTATTGGGTATACTGCATTTAGTTTGACTAGAGCATTTTGGGTTCGAGATTTAGGCCGTCTTGAGGAAATATGATCACTTGAAGCTTATAAATGTCTAACATTCTGTTCTGAATCACTCCCCCCGCCCCCCCATCCCCGCGTACCCAGTAGGGTTTTTAAGACTTATAGATTGCTTATTATTTTGTGCATTGTTCTTTCGGACATTGTAAATAACCCAATTCCATTGGAGTTTATCGGTAAGTGGGATACAAGAAGACTGGTCAGTTCATTTTTTCCATTCAATTCGTTTTGGTTAAGTTCTACCTAATTTGCATGACCAAACTAAAGAAAACACTAGTATTTTTGCATCATTGTTAGACGTTATTGGTTACTAAAGCTGAAGCTGTTGGGTTTATTCATCAACCACTATCCCATAAGTGTTAGTTTATACATCTACCGTTCTCAATGAGTGTTGGCTATGTGCACTATATATGTCAAATATTTGTAATTCAATAATTACGTTTGTTAGGTGAACACAGCAACTTTAGCTCTCTAATATTATGTTAGAAGTTGGAAGGAGGAGCAACAATCATTTTATACGTCTACCAATCTTTCTACTCTTGCTTTTATTGACTTGAGTCATACACGTAGTTATAACTAGGCATTCATCTTCTTTTCTAATCTATATAATGTATGAATATATTTGTTTATTTATTAATTATGAGTCATAAGTTTCATTGATTGATTACTGCATACTTCTGTTTCATTCATATTATCTCATATTCAGAGTTTACATCTGTTATACATGATTTATGAAATTTCTTTTTAAGGACAGTATATCATATCCTATTAGGTCTTTTGTTATATGATAAAATGAAAATTATTAATTGTTTCTAATACTTCTATAGGAACTTGGGACAATTGGGTTGTGCACAATCACTTTTGTCAGGTCATGCTGCACGCTGCTTAACATCTCATCTGGCAGTCAACGTCCGGGCTTGTTGCGAGCTGTCTCATGGTATCTTCTGCCGTACTTGTCAGGATCGCTAGTAGTTTCTTTGTGAGTCTTGCTGATTCTAGGAAAATATAAAAGAAATGAATGTACGTTTATCCCTAAATAAGGTTGTATGTGCTTCGTAGTCTTCCAGTAGGGCATAGCTAGGAACTTCAACTGTTCAACGTCACTAAATATTTTTGCTTGTATGTGCTTCTTCGGTTACTTTTTGTTTGATAAGCAAGGTGTAAATTCGATAGTAATTTGTTAGCATATTATACTCGGTTGATAAGAAGAAATTGGGATTGGGATTTATAGGGAGGAATGGAAAAGACGGGTGATGCGCAAGGAGTTTTTCAATCATTCAAAGACAAGATTGTTGCTGCTTTGTAGGTTGTCTTTCTATTCCTTTAATTAAAACTTGAACGTAGATTTGCAACTTGTCAGTTGTCACTAGCTTATGAATTGGGAAGCTTTTGAAATAGCAAAGTGGCAACCTCATCAAATAATGTGTATTCATCAGCTATGTTTCTTTTAAATGTGGTAATTATTCGAATTAGAAGTCTTATTTCTGTTCAATTTGTTACTGATTTTTATACGTATGCTTTTCTCTATTTTGCTTAAAAGTGCCTTTAGTTTTTCTTTGCTGATCTTTTAATTTATATCATCATATGAGGAAAACAAGTGGTAGTAGTAACAGCCTAACAGGGTAGATGGGAAAATAAAAACTGTTGGGACGGATTATAAGTATCATTTTATTTATTTCTGAAGTCCTAAGAACCTTAGACATCACTTAGGCTTGGTTTGCCTCACAACTAGAAACAAGTATGTCTGTAAATTTTGATCTTTCCATTTTTGCTTGTAACTCTATATACATGAAACTAGATCATGCTTGATTGCTTGCGACAGCTAAACCAATGAATCTAGATAGATCTTCAAATGTGGACATATTGTGAATGCATGAATTTTGATGTTCAGGGTCCCTTCTAGAAGAATTAAATGCGGGCATATTGGGTTCAAAGTTGAGCCAAACATTTGGAGTCAGGATCTTATAAGATCTCAAGTGTACAAATCTCTTGTCATGCCCAAAGTAAAGTTAATGCTTCGGAACTAGGCTTCCCTCTCCCTTGATAACTTTAATGTGATGTGCTCATAAGTTTTCATCAGGAAAATATGATTAGAAATGTTTGCTTAGGAAGAGTGAATAACATATTTAATAATCATTGTATTCAAAAGAGAGAAGAGAGAAAATTTTGATATGTAATATAGGGTAAAGGGCGCCAGGGGGTCCTATAGTTTACACAAGTGGAGCGCATACATCCTGTAGCCTTTTAGTAGACCACATAAATCTTGTTGCTTTCATAAAATTAATATTGAAGTCCTACTTTGAGTGTTGGTTGAGAAATTGAGCCAGATTCTATAATGTGCTAATCATGTAAACAAATTTGGAAGGTTATGTCTCGGGTATAAGATTGCTTTGATATTTTCTCTTGATTTCTCATTTTTACCCCAGATTCTCATGGTTAATGCATCTCCTCTTTCATTGCAGGTACTTGAAAAGACGGGAGAATTGCCATGTTTAAGGTGCAAGAATACATTTTGGAGAAGTCGGGATTAGATATATTATGTAGGACCTTGTGCTACTGAATTAGGAATTGGAATAAGAATATGTATTGTTTATGTTATTCTTTAGATTATGGAGTTTTTTTACCTTCTGGAGTTTTTGCTGGCAATTTTAACTTTAACAATCGTTGTTCAATGGTTTCTGAAGTGTCTCAATTTCGAACTAGTTTATTCAGTGTACTTTGTGATGTTAATTAATAACTTCCGTCAATTCTCAGTCAATATCCCGAGCGTATAATTTCAGCAGCAATTAGAAATTGCTGATTTATTTTTAATCATCCATTTAGATTAAAAGTCCTTATTTCCTGTTGTTTGGGATGCTGCAGAGTGTTGTAACATGTTAAGTGTTTATTTTGAAGATAATGAACCTTTCAGCAGTAGAGTGCGGATTGATGAGCTTGTGTTTGTATTTACAATTGCCTTTTAAATTTAAATAGTGGAATTGCTATAAATCAGGCGAGCTAGCGTTTGCAGAGTCCAAAGAGGACTCTATGATATTGACACAGGGAATGCATAAGCTAGAAGATGAATGATTACTCTTAGATATTTTTTTTAACCAATGAATCTAGATATATCTATTAAATGCCTTCCATGTGTGTGGTCAATGGACTTGATAAAGATGATGGAAAAGAAAGACACTGCAGGAAGTTGTGAATATCTTAGCCTGCAGCATATCATGTTGTATTTGCTTGGTAGCAACACTTTTTTGTCATTATTTGGAGGAAGCACTTTAAGAGCACATGGAATGGATGCCAAAGGTGGAGATAATGGTCAGAGTATGAAGTGCACTAGTGTTGCTGTTTTGAGTACGGGCAAGATGGCCCACTCTTTTGACCTGCTTATGACTTGTGAGTTGTAACAGCCAATGGAAGTCCCAAGATGTACATGATCTTAGCCACTCAATGTGAGTCTCACTTAAGGCTTTTAATTTTAAATTATTGAGTCTTCTGACCTTGATAATGTTGAGTGCTTGTTTGTACAGTGAATAGCCAAATAAGGCTTGTTTAACGTTTGAGTAGTGCACGCACTACCATAAATAGTTCTTTTAGCATATTGATTTCTTACTTTACTTCCACACATTGCTTCTTCAGATTATTGACCTTCAATCATCATTTACAAGCTCAGAATGACGCTCACATCATCGTCCACTTGAGTTTTTGGTGGTTTCGAGTTCATGTCATTGTTCTCTATTATTAACTTTCATTTACTGATTTTCAAAAATAAAATAGTAATCAATTTCTTTAAATTTTAAAATCACACCATGTAACCTGATGTGTTAAAATGTGTACTCGCAAGTGTACGAATCACTCGTAGTAAAGTGATAAGCAACTTCCAAGGTCGGTCTCTCAAGGAATTGCAGTGGTTTTAAATAACTAACTTTTTAATCTAAATAGAGTTCTAATGAAAATAAAAGACTAATTAAATAGAGTTATAGTAAAACTAAAACTCTAAGTAACTAGAATCCTAAAGCTAGTAAAACTATAAAAAGGTGTTTGATTTGTAACGGGAACAAAGTACGAGCAATTAAACGAAAACAAAATCGCAATTAAACAATCAATTCAGATATATTTGAAGATCAATGGAGAATGTATGGACGTTTAGCTTGGTTGACCATGCTTGCATCGAAAAGGTATGGTGAGATAACATGAACGTCCTATATAAACTAAACTACCGGCTTTCCTTTTAATTACGAGACTCCTTTTGGCGGGGGTAGGTCTCTTTATTGATTAACTAATTAATTGCCTTTGGCGGGGGTAAATCAAATAGTAATCAAATTATGCGCAAGGAAAACATGCCAATCAAATTAATGCTATGACTAAGTCACTAACTTGAAGCTTCGATTAAGTGTTTCGGAATAAAGTTAAGGTGACGTTCCTATAACTAAATTCTCAGATTTTTCAATCTAACTACGAACAATCAAATGGGCCCATGATTATTCATAATCAAATATCTAAACATGCTCTTAATCAAAAAGTAATTTGTTTATATTAAATCAATAAAACATACACCATACACAGTTCTAGCAAACATGGCAACACAAACTAAACATCCATAATAAAACTAGCCAGATATGTTCATATTAATATTCATAGACAAATAAAATACGAACATACACTCCAACGAAAAAAGAAGAAAAATAGAATTCTACAACACCAAAGAAAACCTAGATCTAAATACCGCTTATGGATCGGTTGACGTACTCCTCCGTAAGCTTTATCTTCGATTGTCGACGGCTTCTTTGGATCCTTAGAATGGTTTCTCTTGCTTCGTTTTTGTGTAGCAAAACTCCCAAAGTTGATTGAATGTCGTGTTTGGTTGCAAAATTGTAAAGTGTAAGAGTTGTGTACCAATTCGAGTTCTGGTTGTAAAGGGGGTCTAAAGGGGGTATTTATAGATGTAAGGCATTCCTGATTGCAATAGGAATAGGCGCGCCGCGGCATGCATTTTTCCCGCCGCGGCGCAACACAAAATTTGGAAAATATGCAAAAACCCGAGAGCTCCCCGCCGCGGCATACAATTCCCTCGCCGCGGCGCGCAATGCTTCTATGTTTTCAGGATCAAACCCGAGAGCCTCACGCCGCGGCATACAATTCTCTCGCCGCAGCGCGCATTGGTTTCCTTCTTTTCACGTCCCCCCTTACATATGTGATGGCACATTATGTAAGGCTTACATATTTGTCTCGTTTAGCCCGTAACTCGTGATCCGAGCGCCGTAAGTGTTCCGTCTTCGCGTGTTTTCATCATTTGACTCATTTTGACGCTAAAAACACCTGAAATGCACTAAAATATACCCGTGACTCCGAATGGATAGATTTATGAAAATAATCGAAATAATAGTCATAATAAATCTATATATCAATCAATCAAGCACAATTAATCACGAAATATTAGTGCTTTTTGAGCACTCATCACAACCCCCAACCAGCTTCTTGCTAGTCTCTAGCAAGTGAAGCGACCTAAAATAAAATTAAAAACAAATGAAATAAACCAACCTAACCTAAATCACTTCCGTAGATTGTCACGGTTGCATTTAGCATATGCAACAAGCCTTTAAACCCCTAGGTGGCCCTAGTGGACGAGTTGTAGTCTCGTGAGGGTTTCCAGTGATGATACCCGCAAACATCGTATGACTCTCAAAACTAATAAAGACTCTAAACATACTTGAATCAACCCATACATACGTCTCAAAAATTGTTAACAACAAATGACACACGAAATAGTTAAACATCACCTAAACTCAAAAACAGTCCAAACATCAAACTCATCATGGTAATCGAATTTTGAACAACCAATCAAACCACAAACCCGTTAGTTATACTATCTGACCGTGTCATGCATGATATTCATAGATTACATTTTAATGTCTCATAAATGTGCAAGTAAAATATGAAAGTGAATTTTTGCACTTATAAACTCCATATGCTCATTTTTCAAACTCATCTCCACTAATATAGAAACTAAACTACCTAGAATCAATAGGACTTCATTAAGCTTGTAAAGTTGTGGCTAGGTATGTGATAATGAAAGTACAAAAATGATGTTTTCATATGATAAGAGTACTTTTTATTTCACAAGCATATTTTCAACTTTTTTTTTTTGTTTTTTTTTTTTTTTTTCACCAAATGTTCTTTTCATCCTCCCTTAACTTCAAATGTCCTTTGGATCTTTTGCTTGATTTTCTTCTTTATTCTTGCTTATTATTTCGATCATCAAATTTTTTTTTTTTTTTTTTTTTTTTTTTTTTTTTGATGAAGCAAGACAAATATAACATAATTGCTCATGAAAATCAAATATTACATCGAGTACTCTTATCACTAAGGGTAGTACAATGTATGTCAATGTTGAGTTCAAGGGTGTGCTATTGATAAAATATTTCGGGAAAGCATGAAAAGTTCAAACGGTCCAAAGATGGCCTAAATCATTTTCTAAGTGGCATTTGTTTCTATTATTTCGCTTCAACATGTTTTCAAATGAGTTCTAGAGATTGTTGAGACTTAAAACATATCATGAACATGCATACATTCCACAAATCAGAATAGTTAAACTAACCATGCAAACTACCACAAGTACCACAAAATTCTCAAATTAGATGAATCCAACATTTATGTGCTTCGTTGCTTAGGTAAAAATCTAACATCTCCCATATGTCATCGTCATTACAATCATGTTAATATCATAGATTTCCGGATTGAATCAAGTAGACACGACACTAACTAAAAACAATTCAAGTGACAAAGTTAAAAATTAAAAATTGGTCATATTTCATGCTCATGGAATATTCTTCCCACCCCCAACCTACTTTCTGCATTGTCCTCAATGTGAAAAAGAAGAACAAAAGAAATTAAGAAAAAGTGTAAGAAGTTACCCCCCTTTCGTATGAAATTGTGTCGTTACTCGCTATGCTCCGGTTCACTGTTCCTCGCTTCTCTCATGAAGAATGTATGAACATATATTGAACCTCAAAGTGTATGCACACAATTCACATTCAAACCCAATTTTTAATTATAACTAAGGCAATTGAAGACACAAAAACATCAAACAAAGTTAAACAATCCAAAATAAAATAAAAAGAAATAAAAGAATGTAAAACTAAATAAAAACAAAATAAAGAAAAGAAAAGAAGTTAATACTACCGAATGTGGTGGGTTGCCTCCCACCAAGCGCTTTCTTTAACGTCTTAGCAAGACGTTGCTAATTCTTTTCTATCCACCATCATCAAAGATTTTGAAGTGTGTGATATCAATTTTCCGAGCTAAGATGTCATTAAGCTTGTCCTTCCATCTCGGTAGTTGTTTTCCATGAAGCACAGCACACACTTTTTTGTGGAAGTGGTATAGAAAATAATTTGGAGATGTGCAAGTCTTAGGTGCCTTGTGTGGCATGGGAGGTGAAGATAATTCCTCCTTGTTCTCCTTAGAAGTTTGTAGAATTTGATATTCTTCGGCTTGACATTCTTTGAGAATTGCTTGCTCCCTACCTGTATTTTCTACACAAAGTGGTAAATCATCAAAAGTCTCAGGAAAATAAAAATTTTCAAAATTGTTACCACTTTGAAGGATTATGTCATCCTTCACTTGCTCAATTTGAGTGGGCAACTCTTCTTGTTTTTGAATTTGTTCCGCTAATTGCCCAACTTGCATTTCTATTCTGTTTATTGATGCCTCTATAGACTCCATCCTTTCACTAGTAGATTGTATGAAAATATTCAAGGTTTCCTCTAAGGTTGGCTTCCTAGGTTGATTAGAAACTCTACTTCCTTGTATGAAAGAATTCAAGCTCTCTTCGAAGGTGGCCCTAGATGGATATTGATGAAAACTTGAGCTTTGCATTTGGTATTGTGCATAAGGTGGGTCATATGGTTGAAAATTTGAGCTTTGCATGTTGTATTGGGCATACGGTGGGTCATATGAATTTGAGCTTTGCATGTTGTATTGGGCATAAGGTGGGGTAAAGTTTGCTTGCCATGAAGAATTATGGTGATTTCCCCACTCAGGATTATAGGTACTGAAATAAGGATCATTCCAAGGTGGGTGACATCTCTCATTAAAATCAAAGTTTGGATTAGGGGATGCATAGTAATCACCTGCAAAAGTGCAAACATTAGCATAATGCCCATATAAACCACAAATGCTACATACCTCTATGTCTGTCATATCATGCAGCTCTTCATTTGTATTGGCTCTTGGATTTCAGTATCCAGCCTGATTAGGTGCATTTTAAAATTTGTTGATGTTGTTGATGAACGGTACCTTTCAAAAACTAACAAAAACAACAGAGAAATCAAAGCACCACAGATTAAGCAATTAAAAACACTATTTTTTTGATTTTTTTATTTTCTGATTTTTTTTGAATTTTTTTTTTTTTTTTTTTGAATAAAATAAAAATAAAAATAAAATAAATAAATAAATAAAAGATAACAAATAAAATAAATAAACAAATAAAAAAAATTAAGAAACTCTAAAAAGTTAAAAAGAAAATTATTCAAAACGCCAATTCCCCGGCAACGGCGCCAAAAACTTGATGTGTTAAAATGTGTACTCGCAAGTGTACAAATCACTCGTAGTAAAGTGATAAGCAACTTCCAAGGTCGGTCTCTCAAGGAATTGCAGTGGTTTTAAATAACTAACTTTTTAATCTAAATAGAGTTCTAATGAAAATAAAAGACTAATTAAATAGAGTTATAGTAAAACTAAAACTCTAAGTAACTAGAATCCTAAAGCTAGTAAAACTATAAAAAGGTGTTTGATTTGTAACGGGAACAAAGTACGAGCAATTAAACGAAAATAAAATCGCAATTAAACAATCAATTCAGATATATTTGAAGATCAATGGAGAATGTATGGACGTTTAGCTTGGTTGACCATGCTTGCATCGAAAAGGTATGGTGAGATAACATGAACGTCCTATATAAACTAAACTACCGGCTTTCCTTTTAATTACGAGACTCCTTTTGGCGGGGGTAGGTCTCTTTATTGATTAACTAATTAATTGCCTTTGGCGGGGGTAAATCAAATAGTAATCAAATTATGCGCAAGGAAAACATGCCAATCAAATTAATGCTATGACTAAGTCACTAACTTGAAGCTTCGATTAAGTGTTTCGGAATAAAGTTAAGGTGACGTTCCTATAACTAAATTCTCAGATTTTTCAATCTAACTACGAACATCAAATGGGCCCATGATTATTCATAATCAAATATCTAAACATGCTCTTAATCAAAAAGTAATTTGTTTATATTAAATCAATAAAACATACACCATACACAGTTCTAGCAAACATGGCAACACAAACTAAACATCCATAATAAAACTAGCCAGATATGTTCATATTAATATTCATAGACAAATAAAATACGAACATACACTCCAACGAAAAAAGAAGAAAAATAGAATTCTACAACACCAAAGAAAACCTAGATCTAAATACCGCTTATGGATCGGTTGACGTACTCCTCCGTAAGCTTTATCTTCGATTGTCGACGGCTTCTTTGGATCCTTAGAATGGTTTCTCTTGCTTCGTTTTTGTGTAGCAAAACTCCCAAAGTTGATTGAATGTCGTGTTTGGTTGCAAAATTGTAAAGTGTAAGAGTTGTGTACCAATTCGAGTTCTGGTTGTAAAGGGGGTCTAAAGGGGGTATTTATAGATGTAAGGCATTCCTGATTGCAATAGGAATAGGCGCGCCGCGGCATGCATTTTTCCCGCCGCGGCGCAACACAAAATTTGGAAAATATGCAAAAACCCGAGAGCTCCCCGCCGCGGCATACAATTCCCTCGCCGCGGCGCGCAATGCTTCTATGTTTTCAGGATCAAACCCGAGAGCCTCACGCCGCGGCATGCAATTCTCTCGCCGCAGCGCGCATTGGTTTCCTTCTTTTCACGTCCCCCCTTACATATGTGATGGCACATTATGTAAGGCTTACATATTTGTCTCGTTTAGCCCGTAACTCGTGATCCGAGCGCCGTAAGTGTTCCGTCTTCGCGTGTTTTCATCATTTGACTCATTTTGACGCTAAAAACACCTGAAATGCACTAAAATATACCCGTGACTCCGAATGGATAGATTTATGAAAATAATCGAAATAATAGTCATAATAAATCTATATATCAATCAATCAAGCACAATTAATCACGAAATATTAGTGCTTTTTGAGCACTCATCATAACCTTAATTAAGTAAATTGCCAACTTGGAAAATATTTATAAAAATATATACATTTAAGTTCCCACCACACTCGTAAAGTATAAAATGAACGTCTTTCTCATAAAGGTAGCATTATCAATAAGATTTTTGTGGAGAACTGAGCTTCTCTATGACCTCGTTGTTTTACACAAACAAAAAGCACTGAATGTAAAAGTACAAGTGGGCTTAATGTACACATACATACATACATCAACGGACTACATGCTTTGAAAAAGGAATATGAAGAAGCCCCAACATGAAGACACCCTTCTAGATATCATCTCTGTACAAAAGGAAACACTTCAAAACACCAAAAAGATACGACCCTATCTACAGATCTTTTCCCTTTATCTAAGGTCCCTTTTCTTCCCCACATTACATCAAATCACAAAGCAATTAATAAACTAAAGACTCCCTACCACTAACACCACCACCACCACCACCACCACCACTACTCACTTCCTTCCAAAAAAAAAAAAAAATTTTATGGCAATATTATATGTATGTGTTTATTACATATATCAAATAATTAAAAGATGTGTTATTATTAAATTATATTTATAGTTAAAAATATAGGATGTTACCACTTCTTTACAAGGATTTTTTTTTTTTAGGAAACAAGGATTAATTATGTATATTTCAATTTGACATAAAAATTATTTTCCAAAATTTTAACCCAAATTGTCTTAAACAACTTTTGTATTTGTTTTTAATAAAATAAAATAGTAAATTGAGATGTATAACCTTACAGTCTATTTGGACATAAAACGCTTTAAATAAAAGTGATTTATAAAATATTGCTTTTCTAAAAAATATAAGGAGCTCAGTTTTGTTTGTTTTTTTTAAAAAAAAAAACAAAAAAACATTTATTGTTTTCACAATAATTCCACATACATTAAAAGTGCTTTAAAAAATTGTTTGAGCGAAGAAAATCCCTTTCTAATAATGCATGAGTAACCTCAATATTCACCGCTCAAAAAGTAGGTTTCCAACTTGAACTACAACATAAAATAAGAATATAATCTAACCCATTATGCATCATTATTTAAGTTAAAATTAATTATTAGTTTTTTCGTATACATAAAAATATTGAATTTATTTATTATTATAAATAAATAATTTAATTAAAAATAATAATTTTTTATAATATTAAAAATATATAAATTTAGAATAAAAAATATGCACAATACAAACAAACATATAACTCGAATTTACATTCTCAAGTTTACAACTCACTCTTTCAATAAATAAATAAATGTTTACAACTCACTCGTTTCTCTACTCAAAAAATGCCAGATGGGTAATGTATTGTCTAACCTAACTGACAAGAAAGATTTTACTTAATTATTGACCTAACTTACTACATTACCATTTGTTCCCATATAAGGGACCAAATGAGTGGGCTTTATTCTACTACTTGGTAGGTTTGCTAAATTTGTTTCAAGATTCACTGTATTTGAAATTCGTACTCACACTAGAAAATGAATTTAGCTTAAAATAATTAAGTCTCATAAATATATAATTTCTTTTAAAAAAACAATAAATTAGCCTATTAAATTTATAATAATAAAACTAGCACTATTTGTATTCAAACTTATATTTTTATAATTAAAAAAAATGATTAATATGTCTTTTTTTTTAACACCCGTTCAATTATAATTGAACGACGACAATTTAGACACGTTCAATATTTTACATTCAAATTAAACATTCAATATTATTAAAAATGTTAATTTTATTATTATAAATTTTAATTGTGTTGGTTTTGATAAATTTTCATTTCTTTTTTGTCAGAATCATTTATAACATATCTTGCCCATGCCAATCATTTCTAAGCTCCTAAATAAATGAAATGGCTTCTAATCAATTCAATGCACACACATCCCAAAGATGAACCTCCATACTTGTACAAGTACAAAAGCCAAGCACAATGAATTCTTTATTCTGTAAGCACTAAGCAGGAAGTGTTGTTATGACATGAGTAAAACGGTATTTATTTCATATAAATATATTTTTAATTTAAGTAACAAAATATAATTAGATAATTTTTTTTTACTCTATAAGACTTTTTGCAACCGGTGGATCGATCCTTAGATACAAAATATCTCAAAATCGAGAGCACAACTAGATAGCAATAATTTAGAAGTTGACAAATTTGCACTTAAACTTGATTTCTTTTTTTTTTTTTTTTTTTTTGATTTTGTGAACTTAATAAAGACTCAATATAGTTATCATTTCTAGCATATTTTTTTATAAAAAGTTTCTTAAGATAGTCAACCGTTTAACTCTGCAGTTACAGAGAAAATTCCATTTAAAGTGAGAAAGATAGAAAGTAAGTAAAGGAGATAAAAGTGGGGAATCCAAAGCTTTGCAAGAGAAACAGTACATATGACATAAGAATTGTCCCAAGCGCACCAAGCATCACAAAAGGTGGGTAGGGTCCCTCACTGTGTTAAGAGATATTTTTTTAAAAAAAAAAAATCCAATATCATTCCCTTTTCCTTCTCAACTCTAAAGCCTCTCTCCATTAATCTAATGTCTCCAACTTTGATCCAACCCTCTTCAAAGTATAGGCTCTAACTCCTCCATTCAATTACACATCCTTTGCCCTCATCATCTAATCAAAAAAGAGAGAAAAAAAAATGATATTACAAGGAGAAGAAACAATACCGAAAAACAAACAGCTAACTGAATTATCAAGTGATCAGAACTTTGATGCCATTGAAGAAACAATAGTAGACGGTAATTCAGAAGAGTGGCTAAACCTTAGTCTAGGTAGGAATTTGATATCAACAACAACTACTACTACTACAACTGATAACTTAGACTCACAATCAAGACCTATCTCAAGCAATAAGGTATTTTCTTGTAACTTTTGCAAAAGGAAGTTTTATAGTTCACAAGCATTAGGGGGTCATCAAAATGCTCATAAAAGAGAAAGAGGAGCTGCTAGAAGATATCAATCTCATAGAATGATGTCAATGATGGGTTTACCTATGAATACTTCTTCTTCTTCTTCTATGGTTAGGTCACTTGGGGTTAGGCCCCATTCACTTATCCACAAGACTAATAGAGATGGGACTTCAATTGTAGCAAGATTTGGTGATTCTAATACTACTGGGTTTGGAATGCTATGGACACCTAGCTTTTTGCTAGATAATCCTATGGATTGTATTTGGCCTGGAAGTTTCCGTTTGGATCCACAAGTAGTACCAGAGCAACAATCTGATCATCCAGTTAAGGTCGACTTAAACCTAAGCTTGTGAATTTATCTTTGTCTTCAACCCTTGTTTTGAACTATTTATGGTCTCATGATATCTTCTCTATCAGAAGTTGTATTTTGAACTAACACATGTTATGAAATGAGGCTTACTGTAAAGACTCAGTTCCTAGTTCCCACCCATTCATGTACTACGAGGAAGCTAAGGAAAAACATTTAACTAAATTCCACTCTAGTCATTTTGATCCAACATGTCCTTTTTTTCTTTTTTCTTTTTTCTTTTTTCGGATTTTTTTTTTTTACTTTAGTAACAACTGAATGTAAATTTGTTACAATTGGACACAAAACATTTCATTAGTACTTCAACTTTTGCTTCTTCTCCCTCCAAGCAGAAGTTGAAAAGTGAAAATGTGTTCTAAGATAAGTCGATGTTTGGATTACAATTCATACCATCTACCAAGTTAATTTGTGCTGATTAGCAAATAATAATAATAATAAATGAAAAATATAAAGTTCATTTGTGCTTCTGTTTGGTGCTACCATTTTATTATATTTTTGTTCCTGGTTTCCCTTCTTGATTGATTAAGCAATTACCATCCATCTAAAAACAAAGTTGCTGATTCAAAAGTTACCTACAAATTGACCTTAAGAGAACTAACATGTCAGAGCTCCTGAGGGTTACCAAAAATTGGTTTATTTGCCTTTGGCTTGCAGCTTTATGGAATTCTCAAGCCGTAGTTCTCATAATAAACAGAATTCTCAAGCCGCAATTCTCATAATAAACAATCTACAACAAAAGAAAGCATTGTTCAACAAATCTTCTGAACTTTGTAATCTATCTTTTGCTCCCTCACTGTGTAGACCCTAGAACTATGCATGATTTCAGGACCTTCACAACAAGTCATTCTTGTTTCGGTTTGGAATGATATCCATTATGAGTTAGTAAACACTCTTAAATAATATTACTTGTCTAACATAAGTAGGAAAGATAATATGAATGTTTAGAGAGGGAAAAAAGGGTTAAGACTTAAGAGACATGAACGGTTTAACATTCTGTTGGAGTTGGACCATAACGAATAGGAATAACTTCAATCCCCTTGCATGAAGACACTTTTTACAACTTTACAAATTACCAGGAACTTTAAGCTTTTGGGCCTTATGCTTGACGATGGGAAGCCTCTGGCAGATGATGCTGGGATCATTATATGCCGCAGAATCAGAAGGGTATCCTCTCTGCACCATTCAATCACCCAGTCAAAGAACAGAAAAAACAAATAAACCAGTTCGGACCTTAAATTACGCATATTTGGAGTCTATGCCAAAAAGTCCTAATATTGCGTACAATCTGTGGATAGCCTATATGAGTAATGTAGAGCCCTACATAGCTCATGTATATGCTTGCTTAAAAATTGTGTATAATGAATCCGTGATTTTGGGACCTTGTCCAAATAAACCTTGAAGCTGTGAGTATGACCTCTGTTTTTCCGTGTTTGTTATAATTCAGCAAGATGCCCATTTGAAGAGGGGGAAAAAAAGAGCATAAAGAAGAAAAAATTAACAATAAATTAGTGACTCATTTCCTAAAATTCAGCCGGTTGTGTAAATATATTATAAGTTTATCATGAAAACTTTCATGCAGGCAGTCCATTAATTGTAAATGGATGATTAAGAACATCTACTCTCTGCTAAACACAAATTTATTTCCTTTTCTTATATCAAGATCTAACAACTACAACTTAAACAAGGAACTATAACGGATTGCATATAGTCCAGAAAAAATATAAATGATCCCTGCCAGGGTAGTCCACACATGCATGAGCAAGGACAATAACTTACAGCAGATAAAGCATCAAATGTTGCTTCTCTCCAGCAGCTTTCTCGAAGAATTATAGGATTTTTAATGTCACTGAATATGCAATGCATACGAGTGTCCCGTAGTCTCATAAGCATGCCATCAACTCTAAGCTGTTACAAGAGATCAGTCAGTCAATCAGTAAATAAATGAAATTAGAAAAATTGAAGGATGGACTCGTGACATTGATAAGTGCTTCGGACCAAACTTCCTCAAAAATGACTTCAAATGAAATTTTTTAGCTTGAGAGAATCTATCTCACCCAGAATCGAAGGAGAAGAAACCAGGAACTTGGCATGACTCTCTGAAAAATCAATAATGACACGATCAGTCCTCACCCATTGTAAAACAGTCGCAAGCAGATCATACATGGCCAGTCACAAATAGTGAGAAATTGAAGAGTTACCACTTTTACAGTTAGAAGTGACACTCCACTGTCAGCTAATTCATCTTCATATAGTACAACCTGCTCAATTAAAAGAACAATGTTGCAAAAGGTAGGATAATACTTTGCAGGAAAAAGAACAAAGACACACACATATGCTACTAGTTATCATCCAAGGCGTCCACCTCATCATAGAAGAGAATAGGCTCTTTCAACGCCAATGTGGCTAGATCAATTTGCTCTGTGCAGTCCTCCCATTGAAGATTGTAGGTTTCCTCAGAGATGTTCTCACTTTCATGCTGCGAATATAAAGTCCTCGTAATTATTTAATTTATTTTTCAAACATATATGTCGTATTTGCAAAATTAAGTAATGCAAGAGACAGAAACTAAGTCTTAAATTAAGAAAGAAAAGACATTAAATACTAGAACAAGGGTCAAGACAGAGCGCAATTAATTACAAAAGCTGAGAAAATTGAACACAGTATTTTCTCCTCAGGGCATGAAATTTAACAAGTTAAAAGTTCTACCTATAGGATGAGGAAACACACACCTTAGTCGGGTCCAACTCAACCATTTCACTTCCACAGTATGGTGTAGTGAATGTATAATCATAATCAAGTATCACTTGTTGGGATGGTTTGCTACATACAGAAGATGAATGTTAGACACAATACAGCTATTTTAGAACTAAAATACATTTCAATACTGATTCATACATCAATGTAAAGGAAGTTTCTGGTAAAAAAACAACAGACCTTATTCAACTTGGACCATTATATTCTACAATCGCATTATCCAAGAGGGTTAGTGTAAGAATAAACTATCCCAATACCTAGAACACAATAATAATAAAACCCACCTGAAAGAAGTTTCTCGGCAGAACCAGAGGTGAAAATTTTCAAAGATTTAGAAAGAAAAATAAACACAACTGTCTTCAAGAAATAGCACTACAAGTTCAAACCAAATGCATACGAAAATAATTCATGTCAAAGTCTACTATAAAGTAACCCAAATCCTTTAACCAATGGAAGTGAGCTTCAGTTTCTGCAACCAGATATAATCTCTTATAATATAAAGGTAAAACAACAACGATTCCTAGCTTTATTTACCAACGGAATTTCCATTTTGCAGCAGCTGGAACTTCCACTGGTGGAAGGGCTTCCTGTTTCCACCCAACTAAAGCATCAAATGCATTGAAATAAATTTTGGTGCCACTCTTTATGTGCTTCAGAGTAAGACAGCTATTCCCAAATACCATCTCCGGTAAGTGAGATGTCTGGAGCTTTTCTTCCCATCTGCAACAAAATAAAACCTTAAATCAACCAACGACACCAAACAAATCAGTAGAACAACACGATAACCCCCACCCTAGCCAAAGCTTCAATCACTTTCAATGACTATCAAGTAAAATGAAAACGTTTGTGAAAATTCGGGTAATGAGCAATTGGGAACTAAAACCTATGGAACTGCTCTGGATTGGAGCGGACTTGCATATAAAAGTCAAACTTAAGGTCAAAATTTTGGCAAAGACACAAATAGTTTGAAGGTATTTTTGCAAACACGATAAGCCCTCATTTTCCAAAGGACAAGATCAATCAAGTTTGTCAAATGAACTATTGGGTACCTAAATACTAGGGTATTGGACTCCATTACGAACAAAATAAGCTATAAGGTCAAAACTATCCGCGATCTTACAAAAACTAACCAGAAATAATTACCAAAAAATGAAATAAGGAAAGTGAATTACAGTTGAACAGAGGAGGAGTTGAGAATAGAGCGATTGCGAGATTCGACCTCCCAACCATGAATTTGGAGGCCACGGCGTCCATCAGAGAGAAGCTTAGCTCCGGCAGATTTAAGGTCCTTCTCATCCACTTTTACTTCCATTTTCTTCAGTTCGATCGTCCCCAAAAATTTACAGTGGCTTTTCTTTTACTCAAATTTTCTTACAATTGTTCTCTTCTTCGGTTCAAGTGTATCGGCTAGAGAAGCTCGGTATAAAGAATGTCTCACAAACAAACAGCACTTCGAATAACGGCAGCGACTCACTGTAAATGCCCGCGGATTCCAAACTGACCTTTTTTTTATAGAGAAATTACTGTATAAGCCCTCAGATTTTCCGAAATTGCAAAAGGCTTCCTACATTTCAGAAAATAGGATGCCACGTCCACATTCATATTATTTCATTACAATATTTTCTATCTAAAATTTATTAATTTTGAATTTTTTAACAAATGCTTATCACTGTTTTTTTTTTCTTGTTAAAGGGGTTTCTTTTTAAATAAAGAATAAATATATTTATTAGTTATCAGCTCTTTTTATTACATTAACTTTTCATTTTATGACATTTTTTTTTATATTATTATTATTTTAAAAAAAAATTATAAAAACATTTTCAATTGTATATATACTATGATGAATAATATTAAAAACATATAAATTTATACATTTATTATGTTGTGTCACGTAACCAAATAATTATAAAAAATGATAAGTTATTTCATTTTTTATTTTTTTACCACATGTAACATTTATTAATGTTAGTACAAATATGCTTACATTTTGTAACATAACTAACACACATCTTGGCATCTGCCTATTACATTATGTTTCAAAGTCAAATTGAATTATTGCAATTTGGTTGTGAAATTTCATAAAAATGCATAACGTTAAAAGTTAAAATTGTCCATAAACAATTACATTAGTTTAAAAAGACATGACTAGCAAAAATCAGAAGGATGAAACTAGGCAGACAGAATCCTTTCAAGGAGGGGCGGAGGAATTCTGTATCAATGACGAGCGAGATTAGCAGAAAAGATTCATAAAACATTTATAAGACCAACTTACCAAAGAGAGCAATAAATTTAGAGCATGCCCTCCCCATAAAAATGAGTTACATGGACTTTGGAGTTAATTGTTTAAGACAGCACAATCTTGTCATCCCAAAAGATCTCTAAAGAAGAGTTGAACTATCGACTTTGAATCAAATTTGAAGCATCAGCCAACAGATTTCCTCCTTGTTCTGGTTCCGTAAGCATGTTCCCGAGTTTCTGGTACAGCCGGCGATTTTTGTGCCTTGATAGTTGAATCTAGATTTGATGTCTCTGGCCTACTCTTTCTTTTTCTAGAATTTGGTTTAGTAGACTTTTGTCCACTACTTTCTACTGTGACAGCTTCAATGCCCTCTTCCTGAGCAACATTACCTATTCTTTGTGATTCCCTATGCTGAGACCCATTAGAAATGGTATTTTTTATGCTTGTTGATTTTTCTGATTCAAGAGGTGTTGTTTGTGAAATGGGAGTGGCTTCTTTGGTAGGACTTTTGTTTATACCATCTTGTGTACTAGATGAATGGCGTGTGCTCCATCGAACGTTTTCAAACCATTTGCTGACCTGAAAAAAAACAAATTATGAAACAAAACATAAATCTTACTACAAGTCTTTAATTCCTCAAATATAACTGAAATTTCAACAGGTCTTCATTAATGGAAGTAAATAACACCTGATGCGGTGTGATTCCTAGCTCTTGAGCCAAACTTTCCTTTGTAGCTCTGTTTGGATATTGGTTTTCCTTGAAGGATTTGTAGAGTCTCTGCAGAAATGAATCACCGTTACGAGCAGAAAAGACTGGGTTGTTAGCATGACAACTGATTCAGTAGTAAGTTTAACTTCATATTACCTGAGTAATAGCTTCACCGAGTCTCCTATGTGATGATGGCTTGCGTTTTCCAGCAGTAGAAGCTGATCTAGACGAACCTTCAAGTGATTTACTCGGTGAGTTATTTGAATTTTCTCCGTTAGATTTTAGACGAGCTCTTCTATTAGTAGTACGCTCTTTATCTTTTTGTTTATTATCTATGGCTTCAACAACTGCTCCATTAGTAACAACTGAAGCACTTGCATTTGCTGGCACTGGAGCAACTTGACCAGCAGTGTTATTCTTTCTTGGGGCACAGTTTTCAGACCAATCTTCATCACTCGAGTCAGAAGAATCATTCCCATATGTCTCCTAAACAAATAAGTGCAAATAAAACAAAGATAATCAAACTAAAGCGTGAAAAACTCCACACAAAAAACACATGCAAAAGATAGATCTTCAATTGTAAAGGGAACAAAGTTGTCAACCACCGATAGAGATTCAATATCTTCATAAACCCAAAAAATATATATACTGATAGAGTTTACAATGGTGTTTTAAGTACCACGTTCCATAAAAATGAACGAAATTGATATTACAGATTTACAGGTAATGGCATGAAAAAAATTTCCCTAAATATATGATCTAAGTACGTGAATGTATATCTGAGCAGGTTGCATGTTCCCCAACATTTTATTGTTAGGCTAAATTGGTAAGAGCTCATAAGTCCACTCTTTTTTTTTTTTGATAGAGCTCATAAGTCCACTCTTGATTACTATGTATTTTATATAACTTGACCAATAAAATTAATAGAAACAAAATTTCAAATGTCTCGTTTCTTACTCCTAATGATACCTATTCTTCATCTACCAGCAGCAACATTCATGCTATAACTATAAGAAAGCTAAAGTAATATATTCTACTATATTTATCAAACAAGTGGATCACAAATGATAGAGGAAAGTGGTTGGTATGGTCAGAAAAGGAATAATCTCATTATGTATATTTATGATCATCACAAATATTTTTTTTTTTTTTGGAACAAAAAAGACTCCTCAGGAGGAAACGGAGTAACGCCCACTATGCTCCATTCATCCGGATCACCGCTTAGAGAAAGTACCCGCAGTGGCTAGCACCTCAGGCTATCGTCAGAGGGGTCTTTATGAACAATTACGACTTTTTCACCCCTCGAACCCAGAACCTGGTGCATGTAGCATAGTGGGTAACGCTACTGACATATTTTAAAGAAAAAAGGCAATAGTCAATCATAGCACATTGACAACATGCATATAGAAACTCACATCATGCAGCCTTTTGTAATCCAATCTTTCTACTTGTCTCCTCTCTGGTACATGTGGAGAACCATCTTCACCAGAACCTGATTTTAATAGACACAACAGCTCATCTTTTAAAGGCGGCTTTTTTCCACCACATTTAGTACTTTGTCCATTACATTTTCTGTAAGACCTAGAATCTTGAAGCAATGACATGGGAGCGTCATCATTTTCAGAAGACCCATTACCAACAAGAGCAGCAAGATCTTCGGAGTCAGATGTGAAATCTGAACTTGAACTTTCCTTTATAACGTCTTCATCAATTTTTGGGGCATCAGGATCATAGTCATTATCCTCTGAATCATCAGAAGGTAACCCATGATACGGATCATCATTAGGTGGAGCCTCAGGTCCTTCTGATGCAGATGCATATTCAGATTCATCAGAACTCGACACATGTTTCTGAATCTTTTCATCCGCTTCCAGAACATCAGGATCATAATCATCATCATCAGAGTCATCAGAAGGAAGTCCAAGGTTGGGATCCTGATTTTTCCCTTCCGCTGCTCTAGCAACCTCAGGATAAACCTTCTGCAAATGGAGTAGGAGCATGTTAATGGACTAAAATCATGACAAATGTATGATCAATATATATGGTAAAAGTTAAAGCAAAAAATAATAATAATATATGGTAAAAAGACTAGCATTTCATTGACCTCCCAGCTGTCAGTAACTGAAAGATCTGTTCCTTGGGATTCATTAAGTAAATCAATGCAATCTACTTTGCAGTCACATCCAGGGCAGAGCCAACCCTCATCATCAGGGGGAACTGCAAGCATCAAGGAGATAAACTTAAGTTCTAATATAGAAAATAAAATTATTTCATCTCAAAGTAAACGAAAAAGAGGTAAATTATGTAAACCCTAGGGTTCACATAACCAAACTAATACATAAGAATTAAAAAAGGCAAAACAGGTAGATCAATTACGTAAGAGTAAACAAATACAACAAGCAGCAAAAAAAGCCAAATTAACATTCTAAAAATTTAGGAGACTGTAAGATGTTAAAAATTCCTCCAATGTGAAGCATAATAGGTCACAAAATAGTCAAATAGATTCTCAAAAAAAGAAATAACAAATTAGCTTGATGGTTGGGGCATTACTTTCTTCACTTAACAAAGGCGGATTCACACATAACTGGTGGAACCCACGGTCACAAGCACCATCGCAAAGGATTATATCATTACCAGCAGACAACTCTTTGGACCCACATTTTGCACAATATATCTGTCCAATACATTCAGAATAGTAATTATTTTTCGTTAAAAATCAAGGGTGAAAAAAAAATATTTAAAAGAAAGAAAGAAAGGGGAAACAATGTCCTACATCCTCACTGTCAATCTGCCCTTCAGAATCAAATAAAGATTCTGGAAACATCCCTTCAGCACATATTGAATCAAGACGCTGAAAGAGATCTCTAATCTTCAGTTTACGCCTTAATATTTCAGATGTAGCTCGTTCAAGCTCTTTTTCTGGCTTTAACTTTTCTAGGCTGCAAAATTACAGAAGTCAGAGCTCAGTATCATAAAAAAAAAATTATATGAAATGACAATAAGATAATTCAATATCAAAAACCAAATAAAACAATAGGAAAAAAGGAGATGACATGGAGTTTTAGATATCTCATATCTGCAGGAAACTACAAAAGAAAAAGGAAAATTATCTAGAAATAGCTGAAAAAGAAAATAACAAGAAGAAAACAGAAGACAAAGAAAGAAATAGAAAAGCAAAAATTACATGAAAGAAACTTGGGAACAAATGATCGAGGAAGGAAATGGGGAGAGAAGAGAGGTCCTGGGACATATTCATCTGGTATTTTATTACATAAGAGTACTGCTTCTATAATAATAATGCACTAAAAACATCGTGCTCATGGCCAACTCAATGGGGAGATTTTTTTAGAAAAAGAGTACAGAATTATCATCAAAATTGCCACAAAAACTATCGATTAACATCGGTCAAGCAAACCATTCATAAAGCACTAATATAAATGCAGAATAAACTAATTATGTTCATGGTCAACTTTATTGCATAAATTAATCACCTGTAACCCTTCCAGCCTTCGCTAGAATAAGCATCAATTAAATTCTGCTCATACGCTATTCGGTTGAGTAAGTATCTGAGATGTTTCCTGATTTGTGAAAATTCATCAGCCATGATTCTACTCTCTCTTCTATTTTTTATCTTCTTTCTTTTATGCTCTCTTCCATTGCTTGCACTACCCAGATTATTACTCGATTCTGGAGCATTGGGTTTCTCTTGGACTCTTGAGCGCAAAGCTCTGTCACTAGGCACCAAAGATCTCAACATATATTTTTTCTTTATTGATTTGCTACCTCTTTTGGCCTTATGTCCCAATCGTGGATAATTTTTATTTTTTTGAACGCTCTTTGTGGGTGTTTGATCATGACAATGATATTCAGTAACATTTATAGAAGATTTTTCTGGTTGTTCGTCATCAACTATCTTGTTTATATCTCCCTGAGGTGATTCCAGTTGTCCGGTGACAGAAGCCTCAACCATGACTTCAAGGGAAGGCCTAACATGCTCAGTAACAACATACTGGAATTCTGCAATGCTAGATTCAATTGGAACATTTTCTAGCATAAAAGAACCAGGTTGATTTTTTTGTTCAGATATTTCAGTATTTACACTTCTTGAACAGAAATCTGTGTTTTGAACTAAAGTAGACTGATGAGGGCATGTGCTGTTCTCAGCCAGGCAATTCTTGCTCACCTCTTCAGAGGGCACTAGCACATCTAATTGTCCACATGATGTCAAGTTTACATTACCAGAAACCAATTCCACTTCATTTTTGACAACACTGGTGTACACCGCATGGTCAGTTTCATCTGGTTTTTTATTGGAGCCATGATGGTTGTTTTGCTCCAATCCTTCCCGACACAAATTTCCAGCATCACTTTCATGAATCTGTTGTCTTGTAGCTAGATGGTTGGAAGACATCTCTCCATCCAGACTAGTCACATTCCCAGGAACATATTCCACGTTACTATGGGGATAGCTACATACTGCAACTGAGGTTTGTACTGTTTCATTTTGCACATAATCAAATCCATGCTGCCGTTCCACTGATGATACTGTGGATACATTCTCAGTACCAAATCCTTGAGGCTGTCCAGTGCTAGGATGCTTTAGTTCTAATGGTTTAGTATATGCATGCTCAGAACCAAATTCCTGTGTCGATTCTAACACAGTTTGTTGTGGGCATGGAGTTTCTTCACTTTGGATAGTCTTGTTAACATGTTCTGAAGATGGTCCCAGTTGCTGGAAAGAACTATTGGCCACATTTGCAGAGACTGATTGCAGCTGCTCATTATCAATGTTCAACTTTTCCATGCTAGTTTCCCCTCGTTCATTATGAACCATCAATGGTTCAACTGGGTGTATCTCCTCAGATGGTCCAGTTTCATACATCTGTCCTTGGCGTCTAGAAACTTCTGGATGTAAAGCATCCATATCGACATAGAAGGCTGTTATGAATAACGGAAGTACTATCTGTCTGAAAATCCAATCCTAACAGGAAGGCATAACTTACTTAAATAATTACTCTGAGTAATACGTGATCCAGCATCAACCCAGTCTTCTAATGAAAAATATTTTACAACAGACTTATCTTCAAATGTACAGAAAGTCTCAAGTTCGCAAGAACAAGCTTCCCTCCAAAATTGATGATTCAGAGAACACCTGTCAACTGCATATGTGGTTGAGATTTGACAATGTCACATAACAAACAAACATACAGCTAGCAAGTTAGCAATTAAATAAACGTAAATATGCTAGTCCATATTCACCACTGATACGCAAATGTACGTCTTAAATGCATGTTATGAAGTATGAACTACTAACCATCTAGATTACTATGATAACTGTACATATAAACATCACCATTACAAAATAAGCCCACATAAAGAAAAGAAAAAGGCTTACATTATCCATAGGAAAAATTTTGAAATTTCTTTCCAAGCATTCATTGCAAAAATGCTTAAATTTTAGCAAACTAATCGAGATTCAATTCAAGCATTCCACAGAGACATGCTAACTTCGAGCTATTAAATCTCAGCTAGAACATTGAGCTCAATTAAATGCAAAGGACACAACACAATCCTAAATATTCAAGCTCCAAACCTCAAAAAAGAAGTCCTAAACAACAAAATAGCACCACCTTTTGCTTACCTGTATTCTCCTTCGTCAATAAAACAAAATGAATAACCAAATTAACCACACAAAAAGGGACCGAGAAGCTCAGTTCAAGTATGCATATTGCTCATTGTAAGATATCGAAAACTAGAACCACAAAAAACACAACTAACAAAATGAAACTCAAACTCTTATTTTCCAGAAACGAAGACAAATTACACAAATTAATAAAAAGAAGAACAAACAATTAGAAGAAGTTACCTCATCTGGCTTGTGAATCTAATAATTTCTTCTGCTACCATTCCAATACAATTAGAGAGAGAGGGAGATGGGTAGAGAGAGAATTGGATCAAATTGTTGTGAGGGAGTTAGTGTGTGTTCCCGATAGTTCTCGCACCGCCGAGAGAAAAAGCGGTTCTCACTTAGTCTCGGACTCGAAATCCTCTAAATATGGGCCACCGTTGCACGTTTCTACTAATAGGGGGAGGGGCGCGTCTGTCTTGTATGCTATTTTGCGCCTGCGGCGTGAGAGTGTCGCGGTTCCGAATTCTTATTTTCTTGGAGCCAATGATTGACTTGGGCCTGGGCCATTTTCCTAGCCGGCATTAGTCGCTTCGCCGGATCCATTACCTAGATAAGTTTGTAGAATTTTGGGTGAATTTAATATTAATAAATATTTTAATTCTATAATTATTAAAATAAGTCTATGTAATCTCATAAATTTAAATTTAAGTGACAATTTGTTAAGAATATTAAATTTTATTATTAAACAAAAATATATTATTAAATTATCATTAAAATATCCCCAAAACTAAAATAATAATAATAATAAGTCCATTTAGTTCATCAGACCCACAATTCCAGCAAGTAAGCATGATTCTCTTCTGCAGCTTTTTTTTTTTTATTACTTTAATATATATTTTTTGTTTGCAATTTTTACCTTCATTCAGCACTTCCATAGTACTTTTTAATTAAAAAAACAGAAACTCAGATATATGTGAATAGAGTTCATTCCCGGATCTTTAAAAGGTCTCATAATGAGCTGGGAATTCGAGTTTATCATCATTGTAGAGTGTAGATATAGTTAGCCCGAATTGTGGGTTTGATGAATCTATTTTTATTTATGCGGATATTTTATTGGTAATTTAATAATATTTTAAAAAATAATATATGTGAGATGCATGTATTTATTTAATGATAAAATTTAATATTTTTTTAAAAAAATTGTTCTTAAATGACTTAAACTAAATTAACCTATTTTAATAATTACAAAACTAAAGTAACAATCGAATAAAATTCAAGAACTAAATTAACCCAAAATTCAAAGTTTGTATAAATAAATGCAAATAATACTTGTGTACTTATTTTTAAATCTATATTAATTACACGTATTAAAATTAATTTAAAAATAAATAAATAATTTTATTATGTATCATAATATAATTAATATAAATATAAATATAAATTTATATAATTATATCTTCTTCGCTCTTATATTTACAAAATACCATTCATCTAATAAATTTTATAATCCTTTTAACTACCAGATATTTTTTAGTACAAATATATATCAATTAGTTCTTCTACAAAATAAATTTATTTTAAAAAATAATTTTTATTTTTAATAAATTATAATTTTAGTATTAAAAAATCCAAGCAACCAAAATATAAAGACTTAATTATTCAATTAGTTCATAAATTTTAAATAAATTTATAATTAAATTACCAAAATTTTAAATTATATAATTAAGTTCCAAATTTTTAAAATTGTATACATAGGCTAACTTTTTAATTATGTAATTTAATCTACAAAATTTTAAAAATTTATACATAGGTCATATTTTAGGTACTAAATTACATATTTTTGAATAAAAAATAGGGATTTATTTATAAATTTTTAAAAATTTGGAGATTAAATTATAGAATTTAAAAGTTTAAGAACTTATGTATGAAATTTTAAAAATTTTGTGACTAAATTATAAATTTTAAAATTTTTGTATCTAAGGATAAATTTGGTTAATATTTAAGAATTAGTTATATATTAATATGTTCTCAAATATTATGTAATGAAATTCATATATTTACGAAGAATAATTGTATTTGTTAATAATACACGCATGGTATTAATCACCCACTTTTTTAAATAGTATGTTTGTTTTATTTTCTATGTTGAAGGGTATTGATGAACTCTTCCTACTTCTTTTGTAAACTTTGTGCTTAAACCTTGTAATTAATTTTTTGTAGCCATTTATAATTAACAAAATTATTTTTTAATTTGTCGAACAAAGTGCAAGCAAATAAATAAGTATAAATATATGTCATATTCGTAATTATTACCAACGATCATGCCTTAATAAATATGGAGGGGGGAAATCGATGAGTTGTATGGTATTTCATAACATAAAAAAATAGAGAAAATTAAGATGAGGTTTGTATAGTTTGTATTCCAGAAACTCTTCTCGTCGTCGTCGGTTCCAATCCCCGAGGTTAGCTAACAGTTTGAGCTGCTGATCGTTGCAATGAATTGAATTTTGGAAAAGTTTCTGAGATTCTTTGATTTAATCCCTTATTTTCATGAACTATGTTGTGGACGAAAATTGGAAATTGCTAAATTGAAACTGAGTTGGACGTGGAATCAGTTCAAAATGTTGGTAGCTTGTGTATGTTATATGCTGGTTTTTCTTGCTATTGTTGAGAAATTGTATTATTTAACAGCGTATATTGTTGAGAGAGAAAAGTTGGGTATTGAAGTTTGTAATGTTGCTGTTAATGAATCAAACACATCTATGGTAACTAAAAATTATTTTATGAGATTATCGTTCTTGTTATGGATGCATAATTATTATCATATTGTATGTTAATTTACTGCATTTTGAATTGTAGCTTTGTAGAAGTTAGCTTTGTTGCTGCTTCACTCTTATTGGAAAAATGAAAAACTAGTGGAAGTTCGTCCTGGTAAATCTCATTGCCTAAACTAGGATTATCTTTTTCTTTAACGTTTTCGACCATGTGAATGACTTTACAGCTTATTTTTCTGTAGATGGGTCGAATACTGCTTTTGACGATCTTATCTTGTGAACTATACATTATTCTAAGAATCTGCCAATGTTTATATTCTTCTAGAAATCAAATCTCACAAGTTTGATTCACGAGATAGAACCTCTGGATGTGAGCCTCATCCAGAAAGTTGTTCCACCTGCCACGGTTGATGCAATGAAAAGAACCATCTCTGGCATGCTAGGCTTACTTCCTTCTGACCAAGTTCAAGTCCTTAATGAGGCTTTGTAGGAACCTCTCTCCAAGTTGTTGGTTTCTTCAATGATGACTGGGTATGTTAATCTTCTCTGGGTTAAGGTCCCTTAATTCGTTTATTTGCTGGAACGTAAGAGTGTGGAGTCATCGATATTTCTGAGGGAATTGGTATTCGGCTTAAAAGGTATTCAATTATACGATTACTTTTTCCTTTAGGCTGTCGTATCTGATTCACCATGAGATATCTTCTACCCTAACTGACACCTGTAAAGATGTTGCAACATGAATGAAATTTCTTCATCTATTTCAGATAGACATTAAGGAACGCTGAATGTAGACTTTGTCTAGAAAGGAACCTTGATATTAATGAAGATACAGCGAAAAACAAATTCTGGAAAATTCACCACTCAATGTGCAAGGGACGTTATGCGAAGGTGTAAATATTACAAAATCACATGCAAAATACGAGTTATCATCTGGAAAAGTCCTTGAAGAACCATCTGAGGATATTGATATTCAAGGCCTTGGAGAAATGTCTTCTGAAGCTGAACACTATATTCGTCATCTACAGTCGCAGTTATCTTCCATTAAAAGGGTAGATCAAAGCATTTCAAGGATTTCTGTTGGTAGATGAGACAGAATTCATTTTATAAAAAAACTTTCACATTTCATTCTGAATCTAAGAATTTCACTTTATCCTGACATGGTATGCAGGTTCCCCTGCCCGCCTCACTTCTATTATTTTTGGATATGTCACAACACTTGACCCATGTTGAATTGTATTTTCCCCTGTTTTTGAAGGATCTCCATGAAGCTAAGAGGAGAAGTGCTGCTCTAAAAATGCAGCAGTTTGTGGGGGAAGAAAAAAATAATTTGCTGGATTTCTTGAGATCGCTACAACCAGCCAAGGTATATGTAGAACACTGCTTTTCAATTATGTTCTTTTAAGTTACAAGTATTTCTCTTGTTTGTTTTGTATGTTTTTCCTATAACCATGGATAAGCAGTAGAAGTGGTAATTGCTTCTCTGACCCCAATTTGGTTATCACCATATTTCAAAGAATGGCTTGCCTTGCTCTGGCTAGTGTCATGAAGAATTGAATCTTGAATTTGCAATCTTGTATAGGGTACTTTAATCTCCTTTGTAAAAACATGAAATAGAAAAAGAAAATGTGCAATTTTAATATAAAATCCTTCAATTTTGCTTTGCAGTCAATACATCTTGCTGCACTACGTGCTATTTTAATTTTGTTTCCTTAACTAGTGGATCTACTTTTAAGCATAATTATTTCTATTAATGATCTTATCAATGTCATATTCCCTCTTTCATCAATGGCATTAGGAACTCAAGGATATGATGGAATTACTTTTGATATATTTGATGCAAAGTCAAAAGTATGTCTAAGATACTGGTTTTTGCAAATAATATGCAACAAAAACATTTTACTGCCTTTCACTCTTGTAGAAGAAAAGAGCTTTAAACTGCTTATGCATAATTGATTAGGTTCTTCTTTAACTATTATTATTTTCAGTTTTTACTGAGCTCCTTATGAGTATCCAATGTTGTCAAGTCTTTAGTGCTTAACTTCCTTGACCTGCTGTGTTCTTAATGTCAATATATTTCTGCTGATAATTTTTAGTCTATAGGGATGAAGTGTGGCTTAAACCATTGGACTTTTTAATATCAGGTTACGGTGGTTTCTACCTGTCATAATGATGATGTTGTTACCTGATAGTTCCGACAGATTTAAGAATTTCAGTGAGTCTATGATTGTTGTTGCCTGTGATCATGGGCCATGATTTGGAACTTTGTTCGGCAACTTCTTTTGCCTTCCCCTTAATTTCATTTTCATCGCTGACACCAATACTTATCTAAACGAAACAGGTAGCTGACTTGTCTGAGCCTATATCCATAGAAGTAAAAGAAGCAATTCACTCTGTTGTTCATGGTCTTCTCGCAACTCTTTCTCCTAAAATACATTCTAAGACACATCCTCTCTCAGAGAACACCTCAGCTGGATCAGCAAATGTCGATGCTGAAATTGTTGAAACACATCACTTCATTTTCAGCCCCTTATTTCATTGAATGGGGATTATTTGGCACGACTTCTCTTCTGGTTAGACAAGCTCCTTAATTTCCTTTTAAGGTTCAATATTTTGTGTCGTTACGTTCTGCTGCAAGCTTTTTATATATTATCATAATTTATAATTTCAACATGAAACGTGAACCTGTTTATCTAAAAGATCTGTTGCTCGTACTTCAGCATGGATCCTTGTATCAAAGAATGTCACGCTCATTATCTTTCTTTTTTTTAGGAAAATGTCACACTTATGATCTAGATGAATGTCACGCTCATTATCTTAATTTTTTAGGAAAATATCACACTTATGATCTAGATTGTTTCATCTCTCTAATTTTGAACAAAATTCTAATGCATTGTTGGCAATCAATGTAGGTGATTTGGAGCAAAAATTATAATCCCGAATCCTATTAATTAAAAGGCCATAGTTTCGGAACTTAATTATGTATAAAATGTAATATATATTGATGTTCCCTGTATATACCATGAATGTCACAGTTGTAAGCGGTGTTTCGGGCAGAACTTCAGTTGGGTGATGCAGAATAGATATTTGGTTGCAAGAATGTGATCTTGTTCCTTAATGTGAGTCTGATAATTCTTTTGTCCTTGTTAAGGTGCATATACTTGTAGATTAGATATTTTTGTTTTGAAAGCCCTTTTTTATTCCTTCCTGTTAACATTTAAGGATGTAAACATTCTCACTTTTGTACAGTATATAGTTATATTGTATTAAATTGTATTATAATTAATCTGAATTTAGTAAAAAGTTATATAATATAGTCGGATTAAATTAATTATATATTTTTTATTAAAATAATTTATATTTAAAGTGATTTTTAATTATAAAATTTATTCAAATAAATATTTAGTTTATTTTTATATTTTTATTACATTTTAAAAAATAAAAAAAATATGATTTTTAATTTAAGATAAAAAAAAGTTAAAATACATAATTTTATAATTAAAAATTTAAATAAATTAAGTTAATTATTTAATATAATTTAAATTTATATTTTTAAATAAGATAAAATTTTTATATAATTGTATTATTTTTATATTATATAATACGAATTTATATATAAATTATACTGCTGTAATATTTAGTACTTAAACAATTAGTATCTGCTCATTGGCTAGTATTCTTTTGTTGTGTCTGCATCTCATAAAGTAAAAAGGAAATGATGCGACTTTGATTGATGGACAGGTAGGCATGTGCAAAGGTTGAGTTGTTTCAATTTTGTACCAAAACCGTACCAAGCAAATATTCGGTTCCTGAAAAATAGGAACCGTGTAACAAATGTGTAAAACTAATCGTAAACAAACCAAAAAATATTGTTTGGGTTAGTTGAGTGGGTCAGGTCATCGTTTTTTTTTTTTTTTCAAATAACGTTTTATAGTGTTGTATGCTCTATCATAAATTTATATGCTTTAGCGTCCCAATAATAATATGTCTAAATAAAGTCTAAAATTTTAAATAGCTTAGGAGAAAATACATCATGCACGATGAAATATAGGTTGGGAAAATAAATAAATAAAATTAGTTACAAGAATGGAACACAAGATTTGCGGACGAAGGCTTGACGATCTAGAGAAACAGAGGCAGATATTAATAAGATCTAGGAGTCAACTCTCCACGAATAAAATTTAAAATATAATATTTATAAAATTATAAATAAATTATATCTATAAAACATAACTATTTAAAAGTTAAATTTTAAATTTTTAATACTTAATAATTTGAATATATATACATTTGTGCATATTTTTTTTAATTAGAAATAAATAATAATTGATAAATAATTAATATTATTTTTTAATATATATGGTACCTCTTTTTGATGTAAATCCTAAGTTTGCTACAGTGGGAAATTAAAAAAAAAAGAAGTGTAAACATAGGTAGGTACCACTCACAAGGCAATATTGACAGCATGGTCAATTATAAAATTTATTGCTATAATAAGGTTGAAACTTAGGATAAACCTAAAATTAAAAGATAAAAGTATCTAAAAGTGGATTTCTAGAAAGAATTTGTTTTTTTACAAAAGTGGAGGACAAAAGGACACAGATAGATTTTGAAGCAAGATATATTGCAATTTCTCCCAAATTTAAAAAAAAAAAAAAAAAACATTTTTTTAAATATAACGCTTTCTATAATTACTAAAAATATAAATTTTTCTATAATTTCTAAAAATAAAAAGTTTGAATTTTTTTTTTTAAATATAAATTTTTCTAAATTTTTCAAAAATAGAGCCCATAATTCTAGAAATATAAAGTATTCTTACATTTCTTAAAATATAGGAATTTTTTAAAAATTTATACAAATAGAAAAATTTTCAAAAGCTTTAAAATAAAAAGGTTTCCAAAAAAAAAAAAGTTTTCAATATTTAAAAAAAAATATACAAGTTTTCCAAAATTCTTCACACAATTAAAGTCTTCAAAAAAAAAAAATAAATAAATAAATAAATATATATATATATATATATATATATAAAGTTTTTCAAAATTTCTATAAAATATTTTAAAAAATTTCCATTATAATTGTTTCTTAATTTTATTTCCTTTATCGAAATATAATTTTAGAATCAAAATGTGATATGTTAACTTTACAATAATTGTTCATCTGCATATGGATTGTCTAGTTGTTAACTAGGTCAGACAAGAGTGAACACAACTACAACCCACACGGCCACACCTATGCTAAGTTACGTAACATCTCTAAAGCTTAGGAGGAAACATGATCATGCATATGCACATGCACCTGCACCTGCACGTGCATTGGGAAAATAAATTATATTTTTTCATTTACAAAAATACTTCCAATTAACATCAAGGAATACACAACATGCAGCCAAAGCCTTGACTAATGACCTCGAGCAAACATGCATGCATGTGGTGTTGAACATAGGAAAGACAAAACCTAAAGAGTAAACATACTCATAAGGCCGAAATATTGACCGAATATTATGATCAATTCTAACTTTTATTGCTATAATTAGGTTAAAATTTGGGATAAACTAAAAAATCAAGGATCGAAATTACAAAGAGGAGGACTAAAAGCACACAGATTGATATACAGAATAATGCAATTCAAGGTTTATGAGGTAAAAGGTGAATCGGAAGTCCTTTAGTTGGTACTAAAAATGGATCCATTATAAGTTTCTCGTTTGGGAATACCTTGTTCCATTTGAAAGATTTCACCACGTTGTGCATGAAAACTAAGATTTTTAGTTCGGCATAACCTTTTCCAGGGCACATCCTTGGTCCTCCTCCAAAGGGAATATAAGCATATGGTGGAGGACCTTTACCTTCAAATCTCCAAGGATCAAATTCTTTTGGATTTGTAAAGTACTCTGGGTTTGTATGTGTGGATGACACGTTCCAATGCAACTGTACATATAAATTCGAGATAAATCATATTAAATATAATTTTGTTCTCTCATAAATAATTAGTTATTAAGCTATAAACCATTATGACATTATTTATTGCTATTTGCAAGACTTGTTTAAATGTTTAAATACAGTAAAATAATTTACGGACTGAAATTGAGCAAATGTTAAACGCACTCTCTTTTATTCCTCTGTCTGTTTCTCGCTAGAAATAGACTTAGACTTTAAATGATAAAGCTTTTCTTTGGAAATTAAAATAGTTTTAATTGAATGAAATATCCCCCATTGAGATACATAATTTCATTTTTAATCCTTTTAATAATAATAATAAAACACATGTTATTTTTTTTTAATAATGTATATGAACAAATGTTTTTTTTTAAATGTTAAAAAAAATAAACACATATTATTTTACTAAGAGGATTAAAAGTTAAACTAGTTGAATTTATACCAGATAGATTACATAGTCCATGGAAGACCTCATAAAAGATCATATTAACTTGTTAAGCAACAACAAAAAAATGTCTGATCAAAATTGATTAATTGCATGAAAGTTATTACCTTGAATCCCTTTGGAATTAGAAATCCTTGATATGTAAAGTCTGAGATGGCAACTCTAAAGGCTCCCAAAAATGGAGCTGACAATCTAAGCACTTCATATGCTACATTCCTTGAGTATTTCATCTTTTGTATGTCTCTCCAATTCAATGATTCTTCTGGTGCTTTTGAATTTGCAATCTCCATTTGCTCTTTATACAATCACAAACCAAGAATATTAAATGATAAAAATTGATCAAAGCATTGGCATCATTGTTGTTACAGAGTTTTATTGAATTCCTTCTTTCATTTTACTTTTTATTGCTAGATTTTTTTTTTAGCCAATTAACTACTTACTCACTAGGAAAAATCCTCTTTTAACTCCTCCTCTTACATGTATATGGGACCTACATCTAAGAAGTTGGGCCACTAAATATTTACATGAGTGAGGAGTACACACAACAAAAGTATTGAAAGTGTTTTTGTTAGCTTTTTTTTAAAAAGTAATTACACAACTCATACCTTTGTAAGTAGGATTCGAATCTCATACCTTATATATACTTACTACTTGTCATTGAGTAAAAAAACTCGTTGTCGTGTTCTGTACTACTTAGATATCCGACAAATAATTAATAAATTACCTTTGAGAACCCCATCATAAATTTCAGGAAGCTCTGCTAGATGTGCCATAATAGCAGTGATTGTAGAAGTCAAATTGTCAAAAGCACCAATAAGCAAAGCAAAGAGAATGTTTGTTATGTCTGACTCATCCAACAATTGGCCATCACTATAAGTTTCTGTAAGCAACTGTGACATCACATCTTCTGTTGGAGCCATTTTCTTTTCCAAAAGGTCAATCTTCCTCTTTACAACCATATTCTTAATTTCTTGTTGGACTCTCTTTGATGCTTTAATAGCCCTATTGAAATTTGTTCCAGGAAAATTTATAGGAATCGAAATAAACCCACCTGATATTTCATGAGTTGCTTCCTCTATTTTGGCTACTACTTCAGGCTCTTCAATGTTCAGTAAAATTTTACATGCTAATGTAATCACATATTTCTTAGCTAGTGGAAAAACTTGTACTTCAGCTCTAGAATCCCAAAAAGTTTCCAAGTGTTTTTTGGTTGCCATGTCCATAATTCCTATGCACTTTTGGAGAGAGTCTGGTTTCAAAAATGGCAAAAGAACTTTGCGTAATCTAATAGACTCTTCATCAGGGCTTGATTTATCAGAAATAGGAAACAATTTCTTGAAGTTGTTTGGCCACCAGGACTTGACAAGTTTGTTTTCATTAGAAAACAAGAACTTATTTCCCTCTGCACTGCATAAAATAACCATGGGTTCACCAATCAATGATGTTTTGAATACTTTATTGCTTGAGTACTTGCTCTTTCTATCTGATATAAATTTCTCAGGTACACTCTGTTTTGCTGTTGATAGGAATTCAAGAGTTTCTCCAATGAAAGGCCAACCTGTGCTTCCTGGTGGGAGAGGAAGCTTTCCATTTTTCTTAGAACGCAAATTAAGAATCCAAGTAAGGTAGTATATCAGAGTGAAAGTTAGGATGAAACAAATTATGAACTCCACCATGTCTTGTGTTTGTATTAATTCACTAGTCACTAATGTTATAGAACGATTAGTTATGAAATTTAAGTGCAACATATAATTTATTGAGGGGATTGTGTATGTTAAATTAACAAGTAAATTACAATATTTTTTTCATGTTACTTGTACTGCAACTAGCTTGTTGGTAATTTTAAATGTTAATTAGCGTGTTAGCTATAAGGTAGTAGTTATGTTTGGGCCACGGTGTTTTTAACTTAAACGAAGGTCAACTAATGGTCCATCTATTTTTATTGTTTATGAATTATGATTATGTTGTGTTATGCGTGAGATCTCATTTGTTTAATTGGTTATTGTGCAACTTGGTTTTAATTTTTAAATGATTATTCGCAGGCTGAAACTGACATAAATAAGCGATTATAGGGTGTGACTAATTCAAACAAGTTGCAATTTTTTACCACAAAATTCAAAGATTTGGCATTTTAATAATCTCTTTCCAGTAAATTATTCATTCTGCATGAAATATTGCTTACACATTATTGATAAAATGTGTTATTTTTCACATAAAAGATTGGAAATATAAACGTTATCTATATATTTTTATTGTTTATGATTATGATGCATTATAATAGGGTTTACTAATTCAAATCAAAGCAGGGTTTACTTCATTATTTTCTTTTTAAAAAACAAATACATACTTAGCTTATGGTAAATAAAACAACAGCGGATAGCTTTCAGTTGTCAACTTGTCATGACTCACGACATCGAGATTTGACTAATCGGATTTGGTTAGCGGATGCCTTTTTCCCTTGGGAGTTTTTTAGACCAAACTAAAATTTAGCCTTGGCTCACACTATAATGGGAAACAATCAAATACATGAGACCATAGATAACCTCAGAATCGCTCAGCTTCAAAAACACACATTTTGGATTACAATAATCCCAATATTATCATATAGAGGTTGGCACTTGGCAGTAACTCATCTTATACTTGAGTCAGGCACAAGCATGTAGCCCCATTAATGCATGTCAGCATATGAAAGAAAATAGTAATACAAATCCTTGCACTTCCAATTAGCCAACCAAAGCATATTAGTATCACAATTTATTCTGAATCGGACGAGTCTGCCCTCGTGGTTTGGCGTACACTCCTGGGTTTTGCACTGGACTTGGATGCATTTAGAGAAGACTCACCTTCCAAAAATATGACTTGAGACTTGGCTAACCTCTCCTCCAATTCCTCTGTGCTGAATTCATCTGTTCCCCCAAGCTCATCAAAGCCGACCTATAATAACATTAGAAAGTATTGTCTATTACGGTTAAAATTACCTTAAAGTCTGTTACCACTAACCATTTAAGCACTTAACGTAACATACCACATAATTGTCCACTTTAGCGTTCTTTATAAGGGCAAGAGTTGGAAGAACAACGATTTTCAGCTTCTCAGCTAAATACGGACTTTTTTCTGCATTGATATTTACAAAACGTGTCTCCATGTGCTGCTTAGCCAATGTAGCTAAGTGCTTGTCCATCACCTGTAAATAAACTGTGAACATAAGTTGTTTCTACAAATCATACAATAATTTCAGAAAAAGCAATTAAAAATATTGAAAAGTAAACATAGAAGAAAAATCCAAAGAGTTTGTTGAATAAATCAAATGCAGAAGCACACCAAATATTAGAAATACAAATACTTCTCAACACAAGAATTTGCATTTCACAAAAGCCTCATTTAACCATCTGCCAAAGAATATTAGCTAGCCAGCTCAGGAGAACCATTACATCACTAAATCTGAAGCATAATAAAATCCCACCCAAAAAAACATTTATAAATCATAATTAAGACAAGACTAATGTGTATTCTCTTCCGAGTCCTAACTAAAGAAATAAATAGGACCGAAGTAAGAAAGAAATTTGAGCTAAAGTCTTGTTTAGCAATAAAAACGTCTAATCAACAGTGTAGCATCAAAACTTGAGCTCAAACAAGGTACATATGAGATCACTCTATCCAAAGTAATCTCCAAAATAAAAGATCTTTCAGATAAAGTCACAATTTAATATGGCAAATAGCTCATTTTTTAAAACAATAAAGATCAAAGTTCAAATTTCAAATTTCACATCACAAGATCACTTTATCGTCTCAAGACTAAATTTTCTTTCTCAAAGCAGGAACATATCTACACTCCGTTTATTACAATGCATAAATGCTAATGACTGCAATCAAATGCATACAATTTAAAAAAAAGAAACAAATATGCCACAGAACTATAATAAAAAATAATAAACAAGAAGAAGAAGAGGTACCTTGCAAGGCCAGTTATTGCGATAGAAATGGCAGACCACACGGTCACTTGCTTTGACGACGGAAAAGAAATCCTTCTCGGATGGGATTTCGGAGTACTCACCATGGCCGAGCGAGATCCAACGGTTACGTTTCTCGGCCATTTTCTTCATCTGCTGGAGCCTTCGTTCTCGGAGCACCTCAATATCATCCATATCCAGCCGTTCTAACGCCGATATCTCCTCATCAAGCTTCTCCTCCACCGCCTTCGCCACCGTCAAAACCTGCTTCTCCAATACCTGCATCGCATAACACCACCACCGCCATTTCACAATTCATAATTCATTCATTTATTGATCGATTGAATGCGAAACTATAAAAGTAAACCCGTAGAGATAGAAAGACACCTCTTGAATTTTAGGGTTCTCCATTTCGTTTGATTTAGTTGAGATGCAATTGCCAATTCAAAAAGTTAACAAATTGAAATAAAAATGAGTGTGAGAGAGATCTGAGAAAATGACGTAAATCTCTCTGCTCGTTCTGTGTAGTTCCAGGGCTATTAGTCTTCATCTACATTTGGCCCAGGTAGGCTAAAGTTCGGGTTGGGCTTAATAAAATCGGATCTAGGCTCTATTTCGTAGAAAATGACAATTTAGGCTTTGAGAATTTTTTTTTTTTTAAATAATAAAAATAATATCTCTTAAATTTTGTAATAACAAAATTAACATTTTTTGTATTTAAATTTATATTTTTACAATTAAAAAAAAAACTAATATATTATTTTTCTTTGAACACCTATTCAATTAGAATTAAACGATTGCAATTTCGATCCATTTAATATTGAACATTCAATATTTTACGTTCAAATTAAATATTCAATATTATTAAAATGTTAGTTTTGTTATTATGAATTTTAAGGATTTTTTTTTTTTTTTTTTGATAATTTCTCAATTTTTTTCTTTTAATTTCTAGCATTGTTTTTTATAAATTAATAAATAATTATTTTAAAATTCACAATTTTATATTATACTATTTAATAAATATATTAAAATATTCTCAAATGCATTAAAAAAAATTATTTTATAATTTTAATAACATTAATTATTACAAGTGCCTACTATATTTCTATCTACCTTACAGAAGTTTCGACTAAGAACGACCACTTCAAAGATTCAACAATTTCCTTAGAAATGAATAAAACTTGTTATATATAATAGTAAATAAAATGTAATAAGTTACATTAAAATTTTATCAATTTTATTAGAGATAGATATAATATATTATATTTAAAAATAAAATATTTGTAACATAATAAATATAAATATAAATATAAATATAAATTTATAAATTTTGTATAGAAGCTAAATAACTAACTTATAAAAATTGATATAATATATTACATATAAATATAAAAGTAGATGTAATATATTACAAAAATATATATTATATACAAAATATAAGTAAATATAATAAATTTACATATAAATTATGTAAATTTTCTTCGATAATAGTCAGAACTCTTGTGTGAAGTTAAGAATAGTCTCCAGAGATATTATAAAATTTAATTTAATTTTTATTTTATTAAATTTATGTAGCAAAGATATTTTAGTATTTATATATATAAGTTATGAATTTTGAATTAAATTTTTACTAATTTTTTTAAAAATACATTTTAAAAAATATATATACTCAATATTTTTTAAATTCATTGTAAGGATCTATATGTTAATTTTAAAAAAATATAATTAAAAAGAAATAAAAAATTCTATATAAAAGCAATACTTTCTAAATCCCTTATAAAAGGAGTTTTGATACTTTTAGTACATAAATAATTTAATTAATTTATTCAAAAAAAAAAAAAAAATATATATATATATATATATATATATATATATATATATGTTTATTTTTTTAATATTAAAAAGTATATATTTATTTATATTATAAAAAAATAAATATTTTTTTTTCTTAGAGAAATTAAAAATAATACTTTTTAAATCTCTTACAAAAACATACTTTTAGTACATAAATAATTTAATAATTTAATTAATTTTATTTTTAATTTATTCAAAAAAAATATATGTTTATTTTTTTAATACTAAAAAGTATATATTTATTTATATTATAAAAAAATATATAGTTTTTTATCTTAGAGAAATTAAAAATATACTCTCTATCCTATATTTTTTAATTTGATAAATCTACTTTTTTTTATATATATATTTTCAATAACTCAAATTATAATGCCGTAATTTATTAATAATTACATTCAATTATTATGACAATCAAGTATAAGTTTGGCTATAAATTTTTTTAAAGATAATTCAGTTGCAAATTTATGTAACCTTAAATGTATTTTTTTATTAAATAGACTCCATGAGTGATAACTAGAAAAAAAAAAAAAAAAAAAACACATGCAAAGTATTTACTTCATTAATATTTGTTTTAGTTTAAACAGAAATGATACTTTGTTTACGGGAAAAGGAAAATTACTATAAAAAAAAAATCATTCTGATTTTTTTGGATAATTATTAATTATAAACGGAAATTTATAAATTCCTTAACTTCAAATTAAAAAAATATAGAGTTCTAGATTCCCCAAATTTGAAAAAATAAGTTGCCAAATTAATCAAATTAAGTTAGCATTAAATGATTTTTTTTTTTGCTTAAAATAATATCAATATAACATGTAAGTTTAAAAAAATATAATTGTCCCAGCCTGTAAAATTCGGGATATTATTTAAGCCAATGAATTAATTTAGTAAAAGATAATTTATTTTTATTTTTTAAATCAGTATTTTAATTATAGTTGAACTAGTTAAGAACCCCTCAAAAAAACAGTTAAGATAACTAGCACTGTTCAGTAAGTTTATTTATATGTTGAAAGATTTTTTTTTTTAAAGAGAAAAAAGAAGCCTATGTGAAAACGGAATAACGTCCGTTATTTTTTATACACCCGAATCGGCACCTATATATATTAGTATTGACAGAGCTTTATTAAAATTGAAGGTATAGTTTGGATGAATAATTATAACAATGTGACGAGTGTGTTTTTTTTTCATTCAAAGTCACAACTGAATTAAAAAGCCTCAAATTTATTTCATTGCACATAATACAAGGAATTTAACAATACACATCAAAGAAAATGCCAGAGATTCCACGTCACAGTTCACAACAACAAAACCAACCAAATCATTATTATGACCACAACATAATCTCTGGAAGATTAAACACCTCATTTAGTTTCATGAATTTAAAAATTTCAAGGGCACTTGGGCTTTCCCGCTTTGTTCATCTTGTCTCTATAGCAAGGGCACTCATGCTTGTTCCCATAAGTCCCAGAAGGCACACATTTGCACTGTTCACAGCAAATCCCACAATACCTGAGACACCTATCTAGTACTCCTGCCTTTGAGCACCTTCCACTACACTTCTCTTCACAAAATGCTTCACACCAAATTAATCAACATTAATATTAATATTCTTATTATCAAGAAATTTATGTCCCCAGATTTCATTTTATTTTTTTTAAGAAAATGAGAAACCAAGTAAAGCAAGACAAAAGTTCTTACGTGATATAGCCATTGTTGGGTGCATCAAGGAAGAGCTAAGCAGAAGAGAACAAGCAAGCAAAGCTGCAAAACAGAGTTTCATTTTTTTTTATGGGTTTGGTTTGTGATTATGAGAAACTAAGCTAGGGATGTGCAAATGTAGAGTGACTAGTGAGCTGTGTTAACGTGTAATAAAGTGCCGAGTGATGAGAGAAGTAAAAGACCAAGTGGGTATTTATAGAGCGAGGAAAGGAGAAATTGGTAGGGAGTGAAAATCCCAATACGAAATATTTTCTAAACATTTTAATAAAAGTACCCCTTTAAAAGCATAATTAGGACTTCTTCTGTTTTTTATATATATAAAGAATCTCAAATTAATTGTCTTAATAATTAAAAATAAAATAAAATTTGAATGTCTAATTTATTATAACTGATCAACCGAAATTGTAGCAGAATTCTGCTAATTTTAAATATACTTTTATTTGAGTATTCTTTAAGATAATTAATTATATTTAAATGTTATTATTATTAGATAAAAAAAATTCTTAACTATTTGTCTATTTTGACAAAAAATGACCATATTGATTAATTTTGTTTTTGGGCGTTAGTTAGAGTTGGGATTATATTTACCGAATATCTTTAAAGTTGGGATTATATTTATAATTTTACATGTAAATGCCAATATATGTTAATACTCATGTGTTACCTAGTACTATTATTACTCTTGAAATTAAATAGATTTTGTTTTTTGTTTTTTTTAATGTGAGTGGATGTTTCCTTTTTAGGGGTGGACAATGGCGGGGTTGGATTGGGTTGAGGGAAAATTGAAATCAATCCGAATATTTTGTGTTGAAAAACACATACATCGAAACCAGCCAATAAGCACTTCAAACCAAACCAACCCAAACTAAAAATATTCGGGTTGAGTTAGGTTAGTAATTCGACCCAAAATTTCAAATTTTAAAAATAATTCATTTTTTAATTATAAATTTGATGTCTATCTAAAAAAAAAAAATTATAACCCATACAAACATAAACTTTAAAAGAAGTGATTAAAGGGATTATGGGAATATATGTAATAAAGATTTTTTTATAGGGGTAAGTTAAAGAGAGAGTTTCTTCTTTAAGCGATATGAGACTAAAAAAATTAAATTTTTACTTACATATTACATAACTTATAAATATATTATTATATATTAAAATAACAATATTAGTATTTAGTAAAGTAATATAAATGTTAAGTTATTTTTTAAGTTGATTCTAATTTATAGGTAATTCATTTTTTAAAAAATTAATTAATAAAACTTTGGATTGAATTTAGGTTAGTTTGAACGGGTTTCTTCAACTTTTTTCCCCCCTACTCCTTTCACCTAATGGGCCTCCAGAGATAAATGCTCTTGTGGGGAGGAATAACAAATAGAGTAATTAATAATAAATGGGGAGCAGAGACAGCTGGAGTTGTCGTTTTTTGGGCACGTATTGGGTAGGTGGTGACTAGTGAGACATCAGGGGGGTGGGTGGCTCAGGTACTCTTATCACGCGGTTTCTGTAGCTTTCAGGTATTATAGTATTTTCATCTTTTCGTTCTATGTGCCGATGATTTAATAACTATTATCTATACTTTTATCATTTTAAATTTATAATTTAAGGCTAATATTATAAGATAAATTGTTGAAATAATTTCTTTATTTATATAATAAATATTATTTAATCATCTAACATATAAAAAATATTTTTAAATTTATTTATTTATGAAAAAATTATTTTAAAGTCTCTTTCCTTATAAAAAAAGTATAAGGTAAAAACAAAATTAATTTTTTATCTAATTTTTCGTTAATTCTAACGGAATAGTACATATGTCACATGCATGTTTATATTTTTCGATAAATATTTATCAAATTAAATAATTTTTAATTAAAAAATTGCTATAATTTTTTTACAATTTCTTTCTATTAAACTTAAATAAAAATTTTATTGTCTAATTTATGATTTTAGATATTAAACAATAAAAATTTTATTTAAATTTTATTAAATTTGATCAAATTTAATAAATTTTTTATTATCTAAGTTGTGACTTTAAATATTAGATAATAAAAATTTTATTTAAATTTTATTAAAAATTTTATTTAAATTACATTAAAAATTTTATTTAAGTTTTTTTTTTTGAAAATTAAAAAAATTGAGTAATTTTTTAATTAAATATTATTTTTTTATGTATATATATAAAAAAAATATAAATATGCATGTGATATATTTGCTATTCCGTTAGATTTAAAAGAAAATTAAATAGAAAATTATTTTATCCTTACTTGACACATTTTTTATGAGTAGTGGAACTTAAAAATATATTTTTTAAAAATAAAAAAATTTATAGATATTTTTTATAACTTAAAAAATTAAATACATTTTGTATAAAAATAAAACGAACCTTGGACACTTTTTTCAATATTATATAAAGGAGTAAATTTTTAACTTACTAAACTATGAAGTAGGTTTAAAAATTGTAACACTATTTTCAAGAGAGCTCTTTATATAATTGACTTTTCTAACTATTTTGAATGGAGAAATTATTTTTTCTCTAAGTTTCATTTATGTTTATTTTAATAAAGTAATAAATAGTTATATTTTTTAATAAAAATTATTGTATATATTTTACGTCTTATTGAATTAAAATACTACATAAACATAATTCTGAACTAATGTAAAAATTTTGTCAAAATTGTCCAACAAATTTTTGAAAACAGAATTATTTTTAAAGTATAAAAAATAAAAAAATATTTTTTTTACCGTTGAATTTAGGGTTATTATGATCAAATTTTAATTTATGACTTTCATACCTTTAAATTTTACATATGTTATAAAAATATCGTCGAACTTTTCTAGCTACTTTCATACCATTAAATTTTACAAAATGTTATAAAAATATTGACGTCAATCAGTTAATAAGAGTTAACGAAAAATTACACATACGTCAAATGTATTTTTATAATATTTACAAAGTTTAATAGTATGAAAATAATAAAAAAAATTGATTGTATTTTTAAAACATTTATAAAATTTAATGATATAAAAATAATAAATCAAAATTCGATAGTATTTTTTTAACAACTCAAAATTATATATATATATATATATATATATATATATTTTGATTTACATACTTTAGTAATTCATGTTTGAAAATTGAAGTGTTAAAAGTTAAAAATCTAACGCTTTTGGAATTAAATTAATTTATTAGGTAATCTCTAAGCTAAAATTTTATTTATATAGTTTTTATATTATTAAAAACTATACTATCTTTTTTAATTTTCACTCATTATATTAAATATTGTACTATTTTTTTATTTATGAAATTTGAATTTTTTTATTAATTAATTCTTAATAATTATTATATTAAACTAATTAATTAATTAATTATTAATATTATTTAACTAATTATGATGAATTTAAAGCAAGAAAAAAATAACAAATTTACTGAATAATATTATAAATTTTTTATGCGAATTAAATATTACATTGTTGTAAAATAAACATTAGTTTAATTTAAAAAAGTACAATTAAAAGAACATTATGATAGAAATTAATTTTCTAAATCTATATAACTTTTGTAATGTATTTTTAGTTTTAATATTATTAAGTTTTTTATGTTTAAATGTTAATGATTATACAAATTTTTATTTAATTTTGCATCATATTCTTAATATTAATTTATTTAAATAAAAAATAAACAATATTATTAATCAATAAAAACAACATAAATTTTTTTATTAAATAATAATATAATTTAAGCAAATTTTAGTCAAAAATTATATAATTAGAGTAAAACATAAATTAAAAACAATATTTTTATATTTTATATATTTTATTAATATTGAAGAAAAAAATGCATAAATAGTGATTTGTTAAAAGAACAATATTGTGCTATATTTAGAATGATAATGTTTATAACACTATTTTAGTATAAATTTTTTAATCTATTTTTAATGCAAAAATGGCACTAAAACAAAGTAATAAAGCCTCCTTGAAGATGCTATTACTCACTCATTTTCTTCACATCCAAAATAATAATACTATAACATTCATGTACATGTGTACGATAACACAAATACAATTATGTACTTAAATTTACACATATTTTTATATTTATATTACTTATATAATTATATTGTATCATATAATAAAATTATTTAGAAAATTATATTACTTTTTCAAATTTTAAGATAATTTTGCTATTATCACAATATAAATAAATAAATATAAATATAAATATAAATATAAATATAAATATAAATATAAATTTATATATTATTAGTCATTCTCATTTTAATACACATATAACATTGTTATGCGTTCGAAGGAAAAAACAATGCAAAAACAAAAAAACTTAACCTTTTCGTACACATGTACTAGGCTCTTATCATATGGCTCTAGATCACAACCTGTAATTTTTTTTATTAATATATATATTATTAATAAGTAATTAATAAATATATAATTTTTTTAATATATTTTAAGTAAATTTATTTCTTATTTTAAGTAAGATTTTTTTTTAATATAGTGGTGTATAATGGTTAGCTTTATAAAAATTTAAACAAAATTTTGTCACGTAAACTTCATTTAGTTCTAAAAAAAATTATATAGAGAGATATTATAAAGTAGAGAGGAAAAAAAAAAAAATCGAATATGTCGTTATTATAAATGATATTAGGAATTTTTTTTAACTTATTGTTGAATATTAATTTTCATAATTTTTAAGTAAAATCTTCATAATCTTTAATCGTGATATTGTAAATTTATTATAAATAATATAACATTTGAATTTGGCTTCAAGACATGACTTTAAGTTATTATTCTTAAGACGCTATTTGTTCTCACCAATTCGATGATACACTAGGATTCAACAAATACTCCTCTATGATACAATAAAGCCTTTGATTGTCTGTAGTATGCATTCAAGAACACAACCCAAGAATATCTTTGATTTTGAAGAGCACCCAAGATAATTAATGTTCTAAATCTACAGTATTTATAACACTTATTTTATTTGTACATAAATTATAGTGAAAAATGTTAGAGAACATTTATTATCAATTTTCTTTCTCTCCATATTCTTCAAATGGATTAAATGAATTGCCTAATTATAAAATTTAATGTACCCCTTTAATTGGGTTACAAACTTTTAATGAGTTGTGACTTTTTTAAAAGTCATGTCTTTTAGAATATATGTAATTGTTTATAACAATTACATCCTATTAAAAAGTCATGTCATTTTATTTAAGTCACAACATTTCAACATAATATTTCATTTCCAAAAGTTGTAACTATTTAATATGTCTTTTGTCAAAAACACTTATCAACCATTGTAACATTTTAATCAAATGTTATGTCTTTTTATTTTAGAAAATGTTCCAATAAATGAGACTTCTTAAATTTTTTTTAATAACTAATTAATAAAAATTTTATTATTATTTTGCTAATCACTTTATATATATATATTATATATATATATATATATATTATATATATATATATATATATATATATATTGTTGTCGTCGTCCACGATTGAAGTCACTTTACAATTCTAAAATCAAGATGAGATATAGGTGGTGGTACAGAAGTTGGTGGCGATATAAAGTTTATTTCCTAAATCTTGAATAGTAACTTTATTTCCACGTAGTGATATAAAGTTTAGCACTCAGACCATTTATGATAAATTGAACAAGGAGATCAATTCTAGTTCATAAGCATGCATGAATTGATAGAAGCAATAGTTAAGCCTAGTCTATATATTGTGACACTTACCCTTTCTTGCAAGAATCTGAACTCTCATGTATGCCAACATCTCTTATCTTTAACAATTAAATAAATATTTATGATCAAGTTAAGCAAAAATAATAATCGGAGAAATCAGACATTAAAAAGCTCCTATGTTACCTACTAAAAAGTGTTTTCCTATATACATCTGAGGCTCTTCTGTACCTTTTCACCTATTTTTAAGCTGCAAAATAAATCGCAATAAACCATTGATTGCAAAACTTCCTTTGTGGGCTCTAGGAACTACAAAGTATTTTAAACTTGGGCTTGCTGTAATCCTATCAATGTTTGGGTTCGGATGATGGCCCTACCCACCTATCAAACCGTCCGGCGTCGTGTAAATAAAATAATAAGACTTAATTTTTATGGATATATCAAATTTATTATTATTATTAAAAAATATATATTGAATAAATTTTAAAAAATGATATATAAATAAAATTATGAAAATTTTAATAATTTTTCAAAAATATTAAAATAGTACATTACTTATTTTTTAGATTAATTATTTTATTTAATACATATAAATATGAAAGCATTTCACACTTATTTTACTTAATAAATCAAAATATTATAGAATATGTAATTTAATGTTTAAAATAATTATTTAAATTAATAAATTTTATGATAAATAATGTAAAAATATATAAATATATAATGATAAATTATTTTAAATAAATAAATAAATTTAAACAAAAACGATATTTTATCAATATTATTCAAAATTTTATCAATTATATGTCTATATCTATAGTATTAATTAATAATATTTTATTGATTTTTTTTTATATAATTTTTTTTACTTTGTCTTAAAAAATGTGCATTGATATCGAGATTTTTGTAACTCGAATATTATTGAGAGATTATTGAAAATATAAAAAATATTTTCATTCTTATACCTAATTTTTTGAATTCAAAAATTAGATTTAACATGATTTTTTTTCATGTTAAAAAATAAAGATATAATATTTTTATTTCAAAATTTCACTGCTACATCTGATTTATGTCATGATGATATAATAGTAATTACATATTTGTTAAATTCTTTTTAATTTCAAATAATAAATATTTATTTTAGGTGTGAGATGTAGGTATTGTGAATTGAATTTTAAACTATTTATGAATGATACTACAATTTTTCCAATGCGTGAGACTTTGCTAAATCTTTTATTTGTAAATTCTTTTTTGATTCGATTAATTACAATTCTTTTAAAAATTGACACTTTTAACTAAAGAGGTTGCATTTTTTATATTCATTGAAAATTAACTATTCTTTTTCTCAAGTATTTAAATTCAATTTTTTAAAACTAAAAAACATAACATTTAAAAAATAAAAATTAGTATACAATTTTGATGAATCTGTTTTTAGAGAAACAAAAATATTTATTTCATTCAAAATAAAAATAAAATAATAATTAAATCAATAAAATGAAAATACATCAAATTATTATAAAGTCAATAAAGATTATATGTAACACGGTTTGAGTTTTTTTTTTTTGACGTTTTCAATTATTTAAATATATATGATTTTTTTTATTAATAAGATGACAAATTTTTATTTAAATTTGATCATTTATGTCTTTAGATCTTCACATGTTGAATTGAATGAATACTTAAATGAAATTAATAAAATATTAGTATGAATTTAAAAATAAATAAGTTGAATCATAACAATAAATGTCTAAAATCACTATTATTTTAAAATATGTAAGGTACGTAATACATACTATATAATCTGTGTTTATTATAACAAATTAAATTAAAATAAAAATTATAATGGTCGATTGTCCAATTTTTATAAAGTTGTTAAAAAATATTTTATTTATTTATGGAAATAATATATTAAACATTTATAATATAAATTATTTATATTAATCATCATAAATAGCAAATAAAATTATTTTTTTATTAAATAATTATATTATTTATACGTTTGAAACTAGAGCTCTAACCTAAATTTTTTGTATGTCTTACATGTAAGCTCGTTGAAAACAAATCAAAAATAGATGCAATTTCATTTCCAAAACGGGAACCAAAATCGGACACCCTCAAAACACCATCGGGTCTTTACTTTTATGGTGTAAATAGTGACATAAAATGCCAATACAATACAATACGATAAATACAATTGGATTATAACTTGTTATTGATTGCTTTATAAATTTAAGTAATATAATTACAAGTGAAATATATATATATATTATTTTTTGTGTGTGTGTTATAAATAATACACATATATATATGTATGTATGAATATGTATATACATGTATTTTTTGTGTGTTAAATAATACACAAATATGAACACAATATAAATCACACACACAAATTAGATAAAAATATGACATGACATAATTACTGTTTTTATAATTTATGATTAACGTTACATACATTAAATGTATTAATTATTAATTAATTATGTGATAAGTAATTAAATTTTTTTATATGTATTAATATATAAAAAATGATAATATATTTAATCATTTATGTAGCAGTGTTTGGATTAACTCTCGCTTTAAAGTACACACACCGCATCATAAATTGTTGTGTGATCCGTTACTTTTATTCCTCTTTTTCTAAAAGTAGGCTAAACAGCTTCAGATTATTTAAAATAAAAAACACAATCCAAACCAAACACTTTAAGCAAGCATTTGATTACAAATCCACGTCACTTGGCTCGGCCGGTCATGATCAATCAGTTTCTAATAAATAAAAAATATATATGAAGAGCACAATCTAGTTAATAAAAATTGTAGAGTGTATTTATTAATTAAAAAAATAAAGAAAAATAAAATAATTTTTATTTTATTATTTATTTTTTAAAAATATGGTTGAAAGAGAATAAAATCCAATTAAATTTAGGAATTATTTTTATTGATTATTTTCTTATTCTTCATTTATATTGATTTTATTTTTTAAATTCGTAAAATGTAATTATAAATATATATTATTTTTATATTTTATATTATTATTTTTTAAAAATATTTTTAATTATTTAATAAATATAAATAAAATAAATAAATTCTACATACTATTTTCTCTCCATTCAAATATGTGAATATTTTTATTATAATTAATTTGCATTATAAATTAGTAAACGCATTTTAATGTAAATGATCTCTTCACTAGCCTCATTTGGAAACAAAAGATTCTAAAAGTATGATTAATATCTATGCTTTCATATTACTTGTGTCCCTAAATATGTCACAACGAAAAAAGCTAATTCAAATAGACAATGCAATATTCTTTGTTTAAGTTAGTCTATTTTGAACATGGATTTGCTACTTATATTATATCCCAACTTGATTAAAGATGACAATTATATCTGCCCAACTTTTCTTCTTTTTTCTTTTAAAGTTGGCTACTTTACTAGTTTGCTTCTATACGAAGAAGAAGTGTAAAGTTGACTCTCCATTACAAATCTACAAATAATAGCCTACCTTTTCCCTCATGGTTAACAACCCATCACTCAAGCAAACATTTTATTAAAAAAATAAAAATAAAAATAACACTCATTAAAATTTATAATAACAAAATTAATATTTTTTATATTTAAATTTATATTTTATTATAAAAAAAATAATTAATATGCTATTTTTCTTTAAACACTCACTAAATTGAAATTAAAAAACGGTAATTTAGACTCATTTAATATTATTAGAGTGTTAGTTTTATTATTATAAATTTTAGAGACATTATTTTTGATAATTTTGATTTTTTTTTTTTATCCCTCCAACCAACCAATATTTTTAAACTTCTCTCTTACATAAATTGACCCATGTCATCATCTATTCGAATTAGTATATTATAATATCGTTTTTACTCGAAGGAGGGGGCTGAATGGTGGCTTTTTTAAAAAATTGGCACTAAATTATTATGACAGATAATAATAGTCATGTTATTATAAAAAATAATTATGTTTAATTATTTAATTATTAAAAATTAACAGCTAAAGTCTTATAATTATTAGAATTAATACAGTTTTTACATTAATATTTTTAATTTTTATGAATAATAGGACTAGAATTATCCAATATATAATTATAAGGTTAAAATACCTATTTTTACATAATTACTGGAACCGCTTTCTCCCGTTTATATTCTCCACTCAAGCTCGTCTTGCTGCCTCAGCCTCGGCATGCCTTCTTAGTGGCATAGACAGACAAAGTGTTTTTGATAGAAAAACTTTTCTTGAACAAACTTAAAAATAATAGTTAGATATGTTTTTGGGCTTATATAGCACATTTTGGTGATAAAATTATAAATAATGTATTTTTAAAGCATTTTTTAAATTACTTTTAAGATAAGTATAAGCAAAAACCATATTAATTTAAAATAAAAGTTTTAAATTTCATTATTTATTTACAATAACAAAAATAAAAATATTGATGATTATAAAATAATTAAAAAGTGATTATAATAAGAGATTTATTTTATATCATATAATGTTGTGTTTGTTTTGTTGGCATTAGACTAGATTTTATAAATCACCCTATTTGTAACTATTGATTATATTTATGTTAAAATTGGTGTTTATTAAACCGTTTCGTAAAAGCAAACGCATGAATAATATACCTGATTCAATCAGAAAACATAAATTGTGCTTTACAAGTGATTTTAACGTTTTTTCTTATTTGATTCTGAAGCCATTTTTTTCCAATTTTTTTTTTTTATGAGAAAAATATCATAGAAGGCTTTAAATCAAGTCATTTATATTATTTAATTTTTTAGATTATAAGTAGTATTATTTGATCACTTAATTTTAGAAAAAAAAAATGTCAATTAAAGACAAAACACATAAATTTAATAGTTTTTTAATTAAAATATTATTTTTAAGAGATTAATTAAAAATAAATTAAATTATTTTTAATTTTTTATATTAATTTTAAAAATAATATTTTAATTAAATAAATTATTATAATCATATGTTTTATTTTTAATTAATTTTTTTTAAATTATAAGATTAAATAATATTATTTATAATTTAAAAAATTAAATAAAGTGACAGCTTGCTTCCTTTTTTACTTTTAAAATAAACATTTTTACGTTCTGAGTCTCGGCACCATAAAGTCATAAACAAATACACTATAAGTAGGTTATATTAAAGCTTCTTCCAAAGAAAAAAAAAGTTGCATTAAAGTTAAAACAACACCTTTGTCTCTCTCTATCTCTTATAATATGTTTTTTGGGTCCTTTATGACAAGAAGAGGATTGCACGTGGGTTGGAACGTAAAGAGGAAGGGTGTTGGTAACACAAATGATAGAATCATGGTTTTGGGACCCGGATGAGAAGACCATGCAGGCCTCTCTCTTGTGACCATAAAAAAAAATTAAATTTAAATTATTGTGAAAATAAATAAATTATATTGATGACAAAAATAAAATAAAATTGTGATATATATATACATATAATTTTAAGAAACGCAGTATAACATGGGTTTTTGTTTTCTGCTTTATATCAGGAGAAAAAAGTGACATAGTAACAACAAAATAGAAAAATAATTGTTTAATAACGTACTCAACTTAGTAGTTAAAATAACATATAATATATAGTATAGTACTTCCAACAAATCACATGAAGTTTCAAGCTTTTTGTGATAGTATATTTATATGTTTATGATCTTTTTTCTTTGGCTGGGATGATTTTAAGATATATATTGATAATTTTTCTTTTCTTTTTTAAATATATTGATATATATATATTGATACGTTTTATATTTTAAAAAATTATAAGTATATATAATAAACATAAATATTCAAAAGAAAATATCATATAATCACAACAAAATAAAGCGTGACGACTACCAACCCATTCAAATTGAGCAAGTGTCAGTAGCTCACCTATTTCTTCCAAAATCTACTCAACAACCAACTTTATTTTTGCAAATTAAATCATTTTCTATACAAACCTCTCTTTAATAAATAATTTTTTTATCTTATTATTTTCATTATTTTAAATAAAAATTTATATTTGTATTTATTTATCTCAATTTTATTCTTTGATAATTTTTCTCATATATAAATTAATCTAAAATAAATTATTTATTTTATGTATATGCTCGTTTTATTTATATTTTATTCGAAAAATTTATTATATAGCAAATAATGAAAGCTTATATCCATACCCCAAAAAATATCTTAATTTTAGTTTATTAGATTTGATTATTAATATATTTAAATTATTAAATTTGAATTTATATTGTATCTTTGATATTATAATGAAATCTAATTTTATTTAAGAAATAATATGCTCTTTTTATTTATTTATTTATTTTTTACCCATTTCAATATATATAGTTCAAATGGTGCTCTCTGGAAAGTAAAACATGTAAACTCAAACCATTGCTTTCCTGGTGTTTTATCAATTGAACTATATATATAAAAAAAAAAAAAAAATAGGAATCAACTATGTAAGTTCCAATATTAATTTAGGTAAGGAGCCTTAGAAGTTTTTTTTTTTTTTTGAAATCTATTGTGGTTCAAGTGGTAAGATTCTCAATTTTTCCATCAGGAATCCAAGTTCGAGTCCTACCCGTGTGTGTGATTGTGTGAGTGTGTTTTCTCTTATTAATAAAAAAGGAGGAGACTGTGGTGCCTTTTTTTTTTTAAGATAAAGATATTAATTAAAAATAAATTATAGTAATTTAATAAATTTTTTTATTAAAATATGTCAATTAAGCGCTTGCATGGAGATCGTAGAGAGCTCCAATCATAAAAAAATTTGTTTATTGAATTTATGGTAAGTTCTTCTATTAATTGCCTTTAATTGAGTTTGGTATCATAATGATACCTAAGTCAAATAAATAGTACTTTTTTTTTATTAATAAATAATATTAGTGAATATTATATTATTAATAAATATTAATAATATTAGTTTTTATTATCCATCCACTTATAATATTTTTTTTTATAATTTCTAAATAATTGTTATGAATAAATTATATAATTATAAAAATTGTTACGAGTATATGATTATAATTATAAAAATAAATTATTATATTAATAGTAAATTTTTATGTTTTATTATCTAATATAATATAATATAATTTTATTAGAAGTAAAAAAAATTGAAAATAATAATAATAGAATGTCATTCGAAGTCAGTATTTATACCTTTCCATGCTAACCGTCTGCCAATTTTATAATTTAATGTTGTCGCAGACTTGCAGTAGTAAAATAGTCCAATTCTAAAGCACCGAATTAATTTTAAGATTCAAGAGGTCCCATTTCAACATTTAAAAACCAAAATTATTTTTGTCAAAAGTTTATTGAATTAAAAATATTCAATATAAACTAGCGAAAATTATAAAAACAATAATAAATAATAATAATAATAGCCATTAATACATTTATAGTCAAATTATTACAACTAAATATATACATAAATTTATATGATAATATTTAATTAAAAAATAATTTTATAATTATTGTATAATTATATATTATTAACTTTATATTTAACACATTATTAAATATATATTATAATGTAATGTGTATTAAGATTTCTATTTAAAAAATGTCCTTTTAATTTTATCAAATATATTTAATATTTTTATAGTAATTTACATTTAAATCCAGAATAAACTCCTTGTATTATTGTATACAAAAATTTGAATCACGTTTAATATTTTTTAAAAAATTTTACAACCACCAATAGGCTATTATTACATTTATAATGAAGTTATTACAACTTAATATATACATAAATTTATATGATAATATTTAATTGACTTCTACTAGTAAATTATTTTACAATTATTTTATGATTATATATTTTTAACTTTATATTTAACATATTATTAAATATATATTATAATTTAATGTGTATTAATATTGCTATTTAAAAAATGCCCTTTTAATTTTATCAAATATACTTAATATTTTTATACGTAATCCACATTTAAATTCAGAACAAACTTTCTATATTATTATATATAAAAATTTGAATCAAGTTTAATATTTTTTTTAATAAAATTATCCTTATATTAAACTATGGACATTTCCTTTTATAATATTCTGTCACATTAAATACAAAATTTAAATATAATAATAAAATAAGGATGATATACAATAAAGACTATAATCGTATGATTACCATGTCCAATAAGAACTTTAAATATTTGTTTACTTTCACAATTGATTTGTAGGCATAAAAAAATTATTCTCGCATTTATTTCAAATATATTGTAGAAATTAACAAAAAAAAAAAAAATTAAATAAGTAAAATAATTCATGTATAAAACACATATTTTTAATGAAAATGTGTGAAAATTTATAATATATTTGTGTAACATGATTTGATGAGTATGTACCTATTTTCGAAAATATTGTAAAATAAGCTTAATTTAAATTATATTGTGAATTATAATCTATGTTTCATTAGCTTATATGATAATTTATCTATTTTTACCTACATTGTAGCATATTTTAATCTAATTCTTAATGAATGTTTGAGATAATATTTAATCAGTAATAATATGTTATTATATCGTATTAAAGATATTAATTATATAATTTTTTGTTTAATTATATATTTTAATTGTAAAGTTAGATCGTATCGTATATAATAAAAATAATGAGATGGTATAGAAAATTTGTCCCCAACAGGAGGAGGTGTGAATCTATACGTATTATACACTTTTTCTATATGAATTTCAATTTTAAAATTATATGTTTTAATTTTTTTTTCTTTTTAAATTTAAATAATATTTTTATTTGTAGTATATAAGAAAATTTATTTCAAACAAAATGTAAGAATTTTTTTAATGAAATTATTTTACTAAAGTATTTATCATGAATTTTGTTTGACTATATTGTATAAATTATCACCAAATATTTTATAAATTAATTATAATATAATATAATTTATTTTAATTTAATTTTCTTAACTTGCTACATCGAACATGTTGTAAATGTTTTCCAAATCACAACAAACGACTATTACTTTACTACGAGACTGTCGATTGTAATTTTGATATGAATATATGATGTCGATTGTTACAGACTCACAGTGGTGTTTTGAATGTCACTCGTTTTATAAGAGATTCAATTTATAGAATCTTAATGACTATTTTTTTTTTAATAGAACCCTGAGTTTGTTGGGACTTTAAGCATAATAAAGTATTGTACAGAAATTTATCTTCAATTTTGAGGACTTGACACATATGAAAATTTAATTTTGTAGCAAAATAATACAATATATTTGGTATATTTCTTGATAAAAAAAGTAAAAACCTAACACAAATTTAATATAAAAATAATAAATAAACACATATGGCAATTCTTTTTTCTTTATCCATTTGAATTTAGAGGATAGGACTAATGTCACACATTTACACTACCTTGACTTACCATCACCTTTAAAAAGTTGTGTATCCATTACATAAAGTACAAAATTTATATGTAAGTATGACATTAAAAGGCATATTTTAAGTCTCAAATCAGCGTCCTGTTATCAAAAAAACTATATACATCATATAATTACCGTAATGATTCTACCACTTAAGCCCCTTTTATGGCAATTCTTGATGTTAAAGTATTTACTATATTTTTGATAAAAATAGTATTTACTAAATTTCTTGCAAGACAGTATTTACTATATTTGGACATTCTAAAATAAGTGAATAGAAAGCTTAAAAAAGAAAAAAAGAATCTAGTAACGTAAAAACGTTAATTACTTTAAATAATATTCCAAAACTCATACATTTTCCTTGAATAATTGAATTGAGTGTTTTCTTAAAAGTTGTTAGATTTATTTATCGTGGAGCCAAAAGTAATTACAAAATAATATAGTAACGTACCAATAGAATATACCTACTAACGGTCAATTGAATTACTACAACAATACTGTAATAGTCAATAATAAAATAAGCAAAATTACTGTTAAAAAGAGTGGCGATATGCTTTTATAATAATTTATTTAATGCATATTTTATTTAAAATAATAAAATTAAAGTATAATTAATAATAATGAAAAATATATATAATAAATACTTTCCGATGTTTTATGAGAAGTTATAAAGCAAATTACCTTAAGATAAGAAATAATTTAATATTTTAGGTGAATAAAGTTTAAAATTATTACAATTATTTTTTTAAAACAAACACCAAGTATTATATTAAAGAAAAAAAACAGGTTAACATAATTTTTTTATTTTTATTTTATAATAAATTTTTTAGTGTATAAAAATATAAGTGAAAGATTTATATTAAATTAAAAACGATGAATAAATAGTGAGAATATACTCTAACGATAATCAATAACACTTACCCCACATATTCTCTCTCTATTATTAGTTTATATTTCTCTGTCTAGAATCTCACACGCTCTTTAGTCTTTCCCTCTTAAAGTCGCACACATTAGCCCACCCTTCGAAAAACGCTTCTTTTTCTCCAAGCCTGCTTCTCAGTTCTCACTCTCTGCTCAAGCTCTGCTCAAGCTCTCTTTGTACGAAGGAGGCTCTGGTTCAGTCTCGCAGCTCAAACTACTATCCTTTGCCAATTCAAAACTTCGTTTAGTCTACTTTCAACTTCATTAATCGATCTCTTACTCTTTCCTTGATAGCTTCTTTTGTTTTTTGGAGTTTCAGAGTAGTATTATTGCCTTTTCTTTTTTCCGACAAATGGAGAAGAAACAAGGCTTCTTTTCTGCTTTAAAGGAGGAAGTAGTTCGTGGGTTATCGCCGTCAAGGTCTCGCTCTGCAAGTCCGGCGAGGTCCAGGTCACCCATGTCGGGTTTGCTTCGGCGGAAGAAAAACCAGCATCACCTCCATGAGGCACAAGCAGGGAAGCTGATTGTGAGATCCGGGAGTTTAAGGCCGGTTATGGAGGGCCCAGACTCGGATGGGGGAGAAATTGGAGAATCGAAAAGGTTTGGGTCGGGTTTGGGTCAGTGGATGAAGGGTCAGTTGTCTCGTACTCCTTCGGTTACTTCAAACATGGCGTACAAGAGGTCTGATTTGAGGCTTTTGTTGGGTGTAATGGGTGCTTCTCTTGCTCCTGTTCATGTTAGCTCCAATGACCCTTTGCCTCTCTTGAGCATCAAGGACACGCCCATTGTGAGAGCCTCTCTCTTCAAATTTGTATTATTTTTTTTTCTTTGGATTTTAACGAGAATTGGGAATGTTTTACAAAAAAAATTCTTGGTTGATTCTGCATTTTATTCTTTCTAAAGTTTTCTTTATCGAGTATGTTTCTAACATACTCTTTCTTAGGATTTTTAAAACTTCAGAAATAAATTAACTAACTATATTTTCCATTGTTTATGCGTAAATCTGGAGAGATCATTAGATAACACAAATTTTCATATTTCTTGTTCTATAAAACTATCTAGAATTTTATTATTGGTTGCTTCTCCATTTCTTTTATGGATGAATATCCCCTAATTTGGTTTGTGTGCAAATAGAGAAGGTTAGAGAAAGCTAGAACGAATTTTACTTGTTTATAGCATCTTCAGTTTTCACATCTAACAAAACGAATCTTGAGGAATGATACCTTATCAAGATGGGGAAAACTACTGATGTTTGCATGTAATATTGGGAGTAGGTAGTTGTTGGTGAGGAAAAAAAATTGAAAGTTTCAATGGGTTCGCAGTATCAATTTGATGCTGTAATGTGTTTTGTATTTTCACTTTAATTTGTGAAGTAGAACTAATTCTGATACAAATGCAGGAATCTTCATCTGCGCAGTATATATTGCAGCAATATACAGCAGCATCTGGTGGGCAGAAGTTGCAAAACTCGATTCGAAATGCATATGCTATGGGAAAAGTTAGGATGGTTGCTTCTGAGTTTGAGACTGCCACAAAGGTGGTGAAGAACCGGAATGCCTCTAGATGTGCCGAGTCTGGTGGGTTTGTTCTCTGGCAAATGAATCCAGACATGTGGTATGTGGAGCTTGCAGTTGGGGGCAGTAAAGTTCATGCTGGCTGCAATGGAAAACTCGTTTGGCGGCACACACCATGGCTCGGTGCTCATACTGCCAAGGGCCCTGTAAGACCCCTACGTCGTGCGCTTCAGGTGAAGTTATAGACTTTTATATCTAGATTGATGCTTTATGTTGGCCTGTTGGGTGTAAAATTACTTGGCTGTTACATAGTTAGATTTGGACTTGGTTTGGTTTCCTTTTCAGGGTCTTGATCCAAGGACAACAGCTAGTATGTTTGCAGATGCTAGATGCATTGGAGAGAAGAAGATCAATGGTGAAGATTGCTTTATTCTTAAGCTCTGTGCTGATCCTCAAACTCTGAAAGCAAGAAGTGAAGGCCCTGCAGAGATCATAAGGCATGTCCTCTTTGGTTACTTCAGCCAAAAGACAGGACTTCTTGTTCATATGGAGGATTCCCATTTGACACGAATCCAATCTATTGGGGGAGATGTAGTTTATTGGGAAACCACGATCAATTCATTTCTTGAAGATTATAGGTCTGTTGAAGGGATCATGATTGCACACTCAGGGAGATCAGTGGTGAACCTTTTCAGATTTGGTGAGACAGCAATGAGTCACACCAAAACAAAGATGGAAGAAGCTTGGACAATTGAAGAAGTCGCATTCAATGTTCCTGGTCTATCAGTAGACTGCTTCATCCCTCCAGCTGACTTGAGATCTGGGTCGTTCAGTGAAACATGTGAGTTCCCTCCAGATGAAAGGGGAAAGGGTGCTCTTGCGCTAGCAGCTTGTCGGGCAAAAGTTGCCGCCTTGGAGAAACAACATGATGGTAATCTTGACAATATGATCTGGAAGATGGAAATCTAACAAGTTATAAAATCTGACTGGGCAATTGTTTATACTGCTAAGCAAGTTTAGAACAGCTAACACTTTAGAAATTATGAAGTAGATGTTAAGTCAGAGAGATTTTTAAAGTTGGGTTTTGCCTCTATTTTTCTGTATAGGAGCATAATTATTCACAGGTTTCTCTCAAGCCTAGATGAATCTTTATTCTCTTAATACAGAATCCAACAAGGGAGTTGGAGCTTGATATTCCAGTTAGGGATAGAGCGAAATAGTGGTAGTATTTAGTTACCTTCTAAGCAATATCATGAAAGTTGGTGAAGCTCAGGTACAGCAGAACCCTATTGACATTTTACAGTTCCAAATTAGTCTTTTTACCGAGTGGCACTGTGGCAATGTTAAGGAATTGTCACAAAGCTTCATGAAATTGGTACTAATGTTTTTTCATAAATTTTAATGTTTTGAGTTTTGAGTGTGCTGATCTTTTCTTTATATGGTTTGGTCGATTAAAAGCTGTTTCTAGGTCTAGGAAAGAATTTGGAAAATTTTCTGGATCTGTGGAAGAAGGGCAGAGTAAGAAAAGGATGAATTTACTCTCTCTTTTAACCGTAGAAACCCACATATTTTGGATATGGGTCTCTGGTTGTATTGGTTCAATGTTGCTAATTTCTGAGGATAAATGTAACCAAGATCACTATCAGATATTAAATGCTCACGAATACTATGATCTACATCTTTCCTTTATTCTTTCTTTGAACATTTAGACTATTTTTTCTGTTTTTAACTTTCTGTCTCTTGAATAGTTTTTTTATTTCCATTTATATCTTTGAGTAAATATTCAATATTTAAGTGAGTGACTTCATTGTAAATTCTGTTTAACTTCCAGAATGTGCTTTGCTAATGCTTCTGGCAAATTTTTCAGAAGTGGTTTTTTTATTTTTTGTTTACAGAGTATTAGTTATTGTCTTTCCACGTAGAAGTATTCTTGTTCCTTTTCTTTATTTTTGAAAGGTGCTTGACAGCACCTATGGTTTATATTTGAAAGTTAAGTGGCAGTAACTAGTGGGTGTCTTTTAGACCTCTTTTTCTATACCTGTCCCACAGGTGGGATGAGATGAGAATGCTTCTTGGAGGAGACTCTTTCTACTTTATTGTGAGAGAGAGAGAGAGATATTATATGTTTCTTTGACCGTTTGGAAAGTCTCGAAGCCAGTTGATTAAATTAAACTAATATTATGTTTGGTTAGTTAGATGTGGAGTTTTCATCGTTTAAGGTAATGTAAGTCTTTTGTGGAATCATGATTACAGCTTGTCACTGGTAAAAGACTCTAAAAAGGTCCTCATGACCGGGCCGTGTGATAGTACAAGTGTGTAACATGACATGATCTTAATTTACCACTGTAATACACTATTCAATCTCATCTTCTTTTAATGTTTTTACTTTAGTGCTTGTGGTGTATCCTATCTTGTAAGAAAACAATATTTAACAATTTTGCAAAAAATATATAAATTAATATTACTTAATTTATAATAACATTATAATAATATTAACTAATAATATCGATCAAATTCAATCAAACCGGTATAATAATTGAGTGACAATATAGAATAGGATAGCAACACACATCATAATATGAGATGAATATATTTTGTTGTTATAATTGATTAATAATTTTTTCATGTTGTTAAAGATATTATTATTTTTGGCTATATTTTATATAGATAACATGAAAAAAATTAAAATAAATTTATTTATGAGCTAATTAATGCGTTAATACAATACGAATATGATTAATTGACATAATTTATCACCCCTATTTTGAGGGGTAATATAAATATTGTTTTTCAACAATTTTCTGCAAGTGTTTTATATTTATTTATTATTATTTTTTAATGCTGTCTATTTAGAGGATTCGTTAGAAGTTGCAATAGAATATAAAAAATACTACTATTTTTCATTTATAAGTGATATACTTGCATTGACTGTGACATTTTCGTTACACATAAAGAGATTGCACAAATAATAAACTTGGGTATTTAGTAAAAAATAATAGGTACTGATATAAGAGTTTTTGAAATACGGAGGATTAATTCAACTATATAATAATGAAATTATTATTAATAACAAATTTTCTTGAATTAGTCAACATTCTAACCATTTTTAAAAACTTTAGCCTTATATTTGGTTTCAATGTCGGGTTGGTTTTGCAAGCATTAATGAAGGGTGTGAATCGTGTGATATCGTTTTAATACATTTAGTTAAACTTAAAAAAAAAAAAAAGCAAAAACCAAGAGTCGTCATCAAAAACATTATTAGCAAAAGAAGTCTCAGGTTGATGTTGATCTAAGCTGTCTTGGTAGTAGGGTTCTCTTAGTTTGGTGAAACTTAGTATCAATTTAGTAAAATTTAATTTTTTTCTTCTCTAATTTTATATCTATCTCCAGATTTGTTTATGGGAAAAATAATCTTTCTTTTTTTTTCTTTCTCCTCTCTTAATTAATGACATTTCCATCTTCTTTGGTAGGAATGGGGTCGGCTTGAAATGCTGTATAAACTTTTTTTCCTCTCTTTGTCTATAATTCTTCTTGTATTTTTTAAGTAGTTTAAAAATAATTTTTCTTAGCCAAAAAAAAAAAAAAAAAGATGAACAAAGGAAATACAAAATAATAATAACGGGATAAATTACAAATAATTATGGGTAGTAAGTTTGTCACAATTTTAATTGTAATTTTTAAAATAACATTTTCATTTATGACAATAATTTTATCCAAGTTTTTTTTTTTTTTTTTTTGTTAAACACGTTTTATCCAACTTTAAAAGCAATTAATTATTATTGGGAAAATAAAATTCCCAATAACATTTTTTATCAAACGATAAGATATTAATTTATTAGAATTGAGGGATATAAGATAATTTAATAATATAATTAATTAAAATTAACTAATATATTATAACACAAGCACTATTTTAAATTATTTTGGTGTTAGCACTGGTATTCTTTATCTTATTTAATGAATTTTTGTTTACATGAATTGTTACAAAAAAATACAATAATATCTTGAACAAAGTTTATTGATTATATGATTTGTGGCTTCAAAGTATTGTCATCTTCAACAAAAACATAACAAAAAATCGTATTAGACGAAATTTATGAGAATAAAAGTCTATCATATATTTAAATCTAGATAAAAACACACTACAAATCTATTACTAATATTCTTAATCATTTAGTATGTAATTATTATTTTTACACCATAAATTTTTTTTTTCCTTATTCTTATTCATCTAGTTTATTTATTGACCATTTAATTAATTTTGTTTTACATTATGAGCGTATGATTAAGTGAAAGATAGTTCTCATCTCACACCTCAAATATCAAATAGATTACATTAGATCCGTCATAGATTATTGACACAATTTTTAGGTAGAATATTTTGATAAATGATGTAATTAAATAGTAATTATATATGCACACGTGTAATGACCAATATTTGGGCTTTTAATGCTTTATTTGAATTTATTTTAGGTTTAATTATATGGTATAACTTTCAAGAATTTTTTTTTTTTTCTTATAACATAAATAAACACATATTTTTTTAGTGTTATAAGAAAATGAATATATGTTTTTTTATTAAAAAAAATTATAAATAAAATTAATTAAATAATTAAGTTATTTATACATTTAGAAAAAAAAAGTTTATATTATATCGTGGGTCTTAATTGCATTGACTTTATACTTCTTATATTCTTAATAGAATAGTACAATATCGTAAGATTATTATAAAATGTTTTTAACTTGGTTGACACAAGTTGTGCACTTCAATGAAAATGTATAAGGATACAAGTGATAATGTTGATACATGTAATAACTCAACTAACAATGTGAGTGAGTAGTCAAGATCTAAGAAACTGTCGGCAAAGAGAAACTTTTCTTCTAATTCGTAGAGAAAAGCCAAAGAGAAGTATGCAAAATATTTATTGAGTATGTAGTGCACTAATGCCTTCATTGATTTAGATGCACGTTTCTGATAAAGTAACAGAGCTATCAAAATCACTGGAGTTAAAAAAAAAAAAAAAAAATTACAGTTAATCCAAATGATATAGTTTGGGAGTTACTATTTTCAAATAAAAAAACATTATTTCAATGATTTAGTATTTCTAAAAAATATAAACATTGCTTTAATATTAGTATTTATTTTATTTTATTTTATGAAATTAGGGCTTTCTTTTGGTTATAGCCCACAAATAATGCTATAATTTCACTCGCTCATTTAAATTTTATAAATTTAAACCAATGATATTGCTTTTAATTGAGTTGAGTTGATTCATTTATATTTTTAAAATAAAATAAATAAAAAATAAATAATTTTGTTTAAGGACATACATATTATTATAAATATTATGTTTTGATTACATTTTTATAAAACAAGATAAATTAAAAATATTATATTTTAAATGTATCTTAATATTGACATTAATCTAAACATTGACAATTTTATTTTTTATTATTTTTTATAAATAAACTTGTGAGCTCCTCAGAAATTAAATCAGTTAGCTTATTTCAATTAATGAGCTAAATAAACTAGGTTTTTTCAACTTATATAAATTCATAAGAAAAAAAAAGAGCTGAATTTAACTTATAGCTAATTTGACACTTCCATCTCCATTAGGTTTTTGCGTTAGAGAAGAGATCTCACATTTTCACTCCCATTTTGCATGCAAGTCCTATATTTGTTTTTGGATCCTGTACGGAATGGCATAGCCACCTACCTACTCGTTTAATATAGACCAACTCCTGTGGTGAGATACTAACTGTATAAGTGGATACATAGGCAACATATTATTTTGATATGTTTGATTCTGAGTATAAAATTTTATGTGAAATAATACTGTATTTAATATGTTAAAATAATATCTCATATTTATTTATTAACTATATTAATAAATATACATCCAATAATTTAAGGGCGTTTATTTTATTTATTTATTTATTTTTTTAATTTCCTTAAAAAAAAAGTAGATAATAGTCCGTAGGATGAATATTTTATCTACGGGTTCATGTATTCGCAGATATTCTGTCGGAAGGATCGGTTATTAACTGTTGTTTTCGGAGATGGGTACAATTTTGGAAAATACCCTAGTATAAATTTTTGGGAACGTGGCATAGGACGGGAATGGTTATATATAAAATCGTACCCACTTATATCTGAAATATTTTTTAAAATTATATATATATATATATATATATATATATATATATTATAACATATAAATATATTTATTAATTAAAATATTAATATTTATTAAAAATTATGATTAATTAATTTCTAATTAAAAAAATTGAGTATATGTGGTTATTTTTTTTTGTACTCGTTCTTGTTCAATTATATTCGTCTTTAAATTGGAGCAATTTTTAAACGATTCTGCAGACACCGTTACTTGTACGATTTCAGAGATGTATATGATAAAAACTGTCCCGTGCCATTCCTAGTAGCAAAGGCCCTAAGGCGAACTTGCATATGGCCTGCAGTATTTTTTGGGTTCGATTTTTTTTGAAAAGAGGCCCCAATAATAGGCCTAATGTGTTTTTGAACAGAGCCAATTCCAAACAAACGGAAACTCAACTCATAAAAAGCCCAACGATAAACCTTTTGCAAGGTCCAAGACTCCAAGCACCCAACAAGGACCCCTTAAAATTAAGGCCCAAAATAAGAGGCCAATAAGGTAATTTTGACCTTAAATAGCTGTAAAAGTAAATAGTACGCCAAAAATTACTGCAGGTTCGGAATATACCGACTTGTCTGACGTCTGTACATGCTCACAAGACCAACAAAGTCACTCATATTCAAACATTTTCATTTCTACACCAATTTTATCTTCTTTGTCTGAGTATTTGAAACGACCACTATGGCTATGTCTACTGGCCTCATCTCCACCTTCATCTCCGGTGAAAAGGCGCCGTTTACCTTACCTTTCATCACCTCAACCAAGCCTATTTTCCATCCACTAGTTCCTGCTAACCTACGTATGGTGCGCCCCACCATTCTCGCCACCGCTTCCAAACCTGCAACTACCACCTCCGGTAAAGGCGAGCTCCGAGGCATCATGAAGCCCCGCAGAGTCTCACCGGAGATGGAAGCCCTTGTTGGGGTTCCCGAGATTTCTCGCACTCAAGCCCTCAAACTTATCTGGGCCCATATTAAGCAGCATAACCTTCAGGTTTTATCCTTTTCTCATTTGAAATTTTCTCATTGTTTTTTCAATTTTGGAAATCCTTTTGTGCTTTTGATGTGGATTTGGCTTTTGGTGTTAACGTATTCTTTTAGTTATTGTGTTTGGATGAGACTCCGTATGTATGTAAATGTTTGGGTTATGTTGGTCTTATTATTTAAATTTAATCGGCAGATTTTATCTTGGGTTTTCATGCTTGGATAAGGTTAAATTTTGCGCGAACTCAATGTCCGTCTTGTTTGGTTCTTAGTTATTACTAGTTCTTTGTGGTTTTTCTTGTCTCATATATGATTGTTTTATTTTGTTGTTGAGGCTTTTTTGATGTATAAGAAAGTTGGGTTTTGTCAAATGTGAATTTGGGTTTCTCTGAATGGTCTTTTTGATACATTATCTGCTGTCTTTGACTGAAATTTGACAATGTTTTTGGATTATATCATGTTTGTTGCGAGAAGCGGTTAATTTCTATTTTTAGTGATGATATATTGTGGATTATGCTGTCAAGACAGTTAAACCTTGATATTGAATATTGTTGGGAAAACCACAAAACTAAAGCCGCTAAAATTTATAATAACAAAAATAGCACCCATAACACTAATTCATAACCCTTTTAATTCAACATAGGGTGCTATTTTTGTCGTTATAAGTTTTAGAGGTGTTATTTTAGTTAATTTTCCAATATTGCTTTGTGTCCCTCCCAGGTGCTTTTGTATGTTTACAAGTCAGCTGATGTTTTGTTGTAATATGCATTGATATGATTATCTTGGCATTGTATTTGGTCAATTGGTCCAACATGTTGGTTTGTGTAATTTTTTGCATCTGGATTAGAGTTGAGGGAATGTTATCCCTTTCTCCCGATACTATTTAGCTGTTGAGAGTTTTTTATAGGGTTATGAAATTGTGTGCAGGCTTCAAATGCTTGGATCTTTTGGATAAGGTTGTAATTTTGTGGTGAAATGGCATCATTCACTTGGTTCAATGAAAAGTTAATTTTTTTTTTTATGTGGCTTCAGTCCTTTTACAAGCATGTTCTGAAATGTGTCATTCAACTGGTTGCATTGGCAAAATGTATTTATGAAATGTGCGATGATCTTAGGCATAAATTTACATTATCTGAAGATAATCTATATCCATTAATGGTTTTTGAAATTATTTTATGCCTCTTCTTCATTGTGGAACTAATTTGCACACACTATAGTCTTTAGGTGTTGTTCTTTAAGTGCATAAAAACTATTTGGTAAAGATACAAAATTAATTAAAAATAAACTGGTTGTAATTGTCTTTTCTGATGCCTAATGATCTATTTTGATTCTCTAAACAAATGATCTATTGTGAAAGTGGAATTAAGTCATTTCATTTGATCACCTGGCCATTATCTACAGAGTTGTGCTTTCTGAGACTTAAGCTTGATGATGGAAAACTACCATGGTTGTCACCTTGGACTAATTAATTGAATATATTAGCAAGTTAATATTTTTTTCCATTTTTCCTGCATTTATTATATTTGTCCTCCTTGGTTCATGCAGACGGTCTTATTTATTTATTTTTTTCTTTCGATTATCCATATGAAAACTGAAAAGGATGGTCATTTTTATTTTCTTCATGTATTTACTTGGCTGTTTTGCAATCTTTGAAGTGCTATATAATGCAGTTTCATTAAAAACTTTCTCAGTAGCATGCGATGTTCATAGAATGCATGAACTGAACTGAAGATTCAAGTGCTAGGGTTGCAAATTTTTGTTGTACAATAATTATGATAAATAACTCTCAAGGTTTTGGAAACCATATGAAGGTTTTACATTGACATATATGTTCGTACTTTTTAGGACCCTGAGAACAAGAAGATTATTGTTTGTGATGAAAAGCTGAAGAAGATATTTAAGGGTAAGGATCGTGTTGGATTCCTTGAGATTGCAGGATTGATCACTCCTCACTTTCTGTGACTGAGAACTTGTGCTAGAATCACTGGGTTTGGGGGACTTCTATAAAGCTAATGTTTTGTACACGGCGACTTGCTTGTTGAGTTTATACCTGTGAAAATCAGAACTACATGCAAGAACTATATTCTGCATCTTAGAAGTGTTTAGTCTTGTATTAGCTTGCCTGCTTTCTTAATTTTGCTTATGGATTTCGTATAATATAGTTAGGCTTTTTTGAGGCATAAGAGTAGTGACTTTTGCCATCTTATTTGTGTTTTTTATGAACACTTAATTTTGGTGAAGATGGTTCTATTTGCCTATTTGATGTCCTGGTCATACAAGAACTATATTCTGCATCTTAGAAGTGTTTAGTCTTGTATTAGCTTGCCAGCTTTCTTAATTTTGCTTATGGATTTCGTATAATATAGTTAGGCTTTTTTGAGGCATAAGAGTAGTGACTTTTGCCATCTTATTTGTGTTTTTTATGAACACTTTGATTTTGGTGAAGATGGTTCGATTTGCCTATTTGATGTCCTGTCATACAAATTTTGCTGAAGCAATTAGTGCCACTTTGTTGAATTGTTCAAAGTGAATGTTTGAAATAAATCATATTTTCAACATGTATTATCATTTAATAATAATTGTAGCAATAAATTCTATGACAAAATCTTTTGTGATTGTAAATTGTAAACATGTATACAATATACATGCAACAAATTATGTAGGTGGCTAATATGACAAATGTTGATGTAAATTTATGACTTGTCTCGTCCTTCGCCTATTTTATAATTGTTTAATATATTTTTATAAATAAATAAAAACTCAGATTGAAATGATCGAGCTTTTCTAAGAATTTTTTAAAAACATATGATTTTAATTTATTATCACAAAACAAATTAATTAATTTTTTTTTTCTGAGTAAATAATTAAAAAGACTTGATGATAAATATTTTTGTTTTTTTTCCTTAAACAAAATTATCAAAACGTCATATACCCTAAAATCTTAGCTGGTGTAAGCAGCCTTTGCCATATGTCTCCGCCGGCATTTCTACTAATACTCTGTACCATTTGTCCACGCTTCCTCTCTCCGATTCATAAGTACTCTCTCAGTCTCTTTCTCTCTCTCAACGATTGACATACTTCGATTGTTGAAAATGACAGAGCAGCAAAAGCAAAAGCAAATGAGCGTGCCGGTACTACCGTGGATGCGGAGTCCAATTGATGTCAGTTTCTTCAAGAAGTGCTCTCTCCATCTGTTTCTTTGCCTTGATCACTTATGCTTCATCGCTTTATAATACTTTCTTTTTTCTTCCTGCTGTCTTGTTACGTTGATTATAAAGTTCATGTTCAAAAAGGAAAAAAAATAAAAGTAATATGATGAGAATATGCATTGCAGTAAGGCATTGAAGGGATTTCGGAAAGGAGAGATTCATTTGAAGGGGTCAAAAATGTCATTAACAATGACATGCCTGTGCACATAAAGACATATATTCAACGAGCAGGTCGAACTGCAAGGGTAGGGCAGGCTAGAGAATGCTTCACTTTCTCGCATCAACAAGAGGTATAAACATTAACCTTCTAAATTGAACTTATGTGCATGTTTAAAATAACTAAAGACTTAACCTTTTTAAAAATTAAAGGATTTATAACAAATAAAACTTTAAAGAACTAAGCTCCACATAAATATTGAGAATGAAGTTACTAGTTGCTCAAAAATATAAACATTATCTTCATAAACGATAATAATTATTATATCAACAAGACTTAGTAAAACAACTATTTTTAAGTCCGATTCCAAAATAATATAACACAGTCAAAAGTAATTTAATTTCAATTTTTATTTTTTCCATTCACTTAATTTCTTTTTTCAATTCTTTTCAAATTTCATTCATTACTTCAGTTTGAAGTTTTGTGTGGAAATTTTGGGATATTTTTTTGTTGTTGTCTGTCTTACGTTAAGCGTTTCAAGAAGCTATTACAAAAAGCAGACAACCATTCTTGTCCTGTTTACACTCTTTCTTCAACTTGTGTTGAAGTCTGGAAATCTATTGTTTATGTTTACATTGATTGAATTAACTACATATAGTCTGTTCCAATTTTTTATTTTACTTTTGCGTATATTCTGTTTAGAGTTAATTGCACTCTTCAAAAAGCACATAAACCATGTTTAAAATAGTTGTAGCTTTTAGCTATTCCAGAACGTACAAGGAGGAATTGCATAAAGTTGGTTACGAGCATAAATTTCTTCTTTCTTTTTCTTGTAACAGCACTTGAGAAATTGAAAGAGACAGTTGTAGAGGAAACATCAAGGAATCAAACTTGTTCGACCACTGAATGTGAAAACAAATGAAGCTACTAATATTGAATATGGTGCGGAGTTCCGATCTAGCATTTCTATGAGCCTTCATGCATGGTGTTGATGGATTGTCGGCTAATCAATTGAATGCTCCATGGTTATAGGTTATTCTTTATTTACATGTTAGTTTTGGTTTGATTAGTACAACTTTTTCATTGGAATTGGAGGATAACTGACCAAGTGGCCGATGACTTCACTCTATTTTCCTACCAAAAGGTACATAGCCGGCTCAAATTGTAAGAGGCTTGGTGGCAAAATAAACAACTCCTTTGTACGTAAATTTTGGCATTAGAGCATGTTGGGTCTTGAACTAGGGTTGGAAACTTGTATGAATATAACAAGGATTGCTCATTATTTTATACTTGTAACTTGGACTAATCTCTCTTTATTTAGTTTTTTTTTTCTCTCTTTCTCTAAACAGTAAAATATAGTAATTAGAATGTTATGGTCGCATAAATTTATACATTATTACAGTTACATTAATGACATAATTATTTAGAAAATTAAATTATTTTTTTTATTTTAAATTTTTTTTACCACGTCACAATATAGTTAATTTGAATATAATTTTACCGTTTCTCGTTAATCAAATCACACAAATCATTTTTCAAAATCACGAAATCAAAATATAGATTATATTGCTTTTTTTCAATTACACACTTTATTTTCGACCAGGTTGAAGCCTGCATCACTTCAGTCTTCAGTAAATAAATAAATTAAAAAGATTTAATACCTGTATCCATATATAGTGCGAGCAACACTACAAGTCTACAACAACCTAACTTCTTTTTTTTCTTTTGTCTATAATATATCCCAGAAAATTTAAAGACCATGTAAAACAAAAAAAATCTTATTATGAAATTTAGTATAATACTTGTCATTTCTGAACATATCAATATAAATGACGATATATGTTTTAGAAATGTAAAGCGGTAAAATTCAAACTGCTTTTTCTTTATGAGTTTGGTTGAGTTTTATTATTAAAAAAAAAAAAGAGTTTGGTTGAATTTTGACGTTATTTGAGATATATGTCATATTTAATTATTTATAAAATAATATTTTTTATTTCACTTGGACTGATCGGTAAATTTCCAAATAAAAATCTTTCTAAAGATATGGACTCACTGTTCACAAGTGACAACTCTCTCGCGCCCGCCTAAAACTACACCACAAGGCACCACCGACCCAACCATAGCGATTACTGACTAATTAATGCGGATTAGTGACTATCTTCTATCTTCTCTCCCCCTCTCCCTCTAGTGGCGGATAAAGTAGCCCTTCCTCTGCTACTCCCTAACCCTCCTCCACCTTCAAGACCCATCTTTCCTAACCAAGACCACAATAGCAACAAGCCCACCATAGCCACAACATCTTCCAGCCCCATAAGCTCTCTTCTCCATGACCTTATGCTCCATCAAAACTCCAAACCCAACACCAACAAACGTCACTCCCCACTTGAAGCTCCTCTACCCAGAAGACCTACTCGTATCGGCAAGTCCCATGACTTCAACCGTGGAAGACTTTGTCTAACAACGTTATCTCCCCTTAAGCTCAGATTATCCTCCAATCCTTAGTTGACCCAAATTTTGATTCCTCTAATTTAATTGAGCTTTTGCTTCAGTTGGCTGAATCACATAAGTTTTTTTTGATAAAAAAAAATAGCTCCCCAGGAGGGAGACGACCACTTTTCTCCATTGATATTGAGAGTACCAAATCACCTGATGCTGTGTTCAGAGGGGTCAATGCGCACAATTATGGCTTCTACACCCCTCGATCCCACGAATGGTTGAATCACATAAGTTTGAGGTTGGCTTTAATACAGAGTCCTTGTCTTTTGATGTACTGGATATTGTTAAATGTTTGAGCTTTCATAAGAAATGTGACCTGGCTTTGAGTGTTTTTGAGTGGGCGAAAAATTCTGAATGTCTTCATTGTGTTATTACTAGTTCTGTTGTTGCTGTTGTTATCAGTATGCTGGGTAAAGCCGGTCGGGTTTCAGTTGCAGCTTCTTTGCTTCAAAATCTTCATAAAGATGGGTTTGAGCTTGATGTTTATGCTTATACTTCTTTGATAACTACTTGTGCTAGTAATGGAAGATATGGAGAGGCTGTGATCGTTTTTAATAAAATGGAGGAAGAGGCCTGTAAACCTACTTTGATAACGTATAATGCGATGTTGAAATTTGAATGTGTATGGGAAAATGGGCATGCCTTGGAATAAAATTATAGGGCTTGTTGAGGGTATGAAAAGTGTCGGGATTGCCCCTCATTTGTATACGTATAATACGCTTATAAGTTGTTGTAGGCGCCGGTCTCTATATGAAGAAGCTGTCCTTATCTTTGAGGAGATGAAATTAGCAGGGTTTAGACCTGATAAAGTTACTTATAATGCATTGCTGGATGTCTATTGGAAGTCTAGGAGGCTGAAAGAAGCCATGGAGGTGCTAAATGAGATGGAGGCTAATGGTTTTTCTCCTAGCATTGTGACATACAATTCCCTGATATCTGCTTGTGCTTGCGATGGTTTATTGGATGAAACAGCGGCTCTCAAAACACAGATGGTGGGAAAAGGGATTAAACCCGATGTATTTACCTTCACTACCCTTTTGTCTGGATTTGAGAAAGCTGGCAAAGATGAGTCAGCTATGAAGGCTTTTGAGGAGATGAGAAGTGCATGCTGCAAACCGAACATATGTACTTTTAATGCTCTAATTAAGATGTATGGTAATAGGGGGAAATTCACAGAAATGATGAAATGTAGAGATCAATGCATGTCACTGTGTACCGGATATTGTTAATTAGTGCATACAGTCGGTGTGGTTCTTTTGATCCACATGTTTCTAAGGATGAGGCAACAGACTATTAGAACGTATAACAGAGAAATGGTCTAGTAGTCAATTCTAGTCCATGCGTGAGAGAGGAGTTTGTTGGGGACAATTTTGCTACAAATGTTATCATGTCCTACTTCCCTTAATGCCATGGTATATATTGTCCGAGGTACAAAGATGGAAAAAAATGTGGTTTTGTTGTAAACAAGTTACTTTTATACTGGGAAGTTCGCTGCAGCGCCACGGACGATTTGTGAATATGTTGTAATACAGCGTCATGATGCATGTTTGATCGACATACATATGGCCAGCAGAAGTTGTATACATCAGAGCAGGCATCAAGAAGAAGATACTGTATTACTTCAAGGTATGTAAAAGGTTAATTCACAATTCATCTATTTATTTATGAAATAGGCAAATGTAGATTTTGCTTATTGATATAATACTAAGAGCAACAGGTGTACGTACCTCTTTAGCCTGAAGCTGCTTCAAGGATTTTCTTTGCCTGCAACACATGAAGGTTTTCTACCCGAAGCTGAATCAAGGTCGCTGGTTTTAACTGTTAATTTGATTGATTTTGCTCTTGTATTTTGTGTGTTGTAATGGACTGAGATTGATGTGTTAATGCAAAGTTTTGCTAATTGACAGTTTGGTTTGATTTCAAAAAAGATAATCTGATGTGAACTAAAACTGTCAATGGGTTAAAATGGTTCCATGTTCCAGCATTCGCCATCATCTTATGCCAGAAAAGAGAAAACAAAGAAGAAGCAAACAAATCAGTAAAATAACTCAATAATATCTAGAAACTGCTTCAAGACTTCCCAAAATCCAAAAACTAGCTACTTGTTCTCATCATCCACTACAATCTCAATAATCCTAAGTGACAACTGAGCTATTATTCTATCTCACGTATACCTCTTTTCCACTAACCTATTGATTGAAATTTGAAATCCTCCAAAGTCCAAACCGAACAATAGTTTTCTTCAGCAGTCTCATCATGATTCTATATGTTGTTATCTAGTCTTGTACAAAATCGTCCATTTCATCTGTTCTCAAGGAGAATATGTCAACAGGCGCCATAGTAGTGCACCTGACTGTATTTTTTTGCTTAAATTTACTATTTCTTGACGACGGTGAGCGTTCATGGTGATCAAAATAAACAACAACAACTGTGATATCATCGTGATAACGACGTCTTTCTCCTTCCCTAATTTTCCTCAAATCATTGTATTTCATCTTGCTCTTCTTAGCAGCCTCTTGAAGAGCGGCTCTCATCAATCTCCTTGCAATCCCCTGCAAATATATTTATATTTTGATCAAATATAGTAGTCAATGTAAACAAACATAATAATCAATGTAAGATGTGAAACTTGTGTACTCACAGCTCTAGGGTTGTTGAAAACAATATCTACGGCTTCCTGATCGCTTAATAGTTCCCAAAGGCCATCTGATGCAAATATCACGAACAAGTCTTGTGGTCTAAGCTCTCTCGTAACTATTGACGGTTCTGCTGTCATTACAGGTCGTTTTATATACGGTGGGTCTCTAGCGAACTCAGGCTTCTTTAAGTAAAAATCGCCAATAGCTCTTGACACCTAAAAAGCAAATAAATCATGTTAGCATTACCCATCATACTAAATTTAATAGTTAGATAAATATGTTTAAAGCAAATGACAGAAAGTACAAGGTGAAAAAACTGTGTCTACGTAACTTCAACTTCAAAATCAAAACTTGACTGCAAAACATATTAAACCATTTAAAACACATCAAAAAAGAAGCAAATACCTGAATTATGCCTTTTATTCTCCAAACTCCACCAGTAGTACATACTACAACATTTGCATCATCTGGATGGAGTGATTCAACCTCTTTCCTTACCTCCTCAACTGATACATTGTGATCCGTGGACAACCGGTGTGCTACTACTTCATTTTTCTTGCTTTCAGAACGGCGGCTGCCTAGAACTGCCCTCGAATCCCCGAGGTTTGCCACATGCAAAACATTGTCAGAAATTGCACCAACAAGACAGCATGATCCCACTGAAGCTATTTGTGGTCTTTGTGTCACTAAACGCAATAAAGCCTCCTCAGTTTCACTAAATGCCCTCTTGATAGTATCTGCTGACAACCCTCCTTCTGTAGCAAAGTCTGCAAATTGAACCAAATCACTCTGTTGAGCAGATTGTTTACTTGTCAGGCAAAACAAGGAAACTTCTGCCCTAAATCACTCTGTTGGGCAAACTGATTAAAAAGAGAGAAACTTACTATGTAAGGAGGGGAGTAGATGTTCGTTGACGAACCGAGAAGCTTCAGGACCTCCATGTCCATCAAAAACACCAATATAGGTAGCATTTGGATATGCTAAGACCCGACTTTGATCTTCAAGATTAGAATTAGCTTGTACAAGCGCTATCGAGTATTCACCATAGGCATGACGCTTCAAATCCGCATGCCACATAAGCCAATCCCCACTAGATCGTCCAAAATACTTCTCTATAGGTCTATAACACGATCTTAACATCATCATCATCTTCTTCTTCTTCTTCGAATTGGGTTTGTTTTATATGATAGCTAATTGGCTTAAAGGTTTAAAGTTTGAAGGGTTTGGTAGCTGGAATATAATAAAATTAGGTTAAGATAAAGAAGACGATCAATATAAAAGATCACATAAAAACGGAGAGACCGTGTGACGGAGAGAGAAAAGGAAAGGTCACCGCGTTTAGATGGAGTAAAAGAAAACACAGCTCTACTGTATTCGTATAGTGTACACTTCTACGTATTTTACACATAATAACCCAAAAATGGTGGTAGTCTGTTTGTTTTTCTTCCTTTTGTTGCTGTATTATACCTTTTATTCCTTATCAATTTGTTCTGTTTTCTATATTTTGTTTTGTTTGTGTCACATAAAATGTTTGCTTTTTTTGTTTATCCAAAGGTGTACACTTGTAAATCATACGTCAATACATTTATATTATTATTGTTTTTTCTTTTTAACAATGAAGTACCAACTAACAGCCCATTGTATTTACCACTTGAATTGGAAACAGGAGAGGATAATTGAGTATTTTCCACTTAATATAATGTAGGTTTAAGTATATCATATAATCTCTCTTCAGTTTATATGTGACCTTCCCTCTCTTGGTGTTTCCATATATTCTTTTTCCTCTTCTCTTCTTCTTCTTCATGCTGCTTCTTTTTTTTTTTTATTCTTTATTCTTTTCACATTTAACATAATTTTTTTTAAAGTTAAATTTTGGTACATATCGAATTATAGTTTTATTTTTATAGTATTTATTTCAAATATATATATTTTAATATATTTTGATTTTTTTTATTTAATTGAATATATATATAATTTAATCATTTTTAATTAATGAAAAGTGAGAATTGTTTTTGAGAAAGACATGTTAAGGGAAGTATCACCAACTCTCAACACAATTTTAGAAACTTTTCTTATTTTTAAGTGTTTTGTGTGTCAAATAAATTAATATTGTCACATATTAACTAGATATATGTAAAAAAATTTAAAAATTATCAAAAAAAAAACAAATTATTGCCTACATTTAAGAGAATACTAAAAAATTGTATTATGTGTATATATATATTGGTGATGGGTTTAATTTTAATTGTGTGTGTGGGTTAGCAAGTGTGAGGAGAGTAATAGTCTAAGACTTAGACTAGAAGGAGTGAGGTAGTGTGTTTGAGTAAATATATAGTGTTGAGAGTTATGTTTGTAATACTACTTACATTAATTTGAATATAATAAACATTTTGGATTATATATATATTTTTTAAAAAAATTAATAAGATATATGCCTAAAATAATATATGTATTATATATTAAAAAAGAATATATATGTGTGGTTTACTAAAATATTTTTTATCTAAAGAGAGAGATAAAAATGGGAGTTGTTTTTTGAATAAATTGAATAAAAAATTTATATAAAAATTAGACCCTAAAAAATATTTGCTAATTTTTTGCTTGATATAACGAGTATTTATTTAATTACGAGCTATTTCATGAATTTTTTTTTATTGATAAAAGAAGAAGAAGCTATAATCATGATTCGTAATCATAGCTTTATTATTAAATGTTTATAATTTAAGTGTGTTTTAGTGATAAACATGAATTGTTTGTACACATTTTATATTTTTTAACTATGTTTATATATTAATATAATGTGATGAATCCTATAAAAGAAAAAAAAAAAAACAAAGAAAAAATGAGTGGGTATTGAGTAACTAGTGGTGGAACATTGGAGGGACTGAAAGACAAGCCCCTCTATATTCCAAAACATTATATATTTATTTTGGAACATTTTTTTTCATATACATGTATTTATTCACATATTATAATATAATTATTTATTATTAATAATTTTAAAATTATTTAAATATCTCATATTTTAAATTTTACTTACAATTTTAACGTTGATAAATTATTTGATATATACAACATTATTCATTAATTTAAGTAAAATCATTCAACTTGTTATGCATATAGTATTCTTACTAATTTAAGCATCATGATTTTAAAATCTCTCTTAGTTAATTTCTTGTTTGATTCATTGTGTTTTTTATTTTTCTAATTGAACTCATTTTTCACTTTAATTTGTTTTTTTTTTTTTTATAGTAAAATGAGATTAAAATATCATATTTTTTAACTAAAATAATAGCGAAGTAAGTAGATTTGAATTGAAAAGTTGTATTTGTAGTTACTTTGTGTTTTATTTCAAAATATTGATAATCTTAAGTCTCTAAAAATGACTAAAATTTTCTCAATCAGATGATACATACTAATTGATACTAATTAGTATTACAAATATAGTTAACAATCTTTAAATAACTAAAATATTGTCTCCTTATGTATGGTTTATGTGCATTTTTTATTGCAATTATATGATAAATAATTAAATAATCAGTTTTTTTTTTTTTTTTTTTGTGCGCGCTCGCACGCGTGTGTTTAATTTAATGTCTTAATCCATTGTATTTAAATTTGTTGGTTCTCTTTGTTGACGCATAGCTGCTTGGATCTAAGCTGAAGAGGAGGAAAGGAAAGCAAGTTGTGGCTTAATTTTGGTGGTTAAAAAAGCTGAAAATGAAAGAAGAAAAGCGATGGTTTTGAATGGTAAGTTTCATCCAATTGTGCCCTTGTATTTGGCTTTTACTAACCTATACTATATATTTGCCAAGTTTCTAATGTGCAAATTCAATCCAAGCTTTCCGTTTTCTCTTTGTTAGTTGTTACAGGAAGCGTAAAGACAATAATCTGATTTCTGACAACAAAATGAACACATAATAATATTTTTTTTATAATATATATAGTAACAAAATTATCTTTTACAAGAAAATCATTCATTGCACCTAACAAATTCTTTTATAAGAGCAACAAACAACACCTTAATCTAATATGTGTTCGATCCATAAGAAGTTTACTCTCTTAGTTAATAGATATCTCATCCTTATAGTTGTTTTATAATTTATTAGAAAAAAAAAAAAAAATGTGGGCACACGTTAAACATTTTTTATCATATCTTTTTTTGATATGCATATATTCTTTTTGTTAATAAATTTTTGTAATAATAGTTGACTCAAAAAAAAAAAAAAAAAAAGTCTATTTTACTCAAAAACTTGAGAAATTTATTTATCATTATATCACATAAATTTTATTTATGTTGTAAAAATTAAATAAAAAGAAAATAAAAAAAGTATATAAATTTGTTTAACTACTATTTGTATGATTAATAGTGAGAACCACATCGCTTATTACAAAAGTACTCGATAACTTTTCTCCCACTTTATTTTTCCTTGGTTCCCATTCACTTGATTAGTTTTACTTGTTCAAATTTCAAAGTTCTTTTTCTTTTCCGGAAAAAAGAGAGGCCACAATGGGGACCTTTTTTTTCTTGTTTTTTTGTCAACACGCAAAACCTATTTACTTTACAGACATAGTTGAATGACTACACGAAGAGGTATGATAAAAGTGTTATTATCTAGTATCTGCATTTTAAAATAAATTTTAAATCATGTTTAAAATAGTGTTTAAATTTTCGTTTTTATGTTTATTAATTTAGCTGTTGCACCAATTGAACTGACTTATAATAAATATTATGATGGAACTTGGGGAGGCAAGTTTATACATTCAATCATTAGTGGATGTTTACGCGGAAGAGAAATGACTAAGAATCCAAGGAAAAAGCATACAAATTATTATAATTTTATGATTTTTCGTAAACTCTTTATAATAAATGATAAAAGAGAGGAAAAGTTTAAAAGCCACAATGAGGATCAGAATGATTGGTCTCCTACTCGGAGGAAAGATCCCCACCTTACCTCCAAAGGGGCAGTTTCTAGATTTTTCTTGCAACAATTGTACTTGTTCCATACCGATAAACATTGGTAATCTCCTCTCTGTAGTTCATTCAAACAATCAACTCACAGGAGTCGTTCCTCAATCCATGCACAATTTCAAAAGCCTTGAACTACTTGATCTATACGACAATAGCCTTAGTGGCCGAATACCTCCATTTATATTTCAATTATGGCAGTAGATCTACAACGAAACAAGTTAACCAGTCAAATTTCATATTTATTTTCAGATATTTGTAGATTGAGTAGTTTATTATATGTCAATGAAAATTCAATACAAGAGCATATTCCACCGTCTCTTTTGCAGGGCAATAATAACATGGTTGGTTCCTTTCCATGCTTGTTGAAGAAAATATGGACCACCTTGCAAGTCCTTGTTTTACGATCCAACTATTTTAATGTCCAGACTACACTAATGAAACTTGGTCGAAGCTTCAATTGTGCACTTAGCTTTTCAACGGTGAATTATTGGCAGGCCATGATGGTTGTAGTTAATAATTGTTGGACAATTTTTGTCAATATAAAACATGACTCAGTTTTATAATATCGTGGAAATAATCCACAAAGGTCAAGATACCAAGTTACTAAATATTTTTACTGTTTACACTTGCATTCGTGCGTCAACTTCCGAGGACCAAAACTGGAGGAACTTGGGGAGCTTCAATCATTACGTTTCCTCAACTTGTCACATAATTCTTTTGCAGGACCAATCCCTTCATCTTTGGGTAATTTGAAAAGATTAGAGTCCTTCGACTTTTCAATGAACCAATTGAGTGGGGAAATCCCAACATCAATTGCAAACCCCTTAATTTTCTTTCAATTTTGAGCACGCCAAATTATCGAACAGTTTGAAGTTAATCGAGATTAAGTTTAACCTTTAATGAAAAAGAAAGAAAGTTTAAGGTTAATCGAGTTTAACCTTTAATCGAATATATATATGTGTGTGTATAAAGAGAAAAGTTTCTCCTCCAAACTTTAAGTAGTAGAATATAATGAAAAACACCACCATTTTCATTGCTTGTTATAATATTAATTGTGCAAGTATACCTTGTATCTTGCCAATGCTCTAATGATGAGAGATCTGTTGATGCGAATCAACAACACGACACTGCCCGTTGCTTGTAATGGGCTGGCTAGGTTAGGTTCGCCCATAAAGTTTCTTTTTGTTTTAAAAGTTAGGAGGCCACCCCTAATTTCACATATTCAAACTTTCAAAAAAGGAGGCCACAATGAGAACATGGAAAAAAGCATAAATCCTTATTTTCCTTAAATTCTCTTGATAATAAATGGAAAAGAAAAGTAAAAAGACCACATTACGTTCAGAATGATTGATTTTCTATTGCTTTAAGTTTAATTCTTCTAAAGTTATCCGTTTATTTTGGATAATCTAAATCAACAATATTTTATTTTTCAAGAATGTGTTTTTTTTTTTTTTTTAAGATGAACTAATTATAATTTTATATGTCTTATTTGTGTCTTAATATCTTTTAATTTCTTTATCTTATACATCATGGTGCAAATTCTGCAAATGAATGAATAAATTAATTAATTTTATTTTTAATCATTTCAGTAAAAAAAATATATGTTAATTTTTTTATAACACTAAAATATTTATTTACATTATAAAAAATAAATAAATATATTTTTAAGAAAATTAAAAATAAAATTTTATATATACAATTAAATCATAAATAAATTTAATAAAAAATTGATAAAACATAAACCACGGAAGTAATATTCTAACGTGTTGGAAGGGGTTAAATAATTTTTTTTTCCTACTAAAAACAATTCAAATTATTTCAATAACGTGTAATAAATAAAAATGGTTAAAAATATAAATTTTTATTGCATAAAATATAAACATATTTACGAACCATTTATATCAAACAAAGTAATCCACTCAAAACAGTACAATCTCCATCCAATTCAAATATAAGTGAGACCTTTGACGAAAAGAAGAATTAAAAAAATGAAATCTACGAGAGGGAACTGGGAAATAAGTAATGACAGTAGCATAAGCAGAATGAAAAACACAATACTATTTTCATCGCTTGTTTTACTACTTTTTGTGGAAGTGTCTGGACAATGCCCAAGTGATGAGCGATCTCTGCTGCTGCAATTGAAAAAAAGCCTCAATTTCTCTGCTACTGTATCCGGATGGAATCAAACTTCCAGGGATTGTTGCACATGGACAGGTGTCCATTGTGAGGAGGGACATGTAGCTAAACTTACTCTATATGATGGAATAATCTCTGGTAGCTTGAATTGCTCAAGCAGTCTCTTGAATCTAAAATATCTCAACACACTTGATTTATCTAACAACAATATTGATTGCTCCACAATCTTATCATGTATTTGTAATCTTAACAAGTTGGAAATTCTGTATTTACCATCCACATGCTTAACAGGTCGAATCCCATCTTTTCACAAGTGCAAGTTATTGACTGAAGTTGAACTTAGAAATAATTTTCTCAATGGAAGTATTCCAACATCTCTCCTTTCACACCCATCTTTGCAAAAGATTTGGCTTCAAAACAACCAGTTGAGTGGCCAAGTTCATGAGTTTCCAAATGCATCATCCTCGACATTGCAGAGTTTGTCTCTACGGGGCAACAAGTTGGAGGGCCATGTACCCATGTCCACCTTCAAACTCATGACACAACTTCGTTACCTCTCGTTATCTTTCAATAAATTCAACGGCACCATAGAGAAAGATGTGACTCAAGGGTTTGACAATCTTAACTATTTGGACCTTTCATACAACAATCTGTCAATCGAGTTAGCAAGTGACTCCTTTCCTAATATTGCACAGCTAATCCTTGCTTCTTGCAAATTGGGAAAATTTCCTCCCCTGAAGAATAGATCAAATGTGGGGGAGTTAGACGTATCAAACAATGAAATCTATGGGGAGATACCGAATTGGATTTGGCAAATTGGAACTTCTCTGACTCTAAATTTTTCATGTAATAAACTGGTGGGCTTGCAACAACCTTATTCTCTAGCAAATGTAATTTTCCTTGACCTACACAAGAACCACCTAACAGGAAACATCCCTACACTATCTCGAATGGTGTTTATGTTGGGAAAAAATTGATAATTGCGGAATCATTTCCCACCACCAGATTTACGGGGGAGCAAACGATAGATAATGTAGAGCAGGAACAAAGAAATAACACACAGAGAATTTACGTGGTTCACCCCAAAAGTTTAAACGGGCTACTCCACACAGAGCTACTTTGATGCCTTCACTATAGTGATAATAATACAACAGTGTTTATCACAAAACACTCACATCAGTTACAGAGTATACCCAGAGAATAAATCTCAACACTCACTGGAAAATGTATTTATCTCTCACTATAGAATTTTCCCTCACATTATATGTATAATATAATATGACGTGAATAGTAAATTTACTATTCACCAAGGCTCGTACATGTGAATAGTAAATTCACTATTCACCTTTCCTAATTAATATTAATATAGGAAACAGCTCTCATTCTTCTTCAATTCTCTTCACGCAGAGAGTTTTCTCTGCAACTCTCCTTCTCTCTCTTTTCTTCAGAAGGGATCTCAGAAGAGATGATATTGAGAGCTTCCAACTTCTCTATTTATAGAGAAATTTCTATGAGAGATGATATCATTGCATATGTCATCTTCTCAAATTCTTCAACAATTGCAGCACCGGCAGCTGCAATTTTCCTTCTTCTTTTTCCTTCTTCAAGAATGTCTGCTGGAGGCTTCTGGTAAGTTGGTTCTTGAAGCTTCAGGTGTGAGGTAAGCCATGACCTCATACCTCACAATTCCTGACAATCTCCCACTTGGAAACAGATTTCAATCTTGTTTCCACACATGACTACTGCGACAACACTTTCTGGGTTTATTACGTCTGCAGTCCAACTGTCAACGTTGCCTTTACTGACAACCATAATTCTCTACATTGAGGATTATGGTTGTCAGTAAAGGCAACGTTGACAGTTGGACTGCAGACGTAATAAACCCAGAAAGTGTTGTCGCAGTAGTCATGTGTGGAAACAAGATTGAAATCTGTTTCCAAGTGGGAGATTGTCAGGAATTGTGAGGTATGAGGTCATGGCTTACCTCACACCTGAAGCTTCAAGAACCAACTTACCAGAAGCCTCCAGCAGACATTCTTGAAGAAGGAAAAAGAAGAAGGAAAATTGCAGCTGCCGGTGCTGCAATTGTTGAAGAATTTCTATGAGAGATGATATCATTGCATATGTCATCTTCTCAAATTCTTCAACAATTGCAGCACCGGCAGCTGCAATTTTCCTTCTTCAAGAATGTCTGCTGGAGGCTTCTGATAAGTTGGTTCTTGAAGCTTCAGGTGTGAGGTAAGCCATGACCTCATACCTCACAATTCCTGACAATCTCCCACTTGGAAACAGATTTCAATCTTGTTTCCACACATGACTACTGCGACAACACTTTCTGGGTTTATTACGTCTGCAGTCCAACTGTCAACGTTGCCTTTACTGACAACCATAATCCTCAATGTAGAGAATTATCATACTCCACCATAAAGAGTATACACACTTAGAATTTTTTACCAATTCTAAGAATTTTCTTCGGCTCATGTCGAAATAACCTTGCTGAAAATTTATGGTGCAACTTCCACGTTGGCTTTTCAGGAAGTTTCATCAGCCATCGACATAAATTCCACCACACACCTTGCATCAAATGCCAACCAATGCTCGTGTGTAAATTGTGGACACGCTAGCAGTAACACATCCTCTTTCATGGCAATCTTGGAGATCAATATCATGCCAAAAGGATAACCACAACCTCTTATGGAGAAAAGAGATCCACTGCCTGCGACAATATCAGTATCTCCATTTACTGATTTTGGAGCTTTTTGCCGAACTGCTCCACCGACAATTTTTCGTTTTCAGGTGGTAAAATTGTCCACACCTTTTTTCCTTTTGTCTCCTGCCATTGCTCCCACTCAAATCTGGTAACTTCAAAATCACTATCGCAAAATAATGATGTATGAATAGTAACGTGAATAGTGACGCGAGTACTATTCACCTATTGACTTTACTATTCACTTTTCTTTAATTATGAGTGAACAGTTACTCCACTATTTTGCACAGTGCCCGTTACTATTTGAATGAATAGTAACCGCACAATTTGATTTTCGATACAAGCTTCACAACCTTGAGCTCTGATACCAATTGTTGGGAAAAAATTGCGGAATCATTTCCCACTACCAAATTTACGGGGGAGCAAACGAATGATAATATAGAGCAGGAATAAAGGAAATAACACACAGAGAATTTACGTGGTTCACCCCAAAAGTGTAAACGGGCTACTCCACACAGAGCTACTTTTATGCCTTCACTATAGTGATAATAATACAACAGTGTTTATCACAAAACACTCACATCAGTTACAGATTATACCCAGAGAATAAATCTCAACACTCAGTAAAGGCAACGTTGACAATTAATAAACTAAAGTTGTGTTCAACCTCAGTTTGACTGCAGACGTAACAAACCAAGAAAGTGTTGTCGCAGTGGTCATGTGTGGAAACAAGATTGAAATCTGTTTCCAAGTGGGAGATTGTCAGGAATTGTGAGGTGTGAGGTCATGGCTTACCTCACACCTGAAGCTTCAAGAACCAACTTACCTGAAGCCTCCAGAATTTCCAGCAGCTAATAGTCAAATAAGGAGGCAGCAGACATTGAAGAGGAGGCGAGGAGCTGTGAAGATGTCAGCCCTTATGTCATCACCCAAATAGTGACCAGCTCTTTGCTTCTATAAATAGAGAAGAGCAAGAACTGAATTAATCATCTCTTCTGAGATCCCTTCTGAAGAAAAGAGAGAGAAGGAGAGTTGCAGAGAAAACTCTCTGCGTGAAGAATGGGAAAGAGAGAGAAGAGAGAGCTGTTTCCTATATTAATATTAATTAGGAAAGGTGAATAGTGAATTTACTATTCACATGTACGAGCCTTGGTGAATAGTAAATTTACTATTCACGTCAATATCACATAGTGTGAGGGAAAAATCTATAGTGAGAGATAAATACATTTTCCAGTGAGTGTTGAGATTTATTCTCTGGGTATACTCTGTAACTGATGTGAGTGTTTTGTGATAAACACTGTTGTATTATTATCACTATAGTGAAGGCATAAAAGTAGCTCTGTGTGGAGTAGCCCGTTTACACTTTTGGGGTGAACCACGTAAATTCTCTGTGTGTTATTTCCTTTATTCCTGCTCTATATTATCATTCGTTTGCTCCCCCGTAAATTTGGTAGTGGGAAATGATTCCGCAATTTTTTCCCAACAGTTTATAGATTTGTCATACAACAATTTTACGTCTTCCATTCCAATGGACATCGGTAGTATCCTCCGTGTAGTTGATTTCTTCTCTTTATCAAACAATCAAATCACAGGAGTCATTCCTGAATCCATATGTTATAGTCCAATGATGCACTTACTTGATTTGTCTGACAATAATCTTAGTGGCCCAATACCATCATGTATATTTGACTTGTGGCAACTTAAGGTACTAGATCTACAACGAAACAAGTTAAGTGGTCAAATTCCAGATATATTTTCAGAGGGTTATCTATTGAACAGTTTATATCTCAATGGAAATTCAATTGAAGGGCATATTCCACCATCTCTGGCCAATTGTTTGAGCTTGCGGATTTTAGACCTCGGCAACAATAACATGGTTGGTTCCTTTGTTGGGAAAAAATTGGATAATTGCGGAATCATTTCCCACAACCAGATTTACGGGGGAGCAAACGATAAATAATGTAGAGCAGGAACAAGAAAATAACACACAGAGAATTTACGTGGTTCACCCCAAAAGTTTAAACGGGCTACTCCACACAGAGCTACTTTTATGCCTTCACTATAGTGATAATAATACAACAGTGTTTATCACAAAACACTCACATCAGTTACAGAGTATACCCAGAGAATAAATCTCAACACTCACTGGAAAATGTATTTATCTCTCACTATAGATTTTTCCCTCACACTATGTGATGTTGACATGAATAATAAATTTACTATTCACCAAGGCTCGTACATGTGAATAGTAAATTCACTATTCACCTTTCCTAATGAATATTAATATAGGCTCTGCTCATCTCCCTCTCTCTGCTCATCTCCCTCTCTCTGTGCGCAGAGAGAGTTTCTCTCATCTTCTCTCTGTGCGCTTACATTTTGAAGGGGATATCTTCTCTGGCTTCCACCCTTCTCTATTTATAGAGAAATTTCAGCTGCCTCTTCTTCAACATTTCCAGCTGCTTCAGGAAACTTCATGGCTGCTTCTGGATTTCAAAGAAGGCTGCTGCTGCTGGAGGCTTCTGGTGAGTTCATAATTCTGGAGACTTCTAGTAAGGTCATGGCTTACCTCACTTCCCAGCCATAATTCCTGACATCCTTTCCATGCTTCTTGAAGAAAATATCGACCTTGCAAGTCCTTGTTTTACGGTCCAATTATTTTAATGGGAGAATTGGATGTCCAGATCAGTACACTAATGAAACTTGGTCGATGCTTCAAATTGTCGACTCAGCTCACAACAATTTCAAAGGTGAATTATTGGGAAGTTTCTTCAAAAATTGGCAGGCCATGATGGTTGAAATAAAAGCTCCCCATGTAATTTCGGTCTCGTCAATGAACGGGAGTGTGACTTATCAGGATGCAGTGGAAGTAATCCACAAAAGTCAAGAAACAGAGTTGGTGAGAATTCTCACTGCTTACACTTCCTTCGACCTTTCAGGCAACAACTTCGAGGGATCAATACCAGAGGAACTTGGGGAGCTTCGATCATTACGTTTCCTCAACTTGTCACATAATTCTTTTCGAGGACCAATCCCTTCATCTTTGGGTAATTTGAAAGAATTAGAGTCCTTCGACCTTTCAGTCAACCAAATCAGTGGAGAAATCCCAACATCACTTGCAAAACTTAATTTTCTTGCAGTTTTGAACCTTTCAAACAATCAATTGGAGGGGAAGATTCCAACTGGCAGCCAACTCCAACTATTTTCGGCAGATTCCTTCGTTGGTAACAAAGGATTATGTGGGCCACCTTTGAAGATAAACTGTAGCAATCCCGATGATTCAATCGATGGTACATCAGTGGCTGACATTGATTGGAATATCATTGCTGCTGTAATTGGGTTCATTTTTGGGTTTGGATTCATCACTTTACCACTTTTGCTTTGTAATAGATGGAGAAAGTTGTACTTTGAACGTGTGGAAGACTTTGCTTATTGGATTATACCATTAGCAATTCTACGCAAGTGGTGGTCTTGGAAGACACAAAGGAAAAGAGGTTAGTTAAACAAGTTTATTATAATAGTGTATTTGAGCAATTCAAGCAGTTATATATCAAACAAGAGAGCATTTTATACTATCCTTTTATTGTTAATGTAATATTATTGGGCACCTAGTCACCAAGATAGAATACAGGTTTTATTGATTAAATGGTTATAATGAGTTGGGTGTGAATCCAACAAATTGCTGCAATACAAAACATCAAACAACACAATAAAGATAGACATATATCAATACAACAAAAACAATAGCCCCAAGATTGATCAAATAACATTTTATATGTGTTCCAAATTTAATGTTTGATATGGGTGGAATTGGGGTTGTTGGAAGAGCCCACAAAGGTACAATTTTATTTGGAACACCTCCATTATTGCCAGCAACTTTTCTTTGAAGATTTAATGTTTGCCTATCTTTTAATTTATGTTATAAATTTAGCTAAAGAACATGTGGTTGCCACCATTTTCAAATGCAAAGTGACCACTGCAAGTAATTAGTGATTTTTTTTTTTTTTTACATGCGGTGAGTATCAGTGTAATGAGAATTGTCTAAATTTATTTTTAACTTGAGGAGAAGTTTATACAATTTTATAAATGTAAGTAATAATGAGATAAACGATTTAGCACCAACATTGTCTAAAGCTAAAGTGCATGTAATAAAATGTGACAATACTTATTATAATTATATTGGTTAGCTTACACCTTAATTGTAATAACCATAAATTTATGACACATAATATTTTCCTATTTAATCTTATAATAATAAAATTTTCTATGTCTAGTTGGACTCCACCTTTTTGAGGAGGTATAAGAGTTAAGAAGAATATTAAGAAATTAATTATAAATATTATTTAAAATTCATAAAATAAAAATAATACTTTTACTTTGAAGAGAATGTATGAGTTAATATTAAAATATGATATTTTTGTCCTTGTATGTTTTAAAGATAATAATTTTGTGATTTTTCAATAAATTTTCTCACAACTTGATCGTTACGCTTACGGTGAAGGAAAAAAAAAAGCCAAAGAGCAATAACAAGAACAAGAAAATGAGGATCAGTGCACTACAAATTAATGAATTGTAAAAGTATAATCATCACAAAGACAAAAGAAAAAGGTTAATAGAAAATTGGAGGAAATATTGACAGTTTTTGTCAATAGAAATAGTACGGTCATCAATATAAATTAGTGTAAACTACATACATATTCTTCCAAGTTTACTGAGACACAATAAAGTTTTAAAAAAATAACAATTACATTATTTTAGTAAAAATAGGAAGTATTTGCAATTTTTTTTTTTTTTTTAATAAAATGATTATATTTAAGGAAGGATATTGTAATAATTTAGGATTTTAATTACCTATGTTTTAAATGTGAGTTTTTTCTTTCTTTCTTTCTTTTTTAAAAACTTCGGTAAATTTTTCTATAAAAAATATGGTCATCAATAAATATTATAAAGTATTTTTGTTCATTTAGATATGCATATACAAAAGGTCCACATATTTTGAAACATTAGCTTATTTATAAAAAAAAAAAAATGATGAACAAACACACATGACCGAGGCATCCCTTGAAAAATAAATAAATGACATTAAGTCTTTTTAGGGCTAAATCTAACTAAGGTAGTAAACAATTGAGTTATAATTGGACAAATTTAGGTACATAGGTAACTAGGGACCAGGGTTATTGTATTAAATTTTAAAAATTTAATACCTATATATTATTTTTTTTTAAAATAAAATATCACATACTCATTTAGATTGGAACATACCTCCTTACCCTAAAATCAATTAACTTTAAAATTTTGGTACCTATGTATTAAGAAGTATTAACACATTTTCCAATACAAATAATTTGGTCATCAATAGTGCTAATTACATTTACATTCTTCCAAGTTTACTGAATTAAAAAAAAAAAAAAAACATTCAAGTTTAAAAAAACAACAATTACATTATTTTAGCAAAATTTTTTTTATTTTAGGGAGGTATATTTTGCAAGAAACAATTGATAAAATGAAGATATTGGAGGAAGGATTATTGTAATATAATAATAATTTAGGATTTTAATTACCTATTTTCAAATGTATGTGTTTTTTTTTAAAAAAAAAAAAAAAAAAACCTCAGAGGGTTAAAAAATTTCGTTTAGAAAATTAAAGTTATTTTAATAATTTTATTGTGATTTTTTATTAATAGTAGCTGTTGATATAATTAGTCAATATCAAATAATTCTATTTGGTGGTTTTAATGTATATTTTGAATTATGATGAATAAAAATAGTATTTGCTATTTAAAGCTTTTGTCTAGCAGTTTGGTTCTTAAAGATAATTACAAAATGATATGTAACAACCATTAACATTTAAGGTTATTTAGGAGTTTTCTTAATAAATTAAATACAATGTTTTTGAAGGACAAAATGTGTCTAAGGGAATTTTACAACTTTTCTTTTTGAACGCTAATAGTAGAAATAAATAGGGATATAAAAATAAAAATTATACCATTTAATAAATAGAGATATAAAAATAAAGATCATAACATTTCTACAAGTTTATCTTTATGTCTCGTAAAAAAGAAAAAGGAAACTTAAATTTTATTGAGCATGTTAAAAATTAACAATGAAAGAATTGTTAGAATTTTAAAAATTATGTGAGATGATTTTTTTTTTTTTTTTTTTTTTTTTGGTTCAGTAAAAATGATGTTATATATTGGCACACCACCAACAATATCATTAGAAGCCAAAGTGGACTTCCTTAAGTTGGTCTTAATCAGGCCAATACCCACTGCAAGTTTGAACAACAGAACTTGCATTACAAAAAGACACGTAACTTTCAATATTTAAAAAGTCATACCCCACTCGTTAGTTGAGATTATGTGTTTTGACTTTTTCAGGCAAAAAACAATACACTATATTTGGCTATCATACTTTATTTCTTCCATTATAAATATATATTTGACTTTGACTTTGACTTTGACTTTGACTTTCACTGTCTCGCTAGACACTGCACTTGACTTCTCTTACTAAGGATGCTTTTTCGCTTAAAAAATGTTATTAAACCCGATTTTTTAGCCTGACTTTAGGTGATAACTAGTTAGTGTGACAGTGCCTATATTTCATCATTATTTTTATTTTGTCTATAATAATTCAGACACAATTGTATTTGTCTTGTACTATCAGTTTTTTTTTTTTGCAATAATTATATTGTATATATATTTTAGTTGATAAAAAAAAAATTACTTTAATTTTTTTCAAATTATTTATATAATATATTAAATAATAATAAAATCTTTAAAAATATGTAAAAACTATTAATTAATTAATTATAACTAAAAAAAAATTATCTGTATCACATTGTGCTTTATGGTTCAAAAATATTTTCACCTAATTAATAGCATTGCAATCGTTGAAGATTTGAACCCAATTTGTGGCGAGGTCCTTGCATATAGTCCTGCAATATAAAACCATCCATCTTTGAAGTACTTAGAAAATTATAACTATGTTTAATTAAAACAGCAATAATATCAGCGTCACTTAATCTCAAAGTAACTCTTTTTATTTATTTATATAAAAAAATATCAAAAATATCCTTTGAAACTTGTAATAATAAAAATAACATTTATTGTATTCAAACTTATATTTTCACAATTAAAAAATTAATTTATGTATCATTTTTTTTTAAAACTCATTCAATTAGAATTAAACAAAGACAATTTAGACCTGTTTAATATTACACGTTTAATATTATTAAAGTATTTTTTTTATTATTATAAAATTGTAAGAGTATTATTTTTTATAATTTTTTTTATTTTACTTTTCCTTACTCGCGTTGAAGTAGTTTTACTTATTCAAAGTTCCAAACTTTTTTTTTTAAAACATTTTTTAACTAAATAATCCCACGATGGGAGGTTACGTTCAACAATATATTTTATGTATAAATACATATGTTTTTCACATGTAAATACATAAATATTTTCATTTTCACAATGTCCAACTTCTTTTAATTTCTTCATCTTATATATCGTGGGTGAAAACACTCCAATGAAAGAATACATAAATATATATAACAAAAAGGGAAGTTCTTGGCCAAACTAATTGGTTCTAATTGTGTGTAGTTGAGTACTAGAAGCAGAATGAAAAGCACACCACCATTTTCAATTATTGTTTTAATACTTTTAGTGCAAGTAAACCTTGTGTCTTGCCGATGCTCGAGTGATGAGAGATCTCTGTTGCTGCAATTTAAGAAGAGCCTTTCATTCCCTGCTAATATATCAGGATGGAATCATACTTCTGGGGATTGTTGCACATGGGAAGGTATCACCTGCAATGAGGAGGGACATGTAACTCAACTTTATCTTAGCTATCGAATGATCTCCGGTAGGTTGGATTGTTCAAGTAGTCTCTTAAGTCTACAATATCTCAAGAGGCTTGATTTGTCTTATAACAATATTGAGAGCTCTACTATCTTATCATGTATTTGTAATCTTAAAAGCTTGGAGTTTCTGGAATTATTAAGCAACAGATTGACAGGCCGAATCCCATCTTTTCACCAATGCAAGTTCTTGACAGAAGTTTTTCTCTCTCATAATTTTCTCAATGGGAGTATCCCATCATCTCTCTTGTCACACCCAACGTTGAAAATAATTTCGCTTAATGAAAACCAATTTAGTGGCCAACTTCATGAGAATCCAAATGCATCATTTTCAAATTTACAGTCTTTGAATCTAAGACACAACAAATTGGAGGGTCCTATTCCTATGTCCACCTTCACACTTATGAGACAACTTGATACACTAATTTTGTCTTTCAATAAGTTCAGTGGCTCCATAGAACAAGATACGACTAAAGGGTTTGACAATTTTCGTCATTTGGACCTTTCATACAACAATCTGTCAATCAAGTTAGCTACTAATTCCTTTCCCAATATTAAGGTCTTACAGCTTGCTTCTTGCAAATTGGGAAAGTTTCCTCCCCTCACGAATATTGTATCAAAGATTGATTCTTTAGATCTCTCAAACAATGATTTATATGGAGAGATACCCAATTGGATTTGGGAATTTGAATTTTTGAATTTAAATCTGTCATATAATAAATTGGTCGGCTTCCAAGAACCTTATTCTGATGTCAATGTCGAATTCCTTGATTTACAACACAACCACCTCGGAGGAAAGATCCCTACCCTACCTCCAGGTTTGAAATATATAGATTTGTCTTACAACAATTTTACTTCCATTCCAGTAGACATTACTAGTATCCACTCTCAAACTTTCTTCTCTATATCAAACAATCAAGTCACAGGAGTCATTCCTGAATTCATCTGCAATTTTAGAAGCCTTGAGCTACTTGATCTGTCTGACAATCGTCTTAGTGGCCAAATACCTCCATGTATATTTCAAATGTGGAAACTTAAGGTACTAGATCTACAACGAAACAATCTAAGCGGTCAAATTTCAGATTTATTTTCAGATGATTGTAAATTGATGAGTTTCTATGTCAATGGAAACTTAATACGTGGGCATATTCCACCATCTCTGGCCAATTGTTCGAGTTTACAGGTTTTAGACCTTGGCCACAATAACATGGTTGGTTCCTTTCCATGTTTCTTGATGAAAATATCGACATTGCAAGTCCTTATTTTACGTTCCAACTATTTTAATGGGAGAATTGTATGTCCACAAATTAATGGAACTTGGTCCATGCTTCAAATTGTCGACTTAGCTCACAACAATTTCAACAGTGATTTACTGGGAGGTTTTTTCAAAAATTGGCAAGCCATGATGGTTCAAACAAAATTTTTCCATACAATTTCAGTTTCGACATTTATCGATACATGGTATTATCAGGATTCTGTAGAAATGATCCACAAAGGTCAAGCTATAGAGTTGGTCAATATTCTCACTACTTATACTTCCATCGACCTTTCATGCAACAACTTTCAAGGAGCCATACCAGAGGAATTTGGGAAATTTCAATCTTTACATTTCCTCAACTTGTCACATAATTCTTTTGCAGGATCAATGCCCTCATCTTTGGGTAATATGAAACAATTGGAGTCCTTTGATCTTTCAGTGAACCAACTCAATGGAGAAATCCCAACATCACTTGCAAATCTTAATTTTCTTGCAGTTTTGAACCTTTCAAACAATCAATTAGAGGGGAAGATTCCAACTAGCAATCAACTCCAACTATTTTCTGCAGATTCCTTCGTTGGTAACAAAGGATTGTGCGGACCTCCTTTGACGATGAACTGTAGCAATTTCGATGATTCAATTGATGATGCATCAGTGGCTACAGACATTGATTGGAATATCATTGCTGCTGTAATTGGGTTCATTTTTGGATTTGGAATCATCACTGGACCACTCCTGTTTTGTAATAGATGGAGAAAATTGTATTTTGAACGCATGGAAGACATTGCTTATTGGATTATACCACTAGCAATTCTACGCAAGTGGTGGTCCTGGAAGACACAAAGGAAAAGACGTTAGTTAAAAGAAGCTTATTATAAGAGTGCATTTGAGAAATACAACCAGTTATGTATCAAATAAGAGAGCATTTTAGACTATCCTTTTGTTGTTAATGTTATACTATGGTGTTGGTGTTGGTGTAGTCACCCTAAACGATCTGTAAACTTAGATTTTGACTAATTCAAGCCAAAATATTACAGAACGTGTTAAGAAATCTGCACTACTCCAACTTGCAATGGTTCGGCATTGAGTGAGCCTAGTCCATGGGAACCACCTCGGATACCAAGCCTTCACTAATTAATCAACTGTTACAAAGGGAGATACAAAGGTGCAAGTATGCAGCTCACAACCAACTACCTTTTTTGTATATGATTACAAGCAGTACCAGACTCTAACTGCACTAGCTTCTATTTATAAGCCACCAACAGTCTACACAACACCTCCTAATGTCTACTGCATCCACTACATTGGGCCTGACTCTTATTAATTGGGCCCAGAGCTACAAGCTGCAAAATAGTGTTACACATTACATCTATAAGTATTAAACTGTATACATGTCACTACACAATTGTTGTTACACTTCACAGAACGGATACAGCTTGTATTGATTAAATGCTTATAGCTAGCTAGGTTGGGAGTGAATCCAACTATAAGCGCCATAAAAAACATCAAAGAACTTCCGTAAGAAGATAAACTAACAAAGAGCACAACAAACGCTCGGCAACGAACCATAAAACCGAGCTAAAATGGATATATTAGTTGCGTATCCAATCGGTAAAGAATTAACAGATAAGATTGTTAAGTTGCATTTCACTTACATTTTAGACATTGTCTTCTATTGTGGGAAATATTCAAAGATATTTGCATCGTGCTTGCTTTACTTTGGTACAATTTGATAGCCCAAAATGTTATATGAACTCATGTACTAAAAAATTATCTTATTAGGTGAGGTTGATTCATATAATTTTATAAACATTTGGTCTCGTTGAAAATTTTATGAATGTGATACTAGTTTACTTTTTTATTTCCTAACATTTCTTCATAAAATATAAGATAAAAGTATGAAAACAAAGTCCAAGTAATCCTGATGTTATGTGAACATGATCTTAATTTATTATTTATTTTTAAAAGGGAGACTTTTGTGCCCCTCATTCATAAAAATATAATATCTCCGACCACTTTATATTGATAAATTAAAGTTTTATTCCTTCAACGTACACTTTAAGTTTTTGTTCAAAAAAAACAAAGGAGAAAGAAGATACACTTTAAATTAGTTAAAGAGTGTGTCTCTTAAGACGGATCATATCGGTTGGAAAAAGGGAGGAAAAAAAAAGGATGCACTTAAAAACTAAGAGCTCTAGAAGTTTATCACTATTCTATTGATACGCATAACCCTAAAGAAAAATAAAAGAAAGAAGACAATTTAGAGGGCATGAACAAGAAAAATATGATCTGATGCACTACAATACATTAATCAAATTTTGTGTTTTGTTGATTCCTAACATTTAAATTAAGACCGGATTTTGATCACTAACCTTTTAAAAATTATAATTTAATTTCTATCATTATAAAATTTAATAAAATTAGTCCCTAATCTTTTCAAAAAGACATAATTTAGTCTTTAATCTTTTCAATGAAATAAAATTTGGTCATAACATTTTTACGAAAATTATTAAATTAGACTAAAATTTTTAAACTTTAAAAGTATTAAATTATGTATTTTGAAACATTAGAGATGAAATATTATTTTAAGGTATATATTAAAAACCAACAAAATACAAAAACCTACGTTAATAAAAAAAAAAATGAACATATCAAGAAAAATATATGCAAAAGTAGAACCCGAAATCAAAAGATAAAGCCCACAATGGGAGTGGGAGGTACGTGCAAATAACTAACGTGTAACAGTCCAAGGAAAAAGCATACAATTTTTTGTTTTTTAATTTTCTCTCTTTTATAATGAATTAAAAAGTGTAGAAAACCAGATTTGTACCTCCTTAAATTTCGCTCAAAAGTTTATTGTTCTGTTGGCATCATCTGCGTCAACAATATTTCAAAATTTCAAGAGCATCTGCCTTGACCAACTTCACTAATAAGTTAGAAATGTCCTACTTCCTTTAATTCCTTGTATGAATGAGTACACAAATATAATAATACAAGATTAAACAAATATAGAACATGGAAAGTAATATTCTAGCGTACTGAAAGGGGTCAAATATAATTTAAAAAAATATCGGAGAAATAACAAAAATATTATTTTTAAAATTTATAATTACAAAAATAACACCACTTATATCGGCCCATATATTTTATTTTATTTATTTTTTGGTCAGCTATTTTTATAAATTTTATATTTTATAATTTTTTTTGGTACATTATGTATCACATTTTCTTTATCCAAACAAGATACCTACTAAAAAAATGCTATACAGAAAAGCGGCTAAAAATTTCATAAAATATAATTTTACAAAAATAATTGACTAAAAGAAAAAAATATTATTATTTTTAAATTTAATTTTAAACTATTAAAATAAAATGAAAAAAAAGAAGGACCTTAATATCAATTGTTTTTAAAAGAGGGACTTTTGCGCCCCTCGTCCATAAAAGTATAATGATTTTTGACCACTTTATATAGATAAATTAAAATTTTATTCCTTAAACATATACTTTAAAATTTTATTAAAAAAAAATATGCACTTTAAATTAGTCAAAGAGTTCATATCTTAAAACGGATCATAGGGGTTGGAAAAAAGAAAAAAGAAGATGAAGATGATGCACTTGAAAACTAAGAGCTTTAGAAGTTTATTGTCACCCCCATTGATACGCTCAATCCTAGAAAAAAAAAAAAAAAGACAATTTAGAGGACATGAACAGGAAAAAGATGATATGATGCACTACAATACATTAATTGAATTTTGTATTCTGTTGGTTTATAACATTTACCTAAGAACATTACTAACTTTTTAAAATGCAAAACTTAGTCCCTATCATTTTAAAATTTAACAAATTTATTATAATTTAAAAGAATTTAGTGCCTAATTTTTTCAAAAATACATAATTTTGTCGATAATCTTTTCGAGGAAATAAAATTTGGTCACAACCTTTTCACGAAAATAGTTAAATTGGAATGAAATTGTTAAATTTTAAAAAATCAATGACTGAATTATGTATTTTAAAATATTTGGGATCATATATTATTTTGAGGTAAATATTAAGTATGAAAAATAAGATAAAAGTATGAAAAAAAAAAAAAGAGTTCCAAGTAATCCCGATATTATGTGAACATAAGTTTAATATCAATTTTTTTAAAAGAGGGACTTTTGTGCCCCTCCCTCAAAGTATAATCTCCGACCACTTAACAAAAATAAATTAAAGTTTTATTCCTTCAACATACACTTTAAATTTTTGTTAAAAAAGAAAAAAGAAAGAAAAAAAAGATACACTTTAAATTAATCAAAGAGGGTGTATCTTAACACGGATCATATCGGTTGAAAAACAGAAACAAAAAAGAAAAAGAAAAAGAATGCACTTGAAAACTAAGAGCACTAAAAGTTTATTATTATCCCATTGATATGCTTAACCCTAAATAAAAGAAAAAGAAATAAGACAATTTAGAGGACATGAACAAGAAAAGGATGATCAGTTGCACTACAATACATTAATTGAATTTTGTATTTTATTGATTCCTAATATTTACTTAAGAATAGATTTTGATCACTAATTTTTTAAAATGTATAATTTAGTCTCTATTATTTTAAAATTTAATAAAATTGGTCTATAATTTTTTCAAAAATACATAATTTGGTTGCTAATATTTTCAATGAAACAAAATTTGGTCATAATATTTTCACGAAAACTGTTAAATTAGACTGAAATTTTTAAACATTAAAAAATTAGTGACTAAATTATATATTTTTTAACATTAGAGTCTAAATATTATTTTAAGGTAAATATTAAAAACCAACAAAATACAAAAACCTACATTAATAAAAAAAAAAAAATGAACATATCAACAAAAATATATGCAAAAGTATGACCCGAAATCAAAAGATAAAGCCCACAATGGGAGGTATGTGCACATGACTAACGTCTAACAGTCCATGGAAAAAAAGCATACAATTTTTTGTTTTTTAATTTTCTCTCTTTTATAATGAATTAAAAAGTATAGAAAACCAGATTTGTACTGCCTTAATTTCGCTCAAAAGTTTATTGTTGTGTTGGGATCATCTGCATCAACAATATTTCAAAATTTCAAGAGCATCTGCCTAGACCAACTTCATTACACGCTTGACTAATAAGTTAGGAATGTCCTACTTCTTTTAATTCCTTGTATTATATCGTTTGCAAACGGCAATGATGAGCACACAAATATAATAATATTAGATTAAACAAATATAGTAATATTCTAGCTTTACGAAAGGGGTTTAATATAATAAAAAAATATCGGAAAAATAACAAAAATATTATTTTTAAAATTTGTAATTATAAAAATAACACTACGCAAATATATTTTATTTTTATTTTATGATTTTTTTTGGGTACATTACGTGTCACATTTTCTGTATCCAAACATAATACCTACAAAAAATCGATGCAAAAAAATGCCCAAAAATTTCATAAAATATATAATTTACAAAAATAATTTACCAAAAGAAAAAAATATTTTTATGTCAAATGATAATTTTGTTTCTATTAAATTGATTCTATTATCATGTCAAAAAATTTATTAATAAAATAATATTTTGAAGTTTAAAATGTGACTAAAGTGTTTTATTTTCAGTCAGAGTATAACCTAAGTATCTTATGTAAAAATAAAGTAATTAAAATATTAAAATGACACAATAAAATAATTTTTAAAATATTTAATCTTTTTTTTTCTTGTTCTTAATATAATCATTTTTAATGGATAAAATGTGTACAATGAAATATCAAAACTTATACTTTATATGGGGAACTCTTTACTTACCACTTATAATTATGTCTTTGTCTAATTCATTTTCAAATTAAATTACACATAGATAATTTTTTTTATTTATTGAGTACTTAAATAAATTTTAATTTTATTATCACAATATCAAAACTTGAATTTATGTATTTATATAAAATATTGTACGATTATCACTTGATAATAAAATTATGATTAAATTTTTGTCTAACTCATGTGCGAATTAAATTATACATAAATAATTTTTTTATTCTAGATAAATTTTATTTATATTATCTAAATCTAATAGCACAATTAAAACGCCTAATACTGAATACAATTACATCAATTTCACAGTTTCATCTTATCAAGAATGCCTTGATTCTTGTAAAATTCTTGTAATTCATTTTTTAAGTTTTAAGTCCAAGATGATCGAAAATGTTGATAAAAGCGCACAGAAATAAAGAAAAAAAATACCTTCTTCTTTTTTATATATAAAATCTTTCGATTTTATTCATATGATTAAAATCATATAAATTATTTTAATGAATATATATTTTTTAAAAATTATAAAATTAAACTCGCATGATCAAAACTAACAAAGAAGCTAAAGCACAATAATGTGCGAGAAAAATGAGCTTTCTCATTTTACTTTTTAATTTTCTCCGCTTGATTGTTGATCTTTACAACTAATACATTGAATATTTTTCAAAAAAAAAAAAATATAGTTGTGTCTGTTTGCAGTATTTGAGATAAGAATTCCGAAATTCAAATCTTCAACTACCAAACTAAAACAAGACACAAACACTACCCATAGTAGCAGAATTAAGAAAACACGAAATATCAATAGACTATTTATAAATATCAAGCAAGAACTTACAAAAAATTTTACAATCCTTGAACAAAAACAATAAAAATTCAATAGATCTAAAGAGTAAAATTTTCTCGATCTAGTTGAGTTTTATTGACCCAAAACAATAAAATAAAATACAATTCAATGAAAAATAAAAATAGAAAATAGTATTAGATAACATAAAACATAACTAACTCAAATAGTAACGGTGAATTTGGAACTCATAAATGAAACTCATTTAACAAGTTATGTCAAAGAGAGAAACTTCTAAAATGAACCTCTCTCCGGTAAAGAAAATTAGCACAATTGAAAAGATAAATGCTTAAAAATGAAAATAATAATAATAATAATAATAATTGAATTAATGAGAAGAAGGAGAAGGAGAAGATGGGAAGGGGAGGTTAGAGCTAGTTTTAGCTAACTTATAAATAAAAATATCTTAAAAAACTCAAATTTAATTTTGCATGGATAGTGGTATTGGGTAAAGTACTAATATACACCTAATTAAATACATATATTTTTAAACAAGTATATTAAAATTATTAAGTTCAAAATTATCATTATTTATAATATAGTAGCGTTATAAAATATTAATTATAATTTTTGCATCAAATTATTTTTTTGAAATGTAATATTTAAAATAAAAATAAATATTATGCATAAATAACAGGGACGTACCCAGAAATATTTTTCTAGGAGGGCTGATATATATTAAAAAAAATTTAATTTTTTTTATTTATAATATCAAGATTTATAGCTAACATTGAAAAAATAATATAAACTTAAAAAATAAACAAAAAAAAATTATTTAAGTTGTGCCCGACGATGCTTTATAACATAAAATTCATCAATTATCAAATCAGATTTAATTTTTTTTGTAAACTCTCTTTCAATATAGACAATCATACAATCTTGAAGAAATTCCTCCTCCATTTTATTTCGAAGTGATGTTTTAATGAGTTTCATAGCTAAAAATGCACGTTCCGTAGTTGCTGTAGAGACTGGAAGGGTCAACACCAAACGAATTAATCTATCAATCAGATAGTATATCTGTGACTTTCCTGTTCTAACTAGCTCTTCACACAATTTAGATAGAGAATGTATGTTTCAAAAATCTAAGTGTTGTACAACAGTCATCTCATAGAATTTCAACTGATGTTTTAAATAACATATTTAATGTAATAATGGTGAATTGTTATGAAAAAAATGAATACTAAATACATATAAATTTATAATTAAATAAGCACTTAAATTAATAATTATATAATATTTATCGATCAAACGTTTAAAAGCTATAATTTTTAGGAATATATAATACATAATTATTAATATGAGTATAAATTGAAATATAAATATTTTAAATATTTAGTATTTTTAAAGAATAATACATAACTATAATAATTTTATTTTTTTTATAAAAAGAAGAAGAAGAAGATATGAAATGCACAGCGTTTCAAAACCTAAAAATAAAACAATAATTAATAAATAGCAGATAGTAAGGCAGCAGAGTAATTGAAAGTAATAATTTGATTAGGGTTTTAATTAATATAATATATTAAATTATATTTATATTATAAATATTTATTAAAAAATTAAAAAAAAAAAAGCTGTCTGGGCTGAAGCCCGGTACAGCCCGTGCCTTAAGTCCGTCTCTGATAAATAATCTATCAAATAATAACTTTCTCATTAGGTTAATAGTGTTGAGATTTATTTTAAAATAGGAAAGTAAATAAAATATTAATATGGTAGAGATCATTTCTAATATGGTAGAGATCATTTCTAATATGGTAGAGATCATTCTCAATATGGTAGAGATTATTGTACTTAATTATTATCCTTTTATGTCGTTTTATTTCTATTATAAATTCATGTAATATGTGCAAAGTAATACAAGTCAGTGAAATATTCAGAACGAAATATCACTTTCTTCTTTTCTACATGGTATCAGAGCCAAGTTAGAATTCTGAATAAAAAAAATCCCACAAACACTACAGACAATCACCACCACCCAAACCAAACTTATCAAACTCGTCAAACCACCGATAGAAATCAAACAAAAACCCAACAAAAATCAAACCGAAATCAACCTCAAAAATCAAACCTAACAGAAATCAAAACCTAACTCGTAAAGCAAATCCATAGCCGCTATCAACCCAGAAACTCGATCACAACATTTTCAGTGATCTGAAACAGATAAACCACCGACATATCAACCATAAAAACAGATCCAATCATATTAACCATAAAAACAGATAAAAAAAAAAAAAAATCAGCGATATGAAAACCGGACCACCCCACCAAATCAGCGTCGCGCCACGCACCAGATCCACCAGACCGCATCCCAGATCCACCAAATCAGCGTCGCGCCACGCACCAGATCCACCAGACCGCATCCCAGATCCACCGGACCACATCGCGCACCTCCCATCGCGCCCATCGCGCACCTCCAGCGCCTCCCTTACCTCCAGCGCCCATCGCGCACCTCCACAGTCCCTTCGTCGCCACGGGCCACTCACGCCACCCACAGCTCCCGTCGCCAAAGCCAATGCTGCGAGCTTCCCCTGCGTCGACAGCCAGCTACGTCGCAATTCCTTCCCTTTTTTTTTTTTTGGTCTCTAATTGACACAGAGACTATTTAGAGTAAAAAAAAAAAAGGAAAGAAAGAAAAAAAAGAAGGAAAAAAAAAAAAAAAAAAAGGAGAAAAAAAAAAAAAAGATGAGTGATTCCATTGAATCTTCTGAAACCAAATCAGTTTCTTTTTTTGTTCAGTCTGAAAGTCCCTTTAATGCTGGCATTTTACTTACTGAAAAAAATTATAATGTGTGATCTCAATTAAAGGAGATGCATATTGTTGAACGAGAAAAGATTTCTTACATCAAAGGCACATTCTGTCGCGCCACCACAGACCCCCAAAACAGATCCGCCAAAACAAATCCCACAGACCAAAAAAAAAACAGATCCGCCAAAACAGATCCCACAGACCATCGCAGACCACAGACCAAAATAGATCCGCCAAAACAGATCCCACAGACTACCGCAGACTACAGACCAAAACAGATCCGCCAAAACAGATCCCACAGACCACCACAGACACAGACCAAAACAAATCCCACAGACAAAAAAAAAACAGATCCGCCAAAACAGATCCCACAGACCACCGCAGACACAGACCAAAACAGAAATCAGACCAAAATCACACCCACAAATCGCGCCACCCCTGAAAACCCAAAACTCACTTTTACAATAGCAAGCAAATTCACAAAGTCTATGAAAGAATTTGGCTATCAACAAAGCAATTCTCACCAAAGCATTTTTCAAATTGAGTGTTCTTAAAGTTTTTAGACAAGTTGGGCATGTGTGACATGTATGCACCAACTTGAGGGGGAGTGTTGAGATTTATTTTAAAATAGGAAAGTAAATAAAATATTAATATGGTAGAGATCATTTCTAATATGGTAGAGATCATTCTCAATATGGTAGAGATTATTGTACTTAATTATTATCCTTTTATGTCGTTTTATTTCTATTATAAATTCATGTAATATGTGCAAAGTAATACAAGTCAGTGAAATATTCAGAACGAAATATCACTTTCTTCTTTTCTACAAATAGTTCTTTTTTACATAATAGTGGTATAATATTTTTGGTATTTCTTTGAGCAATTAAATGTTTACGTATATACACACACATTATATATATAATTCAAAAAAATATTATACTGTATGAAAATTTATAATCTTATTTTAGATTTTATATTATGTAATTATATTATTTTATTAAATAATTATTTAAAAATATAAATTAATTTTAAAGATGAAGTACGTGTATAACATGTGCCTCCATGGCCCCATACTAGTATTAAAAAAAAACGAATGTTAAACAAACACACATGAGAGCATCACTTCAAAAATAAAAAACTTTCTGCGGCTAATATTTTTTTTCAAACAAAATTATTCAAATATTTTAAACCATTGATATTAATTTTCTTTTTAAAATATATTATCAAATTAAATAAAAACTTTAAATATAATAATCGAATAAGAATTATATTCAATAAAAACTCTAATAATATGATGATTACTATATCTAATAAGGACTCTAAATAATAATTTGAAAGTATAAAAAATTAATTTTATATTATATTAGCACATCAAATATGAACTTTAAACATGATAATGAAACAATAATTATATTAAATAAAGAATCTAATAATATAATAGTTATTACATCTAATAAGAACTATAAATATTATATTTTTAAATTTAATATTGAAGAATAAAAAAATTAATTTCATATTTATTTCAAGTATATTATAAAAATTAACCAAAAAATTAAAATAAGTAAATAATTCATGTGCAAATTACGAGTTTTTAACTATATATATGCATTATACTATATATAAAAGCATAAATTACATCTAATATTTTTTGGACAAATTATCTTTATATTTTAAGTTATCAACATTAGTTGCTCTTTTAATATATATTATCACATTAAACAATGACTCTAGACATAATAATAGAATATAAATTACATCTAATAAAAATTTCTAATAATATGATGATTATCATATCTAATAAGCACTCTAAATAATAATTTTGAAGTATAAAAAAATTAATTTATATTATATTATCACATTAAATAACTTTAAACATAATAATAGAATAATAATTACATTAAATAAAGACTATAATAATATATAATGATTATCATATTTAATAAATATTTTAGATATTATTTTAAATTAATATGAAAGCATAAGAAAATTAATTTGGTATTTATTTCCAATATGTTGTAGAAATTAACCAAAAAAAAATTAAAACAAGTAAAACAATTTACATGCATTTTTAACTAATAGATATAAGAGTTTGAATCATGCGTAATATTATTTTGGACAAAAATATTCTTATATTTTAAGCTAATAACAATAGTTGTCCTTTTAAGATTTATTATCACATTTAAATAAGAAATCTAAATATTATCTAATAATGATCACATCCAATAAAAACTCTAATTATATGATGATTACCACATCTTCCATTAAGAACTGTAAATATTATTTTAATAAGAACTCTAAATATGATAATGAAATAAAGATCGTATTCAATAAATATTTTAATCAAATAATGATGATCACATTTAATAAAAACTCTAAATATTATTTTACTTTCACAATTAATTTAAAAATATGAAAAAATTAATTTCTTATTTATTTCAAATATAATATAAAAATTAATGAAAAATTAAAATAAATAAAATAATTTATATATAATATACATATTTTTAATTAGTATGTCAAGAAGTTAAGTAAAAACTTAGGGCGATATGCATAAAAAGAAATAATTTCAAATATTTGCGTATTAGTTCACTCAAAATTTAAATGCCTTAGAAGTAATTTAGTTGTAAAAAACTCTATCGCCCTTAATTTATTTTTCACATATTTTTCACGTTATGCCCTCTTTTTCTAATCGGAGACAAGAGAAATGTTATAGTAAAGTAAATTTTTTTACGTTAATTGTCTATTTTTATATGTAAATTATTTTATTTATTTTTATTTTTTTTTGTTATTTTTTAATATATAAAATTAATTTTTTATACTTTTAAATTAATTATAAAAATAAAGTAATATTTAACGTCTTTATTGAATGTGTTAATTATTATAAAATTAGAATCGTTATATGATACGATTCTTATTCAATTATCATGTTTAGAGGATGTGATCCTTATTTAATTATCATGTTTAGAATTCTTTATTAAATATTTTAATTACCATATGATTAGAATTTTTATTGAATTTGATATTTATTCTATTAATATGTTTAAAATATTTATTTAATGTTAATGATATATATATATATATATTTTATGACAATAGTTGCCCATCATATAATGAAGCAAATATTATAAATATTAAAATTATAAAAAAAATATAGGTGATAGATTGATATTGTATTAATTTTGAAAGTTGATAAATTTTTAGAGTACCACATAAAAGGGAATGGGCTAAAATGTACAATTATTCTAATTTAGTAAACTCTAAAAATTAAATTTCCTATAATTTTTTATTTTTAATCTCTATTAAACATATATTTAATGCATATGTTAAACCTATATTTAACGAATATATTATATATTTAGAAGGGTTGGATAAAATTACCCAAACAACTTGAGACAAAAGAAAAATACCCAAACAACAATTGCCGGCGTGGTCGACCACTCTCAGTCAGAGTCCCTTCAAGAACAACACACGGCAAAACGAAAGCCTGTTCAGAGTTAACACAAACAAGTCCCAAAACTCAAAAGTCAACAAAGCGTGAGCTTCCAACTCCTTTCCATTTGGTTGAAACATGAAACTTTAACATTTTAAAACTCTACCTCGCAGCAACATATTTAATGATGTGAATGAAAAATGATATATAACATTGAGTAATATGTGTGTCATTACTTATTTAGTAAATAGTCATCGAATATATACAGGAGGGTTGAGTAGTATAAGATAGTAGGTATCAAAATATATAAAAATTTAAATTACGTGTAAGTATAATTAAAGTTAAATTTTTGTGTGTTATAAATTTATTAGTTTTAAATTAAGTAATATTTTGTTTATTAAATAGAGAGTAATATAACAGAAAAAATATAATATTAATTATACATGAAATTTAAATTATACAGTAAAAAAATAGTCAAAAAGATTTAAAATTATATAATATTTTCGAAAGACAACATTAATAATCTAATCTTAAAAATTAACATTAACATTATTATTTAACAATATATGATATTATTTTCATATTTTAATATTCTTCTTCTTATTTGAACTAACATATTTTCAATTTATTTTATTATATTTTAATTTTTTCCTATTCTTATATTATAACGTATAAAATTTAAACTTATATATATTTTAGATTACAATAGTACAAGTTACTATTCAGTATTACCTTACGTGCGAATACATATTTGATTATTAACAGATTTTATTAAATAAATACACAGAATTTTAAATATATGATATATGGGTGTTTCCGAATAGATTAGAAGCCATAGGAGCAGTTTTCCAGAGTATCATAGTTTCAATAGCTTTCTTTCACTCCCATTCCGTTAAATGCTTTGTTTGACGTTGACTCTGACTTCATCTACTTTAAATTTTCCTTAGGCTCGATTGCACTTTCTCCCCCCTAGCTTTTACTTGTTCGAATTACCCAGCTTTTCTGGCTCCAAAAGAAAATAACAAAAAAAAGTTCCAGTCTTTGCTTTGTTCTCTCTCTAATGGCCCTTCTGTCTTCTCCTTTCTTTTTCTCCTTTCTCTTCTTCCTTTCTCCTGCCCTTTCTACCAACCCTGAAGGTATTTTCTTTTCTACCCACAATTTCTCTGAACCCCTTCCAGCTTTCAACTTCCCTTGTTTGGTTGCTAAGAAACTAAAGAGAGACATTTTCTATATAAAAAAAAAAATTGTAGTAATTCTGTTGATCCCCTATTTTCTTTTTTCTTTTATATCGAATGCTTTAACCAGATGGAATTTGTGAAATTAATCACGATTTCCTTTCTTTTTTCCTTTCCTGGGTTTTCTTCTTTCAGGAAATGCTTTACATGCTTTGAGAAGTAGACTCGGTGACCCCACCAGTGTTCTACAGAGCTGGGACCCAACTCTAGTCAATCCTTGCACTTGGTTTCATGTTACCTGTGATTCCAGTAACCATGTTATTCGCTTGTAAATTCCTCTCCCTTTTTGGCCTTAAATTCTTAATTATATTGTTATTAGTTTCGTGATTTTGGAGTTTCATCATTTATGGTCGATTGATCTATTCTAGGTTTTCACTCTTCATTTTTATTTTTCTTGAAATTCAGGGATTTGGGCAATTCTAATATTTCTGGGACTTTGGGGCCAGAACTTGGCCAGCTCAAGCACCTTCAATACTTGTATGTAGTTTTTTCTTTCTTTCAACTTTCTCAAAAACATCATTTTTCTTCCTTTTGGCTGTATTTGTTTGCTTGAAACTAAATTCAAGTATCTTTAATTTTAAATCTTGAACTATGGAAATTAAAGCTTAATTCTTGTAATCCAATCTGTTGAAATTGGTAGAACCAGATGGACTCTGATTGTTTGTTTCATTAGGTCTCAGTTTGAGAAATAAAAACAATTGTTATATTCTTGCCCGGGGTAGAAGGGCATGTTTGGAGCTGCTCATCATTTGTGAAAGTGTTTTCAAATGGAATAAAGCACCTGTCATGGTGTTTGGAAATATCTAAGAGAAGCAATTTTAGAAGCAAAATTAGTAATTTTAGGAGAAGTAATACATATATTAGTAGTTTTGAATGCATTGTTCGGCCCTAAAATAATTACTGATTGAACTCTCTGTTTGGAAGGACTTATTCTTTAGGTTGAAAGTGCATTCAAGTGGACCAAATCATTTGTAAGAGTGCTCGGAAACTTCCAAAAGAAGTGCTTTCAAAAAGTTGTAGAAGTACGATTAGTGGTTTTAGGTAAAAAATAGTTTTCCATGCATGCTTCGTTCCTAAAATAATTTCTAATGAATCTGAATGTTAGATCTTTCATAAATATCCACAACAAACTTAATTCATAGTTTGTAGTTAATGTCTGTCATTTTTTTTTAAGTAACTTAGTAAGAAAAATCTTTTGAATGGGTTGCAGGGAGCTTTACAGGACTGAACTAAGTGGAAAAATCCCTAAGGAGTTGGGCAAACTGAAGCATCTTATCAGCATGGATCTCTATGATAACAGCTTTGAAGGACAAATCCCAAAGTCTTTTGCCAAATTGAAGTCACTGAGATTTCTGTGAGTAGCTTTAGTCTGTCTTCCAAGTTAATCTTTTTTTTTTTGGTAGAAATGTGTCTCTGATGTGATTAAATTCATTATACAGACGGCTAAACAACAACAAGCTTAAAGGTTGTATTCCAAGAGAACTAACCAAGCTCTCTAATTTGAAAATCTTGTAAGTTCTGATTTTGGAAAAATTAACGGAGTTCCAAGTTTATTTTTCGTGCTGAATTCATGTGATTGTTCTACTAGAGAGCTTATGCATTTCTATTTGTTGCAGCGATGTTTCTAACAACAATCTATGTGGAACAATTCCTATTGATGGTCCCTTCTCAACATTCCCAATGGAAAGGTAATATTGCTATCACTAGCTTTTCATTAGCGCTGTCAGGTCAGGTTGATGCAAATTTCTCAACAAACAGAGAAAAATTTACAGGTGTTTTCTGTGCTCACAAAAAACGTTTTATGTTATGAAAGAAACATAATTCTTTCTAAAAGCACTTCTCCTAAAATTGCTTTTAGATGAAATCACTTTTAGCATAAACATAAACAAAACAGGAAAAAAAACCTCCTAAACCTTAAGCATTAAGTTTGAAGCCCTCTTGTAATTTGGAGCAAGTAATCACTGTTTGCCATACAGACGATCATTGCAAAAACTTGGCCTGCATTATTATTCCTACTCAGAATTACTTGAATTTTGCTTAGCTATATAAAACTGCTCCGGAACCATATGAATAATTGGACATGGACGTCGTAGTCTAAACGAACGTTTCTTATTGTTACGAATCGAGTATTTAACCATATAGCCTCTTGTTTATTTTCAGTTACGAGAACAACAGACTCAGTGGACCGGAGCTGCAAGGTCTGGTGCCTTATGACTTTGGATGCTGAAGAAGGCTAGAATTAGCTGATCATCTTTAAGAACTATTGTGACAAAATACATTTGTATGATGTCTATGACTAACTATATCATATATGTAATTATGAAACTCTGTTAAAACAGTTTGGATATCAAATTAGCAAAACGAGCGAAAATATAACCAATTTCGAGTTTGGAATCTTCGGTTGTAGTTTCTACACATTTACACTTTACTTGAAGAATTTAAACGTTTGAAAAGCAAAATAAAAACACAAAATGAAATAGCAAATTAGCCAGCATTAACGTTATGGTAAAAGAAAAAATGTTTGATATTTGAATGAAATTAATGACTATGATTAATAAGCGCACAGAATATTATAATTTAAACATGGACAAGACTACTTCAACTCTAAACGTCGGGATCTTAAAAACTAATTAAGCTTAAATAACCTAACTAATTCAATTCAAAAAGGATCATCCATCCTATCGACTGTGGTATTAACTCACCAGAAATTAAACATTTTTCTGGAGCATGTTATGTGGTACGCTAATGAAATCCTTATGCATTTTATAATAATTTTGATTTATTATTAAATAATTAATTTTGTGATTTTTAATTCTTATGTAAAAATAATCAAAAATGTATTTGATAACAATTTTTGTTATAATTTGTATGGTAGCTTTCTTTTTTCAATTTTTTTCATAATTTTTTATAAAAATAAAAAATTGGTTAATATTTACAAATTTAAGTTTTTATTATTTTATGCTAATAATAATACATATAAAATTAAAGACTTGATTTACTATTTAGAAAAAATATTTGGTAAAGAAAAAAATAAAAAATAGAAATATGATTCAAAAATATTATTTTTAAAGATTTATCAATTAACCTATATTTTGGAACCAATTCTTTTAAAAATAAAAAAATTATTAATGACAAATCAAAATTATTATTATGCTCTTAATTATTGAATATGATTTATATTTAGAGTTCTTGAAAAACTCTGGTACTAAACAACAAGTATTATTATATATCATAATTATAATTAAAAAAATTGTTGGATATAATTTTTGAATCTTATTATATTTATTAATAATAATATATCATATTATTTGAGATTATATATTTATATATAGGATTGAAATTTGAGAAGAATCTAGACACACATAAAATCCGAAATTTCCTACCATCCCAGAGCAGGAAGCCTCGTACCTTATTATTATTATTATCATTTATTTTTTTTGGGATAAAAACCTCGTACCTTTTAATTTTTATGAGTATAACTTAAAGCACATTAATTTTTATACTAATATAACTTATATTTTTATATGTGTGAGAATATTTTTTAAGAAATAAATAATTTTATTATTTTTAAAGTTATATAATACGACACTATATAATTAGTATAAAAAATATTTTTTTATCACAAATTATTACACACATTAATTCACATATTATAATTTAATTGACTTACCGTTAATAAATATCACATTTTAAATTTAATATTCAATCAATAAATAATACAGAGTCTAAATATTTAGTATCATTTTTATTGTACTAACTTGTGTATTATTAATATGCAATATATAAATAAATTAAAATTATTGAAGTAAGAAGTAAAATTATTTAAAAATAAAATAAAATAAAATTATTTATTTATTATAAATATATTAATATACTAAAAATAAAATGAATAGGACAATGCATCTGTATATTAGCATTCTCAAAAGTCAAAAGTCTAAACCCCTTCTAACAACTATAAAAATAATAATAATAATAATAATAATAATAAACCCCTTCAAACTTTGTCCTAAAACCCCAAGTCCCTGAACCAAAACCTCAAAGAACAGAGCTTGCTTCCAGTCACAATATGAGCGCCGCTTTCAGGACCAGCTCAAATCTCTCCAGCTTGTTTCTGATGAAGAATCTTTCTAACTCTTACTTCCGGATCGGAGCTCCGACTACTATTATCCGGGCCCAAGTTCAGTCTAGACCTTACAATCGTTTCCCACATTTTATCCGGAAAGTGAAGGACTATGACCTCTCTCCCTCACTTTTTTCCTCTGCCTTCTGTTCTTCTTCTTCATCGGCCTCAACTGCCGCTAAGGAGGTGGGTTTTATCGGTTGGTATTTGGGAATGGTCAGGTGCCATCCAGTTTTTACAAAGAGTGTCACTTCTGCCCTTATTTACATTGCAGCTGATTTGTCTTCCCAGGTATGTCAAGGTTGTAAATTTGTGTAGATTTGAATTTTGGGTTTTTGTTTATTTGGGTGTATTTTGTTATTCTTGTGAGAGAGAGAGGGGGGGTGGGGGGGAGAGCAGCTTCGTTTTATTCATGTTTCATGGTATTGTCACATGTTTTGTTATGTAGAATTAGAGGAGTACAATAGTACGACTTATTCGGCCAATTGTTTCATGCAAGGGAATTTCTTGAAATAGTATTGTTGTGGATGAGACTGTAGCCGATTGGAAAGTGGAAACACAAATTCCATAGTAGTTTTTTTTTCCCCGAGTAGTTCTTCATGATATAAGAGACTTTAGTAAATCGCAATGGTATACTGTTGTTAGAGCTTAGAAGCTACTACGTGTGTGTTGTCTGCCAAAATGTAAGCGCGCTGGTTGTTTCTTGTTCTTTATGTCAGACAATAGCTGCTGTTGGAATCTTGCAATAATAATAATAATAATAAAATCGAGTTATATTCTACTTTGGTAACCTGTTATATTCTATGGACTTTACCACTTCTTAAGTCCATCGTGGCATTTCCATCCTCACATTTGATTACATATGGAAGAAATAGCTTCCGAAGAAAAATAAAGCAATTTAACACTGCCTTTTTCTTAGGCTGTCAAATTTTTTTTTTTGGGCTCAACTCTTAGGCTCTTAGCATGTTGGCCCTAGAATTAGTTCCTTTCTAAGCTAAGGATCTGTTAGAGGAAACACAAATATAATTGTTGGTATATCAGGTGTCGTTTCTTTCTTTGCTGTGTTTTTATCATGAAACTCGTCTTTCCACAAATATTATACTCTCCTTTGTCATTGTTTTGTACAAGTAGAAATTATGAACGTTCCTTCCAGTCTTTTATAATTTGTACTATAGGCAGTTGCTTTCAGTTTGTGGATATGCATAAATGTGAGAACATTTTTTTTAATGTTTCACTATGTTATTTACAGAGTTACAGTATATGATTATTCGAGAAACTAATTTATTTCTATTAACATGGCATCAAATGCTCATCAGACAATTGCAACAGAATCATTTGATTCTTACGATATTGTAAGGACATTACGTATGGCTGGATATGGGATGCTAATCTTAGGACCGACACTGCATTTTTGGTTCAACTTCATGTCAAAATTCTTCCCAAGCCGTGACTTGCTTTCTACATTAAAGAAAATGGCTATGGGGCAGGGGGTTTATGGACCAGCAATGACTGTTATTTTCTTTTCGGTAAATGCATTCTTACAAGGTAAGCTAGATGTTATATCCTCTTTTGTTGTTAACCGCAATATTGATGAGTGATAACCATTGCTTTTTGTTTACGTCAGTACAATTTAATCAAGCATTTGTGGGATCTAAACACTTTATTTGTTAATTATTCTCTGCACTTTACTCAATAATTTGGCATTAAGGCTCCCTATATAGAACATAAAGAAGGCCAAATCGTACTACTTGATCCTTTTCATTCACTAGGCATTGTTAAATTGGTTCTGTTTCACATGACTCTTCTTGTTTATCGCCCTGCTCTATCTCATTTAGAATCAATGCTGCTGGCAAAACATTTTTTACCCAGTTAGAAAATTAAACTTGTTTATAAAAGATTTCAGTCCTCAAATAATTGAAGTAACCGAGAATGCTGTTTTAATTGTCAGTCGTTGATGTCTAAGTCCTTGTTTCCTATAATTTCTGAACCCAGGTGAAAATAGTGCCGAGATCATTGCTAGATTGAAGCGGGACTTGCTTCCCACAATGTTAAATGGAGTTATGTACTGGCCTATTTGTGATTTTATCACCTTCAAATTTGTACCAGTCCATTTACAGGTAAGCTGTACACTTCCAAAAATTTGTTAGATCTCACTAAATTGAAAGTTTGCTTTGTTCGAGTTTTTCATACTAGTCAAGGTTAAGGAGGCTAAACGGCAGGGATCAGGGGAGTTTTGGCTCTGCTATATCACTTTTCTAGTGTAGGACGTGCTCCGATATTGGTCTGCATAACTGCATTATTTGGGAAAATGCTATTTTCTTAACATTTTGGTGTTTGTCTTTTGACAGCCGCTTGTGAGCAATTCGTTTTCATACCTTTGGACAGTATATATGACATACATGGCAAGCTTGGAGAAAGCAAGCTCATCTTCTGTCTGATTTCCGGATTATGTGGAGTCAGTATGGCTTCTCACTACCAAGATGTGAACTTTTTCTCTACAGCTGGGGATTTCTACTAGTGAAATTCTCAGGAGTGGGGTATTATTACAGAGATATACAACTTGAACACACTACAAGACCATTCCATTACCCTTATAAATTGAGTTGAGTGGAATAGGAAAGCTTTTCTTAGCCTTTGCAATTCCCTCTGTGATAATTGTAGAAATGAGTAGTAAATTCATGGAATGACCTGGCCTCTCAAAGGTCCAGTAAATCCATGTCTTGATATTGTTGAGAGACAGTTGGATATGATCATGACTTGGTTCTTTGACTTTTATTGTATTACTTTGCATCTTTAAGCCATCTTTCTGTTTTATTTTGAAGTTGTTTTGCCTATTAATTTGTCGAATTAATTATTGGGTATCTTTTTAATAACAAAAGTGTTTTTTAACCATCTCACCTTATTAACTTTAATAAATTAATAAATATTATAAGTTGAGAAAAACTTTATGCGGGACTGATTTGACACTTTGACTAACCAAGTATTTTGTTTGACAAAATGGCCAAGGATAGAAAAAGGATCACCGGCATAATGTAACTAATAAACATTACTTCGACTTTTTTCCCAAATAAATACAGATGCTTATCAGTTATCTAGCAAATGGGTTGCTGTTTCGAAAAAAATTGACATACAAAGGTTGAAACTTGAAAGGAATCGGGAATAGTAAAGGTACTAAATTGATTACGAATATCTGAAAAATTGGTACAAGATGCTAAATTACTAATACTCTTGTATGTTTGATAATGAATAATTAGCCTTTAATAATTTCGTTTAAACTATAAATGATAAAGAGACAAGTGAAGAAACTAGCGACACTATAATAATATATTTTGCTAACGCCTAACTAAAATTCCTCTATATATTTAACACCTAAACATGTATATTTCAAATGAAGAATAACCATATTTGAATATAATAATTTCACAAAATTTTAATTAATTAAAGATAGGGTGAGGTGATAAAAGTCCCTTTAAGTTATTTGTGCCGTTTAATTCTTTAAATTAAAAACAATGTCATTTATTCCTTTAACTTTATAAAAATGATTAATTATAGATAAATTATATTATTTTAATAATTTTTTTTATTAAAATATTCTTATTTTTTATCAAGTAATTAAAATATTAATTTTTAACAATGATAAAATTAAAATTTAATATGAAATTATTTATAAAAAAAATTCGACAATCATAATATTTTAAAAAATTTATTTAAATATATATTTTAATTTTTAATACAATTTAAAATAAAAAATGGAAATTAGCAAATATTAAAAATGAATGTCTTGCAAACTTTTTCATATTAATAATGACTTTATCATTATTAAAGACTCGTATTTTAATTGCATTTAATCAATTGATAAAATAATAATAATATTTTAATAAAAAATTATTAAAATAATATAATTTATTTTTAATTGGCTATTTTTACAAAGTTAAGAAACGAAATGATGCTATTTCTAATAAAAAAAAATAACATAATTTAAATGACTTCTATAACAATATTTTAAATGTTTTAATATAAATGCTTACATATTATGAATATACACTGGATATTTCAATGATTTTGTGAATGTTTGAGACTTTAAGTCATGATAGAGAAACTGAGTGAGCAAAATAATTTAATGTCATTAAAAAGAAAGTTTTTTCTTTTCTAAATAGGATGGAGGGATATATTATATGAATTATTTTGTTTCTTATTTTACATTTTTATTAAAAAAAATTTAAAAAAATTCTTTTTGAATTATTTGATGTCTTATTATATTATTTATTCTTTAATTAATTTAAATTTTGAATTGTTACATAAAAGTAGTGAAATATATTTTCATATTTTTACCCTTTAGCTTTAAGGGCACATGTGTTATTTTATCAGTCAACAACCTTTTTTTTTTCGTTCACAAAAAAGAGGAAATCTTTTATTTATTTATTTAAAGGGAGCAGCAATTGCCAATTAGGTCCCAAGAAACAATATTACCGCCGACCAAAAGAAAACAACCTCCTTTATTTTGCTTCGCTCTCCACCTTCGACTCTGTAGCCTATCTCAGGTAGTATTGTAGCACAAAGCAAAGCAAGGTGTTCTTTTTGAGGTTGTACAGCTCGGTTGAGTTCAGGTATGTCATCTCTCTCTATTGCTTTAAAGTTTGAGACTTTCGTCTTATTCTGCTCTCGCCGGCTATCATGTCTGCGTGCAATCCGGCTCTGTTGGGGCTAAGCCAGTGTAAGGGTCTAGTCAGCTCTTGAATATGAAGCCTCAATATTGTTAAAACTCTCACTCTTCGACTTCTAAAGTTTCCGAATTTGTTGAAAGTCGCAACCACTGCTCATGTCATGAATGTGAATGTAATAAAAATGGTGTTCGGGAAGTAGAGCAAATAAGCTGATAAAATAATAATATGAGGACGTAAAACTTTGGGAAAATAAGGTTGCTTAAGGTCAAAGTTCAAGGGGCAAGCCATGAAATATCAGTTGAATCGGCTTGAGTTGGAGTGTAATCTTAGGAAGCTAATTGGTCTTTTTTGAGAGAGAATTGTTGAGAAGTAGAGCAAATCTCACATTAATAAAACAACAATAGAAGTATGAATTTATTAGTGCATGTGTGAACTTAATGTAATGTCTCAATATTTTACATACAAATAAGAGCATTATCTAAATATTTTATTGATTGAAAATCTTGATATAATTAATTATGGCTTTAAATAGAAAAAAGATTTTATACTTAAAAACTTTATAAAGAAAAATTTGCAAAAAATTCAGCATTTATTAAAGTTTACAATTTATTAGATAAAAAAAGAAGAAAATTTAAATCCTAAAAAATTAATAACGATTCTCAAACATTGCCAAATCTTCATTATGGTGTCTTGAAAAAAATGAAGGGAAGCTTGGAGTGAGTAAAATCACTCAGTAAGCAAACTTACTTTACTTGAAATATTAAGCATATAGAACACATGTACACACTTACAAACAAACAAGTAATTATGACATATTTTTGCTTTTGAAGTAGTGCTTGCAATGCACATGTTTTAGAAAGAACATACAAAATTTTATCATAATTATATAACATGAACCATTTATTTAAAAACTTATCATAGTAGAGCCTTGCATAAATTACTTGTCGGCGACTGGCAAATGTGAAAGGTATATGTAAGTGAAACTTAACTTATAACTTAGCAAAGTTAGAATTTTATATATAATTTTCACATGTACACATACGTCCAAACTAAAGGTAAGGACTCTTTAGTTCTCGAGCACTCTAACTTACACGAGAGATACTTCCCGCACACGTCACTTAACTTATTATAATGTACTTAACTTATCATATTGCTCCAAAACATAGAATTTTATAATAATGGTTCAAGTATCAATACAAATATCATATAAAACTTATTGCTGTAAACCTTACATAAAACTTATCATCTCTCAAAAACTTGACATAAAAGAAATACTTTCAAAACTTGTGTTTGAAATATCATGATTTAATGATGCATATGTCATGCCATTAATGACCACGTAATTGTAAGCACACTTAATCCATTCAGATAAGTACAATATCATATATCACATAATCATATAATCATGACACAAGAATATTCATTTAGCACATACCATATATACATACTAAAAGGAGATCACACAAACTATTTAGTCATACGGCCACCAAACAAGACATATATGTAAAAACAATCATAAAAATATTCATACGTCAAACATAACAACACAAAACAAATAATACTTAATATTACAAGTAGGGTCAGTCTACTTATTTTTTACAAATAACTAATACAGGTAAAATCATCAACTAGTTCACTTGAAATTTAACCTAATTATATTATAATTAAATAAATATTAAACTTAATTGATGTCATAAAATTACAACATTTTACCAAATCTTTATAGAGGTATAATAAAATGTCAAGTAAAATTTTTAAGAAAAATCGAATGCTTATTAATAGTTGCAAAAATGATTTTTTATTCGATAACTTTTAAAGTTGTCGATATAAGAAAATTAGCAACCTTACTCAAGAAAAACATTTTAAAAAATTTATCGGTGAACTCCTTTAAGCGAAAATTTCTAAAGTATCTCTATAACTTAAATACAATTATAGATAAAAAAAATTCAAACACTTTGGAATATTTTGAATCTGGTTCAATAAATTTGCTATAAAAAATTTTAACATCGAACATATATAAATAAAAAATTCGTAAAATATTTATAACTGATTTCAAAATCATAAAATTTTAACAAAAAATAAATAAGACACATAACATATTATAAAAATTTTCATATATTTTTAACATTTATAACTCTATAAATTAATTCTAAACGTTTCGTTTTAATCTGTCAGGTTTCCTATTTTCAGCAGAAAATTTTGACTTCGAAAAAATATAAAAAATTAAATACATAGAGTTTTATATTGATTCTAAAGCCAAAAGTTTTCTTATTGTGTCTAGTTTCAAAGATAAAAATTTTATCTTCAAATCGAAATCGAAACACATGAAATAACTCAAAAATGCGAGTTGTTTAGAAACTTACAGATTCAAAAATTCATAACAAATTCAATATAAATGATATTTTGGTAAATAAATATTCGTTAGACTTGTCAAGAAGTATAGTTTGATATAAAAATAATTTAAAATTTTATTGAATAGTATAAGGTTTCAAGAATAATTTATTTCAGGCTTCTATAGAAATCTTACCTAGTTTATTTTATAATCTTCTATTTTCTTATAGTTGTTGTTGTGAGCGACATAGAGTTTACATGTGTATAAAAACTTAATTTAATTAGGAACTGCTAATTATTTTTATCATTATCTTTTAATTAAAAAAGAGTCCAATATATCGTGGACAATAAATCCAGACCTATTTTTTGCTTTATCTTTAGAGAGTTTATTTACACTTACAATTTTATTTAAAAATTATAACTTATTATTAAATAACTCTCTATTTTTAATAGGATATGACACCCACCGAATAGTAACACCTTTTAGAATGGGATCTTATTGCTTTGTGAAAACTCATATGAAACATTGGAATTATCAAAAGGAAATAGAAGAGACTGGGTTTGGGAACTATGTCCCTATATTAATGTTGCATGTTTTCTGTTTGGTGGTTTTGTTTTAAAATATTGATTTTACGAGTTTATTTGTTTATGAAATAACTGGTCACTAGTACTCTGTTCATTGATGTTGTATATGATAAAGTTTTGGAATTTGTTTTTGTTCTTTAATATTTAAAAAACAATAATTTATTTAGGTTTTGAATGTGTTATTATTGACTATTATATTGTGCATTGTTAGTGTATTCATTGATGGATTCATCAATTCATGTGTCAAAAGGTAATATAAGTGGTTCCGTTACGATTTTAAGATTCTACATCCCAGCATCACAACCAATTTTATACGGACATATTGATGTATAGAACACGTTGATGCCTATAACATTGCTTCTAATGTGTCTTCAAGTTTTCTTCTGGCCCCTCCAAGGCCTAATTTACAGCGTCTGCAGTTTTTTCTAGTCCTGATGAGTTTTCACTAGTTTTTTTATATGTTGTCTTGTATTTTTCTCTTTTAATGAAATTTCCTTTTATCTTTATTTGCTTTGAGTGGGGTTAAGAGAGAAGCCAGGAAACAAAATGAAAGGAGTGGAGAAATTGTGGTTATTTTACTATAGTCTGATGTTGGTTTGATTTATGTGTTACTTGTGTCAATCTTCTTGTTTATTGATGACATTATTGACGTTTATAGGTCAAAAAAGAAGTTAAGCAACCTTTCCAGAACAGATTAATAGAAGGGTCGTTGCAAGCAATATAAGGATATTTTGGGGGTCTCAGCCTGTATTCCTCCTCAGAATCTCTATTATCTACCTTTTGCTCTATCATTCTCTCTTTCTTATTGGGAGAAATCTGTGTTTGCTATTCACTTTAGAGATAAAGAATGTGAGTATATCAATTATATCACTTTATTGTTTTTTTTTTTTTCCATGTCTTTTTTTTTAGGGTACATTAGACAAAATGTTCATTTTTTCGCTCCCTTCGGACTTTTCAATATGAAACTTCTTGTACAACTTTGCAACATTACTTATTTTTGTTCCTCAAATCTCTGTTCAGTAAAATTTATGTCTTGCCTTTCCTTTTTACATATGAATTTGACTTCATTGAGCTCATTAGTTGAGTGTGTTAAAAAATTCCCTGAAATTATTAAGCATATATTGCAATTTTGGTTATTTTTTGTGCTATATAGGTCAAGAATTTGTGTAAAGAATTTGCCGAAATATGTGAAGGAGGATCGCCTCCAAGAATTCTTCTCTAAGAATGGAGGAGAAATTACAGATGTCAAGGTCATGCGGACCAAGTATGATCCCTCATCTTTTTTAATTGTCTATTTCTTTTACTCATTTTTCAGTTGTTTGCCTTTTATTATCATTGATTCATTGTTAATGATTGGATTGATTAATTGTTGGGATTATCTAGGGAAGGCAAAAGCAGGCAGTTTGCTTTCATTGGTTTCCATACAGAGCAGCAGGCTGAGGCAGCTATTCTATACTTCAACAAATCGTACCTTGATACTTGTAGGATTACCTGTGAGGTATATGCTTCCTTATTTCTACTGCACATGATTTAGTTCTTTTCATCACTACACTCGAGCTTTCTCTTCTTATTTACTCTTTTTCATATATGAGTGACTAGTTTTGTTTCATGCGCATATGGCTTCAGTAATGCAATCTGCTCACAAGTTCTTTTGCATTGCATAAAAACCTGTGGATATCTTTTAGAGAAGGGTATTATGAGAAATTTTAGCAAACTTATAATCTGTGGCTGATTCTGTTATGCAGTTCACATTTTGAGATTGACTATGCAATTTTTACCTTTCTTGATTGACCTTGGCTGAACATAGCATATGAGTGAAGGTTAAAGTCATCCAATATCATACCGGCATGCACACATCTCACATGAATGTATGTGAATGTTTTCAGCTTAAATTTAAAATTACTTCCCTTAATCATCGCTAACTTGTACATAGAAGACAGACGATGAAGAATGATATTTCAGTATTTTGCTTCTTTGCGTGTGTTTTTATTTTTATTTTTGGTGTTGTGGGGATGAGGGTGCTAAGAAATTATCTTTGTTTGATGTGACCAAACTATATTTTCCTCCTTGCTTTAAAGAAAACATGCTTGTTTGCACTTTTTAGACATACATTTGCAACATGTTCTCGAAGGACCTATTAACTTACATTGAGTTACAGATGTAAGACTAAATTTGAATAACTTTCAGATTGCTCATAAAGTTGGGGATCCAAATATTCCTCGCCCTTGGAGTCAGTATTCTTCTAAGAAAGAAAATGAAACAGCTGAAGATGGTGGAAAAGTTGCTGGAAATAAAAATTTGAGTGTTTTGGGGTCGGAAAGAGAGAGAGAAACTCACAATAATGAGGCTAAGAATGATGACCCTCAGCTTCAGGAATTTCTAGAAGTCATGCAGCCACGAGTTAAATCAAAATTGTGGGCAAATGACACATCAATAGCTCTTGTGGCTAACAAAACTGGAAAAACCATAGAGAAGCAAACTTTAACAAACAAGGGAAGCACGGATGAATCATTTCCATTGTTTGTGGAGTCAGATAAAAAGATGGAAAATGTGTTGCCAAAGGAGCTGGAAATTAACGAATCTGAAAATCTAGTTCGAAGTGATGTCATGTCAGATATGGATTACTTCAAGAGCAGAGTGAAGAAGGACTGGTCTGATTCAGACAGTGATGACAGAGATGATGAAAAATCTTTAAATGAAAGCTTAAATGGCCAGGGTATTCAAGATACAGTTTCCGATCGACAGCCTATTGCCCATGCAAAGGCTATCTTTGAGAATAAGTTTCACGAGGAAGATCCTGAAAAACCCAGCAGTGACATGCTTGACCAAGGGAACCCATTATCAAGTCTGAAAGAAGAGAATGATGATGTTCGTGAAACTGGTCGTCTTTTTGTTCGTAATCTTCCATATACAACCACGTAAATATCTTCTCCTTTTAATACAGAAGTCTCTTTGTTTACATATAATGTATTATTTTTTGTGTATGGATGTAATCTATGAGTTGCAAAAACTATGTTAAATGGTTTTGTTAATAATTATCTGTTTTTCTTTCTTGCCATAATAATTTAATTTATCAAAATTCTTTGATTAGGGAAGAGGAATTGGAGACTTTGTTTAGAAAGTTCGGAGAAGTCTCGCAAGTCCATATTGTCCTTGATAGAGATACAAAACGTTCCAAGGGAATTGCTTACATTCTCTATACTATTCCAGAATGTGCAGCAAGGTACATAGTTTGACTTTAAAATATAGCATTTGTTTGTTTAATATTTTTTTGGAACCATAGTTTTTTGTTTTTGTTTTTAAGGATCTTGGTCAGTTAAAGAACAATTGTTCTTTTTCTTGTTTATTTCGACATGATGGGTGTCCTTCACATTTCCCATCTTTTAGGCTTAAGATAATGAGCATACCTTACCTCTTTGTCAGTTTTTTGTGCCCATTGTTTTGATTAAACTAATTTGTTTCTTCTTTTTTTTTTTTTTTTTCCCTTTATCTTCTGTCTAGATTTTTATTCGTTCATTGACCAAATTACCTGATGACGTAGAAGGGTTGAAATATTATTTTTTCTTGTCAGTTGCTCATTTATCATGTTCCAGTACATGTTCCCAAGCAGATATTCCAAAATGTGTGTAGTCATAGTATTTTATTTTCTTTTAAACATCAATTCCTCTAACAAGTTTTTGGTTCTTGGTTTTCCTAATGGAATGAAGGGCATTAGAAGAGGTAGACAATTCAATTTTTCAAGGAAGGTTGTTGCATGTTATGCCAGCAAAACAAAAGAACCCATCCGAGAAGCAAGGGTAAGTAGCGTTACCGTACATTTTTCTCTTTTTCTTGAACCAAGTTCACCAATTTCTTTTGTCAATACCAGTTTCATTCATACTTCAGAACAAATGAATCAGGCATAATAGAACCTGCATAAGTATGGATGCTAGTACCCAAGGATTTGAAAGTATACCATTGATATTCAGTAGATTTCCATATGGTTTGAATGTGTTTTTTGCGTTAAAATCATTTTTTATCAGAATTAAGAGTCAAAAACTGTAGAGAAAATAACCCTCAGTTGATATACTATTATTCAACTGAGACTTCACATTAAAATATGAAAACTGGTCATTATATTATTGTTTGAAGATGAAAAGTACCAAAAAATTTATATTCCTCTGCTGCTCCACATTGAGAGGCAATTTTAAAAATACACCGACATTGCATTATTCAGTCAATTTTGAAGAACATTTTCCCAGTGCTGTTTATGTTTCTCACCCACATTACCCACGTACTAAGCATGGATGTGACATTGCTTTACAATAGAACTGAGATTTCAGTGGACCAAGGTTCGAAAACATTTAAGCAACGGAGGGAAGAAGAGAGGAAGGCAGCTGAAGCTAATGGAGATACAAGAGCATGGAATACTTTTTTCATGCGCTCTGATACTGTAAGTTTATAAAATCAGCATAAATAAAGCAGTTGAATATAGTTTCAGTGACATCCCATTGCTTAATTTTTGAAAAGTATTTGAAGTGTTCGGCTTGTCGTTTTTTTATCATCATGTTACGACATCATTCCTGTCTTAAGAAGGATTTGAATTTTTGTATCTGGAATTTCGTTAAATTTATGTTATGTTATATCCAGTATTGTTGAGTTACTGCTAATTTTTCGTGCCAGATGATTTCCGATATTGATACTGATTTTCATTTTTGTATGCTAATAGGTTGTTGAGAACATTGCGAGGAAGTATGGTGTAAATAAGAGTGACCTCCTTGATCCAGAAGCTGATGATCTTGCAGTGCGTGTTGCACTGGGAGAAGCTCAGGTGATTGCAGAGACAAAGAAGGCTCTTACAAATGCTGGAGTGGATGTAGAATCCCTGGAGAGCTTTGCTGCTGGGAAAACAGATGGTATAAAAAGAAGCAACCATGTTTTATTAGTAAAGAACTTGCCATATGCTACATCTGATGGTGAACTAGCTAAGATGTTCGGAAAATTTGGGAGTCTGGATAAAGTCATTCTGCCCCCAACAAAGTCAATGGCCCTGGTATGTTCTCATGTTTTCAGCATCAACGTCGGTCATTTTGCATTTTTCTGCATGTTTCTGGTGCATAGAGTTTGAAGTGATAATTTGATTAAAAGAGTTAATTATTTATCACCAACTAATGCAAGCTTAATTTACCTGTGAGTAATGCCATTAATAGCTTAAAGTATTTATACAACTTCTACCCCAACCCTGGAGATAGTTTACTGTAATCTTCAAGATCCCAACTTATAAGATTGTGACAACGATTCAAATATTTTGCTTGATTGGTTGGGGGAAGGGATTGCTTAAGGTTCATGAGTAGGCGTTATGCTGTGTTGTAGTATGCGCTGGGCCTGTGGGCAGACAACTACTTGATGATACAAAGTTTGAACCACATGTCCCAATAGTCCCTTTCGTTTTTTTTATTTTTTTATTTTTACTTATGCAGTCTTTTAGGTGAATCTCATTTTCCCCTCTTGAACATTAGTTTAAGTCCACTTTGTCAGCATTTTAAGTTAGTATATTACTCAATATTCTCTAAGTTCTTTCTTTGTGGGATGATTTGGTAGGTTGTTTTTCTTGAACCGGCTGCAGCTCGTGCAGCTTTTAAAGGACTAGCTTACAAGCGGTACAAGTAAGTTCATCATATTTTCCTTTTTGTAGTACTGGTTCAAAGTCCACATGACTTGCATATGGCTATATTTTATGCATAACATTTGCTTCAGCTGTTTGGCCAGCACAAAGCTCAGATTGGTTTAGTTGAACTAATTGAAAATGTTCTAAACTTAACTTGCCTTGGACTTGAAGCATAACTTAGACATCATATACTGGCTGTTCAATTGCTGTATGTATTGAGGAATATAAACAGTTTCAAAATGATATGCAAAGTTTAAAAAAAAAATTTGTTTGGGACCCAAGAGATAATTATTTGGACTCACCCCCAGAGCATTTCTGTGACTTAGGTGATTTCAGCAATTGGCTCTGAATTCTGTGTATGCTCTTTTATGTGTTTTGTTTTGGGTCACTCTACATGCTCGTAGCTTGAAACTGTTGTTAGAGTTGGTAATCTTTTGTTGATAACATAGGGATGGTCCATTGTACTTGGAATGGGCTCCAGCCAATGTTATTTGCCAAAGTTCAACATCTGGTTTAGTTGAAAAGAAGAATGCTATTATTGGTGAAAATGAAGTCAAAAGGGCCATATCAGAGCAACATGTTGAAGGAATATCAGATGAAGATATTGATCCTGATAGAGTAGAGGTATGGCATTTTATGTGCATATGCCATTGCCTTTCATTTTATTTATTTCTTCTTGTTCTACAAAATAGTTTGTGTGCATGTGTCATGTTTTTTAGATGCTGACCCATCTTCGTCATGTAGCTGGTGTACCATCAGCTAATAACTTGATAAGCTTAGTATTCACGCATTCCCAGTTAGAAGGTAGTGTTATGATTTGCAAGTCTCGAATATAAATTGTATTCCACGATTTTCTTTTTCTTGGTTAAAGCAATACCATATTGTAGTTTGCTTCTGGATCTAGTTGCAGGAATATTTTCTGAGATTAGATGCATAAAAAAAAAATTAGTGGACGAGAGACAGGGAAAATATATTTCTGATTAATCATCGACTAAAGTATACACTCCTTATTGATCATTAGTAGACAGGGAAATAATAAAACAATGAAAGGAAAGGGAAAAAGTTACTCAGATGACATGGAAATGGAGAGAGAGAATTTAGCTGTACTGGCAAAGTATTATAGATAGCGAGCCTTAAATATAAGCTCTATTTGTAACCTTTTTTAAAAATTCAAAAGCTGCTCCGAATTCAAATATCTTTGTACATAGAAACCTCTACTGATTTGTGTTTAAGTACCCAAAAGAAGTACAATTATGATAAAATAACAAAATAATTGAACAACCTTTAATGCATAGACCTGATTTAGAGGTGACCTATTCTTCAAATCCTGATGCTTTGCTATTTTCTTGTTTTGATGCTGGAAATATGAAGGAAGACTATTTCAGGTTGTGTGTAGTTCTTGACTTCTTAGTTATCTTGTTTAGTAATGTATGTGCTGTCTAATGTTTTCCAGTCAAGGTCTCTATTCGTCAAGAACCTGAATTTTAGGACATCTGATGACAGTTTGAAAAAGCATTTCAGTGATCAAATGAAGCAGGGAAAAATTTTGAGTACCAAGGTATATATTCTTAGTCGATTGTACTTATTTATTTTTTTTTGCCGATTTGATGGAACTTCCTAATGATTTAATTGATTAATTTTTCTTTTCTATACTGCAGATAAAGAAGCACTTGAAAAATGGGAAGCTTGTCTCCATGGGTTATGGTTTTATAGAGTTTGATTCTTTGGAGACAGCCACAAGCACTTGTACAGATTCACAGGTAAATAGACACATTCATATACTAGCCAATGAAAGTTGATCTTACATTAAACTCAAATTTTTTTTATAACAATTTTACAGGGATCTGTCTTGGATGGGCATGCTCTTATCTTGCAACTTTGTCATGCAAAGAAAGATGAACAAGTGCGGAAAAAAGTAGAGAAGGACAAGAGTTCAACTAAATTGCTTGTGAAAAATGTTGCTTTTGAGGCAACAAAAAAAGACCTAAGGCAGCTTTTTAGTCCATTTGGCCAGGTGATTTTTAAATTTTAATTGGTAGTTATTTAAAAGTATAAACACAAGAGGACAAAGCTGTATAACCTTAAAGAAGTCAGGAAATTCGATGAAGGTTAGTAGATAATAAATAAAGTTAATAAAGGTAGGAGATGGAGATAACATATATTACTCACTTTCCTTATCTTCTTAGCCAGGTGCTTGTTAAGTCTTAATAAGTAGTTCCTTAGAGAAGTTGGGAATTTTCATTGGGAAAATTTTTAGTAGGCATATATTAATAAGTAGGTGTGTGAAATTTTCAAAAAGTTTCTGGAATAAATCACATGATTTAAAAATATAGGAACATATGGGTGAAGTTTTAAAATTTTGAGGACAAATCATGAACCTATGCATGAAATTGCTCAAAGTATGGGAATTATTTAACCTTAAATATGACTTACTATACTACCTGTAATATTTTTTGCATTTAGAATCTAATTTTGTCATTGTGCCAGGTTAAAAGCTTACGAATTCCAAAGAAGTTTGGAAATCATAGAGGTTTTGCTTTTGTGGAGTTTGTTACAAAGCAGGAGGCAGAGAATGCTCTCAAAGCCCTTTCGAGTACCCATCTATATGGTCGACATTTGGTAAGTCATAAGGTCTCTAATTTCTCTTTATTCAAGTGCGCTATAACTCTCTTCAAAAATATGTTCGTAACTTTTCACTTTAACTTTCAGGTCATAGAGAGAGCAAAAGAAGGTGAGACGTTGGAAGAGTTGCGCAAACGAACTGCTGCTCAATTTACTGATGAACAAAATGGATTTCAAGATCCAACCAAGTTGTCCAAGAAGAGGAAACACATGGCTGTATTGGATGAGGGTAGGATGAAGTTTGAAAGGATTGCAGATTATTAACATATCAAAAGGGAATTCTATTAGGAAGGTTGATAACCCAGTGTCCCTTACCCATTTTAGGCCTGTTAGTTTATGCAACGTGATTTATAACATTATGGCTAAATTTTCTAAAAGGGATGATGATGGAAAGGGTGATTTTAGTGGTAACGAAAGTGCATTTGTACCAAACCGTTTAATTACAGATAACATTTTGATTGCTCACGAGCTCCTCCATGTTATAAAATTGTCTAAGAAGGGCTTTATTGCCTTAAAGCTTGATATGGCGAAAGCTGATGACCGGGTTGAAAGGCCTTCTCTTGAGGCAATGATGAGGAAGCTCTATTTTGAGGTGTGGTAACTGGTAAGAAGGATAATGAATCGTCTCTTCTGTACTGTCTCATACGCTGTGCTAATATAAATGTTGTTCAAACCCACTCGTGGTATTTGACATGAGACTCCTTACCCCTTTTTCCGTTTCTGCTATCGGTAGAAAGTTTGTCTGCCCTTTCGGGTAAAGAGGAGGCTGATGGAAGTATCATGGAAATTTCAGTATTGGATAACCTCATTTTTCTGGAGACGAATTCTTGCTATGCTATGCGATAAAGATGGTCTATATTTTAGACGCTTACAAATTTTTTTTTTTACACAAGATTAATAGACGGATCATCTTTGTTGTATTTAGTCCAAATTGAAAATGTGTTTAAATAAAAAACTCATTTCAAGACATATTCATATTCAACAATAGTATCTAATATCTATGATTCAAACTTTTTGTGGAGGTATAATATTCTATGTTTGTGTTCTTGTGGCCATTTCCGACCATTTTTGTATGCAAAAAGAAATTTCTTGACATGTGTATTTAAAGTAGAAGGGATTTATAAATAAATAAAAAGCACCTTAATAGATTTTAAAATTTTCAATCATAGAATTATTGAGTAATTCATATAGAAAGATTTTTTTTTCCCCATAATACATGAAGCTAACGCAATTAGTACTAGAAAAAATCCATAATTATTTTATTTTCAATTATTCGTAGTGTTTTAGCATTTATTATCTCTAAAAAAAAATGTTTTTTAAAGCTTAAAAACTAATTTTTCTGACCATAAAAATTATCTTTGATGTTGTGAGAAAGCATATGAGAAATGGATCACTCCTTTATATTCTATTTTGTAAGGTAGTAACATCCAGACAAAAATGAATGCAAAGTACACTTCTTAAAATAGTAAAAAATGCTGAGTACAGAATTAACCGAGATAAAAATCATGAAGTCCCTTTCAGAAAGGGGAAAAAAAAAACACTCAATCCATTCGATTCACATAAAACAAATTTCTCTCCCTCTCTCACGACAACGCCAATCCTCTACTATTGCAGTTCATTGCCGCAGCCAATAGTTCCACAGTCCACTCTCCCACACTCTTGCTATTGGCCGTTCTCCATCAGTCCATCTTCTTCTCTTGTAATATGTAAGATACCTTTCTCAGTTTGTGATTCTCAATTTCGGGTTTTAGCTGGTCGTATGAAATGAATTCTTCGTCTTTCTCTGAAATTAGGTTTCATTATTTTTTTCCAATTGAAGACAATCTCTCAGTTTCATTTAGAATAAGGTTAGTTTTGGGTCATTGGCTCATCGTTTTCGCTTCTCTGCTTGGTTGGGTTTTAGTAATAGGTATTTTCTTATTATAAGTTTTAGTTATAGGTAGTGGATGTAAGTAACTGGCCTCAGTTTTATCAAGGTTTTGATATTATGGCTTCAGTTTTATTCTTTATGCTTAGATTTGCCGACCTTGTATGATGCTGTGATACAATAGCTAGTTTAGTGATCTACTTTATGTGCTTTGAATTATTGCTGTGGATTTCTTGAATGCTTGAAACAATAATTCATGAATTTTGTAAACTGAATATCTCAATTTTCACCATAATTTCCCTTTCACTTTTCATTTCTTTTGAAAAATTTAATTAACAAAATCTTGGAATGCAAAGGTGAAAAACAGTAATAATAAATAACAACAAAAACTTGCAAAATAATTTAATTAGAAAATTAAGTCATGATTAATTATAAATTAATGGCACAGTTGTTATTTATCCAAAAGTAAGGATATTATAGTTATGCTATTGATACGTTTATATAGTGTTCATAATTTATTTATTTATATTTAGATGGTGCTAGATTTGAATAATTTTATGCTTATATTCGATAACATTTAATTTTAATTCATCAAGGGCATTTTCATTTCTGGCCTAGGGCCTCACACACTCTTGATCCGCACTTGCATTTACTTATGGTTGTTTCCAATTTTCAGGTGCACATCTTTTGAGGTTGTACACAGCACTGATGTTTAAAAGCAACAATGTTGCTGCCAGGATTTTTGAACGCCAAATTTGCACTCCTCCTCCTGGCACCAGTGTACCCTCTTTGCTCTTTAAACTTTTATTTATTTATTTAAGATGTCTCTCGACTCTAATTTGATAAAAAAATTGCTCCTTTTGTTTCTTTAAAACTATTAGCTGATAAGACGAACACATTCAGGCTTTGGCTGCATGATGGAGAGCAAAACTATTGTTCGTCAACTTTGGTCCCAGTCTCACTTTATTCTTAAATTTTAAACCTGAATCCTAACATATGGTACCAGCTTATGTTATATTTCTTAAAAGAAATGGAGGAAGTAAAACTAAAAATTCACCAATGTATTTATGCTATTTTGTGATTGAAACTAGGGAGAAGACAAGTTTAGTGCAGAAATAATAGATATAGGAGCAGAAAATTTAACAAATTTATGCCTTTGGGTGTAAAATGAGCTGAGTTTAGCTTGCTTAGGTCCAACTTAGCTTAGATGAATTGTAACTCAGCTCAACTCATTTTAATTTTATGTTAAATAAGTTTAGCCGGCTCATTTTTTTTTTTGAAAATAAAAAAAATTATAATTTTGTTTAAGAACAGAAATATTGGAATAAATATTAACATTGAATTATATTGTTTGTAAAACAAGAAAAGAATGCTTTCTTTTAAGTGTGTTTTTTTTCCATATTGGTACTATAGTAACTATTTTTCAACAAAGACATTTTGATAAATTAGCTTACGTGCCTATAAGCTAGGTGAGTTAGCTTATTTGAGCTTATGAGCTAGTTGACCTGGCTTTTTTTAGTTCTTTAGCTCATTGGATCAACTAAATTGAGTTGCTCATTTGACATAAACTTTAGCCATTGTTCCTAAACTTTGGTCTAAGATTCAATTCCCACTTTCTTATATTTTACACTAAAATTTGGACACTTCACTCAAATTTTAAGTTTCGTTCTATATCCTTGGATAAATTAAAGGAAAATTAAAAAGCTTATTGAATGCTTGCAGGTCCATTGTGCTAGGCAATTTTATGAGAACTTGGTTCCTAACTGTACCATTTATAATGTGGAGTGCCCAGATCGTTTGTTTCGCAAATTCACTGACGATGGCCAGTACCTTGTCTGTTTTAATAGAAATCTTGGACAAGTGATTGTTTATAGACCAAGCTGGCTTTCATTTTCATGCAAAGAAGAAGACTGTGATACTCATGATCTTCCCTTGAGAGCAAAGAGATTTGATAGCTTCTTCACCCAACTATATTCTGTGTCACTTGCTTCCAGCAATGAGCTTATATGCAAGGATTTCTTCATTTACATGGAGAGTAAACAATTTGGATTGTTTGCCACTTCTACTGCTCAAATTCAAAATGCACCTGCTGTTGGAGGAGCTATTCAAGGAGTTCCATTGGTAGAGAAAATAACTTTTCACCTCTTAAGGTGCATGCCCTTAATTTCACGTAGTTGTTATCTTTTGAAACCAATAGCAATTTGAGCTTGTGAAATACTATGGCTTATTTATGAAGGCTTCTCTAGCATTGCTTATTGTTCTGATTCTATCTTTTATAATTAGATTGGAAGATGGCATTATACTAGACGAAAAGGTCTTTCACAATGATTTTGTTAATTTGGCCCATAATATGGGTGTCTTCTTGTACGATGATTTACTGACAATTGTATCACTCCGCTATCAAATAATTCATCTTATTCAAATTCGAGACTCTGGAAACCTTGTTGATGTTAGAGTAATCGGAGCATTTTGTCACGAAGATGATGAACTTTTTCTCAATGCAAATGCTCAGGTTGGTTGCACTTGTTTTTTTACGGTTTGATCACATTTCAGTAATTGTAGAAAGCAACATATCTGTCAGGACCTTGCATGCATGGCTTGTCAACCTTAAATGAGCAATTTATCTATATTTTTTAGCTTGCATCTCAATTATAGATTGATGTATCAGGTCATTTTAATTATAACTGTTCAGACACCTAAGCAAAAGTGCAACTAAAAACATACTGGTTTATTGCCCGACAAGAGTCAACCCATAAAATTGCAAGCTACCATTTCCTCCAAACTCGCTGTTTGTCATGGGGTTTGAGCTGAATGCTAGTTGCATACTCTTTCTTTATTTTTATTTTTAGTTTTATCATTTTGTGATGTGAGGTTGAAGGGTGGGTTTTGGTACTGAAGTACTGGCATCATCTAAGAAATGTTATAATTCAATTTTGAAATGTCATTGTTGCTGAGGAAGGCCTAGTAGAACGATAGTTATTCTTTTTTTTTTTTTCTCTCTCTTTCTCTCTCTCCCCTTTTTTCTTCTAACTTGCTACACTCATAAATAAATAATTCGAACCTTGCAATTTCTACTTTTTTTCCTCTGTCATGTGTTACAATTTATTATGTATTTTCTCTACCCCTAAAACTTATTTTTAGTATGTTTAGCAAACAAACCAACAAATAAACAAATATGTTTTGAGTATCAACAAATATCCAACCGGACTTTCATTATTTAATTGTTGATAATGCTATATATGTTCAATTCTTAGTCAAATGAATAGGGTCATAGCTAACAAAGAAACAATTAAGTTATCATTTCATTGTCACCACAATGACAAATTCGTATTTTATAGTTTATGTTAAATGCAGTGGAACTATCGATCATCTCATTCATCATAGTTTGGTAACCGCCTGTGAAATGTTTTCTGGTACCTCTTAACTGACAGATAATATATTGATGGCAGTCTGTGGCTATTCATGACAACAACGTACTACATCAGCTGACTGACAATCGTATTGAGAATGGTTTACATAACGACCAGCTTAATTCAGACAATTGTTTTCTCACTGGTATAAAACAGCGTTTGCTTTCGTTCATATTTCAAGGAATATGGAATGAAGAAACAGATCCTGCTTTGGTTAGTTACTTTACCTTCAATTCCGTTTTAGTTTTTGGTTCTTATCTTCTTTTTTAATATTTTTATTTTTAGCAAGGTTTATCACTTTGTAGGGTACTTTTTATCTTCTATAGCATTAATAGTTTGAAGAGTAGCAGCTATGATAAGGAGAATAGCAGTCTGATGGGATCATTACGAAAGTGAAGTAGAACTAGGGTGAGCAGTGGATCAAACTAACTAATTTTCCCAATTTGAAACCAAAACCGATCCTGAGCTGATTATGAAATTCAAACTGACATTGAACCAAGAAGATTATTAATCTTTGTTATCCTGTTGAAAACGTGCTTATTCGGGCATAATTGTCCAGAAATGAACCATACAATCTTGGATACCTTGTTGAAAGAGAAACTATATCCAACCAAGAGTCCTGACCGAGTCATTCCAAAGTCTCCTTTGGTATTCTTCAATCTTTTATCAAATGATTTTACTCAAATCCATTGCCTATTGCTTATCACCAAAGAAGATTGATGCACTTGAAGTTTTGCATGTGGCAGGAAGAGTAATAGAGTACAAATATTAGTAATTTTTTAGAATTTCGGAATAATTAAGGTTTATGTATTTAGAATTCTATTAATATTAGATTTGTTATTACTTTTAGTTTTATATTTCTTATTGAATTAGGATTAGTGTCTAGATGAACTTTGACTTCTTATAGGATTATGTTTAGGTTATAGAGCTTATGCTATTGTAATTTAACAAGCCTTGATTAGCAAATTATTGAGTTTTTATGGAGTCCACTCCCATTTATCTCCTTATTTTAATTCCTGTTCTACATTTTTTATTTGTTCTTCTCTATTTCTACTTTCTCATCCCCGTCCTTCAATTATAAATATAGATCAATTTTCCTGGGACTTATTCCTTAAACTCAGGTTTTTAAAATTGTTATTGGATAATATGCTATTGACCTTTGTGAACTCCAAGTATGTTTCAGTTCTATTGTAGAGAAATTTTGTTTAATCTGCAATCTTTTTCACTCTCCAGAGAGTCCAACATCTGAAGAAGAAGTTTTATTTCCATTTTCAAGATTACGTTGACTTAATTATCTTAAAGGTAGGTCTAAGCTTTTCATTTTGCACGTATTTGTATGACTTTCTCTCCACATGAGTCAAAACTTCCCTTGCATGTTCTTGATTTTCACATAGGGAAATTTAATTTAATTTTGTATAGCTTATAATACACATCAAATACAACAGTTAACAAGCTGGTTCTGTACCAACTCACTTTCAACAGGTACAATTCTTGGATCCTCAACACCTGCTCATTAAGCTTGGCAGTGTAGATGGAGGGGTGAGAATCTTAGTCATTTTACTTTGTGTATTAATATATTCAGGTTTGATAAATCAACTTAACCTTTCTGTGTTTGTCCCTATTAGGCCACTGAAATTTATTTCTGTCAACTATTGAGTTGCTTTCTGGAATTGGTTTCATTGATTTGTGCAGTTTGGTTTTCACTATTTTATTATACTTTATCTTTGTTGTTTCTATGGTCTACTATTTTGGGACACTGCGTGGTTTAATTCATTTTTGTACATTGTATTTTCTACTTCATCTTGTATTTTGAAGCTGATATTTTTTGTTGTTTATTTTCTCTTGCTGAGAGATCCTTAATCCTTTTTTTATTGCTTTGCCTGCTTTCCATGCCTTTAAAGATTCTTTGGACTTTTTAGAATTATAATTTAGGGTTTGAACCTTCTGGCTTGCATAAATTAGTGACTTTATCCTTGCATCAACATAATCTGTATTTTCATTATATATTTTTTAAGCTTCAGGTATCACGAGGTGCTGATCAACAACCATCATTTTTTGCCATATATAACATGGAGACAACTGATATTGTGGCCTTTTATCAGGTAAATTCTATATGAAATTGTACTGTTTTATGTGATCTCTCTCGTGTTGTCCAAATTCTGATTTTTCACTACTTACAGAATTCAGCAGATGAGCTTTATCTCTTGTTTGAGCAGTTCTGTGATCACTTCCATACAACACCAAGAAACTCTTTGTATATGAATTTTATATCCTCTCACTCAAATAATATTCATGCCCGAGAGCAGCTTAGGTGTGTAAAAGTTAAAGCAAGTAGTTCTGTGCAGGTGATGCTTTTCCATCTTAATTAATTACAATTAAATTTTATATCTTACACTGCATTGCCTGGATAGATCTTTTACTCTGTATTAAGGATGATTGCAAGATTTATTTATGGCTCTTACAGTGACGTAATTGTCATTGTTCCACATCCTTATTGTTATCAGCTGGTAATTTCTACAGTTTGTGAAGAAGATGCTGGCTTCTCTACCCATGACTTGTCAGTCACAGAGTCCTTCTCCCTATTTTGATCAATCCCTTTATCGGTTTGATGAGAAGGTTGGTTCAGAGTTTTTTTTTTTTTTCTTCTTCCCTACTTCTCCCTCTAATTATATCTTACCTATACAAGGGAATGATCATGGTTTTAGTTGAAAGAATGTATGAATATATTACTGACATTTTTCTTCATGCAACATGTTAAATTTGAATTTTCCCGTTTTGGGGAACCTTTTTATCCTTAAAAAGTTTTGGTGAACCTTTTTTTCCTTGATAGTTCTGGTGAACCGTTTGGAACCATTTCGTTTAGTTTTACCATTTTAAGTTCCTCTTCGTACAGCTGATATCTGCGGTCGATAGGCATAGGCAGTCAACGGACCATCCGATCAAATTCATTTTAAGAAGGCGACCATATGCCCTGAGATTTAAAATCAAACCAGGTATATTGCATTTCCCTTATTGTACAAACAAAGTTATTGTTGGGATTGGGAGTACTTTCTACTGGCTGTAAATCTAACATGTGAAGGTTAGTTTTTCTCTTTTTTTCCTGAGGTAATTATCAGGGCCATCAAGTTACATTTAGGCCTGGGTTTTGAATCAAAGGTTTAGTTTTTATTCCAGTTATATTCTATAATCTTGAGCTGAGCATATAGTTGTGTTCTAGAGAGAAGAATGCTATAAATAACAACGTAATGTTTGGAATTTTGAATTAGGTCCTGAAGATGGCAACACGGACAATCGAACTAAAAAGATTTCCTCTTTCCTTTTCCATCCTTTTTTGCCACTTGCTCTCTCCATTCAGCAGACTTTGTTTTTGCAACCATCTGCAGTGAACGTTCACTTCCGAAGATGAATGTTGTTTCTCATAATTTTTGCCACCGTCTTTGGTTAGAGTAATGAAGTTCTTTGTGAAACTGAGGAAATTGTAATTGACAAGTTGAGCACTTTTATATATCACGTAGAAAGGGAAGAAAACGAGAAAGATATTTCTATTTTTATTTTTTATTTTTTTTTCTGTTGTCTATTTAATATCATCATACAGCCAATTCAGTAAATTGGGATTTGCGTCTAGCATAATATAAACAGCAATTGTGTAGTATGGTATCCAAACCAAAATCGTGTATTGGAAAAAGTAAAAAAAAAATTGTGGAACATTAATGTATTAATCTATAGCAATCTCTAATTGTGTGGGAAAAATACCTTACGGACTTTGGTTTTGAGAATAGAAGACTAAAAGTCCTTGTACACTATGTTTACAGAATTCGGTGAAATAATAAAAATTTAATTGTATGATATAATATTAGGAATTTTATTTATAGTTTTTTTTAACATAAATTTTTAAATAATGTAAGAAAATGAATATATGTTTTTTTTATTAAGAGTGAAATTAACTAAATAATTAAATTATTTAAACAAAAAAAAAAAAAAAAACTACCCTGAAACATATTTCCCTTAAATTTAGTTTGTCCATTTTCTATGATTTTTTTGAAATCACCTTCTTTAAAAATGTTAAAACAGGTATACTATTATAGTTTCTGGAAACCTGAATGATACTTTGCTATTTAAGTAAATTATGGTGTCGAATAGGTCAACTACCTTCGCAACTTGGACACTTGGTCTACTAGTTTTTTCTTAGTACATCACAAAGTCCACTATATTAGCAATGTAGAACTTCAGAAGTCCATCTGCATTTGAATGGCGTTGACTTTTTGAACCACTATACTCATCCCTTGAAAAATTTTCAACACCACTGATATTGCAGCCACTGAAGGTGTATTTCAAATGACAAATGCCGATCAAACTACCGAACTGACTTCTGGTCTACTTTGCTAGCCTAATGGATTTGTAGGTACTAAGAAAAAGTTAGTATACTAGAGTGTCCAATTTGCCTAACTTACTTAACTACGTGAATAGTTTCCTGTTGAGTGAACTAGAAGGAGGTCTTTGTAATTCATGATATTTAAGTAAAAACAATAAAATGAGCATATAAACTAATAACAGTGAGTTGAAATTGAAGATCCAATCAGATTTGACGCCATAAAATAGCTTTTAAGAAACAAACTATTTGCAGAAGCAATTGTAAACACCAACTACCGCTTGAGAAATACAGAAGGCAGACACAGCAAGAACTCTAAAAGTTTTTCCAAATACAAAGGTCTTTCTCATTATACTTCCCAATATGCTAAAGAGTCCTGAAAGGTGGAGCCTCACCAAACTTCAGAATATAAGCGGTTTCATAAACCGGACGCAGTTGCAGAATCACTTGAGCATCTAAATAAGCATCACAGCAGAAACACCAAACTGATAGATCACTGTTCTCAAGAAATTATTCAATCCCATAAGTCTTAATTTAAGTATTAAAAAATGAAATCCAAAAGAGTAAACTTTAAATGAAAAAAAAAATTGTAAGTTGCACCTGTAGCTCAGAGCAATAGAATGATTGGTGGATTGATAATGCTTCAGCATATGCTTGTTCACAAAACGGCTGCATAGGACCTCTTTGCAACACAAGCACAACCAATTTTCATCTGGATGTTGGCATCTGTCATATAAAAAATTGTGTCTAAAAAGTTTAAGTTGGAAACAAGAGGAATGATACTAGTTCTACTCACTTTAACAGGTATGTTTGCTATTATCTTAAAACGAGCTTTTTAAGATTAACTCAATTTTTTGCGAGAAACGTTACTTGGCAAACACATTCTATGATTCCTTAAAGAAGAAGAAAATCTTGAAAGCGGTTTCTCCTAAAAACAACTTTTAACTAAAATTACTTTAGAAACATAATCATAAGAATGGTAAGTTATGGCTTATGAGTGCAACTTGGTGAACATAGAATGGAGAGAATACACAAGTAAGTTCCAAACTGAGTGCAAGTAGAATTTCTCAAGAAAATATATGCTTCTTTTTATCATGTAAACTGTTCAAAACTGTTTGCTTCTTCTTTTGAGCACTCCTAAAAGTTTAAAAGGAAAAAAAATACGCTTTTGAACTAAAATTTGTCATAGGAACATTTAGGACTCGGCATAAGAGCTTTCATACTCGGATTGCAAAATCACTTTTGACAAATGCTACTTTCAACATAAGCATAAGCAAACCGACATAACACAAGCAGCAACAATGTTAAGAAATCTCTCTATTCTTTTTCCTTATAATCCTCCAATTATATAATGCCAACTTCTGGTCAAGTAAATGGGACTGAAATAACATCCAGCTTATTCAAGTATTTGACATCTTTTTTCATATAAGAAGAGCAAAAGGTTGAAGAGAAGATAAACATAAACAAAAAAATATTTAAACTTTGAATAATTAAGTCTAGTGTTTATATACGTTCTACCAAAATAATAACTAATTCCTAATATAGCTGACCTAAGACAAGGAATATTGGGAGCGGGAATGTGAAGGAGATCAGAGGAGAGGGAAGGCAAGTGATCGCATGAAGTGAGAGCCTCTACCCATCCCGATTCTGCTCCACTCCACAACTCTTCTTGATCTTCTTCATGTGAATTGCTCTAAGAACGATAAGTGATTCAGAAAACTACCCAAAACAAAATTTGTTATTTGTATTTGTATATGAAAGAATTTGAAGATTGTGTATTACCTGAGGAACCGAAGATGAAGAGGCGGGATTGGCCATTGACGGACTCACTCTGGAAAGGCAGAGAGAGACAAAAGCAGATTGTATTTAACTCTTCCTCACTCTCACCAGTCACCAGTCACCAGTCACCAGTCACCAGTCCCTCTGCCTTCCTCTTTCTTCAGTCTAACAAGTAACGAATCGAATTCTAAGGGGAAAAAACATTCTTTTTATTTCTTCCACCTTTTTTAAAAAAATGAAATTAAAAAATATATATAAGAATTCGTCAAAATGAATTTTTTTAATATTTGAGTTCAAACACATTTATTTTCCTTACAATTTTTATATAACACAATTATACTAATTTTATTTTTAATCTTTACAAAATATATATATATATATATAAACGCAATACCTAAAAGGAAAAAAACTGTTTTCATGTTCTACATCAAAAGGGTAAACAAAAAAAATAATAAAGGTGCTAAGAAAAAATCAGTATACTATAGTGTTAAACTTACTTAACTCCATGAATAATTTTCTGTTGAGTGAACTAGACGGAGGTATTTGTAATACATGATATTTAAGTAAAAACAATAAAATTAGCATATAAATTAGGGTAAGGAGCCGCTATAATTCTATGAATTATATTATTTGTATTATTTAATTATATAAGTTAAAAAAAGAGGTTTTTTATCTGTTATTTTTAAAAAAGGAACTGAAAAATGATAATATTAATATTTGAACATTGTTTTAATCATAAGTTCATTTAAAGGGAATAAAAGTATCATTTTACTATTTATTTCCTCTATTTCACAAATAAATTAATTTTTGGCACCAAAAGCACTCCTAAAAGTTTAAAAGGAAAAAAAATGCTTTTGAACTAAAATTTATCATACTCGGATTGCATACACTTGTGTTTCTTCCTTAAAACACTATTCGAAAATCACTTTTGACAAATGCTACTTTCAACATAAGCAAACCAACAAAACACAAGCAGCAACAATGTTAAGAAATCTCTCTATTCTTTTTCCTTTTAATCCTCCAATTTTAAAATGTCAACTTCCGTTCAAGTAAATGGGACTGAAATAACATCCAAATTATTCAAGTATTTGACATCTTTTTTCATATAAGAAGAGCAAAAGGTTGAAGAGAAGATAAACAAAATTAATAATTTTAGTAGTAAGTTTAGATAAAATTAGTAGATTTAGTACTAAATGAAATAGAAGATGATTAAAACTTGAGGGGTATCAGTAAAAAATTTCCCTAGTTTTCACCGTAATAAAATTAGGTGGATGAAAATAGAGCTATAGTTCATGCATCTTACTGGGTCGGCCCATGGGCTAGCACGGTTTTTAGAATAATATCCACCAACATTAGGGTTTCAGTCGAGTATAAATAAACACTTGCAATAAGACCCTTGGAATTTTGCCGTTAACTCCTATAGTGACGTTGGTCTTCGTCTTCTCTGAGAGAACCAGCAAGCAAGCATGGGACACTCCAATGTCTGGAATTCACACCCTAAGAACTACGGTCCTGGTTCTCGCACCTGGTAATGAATTTTCTTCTCTTTAACTTTGTTTATAATTGAAGTAGTACTTGTTCTGCTGTGCGATGATTTTCTTTATTTCACAGCAACGATTGAGATGAATCTTCTATGTTTGTGATATTAATAAGAGTTCTAATGTATCCCAATGTTTGTTCTATTATTTGCATTTAGCATGTTACGGTAAATATGCTTTGGATATCGATTATATTGTTCAATTGCGAATGTTCCAATTGAACTTAGTCCTTCAATCTTTGAGTCACTCGTGAGCAGTATTATTTTGTTTTGGATTATATTTGTTTAGGTTAAAAAAATTGGTTATTTTTTTTCTCAAAAAAATTAATGGAAGTAGGTACATAGTTGAGGTATAGAAAGTCAGAGGTCATGATCTGTGCTGTGTTGCTAATTTTTTTTTACAGGTATTTTGGTGTTCTAAGCGTGAATGTGTGATGGACTGATCGCAACTACACATTTGAGTCAATTTGATTTATACATGTTTATTGAATGGTTTATTATACATATTTGGCAACAACAAAAAATCCATTATTGAAGAATAACCTAATTTTTGGTGCTTCTGTAGCTTACTTGCAGTGTCTTTCTAAACATTTGTTATTGATGTCATAAAGATTAATAGCTTTGTCTTGTTTGAGTCAATTCTATTGTGCAGCATTGCATTCTAAATTTGTAACTGGGAAGTGCAATGACTTTGATGAATTCACACTCGAGAACTTGATCTTATATTAAATGTTTAATTCTGCATTCTGGGTACAGATATAAAACCTTTTGTGTATTCCACAAGATAATTTTGTTCTGATTAGTGTTTAATTTCGATGTTCCTGATTGATGATCTGATTGTTACTTGTAATAGCCGTGTATGCGGGAACTCTCATGGTATAATCAGGAAGTATGGGCTCATGTGCTGCAGACAGTGCTTCCGTAGCAACGCTAAGGAAATTGGCTTCATTAAGGTACCTTTCTGCTGGGGTTGTGATGTTTCGTTACAATTCCATTCGATAAATTTTGTTTTTTATTTAATATTTATTGTTTCATTTATTAAACCTCTTTTGCCCTTTTTATTTGCAGTACCGTTGATTTCTTGATCATCTTCATTAATATGCAAGGAGTTGAGATTCAAGCAAAAGAATGAATTTTAAGTATTTTCTTGTTTAGATGATTTTCAAGATTTTTAAAGTTTGATCTATTGTTAACCCTAAGTATGGAATTCCTTTCTTAATTTATCTTGCTTTTTGTTGCAGTACTATGACTTGGTGGTAGCTTTCATTTCTGTCATGTCATAATTTTTCTACTGGTTCTCTTTACATGATTGCATTACATTCCTTCAAAACTCCTAACGAGATCTGCATGGAATCAGTTTCCAATTTTTGTTCAACTAAGAAAAAAATCACAAAAATTACTTACTATTTAATTGCAAAATTCCAGACTACATTATTATTTTAATTTTACCGTAGCACCCATATGATTAAAGGTTTGTCAAAAACATGAAGCTCGTCATTCTAAAGCACTTGTTCGGCAAAATGAATCAAAACTAAAGATTAGGCCAATGGTTAAGGAAAGGCGTGAATTGGCCAATTTTCGTAGTTCGCATATTCTCGTGCCCTTAAAAAATTTATGTCTCTTATTTTTTATTTTATCAAGATTAGATACCCCACATGAATAATACTCGTGCACCTGAATTGAAGTAAGCGCTGAAAACTCCAGCTAGCATTGTTAATGTGATAGTTGTCATAAGACTCATAATATGGTGGTGGTAGACGATATATAAATTGAATTGTGGAATTAACTACTCTAAATGTCCATTTCTTTTTTTTCTTTTTTTTTCTAAAGGAGCATTTAAATCTATTTACTTTTGAGGTGTTTTTTTTCTAAAGTAAATTAAATGCTTCTTTGAAAATGAAAAAAGAAGAGTTAATTACAAATTCATTTTTCCTTGAATTGTGTATTTCACAATCCTATTTAGCTTAGTAACATACCGTTATATAACTGGGTAACCGAGTTAAAAACTTATCATGTGCGGTAGTTAAATTTGTTATAAAAAAAAAAGTGTGGTAGTTAAATATAAATTTATTATCAATCATTGGTTAAAAACGGCACAAGACAACATCATTTTAACTTTGCCAACAACATTATATTTATACCCTATTAAAGGGCAAATATAAAATACTAATATATTACAATTATTATATGGGTTCTAAATAAAAGAGAAGGTAACTGCACTCAATTACTAATATAATAAATAATTTAAAACGTGTTCAATTTTTTTTTTTTTTAGTAAGTATTATATACTTACTCTACGTCTCTATGGCCTTCAGGTCCCAATTAGTCACGTTTGGCCAAAACAAACTCATGAATAATAAAAAAAATATATAATAAAACACCAACTAACTATTCACACATATATTTTTTTTGTGGCGAAGAATGATCAAATTGGTTTTATATTTGGGGGTTGAGAGGTGGAAAGGAGAAGCAAAGTTGAAAAGCTAGCAGGTCGAAAGCATTAACAATATAATTCTTCTAAGTTGATTATCTATTTTTCGTACAACTCTTAAGTTCATCATCACTTTAAAAGGAAACTAATTAACTAATATGATTATCAAATTAAACAAACATCACCAATGTTTACTTTCAGATCACTAATTACTCTATGGAGTGTAACTCAAGTCACATACATGCCTTGAAAAATTCCAGACCTTTCATTATTAATTCAGATACATCGTAGCTAAACCAAATGATTATTGGAAAATTACTTGTAAATTTGTCTCTACTCATGGTAATTAAAAGAAGTTAAATTAAGACAAGGGGTGGATGTTCTTAAATCAATCACACAATCAAAAATTCATTTCTAAATCATTAGAAAAAAGAAGGAAAATGGAAATTACAAACTGAAAAATTCTTCACAAATTTAAAACTAATTAAGGAAAATTTGATATTGGAATTTCTTTTGGCCAGATATAATCGTAGATCAAATCTACCCCTTCTCAAACTAAATGGAGCAGTAATACATTTCTCATACCCAAATAATAACTTAAATCTGAGTTTAAATTCTTAATGTGCTATCTCATATTAAAGGGTACTTATTTATCATAAATTGGCTAATTTGGTAATTATTATTAGATTGCTTATATTATTAATTAGAATAACCAAAAATGCATCATGGATGAATTTTAGATTTTAGATTGGCACAAATTGCATTATTACAAATGAAATGTGGAGGCATATTATATGAGAGATTAAGAGTAGAAAATGGAAGATAATTTCTAATGCGTTGAAAGCAAAGTGACAACTATAGATTGAAAAAGACTGAAAGAGATTTGACATCTTATATTAAGAAACTTTGTTTACAAATGGGATATAACTTAGCTTGCAAAAATCACAACAAAACAAAGTGTTATCAATGTACTAAGATTCTTTTTCTTTTTATTATTATTATTATTGGTTTCTCTCAACCACTGTACTCATTGTGAGCTCCTTCATTCTTAATTTCCTCTCATTCATAATTTGAGGCATGCTCTCTTTTTTTCTCAATGAAAACATTATAAATACACGTATAACTCTCGTTAGGTTAACATCTATCAATTTTTCAAGCTGTAAGAAACATAAAACATATATTAATTAATTCTAAAGCATAAATATGGTTGTAATAAAAATTAGGTAATTAATAATAGGAATAGAAAATAACCAATGCAATAAAGTTAGCTTTTATGGACAGCTTCATAGGTATGCTTAAAACGAGCAATGAGTATGCGAAACACTGAAAACATATTTGAAGCATTCTAATTCCGAAAAGCGAGATATGAAACTTAATGTATCAAATTGTATAACATACAACTTATAAGAAAAGAATTTGCCTGCTGTAATATTTGTGAAGCTAAAATCACATCTTAATAAATCAGTGTATGTTTCAAAAAGACTAAATTGGTGTTTAAAGTGTACAGTCTTATCTTAAAGAATGTGTTTAACGTCGATGACATAAAATTTATTTGGTCATACTAAAAATATGGAGTTTAATTAGTTGTGTTGTATCAAAAAATTAAGAATTTGATTAACTATAGAATCCAAAAATTTTAAGGAACTCTATATTTTTAAAGGAAAAAGAGATGCCACTAAACCCAATTTGAGGGCAAGAAAATACTAGTTCACAAGTAACAAGTACATATCAAACTTAACAACAAATTATGGATGTTTATATTTGGTTTGTTATTATATGTTCTTAATTAATCTTGCGTACATGGTAAGCAAAAACAATAATAAACTTACAAGCATAAATATCATAAACTACTTAGAAGTTAAAACTGCCTTATTTTGCTTGTATTTTTTTTTTTTTTTTTATAAAAGTAAATCATTTATGCAACTTTAATTCTTTCCTAAACAGAACCATATAATCCAATTTCAATTTATTCTATCATGTTAAGTTTAGTCATTATTTTCAATAATTAATATTAAGTTTAGTCATAATAGACAATAAATCTAACACATTACCCTTAAATTCCTTCTTTAAATAAAAGAGAAAAAAATATTCTTCGATACATAAATGACCTAATTATTAAACTAGCTTTATTTTTAAGTTTTTTTAATAAAAAATATATATATTTATTTTTTTATAATGTTAAAAAATATGTATTTATCTATATGGTAAGAAAAATAAATTTATGTATTTATTACATTGAAAGGATATTATGGCTAGGAGTAGGGGTGGTAATTTGTGCTATAGCTCAATTAATTGAATCGAACCCGAATTAAAAAACACAAATCGAATTAAATTTAGGCTTGTTTCGACCCAGCTCGAATAACCCGAAAAAATTTGAGCTGGGTTAGAGCTAGCCTATTAGCCCAAAATTAAATAAGATTAAATTAAATTTTAAATAAAAAAAAGACTATATTAAAATTAAAACAATCTTTCATTCTTTCAGTACTTCTCTTTTATAATATATTAGTTATTTTTCTTCCATTTTCTTTTGAAAAATAAGCTGATAATGAATAAATAGTTATAATTTATTCATTTTATCACAATATTATGCTATATTCTTTGATATTAATGCATTTAATGTTTAAATCTATCTAACTTTTTAAACAAAAAAAAATAATATTTATATTTAATTTAAATTAGCATTATAAAGTTTTTATTTTTGAATCAATTAGGTATTAATTTTTGAAGAAATTGTTTTAATTTTTTTATCAACTTATATTATGATATTCTCTTTTCTATTTGTTCATTATTTTGAGAATTATATATTATGTAATAGTTAAAGTTTTATTCTTGTGTATATAAAAAAAAAGTTATGTTATCGTGTAACATTTAATTTACTTAAATGTTCATTTTTTAGTAAGTATATTTATTTAATTTATTCATCTTTATTTATTTTGTTTAATAGCTAGAAAAAAATTTATTTGGACTTGATAATTCTTTATTCTAAAAGTGGGTTTTCATGAAGGCATAACAGCTTCAAACTTTTGTATATGTGAGGTTTAATGCATTTACTCATTGTTTAATTAATTTAATAATTGACCTTTTTGCTTTAATAATTAATTTATATATATATATATTATTTTATGTAATGTTATTTGAGCTTTAATTATTAAACATATTTTTTTAATAAAAAAATTATATTAATTAAAATATATATATATAATTTGTGCCAATTTAAACCAATTTATTTGTATTTAGGTTAAATTTGAGTTATTTTTATTACCATGAATTAAATACGAATCGAACTAAATTGATTATGTAACTAGAGAACACTTAAAAGAGGGAGAAGACTTACAAGTCATAGTTTAGTCCACGAAGAAAAAAAGAAAAAATATATAACTTCAGCTAGAAATAAAAAAACGTAACTTTAGGCTTTAGCATATAACACAAATTTTGTTTGGCTGAGGAATTAAATTACTTATTAATTAACAAAAACATAACGTTCCTCCAAAGATTTACAAAAACAAAAACCCAAAAGCTCACCTCTCCTGCGACACTCTCTCTACACTCACGAATCTAAAGCTTCCTTCACCTACTCTCTCTTTATCTCTCATTCTGAACACCCATCAACAGAGAAATCAACCAGTACTATTCCTTCCATTGCTACAGGAAATGCTGAATTACTCGAGAACCCACCTCAAAATTTCACACTCCTAGGCAAATTATTAAATCTGCCTTTCATTATTCTTTTATGGGTTAACTAGCTATGGAGTAAAAAATCACTGTGATTTGTGTGTTGCGGCAAAAAACCCGTTTCTTTCATAGGCAATGTGAGGAGGATTTCGTGAAGCTTATGATGGTGGCTGCCATTTCTGAAGCAGCTTCAACAAACACACCAAACCCCAAGACCTCTTCTCAACAAGACCTTCATAACCCTTCAAGACCACCTCTTTTACCTTCAGAGAAAGACAATGGACTTGTTGTTCCAAGAAGACCCAGAGGAAGACAAGTCTCTTCTAGGTACATGTCCCCTTCTCCTTCTACTTCTACCTCTACTTCAACCACAACCACATCTTCCTCTTCTTCATCTTCGAGAAGATGCCCGTCTCCTTTAATTTCACGTTCGACCAATTCCAAAATTTTAGCATCTACCCCTTTGCCCTCTTCGGTCCCTAAAAGGTCCCAATCAGTTGATAGGAGGCGTCCTGCGACTCCTCGTCCAACAACCCCTCTTCCCGATTCTAGATTAGGCAATGCCGGTAGTGAAGTCTCGGCGGCAACGAAGCTTTTGGTCACTTCGACGAGGAGTTTATCGGTTTCGTTTCAAGGTGAGGCATTTTCACTTCCGATTAGTAAGACAAAGCCGAGCTTGAGTGGTTCTAGGAAGGCTACCCCAGAGCGTCGTAGGTCTACACCATTGAGAGGAAAAGTTTGTGATGGTGGTGCTGGAGATCAGGTGGAGAATTCCAAGCCAGTTGATCAACATCGTTGGCCAGCTGCGAAAACCCGACAATCTAATCCGGGTTCAAATGCTTTGGCAAGGAGCGTGGATTTTAGCGGGGATAAGAAGAAGCTCAGTGGGGTTGGATCTGGGTTGGTAGTTCGGTCATTGCAACAGTTTACAATGGACGAGAGTAGAAGAGCGTCGTTTGATGGGAGATTGAGTTTGAATTTGGATTTGAGCAATGCTAAGCTTTTCAAGGATGTTCAGCAAAACCCAGATGCTAATTCCGTGAGTAAAACTTCACCTTCATTGCGTTGTGATCTAACTGCTTCTGATACAGACAGTGTTTCCTCTGGTAGTACTTCAGGCGTACAAGAATCTAGTGGAGTTTACAAAGGAAAATCAATGCCTCGAGGCATTGCTGTGTCTGCAAGGTTTTGGCAGGAGACTAATAGCCGTTTGAGGCGTTTGCAGGACCCAGGTTCACCTTTACCGAGTAGTCCCTCGTCCAGGGGTTCAGGGGCAGCAAAGTTGGTTAAAAAATTTGCTAGTGATAACCCATTATCGTCTCCTAGAACTATGGCTTCTCCTATTAGGGGAGCTACCCGGCCTGCTTCACCGAGTAAGCTATGGACCTCTTCTTCATTATCACCTTCAAGAGGGATGTCTAGTCCCTCTCGAGTTAGAAATTCAGTTGGTGGTTATTCTAGTGGTGATATTGCGCCTTCAATTCTTAGTTTCTCAGTTGATATTCGGCGAGGGAAGATTGGGGAGGATCGTATTCTTGATGCTCATGCGTTGAGACTTCTCTATAACCGTTATATGCAGTGGCGCTTTGTAAATGCCAGAGGAGATGCTACCTTTATGGTACAGAAACTGAATGCAGAGGTATGGCTGTGGTGCTGTGCAATGTATTCTAATTATTTCTTCTTCCTATTTTACTATCCTGTCATTTACAGTTTTACTATTGCTTATCTTCTTGCAGTCTTTTGGTGTCATGATTGATGCATAGTTCATCTCATATTAGATCATTGCATTATCTTGACTGTTGATTGCTTAAGCACAAAGCATGTTGTCTTCCATTAATGGTGGGCATATTTACTGTTCTAATGAACTAAACAGGGCATTCATGAAATAATAATAATAATAAACTAAAGGGCAATATTTATGTCGTTTTTCTCTTCTAATAAAATTTTCTTATTTTATTGTTTTCTTTAAGAAAATTACTGCTCTTCCTTGAGTTTTTCAATGCAAAAGATGTTCTCTTCTTAAGGTCTAATATGAATTGTATGTTATAATTATGGCATCAAATTAACCATGCTTGTTGTCTCTTTTGTGACCAAAAAATAGAAATAAAGATAAAAACAACCACGCATGTTAACAAATTGGAAAATTTGTAAATTGCTGTAGTCTAGTTTCTATGAACATTTAATTCACTTCAGCAAGTTTTGTGGATAAGTAGGGAACAAGTGGAGTGTATTAAGAAGAAAGGACCTACGGGCAATTTATGACGTTTTTGAGAGGGTTTCTGTTTTGGCTAGTTTCAAACTTCATCTTGCTTTGAACAATTGATAGTATTGTCCTCCTGAACTGAATCTTAAGTAGTGTCCTAAAGTGAGACGTAAACCGTGTTTCACTTACATTGGCCAAGTAAAGAGTTACTTTATGCATTCTGTTTCTAGTAACCGCTGAAATATTGAGCTTAGATTTATTCGCTCTCTCTTTCAAACTTCACAAGGTTATTTTCTGACTTGAAGTCAAAATGAATGTTTAATTCAGTAATATTGATCAAACCAAGATTTTCTTATACATGTTTGTATTCATTGTCATAGGATTGTGCTTCAACATTATTGTGGAGAAAAAAATACTATAACTTTATTCATTTTGTTGAAGTTAAGCTACAAAAGAGAGAATGTAATTGTAAATTTTCTGGTAACTAGTTCAGTGATTGGGATTGTGCTTATCCTTTGCATGTATGGGAAGACACTTAAGTAGAAAATAAATTTTTTTTTTATAAGAAACAGAAATTTAAATTTCTTTTTATTTTATCATATATTAAATTTGGATAAAATGGTTAAATTTGTCAAATAAATTTAAATTTCTCTTTACACTGATGGAGTTTTAACATCTCATTTTTAGTTTCTTTTACGGTTGTAGTCATAGAGTTGATCATTTTCCCCCCTTTTGATAGTAAACAATGTTTCATTTGAAAAGAAAAAAAGGGTATGAAGGTGGACTAGAGGTCCAACTACAAAACATGAGAACAGTAAAGTCAAAGGACAAACATAGATACATTGAAAGCCCTAAAACTAACGATATGAAATCCTAAACAGAAATTTGAATATATGAAAATATGGAAAATCTTGAAAGTTGGCTCAAAGACCACAGATCAGCAATATAATTATCTTTTTTCCTAATTACCTCTTGCTTTGCTTGTTCATCTTCAAAATTCATCTATTCCTTTCATGCCATACGACCCAATGAAAAACGTAATACTGAATTTTGCCATAATTTTATCCCATTCCTTGAATTTTCGAAATTACTCAATTCTTGAATTTGTTATGCTTGTTATTTGGCGCTGAGGTGTGTTTTCATACCAAAGTAAAAAAGAAAAACATAATAAGAGTAGGATAATTCTTCTATGTATACTTCATGGGCAGAAAATAAATGGGTTTGTTGAAGTGTTTGAGTTTGGGTAAACTTTAAAATTATGTAGAAGCATGATCCTGATCTCAGTTTATGTTTTCTGCATAGCTGCCTCAAAAGTAAGTTTGTTTTTGGCTTGGACACTTTTACATCTGAAGAGACTTAAAAAGTACTAATATGAGAAGGGATTTATCCATTGGTAAACTGTGAGGATTCTGTTGCTGTTTGTACCATTGGTGTGCAGTAGATGCCTTATTTTTATGTTTATCTATTTGTTTTCTTGACACCCTCCATTTAGTAACTGTCTCAGGTCAAGAGACATTTGTCTCACTCTACTGCATTTTCTAGCTAAGTACAGTGTAGTGAAGTAACTTAGTCCCTAAACTTTATAGGGTAGTTGAGTTTAATGGTCTACTGATCTTTCCTTCTTTTTATTTCCTTTCCAGAAAAATCTATGGAATGCATGGGTGACAATCTCAGAACTTCGACATTCTGTCACACTCAAAAGAATCAAGTTACTGTTGCTGAGGCAAAAATTGAAGCTAACTTCAATCCTCAAGGGTCAAGTAAGATTTGCAGCTTTGTATGTTTATCAATCAATTACGTCCTTTTTTCTATAGTAAGTATTGGACTCTGGCTTTTCAGAAGAGATAGACATGGGCATCTCTGCACATATAGCATGGTATTTGATGAAATAAGATATTTTTTTTATATGGGAATGTCTGGAATAACCAAACGTGTTTACTAGCACACTACTTCTATTAGATGCTGAAGCCTGAAATTGAACATTTTAAATAAGCTTTTATCTTTTTTTTGTTAACTTTGACAAAGTGGTCACGGTGGAGTCACAATACTAGTCTCTTTTAGTTTTAGTCATTGGGCAAGTATGAGTAACTTTCCATCTTTGTATGGTCTTCCTTGACATTTTTTATGTGAATTTGTTGTTTTTTCTGTATTATCTTGCCAGAGGCATTAGTTTATTATCAGAACTCACAATATAGGCATGAGTTACTTGGGTGCGTAGCTGCTTACATTGTGAAATACACATTTTTTGTACTACAGAATTTTATTTCTATTACACTGCTTATATGGACATCATGCATTTATGTGGCCTTCTATTTCAATGGAAAAGATTTAAATTTTATCCAATGAGCTGGCTTTTCTGTTACCAATTACCACAATTCTTCATCTTTGACGGACGTGTTTACTTGGTGAATGTAGATTGCTTATTTGGACGGATGGGCCCTTCTAGATAGAGATCATTCTAGTTCATTAGAAGGAGCAAATGAAGCCCTGAAAGCCAGTACTCTCCGTCTTCCAGTTGTTGGAAAAACAGTAGTATGTCCCTTCATGTATATGTTATTTATTTAATTATTCATAATGCATATTGTAAGCTCAATAATGACACTGTTGCAATTAAGAAACTTATTTTGCTCCCTTGATCACATCAGGCAGACGTTCAAAATCTGAAGGATGCTGTAAGTTCAGCAGTTCACGTGATGCAGACAATGGCATCTTCCATATGTTCTCTTTCACTAAAGGTAATACATTTCTTCAGCTGTTTCTACCTTCATGATGATCTTGATTGTTTAGTTTACATTGACATGTAGGCCAGTGACCCATTACAACAACTGACTGTCATGCATTTTAGAAAAGAAGCACAAATCATGAATACAAATAAGGTGGCAGATTGTAAATGGAGGACATTCTGTGTGTCTGATTGTACTAACAAAGAACAAGTTGCCACCTCATTTGTGATCTATCACAAATTTGTAACAGATAGACTTTTCCTTTTCAATAGTAACACCATCTGTCATTGACAGGTAGAGGACATGAACTCACTGATGGCCGAACTAGTGAAGGTAACTGCAAAAGAAAGATTTATGCTTGACCAATGCAAAGCCTTTTTGTCCTCTTTATCCGGGATGCAGGTGAGATTTCTTCTCTAAGTTTTTCCCATACAACCTATGTGTGTGCATTTTCATACATATAATTTTCTATCTTGATGATTCTATCAGGTCAAAGATTGTAGTTTGAGAACCCATATAATACAACTAAATCGTGTACCGAGTACCAGCAGCCGCCTGACAACACATGTGTAGAACTGATCTTATTTTGACCACTCACTCTTAATGCTAACCTTACATTGATCTATTTTTCCACTGCATGGAAGAAGCTTGGAGAGGCAATAAGAATGGATTAAATAGCTGGTTTTGGCTTCTGATTAGATTTTTTTTTTTTTTTATCTTGAACTTGTGATTCTATGTGATGCATCTTTGTATCCAAGTAGTAGTTTTTTTTTTTTTTTTAATTATTATTAAAAAAAAAAAGAAGAAGAAGAAGGATGGCTGTTACTCACTAATTAGCTGTATACAAGGACTCATTCCTTTCAGATAAAAAGGAAATGTACATGTATATAATGTAATGTCCTCACTCCTAATGGCTCGTAATTAGCTAGTTTGTTTCGAAATTGTTTAGTTTCGTATGAATTCTGCTCCTCTCCACTGCTATCTGAAATGTCATGTTTAACAAGACTCGAACTTTAAACTTGAGAGTTAATTCAAATACCATCTAGCAAGAATACGGAACATTTTATTATATCAACTGTAAAAGGGCGAAAGAAAGCCATCTATTTTTCTCCGGTCTGAAACTGTTATCTCTTTTGGTTCGATGATTATGGTTCTCTATCACCGCTACTTTTCCTCACACCTAACATATAAAAATAATAATGAAAGGCCATATTTTTTTTTTTTTTTTTCTAACAGATTCCCAATCAAGCAGCTATGAAAATCTTGGAAATTTTTTGTTGTGATTCAGGTGGTAAGATTACCGATTTTTCATCAGAAATTTAAGTTTGGATCTTACCCAAGTGTGTGAGTATGTATTTTTTCTTTATTAATAAAAAGAATGGCACTTTAGAGCCTTTTAAAAAAAAAAGCTATGAAATTCTAAATGCAATATTAGGGTCTGTTTGATTTGGATGAATTTTAAAGACATTTTCAAGATATATATATATATATATATATATATATTTACAATTGTAAAACAACCACTAAGCCACTAAATTGCTTAAGCCTATTTAGAAGCTTTTTCAATCCAATTAAAAAGGAAAATTATTTTTATGACGGCAGTTAAAGCCGTGAGAAAACAAAACGGCTGATATGGCAAGTATTCTTTGGTTGTTCTATCCTTCTATTTTATTGTTCCAATAATGAATGAAACATAGAAAAAAAGTGAATGGATTAGAATTAACCGTGTAAAGAAATTACCATGGTTCATGTCAAACAGGTTCTCTCTGTTTTTTTTTTTCCTTGTATGAAAATCCGCATGTCTGTTACCTTGAAGTGTTGATATATGCATATAGGTATAAGAAGTTGAACAACATCGATTATTTCCCACCAACCTACCAATACTATAAAGTATAAACTATGCCAAAATTCTTGATATCCTCAGGCTATAAAAACATGTGTAGATTAACTGATATTTACTTCACATACAACTCATACAAATACCAAGAGCATATCAAATCACCTTCATAATAGTCTCGTACCCTTTTTTCCAAATAAACACATACGTACATGGCTTCTCAATTTAAGGCCATTTTACCAATTTTGCTTCTCAGTTGGTCATTGATGATGGTGAACTACAATACAATGGTTGTTCTTGGAGCACGATATCTGCAAGAAATACCACAGTTGCCACAAGTACCAGAGCTTCCTAAGCTTGAAATTCCTTCACTACCCAATCTCTCAACTTTGCCTAAGCCTGAATTGCCACCTCTTCCACACCTCCCAAATTTACCTTCTGGCCCAGAACTAGATATTCCTGAATTGCCTGCTTTTTCAAAGCCAGAAGTTCCTAAAGTACCTGAATTGCCCAAGCTTGAAGTCCCAAAAGTACCAGAATTGCCGACTATACCAAAGCATGAAGTCCCAAAAGTGCCTGAATTGCCTGCTTTTCCAAAGCTTGAAGTTCCAAAAGTACCTGAGTTACCAAAACATGAACTCCCAAAAGTACCTGAATTGCCGACTATTCCAACACATGAAGTTCCAAAAGTACCTGAATTTCCAACTATACCAAAATTTGAAGTCCCTAAAGTACATGAATTGCCTAACATACCGAATCTGCCAAAAGAATCAACCACTAGTCCTTAAATCTCCATGAAGGATCTATCATCTATGTTATATTCATTATTTGCTTTTATTGAATCTATGGCTTTCCCATTTACTAGACCCATGTGTGAATTTATGCGTACTTTTCTTTATCTATTTGTTGTGGATTATATTCTACCGATGTATTTATACTACTTTGCTTTTTCACATAATATAAATTGATGTATTTGTAACATTTCTCATAGGTTTGAATATCTTATTTGTATGCTGCACGTTGTACCATTTATCGCACGTTAGTTTGATTATCATTCTCAACCTTAATTTTCTTTTTTCTTTTTTGATCTTAAGCTTAATTTTATTATATATCTCCATCACCAATAGTTTGGAGGGTGAAGCTCAAATTTCATGTCTGAAACAACAGTACTAACATTGGTTCTTAATCTTATCCATGAACTTGTTCCAAGTTCGTCAATCTCGGAGTCGGAGTCCATCGAATTCTCTCGAACATGATCAATGAAAACTCACAGTTAATCAGACCACGTGTTGTGGAATGAAAACTCTTGTCAACTGAATAAGCTTTAGACTAAAATCCAATGCACATTAACATAAAAGGGCATTTCGATATACCAATATCATCATTTGATTCATTATGACTTTTACTAAGCACAAGCAAACATTCAAGCATTCACGAGCAATAATCAAATGGTTGTTGTGCTGTAGCCTTCTTGTCCTAGTGTCTCCTTACAATTGAGAAGACAATAACTAAAGCCTTCTCTTCCACTTTAATTATATGTACTTCACATTGTGCTCAAACAAAAGACATCAGAGTTTCGTGGTTAAAGTCATAAAGAGGAAACCTAATGGCGAAAGAAAAAGAAAGAGACAAAAAGAGGATTCAAAACCTATTTATGGTCTAGTAATTATTCTAAGAGACTGAATACCTCCTGTTTCTGGAAGGAGTGAACTTAGCTTCATCTGGGTTGGCAGAACCAAGACTCTCCGAAGAATCCGACCCGCTATTCTCACCCTGTCCTCCTTTGCTTGACCAAATCTTAGTAAAGATCTTCTTGGATTTAAGTAAACCTCTCATTTTACTAATGGCAGCCTTATCAACAACTCTTTTATTATATCCACCATTACTCTCACTCCCTCCCACTCCATTGCTTAGCCTTAGAGAAGCTAGCTCCCGCTTTAAGGCCTTGATCTCCTCGGAGGTAGCTACTGCATCCCAATCTTCCTCAGTGTTTGTTGTTGCCGATCTCGAACTCCCATGAGATATGCTATTTAAGTCTTTCATACTCTTAGGAAGGTCAGGAGTGCTACTTCCTGATGATGCAGAGGCCCTCATTTGCTCGAAAAAGAGTATTTGCACTACTACTCGCATCGGGAGTCTCTCGTTTTGCACTGCATGCATGCAAGCATCAGCTGATAGTTTCTTGCAGTCCATCAATTTGCATATCTTTTTCTTCTCACTCTTGCTGATACCTGGATGCTCCTGCATTAAAACATAGCAAACTTCAGATCAACAAACTATGAAACCATATACATCAATACAAGTGACACAAAACACTTGGAATGCATAGACAGAGTACTTCATGTTGGAAAAACTCAGCATAAAGTTGTTAGCAATGGATTGCACTGTAAAAAACAATTTTACTAAACTGTGCCATAATTTGAAAATGGGATACACCACTTACCTTAAGATACATGTCAATGGCTCGATAAATGGCATCATGAGCTGGCCGCGAGATGCACGACACTGTATTTGCAAGATCAAGAAACTTTGTTACTGGTAAATTTGGATCCTTCGCAATTTCAGCTAGATATCCATCTATAAGTTTGGCCACCATCAACTTGGAAGCATCTGACAAGATCCCTGGCCTAATCCTCTGAAGCTCATTGTCAACTTCCACTGATTCAACCTCAGCATTTTTATCATGCCTCAGAAACTCTTCTACAATCATTTGTACTGCAGTGACGTCATACATCATTGGTTCCCCTTCGGAGGCCCGTAGTAAAAGATCACTCACGGAAGCCTCCTCAAGCTGCTGCCCTATTCTTCTAACTAGCTCGTCCTTTACCATGTTTCTTGAGTCTACAAAAGTGGCTGCCTTCAACAACTTTAGCAAGAAACTACAAGACACACTCCCTTTCTCTGCAGGCAATAGCCAAACAATTGAATCCACTATGGATAGATGCTTTACCATATCTCCGGAATGAATCATGCCCTTGCTGAAACCGGGCAACCTTTTGTAAGCATAAGCCTTCAAGGCTTCTCCAATGACTTCCCTAACTAGTGTTTCTTTGGCTTTTATACTCACAAGAACTCGCTTGTACAAATCAATTTCCAGCTCACACAGATCCTCAACCCACCAGTCCTTTGGCACAGCACGGTTTCGAACACCATTACAGTTTGGGTCATTACCATTTTCCTCTGGAAGCTTCTTCCGGTTATAGGAGTATGACCAGTCAACTTTGGAAACATCAATACAAGCCTTGGCAGCTATAGAGTCGATGCATTGACTAACCAATTTTGGTTCCTCTGATATTGGAAATAGAGCATTTGTGGTCTGAAGAACAATAATAGAATCCTTCCAACTGCGAAAAATACTCGAGCTAAGGAAAACATCTATCTTGTAAATAAGATTTCCCTTCTCAATAGTTTCATGCATTCCCAAGTACTCAGCCGCACAACAAGCTGTGACAACATTGTAAGCATTAAGGGTCACAGCCATGCCATAACAAAACTTGGCACATATCTCAAAGGCAGCAGGACCACCAGGGATGTCAGAAATGTAAATTTCATCACTTGTTTCCTCGTTAGTTGAATCAACCAGCTTTTGCAAGTGAGCACTCTTTGATAGAAGAGGAAACTGCATAAAGGGTTTTCATTTTATCAATAATAGAAAATTGATGTCGCTATCACATGCAATTTTAAGATGAAAATTAGCTGAATTAAGATAAGATCCATCTTCCATTACTAGAATCTGAAAAAGGAGCCTGACTCGATTCACAATAGGGAGAAAAACAAGGTAGATAAACTTGGCTAGGATGATTCTTGAAAAAACAATTTATTTTAATGAAAAAGTATTTTCATCTCAAGTTCTCGCGTGTTTACAACATAGGTGGCAGAGAATGATAGTTAAAGAAAAGCAGCCCCATATGTTTTTATTGTTATTGTTTGCCACACCAATTGTTGTCTGCAACCACATGATGTGAATAGAATTGCTCATTTGAATTCTCATCTAGTAGACTAATACTATTATTAGTTTCTTTCTTAATCTTTGTAAGATTAGAATAATTGTGCTTTGTATCCTTATGTTAAACCATGCTTATATGATTGGAGCATTATAATATTCAAACCATTCTAAATGGTGGTAGATTACTGATATGTTAATGTTGAAATGAGTTATGGTAACGATCAAATGACAGAAAATACAAATAATCTTAATAATCAGTTAAAAGGAAATCATGAACATACCTTGTGCAGGCAGAACTTGGCATCCCCTACATTAATAATTATATCTGTCGCCAACTCACTTGCAACATATCTGCAAGGAGAAAAGTTTTCTTCTTTAAATCCTCGAGGTCAAAAGCATGTATGTGCCTTCGAATTATTACCGTGAGTATAGAGATGAAGATGTTCAAATGGACACATAAAACAACTTTAAAGTGAAAATGGATTTCAAATAGTAGTTTCAACCAGCATAAAACAAAAATTAAATGGCACGACGAAAACAGAATAGTCTTAAGCTAATAAGTAATAAACAGTCAGTCTTACACTAAATATCATCAATCACGTCATTGTATTCAATCAAGACTTGCCAATTAATTTCTATCCATTGAGAGTGTGGTAATTTATCAGATTAAAGATCATGTTTGAAAGACTCATCTATATAACCACCAGCATGCATCAGCCATATAGTTTAAGAAAATGTGGAGAAGGTAAATTTTAGGAACATGAGGTTGATTTCGAATTATACATGACTATTGTAAATTAAGCCTTATAAGAACACATCTTGCTTTGAAATCATCGCCCTCAAAGCAACAGCACACCACTAAAAGTATGAATTCAAAGAAAGGAAAATTTATCCAATAAAGTTCAAAAATATAAAGGCCACACGCATAAGCATTAGCTTTGAACAGTACATCTGGAGCTTCCCAACCCCTCCAGGTCCCCAAAGCGACATACATGTAAGAACCCCAGCTTAGGCATAGCCAAGGCCACAAGTACGAAGACGGAAGAACTAGCAGGTCACAGAAATTTCAGTGAGCAGAAATCCTGCATCATTTATCTTACTTCTTACTAATTAATAAAAAGGGAAAATATGCAAAAGATTTACAATCATCGGAACAAAGATCAGTATAGATTGATAACAGTCAGTAATATACAAAAAGCAAGGGGGAAAGAGAAACATAAAAATCATTAAACCAAAAGAGTAAATGAAGTTATTGATCAAGATAAAACTGTACAGCAGAGAAAAATAGAAGAATCGACCAAGATCTTACCTGACATTGTTTCCATCAGTCTGGAAAGTGTCTGGCTTTGATCCAAGTTTCATAAACTTCATCTTGCCAAGAAAAGAGATCTGCTCCTCAAGTTCCACAAAACAAGCCTCTTCTCCAATATTCAACTAATAACTGCTAAATCAGAGACTTTAACAGGACCACCATCCACCATTCATCTCCACTAAAAATGCACACCCCCGTATGAGGAAAGGATCCTAGAAATGGAAATAAATACACAAATCTAGGGTGGGGACCAAATTTCTGAATATATATATCCAACTTTAAGGGCTAAAGTAGGATCTCAAAGAGAAGATGGATATATGCTTATGCAGGCAATGACCGAATCTTGACAGCAACCGAGGCAGAGACTGAGTAAGAAAGAGAAAGAGAAAGAGAAGATGGGTGGTAAGCAATTTTTTTAAGAAAATGTTCTCTTAAATGGCAAGAGAGCCAAAGAAAAGATTGTTTCCTTGGTCGGCAGCAAAGCCCATAGAGAGCGGGCTCACCGAGTTAGCTAAGGAGACATGGCCAACAGACTCTGAACACTAAAATAATTCCCAAACCAGAGATACCCACAAGCACAAATCTGACTCCACTTCACTTCCCCACTATTTCTTTATCTTTCTAATTACTCTGCAGGGTCTAATTAAAGTTAAATTAGAATTCATGCTTCCTTGTCTTCTTTTAAGTCCTTTAAAGCTTCAAGTTCCAAAACCCAACAAGTATAAATCATAACTTACATATTTTATTAGTCCTATTTTACCGTTGAAGTTTGAAATAACCTGCAAGGGAAAAACAGCACCTTGGTATCAGTTGACTAAACCACCAAAACGGTAGACAACAAGAATCTTTCTTTTATCTTGGCAAAAAGTATGGAATAAATGAAGAAGATCTAGAATTAAAAAAAGGTCATTATAGTAATTAACAAATCAAACATCAACTACCAACAAAAATCACTACATGTTGAAGTAAGATCTGAGGAATCTACAACTGAATATTATCATTTAAAACACTAATAGAATAATAAAGCTGATATCATTTTATTATATATGACGAAAATCTCCAAAACCCAGCAAGATTTACATGCAAATAATCGAGAAGGAAACAGAAAGACAACCCCCAAAACCCACTCTCCGTGTAAACCCCAACAGAACCGAATAAACCACATTCATCATATCTAGAGAGTGCTGGTTTCGCAACTTGTTAAATTGTAATAGATGGAGACAAAATGGAACGAGCCCACTAAGATTTTGGTGGCAATAAACTAAAATCAATAATCAAAATCATACCTTGACATCCAAAAACAAAACCAGCTTAGAAAACAAATGGGAGATAGAAGCGCAAATTGCAAAAAGAAAAAAAAAAAAAAAAAAAAAAACTTAACTCACCCAAAAGTTAAACGACCATCCCGTCAATTTGCTTCAAGGATCAGAAAGAGTTTAGTGGAACAGTGACACAACAGCAAAGGCTATGCACAAGCATTTGAAATAAAGAGGACCAACAAAAGCCACCACCAAACAAAGTTGCACAAAACCCACCAAAGACTAAAGAAACAACACCCAAAACAAAAAAGAGAAAAACATCTTTCAGAAATTTGCTATTTTGGAGCTAGAGAATCCAATCCAAGTAAAAGAACTTTGAGAGACAAGTGAAATAAGACTTGAAGCCAACCTGTTAAGAAATGTAGTCACAGTCTTGCTAGTTGTCATAGCATGTAGCAATTAGCTAGTACTAATTTAATTACTAAACTACTACTTTCTCAGTTTCCCTAGCAAATTATTACTCTTATTTTTCACTTTATTTTTTATGCAACTTTATTTTCCTTTCTAGTTTGCCGTTTAGTTTTGGGCGGAGAAAGTAGAAAAATGATGATTCAATATTGAGGCATTAAAATTGAAGGACAGTGTATGATCACTTTGCTCGGTAATGCACGCCAAAACTGACACTCTTCTGCTTTCTTGCTGTCCATATAACGCGGCCTTGCCTTATTAAATGGCCCTTTACTTCCCTCTTAATTAAACCCATGGGCTAAACCCATCTCTCTCGCATGGGATTATTATTATTGTTGATAATGATCGTACGGTGTTATAGTGTGTGTCACGTGGATGCTCTTCTTTTCTTTTTTTTCTTTTCTTCTCTTTTTTTTTTTTTAAGAGAATTGTCAAGTTTTTTAAATAAACACATAAATTTTAAAATTTATACATGTTTTTACAACTAAATCATTTTTATTATAATACATGATATAATTATTTTTAATATAAAAGTTAATTATTTTTATAAATAATTATGAGTAATTTATATGTAAAAATTTATATGATATTATTCTTTCATTTTTAATGAATTAGTGTAATGATTTTAAGAAGTGGTTTCTGAGTAAGGCTACTTGCAAATTTGTCATGTTACAAGTTGATATCAATTTGAACCTATGCGATTTTCATTTACAATTTTGACATACTCATGTGACGATCTTTTTTACTTCGCATTCAAGCTATTCTTATACGGGGGGTTGGAGAAGAAATTTGAACTTCTCTTTCTTTAAGATGGGAAGTTAATAAATTAAATGATAAAAATAAAGTGCAACATATAAATTCTAAGGTCGAACTTCAAAAGAAATTTCTTAGGACATAAACAAATTATACCTGAGAGGATCAAACTCAAAATTATACTGATATTAAACTCTTAAAGATTTATACTCTAATATTAAAATATCATCTGAGCTATAGTTATGCGGACATAAATTCAAGATTGTGAAATTAAGAGTGAGTAAATAATCCAATTAATTTATCTAAATTAAAAAATCCGACCAACTGAGCTACATGCATAAAGATATAAATTTAAGGTGGTGAAATTAGGAGTGAGTAAATAATTCGATTAATTCACTTAAGCTAAGAAATTTGATCTGTTGAATTTGGATCAAATTATATTGACATATTTTATAGTTGAATCAGATTCAAATTGTAAAGTATTTGTTATGATTTAGATCAAATTCGAATTGACATATTTTATAATCTGTTATTATCAAATTCGAACCAAATTATTATTAAAATTATAAATAAATATTATAACTCTCTATAATAATTATTAAAAATAAAAATAATTTAATATTTTAACTTTAAAATAAAATAAAAATAAATGTTAAATTATTTATAATAATTTAATATTATTCAAAAGCATTATTTTTATTATTTTTATTCTCTTATTTATAACTATAAATAAATAAATTTACTTAATGATATACCAATTTAAAATTTAAATGTTAATATATATTGTGTTTTATATATAATAATAATAATTTAAAAATAAGTAATAATTTCAATTCTAACTTATCTAATCTGAAAAATTTAATCTGCTCATATTCAGATTAATTTGAATCTAGTACATTATCAAATAGGATTTTGATTAAATATCTTCATATTTGCTTAAAATTGAATCAAATTTAAATTTATAAAAAATAAACGGTTTCGATCCAGTATTCAACCTTAAGTGAAACAACATTAAACGTACGCAAAATCCATCAATTATCAACTTTTAGTATTAGTTCACAATTGAATTTTAGGATGAAAGGTTTATTTCCCTCCGTCATGGGAAAAAAAATATATATTCGTAAACAAATATAGGTTATTAATCTCATGAAGGTATGTAAAGTCAACCTACTTCTGTGACTCAAATATATATGGGTTACCAAATCTTACTTGAACTTGAAGTTTCGGGTTTTGCATGTTCGACATGTCGGAATTTACGTCTCAAAATCTAATGGCAAGGATAAAATAAAAATGGCAAATATCTCAATCCATTACTTAATATTATCTACGTGTTCAATCTCATTAATTACCCATTCATATTAACTTAATCTCATTTTTTTATTTAATAGCAAAAATTTATATATTTGATTGATAATAATCGTAATCGTAATGATAATTATTTAAGATATTACTGTGTTTGGTTTAACTGTATTCTGTAATGAAATATAAATGAATTATAACAGTAACAGTAATACTCATTACGCCTGCAGTCCTTAAAAATATGTTATAATGTTCTATTTTTCTTATAATTTGTATAATATTTTTTAATGTTACTTCATTTATAATTTTATAATATTTATTTTAATATTATTATTTATTTTGATTACACTGTTTAAACAAATATTGTAATAATAATACTATTTTTTTTTACATTTAATTTTATTATAATTATTATTTTTATTTTCAACTCACCAAACGCTACTTAAAATAATTTTGCATCCCACTGAAACGCTTTACTCAATACAATAAAAGCACTACTTTAACTTTTAGCTTAGAGAAGTTCCGAGACTACTACCTTATGGCAAGTATGTTTTTTTTAGTATATCTAGAGTTATTGATCTATACACATGTTGCTGTGAGCTGACATACCCCTTAAACTCTAATTTATTATATCCGACTTTTTTATTATACTAAACTTAATATTAGATAACTACTTTTCCAAATCGACTTTTGAAATTTGATTAGCTAATGAATAAAAGTATATATGATTCCTTGTGAAACAATTGATACCTACTAGTCTACTATCTATTTCGTGTATGGAGGGGTGTTCCCAATAAAGATTACTCAACAACATTCTTTGACGCCGATTTTTTTTTTTTTTTTAATTGTTGTTTTTTAACTTTTTATTATTGTTTGAGAAGATATCACATAATTAATAATAACAAATTAAATAGTGGAATATTATTGGTTATTAACAAAAAAAAAAAAAAAAGAGTCACATAAAGTGTGTATGGACTGATCTTTTGTAGACCGAAGGGAGTAGATTTTAATCAGATTATTGGCTGCTTGTATGGTTCTAACCTCTACTGCAATAACAATTAATTAGCTTTTTTTTTCTTTACCAAACTAGGGATTTAGAATTGAAGTTATGCTTTTTTTTATAAATAAATAAGTCTTTAGCAATTGTGCTAAGAGCTTATGAACTTATTTCATGTCCTTATAAGTTGATTGGCAGTATGTGGATGCTAACGCGTTCATTATCTTACAAGCGATTCTAACAACAACAAAACAATTCAAACCAAACATAGTTTTTTTATTTAAAGTATTTTTAAAATTCACCAAGCATATTTTATTTTTCTAATAGAAGCACAAATATTATGATTATCTTTGAAAACACTTTTTATGAGATAATTTTTGACCAAAACCACTTTTAGTAGAAACAAAAGTAAACACTCTAAGTCTTATTTTTTAGGTTCTATAGCAAATTCTAAGTTGGATGCTTATCTTTGACATACGCGTGCGCGCACATATATATATACAGGGACGTAACTAGAATTATTTTTTTAGGAGGGCTAATTTATATTAAAATAAAATTTTAATTTTTTTATTTATAATATTAAAATTTATAGCTAATATTGAAAAAATAATATAAATTTCAAAAATAAAAAAAATTATTTAAATTGTGTCCGACGACGCTTTAGAGCATAAAATTCATCGATTATCAATTTAGATTCAATTTTTTCTGCAAACTTCAACAAGTAGTTTTTGAGATCGCTTACTTTTTTTATTAGTAGCCTCAATAGAAGTATCTTGGTTGATTGTTGGTCGTCTATTTTCTTAAAGAATAAATGAAGAGTTTTAAATAATTTAGAATTTTTATGAGGTTTATCTATTATAACCTACAAAAAAAAAATTTAATGTAAATTAAAGTATACAAATTAAAAATTACAAATTTAAATAGACCTAACAACAATTAAACAAAAAATTAAAATAACTAAAGAATTAAAGAATCAATAAATAAGTTATATCCCTAATTATTTTTCACCTATTAATAGTAATTGATAGTATATAAATTTAAAATAAATTTCATGTTCTAATATAACAATGATATAATATATATTTTGAAATAAAGAGCTCTAATTAATAATTTAAAGAAGAAAAAAAAATATTTAATAAAATAATGGTGAATTGTTATAAAAAAAAAGAGTGCTAAATATATATAAATTTATACTTAAATATATACTTAAATTAATAATTAAACAATATTTATCAATTAAAAAGTTTAAAAATTATAATTTTTAGGAGTATATAATACATAACTATTGTTATGAGTGTAAATTAAAACATAAATATTTTAAATATTTAATATTTTTATTTAAAAAAAAAGATATAATTATAATATAATATATTAAATTATATTTATATTATTAATATTAATTAAAACAAATTAAAAAAAAGGCTGTCCAGGCTCAAGCTCGGTACAGCCCAAAGCTAGTTACGTCTCTGTGTATATATATATATATATATATATATATATTGAAAATTATGTAATTAGTTTCTTTTATGTATTCAAATATAGAGTAAACTATTCCAAATGCAAGATTTGAAAGAGTGACAACTCATGCATATTGTGTATTTATATCGTGCTTGTTCATAATATCTATTCATGTTTGTATTATCTTATCCAAATTTACATATTTTTAACATTATAAAAAATTCTATTAAGTAATTTGTTTAACAGCCAAATTTATTTGGAGGCGTTTTATTGAGATGTAAAATTTCTTAGATGTAATGTCTTACACATAATGAGGACAACCTGATATGTAAGCTACAATGGAATTTTGACACGTGAGGGTGTGGATACAATCATACAAGACATTTTCCATATACAGGACCCTTTTGTTGGATACATTTTCATTAAAGTTACTTGACAAAGTGCAATCAAAATCTATGATTCATCTTCCTTAAAAATATTTCATTCGCTAATCAGTTGCTAAAAGGTGATTTTTATTATTATTATTTTACTAACAAAAAAAAAAAACTTTTTATTTTTGTGTTGTAAAAAAAATTAATTATATAGCATAATTTTTTAATGTAAAAAATTTCATTTTTGGGTTAAGGTTTTTACAAATTTAATAATTCTTCAAAATGTATATTTTAGTCCTATATTTTTTAAAATATATCACTAGAGTTTGTAATTTTTCAAAAAGTACATTTTAATCTTGTATCTTTTAAGATATGTCCTTAGAATCCTGTAATTTTTCAAAAGTTTCAACTAAATCAAAATATTCTTTTTTTAAATATAAATTCAAAAAAATTATTTTGTTAAATGAATATTAAAAATTTGATTTTGAAAATAATATAAATAAATAAAAATTAAATTTAAAATCGGATTAAAAATGGAGAACATTAAAGAATTAAAATTTAGAATTTATTTATTTTTCAAAATTTTGAATGTACTCTTGAAAAAAATTACTATTTGCGTTTGATTGAAATATTTGATGAATTACAGGATCTTAAGGGTGTATCTTAAAATATAGAGGATTAAAATGTACATTTTGAATAGTTATAGGATTCTGTAGGTGTATTTTAAAAAATACAAGACTAAAGTGTAACTTTTGAAAAACTACAGAATTTGTATAGACCATAAGCCTTCATTTTCTTGTAACGTAAATGAACATATATTTTTTTGTGTTAAAAGAACATGAATATTTTTTTTTTATTAAAATAGTTAAAAATGAAACAAATTGAATAATCATATCATTTATACACTAAAAAAAAATTATTTCTATGAAAATATACGTTAATTTTTGAACATTTTTTATTCTCTTTTTCCTTTACTAAATTAATACTAAACTTTTTTTTTTTTTTTGACAAAACTATCACTTAATAATTTTACTATCCGAGAGAGATAGAAAGTGAATCATAAAACAGGTAAGATGTTCATCAAATTGAAGATCCAAAATTTATTTGCATATAGAATTGTGAATCATCGTAAACACTCTATGATATATGTTTCAGCAAAATTTATACTAATCATCTACTTGTATTGCATTTTTTTTCCCCCTAAAGTAAAATCTAAATCACTAATTGAAATTAGTTGGTTTTCCCTTTCTATATCACAATTAATAGTGAGTGCAGTGTTTCGCATGCTTGTGATTGTATATTTTGGTCCAAATTTATATATTTTTAAATATTACAAAAACTTAAATTATTTTTAATTATTTTATTTATTAATGATAAAAACACAATATTTTTGCAAGCAAAAAAAAAATGTATAAAATAAATCATCATAGCTGGAATAACCACCTCTAAGTAGAATTAATTAAAGATATTTTTAGAAGTTAGAACATGTGTGGTATTTGATATGATCTAAAAATATTATATGCTTGAAATTGTCGCCCATTTTTTAAGCATTAAAACACAGCATTTTCCAAATGTTAAGAAGTGCCAAACCAATGAAATAACAATATAATTTATTTGTTTTTGTTAATTCCAAGCTGTGGCCTGGGATAGATTGGCCAACGAGGCAAACACTCCTCGTATCCTTAATTAACTAACTTTTAGATTTTAATAATAATTCGGACAGATTATTCCAGATAGCTAGATAGAACATTACTCACACTAGTCTTTTGTATTTGCAGTAAAGGTAGGAATAATATTATATCCCAATTTTTTTTTTTTTGGAGGATAAGTACCAAATTTTAAACGCTAGCCATACATATCTGTCAAGACCGCGTTTGGAAGAAAGTCGCTTTGGTCACACGGTACGCATCTTGTTCTCACTTTGATCACGTTAAGATAAAGTTAGCCTTCATTGCCTTTATATGCTATGCTCTACCTCTGTCCGTTAGAAATTGGACGATGTTTTAGTGGGGAAATTAAAAAAAAAAAAAAAAAAATACATAAAATTTAAATAAAAATGATTTACAATATGTTTTTGCCAAACTATCTAGGCCGGTTACAATGGACATGAAGCAATAAATATTTAAAGCCCATGTAATATTTAAAAAAAAAAAGGTAATTAGTTGAACCAGTCCAGTTAAGAGAGCTAATCAACATTCAAAAATAATATAGTTGGAGAAGAAAGAGTCATACATTATAGTGGGTGTGAGCTGGATCCTCAATTGATTCGCCCGACTCCACCTCATTTATCTTTGAACATTTGTGTGCAATTTAAATGTGTAATTGTTTTTTTTTTTTTAATTTAAATTTGATTTATATATATATAACACATATTTATAGATAAGTAATAACAACTAACATTCATATTTATAATTTAAAATTTTGTAATATATGTAAAGATATTATCCAATTGAAAAATTTATAAACATGATGTTTTAGTTAAAATTTAAAAACTAAAAATATAATTTAGCCTTATTCTTACGCCTTGTGTTTTTGGCTTCATAATTAATGTTGGCAAATAAAAGGAAATATATAGATGGTAAGAGCAATTAACAAGATAACAAGTGTCTTAAGGATTTGGTAATGGGAAGGAAAAGATGGTGCCCACATGTGCATTAAAGGCAAGAACCACATGGGAAGTTGAGGTGTTGTGTGATTACAGGATAAGAGAATGTAGTCCATTACTTAAAAGTACTTGTGCGAACTCTCTGGTTCACCTCACTGATCCGGTTGTTCAATTTTCAAACTTACACACAACCCCTTTGCTTTGCTTGCTAACCTCCTTTAGTTGCGCTATTTCCGCATCACTTCCTCCACTATTCTTCTACTTTGATTTATGGTCGGGTCAAATTAATTGAACTCAAATTATAAATTGAAAAATAAATATGATAATTGAATTAATAACATATTTTAGATTAAATTAATTAAGAAAAGGAAGGGGATAAAGTTTTGATTTTGTTATTACGATATTTAAGTGTAAGATTTTTTCACGTAATGCCTTACCTTTTTATTAATTAGGATTATTATAAATTTAATCATCGAATTATACTGGATAATTTAAAAAATATTGAATAAATTTGCTCTATATTTTAAAAAACAAGTCGTGAATCTAAATCTTAATAAAAATAATAATTTTCCTCCACACGCTCAAAATTAGCGAAGAGAAAAAATGACCAAATTAAATGTACACTTTTTATTGGAAATACATATTTCCTCTGGTTATACGTTTTTTATAGTACCCGTGGAACACGAGGAGAGGCAGAGATTGATAAATCTAAAAGATAAGTACGAAAGAAAATATTGGCTAATGAAATAATTTCCATTAAAATTAATTGAATAAAATAATCAATGCCCAATAATTGATTAACCAAAAACTTAAAAAAGTAATTGTGTTCACAAGCAATGAATATGTGTAACAATGAAAAAAATAAATATCTGTACAGAAACAATCTTAACAGAAGGAAGAATTACACTAAATTAAAATTAAATAGCTATAATTCAATCTTGAGACACTACTGCAACCACTTTATCATCATAATCGTGATCGAACAAACGTGGTTTTTTCTTAGTTGCAGGCAAGGGGCTCTCCACCTCTTGATCGACCTGTCGCAGTTGACCAGGCCAGAACTCCGGCAAAGCCGGCAAGTTCAAATCAAACCCACGTTGATGACTCAAACTACGTCCCTGACTTTGGCTTTGGCTTTGGCTTTGACTATGACTCGACCCACCGCCTTCAGAGTTGGAAGTCACATTAGTAGTACCATTCCCACCTTCGTAGTGACATCTCTTATGCCCACCTAAAGCTTGTCCCGTTGGAAAACTCTTGTGACAAATTGAGCACTCGTGGGTCTTCCCACTGGTGGTTAAAGTCGTGGTTGTGGTAGTTGTCGATACGCTCGATGTCGAAACGTTGTCGTTTGCAGCCGCGGCAGCATCGGACGATTTGCGGTGGCTGGCTTTGTGCCCACCAAGTGCTTGGTAAGATGGGAACGCTTTGTTACAAACACTACACTTGTAAGAGAGCTTTGGTGGATGTGGTGGGAGCTCTGAAGTAGTACTGTCCTTGTTGTTGTTGCCGCTACGAGCTAACATGATGAGGCAAAGAGCAAGATACTCTTCTTCGGTTGGAGGGTCGTCAACGACATCCATACGTTGTCGTTTGGATCTCTTGTTTCTCTTTATCCAAGGCTCGTGAAAGTTAAGAGATGACTCTGTTGTGTGATCTTCTTGGATTAATAAGGAAGAGAAAGGAGTAGGTGTGGTTGGGGAACTTAGAGCTTCTAGGGCCATAAGAATAACAAGTTTCAAAGAACCAAATGGTTTGTTTGGAGAGCTAGAGGTGGTTATTTGAGAGACTTATTAGCAAAGTGTTTTTGTGAGAACAAGTGAAGGCGTTTGGGTGTATTTATATTCGATGGGGGAAGTGAAGTCGGTCAACTAAGGAATAGAGTGGAGGCGGTGGAGACTGACGTCTTTGTTTTTTTTTTTTTTTTTTAACTTTCTTTCTTTCTTTCTGAGGACTTCTTCTAAGTCAAATCTAAGGTACGCTTTCTTTTGCTTTTCTCTTTCTTTCTTATATATATATATATATATAGTTGTTATTGGTTTATTTTTATTTCTCTCTTTTTAGGCTTCAAGTCTTAACTAAACAATCAACGTGTATTTTTCTTTTTGGTAGGAACAATCAACGTGTATATTTATTATTAATAATAAAAATAAAATGGTGGATTACTTACCCAGATGGGTCTTATGGGACGTGTAGGGCACGGTTTCTTTGGTGTTAAGATTACCATGCAAAGTTTTGACTGTGGTTACTTGTGGTCAACTACGCCTCTATGCCTTTCTTTAACACGTTTGATATATTACAAAAATAGGTATTTCCACTTTTATTAATCGACAAGAAATGGAATATTATTATTAATCTGCTAGGATATTATTTAGTGTGAATTCGATTAGGACTATCTTTTTGTAATTATCCAAATATAAAGCATGCATAGTGTACACTGGTAGAGTGGCGGCAAATTAACTAAGGCAGAGTCACACTTAGCTATTATAAATAAATGGTTTTTTTTTTTTAATGTTATTATTTCTCTCTTTTCATTTTAACTTTTTTAATTTTTCAGCTACAATTATTCTAGCCAAAACAATGTTGAAAAAATGAATTATAAATAATTTTGTCTTTGTAAAAGATGAGATTGATTTATGTAATAAATATGGAGATTCTACTGCTACATAATCAATGTGGAGACAATTTTTTCTTAGGGACAAAATATAGTTGAACAATTCTATCAATATTTTTCTCTTAATTAACAAATTTAAACTTTTATTTATGGAGTACTGCTACATAACCAATGTGGAGACAATTTTTTTCTTAGGGACAAAATATAGTTGAACAATTTTTAAAATAGTTGTTATTTAAATAGTGGTATGGTTGATAAAAAAACATTTCAGTTCATATCATATCAAATATAATATTTTTAAATAAAAATTAAATAACCAATTCTTCCGTCATTTATGTTGAAATCTTTTAATACCGGTTGGAACTGTGAGATGTTTCTTTCAAATGTATATTTTACAATATAAAAAGTTGCAATTAGTTTAATTTTTTTGGGTCATATTTTTTCCAAGAATAATAAATTTGGTGGGTTATAGACTTATAGTTAGTTGTTTTTTTTTTTTTTTTTTTTAATTTAATTTAATTTTTTTCTTAATACATATATATAACTTATAGTTAGTTGATAATTAAAAAATAATATGGAAATTAAGGAAGCAGCTTTCTAATGGTTGGTGAACCCAAAATTTGTTTATTGTTGTGAGCTATGAATGGAGGAGGATAAGGATGCAATAAATACAATGTATTAGCTCAACTGTTTAAGCAAGTGGGTTTAACATTTTAACAAAAGTCTAATTTCTATGAGATATTGTTAAATAATTTGATGTATGGCCAATTTCGATCAATAAAATCTGATAGCAATTAATTGATTTTAATACATTATCGCATCCTGCTTTTATTGATTGTGTTATAGCAGAGTTAATTTTAGGATGTATAGTCTCATTTCACAGGCATTTATATATATATATATATATATATTCAATAATGGTTTATAGAAAAAAAAGATCCATACTTTTTTAAGTAACTAGATGAGTTGGATACTGAGAGATGAATAGCATTTATGCTTATAATATATGGTCCAATGTCTTTATTAAATTTTAAATTATAACTCAATATTACGGTTTTTATTTTTTATTTTTATAGTAACATCTTTTTTCTTTTTCTTTTTTTGGTAAATCCTAATGATTTATTGGTCCTATTAATTTTGTTTTATTTTTCCTACAAAACTATCATCTTTTCAAATTTCCAATTCTGGAGTCAAACCTGAAATTCTTACTATTGATTTGACCAAAAACTTTTGTTAGCATGATTTGACCAAAAACAAATTTTTAACATGACTTCTTATAAGTTTCACCCCGCAAAAGTAAGAATGAAAATGAAAATATTTTTTGCCTTAAAAAAAAAAAAAATTATATATATATATATGAAAGGAAAAAAAAGAAAAAAAAAAAAAAGAGAGAGAGAGAGAGAGAACTAGAAGGAAGAAACTCCGAAGCAACTTAAACGTGTCAAAAAAAGTCTAACAAAAAAAAAAAAAAGTCATTAAAGTAAAAAACAAAGTACGTACATATCTTGTTTCTTCTAGAAAAATAAAATAAAATTACGCACTTATCTCCAGTAAGCCCCATAAATTTGAGTATTCCACGTCTCAAAAACTTATAATAAATACGCAAAGTGGTATTCAATTGGTTAAACCCTTCATTACAATTTTTACTTTATCTTCGTTTAAGTTTGTTCAAATTCTAATTTTGCATCTACAAAATTCAAAATTGTGCTTGCGAATATTCTTAACTTATATATACAATTATAAATAGTTTTCCAAGAAAAATAAAAAACAAAATATTAGATTTTTAAATGTTTATAAAAAGTACAAAAGTCGTATAAAAGCGTGTAAGATGTGCATTTTCGTAGAGTACTAGCTAGTTAGCTGCCATTTTATTTCTCTAGAATTTATAGTGGTAGTTCATGAATGGTTGGCTTTTTTTTTTTTCAAAGGCAGCTAAGCTAGCTAAACTTAATTTGGCCAGGAACATCGAACATGAACCTTCCATTATTAACCACGTGTGTTATACCAAATCCCATTATTATCTACTTTTGTTTAATCTAGAAATAACAACTTGTGAAAAAGTGGAAAAAGAGGAGAATAAATCGGAAGCCTTCCAAAATTAACTTTTTACACAATCTGTGATTTTAGTCAAAATACTACTTTTTAGGTTAATTCCATTGAAAATTATATTGTACTTATGGGACGTAAAATTGTGGGTGGTATTGTACAGTTCGTTGTTAAATCTATTGTTTATATACTTTATTGTGTTTAATATCTATGTATGACGAATTATGGCTCATGTTTTAGATATTTATTAATATCGTGCTAAAGACTACACTTAATATATAATATTAAAAAAAAAACTTTAAAATCTCTTTTTTTTTTAAATTAATAAAGAGAAAATATACTCACACATTTAAATAAAATTTAAACTTGAATTCTTGGTAGAAGAACTAAAAATTTTACCACCTGAACTACAAAAAATTTCAATAAATTTCTTCTTAATATATAATATGTTAATGCACTCTTTCACTTAATTATGTCCATAAATTTTTTATACATTTTATACTTTAATATTCTTATTTTCTCACTTCACTTTTTAATTCATCATTTTGGTTCACTTTTTTTTTTCTTTCTATAATATGATCCTCTATTTTTTTTTTTTTTTTTTTTAATTTTCACATTTTGATTTTCTTATTTTTTTTACACTTTACAAGTTTAATTAATTTCAATTTGGTCTCGAACTCAAGAAAAAATATATGAAAAAATAAAAATAAAAAGGCTAAGTTGGTCTCCCAAATACCAATTTTGAAATTGAACTTGAACAATGTAAAAAAAATAATAGAGAATTAAAATGTAAAAATTAAAAACAAAGGGAATTGACCAAATTTAAACATCTCCTCTCCACCTTAAAAGCAAAAGGGTATATTTGGAAAATAAATAAAAGTGAGCTGAGTGTAGTACTAACGGAGTGGTGGAGTGTGGATTAATCACTAATCTATCTTCACCCAAGAAACGAACGACACGCAAATGCACTTCCGTCACTAGATGGATGGCAAGTGGCAAGCCTGTAACTTCCCAAATGCTTTGGATGACCGACAAGCAAGTGACAATGTAAAAAATTATTCATTATTTTTGGATCATATGGTATTTTAAGTTAATAATAAAAAATAAAAACAAAAACACTTCATCTCATTCAAGCCATCCAATTTATTGGAGTCTCTCATAATGTGCCACGTAGAATATTCTTGTGCCTCTAGTCACCAAGCGTTACTTCTTCTAGTTAAGCATAAACTCCCACTCTTGAGTGTTCTAGTGGATCTCAAACTGTTTGATAGAAAGCCTAATTGCTTTATACTAGTACTTGCTTTTTTGGATAATAATGCATTATTCGTTCAAAAGAGTTGTTTTTTTTTTTTTTAAGTTAAAAAATATCACCATAATATATTGTTCTTTTCTCTAAAATAATTTATCTCATCTCTGTTTAAAATTAAGGATTTTTAATTTTGTTAATGGTTGGCTGACAACGAAATATTTAACTAGTTCTTTATTTTTTCGCGCTCTCTTTTTTCTAACGTTTACATGGGTCGAAGCTTTGGTGTAACTTTCCGACGACTTCCCACCTCCTCTACTTCCAATGTCAATGGTTTTAACTTTTTTGCATCGTCGTTTGTGGCTGTTATGCCCTGTTTTTTTTTTTTTTCCCTATTTTTAAATAAGGTTGATAGTTTTAACGTCTTTTCTTTTCTATTGTGATTTTTTCCTAAATCATGTTTAGTCTGTTGTGATAGTGTTTTTGTGCTGCAGTTTTGGTTATTTAGAAGCTTGTAGCTGGTACTGTTGTTTAGTTTCGGTTATTATTTATAGTTGTGGTGTGTTTGTTTTGTGTGTGTAACACGTTCGTATAAATATTTTAAAAAATCATGAGCTATATAGGTGATCAAATTTTAAAATTTTTTAACAAATTTATAAGTTATTGTTTTAAATATAAATCTTTACATTAATTTGATAAATCGCTTGATTGATCAATTAAAGAGCTTATTTTGAATACTTATGTGTTTGTGTGACTTCGTTAAGATATTTTTATTTTGATGTATTATTTTAATAGTTTAATGTATATCTTAAATTTAATGTACCTAAAAATTTGATTAATGAAATCTATAAAAAAAGGTTAAAAGATATCATCTATAAATAATTAAACCTTTAATATCACATAATTAGATTTGATCCAATTTGAAAATTTTGGTCGTCCTCTCACTTAAGTTGATTCATAATTTCAAACAAGCTGTTTTAATTTGAGATGCATCCTCTTGATCTACTTTTGATTTAAATAAATTTCAGTGTTCATTTTATAAAAAATAAAATAAAAATTAATTTTACACATAGTATTTCTAATTAAAAGTATTTTTTGAAAATAATATATATAGATAAATACTTTTAATTGTTTGGCAACAATTATTCAAAATTTATTTTAATAGAATTAGAAAATAAAGAAATTAAACCAAGCCATTCAAATTACTAAAATTAAGGACATTAAATTCATTACTTAAAGATTTTATAGCTAAAATTATTATGTTTAAACGTCTATTATTAAAAATAGATCTTATTTATTATCAAAGAAATGCTTTTAAGGAAAATATTAATTCCAAAAGAAAAGCGCTTAAGTGCTACGGAAGTAGGTCTCATACTATTTAAAAGTTATTTCATTAATTTTTCATACGAAGCACATAAAAAAAAATAAAATTGTTTTGGACTCCAATACTCTTAAAACTTCTAGTTGATCTATCGAAACATAATTAACCTAACAAATTCTCTTAAATATTTAGTGATTTATGATGTCACAAACGTATGATAACAACAGTTTTCCTAATTAATAAAAATATTTGAATTTTGGACGTGAACCAATAAAAAAGTGAACACGTCATGAAATATTGGAAATTGGGCAAAGGGATTGGTACTAAACAAGGGAGACGTAAGTAGTTTTGGTTGAGGTAAAGTCTTGTTCAGTTTGGCACAATATGACGCTACACAAAACTAACAAGCTAAGAGTAGTTTGCGAGAGTGAAGTTTTCGTTGAAGGTGCACGTTAGGCTGCTGAAGTCATCCCATACATAATGCTTCCTTCACATTTCACGCTGTGGTTTCATTTATATATATACATATATTTTTTATTTATTTATTGAAATAATCTGCATATAATCTCACACGTTTTTTTTCTCCCGACTTTTATGGTCTTAACTTATTCTTTCTTCTTTGTTTTTTTGTTTATGTTTTTTTTTTTTTTTTTTAAAGTAATAGAAGAATAATTCAATTGATAATGTAATTAGGCTAGATGCATAAAATTATAAATTCGAGATAGTAAAAAAGTACATAATAATTACTAAGATCCATTGATGACAACCAGAATGTTAGCTCACTGTTAATATTTTCAAATATAAACAGTGATATATGATGAATGGAAAAAAGCGAACGTTATTATGTTTTCGTTATAAAGAATTTTTTTTTGTTGTTGTAAAAACTAAAAAAAAAAAAAGAAAAGAACTTAATACTTATTTTTAGAGGTGACATGTTTGTATGTTGAATCCAAGTTGGTCTAAGTTAGCATCATTTAAATTGATTTAATTTTAATTCAAATTAAATTTAATTAGAGATAATAAAAGTGAGTCGAATATAAACTAAGTACAAATAAGTTGACCAAACTAACCTGTATTGTTAATAAATTATCTATATATATTTTTAAGCACAAATACTTATAAAAAAAAATGAAGAGTACAAGTGACATAAAATGTCACACTAAAACATGACTTTGACAATTATATAATGCATGATTCTTAGCATAGTAGATTGGTTGAAAAAATAGCGTAACATAAATTGATAAAAAGTTTGAAATTTTACTGCAAAAGTTAATACATAATTATTTTAAAGATAAAGATTTAATTATACTGATTAAAATTAAACATGAGTGATCTTTTCCAAAAAAAAATTGATAAATTTGAATACTAAAAACATTAATATTAAAGATGTAACATAATAATATGCTAATATAAATAAATTATAATTATTTATTCTTGTCAGTTCCAAAGAAAAATGAAATAAAAATAACTAATATATTATAAAAAAAATTAAAAGAGATGAAATATTATTTTAATTTTAATATAATATTTTATTATTATTTTTAGTTAAAATTAAATTAATCTGAACTGTTTTGGGTTATTTAAGTTGAAGCCCAATTTTAATTTTAATTTTATAAGGAAAATAAAATTGTTTTTCTCCCACTATGTATTGGGAAATTTCTCGAAGTTGCCCTAATATCTGTTTTTTTTTTTTAAAGTAGATTAGTTTCATTCTTATTAAAATGTAAGACAAAACTCATCATGAAATTTTAATTTAGGGTAAAATTTGGAGCTAAAAAATCAAACATAATTCCTATTAAAATTACATAATCAAAACGGAAAGTCCATCAAACATCCAGATGTAAGATAAGATATATCTATTATCTGTAAGTAGATTGTTAAATTTTTTTCACAAATTAATTACAACTTTTGTTTTTTTATATATTTTTTAAATTTTTTATAGCCATTGCTATTTTATTTATTTTTGCCATTTACTTTAATATTTGCCACCAGCTGCTTCTATTATGTCCGCAATTTACGTGGAAAAGAAGGATGGAAACGGTTTTCTTTACACGATCTACAGTGGTGAGAACACATGCAATTAAGCAATTCCGAGACCTGATTAACTTACACCATAACTAACTCTCAAGAGGGAGGCAAAAAGAAAATAGGAACTAAGGTCATGGTTGGACTGAATCAAGATTAAAATGAAAATAATTTTTAAAATTTATTTGTTTATTGGGCCTTAATTAAATAGAAATGTAATGTTATTTTTTAAACTAACCTAAAACCTAATTCCACAATCCAAAAGTAACCGAAATTATAACTTGTATAAATTAAAAGAGAAAAGAGACAAATACAACCAATTTTTTTTTTTTTAATTATTTTTATAATATTTTAGCTTTTTTGTTATTAAAAATTTAAAGTACGAGTATAAATTATCAAATTTTTTAATTTTATAATCATTATTATCTAATTTAATAATAATAATAATAATAATTAAATAATAGTTAAAAAATATGATAAAAATAAAATAAAAAATTAATCATTTATTTTTTGTATTATTATTTATCAAAAACAAAAGGACCAAATTGCTAAAAAAAAATAATAAATAGACTAAATTGTTGTTTATGATATAACTAAGGTACCTATAATATCACTCACATGATCTAAAAAAAAATAATTTAATGAAAAATGATATCCATAATTTTTATAAATTTTACTATAATATTGTCTTTAATAATATTAGACATTCACATTAGTATTTAAATTTTTTTATGCTTTTATGGTAACAACATGTTAAAAATTATATAAAATAACATATTTAAAATTTATAATAATAAAAATAATACTTAATAATATTTGTGAGTTTAATTAAACGTAGTTTAATATTGAATGAGTTTAAATGACCAAAATTTTAACTTGAATAATGTTTAATTAAATATATTAAATGTAAAATTATAGATTAAAATAGTTTTAATAATAAAAATATATGAGTTGACAAAAAAATATTTATTATTCTAAATTATAATTTTCAAAATTTTATTTTTATTATTTAAAAAAAATTCACATACAAACATTTTTTTTTTTTTGTCAAAATAATTTTATAAGAATTTAAGAGATATAACTACTATCTTATATCTATATCATTCAGTTTATTAACTATTAGAGGACTTTCCAACCTCAAAAAGGTTTATCTACATCTAAGGTATGACTCTATTCAATAAAACCTACATCCTTAACACATTCAAATGGGCTATGACGCTATGTCTAAATTGTACATCCATACAATTTTGCGAACTGATGTTACCTAAGAAAACAAAGAAAAAGCTATAAAAAAATTAAAAATTAAATAAAAAATAAACCCGTTGAGTGAGTGAGCATACACAACACAAAAGCCGGAAAATTTCCCCTCTCCGTCTCTGCCCCATTGCCTCCATGGCAACTTCTATAACCTCCACGCTCTCGGCACCACCTTCCCCGTCTAGCCATTTGGTTCCCAAGTCACGTTTCCTTTACGGTACCAAGCTCTTCTTCACTCAGTCTTCTGTGGCTCAAACCACAACGACCCTTATCCGAAGATGCTTCGTTTCTTCATCTGCTAAATCCCTGGACCATATTCCCAAGCAGTTCAGGCAAGATAATCTCAAAGATGGATGTGGGTTTCTTTCTTTTACCTTTCTATTAATTTATGTTTAACCAATACCCATTTATTTAGTTATCTGATTTCTGCTTGGAATTGATTTAGTTTACTGTTAGCTGTATATACGATGTCCACTTACTTTAGGCGTTTATTTGGTTGTTGAGAAAGGATGAGAAAAGATAAGATTTTGTTAATTTTCCGTTACCAACCGCATAAGATGTTAAAGGGAAAGAGGTAATATTTGTCTTTTAACTTAGACTTGGTTAAGTTTCTGCTTGGCTAGGGTGAATTTGTACCATTTTTTGGAAACCAAAACATCATTATGCTCTTACTTGCGTTTTTCTGTTAGAGTCTTTCATGTAGACTTAGAAGGTGCCTGTGAATAAGAATATTTTTTGCTGTCAATTTGGTTGATGATTGATCACTTGATGAACGTCATTTAAGCTAGAGAAGTCAATGGTGATGCTAAGGTTGTGGTGTAAAAGGAGCATTTTAAAGTTGGTATCGTAAATAGGTAGCAGAGAGTGGATCACCTTGTGTGGTGGATAAGGGTGCCTGTCCCCATTTCAAGTCAGTCACAGGTTGTTTGAATTACACGGGTTTGTACCAACCCAATTACCATTTTATCTAAAATAAGTAGGTAGCTGAGAAGTATTTATTTTGAATGAATTAAGATGGAACAGTAAGATGCAAGGTTGCAATTGTTTTTCAATTTTGGAAATCTTTGCATAGTGTAGTTAATTATTTGTAACAGTCATGCTTGAGTGGAGATGCAAATTGCAAGGAATGTAATTGGGTTTATGTTTGTGATCTAGTTAAATTTAAATGTAATAAAATAGGATTGTTTAGTATGTTTGTAATATCCTCATATTGAAATGGCAAGACTGCGTTCTTAGTTCTTCTCAATCCAGAGTTGTAACTGAGCTTCATTCTGCAAATTTGTAACATCAGATTTACGAGAACACAAGATGGTCCCTTCATAAGCATGAAAAGCTTGATGGTCTTTCCAATAAATCGTTGGTCAGATTGATTTTCTGTGAGCATGTTGTGCCATAGTGTCAATAGTTGTTGCTATAATTGGCTCTGTATGTATAAAGACTGAATTGGAGCCAAATTTGACCAACATTCTTAGGCATTTTAGTTATTTCCTTATTTTGGTTGCTTTTTACACCATGCATCATTGGAGCCAAGCCAAATATTGATGTAATTGTGTTGGTCTTTAAATGTAAAAACAGAAAACTTAGGGAACTTCACTCATAAACTAAGCTTAAACTACTAAAAAATAGATAAGGATCAATTACATGACTGTTGAAGTCAAGGGCTACAAATAGTGCTTGCAAAAAGCATAAAGTCAGAATCATTACAGCTCAAGCTTCTTCTCCTTTTTTTTTTTTTTTTTCTGTCCATTGTTGGCTATTGGCTACTCAAATTGATGGTTAGATGCCAGATTAATATCCAGTGAACTGATCAAAAGATTTAGAATTATTTTAATTTTCATTATTGCTTGCTTATAGATTTTTGATGGCTGCAGAAAAAGTAAACAGCATATTTACTTGCTGTGTCATTTGGAAACTTTGACAAAACCTTTTCTAGCGTATTCAAATGCTAACCATGTAATTTGATTGCAATGGCCCCTTGTCAGTGCATTTGTTTCCCTTTGTAAATAGCATTAGACACTAAAATTTACTCTTAATTTGACCTCCTACTATAATTCCTAAGGCCTTAGAATCATGGTTTCATCTACTGGTGTCAAATGAATAGCTCAGTCTAGATCAGCTTAAGATTGACAGCTAAAAAAGTCTAGCTCATCTAGCTCATGAACTCAAATGAGTTAGCTCACTTAGTTTATGAGCAGTTCGTAAACTCATTTAACAAAATGTCTTTGTTAATGATATCATTTTTATGATTGCAATAATGTTATTATTGAACATCACAATTAAAATATGTTACTTTTTATTTTTCTTGTATTATAAAAATATAATAAAAATGTAATATTTGTACTAATATTTTTGTTCATAAATAAAATTATAAATATTTTTAAATTTATTTTTTAGAAGAATAAATGAGCTAGTTTATGAGTTGCTCACCCTAACTGAGTTGAACTTGGCCTACAATTTAGATTAGTTGAGTTGAGGTATAGTTCACTTTAGATGAGCTTGTGCATAAGCATGGGCGAGTTGAGATAACTCAATTCATTTGACGTCTTTAGTTTCATCCATAAAGCATGGTAATGTAAACCTCGTATTTGTGTTTCTGCCTTCTCTTTTATAGTGATGGAGAATTATAAGAATGTTCCTCAGTATATGTATGGCCTTTCTCCCTCCCAAATGGACATGTTCATGACCGAAGATAATCCTGTCCGACGTCAGTCAGAAAGCGTTACAGAGGTCCACTATCTATACCTTTCTTGATTGTTTTCTACTCAACTTCTGGTTATGCAGTATAAAAACTTCCACAATTATGAACAGTTTTCCTTACTTCTCAATTAACATCTTCAAGAATCTGAGAATCTATGTTACTTTGTAATATAGTCAGTTAACTAGATATTTTTATTGGTTTTACAACTCCTTATGTTATGTCAGGAAAGTATCTCATCCTCCCATAATTATTTAAATCGTGGAGGGATGTGGAGTCTGTCAGGCATGCATGATAATGGTCCTTCAAAATACAGTATGAGTGTAAGCATGTATCGTGGTGGAGCAAGAGGATATGGAAGACCCCGAACTGCCCCTCCCGATTTGCCTTCCTTACTCTTAGATGCTCGAATTTGCTATTTGGGCATGCCGGTAAGACAATATCATTTTGTATAAATTCCTGAATCAAGGCAAAAGCATTCCCAATTCTAATTGCAGTTCGTATTTCATTGATGTTTTCCTATTTGATTGTTCTAGATTGTACCAGCAGTAACTGAGCTTCTGGTTGCTCAGTTTTTGTGGTTAGATTATGATAACCCTTCTAAGCCTATATATTTGTACATAAATTCATCTGGGACGCAGGTTAGTGTTTAAAGTTCAAATTTCTTCTTGTATGGGTATTCATACGTTGTTTGTATTTAAGTTGGTTCCTTTTCCAATTTAGAATGAGAAGATGGAAACTGTTGGATCTGAAACCGAGGCATATGCAATAGCTGATATGATGAATGTAAGTTTATCTATCCACTTTACAATGAATTTTTTAATATTTATTATATTCCTTTGGAAATTATTCTTTAATTTCATCATGGAAAATAGAAGATTCTCTGCTATAAATATTTGCTTTAAAATATAAGAGTAGATTTAAAAGTTTAGGTATTGTTTTAACGTCCTACTATATTTTCTTATTACACTTCGCCATTGTACAAGGGCAGTTGATATTTCTTATGTATTTCCGTCCACACAAAAAAAGTTACCATTTCATATCTAGTATAACGTATCATTGAGGAAAATGATTTATTGAATTAATGTCATAGTCATCAGTTAGTTTCCCAGAAAGTTGATATTTTCTCTGTGCAATATGTGCTTTTTTTGTGAAGTACGTCAAATCAGATGTGTACACAGTCAATTGTGGCATGGCATATGGTCAAGCGGCAATGCTTCTAGCCTTTGGAGCAAAGGGTTATCGTGCTGTGCAACCTAATTCCTCAAGTATAGTCTCTATATAAAGTTCAGCTTGCTTTTTACTGATCATATTCTTTGTGAAGCTGCACATAAGTGTGCTCCTTTGGAAATCTGTACTGCATTATTCTTAATGGTCTTATAGTTGGAATAAAAATGCTGCCAACATTGCGCTACATCCTTCTCCACTAGTTGTGAAGATGATTTATTTATATTCCTATGTTGCTTACTTGCTGTCTTTCCTTGCATATTTATAAACAGGGATGACAATTTTTGACCTGAAAACATTTGAATGCGAATTAATCATCAATTCTTTTATAAATTCAAATTTACGACTATTTTAATTATTATAAAAAAATATGCCAACAGCCTACAGAATCTCCCCCTATTTGCCCATGGGATTGATTCCCAGCCGTTTGTAATAAAGTATTTAAAAATAAAAAGTAGAGAAAGAAACTACGTAATTTTTTTGATGGGTTAACAACACTGAAAAAAAACACAAACATGACATGGTTGGCACTGCTATTTATAAGCAACATTCTGCACTTTCTGATGGCTAAAACATTCTATGTATTTCAGCAAAGTTGTATCTGCCAAAGGTTGACAGATCAAGTGGAGCTGTCATAGATATGTGGATTAAGGTAATTTTATTCTCTCTCTCTCTCTCTCTCCCCCTGTCCCTCTCGCTGCCTCACAATTTCTAAACAAACTTCTTTCAGGCTAAAGAACTGGATGCAAACACTGAATATTACATTGAATTACTGTCGAAAGGCACTGGGAAAACAAAGGAAGAACTTGCTAAAGATGTCCAGCGACCTAAATATTTTGGAGCACAAGAGGCCATAGATTATGGTCTTGCAGATAAAATAATTGATTCACAAGACCTGGCATTTGAGAAACGGGTACACTTTTCTGGAAAAAGTGATCTTTGATTCAATTATGTCTTACAACATTACCTATACATATCTTCATTTTTTTTTCTTCAACTGCTCTCCTATCAGAATTACGATGAGATGCTTGCAAAATCAAGAGCTATGAGGACGGCACCAAGAGGCAGTCCACAAGCAGCTCCTTCTGGATTTAGGTAATTTCAGTGCATGAGATGACAAAATACATACCGTAAGCTTGAGCTTACACCTATAACTGCTTTGGAGGAACTTGCTTTTCGAGGCTTTCCATCGACTTCTAGTTGTAATGAATATATTGATTATGTGGCATTTTGCTACCATGTAGCACTTTTTTTTATTCCCTTTCAAAGTTATTACATATCATATTCATCCAGAATACATTTAGTCTGTGGATGTATTCAACTTTTTTGTTGGTTTTACTTATGCTACCATATGCAACCTATAATATATTGTACCTTATGCTCTGGTCTTGTTAGTTTTATTGGTATTGAATGTTGACACAGTATGTCAGCCTCACAAGGCTGCTTCTTATCAGTACTTATCATTTTTATCAATCTGTGTGTAGTGTCAATAGCCTCATTAGTAGCATTTCTAACATTTAAGATCTTCAAATGTTGTCCTAAAACAACCATTGCGGACGGGTTGGTAGGTGTAACATGGAAGTATTGTTTGTGGTTAAGTTTTGCAAGCTTTCCGTCCTTGGATAGAGTAGTATAACTAATCTATGCAAATTCTTCAAGATGGAAAAATCACTGTTATCCAGTCTCTTGGTTTAACAACTCTCATCGTCTTGGTAAAATTTGATCTTGGTTCTGAGCTCTTGACATTTCTGAGTTGGTATTAGCTCTGTGATAAGTGACGCCGATGCAAGCTATAAGGAAATCAGATTTTACCCCTAAAATATACTAATTTTTTAAAATTTTGAACTTGATTAAATCAAATTTTAAATTACTGAACATAATTACAAACTAATTGGACCCAAAATTCTTATTTTATATAATTTTAAAGTAATGTTATGTGCATCAAGTTGTTTATATTAAATGATATATTAGTATTAAATTGGATATTATATTGTGAATAGATGTTGACCTAATTGTATTTATTAACAAGAATCAATTATATTGTGATATATAAATTTTTTTTATACATAATTTTAACATAGAAGAGACAAATGGCTACTCAAAAGAGTTTGCTCAAAGAACAATTTTGTTAGGGTTTATTTTTTTTACGAGGTAAATTTTTGCAGGGATTATTCAATTTTAGACAATAACAAGAACAACAAAATAAGAAACGGGGAATGAAGATCTGTAATTTATGCGGTGCAAAGACAAATATTGTATTCATCATTTCGTTCCTTGAAACTATATACTTCTTTTTTATAAATATATAAATTTATTTATGTTTTCTATTTTTTTTTATTATAAATTTGGTTATATAGAACTTAAACTAATTCTAATAATACATTACATAATATATTTTATCTTTATAGTATGTTTTTATTTTTTTAAAATATCAATAATTATTTTATAAGGTATTACTTAAACTATTTTCTTAAATTAAAAAAAAATTAAAATTATCTATTTTTTTATAATTTATTTTTATTAATTCAACTAGTTTGTAATAAAATTTTATTAATATTATTTAATATAAAAAAATTATATATTTATTGTTCCATATATTTATTTTTCTTATCATATAATTTATTGGCTCAAAAGTTTGTTTTTCTTGGCATCATAAGATGTTCATTATTAACTAATATTTTTTTTTTTTTAATAAAAAAAAATTAATAATTTTAATATTATTTGAATTATGTTCCCCATTGGAGATCTCATTATAACTCTACAAGGATTTTAAGCGGCAATGGAGAACAAATTCAAAATTGTGAATAAAGAATGGGTCCCAACTCCATTAAAAACCCTAATTTTTGTTTACATAAAGCTGTGTTGGTGGTATCTCATTGTTCTTGCAGATTTCAAAGCTAGGTAATTGAAATTTGCTCCATGAATGTTAATGGTGATGGATATCAAAACGCAAGTCATTAGTGACCGATCAGGAGACAGATTTTTTAATTCATATTAAGTCAGACAATTCATTACAGATATTACGAGTGACTAGCAATATAAATGAATATCCAAACGAACGGAATATTCAACAATTTATGTCCAGAGAAAAGGAAAATTCTATGATCGACAGAATAGAAATTTCTATACTTCCAGCTAAGTAGGAGGATTGGGGTACACTTTTGGCTTTGGCTTGACCTCTATCTCATTTACACTGCGTACGAAGATGGCATCTGGTTCATGACTGCAAAAATCAATAAACCAGACGTTAGACATTGGTACAGAAAGTCACAGGTGAAGTAAACATTAGTTCTTACGGTTTATCTCCTTCTTCATGCGTGTAGCTTGAAGCCACAGCCAACAGTCGACCATCTCGACTAAAAGAAAGTGCTGCAATGCTTGATGGGTATTTTGAATACTTAAAGAACATAAAAGTAAGATTTTAGTACATAGTTGGTAAGGTTTAATCAGTGATATCAGAGGGAAAAAAAGAAAGACAACAAGAAGCAACTGGAGTTAATATTACCTGATAAAGCCTCTTTTTGTTGTTTCCATCCCACACATTCACAAAACCATCACAACCTCCAGTTGCAAACGTACCATAGCTGAAATTTAAATTTGGGAGAATAGCCTATTAGATGCACACATTATGTGGAACCAAACTGCTATGCGACTATCCACTAGGTTGAAGCTCACAAGGCACAAACTCAAGAATATCCTTCCATTCAAGAAACAAATATCCAAACAGCTACCATCTTCATGAAAATAGTACAATGTCGACTCTTCTGTTCATGATTTAACCATGCTAGATGCATCCAGAGACATTTTCTATATGAATGTTATACAAGCAACAACAATGAATTATCAAATCATTTGGCACATCTAAAGATCGCCTAAAGCATAGTTCAAAGCAAAACAGCTTGTTTTCATGCAAGCAATTGTATAAGTTCCCATTAGAATTTGCAGTTTTCAGTAATGTGTTGTATCCCACATCATGGAATCAATTCAACTCAAATTCTATAGCTACTGAATCACAAAACTCTTTCTTTCATTATTTCTCTTTATAGTTCAAATAAAATTTTCACCCTTAATCGTGTCCCTGTACTTCAACACAATGCACGTATTGCTGCAACTCATAGCAATTACACTGGTGCAGGAGTAACATGAAACTTACATGGGATGGAATGCTATGGCATTTACTGGATAGACAATGTCCCTTCCAGCTTCTGTTTTTCTGTGACACTTAAATGCATATCTGCAAAGATCTTAGATCATTAGAAAGTATCAATGAAAGTTGCTACAAAGATGACTGCAATTTCCTTCCAAGGGCCTTGGTTGCACAATCAATTGACCAGGCATACCATGGAGACAGTCGTGCTAGTAATGTAGACAACAAATTGTGATGAAATGACAGAAGCACACTTCATTTAGATAATGGCAGACCCTCATTTATGGTGCTATTATAGAGAATCCATACAAGGCATGATAATATTTTTAATCTAAAATGCATCTTGCCCTCATCATCAACCCCTGGGGTAGATTTTTTGCTGGAGGAATGTGTCAATATAAACAATTACTAAGCATAGTCAACATCAACAAAAAAAAGAAGACAAATACTTAACATAGTAAAATATAACATTTGCTTTGCTAAGTAAAGACTAAGACATACTTTTTGGCTTGGCTGGCCTCTGAAAGATCATAAAATTCCATGGCAACCCGTCCTTCAACGGAACTAAGAGCATATCCTACAAACAATAGTAAAATGAATTAATGGAAGATCCAATTGAAATATAACAAAAGAATCTATTATATGTCTCATAGACAAAATATAAATAGGAAAAAAGAGAGAAAGAACGAGAATCCAGTTCACATGAACTGTATAATTAGAGAGGGGAAATGAACTATAAAAGCATCAGGAAAAGCTATGGAAAATACAAAACTCAAGCTCAGTAACGCTTTTTATTGTGTCCTGCAGTAACTTATGTAGCAGGTAGCAGCAACTTCAAATGCAAAAGAGACCAAAAATCTCAAGGCCTTGAAACTTAGCAAAATATTTGGTGAAAAACAAGGGGACAACACAAGCCATAGGACTCTACGTATGATTAAATCTTTTGACAGGTACCATACTGCAGATAAAATGGATGAGTACTACGAATATTACCATTCAAAAACAACTGAAGCTAAAAAGTACCTGTTCCATTGGGATAACAACGCACACATCGAGTTTGATATTTCAATGAAGACTCCCTTCGTTGCTCAGGTTGGGACATATTTCTCAAATCGTATATATTCACGTGTCTTCCAGCAGTTGCCACTACTAAACGATTTCCAACCAGAGAAAGAGAGTAAACACGCTCAGGTTGCAGGTATGTCCCAACTAGAGTACGTTCCTGCCCACTTGCACCTCTGGGATCCCAGCATTTTAGTGTTTTATCCCAACTACCAGTAATCAATTGCCCTGATATCATAAACAAACAATAAATAACATCACATACCTGGACTGTCCAGTAAGGAAACAAAATAGCTTTCTTTAAGTTTAAATTAAAATATTTATTTAATTACAGAATTAACTAATACTAGTAGATCAGTACCAATAGTATTGCAATTAAATAATGAAGATAAGGATCAAAAATTTGTTTTCAGTATAAGTTATTCACATATTTTGGTAGGTTGTCAGTTATATTACATATTTGGAAGGCTTCTCCTTAAGCTGGATGGATGGTCCACACAACACTGTAGAACACATCTCGCCCATTTCTGAAAGAGGGAGGTAACTACTAACATAGCAATGTGTAAGTTGTCAGAATAGATGAATATTTCAAGCGAAAGGATAAGGTAAGCAACCTAAAATAAACTTACTTAGATTAACTAAAAATAATCTTCACGAGAATTTTCAGTATAGAGAATTTGAACAAAGTTTTCCATAAAGCACTTCCAAATTTTAAATTGAACATCACTAAAACCACTGCCACCATTATGCTATCAAAATCAATGCTCTAACTAATTCCCCAAAAAGATGAAAAAAGAAGACAACTAGAAAATAATCCCACTCATTAGAAGAAAATAAGTTTTCACAGAGAGACATAAAACAAAATGAGAATAACATGATAACTGGGGAAGGGAGAGAAAAACCTGCTGCGAAAGAGTATTCAACACAGCGTACAACTGAATCATGCCTTCCCAAAACGTCCTCTTTATTAGAGCTGAAATCAAGCCTGAAACATTGAAACGGATCTTAAGCTTCGTATATATTTACATTGCAATTCTGAACCAGCAAACCATACGAACATAGGAGCTAATTATGGAGTCTGCTAGTTTCATATTACATACATTAAAACAAAACGGTAACGGAAACTATATAAAAACAGGTGAAAAATTTAACGTTCCACTTCCTTTCCCTTACTCACATTCTTCAGCTACGAAACACAATATTCAAGCACCGGACAACTCACTGTTTCTCAATGTCAAAACAACAGAAACAAACCCTAATACCAAAATCCAAAAGTCTAATGTCATTCCGACAAGCTCCCCGAGCTCGAAAACAAGGATTCAACATTCCTAAGTTCAAATTTATCAGCAACCAAATAGAAATTTAGGGCAAGAAAACCGAGCTTTACCTTCTGACAATATGATCAGCGCTGGCACTGAACCCGGAAGAATCGTCATGAAAGCAACAATCGAGCACAGGACCACCGTGCATGAACTCACCTCGCAGCACATTGGCGCTGGCATCATACAATCGAACACTCTGACCAAATCAATCAATCAATCAATCAGAGAGCACATTGGAAGTGAATGGTATCCATTGAGTGAAATAAGGCCCACTGAAGAACAAGAACAACAGAAGATGACCAAATAAGACAGGTAGAGGGCGTACCTTATCCCAAGAAGAGACCAGGAGGTGATCGCTGTGACTGGAGAAGCAGAGGTTTGAGATGCCGTCGGAAGGTGGGTTCGAGAGCTCTCGGCCCGGTGCCGGAGGTGGAACAGCTGTCATCTTTAGGTCGGCTGCTTCTGCTCAAGTTTCAGTCTTCTAGAAATAGGGTTCTAGAGAGAGGATAGGGAGAGTTGCAGAGGAATGAGAGAGGGAAATGGATTTGAATAATGTAGGGAGGAGAAGAGTCAGTGTGAAAGCGCCAAAAACAGAGTGTAATGTGTATTATATCCAATTTCCAAATTATTTTAAATGAGCAATTTTATATTATATATAATCAAAAATGTGTTAAGATTGATTGCTCGGTCAACCCCACATAATTTTACCATCTACTAATATTAAATATTAATCCAACAATTCATCTAAAATTATTATGTAATATAAAGTTTTCTCTAATTAGATTTAACTTGGGGTTATACTTAAATTTAAATTGCTACTAAGTACTTAGTCAAGTTGAAAATACGAGTACCTTATATCAAACAGATCATGAATTCAAGTATATCATCTCACATTTTTGTTCGAAATAACGTAGTTTAAATGATGAACTTAGAAATTCCTTTCAATCTCTCTTAAAGTAACGAAGAAAAAAAAAATTTAAATTAAAAATAGGCTTGGGTGTCCAGTGCGCTGACCCAGGCCCAATCTAATTGATGGAGTTGGAATCGGAGCCCGTCCGAAGTGGGACTCGCTTTAATTGTTACCCGCCTACGAAAAAACAGGAGAGGAGAAAAGGGAAGAATAGTCGAATATTATATTAACCAATAAAATCAGAAAATGAAAATGAATCACTACGGCAAAGCGCTGCAAATCTAGAGAAGGTTTCGTCGCACTTTGCAGCATAGCAGAAAAGGAAGCTATCTCTATTAATTGTAAAACTCTCGTTTTCTGCAGTAAAACCCTAACGAATTTCGTTCCCAAATCTACTACAAATTTGTGTAGGATCTTCGAGTTGATCGAATCCAGTCAATGCAATGGTTGTCTGCAAATGCCGTAAGGTATGCTTGAATAGAATTTCAATTTTCATTATCTCGGTTCATTTTTTATTTAGTAAATGTAGTGCTGATCTACTTGTTTAACGTCTAGATCGGATTGAATTCGTAATTTTGTTTAATAGCTTGTTCTTGCGATCTCTCGATTCTGAATTAATTCATTCCATTGCATCCGCTATTTGATTAGTAGCGAGGACTCGTCATTGTATTATTGTTTAGAATTCTCTGTCGGTGATCTCAATGTGTTCGAACTGAACGTAAAACAGCCCATTAGCTTAACGCGATTTTTTACTTCCGGTTCGTTTGTTTTATTTCAATGCAGCTTTTGAAAGGGACCAAATACTGTTAGATGTTAATCGCAACTCGAGCTATTTCTTTTCCCGTTTGATCTGCAGGCAGAGCTTGTTAATTGCTTCTCACAAGCGTGCAAGTAACTATGTGCCATTTTTTGTTTGTTTTAGGCTACGAAGTTGTACTGTTTTGTACACAAGGTTCCTGTTTGTGGAGAATGCATCTGTTTCTCGGAGCACGAGATATGTGTGGTGAGCTTTCAGTATTTCTTTCCTTTTAGTATAATTTTGGTCAGCGCATTGTTTGTTTCATATATTCCAGTTTAATTTTGTCAAAAATATTTTTATATACTATTTAGGAGTTAGATGGGGTTCAGTCTTTTAAACCATTAGAAAAAAAAAATGGGGCAGAATGGGATTCAGTTTATTATAGTCCTGTGTGAAATTTGTACTCTTTGTCAAATGAAAAAGGTCCTTTAGATGTAGGCTTAAAACACATGTATGTGCATGTGCATATACGTATTAATATAGATGCACATGCATGTTACATATGTGCATTTTTGAGGTGTTCATTTTTGAGTACATTTGAATTCTTATACCTGCAATTAATTGAATACCTAGTTTCAGCTTATTTTATTTTCTCATGTTTGTTGAAACAGCCTTAGGCTACTATAAATATTGATGTTCTGGGGGAAGATAGAGCTATTACTACTTTTTTCATATAAACTCTGGGTTAATATGATATACTATGTTTGAGAAGGTTCTCTGATTGCCTGAGGGTATTTTAAGCAATCACTTTAACCGTATTATCAATATTGCACAGCAGTCTCTGGGCTTAACCTGTTTTTTGTTGTCAATTTGTTCAGGTCCGCACCTACTCAGAGTGGGTAATAGATGGAGAGTATGACTGGCCTCCTATATGTTGCATCTGTCAAGCTGTGCTTGAAGGGACTAGCTCTGAGACTACTCGACTGGGTTGTTTGCGTATGTAACCTTACTGTTGTAGGTTTTACCTCTTGCAATTCTTGATAAAGAAAGTTTGTTCAGCTCATTCTGCAATTCATGATTCACATGTGCTTTTTCTTTATTCTAGATGCTGTACACACAAGTTGCCTTGTTTCACATATCAAGAGTTTCCCTTCACATACTGCTCCTGCTGGTTATGTATGTCCTTCATGTTCCACACCGGTAAGAATTATTTCTAAAACTCAAATAGATTTTATCCTCAAAATGTAGGGCACTTTTATTAAAGCTTTTAGATATGGTTACAGTGCCTGCAAAAGAAGGCATTGCTTCATTTTGCAAAGTTTTGGTTCCCCTTAATTGCGAAAGAAAACCAAAACTAAGATTATATTTGACACTTTCCAATTGCAAGCCCCATCCCCCAGGGAATAATGTTCATCTGAAACTAGTTTCTGTAATCACATTTGCGAATGTGTTTTCAGCATTCCGAGATCATGAAACAACCAACTTACTGTTCAAATATCTTATTTTCTTAAGGATTTAAAGAATAGGTATTATTGTTGTTCCATGTACTGAAATAAATTACGTCAATTATTGACCGTAGTATGCCTTGCATGAGAAAACTGATTATATTGTCATCTCCTATAACTGGGGTGGTGTGGGAAAAGAAGTTAGAAGTTCAGAGGCATTTTAAAAATAAGTTGGAAAATTGATCAGTAGTTCTGACTGAGGTAATGAGGTGTAAAACCAAATAAATGATGTTTTCTAACGCTTGATTGAGAAGTAGGCATGGGTAAATTGAGTCATATGTAATTCTGTTTCTATACGAATGATTATTGGAAGATGCTTCCATTAGTGAATTTTGTGTATTATATAACTTTTTGGGTTTGTAAGTTTGATGGTTTTTGATTGTTGTTTGGCCTTTCTTTTATACAGATATATGTATTTTTATGTGTTGCTTTCATGGTGCAGATATGGCCGCCCAAGAGCATAAAAGATTCAGCATCCTGTCTTCATTCAAAGCTGAAGGAAGCTATAATCCAGGTGAGACCCATTTCTGACTCAATAGATTTTCACAGAATATGATGCACATAACCACTATTGATCTTCTCAATTAGTAATCTCTAGCATATTATAATTCATTTGAATATACAAGTGATGTGGCTAATATGATTACTACTATCTGTTAGTCTTATCATTGTGGAAGTCATCCAAGTTTTCTGCCACCGTGAATACAACTTGTCATCCCTGATAGGTGCATGTGACTTAAGAGGAATTAGTAGTAAATGACTACATGGATGGTTTATCATTTATTTATTAAGATTGGTTCCTTCTAGTCTTTAAATGTAAAATGCTTCTAGTGGTGTATTCAATCTAAATTTTTATAAACTTTAATAGATTTTAAATCCTAAAAACTTTTATAGATCTATATAAACTTTTTTAAGACTTTATATGAAATTTTATAGACTTTTTATTTTAAGATTTCATTAGACTTTTTATTTTAAGATTTTTATAAACTTAAGTAACTTTTACATAATTTATGTACTTTTATTATAAAATTTTTTACATCTTTCAATTTCTTTGTTTTTTTCTTTACTTTTTAAGAATATTCACATTCTGTTATTCCTACAATCTGTCAACATTATTATGTAAAATTCAAAGGACTTTGCACATTCAATTATACTCTCCAATAAAAAATTCATATTATTTATGTTTTTCAATAAAATATAATACATAAAAAAAATATTTAAAAATATTAATGATGCAATTATTTCATATTGAATATGCAATGAAGCTAAAAATAATAGAAAAAGAAATAAATACAAGTTAACTAATAATTTAAAATTATATAAAATTCAAATTTAATTAAATATTAAACTATTCATTGTTAAATAAGCTCTTGCACTTTTAAAAATAAATTAAAAAAGAAAAAAATTACACTTGTAATATCGAATTTAACTACGTTATTATTAGTTATAAGTATATTATTTTATTTTATTTTTGTAATAAAATTTTGCCTTTTCACTTTCCTAAGAGGAAAAAACAATAAATAAGAAAAAAAAATGTATTGAAAGTACTAATTTTATATACTAAAAAATTTACAAGAGGAGGACATTTGCATTTTCCTCTCTAGAATTCAATTTTTTCAAATTCATATCGCCCTTATTGTTGAGAATTCTCTCTCTTCTTGTCATCGGAGCATTTACTGATAAAAACAACAATGTTCAGATTCATGGTTGGAAAAGAAGAGGAGAGTTTATTTATGCATAAAAATGTTTGAAATCCTAAAAAATCTCTAGAAATCTCGTGGGAGAAGATGTTACTTTTATAGATTCTTAAATAGTCTTAAAATACACAAAAAGATTAGAAACTTTTAAAATGCATAAAAGGCACTAAAAATCTCAATTGAATACACACATCTTAATTTTATTGTTTTCTTAATGCAACATAGGGAGACCCTCTACCTTTATGACATAATGATTGCTATGTTTTCAATTTCCTACAATTTCATTTTACCAATCTCTTTGCTGTTGTGTGCAGACCGGCCTTGAAAAGAATTTATTTGGAAATCATCCAGTTTCATTGCCAGTTACAGAGTCACGAGGTCCTCCTCCAGCATTTGCATCAGATCCATTGGTTACTTTATCATCTACTGGTAGCAGGGAGAATAATTTAAGTTCATCCTCCGTAGTCAAAGATGGAATAAACATTTCAGATATTGTGGAGATAGAAAGTCCTAATTCAGCTGGAGATTTCATGAAAAGCTTAACTCCTGTAGGTGTAAGGAAATTTCCTTTTTTTGAAATGTTCTCTGCTTGCATGAGAGGTCCCACAGTATGAGCTTGTATGCTTTAGTAGATTACTGCTTCTTGTATTTTATTGCAATATTTATGTATTGCTGATGCTTTAATTTCATTTATTGCCCTGGAATCCAGCCTGGTGCAACTACACGAAAGGGTGCAATACATGTGGAGCGGCAAAACTCTGAAATGTCATATTATGCTGATGATGAAGATGGGAAGCAAAAAAAGTACACGCGAAGAGGTAAGTTGAATTTTCTACTTTCGTGTTTCATGTGTGTTGAATTAATATTACTCTTGATTCTGATCTTGTTAAAAAAAAAAACAATTTTTCAAGTTGTTGCTGGTTTGATTAATAAATGGTTTTTCTTTAGAAACCAATCCACTGCTTCCGGTGAACTCCTGCTATTGTGTTGTGCCCTCTAGTTGTATCACCAAATTTAAATATATATCAGGAACTTTCCTAATGGCCTAGTGGCTTGCATTCCTTTAGTTCCCTTTGATCTAATGAGGTCACTATTTTGAATCATTAGAGGGACATCTTAGTGTGGAGAATGTATTATTTTCATTTATCAATGAAAAATGAGAGAGAGAAAAGAAATTATAATTCTTGACTCTGTCCTTCCTGATTGTAGGTCCATTCCGATATAAGTTTCTTAGAGCATTGCTTCCGTTCTGGTCTACTGCTTTACCAACTTTACCAGTGACTGCCCCCCCGAGGAAAGATGCTTTGAATGGAAATGAGGTCCCAGAAGGTCGTTTGCGACATCAAAGACCATCACGGATGGATCCAAGAAAAATCCTTCTTGTTATTGCAATCATGTAATCTCTATGCTTATTTTTACTCCATCTAATTTTTTTCCCAATCCATTCTGTTGTTCTTTTGTTTGTCATTAGTTTGTCCATTGTGGGAACCAGATCTTTTGACATCTTATATCTTTGAAGGCTGAACCTGTTTTTGTTAACAATAAAATAATGGAAGAATGGAAGAGTTGGGGCATATTTAACTATTACTATATGCCTATAACCTAACACTTTCTAACGGAATCTTCCTTTTTTCTATCTTTGTGCAGGGCTTGTATGGCAACAATGGGCATTTTGTATTATAGATTAGTGCAGCGGGGTATTGGTGAAGATCTGGCTGATGATGAGCAACGGTGATTGTCATACATGTATGTTTTGGGACACTTGGAACTTACAGCCAATGGTAATTCTGTATTAGAAACAGTCTAGTGGTTTTGCTGGTGCTGCTGGCAACGTTGTCACTCATCTGAGTGAAACATACAAATAGACAGTGGGAAGTCTTTTATTTGTGTTCACTGACAATAAAACTTTGGATATAATCTTCCTAGCCATTTTCCCCTTTACTCTTGTTTTTCTTATCCTCCCAAAGTTAAAATGAAGATAAAAGATTACATCCTATTTTTTGGGGGGCTTAGTCTAGACTCTAGGGTTATTTATAATTATTATATTATGTTAATAAACCTGCTACTTAATGTTACCTAAATAGATTAACGAGTTAATGATTTCTTCAAATTCCATCTTTTTTGGGTTGGGTATGGAGCTATCATTCGTGGTCATTCCTAGAGTTTACTTCATTTTTCTTCCTTTTTACTGTTGCTTACACGGTCAATTTTTGTCCATGCTGTAGGCAAATAATCTCCCCATAGAATCAAGTTCAATTTACTTTTTCCAAATTGTGATGGAGTTTCTATAAAGGATCAACATCGTACAAAAGAATGCTGAGTGTTTTATACAATGAGGTATGATAAGTACAACAAATTTGGACTCATATTACAGTGAGGATGAATAGTTTATTTTTCCTTTTTAATAAACTGTATTAGAGGCGGAGATTTGAATCAGAATATCCTTTAGAGTGGTACCAAATTTTTTCCCTTTTTAGATCAAATTATAATGGAAAAACAATAAAATTAGCACCCCTTAAACTTGTAATAACAAAACTAGCACTTTTTGTATTGAAACTTATATTTTTACAATTAAAAAAAATGATTAAAATGTAATTTTTTTTTAACATTCATTCAATTAGAATTAAATGACGACAATTTAGACACGTTCAATATTAAACGTTCAATATTATTGAGGGTGTTAGTTTTATTACTGTAAGTTTTAAGGGTGTTATTCTTTATAAATTCTCAATTATATTATAATTTGTGTGATTTGGACTTATAGCTTAAAATGTGAAGGCAAAAAAAAAAACAACCTTTCCGTTAGGTACCAATCTTTAACCCGGATGACGTGAGGATTGGGTTTCTATTTGAGGAGATGGGGTCTTTAACATTGTAAGTCTTTTTTTTTCTTTTTCTCCTTCACTTCTGATGATTAGCAAGTTCCTATCATATTACGTGCTACTATAAGCATTTATAATTTGGTACAGAAAAATGTTAGCAAAGTTAAGTAGGCTTAACTTCAAGTGAAACTTACTCCCTTGAGAAATCAAGTTGCTGTCAAAAAGGCTTTACCGCTTTATCTATCAATAGTGTTTTGAGTGGGAGAAAACTCATGGTCATTACTAGTTCCAAATTTGAGAGGAAGTTTTGTTTTATTTTTTGCTAATGGAGAGGGCATTTTAGCTTGTGGACAGAGCATTAATCAAACCCTAATATTAGTTGTAAAGAGCCTACCTGCATACCTAAAAACATAATCCTCTCTTGCTCACGTCTACTAAAGATTCTAGATCCTCATTTCTTGTAAGGGAAATTCTCGAAAAATTTCGAATTTTACTCCTAGACATCCCGATAAATAATTAAATAATTAAAATAGTATGAAATGACAAATACACCCCTTTTACTTATAACTAAATAAACTATCCTACATCCCCCACCTCACCCCACACATCCCACTCTCTTAAAATTTTCTTTAAAATATTCTCATACATCCCACCCTTTCTTCCTCACTCACTTTTACCTCCATCTCCACCTCCACTCCCGCATTTACCACCAAAATTTAACTCAAAAAATTAAAAATGGAAGATACATACATGAATAATGTAGAAGAAGTGAATTTTTACGAAGAAAATGGAGTAAAAAAACAAATGAAACAGGTATAAATTTTTTTTTTCTTCTGCAAATCGCGCAGTGGTTCGGTAAGGACCACCGAACGTTTATGATATGTTCGGTAGACCCTACCGAACGTTTATGATATGTTCGGTAGACCCTACCGAACAATACTAATATGTTCGATAACTCCTACCGAACCTCCTGTTCGGTAGGGATGTAGGTTAGTTTGTGGGATGTAAGATGAGTAATTTTGTCATTTTAATAATATTAATTTTTTTGTAAATGTTTTATCATTTATTAAGATGCCTAAGAGCAAAAAATGGGATCCTTCCAGAATTTTCCTTCTTGTAAATATCATATTGGTCTCTTTCACCAGTAAAGTGGAGGGCACGTACTTAAGCGATATATTATAAATTATGCATAAGCTCAAACAATTTTTATATAATTTAATTATTTACTGATTATATTTTATAAGGAAAAAAAAAACACATGTACACTAGATGCAAAAAAAAAAAAAATATATATATATATATATATATATGGAACGCACGGAAGAATTTAAAATGAAAAAAAAAAAAAAAAAAATATATATATATATATATATATATATATATATATATATTTTTTTTTTTTTTAATATTATTTTTTTTTATTATAGTGAATCTTATCTATTGGTTCTTTGACTCTTATGTCTCAATTCTCAAGACTCTCTCTACTTTAGAAAGAAAGAAAGAAAAAAGAAAAAAGAAAAAAAAAATCATCTCTCTATTTCCATTAATATTTAAGAAAAAGAAATAAGGTTTCTATTGAAGTGGCATGATTAATTGTGCATCAACTATACGAAGACTGAAGATGCTATTTTAAAGAAACATTTTAAATGAAGTGTATAAAGTCTACGAAGGTTATTAATATTATTTTTCACGTCTTTGGAAATTTGTCCAATTATTGGTAATATTAATCACTTCAAAAAGAAAATTAAATAAAATTACAACTGGCAAGTTTGGAAATAAGTATAGAAACCTAATAATAAGGAAAGTCCAAGGTCCTTAACTTCAAATGTGTGTGTAAATAAAAATAAAGAAAATGTAACTGACAGAAAAAATTAAGAAAATATCTTAATTCAAATATGTGTGTTAACTAACTTGCCTCTCTCTGATTAAAGTACATTCCTCTTACTTGAGAATTACATATGAAGATTTCATTACACAATACTATTTCAGTGTATATTATTGTATATGTCACTAATCAATTATATAACACACATATATATGTACTTTTAATTTTTCTTTCTATTTTTCTGCTATTTACTATTTTTTGGCACTTGACAATGCATGCAATGACCACCTAATTAAAACAAGAGAATTTATCCCATTTTAGAAATTACTTGTAATGTTACAAATTAAAAAAGAAAACCAAAAAGCAACAAACGCAGCTAAAAAAAAAAAACAAAGGAATAAAATTTTATTATTTAATATATTTTAGGATCATTGGGAAAGATAATTTTTTTTTAAAATAAAAACAAATATACAGAAATTTAAAAATAAGAGCATCCATTGCTCATGGAATTTAATTAATAGAAAAAATTAAAGAGCGTGCGCTAGGGTGATTTCCTTCTTGTGTGGGCTTTGACTGGCTCGTGCCCAGCACAAGCATAAAACTATTACTTATATATCCTTCCTACTATATATAAAATGAAAAATAAGAGAATAATCTATATTTAATTTCCTTGTTAATAGGTTTACATGTCTTTTTGCATATGTTCACAGTTAAGGCATTAATTTTTTAGTTATTAAGTAAAAAAATTATTTTAACTAAATAAAAATAAATAAATTTATTAAATTTAAATATATTCAACATTTTTCTTCTTTTTTTAAAAACTTTTTATTGATTTTAAGTTAATTTTTTTCCTAAGATGAAATGATATATTTTGATAAGAAGGATTTTAGAAGTTTATGCTTCTTTCTCCTTCTTTTTTAAGTTTTAATAAATTTTTAAAATTTTAATAATATATTCACATTTTATAATAAGATTTGGGTAGAGAAAAATCTATGGAGGTATATTTGGCTTCTAAAGTTTTTTTTTTTTTTTTTTTTTTTAATTTAAGTAATAAATAAAATTATTTTTTGGTTAAATATAATTATTATTTTATCCTTAAATTTAAAATTAATTAATAATATTTAATTAATGTTAAATTCTATTAAATTTAACCAAAAATTGAGATTTGAACTTAAAAGTTGATATTTTAATACTCTAAGGATTAAAATGGAAGTGATATTTGTATAGGAAGGAAAATGAATAAATTAAGATAGTACAAGGAAGGATGATGCATTTAATCTAACTTTTTTACGTACCCAAATAAACTTGAAGCATATTTATTTATTAGTAAAAAAAATTAAATTACTATTATGGATTCCTTTCATTTTTTTTACTAATAAATAATCATTTAATGAATTAGGGGCCTATATAAATATTAGTAATTAAATTATTGCTTTTCTAGTAACTTGATTTGTTTAGGAAAATCCAGAATTAAATTCTGGCATTAAAAATAAAAAGTTTTTCTTCCCAAATTACCCTTTAAAAAATAATTATTCTTACATTAACAAGATATTTCGAATCTAAAATAATATAAGTAAACATAATTAAAAGCAATTTGAATTTGATTCTTCTTCTTTTCAATTCTCTCAATTTTCAATTTCTTTCGAATTATATTATGAATCAGTAAATGTGTCATACGTGTCGTTGAGTCATAATTAATTATAGGCAAAATTAATTTATCTTTAAAATTGCAAAAAATAATAATAAACTATTGTCTTATTTCTCTCTACTCACCTAATATATATATTATTAAATAAATTTTGAAATTATAAAGATTCGTGAAGATTTGGCAAAATTAGAAATTTTCCAAGTAGATTCAAATACGTGCATGTAAGGTTCTTTTGTCACATTTAAATGATATTATATGTTAGCAAAAAAAAATTAAATGATATTATATGAATCACTGATGTCATGAATGTTAATAATCTAAGAAGATAATATATAATTCTTTCTGTAAAAATTAAGTTGATTTATTTTAATTTAATAATTATATTGAATTTTTTTATTGTTAATTTCAAAATTATTGTTATCGATGAACTCTGAATTAACAATATGTAACCATTTGAACATATAAAAATTCTAAAATTTGAGTTCAGATTATGAGAGCATGAATCGTAGTTATATAAAAAAAAAAAAAAAAAAATTATAAAATTATTATTATTTTTTCGAAAGTTATTAGACTAAATGATAAAAAATAAACGTCATTCGACAGGATTACCATACATATTTCAGAAGTAGGCAAATTAATACCCTTTATTGACACACTTTTGAAACGCATATTTCTTATATGAAACTTTCAAAATGCAACTAGCAGTTTTATATCATTAGAAGAAAAAAAAACTTGGGATATTTTTTTATTTGCTAAAAGACAATAAATTGTATACATGAAAAAGCTAAATCCATCCTAATTATTTTATTTTTTTAAATAATAATTATACACTCACACCCAATTAAACAAAAAAGTTAATGATATAGTTTAAACTAATACTCACTTAGCGAAACCGCATATTATTACACTATAAGTTAATTACTTCAATCAATCCTAATTATTAATATATTAAGGAATGGTCCGAATTATTATAATATATTTACTTTTTTAATCAATGATTGTATCATGCTTAGCTGTTTTTCTCCTGATCCGCTCTTGGATATTAATTAAATTAAATTTTCTTAGCTGTTTAGTAGTACCTTCTTCTTCTTCTTCTTCTTCTTCTTTTTTTTCCTTTCATTTTTTTCCATCGATTGTTTAAGACTTAAATAGATAAATGTTCTAATTGAAATGGCTAGATGATCTGTTCAGTTACCCATTACATAAATTAATACACCCACCATATAAATAAAAATGATTTGACTTAAAATAATTTAAATTATTTAGAATATTAAAATATATCAATTGGGTTGGAAAATATAAATATGAATAACAAACACGAGACTAATACACACAAAACACTCGTAATTGTGACAACATAACGTGCATTATAAAATGAGAGTAACCATTACCTCTCTTACTTGTGACACATATGTCACCTACTTATTTTTTTCTTATGGTATATATAAAAAAAAAAAAAATTAGAATTGAGTGTAACTCTTGCAATAAATAAGACAAATGATATTTTTTTTCATTTAAAAACCTCATAATTTACATAGATTCTTGATTATTATTTATTTTTGAAAGTAATTTGTTGTGACAGGAAGTATTTGATTGTCGGATCACTAGAATATTTATCATAGCTAGACATCATAGTTATTTTATATTTTTAGGTTTTGGAAGTGAAATTAAACGCGATTCATTATATGTTTAATTTTTAGAAGTAAGCATTTTACTTCAAGTTCTACAGCACCACAAGACCAGGGTCCAATCCTTCTATATCACTTTTAGTATACTATTTTATGTGTCATTAATATACAGTAAAAGAAGATAAAATGTAAGTTTTTTTATATACATATTTGTTAACAATTGATGGCCTATTAAAAATAATACATGTGATCTCCATCCAAACGTGGCAAATGAATTCAAAATATTAAAAAAAATATATTATTAATAATAATAAACTAATAATTGTGTGTGAATTTTTATACGTTGTTTTATTTTCAATTACACGAACAAAGTCAATATATATACAAATTTATAACTAATCCTAGCTTATTTAATAAAAAATTTTAAATGTCAAATATTTATTTAACTTAAACATTTTGACCCGTCCACTAAAATTAATTATTTAAAAAGTCAATAAGGTTAAAGTCAAACTACTTCCCTACAAAAATATTAGAAGGAAGTGAAGAGCAATGAAGTCAACTTATTTAATGGAGTCCAAGTACTGCATCCTTTAGAGATAATAGTAAAGAAAGAAAGAAAATAATAATAATAATAAAAGAGAAACAAATTCATAATGTCAACTAATCTAAATAAGTCCAATATTTATCCCAAAAATAACTTAATTGTATATGTCAACCCTTTTTTTAATTGAATGCATGTCAAACTTATATGTGATTAAAGCTTTTTCCTTTTAGGAAAACTGAAAAACACATATACTCAATCACGTAAAATCAAACTTTTTTTCTCAATGCTAGCAAAAAAGGCAAACAAAAAAAAAAATTTGTGAAAAAAAAGTTTAAAAAAAATCTTAATTCTTTTTCTTTTGTCTAATTTTTGTGTTATATTTGAGCATAATACTGCATATACAATCAATAATCAAAATATATACCTAAAAATAGTAACTAAAAAGGGGGAAAAATATTGTTCGATATTAGACTAAGCTGATGGGTTGTCAATAACTCAATACCAATTAAGATATGTAGAAGAGACAATCGTGAGAAGTAAAAAGAAGAGAAAACGTGTGTAATTCTTCTAGTACTACTCTTACCATTCTCTCTTACTTATGATAAGTAATTGGATATCATTATGGCCATTTAGTGGAGAAAAAGGTTTTAAAAAATAGTAGCTTGGATTGCTTATTTATTTTATTTAATTTAATTAGAGAAGTATATTTTCAATAAAACATTCAAAACCAAGGTAATTTATTAGTAAATAATAAATAAACATAAAAATTTCATAAAGAGAGAACAAATGTGACGGATAACCTTTTCTGCCCTAATTAAAGAGTCAATTTTGCCCTCAGCCAGATTATCGAATTTTATATTCATCAAAAGATAATATGCTACTTTTTTTACCCCATAAGAATATAATATGGTACTGTGATTTGTTATAGAAAATTTTCTTTCTTAAATTATTTGGCTTGTCAATATTAATAATGCTAAAAAAAATGAATGTATAAAAACATAAAAAAATTCTAAAGTTTCCACACAATCATATTTTATGTCTCATTTATATATATAGATCACATATCTTATTGTGCAGATCATGTGCAATAATATGAAACATAATTGAGTTGTACGACTTTTGAGAAAATATTAGTTTATATTAATTTAATTCAATATTATAAGAATAATTATATCAAGAAATTAAAAATACCTAAATTATCATAAGAATCCCTAAAAACTAGTAGTTTTTTTTCGAGCATTCTTTTTAAACACTTTAAGTTTTTCGACCTTTATGTACGATAATTCTATTTGATATAAAGTTAGATCTTCAACATAATTTGACCTTTCATGACTTAAAATTTTTAAGATTTAAATTACATTAATATAGATCTAAACCAAGAAAGAAAACAAGCCAAAATAAAACAAAACATCCCAAATTAAAATCACACATAAATTTAAATCTAGGTAAAAAGAAAATAAAATTAATAAAATTCAATCATGCATGTTTCATCTACTTTAATAAAAGATATACTTAATAACAGAGCTAGTGATTACATACTTGAGGTGAGATTTGTAGACCAAACAAATTTGATTATATAATAAATATTTATCTTCTAAAAAAGGAGAATTTGGGAATATACTAATTAGATTAAGGTAGGTTGAGCATTTACACACACACACTATGTAACTGGCATAATTGTACAAGTGCTCGCATTATACTATTTACAGTAGTTTTTAAAATTGGTGCTGGCCGGCCAAGACGAGAGAGATCAGATTTTACAAAGCTGTTTTTTTAAATGTTTATCAATTCTTAAACATCTGATTTACAAATACAATACAATAATATTATAACTCTACACCGTGTTCCTGCAAAAGCTGGCAATAAATTATGCAACGACATGACATATTTTATTAGAGGTAAGAACATTTATTATTATTTTGGTATGATATTTTACAAATAATTTTTTATGTTATAAAAAGAAAGTTCCAGAATCTCAGGTGGAATATATGGCCATACAAAGAATTGGTCTACTTCACTTTAGCCTATAATACCAATTTTAATTTTATGTAATGTTGGTATAAACATAAAGTTAGGATTTATCTAGGACCTTTATGGTTTCAATTTAGTTCACTTAAAAAAAAAAATCAAAAAGGTAACTAGACTTCTTATTTCTTAGTAGTAGTAGTAGTCGGGAAAATTGAAGTTTTCGAAACCTAACTGAGTTTCATATCGACTACTCTTTAAGTTATAAGTACAGTTTGAGCTATTTCACTTACTAATTTATTCGAGGAAAACTATAGAACTGTTGATGTTTTTTTTTTAAAAAATACCTTTAAATTTGAAAAATAAGTAATTACAGCTCTTTTGTTTTATTAAATATATTTCTCTAAATTTCTTGATTTTATAGCAAATATATCCATCGAAAAAGCAATAAACATTAACAATTACGAAATTAATTGGTTTTTTCTTTCTAGTTTTGATCCTTGTAATTGATTACGAAAGAATCTCAAACTGGCATGAGGCATGACACAGAAATTAACAGGTGTCCCTATTGTGCTTATTGTATGACACGTCTTTGTTTTAATATATTCACTCGGATAGAATAAAATCCAATCATTACAGATTTCAGTTCATGTCTTGGGATGAAGTGTTTCAAATGTCTGCTAGATTAGCCTCTTTTGGTGCTTTTAACTTAAAATAATCCATGTTTACTTTCTTTATAATAATCTCTGTACAATCCCTTTCATGAGTCTTTGACTCTCATTTCCTGGGTCCCTCTCTTAGTTGTTCAACTTCATATATTGAAAAGAGATTTTTGACCTTTTCTCTTCGTTCTAATGATTAGTTTGTACTTAAAAATTGATTAAGAGATACTTCAAGTCCATCTCTCACTATTGTTGGCTATAAATATGCCTTGATCCATTAGGCACCTTAGCCTAAAAAGAGTTTTTAGAGTTTATCTCCTAAATTCCATTGCCCAATAGACTCCAAAAGTTTGAAAGAAAAAAAAAATTGAAGTTATGGACACTACTCCGATGGTAGAATGGAACTCTGCCAGTGGGTTATACACTACAGAGGAAGCTGATTTAATGGTTCTAAATGAACATCAACTAAGTGCGTTTGGGTTTTCGTCTACATTTTTGCCTGGCCATGAATCAACTACTGAAATGGCATTTATAGGCATTAATGAAGGTCCTCATTGTTGTTCAGAAATTGCCAATAATCCATATGGTGATTATTTTCAACATGACATTAATAGCTACAATGAAGATACTAGTGATCTAATTCAAGCTTCAAGCTACCAAAACTACTCGTGTGATTCCCTTGGTTTTTCTGTAAGCGATGTCAAGGATAACTACTTGTTTCTCAATATTGAAGGCGATGAATGCCTCAACCAGGAACCATTCAGCAATGACATGGAAAGTTCTGGTGGAAGCCAATCTCAAATGCTGCCTGTGGATCCCGGAAAAGATTCGCAGCTCAACTCAGAATTTGCAATTGAAACTAGAAACCCATCTGGGACTGTTCCTTCTGATAGAAAAAGATCGAGGCGTAATTCAGGAAAAGTAAGTACAAATTAAAATCCCTTTCATTCCCTATTAAACGTTGTAGTTTTAAAAGTTATTTATAGCAACAACTTAATCAATGCAATACGTTGGTAAGAACAAGGGGGTGAAGCGTGCAAAATTGGTCTCAGCAAGTGACAATGAAGACGAAAATGGCAATACCAGCAGAAAAGGACAGGCCTCAAGCAGTTGTAGCTCAGGGGATTCAAAAGGATCACTAGCTATTATCCAGAATGGAAAACCAAGAGCAACTAGAGGAGCAGCAACTGATCCTCAGAGCGTCTATGCAAGGGTAAATCAGTTACATGTCAAAATTGAATCAAAAGTAGTGTTAGATGTGTTAGTTACTGAATCTGAAATGTGTGTTGCAGAAAAGAAGAGAAAAAATAAACGAGAGGCTAAGAACTCTACAGAATCTTGTACCGAATGGAACAAAGGTAGGTAGATATCATTAACACAATTAGGCAGCAGTTATTGATGTCCAAGGATGACATTGAAATTCTTAGTTAAAACTTTGCAACATTGCAGGTAGATATCAGCACAATGCTTGAGGAAGCTGTGCAGTATGTGAAGTTCTTGCAGCTTCAAATCAAGGTAAAGACACTAAAATAATTTGGTAATGAAAATTTCTATTTTCCTTTCATATGTGTCAAGGGCTCAAAAACTAATTATGCAATGTTATAATTATTGATTTTGTATTTTTGCAGCTCTTAAGCTCTGATGAATTATGGATGTATGCTCCCATAGCTTATAATGGGATTGACATGGGACTTGATTTCAGAGGCTAGCCACTCCCAGTCAAAAACAATGATGGAAGATAACATTGTGATGGTTGATGTTCTTAAGAGTGATTTTTTCAAATTTGATTTAGGAGTACAATTAAGAGAGCTAGCACTATTAAATAATTTTCTCTCGAGTGCAAGCACTGAATGTATTATTTTTTGTATTTATTCCATAAATCTTGACGAGGGACTGAATCATTCCATAGTTGGATCTCAGGGCCTGAAATTTTTACTTGTAGTAAGTGTAAACAAAGTATACATGACTAATGCAATAACTGTCAAGAAACTAGTTAATCAAATCCTCAAAGTATCACTTTTCACTCCCATGATAAATTATTCATTGGTCCTCAATAACATAACATGGTAATCCAAATGAAATAGAGTTTATACTTCCAAGTCAATATCATTGAAAACATAACACTTGATGGGTCTAAAAGTAGAAGAGGATCACACAGCATTATAAGGTAGCTGCTAATCATCCCAATCTTCCTTCAACTAGCAATTTGACCTGTTTAGATATAATCTCAAGCATCCCTTCAAAAAAGTTGAACCAATTCCTCTTCTTTTCTTATTTTATGTGAAATTCCTATTTGAGCATTTGCAAGGCCATTTGGTTTAACCCCACATTAATTTGATTGCTACAATGTTGCTTTCAAGAAAGATTATGAAAAAAAAAAAAAAAAAGGCATGCAAGTGAGCAAAATTTTTTAATCAAGCAATTCTTAGTTTCATTCGAATATGTGAGTTTAAATGTGAGGGTGAGTATTAACGCTAGATAACTAGTTGAAATAGCAAGGGAGCAAATTCAAAACATTGGCAATCAAAAATTGTAGCAAAATCAAATAGTAAGTCAAATATGTCAATGAGCTGTACATTTTTAATTAATCTAAGTCAATTATTTGATTATGCAAGATTATATGCTCATAATTACATTTCTTAAATAGTTTTATAACTCTGTATATATAACTTTCTATTGTTATACATAAAAATGAAATGAATGAAATATTATTTTTTACTTAATCTGATATGGTATCAAAGCAGTCGATCATGATTGTCTTTTGACCTAACCCTAGCAATCTCTTCCGCAATAGCAACCGTCAACAATGTTGTGTCTTTGTGGGTTATGCTAACACTTAGAAAGGCTTTAAGTGTTTCCATCCTCCCACTCAGACCATGCACGTTACTGTAGATGTTACTTTCCACGAGAGTGAATTCTATTACTTAGGGGGAGTCTTTGAGCATCCTCTACAGGGGAGAGCTCTATCTTTGCAGAAGATACTCAGATCATCCAAATTCAACACAATGTTGTAGAGCAGTTAGTGTCCGAGAAACCAAGTACAGTGATGCAACAAGGTCAAGAGTCGCTGGAAACTCTAGATAATGGTTCAGATAATTTCCGTCCTATTACTATACCATCACCAATCATCCAATCCAATCCTGAAGATTCCTTGCAGGTAATTAAACATTTAAACTCCAAATCAAGCATTTTACTTGAGTCGAGTTATACAGGAAATACAAGTTATCAGTTACCCCCTCGTACGACTAGAGAGATCCCTAGACAACAGTATGACCTGGATCCTAAAACAAAAGTTAAATACCCTATTGCTAATCATGTGTCCCTACATAGGTTGTCTCCATCATGTGCATCATTTGTATGTCAATTATCTACTGTATCTATTCCAAGTAATGTGCAGGATGCTCTGAAAAATTCCAAGTGGACTCAAGCAATGAATGATGAAATGGAGCCCTTCTAGAAAAATTTCACTTGGGAGATGACTATCCTTCCTAAAGGAAAGGGAACAGTGGGTTGTAGATGGATATATATAGTAAGTTTAAGGTAGATGGCAGCATTGAACGATACAAAGCAAGACTGGTGACGAAAGGTTATATTCAGACTTATGGGATTGACTATGGGGAAATATTTGCCCATTTAGAAAAGATAAACACAATTCAGGTACTTCTTTCTCTGGCAGCAAACCTAAACTGGCCATTACACCAGTTTGATGTCAAAATTGCCTTCCTACATGATGACCTAGAAGAAGAAGTCTATATAGATTCCCCTCCAGGATGCAAGATGGGGCCCAATATGAGCAATATGGTGTGTGAACTGCGAAAGTCTCTTTATGGATGGAAGCAATCACCAAGAGAATGGTTTGAAAAGTTCAGCAAATCAATGCAATTTTTTGGATACAAGCAAAGTAACTCAGGTCATACTCTTTTCTTGAAACAAAAGAAAGGTAAAGTCATTGCCTTAATTGTATATGTTGATGACATGATAGTTACCAGGAATGATCCACAGGAAAAGGCAGCATTGCAACACCACTTGGCAAGTGAATTTGAAATGAAAGATCTTGATTCTCTAAAGTATTTCTTGGGAATCGAAGTGGCTCGTTCAGAACAAGGAATATTTCTATCACAACGGAAATATATACTTAACATTTTGATTGACACTGGAATGTTAGCTAGCAAACCAACAGATACACCAATGGAGTTGAATCATCAGCTTGGTGAATATCCTGATCACGTACCCACCAATAAAGAAAGATATCAACACCTTGTGGGTAAATTAATTTATCTATGACACACTAGACCTGATATAGTATACGCCGTAAGTGTGGTGAGTCAGTTCATGCATGCACCAAGTGAAGCCCACATGGATGCAGTAAACCGAATTATGAGATACTTGAAGCATCTCCTGGAAGATGATTGATGTTCTCACGACATGGTCATCTAGATGTTGAGGGTCACTCTAATGCAGACTGGGCGAGCTTTGTTACTGACAGACGATCTACATCTAGATACTTTACCTTTGTGGGGGGCAATCTAGTATCTTAGTAAAGTAAAAAAACAGAAAGTAGTGTCAAGATCAAGTGCTGAAGCAGAACATCAAGGTATGACACACGGAGTATGTGAGCTACTGTGGTTAAGGAATTTGTTGGGAGAATTGGGGTTCAAACCCAAACATGCCATGCAATTGAATTGTGACAACAAAGTCGCCATAGACATTGCATATAATCCAGTGTAACATGATAGAACCAAGCATGTTGAAGTTGACAAACATTTCATCAAGGAGAAAGTCGAGGAAATGATCATTAATGTATCATTTGTTAAATCCAAAGATCAACTGGCAGATGTCCTCACCAAAGCAATTACAGGCAGAGTCTTTCATAGCTCACTTAGCAAGTTGAGCATTGACAACATATATGCTCTAACTTGGAGAGTGTCAATAAGCTGTATATTCTTAATTAGTCTAAGTCAACTATTTAATTCTACAAGATAGATTTTTTTTTTATTTTTTTACCTTTATTGACAAAAACCCACACTCAAAATAATATGAATATAGATTTGAACAATTATTTTGAGCATGGATTTTTTTGGTCCAAGCGTATCTTGTTTTTATCACGAATTATTTCCCTTGGTTAACAATAATTGTAGTTTTTCTTTTTTCCACATAGAGGAAATAAAGTAATTCGGTGGTATATAATATTTTTATGTATAATAGAACTCCTTCTAACTACCTATGCATTCGGTCATCATTTTCAATTGAACGATCCATTAATCCAACTGAGGATTATAAATGGATCAACTTTTTTGAATTTTACTGGAAATTGGGAATAAATGGAATTTTTATAGGACCTATTTTGCTGACAGGATTTATCACTACTTTATGCTCATAATTACATTCTTTAAATAGTTTTATAAACTCTATATATATAATTTTCTATTGTGATACATAAAATTGAAATGAATGAAATATTATTTTTTACCCAATCTTATAAAATAAAATCAATCCGAGAAAGGCTGGAAGCCTAATTCAAATTCAAGAACCATGATCCAATCCTACGTAATTTCCCAAAAAACTACAAATTCAATCCAGATGGAGGGAATCAAATCTAAGGATGGAAAATGGAGGGATAAATAACTCACATTTAAAAATAAACTTTTGATGACCAGTCACTGGAAGTAGACACTCGATGCTTCTAACGAGCGGTCATCGCTGCTTCTAGTTTCCAAAAACAGAACAGGGGCTGTCAATTTGCATGGATAGGTTAGTCCATGGAAATTGGAAAAGATACGCATGAGGAATAGTAGGAGCGACTCTGAAAATAATTCTTTCACCTTCTTATTAATTTCTGACTATCTAACTATTATCTTAAATAAAACAAGTACTATAAAAAAAATATATATATATCTAACCTCTAATTGGGTGGGTGCTGCCATCGTCCACTAACTTTGATTAGCAATACACTTAAATTCATTATCTTTTACATGTACATAACAAGTTCATTATCTTTTAAAAATTGTAAACCATCAGTTCATTCGTTAAGTTTTTGATTAACTTTCTTTAAAATAAGTGGAGCAATATGTTTGGGAGAAGATTAAGAAATTGGAAAAATTATAAGGGGATATTTTAGTCATACCTGTTATGTTGTCTAACTATTGTCTAATGATTGTAGCAAAACGTTCAGATGCGAATTTTTTCTACGGCCAAAGTAGATTTTTAAAACTTTTAAGTGTTATTTTGGAGTTTTGACATACAACAGGGAAGGAAAATATAGTTTTTACTTGGATTCAAGCCTCTCTCCTACATACTGTAAGAAGTGGTTTCTCCACAATGCACAGGTTTGTGTAATTTTGGAGTTAATTGTAATTTGTAAAGCTTCCTGATCAATGACATTGCGATTGCTGACGATGTCATCACAGTACACAACCATGAGTTTAGTACTATTAAAGGATTCTAAAGCCTTGGCATCAATCAGTCCCATCTTCTTCAGATATATGATCAACGACATTTTGAGAGTTAATGGTTGGTTTGTATTTTGAGAGTTTTTCAGCCTATGCGGAATTGCAGCCAAGGTTTTTAAGACATACATAGAGGATCATATAAATGCACGTGTAAAATAAATACATATGGTTAAAAAAGGTTGTAGATTAAAACATACCTTTAGTTTAACTTAAATTTCATGAATATTTTTTGAAAAGATGTACTAAGTTTGAAAGCTAATAAATTTTTAGAGTACTATATAAAAGGTTGTAGATTAAAACATACCATTAGTTTAACTTAGATTCCATGTATATTATTTTTTTTCCTTTATTAATTTTATTTGAATATAAACACTTCATTTGTTTTTTATTTTTATTTTTTATATATATAATTATCTTAAAATAATCATAGTAAAAATGAGTTATATTAGGCTATTTTCGTATATATATATATAAAAGAAACCGTATTAGTTGATAATTACACCATTCTTTTCTTAACGTTTATTACCAAGAAAAATGAAAGAGAATGTATAGAATAATTCTCATTCAATTCTTCACTTTTTAAAAATACGGTAGATAATGAATAAGATTTTATAAATTTAAGAATTATCTTCATTGTTTTATTTTATAATTATTATTTTAAAAATAAATTGAAGTATATTAATATTTTTATTCTTATTCCTCGCATTTCTTTAATAAAGAGTAAGGACAATAATTTATGCTCAAAAATTATTATCTTTAATTAAATATTTATTGTAGTATAATTTTAGGGGTCGATTCTACAGAAAAATTAATTAAACCAACAAAAAAGTTATCATAAAATAAAAAAATAATTTTATAATCGAAAAATAAAATAAACAATGATTAAATATAACAATTTTGATATAAAAGAAAATTAATATGCAAATAATAAAGCTTTGAGATTCACTTAATTATTTTATTTTAATATTATCAATTTATATTCCTATTTATTACTCAATTGTTTATTTCACATCCCAAACAAACAATTGAAAAATTTAGAATTAAAGATCTAATATGAAATTTAAAGTTATTTGATTTGAGAAAAATAATATTATCATGCTAAAATAATTTAATTTATTCTTATAAGTTATTTAACATTGACAATATATTAAATTGATAATATCGTATTAGAAGATCAACTCATGAAATAAATAAAATAATTATAAACTAAAAGTTGCACATAAAAAAAGCATGATTGAATATATATGAAACTAAAAAATATAATTTATTGAATGTAACAAAAAGAAAAATAAAATAATTTCTCAAAACAAAATTAAAAACTAAAAAGCACTTTTAAGAATAAAAGAAGTGAATAAAAAAACTGCATAATTAAGCTTCTCTCTAACCTTATTCTAAATTTAGCCTAGCTTACAAATCATTTTCACAAATTCTAAAGAGAAAGAATGATAATAGAAAGTAAGAACTCTTTAGAATTTTCTTAATGCTTCCAAGTATTAAATGTCTACCTATTTATAGTGTTAGAGTAGGAAGATTTGCTTAATTATAATAATATCACGCCATTTTCTTCTTGAAGATAAATTAATTTGTAAAATATTTTTGTATATTAATTGTAGATAAATCTCTCATCTTTTCAAAGAATCAAAAATAATTTAAGTTGAAACTATACACAGAAATTTATATCAAATATACCAACAGTTGTCAAATTACAAGATATTTTGGATTCTATCTTATTTTTTGCCTTGAAATAATCATATTTTGATATTCTTCGTGAAATGCTAAATCATGCATAATTGAATTATCTTTTCATATCATATTGAAATCATTTCATTTGAATATTCAAATAAAAAACTATCTCCAAAATATACCAGCAGGTTCATGAAATATTGAGAAAAAATATCGCATAAATTTAATTTTGATTTTTTTCTCTTTTTTTGGCTCATTTTATTAATTCTACAGGCATAAAATCATTATAATAAATATAAATCAACATTTATAAAATTAATATAAATAATAATTAATTTTAAATTAATTAAATCATAAATATTAATTAATTTATATATTTAAACGTACATTTTTATACTATTATCCGACAAAGAAAGAGAAAGAGCTTTACACTCTCTTTCCAGTTTCCTCACCATTTCATTCCTATTTATTAATTATAATACATTAATTGTATAGTTTTTTTTTATAAAAAAATTAATTTTTTAAGTGTAAAAATAAAACTTTCCAAAAATCTCAGATATATAAATCAGTATGCATTTGAATTTGATAGATTTGACTTTAAATTATCAAATATATGAATTTGCTGATAAAATTGATATGCCCTAAGTCCAACCCAGCCCGAAGATGCTTAAAAAAACAAAGGTTCCTTTGGATCTTAGCAACAATAACAAAAAAGGTTTCTTCGGACCTATAGTAATCACCTAAGTTTGGAAGTAAGTTTCAAGCCTTTGCTCTTCTGATAGGAGAGGATGTCCAAGCACTGCACCACTTTGGCAATAAAGAACTACACATCTCTATGTTTGTAGTCAGGATTAAAACAGGAGAGAGTTTTTTTTTTGTTTTGTTCAAGAAATAAAAAAATAGGACTTGGAATAAATTGGAACCTTAAGAATACACCTTTAAGTAGGACTTCGTTTAAATTGAACCTATGCTAGGGCTTATTGAAACACAAAAATGTAGTTTTTTAAGGAAGTTTCCGATGCAATGGCCTAAAACCTTATTAATTTTACTGAAAACCATTATTTTTTCTTTTTTCAAAAGAGCACCATGTCACAGTGCTAATAAATAACACGACTTTTTCTAATCTGCCTTAGATTATTGTCCAACGTTGATATGTTACAAGAACTAATAATAGCTGACTCAACTCCAGACCGGACAAAGAACAAAATACGCATCACGTTACACATCCAAGGTTTCATATAAAATTCTTGGAAAAGATAACAACTAATTCTTTCTCATGTACGACCCTCGCTGACATGATTTGGAACTTCTGCTTGGCTGTCCAGAGGCATATACTGTGCCATTATAGCTCTGATTTCAGAATCCATGTAAGACTGCAAAAGCAACATCAATTCATTTTAAGCAATCAGATATTTCAAGTTTAGAATCAAGATACGAAGCAAAAATCTTACCCTTAATCTGTACTTGTACACAAGATACGCTCCACCAGCAGCCATAGCCAGGCCTATCAAGATTACCCAAACAGCAGTCCAAGCGGTTCCACCAGACCCCCTAGCCTCTTTACCTGCAATTGACATTGGATTAATATGTAAGAATAGGAAGCAGAGAGAAAAAATGAAAAGAATATGCAGCAGCAAAGATGGCGACAAATACAGCCCTGACAATAAAGCTCTGGTTGATAGACTTACTTATGCAGGCATCGTGGTCTCGAATATACAATAGATCTCCACTGCAACTGCAGTCATAGCTTCCCCACGTATTTTTGCAGCTGCATGCAGAGCATTGGCAAGCTTTTCTCTCTTTGCATTCATCAATATCTGTTTCAGGAACACATTACATTATAACAGTAAAAAAAATAGAATGCAGAGATAAAAAGCATGCTAATTTCAAGAGTTTTTCAAAGCCTTCAAAGCTACACGAGAAGGCACCACAAACAATTCTGCACGTGAGCCATTATCACCAAGCAAATTTTTTGGTTTTACATGCAATCGCTAGATTTCTTAGTTTTTATTCAGTGATGTTTCCATCAATACAATAGGCTACAAATGAATCTAGTTCATTCAGACTCAAAAAACACAACAAAATGGGATCTAATCTGTAAACCATTACTGCTTAGTGAAAAGGCTTGATCTTAAGTTACCCTCATAAATATGTTTGGTAACTGCGTCAAAATCAAACACAATTAAATAAAAATATTTCTCACTTACCCACACAGCTTTTGACACCATCACCTTTAAAGCCAGGGGGACACTTGCATTTTATCTCCCCATTGTCCTGCTATGTATTTTGAATGCAACTTCAATAAATTATTGATGAGGTAAGGAAATTTTGGATATACAAAGAAGAAAAAAAAAAAGAAGCTAAAGAACAATTAGAGAGGGAGAGAAAAAGTGACACGCACAGTACAAGCAGAGAATGCATGACCATCTCTCGCTTCATGCCAACAGCCCCCATTGTTTATCTTGCACCTCCCAGGCCCACTTGCTGAAAGCAGTGATTAATCAACAAGAGTAAAAACCATAAACTACTTGTTCGGATAGACTAAAGATCAGTGTCATTTTTTACATCACATCTAGAAATTAAGAATGATATAATTAAAGTAGGTAAAGTTTGAAGCATATTAGTCTTTTCATTTAAGACCTAAAAATGATTTTTTTTTTTTTTTTTTGCTGTGAACATAAACCATAATTTACATACAAAAAATACTACTTATAAATTCCCGATTCAATATTGCAAGATTGACCAGCTCCAAACATCACAATTGACAGCAGATATCTCAAGATGAAAGCAGGATCCCTCCCCCCTCGTCCCAAAGAAAAAAATATTGTTGAAAATAAAAAGGAAATTTAAAAAGAAGCCAAATTCTCAATGAACCTCGTAGAAACCACCAGACTGATGGTGACAAGGCGTCAAATCTATTTCTAGCATAAATATCACTATGTCTAGGATTTAAGATCTTTAAATAGCTTAGAACACCCTCTGATGGACAATAGAAAAGGACTTTCTGACATTTATGAAAGTTTATTGTGAAGCTGAGGATCTCTAGGCATTTATCTAAAAATGCAAGAGTCTTTTCTTCTTTTATGCTCTTTTCAGTAAATTTGTTTAAAAAGCTGAAGCATATTCTACCTTTGCAACTAGTATAACCATCTCCTTTGAACTGCACTCCATCAATCTGTGGGCACTGGCATACCCTCCCACGAAATGTGTCCTGAGAAATAAGCGAAACGTCAAATAGAATAAAGGCAACTAGAAAACTTTTGAAATATAAACAATTAAAACAAAGGTTGATTGCAACAGATAAAAGAATGGTGAATTTTAGAGTTTTACCTTGCAGGCAGTGAGATTAGCTGCTTTATCTTGCCAACAACCACCATTGTTATCCAAGCACTCATTTGTCTCTACATCTGCAATAATAATATAGGTCATCAATCAGAAAACTTGGGTTAAGGATAAACCGTAAATAGTAAGATACTACCGATCTAATTTAATGTACAAGCAACACATAAAAAGAAAAACATACCATCACTTAAACAAACAGCTGGCTCAGTAGTTTCCTCAAAACCAGAGCAGATGGCCTTTAGAACAGCACCTTTGTCCAACTTCCCTGCAAAATCATATTTTAGAGAGGGAAGCAACCATGTGAGTATCTAAGATATAGAAGCACAAGGACTAACCTCGATATTGTCGATTATTGACAACGAGTGTAGGCAATATGGTTACATCACCCCTTGATCCTTTTCCAACCTACAAAAGGATTTAGTCAGAGAGGCATCACAACTTAACAAATATAACCAAATCAGAGAAAGGAAGGACAGCAATTTAAACTCCAAAAAAGATGTAAATAATGTTTCTAAAATTCTTAACAGCTTAATAAGCAATAAGTACTTGAGCATCTTGCTCTTCTTTCAGGACAGGGTTTCCGACGTCTGCATTTAGGTCTCCCATGCAGTTCTCAATCTTTTTGATATCAAGCCCTGACAAACGTAATATGAAAACTCATATTTCATTAGTTGAGGTATTAGCAAATTAATAATGAACTTAGAAATAAATAAATAAATAAATAAAATGCAGTTACAACTGATGTACCTAAGGATTTAATGACAGAATCAGCGCATTGTTTGTTGTACTTTTTCTCCTTCATGGGACACCTAATTTGAAAATCTGTAACATAGTCCCAATAGACCCAAGGCTTTTTAGTTTCATTTGCAACTCTAAAAACACAGAGTTGCCGCAAGTTTTCAATAACCACGTCTCTTCCGTCATAACCAGAGCTGAAGTCTTGTTCAGGATCAGGAGCACAGTATCTTCCATGATTGATACACTGGGACTTGCACTGTTTGCTCATGGTAAATGCCTGGGGACAATACCAAGTTATATAGTGGGGTGTGAATTGAGTATAACCACCTTTCTCAAGAATCTGAGCCGCACCCTTAAAATCCTTCACAAATTCCATCAACATATCACATTTCATCCCACATTCATCATTGCTGTTGGTCCACAGTTCATACTCCACACGATCATCTGGGTGAGGAACAGCTTCTCTCCAGTCAAGATTCACATTGACCATATCCCCAGAACTGAATGATTTTTTTAATGTTTCACCAAAACTTTTCTCAATGAGTGCAGAAGGAATTGTGATGTTCTCTATGTATTTGGCACTTGAACCATCCTCCTCAGGAGTATCCATCGTTATTAGTGCTTCCTCAACATCATCGGAGACAAGAACTGCAGAAGCCCCTGCCTTCTGGGCATTCCAGACCTTCAAAGCAAAGAAACAATCTGCAAACCAACATAGTAAGTGCTAAAAGCAGTTATTCACCCATAAGTCAACTAAAGTCACAATACTATGAGCCCACGACGCTTTAAATAAGAAAAACAAGCTCCCTCCAAAAGGTTAAATAAAGAAAAACATATAATCCTATCAAATGTAACTACAGACCTGATAGGACATACCACTGATGTAAAAGAGAAGGAATTGAAATCAAAGTTTGCATGCGAAAATTAACAAACTGACACCTTCTCAATAATCGATGCTGAACAATTAAATCCAATTCTCATAAAATCTCAATCAATCAATTTTGACATTTAAGATTTACCAATTAACTTGAACGGAAAAGGAGTTGACAAAAATAAATCGATTCAAGTGACTGATAAAGTAATTCCAAAAAAGGGAAAGCACAAATTGAACTTCAAAATCCATAGAAGCAAGCAAATAAGAAAAAACTAAAAAAAAGGTACCTCCGCGATCGAGCAGAACGAAGGTTGGAAGAGCTCCAGGCTTAGATTGGAACTTAATCCCAAAGTCAGAGAACTCTTTGCAACCCTTTTGATTCTCTTTTGGGTACACCACAGCCCCAGCCATACTACCTCCATACTGAGGTATCCCAAAGTTACCAATAGCACTATCGTAGGTACCCTTAATTTTGTCTGGAGATGTCACCCTCAAGCTGTTCTTCTCCACCACAAATCTCCCATTGCAAAACGGGGTCAACCACAGTATCAAAAACCCTAGAAAGAGCTTTGACACTGATCTTCGAAGCTCCATATTCGGAGGCCACAGACAAAGATGTAACTTTGAGAAAAAACAGAAAGTCTTCTTTGGAATCAAGAATCAGAGAAAAACCTCCGTTTATCGAGGCATAATTGATCAAGCGAACAATTCGTCCAAGACCAAAAACAAAAACATTAATTTGTGTTTTCTATTTTTGATTTTGTAATAAGAAATACAATCAGAATATCAGATAATGAGCTAGTGCTCGTGAAGTAAATTGATCTTGTCTTTGCTTGATTTTAGCTTTAGGAGACTTTGATATGTCTTCGATACAAACTCAGCTGAGGCTATATTTATGCGTCCTTCTGAATACTTGAAACTTATTAATCCCTTGTGGTCCACCGTAACAGTAGAATACGTACGAGTCCAATACTCGTTTGCACAAAAAATTATTGTATAAGATAACTCCACGATTTTATTTCTTGACTATTATTACTTTTCCTGTTACACATGTTTAAATAATTTTTTTACATGCTAGAGAAAAGTGCTTATAACTTAAAATATAGGTACATATATTAATTAATTATTATAATATAAATATTTTAATTATTTTAAATTAATTTTTATTATTTAATTTTTTGAGATTTTTTTTTTCAAATATATACTAACTTTTTGTGAATAAGATTTAATTTAATTTAAATATTTTATAAAAAAATTATTAAAATATTTAACAAAATAATTAAATATATTTAATTTAAAAAATATATATAAATTAAATACATTATTCAATTTTTTCACACAAAGGTCTGTCGATGAATGTTAGTATTTCTTAATTTAGTGGTGTTAATTTTTAATATTATTAAATAATACGAATTAAATATAATATAATATAATTTTTTTTTAATAAAAATTAATTAATAATTTTTTATGTTCTTAAAAATTTTATTATTTATTATTATTATAAATAAAAAATATAAAAAAAAATCGAAAAAATTATTTTATATATCACCTTACATAAAATTTTATACAAATAACACTAAATCAACATAATACTGACATAAATAACATCACGTGAATACAATTAACACAATTGTGAATATATATATATTTTTTTATAGCAAATGCCGATGAAGTCTATCAACTCATTATTATTTTAATTTTTTCTGTTTAAATAAAAGTGTCACAGCCATTATTATTTTTGTCTTTTCCTATTAAATAGAGCCATCACCCCTTAAACAAAATTCCACGTGCCCATTTCTGCATCAGATTATCTTCAAATTTAATTAAGCTAATATTTTAGTTAATAAAACACATGAAGTATTGGCTGATTAGAATAATAATATTATATCATTTATTTATTAAATTTTACTCAATATATTATATTATTTATTAATAGGTATAAAATTAAAATATAAGATAATAGAAAAATTATTAATTATAAAATTATTTATTTATAAAAATAAATTAAATCATAAATTAATATATACACTAAATTGTTATAAAAAAAAATTTAAATAAAAACAAGAGGAAAAGAAACTTGAATAATTATAAGATACTTATAACAACTTTAACTTTGAAAAACACTAACGTTGGGTCTAAAATATTCAATATTTTTATTTAAAAAATAGTTATAAATTAAAATGAATATTAGAACAACCACAAAACATTTCAAGTTTCAATAATTATCATTATGAAAAAAAACTAAAAAGGAATTATATTACAGAAAATAATTCGTAATTTTTTAGGGAAAAATAATTAATAATTTATACTGTAACATTTTTTTTAAAAATGGTACTAAAAATTTATTAATTATGGTTAAAATGTACAAAAATTTACTAACTTTTAATGAAATATTAAAAATCCTATAATTATTAAAAAGGACATTAAAAATTTAAAATTATTAAATTTGTCAAAATTTTGTCCCTCATAGGCTATGGCTCCACTTATTATATTTTACAGTTTATAAAATTATAATAATTTTATAAATTTTAAACCTTTAGTGTATTTTTTAATAATTATTAAATTTATAATATCTTACCAAAAATTAATAATCATTGTTAATGAATTATTATTACCCTTCATCCGGTTTTTAATGCCATTGAGCGAAGGTATTATCTCCCTTTCTTTTGTTTCTACTTTCTATATGTCGGGGGAATAGCCTTAAATATATTGTAAGTTGTTCGAAATCTTTAATATAACAATAATAGTTTCTTAAAAAAAGCATTATTATTTTAAATAACTTCCAAATAAATTATAGTCATAACTTCTTAAAAAAAATAAAAAAGCTAACGCTTCTCAAAACTTCTAATAACAAAATTAGTACCTATTGTGTTCAAACTTATATTTTTATAATTAAAAAAATGATTAATATGTCTATGTCATTTTTCTTTGAACACTCATCCAATTAGAATTGAAGGACAACAATTTAAACATGATATTGAACGTTCAATATTTTATGTTCAATATTATTGGAGTGTTGGTTTTGTTACTATAAATTTTAGGGGTGTTATTTTTGATAATTTTTCAAAAATATATTAATTATAAGAATTGTGCTTTGTAATTAATTTTCAGCTTTTCCTTGTTGTAGAAATTTATTAGCTAGTGTGAAAAATTACCTAACAAATTTTCTCCTTGTAATCTGCAATACAAGACGTTTGGCCATTTTTCTAGGTTTATCAACAACAACAAAAAAAACAGTCATTGAGATTCATTTTTGATTTGATTAAAGGAAACTCTTCTGGCTATAACGTGTGTTTTGATTGTATTTGAATTTTCAAAATTTCAATTTTTTTCCTAACCTATTTGAAACTTTAAAGTCAAGTCTATGGTATGTTTATGTATTGTGCAAGTCATTGGCACGACTTGGAGTCTTGAACTTGTCATTCACTCCACGGGCACCTTCGTTTTCTTCTTTGTTAAAAAAAGGAGTGATTTGACCAATATTGTGCTGAACTGGCATCATGATGATTTTATTTTTCTGTGCAGACAAAGTTAACTTTGTACTATGATGGAGATTGTTTTATGAATCGGCTCTTTCCTTTTAAACTTTTACATTTTAATTATCTTACTAACGTTAATTGGTTGCAATTGCAAGTTTTGAAGAAGAAGATGTACAAAACATAATTGCCTTCAACTCTTTTGTTCTTTTTTTTTTTTTTTTTAGCTTAACTTCACTATTAGTCTTGTATTTTATTAAGCACATATCTACCATCAAATTCTTATATAATTCACTTAATTTTAATTTTTATAGTTAAATACATGAGTACTATTTTAGGTATGGAGTTGGAATGAAATTTGTGGTTTTGATCATGCACTCAGACTTAATTATCTAAATTATCATCCTAATTTCCAATATTACATGTCATATGACGTGTGATGAGTGCTCTTAATTAATAGAATAACTCAAAGATTAATCTATAATAGTACATAAAATCTATCTAAATGTATAAGGGATACCTATTATATGGATTTTCTTTCTATATATACTTACCATATATACTTTACATAGCATATTATATATCTCAACTCATAACTGAAAAAACTCTCTTTCCTTTAAATAGAAAGTGAGATCTTAAGCTCCTCCGTTAATTTATCAACAAATCTCATATTAATTTAAACATCAAAGTGTCTTTGAAAAGACACTATAAGATATCTCAATAATTCTCTATTGTAGGTTCCAAGATAATTGCATTATTTAACGTCGACAAAAATTGATATCAACATGTAACTTATTTAATTATTTCAAACAATACATATTATCTTTTAATTTATTAAAATATTTGTGATTTTGTATTGCATCTTAAATTGTAGATTTTTTTTAATTATAAAATAAAAATAATTAATCATAGAGCGATTGTATATCTTAATGACATTAAAACATCTTTGTAAGATATATAAATGTCAAGTTGTTCGATCCTGAAGTATGCGAGTTTTGTAATATTTTTAAAAAAATAGCATATAGGGAAATTAATAAGATTAACTTGTAAATAATATTTGTACACAAATCAGCCTCAAAATAAATAAAAATTAAAATTATATAAAAATCAAAATTTGTTAATTTAAAGATTAAAAACTAATTTTTAAAACCAATCACATCTCATTCTACCCTAAGATCAAGCACTGTATTCATGTTTTCCCAAACCCTAGCTGTTTTCTCCACATTTTTCAACAAGACACTATATATTTTGTTCCTAACTCTCTTACAAGCCTCCAATTGAGAATCCTCCAATGTGGAACCATTTTTGGATCCAGATTTTGGAGAATTTACTTCAACAATCATGTCCAACCAATCATTAACTTTCTTGATTTGATACATCACTTCAGCTACTTGACTATCTGATTCCATAGAAATTGATGATTTGTTATTAACAATATCATCAAAGTAACTCTCAACATGAGCCAAAAACCATCTTCTACTTTCATCATGTAAACAATTTGTTAATTCATAGGCTGCAACCAAAGCACTTCCTTTAATCCAATCTTGTGAATTTTCTTTCTCAATTACCAATCCTATTTGAACATCACTATTATTTCTCTGTTTTTTTACCAAGCATGTACTCTTTGGTAATTTCCTTATAGAATTTAAAGGACTTAGACTTTTTCTCACATTGATAGTTTCCTTGGAAACATTATTAGAGCTATAAGGAGGTGCAAGATCATAAGCCAAAGCAGTTTTGATCCATAAAATTCCATTTCTCTTTCTATCCATTGCAAGTTGTATTGCTTCTCGAATAGTACTAGGGGCATTTTGGTCATTTTCATTATCTTTTAAAGGACTTATCTTTGTTAATGATTGAACAATTGAGTTGGTGTGATTAAGATCTTCTTGAAGGTTGAAGAATGCATTAACTGATGGTTGTTGTTCCACTTCCTTGGTTGATTGTAGTTGTGAGTATAAACTGAATGTAATTATCAAATAGACAAAAATAAAGAGGAGATTATAAAAAAAAGTCAATAAAATGAATACAATATATGAATTAGAGACTGATTTACTATTTATAATTATGTCAAGAATAGTAACATCATTAAAATAAATGCTAATAGAAAAGGTTTAAAAAGTAATAGGGGTATGTTTGTTTTTAAGATTTTGTAGAAGCGACTTTAACATGAAATTATGTAAGGGTTTGATTAAAAACGCTTTTCTTTTTTATTGAAAGTATTTTCACAAGAATCAAAATATATTTTCAAGGCATAAAAAATTATTTTAAAAGTTTGAAGAATACTATTTGTTCTTTTAATATATGTAAATAATATTTACTTTTAAAAACAATAATTTTAAATGCATACTCATATTCTAAAATAATAACTAAAATATCACTTAAAATTACTTCTTACATTTTTATCCCATATTATATACCTTAAGCATTTAAGCAATCTCTCCGCTGCAGAAGCCTCTTGCAGAGCTTCCACCGAAGCAAGCAAGGCCACATCTCTTTGCCTTAACATCTCCTGTACACAAAAGGCATTTAGTGCCACTCCCCGAGAGAAATTGACTTACAAGAACTTTTTACTTATATCATCATTTTCACCTATTGTCACCTTATATCTAAATGTACAGTTATACAACTATAATATTTTATTATTTTTCGAGTCGATACAACTAGAATGTTTGTTTATTATACATTTAGGTAAAAAGTGTGCATATGGAGTGGAATTTAGAATTTATTTGTTTTAAATCGAAAAAAAAAATTATAAATATCTCATTTTAATGAAAATATATTCAAATTATTGAATTTGTAGTGAGTTATTGAGTGTTAAAACCTAAAAATTAAAATTATAGGGTATAATTTTATTTTATGCATGTAATTAATGAATAATTTTATGCCTAAAATTTTATTTCTGAAGAGTTGAGGTGGGGCATATCCCTCTCTTAAATTCAATCTGCTAATGTGTGCATGTATAAGAAAAAACATTTTTTTTTTTGTAAAGACTTAGAGGTAATTTAAATAATGCATATATTATACCTTTCCAAGCTTCACTAAGTCTGAAGGGAGAGAGTTCCACTCTATATTGATAGACTCAGTCAATATTTTCTCATTGGCATATTGGAATGGATCAAAGCCTTTGTCATAACTTTTCATGGTCAAGTGAGTCCTATTCTTGGTGGAAGTTTTAACTGATTTTAAAGCTTTTAATATATCATTTTCTTTTGGTTTTTGACTTGAGTTGTTATCAGAGCCATCATATCGAGTTGATCGAACCGGAGAAGTCTGTCAACAAAAAACAAATAAATTTATATACTATGTATATATTAGGCCAAAAACAAATATTTTTTTTTTAAATGGGAGAAAATAAAGAAAAGGATAAAAAGGTTGGTTCATGGTTTTTGAGAAGTTAAAAAATTTAATTTATTTACTATGTACTGTTGAAAAAAAATATAAATTAATTAATATATCACAGAAAAATCAAGTAATAATTAATTTTGGGATTGATTTCATCAAAAGAAAAAAGAAAAATGGAGGAGATATTTACACAAGCACTACGACTACGAGAAGTTTGCTTCAAATTCAATGCTTGTTTCATTTCCACACCATTCCAACTTCTTCTTTTTGTTGTTCGGGCATACAAAGATGATGACAATGATGTTGTTGTACTAGCATAATCACCGTCATAATTTTCGACAAGTTTTTTTCTTGTTTTTACATTTAATGACCTCAATTTTTCACATGGTTTCTTTTTAATAATAACATCCTTTTTCTTTCCTAATTCCAAACAAGAAACCCCATCAACATTCGCAAGATGGTCAAGAGCAACAAGATCCTCGGCATTTCTCACGCAACGATGTTGAATTGTCGGAACAAGCTTAATACCTCTAAGCATAGGAATTGGATGTGATGCCTCAAATTTTTCAACATAAATCAATTGCCCAAGTTGTAATTTATTACAAAGAACCATGTCATCATGTTCATGAGGCAATGACACATACATTGTATGAGAAGAATCTGAAACTTTCAAGTAAAATCCTTTTGTAGGCCAAAGATCACCCTCTGCTGAGATTGGTATTATGCTTCTGATTTGTACTAATTTGGGTCTTGAACTCTTGGGTGATTTTTCATCTCCTTTCATTTCACTGACAAGTTTCAAAAGAACCCCTGAACTCAAACATGCCATTTTCTAGGAAGCAATTAAAAATTGGATTAAATCAACCTAATAGATTTTATTTGAATTAACGCAATGTTATAAACCACTTGTTTTGCATCATTTTGTTGTAGTTGAGAAAAATGAAGAAAATAACTTAGAGAATGATAGGTACTGAAAATGTTATTCTATGAGTTGTTTGTTGATTGTGGAAACAAAATTAGCACCATCCATTTTGTTATCTTAGCAACAATTAATATGTCAACATGTGTTTTCAACATCTATAAATTCGCTTTGTAAAGTGAAAATTGGTAAGGTAGTTGAAACGGTTGGGATTCAATATTAACCTTTATTTATTTCTTATGTATTTTTAAACTTTTTTACTTCTTTTTTCTTTTTTCAAATTACTTAATTATTCTTTATTAATTTTTTAGATCATATAATACTTATATATTTAATTAAGAGGTAGAGATGATTATAATGTAACAAATGTAATTGTTAAGTTATTAATTTATGATATAGATTGAATTTGCTGAAAATATATTATATTTAATCAAATAAAAAATAACTCAAAATTAATTAGCAAATGAACAGTAGTTGTTACTGGTCCAAATTTGATACCGTTACTGACGAGTAAAATACTAATCGAGTAATGGTTTAAATTTAGGATATTAAGCAATAAAATTTCCCATTTAACCAATAAAAAAAAATACTAACCATTTTATTTATAAAAAAAGAAAAAATGAAAGATTGCCTAGAATCAACAAACGCCTGTATTATATATATATATATATATAAAAGTTTGAATGGATATTAATATTAATTTAAATAAAATTATTTATATATTTTAAATTAATAATATTAATTATTTTTATAAAATTTTTAATATTATCTAATAAATATCATATATAATAAGAATTCTAATTATATGTTGATTATTACATCAAATAATGATTCTAAATATTATTTAAAAAAAACTTTAAATATGATAATGGAATAAAGATCATATTCAATAAGAATTCTAATCAAACGATGATTACTACATTCAATAATTACTTTAAATATTATTTTATTTTTATAATTAATTTGAAAATATGAGAAAATTAATTTATTATTTAATTCAAATATAGTGTAAAAATTAAAATAATTAAAATAATTCACATATAACATATTTATTTTTATCTAGTTGCCTCAAAATATCACTACGTAATATTTAATAACTAAATTTTTTTTTTTTTAGTTTAGTGGTTTCATTTTTTTTTTCTCAATTTGATATAATTTTTCTTACTTCGTGGCATTTTTCTACAATTTTTTTTATGGAACAATAACATTTTAAAAAAAAATATTTGAAGAGATAATTAGTCTATCCTTTATTTTTTATATTTATTTTTCCATTTAACACATTTAAAAATTTAAACTAAATTTGATAAGTTTGTAAAGATAATATATATATATATATATATATATATATATATATATATATATGTTGAAGAACCAATTAACCAGAATATAAAATTAGATCACTCCAATTAGCTTTTAGGCATCGGGCGTTTTGGCTGTCAAAGGCAACCAAAGCAAAGCAAACTCAAAAGTTGAAAATTAACTGAGTGAACGATGACGTTCCGGTCAATATTCGACGCCGGGGAGATCAGGTCGGAGTTCGAGAAAGCCGGACTGAGCTGTAAATTCCTTCCTTTGATATGGAAGCATGTGATAAAAGACCCCAACGTCTCGGAATGGGAACAAATCCCATATCTTCCCTCAGCCGCATACGAACTTCTCAACTCCAAATTCAAGCCCCTCACTTCTACTCTCGACTCTGCCTCTGACTCCTCAGATGGTTTCACCACCAAACTTCTTATAAAGCTTCAGGTTATTATTGCTTAAGTTCCTGTATTTACTTTTTGCATACATGGTGTTCGAAAAAATGCTCATTTGAGATTATTTTTACATTTTTTGCATAACACAGAATGATATTTTCATTAAGAAAAAGAGATCAAATACAGTACAAGGACAAAATCAAACATTTTCAAGCATTACACAACATCAAAACATATTTTTCCAATCCATTTCATCACGTATGCTCACATCTATGGCATCTCTAAACTGCTACATTTCACAATTCACAAATTCTCTATTGACTGACCAATGTATTCAACAATTTCCTGAAGTTGATCTTCCAAATATGTGGCATTAAGTATCGCAGTTTGTGACCAGTGCTAAAAGCCTCTAAACATTCTAAAATCCTACACACCCAATCACATAAAATCAGTTCCAAATTTATCACTACCAAATTGTTAAGGAGGTCCAAACCCTTGATGGGTCCAACAAAAAACTGTCATTTCTGTTATGGGCTAATTTGAAGCTGTCTCCTCCCCTTCTAAGCCGTTCCCTTCCAATAGCACTGCAACCACCGTCCACCACTGTAGCCATGCTCATGCTATACCAGTCTCAAATGCATATGATAGAAACTACACAATACAACTTAACACTACAAAGAAACTTTGCCATAAACATTGCCCAAGGAGGGTTTGATGCCTTAGTGTAATATGCATTTCTGTGGCAAAAATCTACTGTGTAAACACCTAAACAACCGTATTTTTACCAATTATGAGGAGCTATGAGCAGATTGTCACCTCCTGCTAGACAGTTAGTCATGTTCTTGGCTTTCCCACAATTATGTGGCACACACACCATAATAACTGCTACAGATCACTTTATCACTCCACTCCTATCAGTTACATTAATTTTTGCATTTGTGTTTGATTTTCACAGAATGGGGCTCTGGTAGAGGCAGTAATAATGAGGTATGACACTCGTTTGGGTAAATATGGTGGGAAGCCACGCCCTGGTGGTCTCAGATCAACTTTGTGCATATCTTCTCAGGTATGCATGTCATATGTGTATATTTCACTGCACAGTATTGTTTCTGTAATATGGTTTTATCTGTTTTTTGTTTTGGGTTTTAGGTTGGTTGCAAGATGGGTTGCAAATTCTGTGCCACTGGAAGCATGGGATTTAAGAATCATTTGTCTTCAGGGGAAATTTTGGAGCAATTGGTTCATGCCTCTCGATTTTCGCCCATACGCAATGTCGTTTTTATGGTAGCTATTATTCTTTCTAAAAGTATCTTGAGTAGTGATTTGTTGACAGAGTGGTTGTGCTTCTTTGTATGTGAATAAAAGGGTGGTGATTAGAGAAATTGCAGAGTATGTATGTTTATTGAGTTATTTTGCCTTGGAAGTTTAAGAAAGGGGGAAAAGAAAAGGAAACCCAGATTCTTTTATTTATTTTTTAAAATGAAAAATGAAAAGAAAGCACATGAATCATTCTGTTAAATTGAGACCAGAATTTTGGTTGTTTTCTCATACAATAGTTTACATTTATTGAAACTTAGTATCCTTTATAAGTTATAAATATTTTCTTAAGTTTTATTTTATCTGTTCTGTGGGCAGGGCATGGGGGAACCACTGAACAATTATACCGCCCTGGTTGAAGCAGTTAGTTGCATGACAGGATCAGCATTTCAGTTGTCACCGAAAAGAATAACTGTGTCAACGGTATGCTCCTAATATGACATTATCTCCAAATGCCATATGCTTTTTATGAAATACGTTTAAATAGAGTCATAAATCATTGAACTATATAATTTTAAGTCGGAAATTGAATTAAGATTTTTTGAGTCTATTGATTTTGTATATCGGTACAAAATGAACATAGATCTTCTTCTAGTTTGTTTATTGATTTTGTAAATTGATATGATCGTAGTGATGGATTTCTGTTTTATACCATGACTAGAGGTAGGTTCCAGTTTCACCTGTGTCTCATAATTTTTGTTTTAATTCAATTTTTTGTTGTTGTTGCAAAGCAACTAAAATAACTCAGCTTATCATGCATGTTAGACATGCTTGTCAAAATATATATCCTTGAATTCACATATAGAACTTAGGTCAGTTTGTTGCTTTGGATGTGCTTTGTGAACCACGTAATGCTTTTATGCTATGTAGTATAAGCTGCTGATATGCAATAGAAGTTTTGTAGTTCATTCTCTTACTTATGCTCTGATATCTTGGTAAGAGTTCATACAACAACATTGTGCCATCTTTCAAGGGTGAAACTAATTTTCCATGTATAATATGTTTGGAATGTGTGAAAAAGCCAGAAAAAGATACAGAAACAAACATGAGACAGACAAATAATAATTATATTATGTTGCTTAAAAATTTGTAGAAAAATAAATTTTGTTATTATATCATGGAACTGGTTTGCGGGCGCTGTTTATATTTGACTAGCAGGTAATAACTATAAGATAGATTTAATCTTCTTTAGGTGGGCATCATACATGCAATCAACAAGTTTCACACTGATCTTCCGGGTGTGAACCTAGCAGTTTCACTCCATGCACCAGTTCAAGACATTCGCTGTCAAATAATGCCTGCAGCTAGGGCCTTTCCCTTGATAAAACTAATGAATGCACTGCAAGAATATCAAAGTAACAGGTTTGTTGCCATTCTTCCGTCATTTAAGAATTCTAATTTCATAAGTTAATAACTTTGATCTTCACTGTTCAGTGGACAAAAAATCCTAATTGAGTACATAATGCTTGATGGGGTGAATGATGAAGAAGAGCACGCACACCAGCTTGGCAAGCTGCTGAAAAATATGCAAGTGGTGAGTTCTTATTCGTAAAAAAGGAGCATAAAGAAATCTTACATTACCTACATGTTTGAAATATGCATTTGGACATTTTATTATAAACTAAACAACTCGTGCAGATATTTGAAATGTCTTGTTTCTTGTTGTTGAGTTGTATTAAGCATGGGTGTTAAGCTTGTTAGCCTTTTGTAGGATAATTAATTGCCAAAGAGATTTATTTATTACACACGACGAAAGCCTGCATCTGAAGTTTTGCTGTGTCATTACTCATTAGGGAAAAAACAAATAGTTTCATGTACGCAACACGTAGTCATGTGTTTATAGTATTCATATCATATCCACGTACTTTTATAATTTTTCGGTTACAAGTTTAGAGCCCAACTCCTTCAGCAAAAAGAAAGTTTTAAGGACTAACTCATTTAATCCATTTGCATTTGACTGTTGTTTGTCTTACAGGTTGTGAATTTGATACCATTCAATCCGATTGGCTCTTTAAGTCGATTCAAAACGAGTGGTGAGCAGAATGTATCTACGTTCCAGAAAGTTCTAAGAGGCACCTATAATATCCGGACAACAGTTCGTAAGCAAATGGGTCAGGACATTAGTGGGGCATGTGGTCAGCTGGTAGTGAACCAGCCTGATAAGAGTTCAATTAAGGTTGCTCTCATAACTGATATAGAAGACCTTCAAGTGAGATAAGCTCGGTCTCAGGTACATGTCATGCTCCAAGTGTCAAGTTATCTGGCAAAAATTACTGACTTGTTCAATTTTCGTCAAAGATGTCAAGAACGTTTCTATGATTGAAAATTACGTGATTCACTCAATTTTGTAAATATGTTTATGGGTCATTCTGACAGTTTCCGTGTTGCTTTACGAAGACATCAATTGAAAATCTATTATTGTCTATTAAAAATTGCTTCTGTAAGACGCAATCAATTAAAAGCACTTTCACATTTAGTATGAATGAGCTTCTCCATTGGGGTTGGGTATTGTTTGCCCAAAAGTGAATTGCTTGAACTACTTCTGATCCATTTGTTACAAGAACAATTGGAAATTCTGAAACCACATAGCAATGTGTATAGCTTATGTTTATTATTTTCTCTAAAGAAGTAGATAACTTCTATTATTGAAAGAAAATACATTTCATAAGGACAATTGACACGAATTAAAAGCACTTTCATCCAGAAAATCTTAATGGCCAAAATCCAACAGTGAATCTCATCAATACTCCTATAAGTTCCGACTCTGCATACTGGCATGTTATCAAAAATATAACAATAAAAACTACTTATGTGCTACCAGGCGTTACAACTTACAAGGTTTACCAAAGGACGGAGAATATATTAAAAGAGAGATCTTATAGTAAAAAATCCCAATTCCAGAAAACATAAATGCTTCAACAGATGAATGACATAAGCTTCAGATGCCTAACCAAAAATTAAATCAGTCTTTAAAGCAATCATATTTCTATGAGGCCAACAGTTCTTCCACCTTTGCAATTTGATCCTCTTCATTCTTCGGAGTAGGACTTCTATTAGCTTCTTGGTATAAATCATGCTTCCATTTCTCAACACGAGTACTACCAGCACTGTACCCGGGCCTTCCACTGAATCCATCTCTTCCCCTATAATTCACATTGTCATTCCTATTCCCAAACCTCTCTCTTGGACGAAAACCATACCTCTCTGCATCTCTCTTATTAGTTGCTCTGTCTCCAGCAAAAGGCTTCTCTGATTTATCCAAATGGCGCCTACTGCGATCATCCTCCTCTTTTCTTTTACCTACTGTAAGACGCTCAGGATTGCTTGATTTTACAGTATCTCTTGCTACTTTATCAGCATTATCAGAGTCCACCTGAATCTTCTTCTCTCTAAATGCTGGTCTTTTCCTGGCAGGACGTGGGTCAACTTCCAATTCATTAAACCCATCATGCTTCCAGCTGTCCTTTTCATATCCCTTAGTTCTCTCGACTCTTTTTCTTTCATCTTTAGTTGTTGTCTTGTCTTCTGTTCTTCGATTCTGCTGATCCTTTGAGTCGTTCCACCATCCACGCTCTAAAGTATTAAAAAGCAAACAATATTAATTAAGCAGGAAACCATATACAAGCTCTGATCAGAAGAAAAAGAGTGTATGTAACTAATATATCTTAAAATAATGACAAGGAACAGGGAAAAAAAAGTTTAATCTAGAAGTTAAAAGACAAGGATTTCTCACCCCTTGTTGTACCTTGAGCAGAACTTCGACCAACTTGCCTGGCATTACCGCGCTCATCATGCTGTTATAAGACATGCACAGGCAAGCCTAAGATTGTTATATACACGGAGGCCCTTGAAGGCATGGGGCTGAACAACAATCCCACTACATCAGCCCAGTGAAAAGATTACCACACACTAAATAGGAATCAGGTATTTAATTTAGAAGTACTTAGTTTAGTTCTTTGTTGAGTAACTGTCAATCTAGAGGGTGGAAAAGTTCTCAAGCTAGCTGGGAAATGAACTTAAACATGCTCACATCCATTGTGTTTATGTCAACAAACTACTATTCATTTAAAAGAAAACTCATACCATATTTAGATTACCAATAAAATTTATATCTAGTGGCTTCAGAAGAAATTAATAGAAGCAGGAAAAAAGACGAGTTCTTTGCTTACTAATCCGGTCAGTGCTCTCATAAACTTATTTGACCCATATCATCATTTATAATTTTCAGCTTTCGCGTCTTATATTTGTAAATTGTCAAAAAAAGAGAACAAAAACAAAGGATAATCCTAAACTACTACATGACATTAATGTTCCTTAAAAATGGATAAAATGCACGAGGAAACATACAGTGGTTACTGAGGCCACAAAGTGCAGTACTACTGGATGAGACTTAGCGTAATAATTAAGCCATTAAGATAAACATATGTAGCCAAAAAATTGCATTTAAAATTTCAACAAGATGCCTAAACAGAACATAAAATATTGTTACCCAAGAACCATACATTTACTAGTTCTCCAGTTAAGCCTTTGAAATACTATCATAAACCATTCAACTCGAAACAAACTATTAATTAAAAATCTAAGATACTGACAAGGACATGAAGGATACTCTAAATAAACAAACTATCAAGTTAAATAGCTACCAAAAGTAAAGCTATAAAGTTTATCACATAATAAAATTTAACAAAACACCTCAAAATAAGATCGAGATTGTGGCACTTCACTTGCATTAGATGAATGCTTTATTTCTTCACAACGTGCATTAGATTTTCTGTCAGGTTCTTTGCTCACAGGTGCTATTTCTATCTTAGAATCAGATGTCACATGTGGCTCACGTGGTGATCCATCTTGCATTCGGTGGTGGTACTTTTGATCCTTGCCTGCCTGATTTTTGATATCCAATTTAGTCTTGCTAGGAATTCTTTCTGGTGTTGTTTTTCCATCTCTCCTAGAGCGCTTAGGACTAGACCAACCAGTGAAAAATATACAATATTATGCTTGGAAATTACCACTATATGGAAGTCAAGACTACAACACTAGTTTTTCAGTTATTTTTCTTTATGTTTCAACATGTTGGCAATAGATAGTATGCAATTCATGTTCATGAAGCACAAATTAGGATTCTATTGTCACTTATTCATATATCTTCAGGGTTTGGAGGTTTACTCAATTTCCCCTCTAACATCGAATGGTATTAATTTACTTGGTGTCAGAAAACTTGACTATGATAAGATTCACGTATCTCTAATTTTGAAAACATTCAATTGCATCCAAATGGAAAAATAATTCCGGACATGAAAGTAGAAGAGGCTACGTTAAACCGAAACAAACCTAACAGTCACTTGGCTAATAATATATAATCAAAATAATGAATCAAGGAGCTCATATATAGTTCAAAAATTACGAAATAGAGGAGCTTCAAAAGCTTTATTTATAAATTCCGCAAATCTCATTTGAATCCATCATCAGTAGATACAATTCAGAAACGAAAACATACAAATTAGTAAATGATGAAGCAAAGAAAAATTTAGGTACCTTGATTCCCTATCAAATCTAGAACGACGTCGTCTGGAGTCAGAATCGCGTTCCTCTCGACGAGACATTGGGGCTTCACCTGTTTCGTCTTCCTTCACACTGCACAATGACGGAGAAATAAGTGATGAGTGCAAAGTCATTCAGCAAAGTCTATTTAGGGCTGGGCTGCTTTCTTTTATAATGTATTTAATGGGCTATATTACAAATAGCCCTTAATTTTTATCACATTTTTTCTTTAGTTCCATACTTCTTTTTTACTTTTTGTACTTTAAATTTTTTACTCTTTTTTTTACAATATAAAAATTAAAAATTAAAAATTAAAAATTAAAAATAAAATAAACCAAATTATTAAGAAAAAAAAAAGATTAAAGTGTGAAATTAAAAAATAAAACACCAAATTATAAGGAAAAAAAAATAATAAAAGACTAAAGTGTAGAATATAAAAATAAAAAAAATTATAGATCATTTATACAATTAAGTCCCTATATTTTGATGTTTTAGGAAATAAGTATCCAACTTTATGTAAGTATTATTTTTTTTTCAAATATTATCATACTAAATTTTTATTCTGCTACATGCATGTGTAGGGGTAGCAAATAATGTCATTTAAATTGTCTACAGATCAATTCAATATCCACTTGATACGATAAGAGAAAATCCAAACACAACATAATAATTTGTGTCAATTTTACCAACTTAAATCCAAATCAATATTAAACAGGTTGACACGATATTAACTTATTTAGTTGATAAGTTATAATTGGTTAATAAAATTATACATCAATTTATTAATAACCTAAATTTAATCGGCATAATTCACATTTTTACACTCAATTCATATTAAAAACTAATAATTAATAATATAAAATGCATAAAAACAAGATTTCAATTACTAAATACATATTATAGACTCTTGAGTCTTCGTTGGTGTTGGTATTGCTTGCTAAATTCATCAGGGGATTAAGTTTATTAAGAATTGGGAGTGTAAAGCCAAATTAGGTTGCTTGCTAAGTTGATTAGGGATTAAGGGAAAGTGAAAAATATTGAGAATATGGAACGTTACATATATATAGGTGGGAAAGGAAGTGAGATTTTGGGAACTTGAGAAATGCTAAAATGATTGGATTTTACCTTTTATGATTTTATTGTTAATTATTACTTATTATTAGTTATTAGGCTAGTATACTTATATAAAATAAAATAAATAACAAAACTTAATGGGTCATTTAAGTTTTTCAAAAATAACCCAAACCCAGTTTTTAAATAAGTCAGAATGGATTAACCCAAAAATAACTTAAGAATAATTAATATAAATTATGGACGAAGAAAAAAAATATATGTATATTTAAATTTTATAAAAATATTGAAAATTTTATAAAAATTGTCTAAATCATAATTTTTATTTGTGAAATAAAGTCCATCTGTAATATATTGGTGTGGCTTTTAGAATCTTTTTATTATAGAAGAAACTTGACACCACATGATAAAAGAACCCACTGTTCCATTTAGTTGCATACTCTGCATCATAGTTTTCATAACGGAAATGTGGAAAATTTTAACCGTCATAATTTTTTATATCCTCAATTGACGTGGCAATGTATTACTAAATTATGCCTACAAAATTGTATTTTAAAAGAACAAGTGCTACAACTTGAAATGGGCCGAGGGGTGTTAGCAGAGCACAACATGAACCACATTGAAGCAGCTAGCCACTTTGTATCCTTAGCTCAAGCTTGGCATCATACCACACTCCCATTTATAAGCAAACGAATCCATATTCAGGATCTTTATTCAGGGTTCAAGTTCGAACCCAATAATACACAAACACTATGTACACGTACACTATCAAACAGAGACGCTTGCTTCCTATAACATTACAAAATTTACATTTAAAAGAGAGAGAGAGAAGAAAAAGAAACATAATTTTGGGCTAATTACCCAAGGCCAACATAAATAATCATATACACAAAGACAAAATTATAATCCTAAAAGCTCTGACCGCTCTTGACAAAAAATAGATCGATGGGTATGTGTTTGCCTTCTTTTGGGGAGGACTTGAGCTTCTTGCGTTTGCTTTGGGACGCTGTATGATTCTTCTGATTTTGGACGTGTCTGAAAAGGGGGTTGCAGTACAGTTTATTACAATAAATTCCAAAACTTTGGCTAGGGCTATAAATGAAATATAAAGAATGAAATGAATGACAGTCTACAATGAGTAATGACTTAATCTCGTATCAGTAGTAATATTTAAGTATGACTCGAAATAGGCTAGAAATCAAAGAAAAAAGGTTCAGGTAAGATGGAGAAGATTTAATCAAGATTATATGATTGAATGTGGGGTTCCAGAGTTGATACAAACTTATGACTAGATATAAAGTGTACAGAGTTACCTTTTTTATTAGCATACTTTCTAGACATGTCTAAAAATACAGATAAGTGTGGAGAAGATTATGTTTGAGACTAGTAACACCATGAAATGAAAATATAATACCTCTGTCTCATTGTAGAAGTTCCAAAGTTATTGCCAGATTCCTCCTCCTTTTGAAGCTTCTCAGCAAGATGAAAGTCGTAGTGATCTTGTCTTTCCTCCACAAAGTTTTCCGGCATTTCCACCCCACATATTGAACACTTGTAACCATTCACCCATAAAAATAGATCTTCCTGATTGGATGAAGAAATTGTTTCTCCCTTGGGGACTATAGCTCTGTTCTTCACCTTCTCCTGGCAACTTCCTTCAAATTGCATAGAGAGAAAATTGTTTGTTCCAGACAGTTGTGGAAGTCCATCCTGCATATTGTCGCTCTCCATCTGTGTAGGAATTGAAACTTATTAGCTTGGTGCTATTATATTTCCAGTATAGCAAACCATTTGTGGGTTCTGATCCAAGCAGTACAGCATAATTATGTAACAACAATTATCAGTACAGCCACTAAACTACATAGAACTATAAAATACAATCAAGTCAATGTGATCAATCACCAAACATCTTTGATCTGCCACACCTTGTTGGCAGTTGTATTTCTGGTGGGACTAAGTTTCTCCATCTGACCAGCATTATTGCTGAAAATACAATTATTCTCATCCAGTTCTGATGAATGTTTGTCATCCAATGGGTTATAATAACATTTCTCGTAGCTGCCAATGGATAAATCAGTTTCTTCATGTTTTGAGACGTAATTATCACTGTTGTCCAAGCTCAATGAAGTTTGATCACCCATATCTTTACTGGGAGCATCTCCAGATATAAAGAAGTTGGTAAGGGTTTTTTGGGTAGGATCAGGTGGAGCAGCGTTGCTGTCTTCATTGAAGTGAGACATTCTTACACCTGATAGAAGACACTACAAAAGCTTAGTTATTGCATATGCATTAAATTAAAGAGACTTCTACTAATATTGCAGACCATGACTGTTTACATATTCGTTCATGTTTGAAATTAATTTATGCATACATGTAACATGCACCTCACCTATCAGTCTCAAGGAAACGGGAAGTTCTGCCTTTAGCAACTTTGAAGCATGTTTGAGGATATCTTCACTTGTGCTAATATACTTTTGCAAAGTCACAGCTCTGGTTCTTACCTGTAGCTCTATAATTAATAAACTTTACAGCAAAAGTGACACTAATACCTCTAGAAGCAAGGTAAAAGAAGTCAGAAGGAGAAACTGGAAAAATAGATAAATGATAACTAGAGTCTAAAAGATAATTCTATCTTCCAACAAAAATAGTTAATTATAATGACACAATTAAGCAATCTGGGGATAAAGCATCAGTGATACCTCAAAACTTGCAGTTTTTAGTTTAAGAGTCAAGTTTCTTCCACAGAGACCTTCCTTTTGCATATCAGCAGATAGCAACTCTGCAATTTCCTCTGCAACAATAAACTACAAAATAATTACCCTTACCCACCAAGCAGATGCAGACATGTTATTCCGGGTAAAATTTTATTAAGAACAGCTAGATGATTTCTTTAATTTAAACTTGATACAATAAGGATTTTAAGGGTCTGTTGCAAGCCATCAAGACATCATCTGCAGACGGCAGCCAAAAGCTGAGTGGCTTGAACGAGGCTCTTGAATGTTGCAGTAATAGCTTAACGTTCTATACCAATGAGTAGTGGTTTCATATAAGTACTGGTACGGTTCAATAATGACTTCCTTGCCCTTTAATAAGTCTATCAGGTACATTTTACCTAAAAAAGGCACTAGTTACCTAATTTATGAAAAAGCAACAATTCATCCCCCGTGGCAGAAAATGTTCTCTCATTGCTTATACTTTTTCGTGACTTGACTTCAGGCGTATCTGTCCCCCCAAGTCCAAGCCCCACAGAGAGAAAAAAATCTGCAACAAATTGGAAAAGTGACCAACCACTAATATGATAATGGAACGAGCATTCAAGACCTCAGGAATGGTAAGTTAAACAAAAGGAAAGAAAATGATCAAAGGACTATAGAAGTAGATTGAAAAGACAAATACATAACAGCTCCAATCAATTGGCATAAAAGAGGCACCATTGGTAAGATTTAAGAGAATTAAAAGATGATTCATAGGAGTGCTTTTCAAGTAAACAATAGGAAGAAATAACAATGGTGTAACCTGCCGTAGAATGAGAAAAGAGTGCACAGATAAGACTGCCTTTTTGCAGCATATCCTCGCATGTACTGATTCCCAGAGCATCCCTTAAAATATGCTCAGTGACTTTACCAATGCCTCCTATCTGCATTGACAGGTTGAGAAAAAAATAAAAATAAAAGATGTCAAAGGTGAATCACGCTTCTATGAAGACGTGGTGCAAAGTTTGACAAAACAAATGAGCATAATGGAAAATGCATACCTTCCGAATTGGAAGTGAGGATATAAATGTAATCACAGCTATTCGGTCATTTGGCAAAACAAACTGGCCATTTGGCTTGTTTATATCTGAGCAAACCTGAGAAACAAATTATATGTTGAATTCACAATCTTGTGCTACGCACCCAACAGAATAGATGCATTCATTTAGAGATTTTCTAAACAGAAACACTAGTTGAAAGTGAGCCATCTGGCATAACTGCATAAGTATAGTTTAAAACAGAAAAACTAGAGAAGACACAGGAATATGTTTCATACACGTGGATTAACTTCTGGCTATGGATTCGATCTTCTAATGAACAGTTACGAAAAATGAAAACACTAGAACATTGTGCTCATAGAACCTTCCATCTAAGTTTTAACGCCTTCATTCCACAGATTGCTCAAAACATGAGCAAGATCAAAACACACTCTCTGTCATGTTTAGATCTGGATCATACTCAACTTGTCACTAGTACAATTTCATAAACCTGGGATCTAGCCTCTTCATTTGTAGACTGTCTTCACTATAAAAGTTCTTATTCACTTATAGCCTTCCACTTTAGTTTTTAGATTTGACTTCTGAAACCACATTTGCAAGCTTAATTTTTTCTGCCTGGACCAAATTCTTACTTTTCATAAAGTTCGGTAATTTATCTTTTTTATCATGCAAGTAGGCTCCAGAATTCATTCCAAAAATATCTCTTCAGTAATTTACTAATTACAATTATAATGAAAAACATGAACTCTTTAACAAGATTGTCAAATACATGCAGGCATCACGAGTAACTTAAAATCTAGATCTTGTTGACCAGATAATTTTATTGGAGAAATGCAATGCTTCTGTAATATCTAACGCCATATCTGTCAGAGAATATATATCTATTGCCAATTGCAATTATATCTCAAGCATAACTAGTAAGACCTTGGCAAGTAGCCGGTTTGGTGCCACTCCAGCACTGCATGTAAGACCAGTCTCCTCATACACACTGGATCTGATTTCTTTAGCAACCTTCAAAAGAAACTTCATTAAAAAAAAAAAAAAACTCAAGAGACTCCCCACCGCTAAAAAAATCACTGCCATACACTTGAAAAAGATTCACATTTGCTTACTTCTTCACCAGTAATGCCCCTCTCTTTGCAGACATTTGTTACATTGAGGTAGGCTTCATCCAAACTAGTAGCAATGAAGTTAGGATCACAATTTTGGAAAACTGACAAAAACAAAAACAATTAAATGGTAAGAAACATACACCTTTCAAGTTTCAACTCAACTTCAAAAGCATACTACCAACCTTTTCTAGTTAAATCACTGTAGTAGGCGTACTTCGTGAAATCTGGGGGAACAAAAATCAACTCTGGACATAATTTACGAGCAATAAAACCAGGCATTGCAGCTCGAACCCCAAATTTACGAGCCTACAAGATGATGTAACCATTTATTGAAACACATTTTTCCTATCAGGAATAGCAAACCAGCCAAAAGTTTGGTCCCAGTCGCTTACAATTGACAGAGACGGTGAATAGTTCAAACCTCATAATTGGCAGTGGAGATCATGGACATACTTCCAACGGCAATGGGCTTTTCCTTCAATGAAGGGTTGCTTAAAGTTTCAGCAGCTGCATAGAAAGCATCCATATCTACATGTACCCAAATCTTTGACAGATCACGCATAGCTTCTAGCTCTAAAACTCTTTTATCTGCAACCTGGAATAGCTTAACTATTGGAAACAAATGAAAGAATACACCGTTGAAAACCCATAAAATGCCCCGCAAAGATAATGCACATAAAGAAGAAACAGCTTCCACATCAACCTGTTCCTATTGTGGGATTTTATAACTCTTCTTACAAAATGAATAACATTCTACGTACATATTAAAGCATATACAGTCCCTTGAAGGAAAGGGAAAAAAAAAAGACAGTCAAAATCGAAGTTGTTTCATATGATGGCTAATTACAAAATTTGCAGCATAGTTCTAGCTATACCATAACTAAATGGCAGCACAATACTTTACAACTTATTAAACAAACTTTACCGTCTGATAGTGAGATATATCAGCCGCACTAAGCTTTCCACATCGAACACGCATATTATCTATCTTTTGCCTTATAAAAGCGTCCTTACGCTCCTCGTTCTCGAAATACTTAGAACCTTTGCTCATTTCATACACAACCCTTTGCACTTTCTCTTTGTCAACTCCATCCATACCTTAAACAAAATTAATAAAAGGACTATGATCAACAGCCGCAACTTGAAATTGGGGAAACTAATAACACTGGTTCGGGACCTTAATTAATTGAACACATTAACCCTAGATTTTAATTTTCACAATTTTTTTTGGCATTTTCGTAAGAATAATTGAGATCAAAGTACTACCAGCTTTAGCGTTGGTGTAAACTGTGTGATAAGACTGCCATGGCCGAGCACTGTTGTTGCCATCTTCTCTGTTTGCCATGTCGCCCCTGTTCGGCTTTGAGTGCTTAGCTTTTGAAGCATTTGCATAAGCGGCAGGGAATGCGCCAAATTTGAAAGGTGGGCAATTATGTAAAATATGGAATTATTAGGGAGTAATGGGCTAAAAATAGCTTACATTTTAGTTAATCCTTTGCTCTGTACGGACAGCCCAACTGAATATTAAGCTCACATCCAACTAGTCTAATGTCTTTAATTCAAGTTATTTCTTTATCATTTTTAGTTATTGCTGCTAAATTAAGATTCTGGGTGCTTCTTGATTTTAGTTAAATCTTAATGTTTACATTTTTTTTCACGTTGAGATTTATAACTAGAACGTGTGTTTATGTTTAAAAATTTTATATAATTTAAGACGAATGTGTTAGCTGTTGCAAGGAGCCAAAAATAGACAAAGAAGAGAAGCACGACATCACCAAAAACAATAATACAAAGTGGGTAGCTGTGAGAAGGAAAGGGCAAAAATGTAAATATTTTTACTTTAAACGACACAGCATAGCGATTTTGGTTAAAAATAAAAAGTTGTCAATTTAGCTTCTAATATTGAATCATTATTTCAACTATTAGGTTATGCGCGCAATTTTTCCACCACCTTTTGCAAAAATTGTCTTTTTTTTCGTCCAAAAAAAAAAATTATGTCATTGACTCGTTCTTATTTTAAGATAAAATAAAAATAAATTAATTTATACATCTTTTTATTTTATTTTTACTAATACTTTGTTTTTTTTTATAGATTGATTTTATATTAAATTGTAAAATATTTATAATTAATTATTGTAAAACTCTAATTTGAGTATATTACTTGTTATATAAGTAGACAAATAAATTGACATACAAGAAAAAAAAATATATCTTTTAAAATTTATAATAAAAAAAATAGTTTCTCTTATATTCGAATCATATATTTTTATAATTAAAAAATAAATTTTACATTATTTTTCTTTAAATACTGTTCAAATTAAATAACAGTAATTTAAATTCATTCAACGTTAAACGTTATATGTTACATGTTCAAATTATTGAAATGTTAGTTTTATTATTATAAATTTTATTTGTATTATTTTTTATAATTTTAATATATATGTGTGGAATAGACCATGTGTTAAGTGTGATATTTAATTTTAGTAAATGTTTCGAGATTTTGTAGTCATGTTACAATAAGATATTCACATGTTAATTTTATTATTATAAATTTTAATGATATTATTTTTGATAATTTTAATAGACCATGTGTTCCTCAAGCAAAAAAAAAATTAATAATAGACCATGTGTTGAGTGTGATATTTAATTTCACTTAATCTCCCGAAATTTTGTAGTCATACTACAATAAGATTTTTACATAGATACACACTCATGTAGTACCATTTAATATTATTAAATACAATTTATAATTATTATTTTTTCTTTAAAATTGTTTATAGGTAATATTTATTGTGTATGACCTACTTGAATACCACTATTACAAGAAAGTTTTTAAGAAAGGCTGGAGGATCGCTACGAAATTACTTAATTTACAGTCTTTTTAGACATAACTTTTTTAAATAGTAAGTACCTAATTAAGTAACAAATTAACTACGATAATCAAATGTGGAGAAAATAAATAACAAATGGGACACAAATTTACGTGGTTCAAAGGCCTAATCCAAAGACAAAGACGAGGAAAACAATTCACTATTTTAAATGGTGTCTTCAAAGTAGGTACAAACTCTCAAATATTTCCAAAATTTCAATACACCCAATTTAAAAATTTATCTCTAATAAACAAGAGAATAGTAACTACCAAATATGTTATCTTCAATACTTTGAAACTACCAAAACGAGCTTCCAAACCTTTTCTCTCACACACACACACATACAAATTGCAACTCTTTAAACGAAGTTATTATGATGGTTTTTATGGCTTGGTTTCATCCTTTATTTACAGGACAATTTGTGTGCAAGTTATTAAGGGTTGGTTGCACAATTTTTTGATTAGCTTACCTACTTTTGAAACTAAAGACAACCACCAAAGATGAATTTTACACTATCAATTATATACCAAAAGTCTCTATTTGTTGCAAACATTTAATGGGCAGCATCTCCTTTTTGACATGTTAGCAACACTGCTTAATTAGAGCCATAAGTTTTCAACAATTTTCACCTTGGATCAAACTGAGCTAATAACTTCAAATAATTATTCTCCTAATCTTCGCCTCACACCCATAGGAATTCAAACTTGATCTAGTTCAAACAATCTTTGAACATTTGAACTTGATCAATGACACTATCTAAGTCAACATATCACAAATGTGGTCAAAATTACCATCACTAACCACCAACCTGTCATCATACCAACATATTAATCCAACATCTACAATAACCATAATGTACTATAGAATTCAATTCATAGCCTACCAACATCATTTGTGAGGACCATAAATGCACATGCTTGTATTACTAACGGCTTGTAACTATATAACGATTTATCCAGTCTACAAACCCAATTTTCTTTTACATCAACTCCAAATACATTTGGTTGAGTCCTTACAATTTTCTCTTCCAAATCACAACATAAAAACCTTATTTTGACACAAACTTGAACTAGTTCCAAAACAAATGTTGCATTCAAGGCCAATACCATTCGAACTGCATCATTCTTCACAATAACAGAAAAACACAACTATAGTCAGCGCTCCATTTTAATCATAACTCTTTGCTATTAAAAACACCTTGACAAGAATAATACCGTTTTTAGAAAATTTATCTTTCTTAACAAATATTCATTTGCATCCAACTGTTTTATTGACTTTAGGAAGCTAAGCTAACTCTCGTTCATTCTTTTGAAGAGATTGTATCTCCTCTTCCATTGCACATTTTCATTATGATCATTTAACATTACTAATGTCCTCTTCATAAGTAGCCGAAATATTATCATTCATTATTGGAAGTGTATATGCTCCAAAATTACAATTATAGCGATGTCCTTTTGTCTTTTCAATTACAAATGAATATTGTTGCTGTTGAGGTTCTCGAGTCAACCTTTCCATCATCAATTGTTGTTAGAAATCTATTGTCTTTCTCTATGGCTTCAACTGGATTGACTGACACATTTCCAACTCCACTTGGTGCGAAATACCATTGGTCTGCTAATTCTTTTTAAACTGTACCTCCAAAGGAATTATGCCTTTGAGTTCCGTTTATGGCAAATAACTAATGAAATGACATTCATATGTAACAACCTAAGCTCAAATTATCTTTCCCAACCCAGCATTGGATAATAAACACCAAAATTTCTCTAGTAGCATTTAGTTCATGCATTATACCATCCATTTCTATTATGGAGTATTTTTTATTATAAAGTGTCGAACAATTTTTTCACAATAACATATTTTTAATGAGCCTTACTTTATTTTATTATGCAAAGCTTTTTTACCAATATGTCCAACACACATATGCTATAACCTCGTTGCTTCTCAATGTTCTGTAAAAACAGTAGTTGCTTCACCAACAATTGTACTTCCTTATAGATAGTACAAGTTGTTTCTTCTCGTGCCTTTGATCACTACAAGTGCGCTTGATACAAATTTCAAGCCTTCACCTCTTATAGTCATTGTGAAACCTTTTGTTTCTAAGGCTCCCAACGATACGAGATTCTTCTTCAAACTCAGTACATATCGAACATCTGTCATGATTCTGGTTGATCCATTATGAATTTTCAAATAGATTGTATATATCCCTATTTTTTTTACATGTATTATCATTACCCATGTAAATAACTCCAATATCAAGCTCTTTGAAGCTTAAAAATCACTCCCTATTGGGACATATATGGTAGGTGTAACTCGAATCCAAAATTCACTTATCAACATGACATGTCAAAGACATGCTAATCAAGGAATAATGTGATTCATCATCTCCTTTATCAATTGTACAAGCATTGAAAATTTCCTTATTTTTCTTTCACAACTTAGGACAATTAATTTTCTAATGCTCCTTTTCTTGATTAAAGAAATATTTATTTTTGACAAGTCTTGCTTATGACTGTGACTTGCCTTTTTTTTTTTCCAGGTCCATGGCTCAAATAACAACTTGTTGCTGCCAATACTTCTGTCTTCGCCTCTCTATGATTAATTATATCATTTATGGTTTCATAGCTATGCAAGGCTATATAAATTTTATCAAATGAAACTTGCTCTTTTTCATGTAGCAAAGTGATACTAAGATATTCATAATCATGTAAATTTAACAACATTAAGACATTATCTTTATCACTAAAATGCTTTTCCAAATTGAACAAATTAGCCAATAATTTATTGAAAAAATTAATATGATCGCTCAATAACGTATCGGGTTTATACGTAAACCTATAGAGTTTATTTTTCAAGAAAAAATGATTAAGTGATCTTTTCGACATATATTTATCCTCTAATGTCTTCCACAATTTCTTTGCTGATGTTTCCTTCACAATAAAATATTTTTGGTATTTAGCGAGATACAATGGAGACATGCCTAACGATTAAGCTTTGCTCAATATTTCTTATCAATGTCTTCAAGTTTATCCTCAACAACATATTTCAACTCTTATTGGCACAATACATCAAGTACCTCACATTATCACATACCAAAATTATACCATCAAATTTTTCCACCCTAAATTTTACATTTGTCACTGTAGTTTTAACTCGTGTTGATGAAGTTGGTGCTAGAGTTGAAGCCACACTATTTGAAGACTCCAACATACTTTTTTTCACTCATAAATCTGCAACAACATAATTTGTTGAATATAGATCGAATCAACTCTATCACTTGTTATGCAAGATCCACTTGAATACTATTATTTTAAGAAAATTTTCAAGAAATATTGAAAAGTCACAACGGAACCACTTAAATATCAATTTTCTTAGACATAACTTTTCTAAATAATAAATACCTAACAAATTAACTACGATAATCAATTGTAAAGAAAATAAATAATAAAATAGACACACAAATTTATGTGGTTTAGTATAAGCCCTAATTCATAAGCGAAGATAAGAAGAATAATTCGCTATTTCAAATGATATTAACAAAATGATTATAAACTTTCAAATATCTTAAGATCCAAACAAACAAGAGAATAGCAATTATTATATATGTTATCTCCGATACTTTAAAATTACTAAAATAAGGTTCAAAATCTTTGCTCAATCTCACAGATTACAACTTTTGAAATAAAGTTACTGAGATGGTTTTTATGGCTTGATTTCATTCTCTTTTTATAAAAATATGTGTGCAAAAGAATTAACTGCTTAATTTTTCAATTAGCTGCACCAACCTTTAAAACTAAATACAACAACCAAAGATAAAATTTATACTCTTAATTATACGCCTAAGGTCTCTATTTGCTGCAAACATTTAATGGGACAGCATACCCTTTTAGATTTGTTAGCAGCATATATATTGCTCAATTAGAGTTGCATATTTTTCAACATTATTTTTACTACTAAGTTAAATATTTAATATATTTAAAAGACATAAATTTGAAATAAATAATTATGATGACATGCCATATAATAAGAACATATTACCCCACATAAAAGCAGTTGAATTTTATCATTGCCTTTACCATAATTAGTTTTATGATATTGGAATTAATATTTTAAGTTAAGGTTTAAATTTTGCCTCTCATTTTATGATGATTTTTAATTTAATTTAATTTTCATCTTTAAGATAAAATAAATTTAGATATATAAAAATGTCAAAAAAAAATTCAATTAAATTTTACATTAGCACTAGCATAAGAGTGAGCACATAATTTGATAAATTCATTTAAATTGAAATTTTTGATATAATTTATTTAATTTAGATCAAATTACATTTACAAATTTTATAGCTTCAATAGTTTTAAATTAAAAAATATAAAATTCATTCAAATTGATAAATTTTATAATTTATTGTAGTCAGATCAAGAAGTTTATGCAATCATATGTGAAAGTTTATAAGAATTATGAGTACTCTAATATAAAAAGATTAACTTAATAAGTAAAAATATTCATATTTTTTATAAATTTTTTCATAATATTATATTTTATTTATGTGAGACAATTTTTTTTAACTGTTTATTATAATAAAGTTGTTTTTACTATACGATTTGTCAATAATTTATTGTAATCAGGGCAAGAAGCTTATGCAATCCTGCTTTAACGACGTTCCTTTTACTATACGTATCTTTCTTGCCTTGTCCCCAGCCACCAACCCACACTTTGAATCTCATTAATAGATATAATGGAAATCACATTAAAGTGACGTTATAATTAACATAATTCTGATAGGAGTATTTGATTTTATTTTTAACATGTGGAGCTCATCGCTAGTAAAAAAGGATAAGAAAAAGAAAGGAAAAAAAAAAAAACTATATGGGTGTGTCAAACTTTTACTTGCATCACTACATGTAAAGATTATAATTAAAAAAATGTAAGTTAAGGTGCTCAACAATGACTAAAATATATTACGAAATAAAGGTTACTAAAATCAGATAATAAATATTGGGTGTAGTATTATAATAATACTATAATTTTATTAGAGGTTGAATTTAATTAACCAATTTTTGAGTTAATGAGAATAAAAATATTAATTATTTTAAATATATAATTAAGTTATATAATTTATTAATTAAGTATAATAAAAATACTAATTTTATAAAAATGTTGAAGAAGTAAAAGAAATACCAAAACAGTAGTTTAAATATAATTTTTTTAAATTTATTTGACACTTTTATAATGGTAATATTTTTATTATATTTAAATAAAAAATTACCTAATTAAACTATAACTTTAAAATAATTATTATTTTTATTCCACATAAACATAAATTAAATTAATCATCTCTTAAAAATTATAGTACCATTTCAATTATTATTCCATTAATATTAATATAATTCAAATAAATTTATTTTTGAGTTACATAGGCAATTGTCGCGAAAAGAAAACAAGAAAAGGCCAACGGTCACATTTTTTTGCAACGACATCGTATGCCGACTAACCCTCTCAACCACTTAATTAACCACCAGTCTACCACCTCTCAGAACAATATTCCCACGTTCCATTTCTTCACAACATCACCGCCAAAATCCACCCCCCAAATATAGTCATTGTTCATTCGTGTTTTCCTCATCTCACTCGCCCAATTTTAACTTGAATTTTATGTTCTTGAATTTATTTTTATAATTATTATCATCATCATTGATGAGATATGATTGCTATTAGAGGGAGAGCAGTATCAGGGTTATCTTCTCCGTCCACCGGCAAAGAGAACGGTCGATTGTTGTCTCCATCGAGGCGAATCTTGGTGAGCTTTCCCACTGGTGGTGGGTTAAATAAGTTGGACCGGAAAGGGTCGTTGAGAGTTGTGGCCATGGATGGATCCAGAACTGTGAGGTTGAGCGAAACGGACTTGCAAACAAATGGGCACGTTTCAGATTCGGGTATTATTCGCTTACCTATATTTTATTTGGGTTTTGTATAGTATGTTGTGGTTCATTTGCTTTGCTGAGTAATTGGTGGGAAAAATTGAAGTGTTCGCGCCAAATTGTATGCGAAATTGTTAAATTGTTAAATTGCAAAATTTAATTTTAAGAAGGTTTTAACTTGAAATTTTGGAGGTTAATTTCTTATGTGGTTTGTTTGATTAGGTAAAAACCAGAGCATGTTGTCTAGCATTGGAAAATCAACCAACATTAAGTGGCATGAATGCTCAGTTTGCAAAGAAGATAGGCAGAAGTTGCTTAAGCAAAAGGGTTGCGTAATATGGATCACTGGCCTCAGCGCATCAGGTTTGTTGATTTTTTTTTATGTCATATGGTATATGAGAGGCTGTTGAAATTTTGAAATCCGATTTCCTCGGTTGATATGTTATGCAGAGATATGTTGAAGTCTTGAGTCTTGACCAATGCTTAACTGATTGCATTATTGATGTTGAATTGTTTATTGCTGAAGAATAACAAAACTCAGATGTTTGTGCCAAAATTTTGTGTATTATGATGCACTTTATGCATGCTGCTTACATTAAACTATGATTTACATTTTTAAAATTTAGGGAAGAGTTCTGTAGCATGTGCTTTGAGTCAGATCTTGTACCGCAGAGGGAAGCTATCATACGTTCTTGATGGAGACAATGTTCGGCATGGCCTGAATTGTGACCTTGGGTTCAAGGCAGAAGATCGTGCTGAGAACATACGGAGGATTGGTGAGCCTTAATTTCGTAATATTCAATATTCATTTCCTTTGTGGAATCAAGGTTTCAAAAGGTAGAAACGGGGATGGTTGCCCCAAATGAAGCAAGGTGAAAGCCTTAAGGCCGTGTGAGGCATAAACCTCACTTAAAATATAAAAAAATGCATGAAATTATTAGCAACATGTTATGCAGAGTATAAATATACTAAAAGTTAAGACACAAGTCATAAAATATATATTAATATAAATAGTTTAGATATAAAGTCACAAACCATAAAAATAAATGTTTAAATTGCTAGTCAATATTCAAATAAAATCACAAAATAAGTTTCAAATGAACTACAAATAAGTTTCAAAACATGTTTTAATATGATGGTCATTTTTTGTTTTATTATCTTCATCTCTAGAGTCTAGGAGTCTTTTTGTTTCTTCTTCTACTTTTTCATTTAACGAGCTCCTGGACTTTATGTAAAAATTTGGACCTACCTTAAAAACAGTACAATTTAGTTCTTTATATGCCTCATGCTGTCTGTAAAAGCCATAAGCCTCAAATTAATGAGATGAGGTGCTAGCCTCAATGCCATCATCAGCCGCCTCACTTGAAGGCAGACCTTAATTTTTTGGAACATTGCTTGGAATTAGCTCTCTTAGTTGAAGTACTTTCTTGAAGATAGAATATTTGGAGGCAAAGAATTACTTTGGCTTGTTGAAAAGGAGGTTCATAAATTTCTCCTTTTCAATTCTTATGTTTTGCAGGTGAAGTAGCAAAGCTTTTCGCAGATGCTGGAGTTATTTGTATTGCCAGCTTGATTTCTCCATACAGAATGGACCGAGATGCTTGTCGTGCTTTGCTACCTGATGGTGGTTTTATAGAGGTCATTAATTCATAAATTTTCACTCTTGAAAAGAGAAATGAGTGTAAAACATAGTTTAAATTGATCTGTTGCTACTATTAGTGCATAACAACTGTATTGTGACAGGTATTCATGGATGTTCCGCTCCAAGTTTGTGAGGCAAGAGATCCAAAGGGCCTTTATAAGCTTGCACGTGCTGGAAAGATCAAAGGTAATTTCAGACTCTGGTTTTATTCTGGGTTGATTACTAATTACTAGTTTGTAGATCTTGACAGTTGATACCCTTCTGAATGACAATTCATTTTCAGTCATTATTGGTGTGAAACGTCCAGTACTTTTTGTTAAACTGAAATATTCATTATCTATATAGAGGTCCTTTCAATTGAGAAGATTATTTGACTTCAAACAAATTTATACATCTATATATTTATTTTTAGGTACTCAGCTAAACCATTTCCGCATGGATTGTCGGATTATTTTTTCTTGGCAGTTCTAGTCCATATGTATGTTGATTGTTTCTTGTGTTCTATCTATTAATTTGCAGGTTTTACAGGCATTGATGATCCATATGAGTCGCCTTTAAACTGTGAGGTATTTGTGCTATTTCAGAAAAATACAATAATGGGTTTTTGAGGCATGGTCCTTGAATGCAGCAGCAACTTACAAGAATTGATCTGCATGCTTCAATCTACTTGAGCTGCTTTTGTGTGACATACCTCATCCTAAAAGTTGGCTGTAGATTACATAGCTGCTTGTAGGAAGGATTATATTGCTAGTTTCTTACTATTTTAAACCAATGATTATATTGGTTTATCTAATATCTACTCCATTGGATGGTCTTAAGACACTCACAAGTGTCTCAATTGTCCAATTTATCTGTGATACAACGAGGTAGTATGATTCACAGAAAATTGTCAGTTTGCTACCAAAGAGGGGGCTTATAGCCGGTGTTTTTCCTGGCAATGAAGGATCCTAAGCAGAGATTATACTTATATTCTTATTACATGATGGTCAATTTAAGAATCAAACCTTTTTTATTTGACCATAGAAACCCAAGTGTCTCACTAATTTCAAGGAACTTTAATAAATAATACAATGAAAGAATAACTTGTCATTGTTTAGAATCACATTGCTATCAATAGAATAGCTCCAAAAGCAAACTATAGCCTGTATATTGATAAATCTTGTTGGCAGTGCATAAAAAAAGGACAGATAAGTTGGATAGGGATCTTCTCCACTTGATTGGTTGCAAGTAAAATTTTATTAAAAAAGATGATTTATGTTTTGAAATATTATTATTAGTTTATTCTTCTGTTGTTGTTATTCCTGAATTGTTTGTCCTGCCAGGTATCACCATATCAACCTCTGTTTATGTTCAAAACAAGAAGCTTGAATTGATTTTCTCTTGGTTGTTTTGACACAGATATTACTAAAGCATAAAGGAGATGTTTGTGATTCCCCAAGTGAAATGGCTGAAGATGTAATTTCTTACTTGGAAGAGAAGGGGTTCCTAGAAGCTTAAAATTATCAAATTTCCTACGCTCTTGGAAGTTATTTGAAATTGTATGGAGTTATTCGTAACAATTGGAGCTTATCAAGTTAGATAAAAGATGAATATTAGTTTCACTCAAATTTGCAGTCAAATTGTTTACTAGTAATTTTTTTTTTTTTTAAATTGAAAAGTTGAGCTTTAAGTGCAGTATGGTAATACCGTAATGGTAAATTGTATTGTGTAAATTTGAGTACAACTGACATTCCTCATGATAGGCAGAGGGCAAGTGATGAGGTAATCCAATTTGTCATTTGGTTCTAACTACGCCTTAGCAGCTGCAGATCAAAAGAAGAAAAAAAATTGTAAACTGAGGATAACATACGTGGAACAAAAGCAAATTTTCTCTCCTTGTTTTATATTTTGTTTGGGGAAATGAAAAGGGAAAAAAAAAAACAAGGATTTCCTTTATTTATTTATTTTTTGGGATAAATATTGAAGTAGGATATCTTGGAGGTAATAGGTGGAATGCTGAAGAAAAGTTTATTAATTTTAATTATCGAATCTATATGTATTGCAATCGAGTTAGGGTTATTCTTTAGTTTAAAGAATTATTGGTTTATCATTTAACTCATTCATGTTTGATTTTGAAAATATATATATTATCAAAAATATATATATGTATATTTTGACAATATATATTATCAAAAATATATATATGTATATTTTGACAATATATATTATCAAAAATATATATATGTATATTTTGACAATATATATAATGTGATCATTTTCTTTGTTTTCTTAATTAATAAAAAATATTGTTGATTATTTTGTAGACATGTCTATTATGTATGAGTAGTATTAATATATGTTTGAATATGATACTCTTTTGTTTAACTCATGTATTTTTTCCCGATGCCTAATAATTAAACTTAAAAAAAATATTAATTTTTTCGTATCATAAAATTGAAAAAATAAATAATATATTTTACTTTGAAATGTTTATGTATAATCACTACAACAACAAAAGAACAAAATTAATATGTTTATAACTAATGTTATTGGACATTTGATGGTTTCAAGCTTTTGGATGCTACTATAAGTTGTGAATGTACATACATGTTAGTAAATGTACAATTTTAACATTACTTTTTATTTCTATAAAAAAAAAACATTATTTTTTTTTTATTGATTTTGAATTATTGAAATGACATCTACAAATGTTAAACCATCTAATATAAATAGAGCTATGGAACAAGACATAATGTATAGAAACTTGTTAGACCGGCTTTTTTTTTGACAAGTTCAGAATCTTTGATATCATGCGGTGAGGAATAATCTAGAATCAACTACCACCGCATATAGATAATGAAAGTTGGAAAAGAAAAATAATTAAAGACGACGACGAAAAAGAAAAACAAAAAAAGAAGAGAATCAAGTAATTACCAATGATCCTCAAACATCATAGATTAATCATTCAGTTGCTTGTACAAACCCATTTTTCAATAACAACAAATTATATAACACTAATTATAATCTAATAAGCACTAAAGAACATGAATAGCCTAATAAAGAGCCAAGAGGAGGTGTATAGCCTTTTTTTTTTTTTTTTAATTATATTTTATGCCCTTAACGTATTAAGTGTTAAATTATGAAATAATAGCTACCAACATAAAATGACAGTCACTAAATACGACATCTACCGACAAAAACGATAGGCGTCTACTTTTCTTGAATAATTTAATTCATAGATTGCAGCTATAATTGTAGCTACAATATCTGTAATATTATGTGAAATAGTTGTAATCTATTGCCTATATAAACCATGTATAAATTCATTGTAAATTTAAAAAATGAAAATAAAAAGCTGATCAAAGAATAAATTTTGAATCACTTGGTTGTTTCTTCATGGTATCAAAGCTAATTCATTGCTCTATACAAATTTGAAGCCTTAGTTATCATAAATTGAGTTTTCTTTCTTTGAAAAAAATACTCCAACAAACACCCATATAAAACTTAATTTAAAACTCAAATTTTGAAACAGTATTTGTCTTACCTAATTTTACCAGATTACTCTAAACAAAAATCTGAGCATTTTGGTAAAATTAGGGTGGAAAAAAAGATCATAACGCGCTTCCATGCGCCACCAGAAGAGAACTACAAAAATCCACGCACCTCCACGCTCTGTCACACGCCGTCTGGTGGTTGAAGATGCTGACGTAACCGGTTCGATTCGGTGATGTGTTGGTCCGATTCGTACAAGTACGGTCCGGTTGAACCAGAGGTCCATTTGAACCCGGTTAGAACCAGTGGTTCGGTTTGAACACGGTTTTTCATCCGATTTGGTCCATTTCACTCAGTTTGGCCAATTTTATCTGATTTTCACCCGATTTGGTCTATTTTATTAGATTTTGATCCAAATTAATCAATTTTTATCCGATTTGACCTAAATTAACCAATTTTAACCCGATTTGATCCAAAATTTATCGTTTTTATACAGTTTTGATTCAAAATTATCGATTTTAAACCGGTTTGATCCAAAATTTATCATTTTTGTACGATTTTGATCCAAATTTATCAGTTTTAACTCAATTTGATCCAAAAATTTACCATTTTTATACGATTTTGATCCAAATTTACCATTTTAACCAGTTTTGTCCCCAATTCAATACTATTCAAATTGTTTTTTGGAATTTTATTTCTAGTTCTGAAATTTTCACATCATTCTCTAGTATCTGTACTATAAAATCATGACAGATAATACAATTTTACCTTCGATTATTGTACAATCTATTTATTCTGAAGGTATTTTTAATACCGAAATCATACTTACTGAAACAAATTATGATGTTTGGTCTTAAATAATGAAAATGCATGTAGTTGAGAGAGAGAAACTCTCTTATATTCATGAGAAAAAATTGCAACAAAAAAAAGGAGTAAAAGGGTACGATAAGTAGTATGCTGAAAATAAAAAAGTGAAGATATGGCTCCTAATGTCTATGAATCCAAAAATTATGAAGCATTATTTACGCATACCTACTGCTTTTGAAATTTGGGATACTTTGACAAAAGTATTCTATGATGGAAGTGACAAATTACATGTATTTTTCTTAAATCAAAAAGCCTTCATTTCTAGATAAAATGAAAAATCACTCTCAGAATATTATGGAGAGTTAACTAAAATCTTTCAAGAACTGAATCATCGTGATAAGGTGGTTATGAAAGATCCAGATGATCTAAAATTGTATCAAGAGTTTGTTGAAAGACTGAGAGTACATATTTTTCTTGTTGGATTGGATGATGTTTTTGAGCAAATTCATGGAAAAATTCTACGAAAAGAAAGCACCCCAAATTTGGAAGGATGTTATTCATTGATTCGGAGAGAGGCAATACGTCAGAATACCTTAAATGAAAATTTTGGAGACTTTGATACTTTTGCTATGATAACTCAAAATCATTTATTTTCAAATCAACGAGAACGAAAGAATTTAAAAATGGTTGTTGATAAATCATCAATCAAATGCACCCATTGCCAGAAAAATGGTCATACCAAATATCAATGTTTTAAGATTGTGGGATATCCAGACTGGTAGGATTGTAATCGAGACACTCGAAAGAAAAACTCGATTGAAACTTTCAGGAAAAATTCTTTAGCAATCCGAACTAATCCAAACGAAGCCACCTCATTATGATAGAAATAATAAGGATGTGAAAATAAGACTGGGAATAAATCTAATTATGTTGAGGCAATTATGCCTTTCTTCAAGGCACTTCAAAAAGGAAAATAACTTGTTCTTGGCTGATTTAACCAAAACAAGGTTTCATCGATATGAAATTTGGATCTATTAAATGCCGGTTTGGCATCATAATAATATATCAGAGCCAAATCGATGCTTTGATACTGTTCAATAATAAACAAGTTGTTGCTGTTCAAGATGCAAAGGCCAAATAACCAGACATGTCACTTGGACTTTGTGAAGAAATGTAGTTACAACTTGAAAGATCTAGTATTAGGATATCAAGCAAGTTGGGCATACGAAATATCTATGCACCAACTTGAAGGGAGTGTTAAATTATGAAATAATGGCTACCGACATAAAATAGCGGTTACCAAATACGGCGTCTATCGACAGAAACGATAGGCATCTACCCTTCTTGAATAATTCAATTCATAAATTGCAGCTATAATTGTAGCTATAATATCTGTAATATTAGATGAAATAGTTATAATCTATTACCTATATAAATCATGTATAAATTCATTGTAAATTTAAGAAATGAAAATAAGAAGCTGATTAGAGAATAAATTCTGAATCACTTGTTTGTTTCTTCATTAAGTTTATTACAAATATGCACGTAACGTTTATAAAATTACAAACGTACTTATAACGTATTTAAAACTATAAAATTATATAAATATTTTTTTATTTATAAATATGTTATAATTTATAAACTTATGTGTATGTTTGTAATAAATATGTCTATAATTTTAAATTTTGAAATATATTATGAATATGTTTGTAATTTTATAAATAAGCGTGTTTATAATAGACCAATGCGTTAAAAACATAAAAAGTAATTAACCTTTTTTTTTTTTTCCATAAAAGATTTTGGTAGACAAGCAGCTTATATATAGAGTTGCAAATGAATTTGCCACATGTACTATGCAGCTTCTGCTGATATTGATGAAATTGTAATTGAGAAACATATTCCACAGCAATCTCAAATGACACATAATTATGAGGTGGAAGAACATTGTGACGAAGAATTCATGGCCATGCTCGAACGATGAATTCGTTTTTTTTCCAAGAAAAAATGATAATTCGTTTTTTTTGGTAATTGACTTTCTTCTAATTTTATAACTTCCATTTTGCAGATCATGGAAAACGATGAAGCCCACCAATGCTGCTCCTGCAGTTGTCCGTCGTAGTAAAGTAGTCCTGGCAATGATTTCGGGGGTGGCATTCTTTATTATTTATATATTTATTTGTTTTTTCAATTTGAAAATTGGTTTTGGTGTAATTTTTATTGAATGTTTTAATTCTAGTTTCATATTGAATTTTTTTAAAAAATAAATTAAGTATATAATTGTGCTGAAATATTTCCCGTAATATAAAAATCTTTTGTTTTGGAACTTTATATCAAATAAGTGATATCATATTAAGGACTTAATTTGCATTGTGTATACGTGTATAAAGTAGATCATCAAAATGAAAATGAATCAATATAAATACTATACGTGATCCAAGTTCAAACAAATGGTGAATCCCTTACCAAGGGATTCACCTAAATGACTGGTTTTAAAATTGTAATATTCATTACTTCTAAAATATACTATTTATCAAACATTAAATAATTATATTTAAAAAAAATAGATACATTAATTTTATATTTTATTAATTTAAAATATTAAATTATAATTTATTTCAATAAGAAATAATAAATAATTTCTCGATCATAAATTAACCTTTGATATTATAACTTTAACCTAACAAACTTTTATATGTAGGTCATTAATATCATTTAAAAATTAAGTAATTTTCTTTATAAGTAAACTAATTTATTAATTTTTAATTTTGAGAATTTTTTGTAATTCAGATAGTAAATTTTTCAATCTTTTTATTAAAAATTTAAGTTTAAATTTTACCTGAATATATGAGTGTATCTTTTTTTATTTAAAAAAATTATGCTAATTCATTGAAAAAAATCTTTATTATTTATGTTGATTTTTTCCATCTTGCTAAAGACCTATACACCACTATTATAGAAAGTTTGGAGAAGAAAAACATTTTAAAATACTATCCAATAATTTGCCGATTGAAGTGTAGATCACAACCCGTTTGAGTTTTATTTTTAACTACTTACAAGCTCTAAACATAGACTCATTTTTAATAACTTGAGGATAGTATGTTGAATGCATACTTATAAATATATTTAACATATGATTAATCTCTATAACATTTTGAATGTATATTATTTTTTCATATTCTTAAAATTTATTTTATAATATGAATATTTTTAATTTTATATTTATGAAAATATATTTATATAAAAATTTAAATTAAAAATATGTGTTGAACATATATTTAAAATGTAAAAAATATCAAAGATATTCAATGGAGCCAAAAAAGAAGTTTAATAGCATCGCAAACTATCTTTTATAAATTAAGTTTTATTTTTAATCGCTCTGCATATTATAATATATATTTTTATAATATAAAAGAAATATTTTTAACACATATTTAAAAATGCGGTGTAGTTATTTTTTTTAATAATTAATAGTTTGGGGGGAAAGCAAAATGCAATTAATTAATTTCTCAATATAATCTTTTAATCTTATAATCATATAACTATTATAAAGGAGTAAATTTTACCCTTTTATATAAAAATGATTATCTTAATCCCATAAATAACATATCATATTCTAATTCTAATTGATGATATTTACTATAAGTATTAGTGTATATATTTATATAACATAATCTAATTATAAATTAATTTTAGTTATTTTTTAAATTATATTTTGTGTAAAAAATAATTGATTATATGGATTAATTATCTTTTAGTGGAAGATTTGAAAAACAAAACCAAAAGACTTATAAAATAAATGATTTAAAATTTATAAATTTTATCTTAGTGAAAATTTAAAATGAAAACATTAATACACTTTGGATCATTATAATAATTGTCTCTTATTACAAAATTAAAGAGAAAATTAAAAGTCTCCTAAATATATATAATTAATTATATGTATTAATTATCTTTTACCAAAAAAATTGAAAGGAAAAACCAAAAGACTCCTCAAGTATTTAATTTTTATGTTAGTTTGATTCTATGTGAAAAAGTTAATTGATATTTAAAAATAAAATTAAAAAACTCATGAATATTATAATAATTATTTATTATCGTATTAAAAGAAAAAATGGAAAGTCTTCTGCTAAATTATTATACTTAAACATAGTATAGTCCACAAAATGTGAATAAAAAAAAGAGACATTCTCCTTTTATATAATTTTATAATGCTTTCAATATTTTGAGAGTTTTAATACTTTTTCACATTTTCTTCGCATAATTTTAAATGATGCTTATGTTGAATGCATTGAGGTATTAATAACTATTACAAGAAAAATGATATCAAGGTAGTAATATATATTTTTATATGAGATTAATTATTATATATATTTTTGCTTTAATTACCTTATTTTAACTCACCATTTTGATTTTGATTTTGAATTTTTTCCTTTATGCATTTAAGAAAATATTATGTAGTTTCAAAATCTATTATTAAATAAATGAATTTAAGGTAGTTTCAACTTTCAAATACAAAAAATATATATATATATATATATAATAAAAAGAATTAATATTTCACGATCACATTTTATTTGTTGTATAAATACATAGAATATTTACACTCAATTGCTTCATCGACCCATATCATTGCTATTTGTTCTTAACAAGCATCAGCATTGTGTTTCTTTCCACTGTATCTCTCTTCTCTGTTTTGTATATATATGTCTGTTCGTATGAGTTTTTATTGGTTAATTGATTTGAAATTTAATGGACTTCAGGATTTTGAAGTAGCCAACAATGAACGCGGGGTTTGAAAATTCGCTCTTGCTGCTATTTTGTATCCTCTTCTATGCAGGTTATATATTTCATTTTGCAAGAAAATTAATTAAATATACTCCATTGCAGCTGGATCAAAAGAAAGCCAAAAAAGGTTTTATCTAGTCAAAGCACGAAAAAAAACTCAAGTTTAAATAACTGTAATTGAAATTTTAATATAGAATGAATAAATCATTAGAATTCTTCTGTTATGTTGTCCTATTAGATTATAAATATGTAATTAGAATACTTTTCTTCAAAAATAATTGTTTACCTCAATACTGTTGTTGTTATTATTATTATTTTCATTTAATTTGCTACTGTCAGTACATTAAGATGAGTTAGTTTCACGATGTAGCATCGTTTTAGGTAGGTGTTTGAAATTTTTACTATACACTTTTGTAACTTGTTATAAGACTGTAGAAATTCTACACAGCCACGTTGCTATGAATCGTGACAGAAATATAATATATATTAACTCAAATTAAATTGTGATTATTGATACATTTCAATTCTATGAATTTTTTCAGGATTTGAAATAAATGCATTATCGTATGATTACACGGCTAGTATAGAGGCAAGTTTTCTTTTCCAAGATCCAATAGGACAGTATCAATTTCAAAGGATTTTAATTTGCTTTCTTCTTTACTGTGTTGTCAGTGTCTGGCAAAACCTCATAAAGCACAGTATAATGGGGGAATAATAGTAAACCCAGAGTTGAATGAAGGTTTAAAAGGCTGGTCCACATTTGGTAAAGCCCAAATACAACTTGGAGAATTACAAGGCAACCAATTTATTGTGACTCATACTCGATCTCAACCTTATGACAGTCTCTCTCAGAAGCTTTACTTGCAAAAGGACAAGTTCTATACCTTTTCTGGTATTTCATACACTAATTTTTCCTACCTTAATTTAACTAGTATTTTTTCAATTACTTTACTATAATTATTTAATTAGATGAATTCAACGTATTTTTTAGAGTACTATTTTTCAATTATTTAAATATTTGATTTGGCTTCAAAATTTTGGTTATGATGAATAATGCAGCTTGGATACAAGTTAGTGAAGGAAATATCCAAGTTGATGCTGTTTTCAAGACGAGTAGTGGTTTCAAACATGCTGGTTCTGTCATTGCTGAGTCTAATTGTTGGTCTATGCTCAAGGGTGGTCTCACTGTTGATGAATCATCTACTGCACATCTCTATTTTGAGGTAATTAATTACTAACCTTAGATATGTGTGTGTGTGTGTGTGTGTTTGCACGTGCGCTCTTTTTTTTCACTCTAATTGGTTGTACAATTCTACTTTATATACTTGATTTAGTTTTAAGCTTCTAAAGTTTTTTGAACTCTACAGAGCAAGAATGTATCAGTTGAAATTTGGGTTGATAGTGTCTCCTTACAACCTTTTACTGAACTAGAGTGGAAGTCTCATCAAGATCAAACTATTGACAAGGTGATTTTTCAGTAGTGTTTTGAGTGCTAAGAGAGCATATTTTGACCCAAATTATGTACTCTTTGAAATCACTTTTAAGATAAGCATAAACAGAACCTTAGTTATATTAGCATTCATTAATGCCCACAATTAAATTACACACAAATTGCAATAACTTTGGTTGCAGGCTAGAAAAAGAAATGTTAGAATCCAAGCAGTTGATCCAAAAGGCAATCCACTAACAAATGCAACAATCTCAATCCAACAAAAGAGATCAGGTTTCCCATTTGGATGTGCAATAAATAAAAACATTCTAAGCAGCAGAGCTTATCAAAATTGGTTTACTTCAAGATTCAAAGTAACAACATTTGGAAATGAAATGGTACAGTACAGAAAGTTCTCAAGGCAAAATAGACTACTCAGTAGCAGACTCAATGCTTCAATTTGCCAAAGAACACAATATTGCAGTTAGAGGCCACAATGTGTTTTGGGATGACCCAACTTACCAACCTTGGTGGGTCAAGTCACTCCCACCAAAACAACTTGGTTTGGCTGCTTCTAAAAGAGTCTTCTCTATTATGTCAAAGTACAAAGGCCAACTCATTGGATGGGATGTTGTTAATGAAAATTTGCATTTTTCTTTCTTTGAGAACAGAGTTTTTCTATAAGTGGGCTTACCAAGCTGACCCAACAGCTACCTTATTCATGAATGAGTATAATACTATTGAGGATAGTAGAGATTTGGCTGCTTCTCCAGCTAAGTATCTACAAAATCTTAGAGAGATTCGAAGCTTTCCAGGACAAAATGGACGTTTTGGGATTGGGCTTGAAGGCCATTTCGAAACACTAAATCTTCCTTACATAAGAGCTTCACTTGATACTCTTGCTGCTGCAGGATTGCCCATTTGGATAACTGAACTTGATGTTATTAGCAGTCCTAATCAGGTAACATAAACTATATTGATCACATAACTTATGCTTGCAGCTTTCATTATTTACATTGGACTATCTTAAGCCTATCTACTTGTATATATGCTTTCTAAGCTCTATAAGTTCTTTTGACAATTTTTATCATGTTTGGTCCTGAAGGGCTTTCACAAAATCTCATAAGCAGAAACAAACTGACCCTTTAAGTTGTATATATTTACTGCTCCTACTCAAACTAGCAGAATTTCTAAGGCTGAAAATTAACCATAGAGATTTAGGCTTGTTTATTTGTACTTATGTTAAAAAAAAATTATGTTAAAACACAAAGAACTTTTAAGAAGAAGCAAGTTATATGTGCTTTTATTAGAACGCAAAATATGTGCTTTTATAAGCCTTGAAATAACTTGGGAATAAATTTTACCTCAAGGGTTTTATTGTTGTGCGTCCAGAAGCGTTTCTACAATGTCTAGAAAATTGACAATCCAGGTACATGGCAGGCATTGTACTTGGAGAAGATAATAAGGGAGCTAAGGTCACACCCTAAGGTGAATGGTATAGTGATTTGGGCAGTATGGAGTCCAGGACGGTGCTGGAGAATGTGTCTAACTGATAACAATTTCAGAAACTTACCTACCGGTAATGTCGTCGACAAATTGCTACATTAATGGGGCTGGAATACTTACATTTCTGGCAAAACAGATGCTAATGGTTTCTTTGAAACTTCCCTTTTTCATGGAGATTATGAAGTCAACACTAGTCACCCACAACAAGAAAATAATGTTTCCTCTTTGGTCTTCAGTGTGGCACCAACTACCACTACTACTACTTCATCCCAACAAACAAAACTGCTACTCCAAGTTTCTGCTTGAGAGCTTTATCCACAGTTTTAAGAAGATAAACCAAGGACTAATTTCCTTTTCATTTTCATATAAAAACATGAAGAAAAAAAAATGTTACTAATTTATAGAATTATGAAGTAAACCATTTATACTTTGATAATTTGAAGATTATGATATGTTATTATCATAAAGATTTAGTTTTATCTCTATTTTCTGACGTCATAAATAAAATGCTCTGCTCCTTTTTCCTAGTTGTACTGTAACAAATTACACTACAAAAACTTTTATTAGCAAGAAAAAAAACACTACAAAAAATTGAAGAACTTACAAAAAACCATGCATTTTCAAAAAACATTGGGGGCATTCCGAGAATCGAACTCGGGACCTCTTGCACCCAAAGCAAGAATCATACCACTAGACCAAATGCCCGATGGTTCATACTTTTGTGGATAACTCTTAATTAATAATGTTAAACTTAGAAGACACCTACCACATTAATAATAAAAATAATAATAATAAAAAAACAGAAGTTGTTTTGTGTTCTATGGGTTTCGATTTTAGAATATTAATTTATTTTGTTTAAATTATTAAACAAAAGTAATTATTGAACTCATTAGATGATTAGAAAAAGGAATTGGCTACCTATTTGTTTGCAAATAAGCCTAAAAATTACCCGCAAATTACTCAAACCCACATTTTTTTGAGCCAGGTAACTTTTGATCTCAACCACTTGATTCTCCTCTCTAGCTTCAATAAAAGGGCAAGAAATAGGCTAGAAGAGAGATAGGGGAGAGAGGATAAAAACAATTTGAAGAATCTGTGTTAACAAAAAACAGAGAAGGGCTGTGCCTTTCTAGTTTTTGCTCTTCAATTTAATATATATATATATATATATATATATATCTAAGAGAAGGCATGGCCAGCTTTGTTGGATGCACCCAAAAATGCACAGCTTGTACCAAAACTGTGTACCCTGTTGATAGGTTGGCAGCTGATTCAAGGACCTATCACAAGGCTTGCTTCAGGTGCCACCATTGCAACAGTACCCTCAAGGTACCCTCTAATTAAGAGCACGTTTAATAATTACAAATTTGTTACAATGCTAGATTTTGATCGATCATTTATAGAATTTGTTTTTACAAATCACATGCTGTTATGTTGATTGAGATTGTCACAAATTTGTAATGGTAACATATTTTCCTTAATTAATTATTTGATTTTCACCTTAAGGAAAATTATTCTTATAAACCACAAAAATACTTCAAAATTTAAAAAATAGGAAATTTCATTCCTTATAATATCATATTTTTTGTTGATTCTTTTTTATTTTTTCAAATAACCTCCTTAAAAAAAAAAAAAAAAAAAAATACTAAACAGTTACAAATATGAGTAACATTATTAATTGTCAAACATTTTGATTTTTTTGTTTTTTGAAGAAATAGTATTTGTATTGATAGATGTTAATGTTTGAACAATAAAAAAATTTCCCATATTATTGCTCAGTTTCAAACAAAATTATGAAACAACAGTAAATTTAAAGGTAATTAGGATGAGAAATAACTAAGTATAAATTGCAGATCAGCAGCTTCTGTTCATTCGAAGGGGTCCTCTACTGCAGGCCTCACTATGACCAACTATACAAGAGAACTGGCAGCCTGCAAAAAAGCTTTGAAGGTTATTAATTAATTTATAACTCCATTTACTTAATTATTTGTATATCCTAAATATATATATTAATAATATATTTTCAAGACTTACTTGTTGCTTATTTTCCATTTATTTTGCTATCAGGGACTCCAAAAATCTTGAAACCTGAGAAAACAACCGAAAATGAGGTAATTCTCTTAATTAAGGACTAATATAATCAAAGTTGTAGTTTTTCATCAAAGTTTACCAAGTGTAATTATTAACATTAAAAGTATAATTAACCACAAAATAAAAGTATATATGGTTGCTTGATTTACTTGCTTAATTTTCATCTAATACTTTATAAATATTCTTAGTACAAGTACCATAGAGACTAATGAAATTAGAGTTTTGGATTCAATTTAACAGAATGCAAAGATGGTGGCCAACATGTTTGCTGGCACAAAAGATAAATGTTTGGGTTGTAAGAAGACAGTTTACCTCACTGAGAAGGTAACACAAAATATGTTGCACCTCTTCTCTTTCAAAAACTAAATTTATACAATAACAGATATATATTGAAATTGTTTAAAAAATTGATTTGTTGATGATTATATATAATGTCACATGCGAAAAATGTGTATTCAATTCTATTGGAATTATGTGGTTGGAAGGTATAAATGATTGTTAAGTCTACTTTTCACAGACCTCTCACAAGCTTAAACTTTAGAAAAATTGGTGTCTAACACTTATTTATATTTAAGTAGATGTTGAATCTAAAAATTAGTACTAAATGTTAATTATGTGTGGTTCAACTAGTGGTCTGGCAGTTAGACTCATATTTTACTGTTTCAAATCTCACCAAAATATTGTTTGATATAAAAAAAAATTTGATATAAAAAAAAAAAAGTATCAATTGTATATGTTACTACGGAGTGTGAAGCTATAAATTAAAACTAATTAATTACAAAGAAAACTAAAGTTGTGGTGGGTTGGAAATGAAGGTTTCAGTGAATGGAACAGCATATCACAAAAGCTGCTTCAAATGTAGCCATGGAGGATGCACAATAAGCCCATCAAGCTACATAGCTCATGAAGGTAAACTCTACTGCAAGCATCATCACATTCAACTCTTCAAAGAGAAAGGCAATTACAGCCAGCTCGAGTCTGATCGTGAAAACGCCGACGTTTCCTTCCTTGATAATGTAGTTACTGCTGTGGAAATTGCTACTCAATGTTAAACTCCTTATGTTTTAATTTCCATGCATTGACAAGACTAGTCCTTGTTGTGTAACTCTTCCCTATCTAATGTCAATCAATTTTTTAAGGTACTTTCTTGTGTGTGAAATCTCTAGATGACTATAATGTGATATCATGCGACTACTATTTGATCGTGTAGAGACTTTCAAAAAAAAAAAGAATTTATTCATCCAAACCTTAAAAGCAGAAACATAACCAAAAGACCCACACAAAAAAAGTCGAGAAAATATTATTGGAATTCATTTTGTTTTGCCTTGTATATAAGACAGTGCTATCCAATACATAGTCTATAAAGAGGTTCAATTTAATCCTAAGAGTTTTAAAAATAAAACACCGTCATAAATTTGAAAAACAAAGTATCTCAAATTTTGGTACCAGAATGTCTTTGTTGTCCATATTGTTCTAGACAAATGGCCAATTATCTCAAGGACTATAGACTATAGTGTTCACAGGACAACACAATTATCCTCGTTGTACCCTTTCACAACCCGAAAAAAAAAAAAAAAAAAATCTAACTGTATGACACAACTCATTAATACATAAATTTTTATTTTTAATCCTTAAAAAAAACATATATTTATTTTTTTATAATGTAGCATATGTTTTTTTAGTGTTAGAATAAAATAAATATTTTTTTTTCTGAAAAAAGTTAAAAATAAAATCAGTTAAGTAATTTGATTATTTATGCATCAAAGAGGAAAAAAATAATTAAAAGAGTTTTTTTTTAATGATTAAATGATACTCAAATAGAGAAAAGAAAAATTCAATTTTTTTTTTTTTTTTTAATTAGCAAGGTTACCTTAAAAGAATATAATAAAAGTATTGTGATTAAAAATTCGAGTCCCTCAAAATGCACTTTAATCCTTCTTTTTTCAATTTCTTTTTTAAATATTCACCTATGTGCAATATTCAAGTACTTTTATCATTAAAATTAAGGGACAAATGAGTCCACTAACAGCATTTGAAATACTTATTTCCATTAATTATTTATGTTAACATTTTAGTCTAATAGTTTTAAAAAACTAAAACGTCATTTTTATTTATTTTTTATGTTTACTAATTTTTTTAACTGCTTTTTGGAAGAAGAAAAAAACGTATTTTAAAAAAGTGATTCAGTTGTGCAGGCACCCACCCTGAATTAAAAATAAATCCCACCCTGAATTAAAAATAAATGAGTTTCAAGGCTCATTGAACGAAAGCAATGGAATTCACTATCCATTGATAATGGTGAAAATCACCGACTAATGCAACAACAACAATCATATTAGAAAGCACCCAAAAAAAGAAAAAGGAAAGCACCAAAATGGTTTTCATCTTTATATAGTACAATGGGTTGAGAGAGGGCTCGTAACAACGTGTTCTAACCTCGCTCATGCATATTACATTAGGAGTTCTCCACTGAAACAATCCACACGATTTTTTCCTCCCTCTCCTTAGAAACTAGTAACCACGACCCTTCAACGAGTTGGGGGTAGGGGTTCAACATATATGTAACGAGTGGAGAGAAGCCATTTGAGAGTACATTGTGCTTTAGCTCAGTTTCTAGGCCAAAGAAATATTCTCAAAACCCAACTTGAATTCTCACTGTACATATCACGAGCAGCTTTTAGATATTCGATTAAACGTTGCCTTGTAATTTACAAGACAATGACATGACATGACCAATCTAAGAGTCCACCCACCATCACTGCAATCCACTTACTCTCATCTTTCCCCACCAAATACTAATTCCATAAACAGATTATCATTTGTGCTCAGCATTAATAGATACCACCACAACACCAAATGGATCGAAGAAATGGCTCGGAATCTAATATCATGAAGCACTTTTACTGATGCAATCCTTCAATAATTGTGCTGCAATTATCAGAAGCTCCACCATCTCAAATCCAGCCGCAGACACATAATCCATCTTCTCATTGCCGCTGCCATGTACATTGTCTGGCTCATTGCTGATGCTTTCACCTTGAGATTCTGTGTCTGCCTCTGCTGACCAACTAATTGGCAGGGAGCTTCTGAGCGCAGTCTTCACCAGTATTGCCTCATTAATAATCTCAGAAAGAGATTTTAAAGTGATGGTATTTGTATCTTCTGAAGTCACTAACTGTTTCACCTATGGAACAAACAAAAAATATTAAACTAATATATAATCAACAGGAAAACAATGCTCTGTTTCATATGTTACCTGCTCGGGTTTCATTTCTAACCCCTCTAGGCATTGAAAATATGTATCACATTTTGATACATTACTCAACACATTTTAAATTTATTTCATAAATATAAAGGTAAATAAATATTCTTATTATAAAATAAATATTGGGAACTTGCATTGAACATATGTTCACAATGCTATAAAAAATTGATAATATGTTCCGTACGAGGGGTTAAAAATAAAACTCTACTATACTATGTACTTAAATCAAACAATAACATGCAACTGAAATGTGCTTTAACAAGCACTCTGTAAACTAACCTCCAAAAGATTCAGTCGAAGCCTGTGAACTGAAGTAGCCAAATGCTCCATACTTTCCAGGCTTTCCTTGAGAGTTGCATTCTCAATCTTAAGTCTAAAAAAAAAAGAACAGAGATGAAAATAGAATAATACTTAGAAATAAGCGAACAGGGAGAAAGATCACATTTTAAGAGTAAATTTTTTTGATAGGTTGGTAGACATTTAACGATCATTTGAATGCATAAGAACCACCCATCTATATATACATGTGATGCAATTCAAAGCAAACTATTCTTTCTCAGACCTTGCAATATCCATGTTGTTGGACCTCCTACTGGATCCATCATCTTTCGCTTGAACTTCAGATTCATTTAATCTGAAGTCAAATGAACCAACCCAACGTGTCAAATTTGTTTTCTTCAGCAGGTTCTTTAACCTTCCTTCTCTTTCAGGTGTAATGCGTCTTTTATCCTCAACATCAATTGGCAATCTTTCATCGTTAATATTCTTACTGATTTTCCTGCACATGCACATCATTTTAATACAACTTTTGAGTTTCAAAGGATTTGAGAAGAAGACATCCACATCCAAAGGTGTAGAAACTTTTCAAGAACTCTTACTCCTTGAGCTCTTGATGTTCCTGCTTAACTTGTGCCAACTCCATTAAAGCTCTTACTTTTTCATTGGTAACCTAGACCAATAAATTAAATGCACCATGAATAAATCTATTTAACTGACAACATTAACAATAAATCAATAGACCTCAAAGAGCACGTATAGTATTGGCATGTCAAATTGGACCATGGCAGCAGTGATGGAGCTACGCTCAAGATACGATTACCACGCAGAGCCATTGATCGGCAATGTAAGCCACAGTATTAAAGGGCAAATATGAGGTTAAAAATAATATCTTTAGTTGATTAGTAGTTAAAACATATGTTGTACACCGAGTTCCCTTTTCTAGCCCTCTAAAATTAACTTTGCAAGTTTAGATCATTTTAGGCATAAATTTGAAAAAACAACGAAAATAACTCCCCTTAAAACTTATAATAACAAAAATAATACCCTTTATGTTCAAACTTATATTTTTACAATTAAAAAAAAAGATTGATATATTATTTTTCTTTAAACATCCGTTCAATTGGAATTGAACGACGGTAATTTAGACCCGTTCAATGTTGAATGTTCAATATTACACATTGAAATTGAACGTTCAATGTTATTGGAGTACTAATTTTATTATTATAAATTTTAAAGGTGTTATTTTTGGTAATTTCTCCATAAATTTTTATACAACTTTATGCCAGCCAATATTCCTCGACCATTAATTCCATGTATTAATTCATTATGATTTCAATACCAAACATTCAATTTAGAAGAATAATAGAAGCAAGGAACAAAGAATTTACTTGAAGTAAATTTCTCCGGAGATCTTCAACTTTTCTTTGAAGAGCTACATTCAAATTTCGATCCAGTAAATATCTTTCCTCCTGCTGTGATAAAAGTAATAATGCCGCAACCTGGAAAAAGATCTTACAATTAATAGGGAAAAGAAGAACCAGTGACTCCATTCAAAAGCATGCATTGCATATCACAAAATATAATAATAGGGATCAAAAAATTAGGGGGTGACAATCAAATCCTATTAACAATCATGTCGTGGCTGTGTGCTAGTTAAAAGTTCACAGTATCTTTGATCATGTTATCCATTCATTACAGTAGATAATATTAACACCTTTTTTTATAAGAAACATTATAAATATTTTTAGATAAAAATAATTACAACAATACAAAATGTGGACAATCACTCGAAATAAAAATCTAACTACAAGATAGCCTATTTTTACAAACCCCATCATATCTATTTAGGATATGCAAGCTCCCCATTTATAGCTTATAAGAAACTGAGAAAATTGATGAAGTTGTTGACCAATGGAAAGTAATTAATTCAGCAGATTCTAACAGACCAAATACGGTTAGAAAATAGTCAAAAATGGATAGAAAATATTGTGCATTAATTTGAAAATTTTATGTATTAATTAGTTTCATTCTTTCCCTTATTCCTTTTGTTTGTACAATTTATGTTTAGAAAATAGAACAAAATTCTTCAGAATACAATCAAATCGATCCATTTCACAAAAATCTTTTAAACTTTTTGAATAGAAGCCCATGATGAAACAAAAAATAAAATTTCTCCCATAATAGATTGTTATCACTTTCAGTTTTCTCAAAAATTCTACCATTCCTCTCAATATTAAGACCTTTAAAAGCATAAAACCACTAGAAAAGTTGTTAGGGTATGTAGTGCATAAATTATCTATAAAGTAGACACAGACCTAATAGGACTCAAACTTCCATAAGAAAAAAAAATACTAAGATATATGAAATCTCCAACAGAACAAACAAAATTAACCAAACTCGCACTGTCAAACAAGCTAAACAAGAAAGGAAAAATAATCAAGATTGAATAATGGATGATACCTTCTCTTGTAATGCTTGTGCAAGAGCTTCAGAAGTATCACCCATTCCAACAGCCACAGAATCTGAGGAGCTCAAGCTAACCTCCTGCGAGCAGTGAACACATAGGCTATCAACAGAGTGAACACATTTAACCAAACTCTCACCATCAAAAAAAGTAAAAGTAAAAGAAAAGGTAAAAAGAATTAAAATTGAGAAATAGACGGTACCTTCTCTTGTAATGCTTGTGCAAGAGCTTCAGAAGTATCGGTCTTTCCAACAGCCATAGAGTCTGCGAAGCTCAGGCTAACCTCCTGCAAGCAGCAGAGCATAATTAGCAAGAAAATGAGAGAAGATTTGCAGGGAACAAGCTGACAGATAACCAAATATAGAAAAACTTTAAACTTCAATAAGATATCTCAACCTTCATTTACATCAAAATTAATTTCGTACTTATAATTGAGTTTGTTGAACAAAGAAATTTTATAAGTAATATGTGACAAAGACTCTAAGAGCATAGAGCTCTAACTTAAATTTTCATTGTCCTGTCACCTGACCTTTTTCAAGTGTGGTTATTACTATAGGCAATAAATACAAGAAGAGGAAATAAAAATAACTATCTTTAATGTCTTTAACTTGACGACATTGATCTCAAAATCTACTTCAAAAACTGAAAACCATCATATTGTTCAGGTGCTAGGAAATTGATATATCAAAAAGAGACTTTAAAATCAGCAAAGGAGACAGGTGAGAAACAGCAAATCCTCTTTTGAGTAGAGAAGGGAGACGAGGGCATAGAAACCTGCATAAACTACCTGGGACGCTAAGTCATGGAGTACATCAGTACTTAAGTGTAGATCTCCACATTCTTTTTCTTCTTGATTTACTTCTCTCAAAGAAGGCCCTAGATATTGTCCCCTGCTCTCACCAAAGGGCCCAATCTTTTCCCCTATCATGTTAGCAAGTGATTTAATTTGAGATTTTCCATAGTCAAGCAAATTCAAGATGTGAACCCTATGCTGAGAATGGTAATGACGTAAGCCAGCAACCCCATCTTTCATAATCTCAACAGCAAGGATCTGCACTCAAGTCAACCAGAATTGAAGTGAAATAATTATGATGGCAATTGAGCAGACATCTGTAAAGACAGAAGTACTCACTATCTTCTTTTCAAGTTCACGAACTCTCCTCTTTAAATGCTTTTCTATTTCTAAACTCTACATGCCACAAAAATATCAACTCTTAGACAGAAGTAATGGATTCAATTGCCGCAAAATACAAATAAAATAAATAATTAAACAAAGCAAGGTCATAGAGAAGAAATAATCCATACCACCATAAATTTATTTTGAAGATTGTCAAGAGAATTCCTCATTGACTGCAGCTCTTCCTCTAAAGCACTCTGTCTGAAGAAAAGTTACTTGATTGCAGGTGGAAAATAGAATCTCAATTTAAAGACTATCTACTAAGTCAGAGTCGCATAGCTGTCCCAGCAGGCCACTATTTCAATAACTAATGTTACTTAAGAACTTTCAACAAAACACCCCCACCAAAAAATGAAGACTTGGTAATATACTTTCAATTTGCAAGAACCCATAAATGCATTCTCAGCCCAAATTTAAATCAAAGTGCATTTTGGTTAAATTTTCCATGCATATCTTAGAAAGCAACGAGCTGATAGAATAACAATTCTTCTTTCTCATTTAATCCAATCTAAAACCAGAATGTAGACTATAATTTTGCTAACCACAACGGCAAAAATCATAATCATGACATGCCCAATGCAGAAATTAGAAGCAGACGTAATTTATAAATAAGCTTTCAAAACAAAAGCAATATGTCATACAAGAATTATAGCATATATCAAGAGGCTAGCACATCCAAGTCCATTAATATAATTTAGAAAAAAGTATCATGAAGGTCCTTAGATTAGGTCATTTATGTCATTTGGTCTCTTAAATTATAATTATTGTCATTTAGTTCCTTACTTTTAGAAGAAGAAAAAAAGACTAATTAAGGACAAAACAAAACATATGATTTAATAATTTTTTAATTAAAATATTATTTTTAAGAGATTAATTAAGAACAAATTATATTATTTTAATGTTTTTTATATTAAAATATTAATTTAAAATTTTATTAAAATTATTTATAATCTAAAGGACCAAATGACACAAATGACATAATCTATTATTACCAATTTACCATTAAGCCTACAGTTACATTTCAAATCTTACAAAATGAAAAAGAAATCAAGATATCCGCGAATCGAGCTCCAAAAACACAAGGACTATAAAACTTACAATGTATTTAGCTGTTGATGTATCATTGAAACTCCATACTTCCACAGGATCACGCAAAAGGCATGCACATTTATCATCCCAACTAGTATCCTCAAATGTGTGAAGAGAATGTTGCTTGATCTCATAAAACTTGTTAACAACCTGTAATGAAGATAGTTTCTTATGAATCAAAGCAATAATATGATAGCAGAATTCAGTATAACCAAAAGATGGTGAAATATCATCGCAAATTCCAAAGCAGCAGAAAGCCAGAAAGTTCAACTTGATATAATATATGGCATATCTAAAGCAACCAGTGGTAAATAATTCACTTTTATTATGATATCACCCAAAGTTCAGGTACAAAAAGCATTAATTACATGAAAAAGAAAGAGGAAAACACAGGCAACAACCACCTTCTTGAAAGCCTGGTTCTGCTCCTCCTGCTTTGCTAAATTGGTCTGGAGTTTATGAGAACTTTTCTTTTGTTCTGAGCAATCTTCCACGAGCTCCTCCACTCTGTGTTATCAAGAATAGTATGCACAACCAAAGTTAAACAAATCTTCTAGCAATTGGAATCATATCTAAGGTGAAACATGCCCAAACATGACATTTGACATCAGAAAATAACGTAAATATTACAACTACATGACTAAATGAAAGCTGTACATGATTTAATGAAACTATATCCTGTAAAAAAAGTTTCACAACTATACTAAGCTGCATTTTATAAGTGCATGAGTTTTCAAGAAATGCAAAGACCCAAATTAATTTGCACCAAAGGATCACATAGAAAAGGTTCTAAAATCGGTATTTAAAATAAATAAATAAATAACCATGGTCATACTTCTTCTGCAGTTCATAAAATCTCTGTGCCATCAACTCCTCTTTCTCTTTAGCCTTCTCAGACTATTACAATTCACAAGCAGTGTAAAATCTTCAGAACATTACAATGAATGGAAAACTTTTTAAAGCATTGCATGTAACAAAACATTCTTCGAGTATTATAAAGCTTGGACTCAAACTCGATAATCGTAACCTCCATTATTGCATTGTCTCTTTCAGCAAAGGCAGCGGCAACGCAGCTTTGGAAAAATTTGACCTGCTTCTCTGCTTCCACATTCTAGAAAAGAAATTGTACAAATTAGACCCACATAAATATAAATGTGTCTTCAAAACCAAACAACCTAGGGAATCTTAAAACATCTAAATCTACTGAGCTTCAAATTTATTATGCCTTTGACATACCAGAGTATGCATCATCTACTAAACAAATACAAGTTCGCCATCCTTATGAGTTATGATGACTATCCATTATACCATACGAATGAGTTTCAAGCATAATAAATAATGAAGCCTTAATTTATTGAAGGAAACCAACAACCAAGCACAATTTGTAAGAAATAGAACAAGTACCAACAAAATATATAAAAGATTCTCAGAGGCTATTAAGTTTTTTTTAAATAAATATCTGCACCTGAAGCAAATGAAAAATTTATAGTTAATAGCTATAATTCTACATTGGAAGATGTATAATTTATCTGGACAAATCAAGCCTCAAAATGTAAAGGACTAGAGAGCACAGGGAATGGAATTAGAGGGCGGGGGAGGAGGGGGAAGAGAGACCTTTGCACTCTCTGCACTGTGAAGATCAGCCAGTTGACTCTGGAGACAGCAAAGTAAAGACATTAGCTTGCAAAAATGCTTAGATTACCAGAAGATAAAAGGCTTAAAATCTCACTTTGATTCTGTAAACCTCAGATAGCTCCTCTTGAAGATTCAGTTTATCTCTTGAACAAGCAGCTAACTTCTTTTTCAAGTTCTCAATCTCCTGTTCCAAGCCAGCTGTCCTAGTGGTTGAGGCAAAATATCAATGATTTCTTCACAAAAACCAATAAACAACAACCTACCCCTGACACACACCTCGTACCCCCATGCACATGCACCCTGACCCCCCCCAAAAAAAAAAAAAAACAGAGAGGAGAAAAACAAGAGAGGAGGACATCACTAGACATTAAAGCCCAAGGAAAATAAAGGAATAAATAGAAAAGTTATACCTTTGAAAATGCATTTTAGTAGCCACAGCTAGGTAGCTAGGCCCAGCTTGCTGCATACACAACTGTTCAATATCTTTGTGCAATTCATCACGCTCTGCAATATATTACAAAGTACAATCAAGGTGAATTGCTCTAGCATATGCCAATGAGATGAGATGTCAGGCAAATTGAGGCACACTTATTGAATAGTCGTCAAAAATTGTAATTTTGGTGCCTAATAAATTAGATGTTCCCAAAGCCTATCTGAAAACGTGAGACTTCCAGTTGCAAATAACAAGTTCAATATCTGACTCAAACTAACAGCATAACCAAGATAAGCATTTGTTTTTGTGCCCATTGACTATTCTCAATTTATTGTCATTGCATGTATGTGCAGGTAATTCCTTCTGGATATTCATGAGGCCTTCGCATAATGGCCATATTCGCTTCCACAAGCTCCTTTCTGACCCTACAATATATTTTTTTTCCACCCAAATCTCTTTTTAATGAGTTCTTTATCAAATCTAGAGTAGGAAACAGCTCCTCTGTTTCATTATCCAGCAATAAAACAAGGCTCGCTTCCACCACCATTGTTGCTAGACACCTTTCCCACGCCAAATGCAACAGTTTAAATATTTCTTATTGAAAAGTGTCGGGGTGTTTTCCTTCCACCAAACAATAACCCCTTTAGTGAGAAAATCTTATTAAGCAGAACACTACCAAACATAACTGGAAACGAGATAGCTTCATCTGTTCCATCTTCTTCATATTCTATACACTTCAGCAATCCAAATTCTTGAAACAAATCAATACTTTGTACTGTAAATGACATTATTAAGTTCATCCAAGTCCCAATACCACTACATCTACATACAGTAGCAAAACTGATGAAAAAAATGTCTTTGTTCTTGATCTCACATTACATCACAAATTTGTGCCCTAATTCTTGTCCTTAAAGTATTAATAAAAAAATAAAAGACCATCAAACTTGCAAGAAAAAGTTGCTGATGTACTTGTGTACTCTTTTAAGATTATAAACAGAAAAAATATGGATAGGCCAAAGTGTGAAACATTTAACACAATATATAAAACTATGGAAAAAGAGCACAATACCATTTTCCAGCTGTTGGATGCGAAACAGCAAAGACTCAGAATCGACTAAGTTCCCGTCCATGCCTTTAATAAAATCATATCAAAATAATCAATCACGGAAATATTGAACCCCAAGAACAAATAGCAGACATGGAGAAAGCTATTGTCGTAGCTAGTAAACTATGCATCACTAAACGAATTGGTTGCTGGTCATCTATGATTCCCAAAATTGAATGGATCTATAGCATAGATGAGCTACGGCTAGCAGGCCTAAATTGAATGGATCTATCATATAGATTCTATACGTGTACAGAAAATTTCACTAATGAATCAACAAAATAAGGGAAATTTTAGGGCAAAAATAGAACTAACGAAAAACAATAGGAAAATGAAACGAATAATTGGTTACCTGAATGAAATTAAAAATACGATCGTTAAACAAATCTTGCTGCGCAGATTGTCAGGTTTTAGTCGAACGATTTGAAGGAAACAACAATATTGATTTTTTTTTTTTTTTATGAGTTATCAAATGGCGCTCTCTCTCTCTCTCTCCCCAAGCCCCAGCTAGCCTAGCAAGTACTTTCTACGACTCTATTTGCTGGAAAACCCACGATGAAAGCTTTTAAATGGTCCTGGACTCCAGGCGCTAACCATCGCCTATACTTATTTTTATGAATGATATTTTAGTTATAAAACCTTCTGAGTTATATTATTGTTAATTTGGAATCAGAAAGTGACACTATTTTTATTTTTATTTTTTAATGGGACTAAAATGTTATTTCAATAACTCAAAAAATTCTTACACTATTTTATAAAAAGTAAAAAACTATTTGATGTGTATGACATTAAGTAATCAACGATATTAATATGGAACACGATATTATATTTAACAATTTTTGTAGAAAGTCGTTATGCTCTGTCTACTTTCTTTAATGAAATTGAACATTTTAGCAGAAAAAGAAAAAACAGGGAAAACGTGACATTTGCATAATAATCCCGAAGGTACACATTATACAGCACAGTCGTTGGATGCATTTTTAACTAACGGCTTTCCGTAGAAGCCATTTTTTAAAAAGGTGTTATACGTTTGGCAAAAAATTATATGAATAATTAATGTAATTTTGTAAAGAGTGATTAACAATATACGTGGATATCATTATTTTAAAAGAAGTAAATTTTTTTTTTTTAATAATAGGTTTACTTTTTAAAAAAATACAGATAAAAGTGTTTTTAGGTAGAGTAAGAAAGAAATTTTTAATACGTATTTGTATGTTACATTAATTATTAACTATTTATTATCGAGTGGTTATTAAACGTATTTAAAAAATTAATTAATTGATCAATGGAATGTATCTTATTTCTTCTCTAGAATGACTCTCGTTAAAAACACAATCATATTATTTAATTTTCATTCAATTTTTTCTAAATCAAACCACTTTCATAGCATACTTTCTCCATTCGTTTGAACTAAAAAAAAATTATAACATTTTACACCGTCATTTCCTGTATATTATTTTATATATGCATGATTAACGTGCAATTGCTAAGTTCATTAATTAATCATATTTTCAAAGAGCTAATAATGATACCAGTCAAATGATCAATGGAGAGAAAACAGAGTCACAAGATCATCGGTTATATATTTATTGGGTGGACATTGTTTAATTTGTAGCGAAACCAAAGGCATCATACTTTCTCTGCTACATAATACAGTTATTTAGTGGACATAGTCTATTTTAGTTTTTGGGAGCCATGTCATCTAATTTAGTTGTTTTTAAAAATATATATATATAACTGGATGAAAAATTCATTTATTTAATAATTATTTTATTAAATTATTATTTTTATGTCAAATAAATGAAATGTGATTTAAAATGCTAGCATTTAAGATAATAATAATAAACAAATAAAAGTGACAAATCAGATATTTTTTATATGTGAGTAATGATAACATATAAAGTTTTCCTTTTTCGCTACAGAAGTAACGGCAGCAAGAGATGGAATCATACTAATATTTGCCTTAGAAGTTGGATTTAAATGTAGTGGACAGTCACACAGTTAAAAAGCACGTGATTTATTTTAATTTTTAATAAATAAAATTTTAGATATAATATTTATAAAATTATAAATAATTATATATAAAATATTACTGTGGCTCACATAAATTTCAAATTTTAGATTTAATATTTAATAACTCAATACAAATTTAATAATTTGTGTATATTTTTATTAAAATAAGATGCATATAATATATATTTTCAATTAAAAATAATTAATTATTAAAAAATATTAAATATTATTTTTTTTATTATATATGTAGTATTTTTTTCGGATATAAATTCTAAATCTACCATTGATTAACGATGCACCAAAATTCACAAGAATGGACAAAATATAATATTTATCAACCGGTGACCATAATGGTGAGGAAAGTAAAGCAATTTATATATTTTTTACTTAAATAATTATATTATGACATATAATAAAATTATTTAAAAAGTAAATTGTTTATTTATTTATTTTTTTTTTTTTTGAAAGATGAGCGTATATTCTAGACCAAAAGAATTTTACATTTGATTGTCCTCATTGCCTTCAAATTTTCATCGAGATTACATAAAGGTTAATCTGTCGATCTCAATCAGCAGCCTTATTAATAATATAATATTTTAGATTAATAAAATTTAAAATTAATATAAATATAAATATTTAATAAATAATAATAAATAAAAATAATACAAATATTAAATTATATAAATAATACATTAATAATGTGCCAGTATTAATATTGAACAAATTGTTTTAGCTTATGCATATCATAATTTATATATAATATATAATTTAATTAAAGTAAGAAAATCTTACAATTATTTATATTTAATTAATAATTAATATATTATTTAATAAAAATAATAATTTATATAAAATTATTCATTAATATTAAAAAAAAAAAGGGACATTCTTTATCTGTAATAAAAATGATTTATAAAAACAATAGACATCAATTGATGATATCCACAGTCACGACTCACGAGTTCTATCAAAACTAACACCACAACAATGAAGAATAAAGTAACATTGAAAACAGAGAAAGGAGGTGAACAATTCCAACTGATTTCTGTACGAGGGAGACATCAAATCGGAAGACATAATCAACTTCCCATCAAAAACAGGCGTCGAGTAGACAACAACAACAAAGAGCCGCCAAACTGCAGTATTTACAAAATTAATAAAAGAACAAAAACAATATCAGAACCGTCAAAAATCATTATTTTTCTCGATCTCAGAGGAAAAAAAAAAATTAAAAACAAAATAGAGTCAATTATCAACTGCTATTCAAAGGCACAAAGCTACATTCAAAGGTAACTGTTTTTTTTACTATTATTATTATTTTAAATGTGATTTTATTCCCTCTATTTAGACGGTTTTGAAAACATTCCAAATGATTCATTTGAAGTTTTTCTTTTCTTTCTAGTTTTCTTAATGTAAAACTTTTATCTAAATAACAAAACGTACAAAGAGAAAACATAGCAAAAGCTTCAGATCTATATTTATTATTTTTTAAAAAATTAAAACAAACGTCTGACTTTTTCAAACTACTGTGCAACCTTAAGAATATCGAATATTTTCCTCGATACAATCATAACTGAATCAGGCTGATCTAATTTCATAAAAAAGGGTAATTCTGAGAATTATCATCGCAGTCGCCTTTAAGAAATGAAAACGAAAATAAACAAAATAAAAATCAAAGTCATCATCCAATCCAACAGTGTTGGCTCCTGTAAACTCAACGTAAAACCAGATCGACTTAGATCTGAGTCATCCATCGAGTTTCAACCAATGAGGGACTAACAAAGACCTAAAAATATATAGAGTGAGAATATACCAGCCTTCCACGAAACCAGAGCTTTGTTTCTGATGTTGAGGAGGAGGCTGAGCGTACTGAGGGGCATAAGGTTGAGGATAACCTTGTGCTGGATAACCTGCCTGGGGTGGATATCCTTGTGGTGGATATCCTTGGGGTGGATATCCTTGTGGTGGATATCCTTGGGGTGGATATCCCGGTGGTGGATAAGCATCCTTTGGTGGTGGATATCCCTCCGGTGGATAACCTATTTGATCATATCCAAACAATATCAGAATCATTTTTTTTAAAAAGTCAATACTACTCAAAATTAACCAACGCATAATTAATTAAATGAAAAAAATAAAATTAAAGAGGAATCAAGAAACAGATCTAAGAAACCTTGTGGAGGTGGGACGCCAACGGGAGGTTGTTGCTGATTGTAATAGCTCATTGTTGGTTGATTTTCTCTTTACGGAGGTTTTGAGAAAAGAGAAAGAGAGAAAGTGATACAAGTGTCGCTGGTCTTCCGCGTGAGGCAGTTATTATTTATTTATAATAAAGAGAGAGAGAGAGAGAGAGAGTGGAAAAAACCTTACCAGCCATGTGAGAATGAAAATAAAAACTAATAGTCAAGTCTTAAGAGGAGTCCTAACAGATATAGACTCTCAAAATCATAATGTTTCACTATATTTTAACAGTAATTGAGAAATGTTAAATGCAATATTTATAATAAGTAAAAAATTATACATTGGTCTTAGACCAATGATGTGTTGATAATTGAATGAAAACTTAGATTGTTATAAATAGAAAGAAAAAAAAAAAAGTGGGCCATTTATTCTTTTCTGAAAATATTTTTAAACTTATAAAATATATAAATTAGTATACAAATTTTAATAGTTTCACACACATTTTTTAATTTTTTTAAAACATATAATTTAATACTCAAACATTTAAACAAAATAATAACTTGTCAACTAACATATATATTTGTGATTTAAAAATACAAATGAATCATAAAAAATAGAATTCCAAAATATTTAAAGTTGTTATAAGATTTTTTTTAATCCATTTTACTAAGACAAGTCACAAGTTGTTGCTTTAGAAATAATAAAACCTGAATATAGAGCTTTTCGTTTTTTTTTTTTTTTTAGAAGAAATAGAAGTTTAACAATTCAATTCATATGCTAGTAGTAGCCCAAAGTCATAAGAAAGTCTTGTAATAAGGTGAATCTAGCATGTTTAAGTTTTGTTTGTTGATAAAAAGTCCACTTAATAAGGGAAAAAAATTAAATCCATAAATCAATAAAGTTCATTCTATACACCAATGAGTTCGATAAATTATCTTAAGTATAGATAGTTTACATTAAAAGTGTAAACATTATAATGATTTGAAATTAGTTAATATTTTTTAAAATCAAAGAAAAAATTAAGTAACACAGAGTAATTATTCTTCTTATTTTTTATTAATGTGTTCATAAATAATTCATGATTATTTAATGACAACCCGTGCAATACAGATAGACATTGTACATTCCACCCCAACAATGCTCTCATACGCAAAACAAAGTCCTATTGATATATAGTATATTATTCGAATGATTGAAATCTTCCTTATTGCCAAACAAATGTAAACAAAATTAAGTTTAATTAATTTCACCTTTACTTGCAATTCAATCAAGCCACACATTATTTGTCATGCTCACAAACATAAACAAAACAATTAGACCAAAAAAATAAATAAATGAAAAAACAAACTTTTGGACGTGAAAGTGAACCATGAATCCAATAGATCTCTAAGCTCAAGTAGGCATAAATGATGAATCTTAGATGAAAATAGAGGAAAATAGTGTAATCTATAGTTTTAGTTTGACACATTTTAGTTATTTAGTTTTCAATTTAATGCTTTAGTTCTTAACTTTAATACCTAGGAACCTTATGTGGAAAATGAATAATAAATTGGTAAAAAAAAAATTATAAAAGAATTGGCATCACAATGCGCATGAAAATCCCGTCAAAATATAGTTGAATATTCAAACGAATGCCTTCAATTGGGTACATTTATTAATTTATAATATAAATCAATAAAAATTGAAATGATCATTAATCGGAACGAAGAGAAAAAAAAATATAAAATTCATTTATTTCATTTATGTTTATTAAATAGCTATAAAAAATTAAAATAAAATTATTAATTGACTTCAAAAAAATTTAAATAATAAAAAAATATGAAATAAAATATTAAAATAAGAAATTTTTTGTAATTATGTCTGTAAATTTGGAAAAGATAATCAATACTAAGAAAAAATAGAAAAACAATAATAACTCTCAAATTTATAAAATTTTTATTTCATTTTTACCATAATTTTAGAAATTAAACGACAAAAGAAAATACTTCCCTTTTTAATTAATAATTATACCCTTAATTTAAGTAGCTTTTGTGCAAACAATAACGTCATTTTTTTAGAAAATTATTTATTTATTTTACAGTTACTTTTAAGTAAATTAATGGACTAAATTATTTTATTTTAAAATTAATAAACTAAAATATAACTTTATTAAAGTGACAAGTAATATTTTTTTATATAAATATATGTGCTAAAAAATGAGAACACGTGTCCTATTGAAAAATCGAAATCGAAATGTTATTTCATTAACAATTATTCGGTCTTGCGTCTGGAGCTGACCTCTATTGAGAACTGAGTGGCACTTTTTAAAATTTTAATTTTTTAAAAACTTTTTTTTCAATAAACTTAAAAAATAAAATAAAATACTTAATCATACTATTATGTTTAACTAAAATACTTTTATAAATTAGTGCATACAAGTGTGGATTTTATTGTGTCTCGAAGGTATGCAGTTAAAAGCTCCTGTTTCCTAAGGGGTGATATTATTTTGATATATCATCTAATTTAATATAGTTGAATAATCAAATGAATATGCCATTTACTAACCTATAATATAAATTAATCAAAATTAGAATAAAAATAATAATATAAAATTCATTTATTTTATTTATATTTATTAAATAATTATAAAAAAAATTATTAATTAACATAAATATAATTTTAAAAGTAATAATAAAAAATATAAAATAAAATATTAAAATAAAAGATATTTTTGTAATTATATCTGTAAATTTTGGAAAGAGAATCAATACTAAAAAAAAAAGAAAATAATTAATAAAAATAACTCCCAAATTTTAGGGTTCTTATTTATTTTTTACCTTATTTTTAGAAACTAAACAACAAAATGAGAATAATTTACTTTCTTTTCATTCATTTTTTTAATTAATAAACACACTCTTAATATTAATCGTAATCGAAATGTAAATTATTTAGAATATTATTGTATTTGGTTTGACCGTACTCTGTAATGAAATGTAAATGGATTACAGCAGTAGCAGTAATCCTTATTACACCTGCTATCTATAGGAATATACTGTAATACTCTATTTTTCTCACAATTTGTATAATTATTTATAATTTTTTTTCTCATTCTATATCTTTTAGTAATAAAAAAGTTTATTTTTTAATTTTACTTTATTTATAATTTTGTAATCTTTATTTTGATTACGTTACTTAAACAAATATTATAACAATAATACTGTTTTCTTTACATTTAATTCTATACAACTATTATTTTTATTATTTTTACATTCAGTGAATCAAACGTCATCTTAGTGTTGAAGTAGCTTTTGTGCAAACCATAACATCATTTTTTTAAAATTATTTATTTATATATTTTTTTTACAGGTATTTTAAGTAAATTAAAGAATTAAATTATTTTATTTTAAAATTAAGAAACTAAAATATAATTTTATTAAAGTGACAAGTAATATTTTTTTTATAAACATATGTGCTAAAAAATGAGAACACGTGTCTACATTGAAAAATCGAAATTGAAATGTTATTTCATTAACAATTATTGGGTCTTGCATCAAGAGCTGACTCTATTGAGAAATGAGTGGCACGTGTGTTTTAAAATTTTAATTTTTTTAAAACCTTTTTTTCTTTTCAATAAACTTAATCATACTATTATATTTAACTAAAATACTTTTAAACATTATTGCAAACATGTGAGCATTTTATTGTCTCGAAGGCATGTAATTAATAGCTCCTGTTTCTGTATATTATTTTGATATATCATCTAATTTAATATAATTATCTCGATATATTTTAATATAAATTTAAAGTTTTAAGTAGATAATTTTAACATTATTAAAAATTATTGACATAATAATTCTTACAAAAACTTAAACTATTAAAAAAATAATTAATTATCTCAAAATTTGATATAATATTAAAAGTTGTTAGAAAACTAACTTCCCAAAAATTTAATTGATCATTTAATAGTTATTATGCTTAACAATTCCATTAGTCTCTAAGTGGCAAATTCACACGTAAGTTTCTAAAATTTTAAATCATATAATTTAGTTCAAAATTTTTTAAAATTTTACACATAGATTCTTCAACTTTAAAATTTTACAATTTAGTTTCCAAAATTTATAAATATAAACATAAGTAGTAATTTGACTACTAAAATATATATTTGTGAATCAAAATTTTAGAACATATGTGAGAAATTTTCAAAAGCTTAGGAACTTATGCGTGAAATTTTAAAAATTTAATGACTAAATCATATATTTTAAAATTTTGAAGACGTATATATAAATTTAAATAAAATTTGAGAACTACTATCTAAATATTAACGTGAATAATAACGTAGGTCCATTTTATTAATAAAAAACGCAAGCCCATTGCATAAATTTATGTTAAATTCTTTAAATATTATAGGAACATTTTTTCTATATATTTACCTCGAACATTTTGACAAAAAAAAAAATATATACACACCAATCAATATTAAAATAACAGATACGCACTCACGCACCGCTCAAGATACAAACAACAACTAAACATAAAAATTGTTAAATTATTCGACTTATGAAGTTTGAGATGCTGTATGGAACAATGACATAAACGAAACACACAATGGAAATTGAAGAGTCTCAAAAGAGTGACAGAAGGCACTTGGGAGTATGCAAGTGAGCCTCAAGTGGATATTGAATAAGGTAAAAACTAGTAGTAACGAAAGAAAGTTACCAAAATAATTAAAATTTGAAAGCTACTTCAGAACCACAGCAGCATTTCTCAAAGCCAGATAACGCTGCACGTAGTCATTAGGGAGCGATCTCACTTGCTTGAACACATCTGCACTTGCAAATCGAAGGTTGGTCCTAGGATCATAATAAGGTGCCTGCACAATAAACAGAAGCATCTCACCAATTTGGCAAAGGATTTTAAGTAGTTACCATCTTAATCCATGTTGCTTCTAACAAGCAGATTAAGTATCATCCCAGAACCAGAACCAGAACCTTAGAAAAAATTAAAAGCTTAGTTGCCAGGCTGAAATCTGTACAAATTCAGCAGACGTGCTTCAGTGGGCTAAAAAGAAGTGACAGGTCAAAAGGTACTTTAAGGTCATATGAAATGCCATTGGAATGGAAGACCATTTAATTTATCAACTCGTCCTAGAAGAAGGGAGCAATAGAATTTGATTAGTCAACCAATATACCTTAGAGAGAAAGAAAAGATGGATTAAGGGAAAATTCTTCCATGAAACGAGGGCACCAACGAGCTGGTATCCTGAGCCACACATATTTCATTACCAATATATGCTCTCCAGACTTTGCTGAAATTCTAGCTTTTTCACTGATGTTGGGATGATGTGCGGCCTATGTTACTAGTAATAGTAATGGTACCCGCACTTCAAATAAGTATCTCTTGGGTTAAAAGGGTTAAATTGCATCATAACAAGGACAAACTTGCAATCAAGGAAAGATATGAAAGGGGATAGGGTACATTATAAATAGATTTATCTGTCGTCCAAACGCAGGCACATTTCCAAAAATAAATCTTCTTTTGACTTGTGAAAGCATACCTCAAATCCCGTTATGTCACAGATTTTTTTGCAGGGATGCATAGAGGGTAGTGACTCAATGTTAACATCTGCAGAACAGGACAATGCATCAAAAGCTATGGAGCTCAGCATTAAACATAATACTTACAACAAAGCAAATATAAAAACAAAAAGACTTTGTCATATTTGCTTGTAAAATTACGCAAGCATTACTCTTTCAAAAGTGCATTTACAAATGATCGATGTCCCACAAAAAAATGAATTCATACAGGTCTCATTCTTTGAACTTCATTTAATTTTCTTAATAAATCATACAGAGAGAGAGAGAAAGAGCAAGCAAGCAAGCTTACAGTTTGGCTCATCCGGCAGGTAATTCTGGTAATTCTCAGCTTGAATGATCTGCTTGAGGTGTTTCTAATGCCTGCCTCTGGATTGGCCTTTTGGATACTTTTCATACATTTGAATGCGTTTGAAACTCAAGTAGGTTGGCAGCACCATTTCTGCTTGTATAACCTCTGGCTCCATTTGCTATTTCTACACATAAGCCAAAAACACTACCCTCTCTTACCATCACAAAATCAGCAATTAGATATGATACCTTAACCTCTTATCAACATTCATAACTTTGCTTTTACGTTTCCTGATATTAGACTTTGGTCAATAAAATTTTGATTTCAAGACATAAAAGTGAAAATCCTTGACTGATTGTATCTTACTCTCCAAAAAATATTGGTTTTAATCTATGCTCACTTAAGTTTCTTTGGAATGAATTCATGAGAACCGTAAACTCTTAAATAAAGAAAAATAAAATGATTAGGTATTAATCAATTAATCAAGAATCATTGGGCAAATAAAGAGTAGCATGACATTTTAGTCACTTTGTTTTGCAAATTGAATAAATTAGTCATTTTTCTTTAAATTGGTAAACATTTGTCACCTAACTATTACAAATGTAGATACGTTGGTCATTTCTTACTAATTTTGATTTTTTTGGGTATTTTTTGATGCAAAAACTTAAGTTGTATCGAATTAAATCTTACTAATTGGGAGTTGGTAGATGTTTGACAAAAAAAATGTCTCAAAAAGTTAAATTTTTTTTTTTGAAAAATAAAGTGATTTAAATTAAAAGAATTTGCTTAAAATGAATAAGTGTTTGCATTTGCAATAATTAGGTGATTAATGTGTATCTATTTAAAGAAAAGTATCCAATTGTTCAATTTATAAAAGTTAATTGACCACAGGGACACTTTTCTCAGAAAGTAAACCTTAGAAAATGGATAGCTGATAAAATTAGCTCTAACGATGTTTTAACAGCAGGTTCCAGCATGCATGCTACCAGAAACCTCTTGAGCTTAGTATTCTTATCCAATTTCATAATAATGAAGATAAAACAATCCGTCAATCAAAGGAAACCAATAGCTCTGTCCAAGATATAACATTAAAATAGACCCATCAAAGAAAACAAACATGTAAAAACAACGGTAAGATACAGTCAAGTAACATATCTCAGTAGTACACTTTTTTCAGAAAGTAAACCTTAGAAAATGGATAGCTGATAAAATTAGCTCTAACGATGTTTTAATAGCAGGTGCCAGCATGCATGCTACCAGAAACCTCTTGAGCTTAGTATTCTTATCCAATTTCATAATAATGAAGATAAAACAATTCGTCAATCAAAGGAAACCAATAGCTCTGTCCAAGATATAACATTAAAATAGACCCATCAAAGAAAACAAACAAGTAAAAACAACAGTAAGATACAGCCAAGTAACATATCTCAGTCCAACACCTACACTTCATATTTACTCCCACACATGAAGGACAAATAAAGCCATTGATTCCAATTACCAAAGGATGTTCACCTTAGCATGGCATTTTCCCCCGTATGAATTATAGACTGAAACCACATTATCAACTCACCTAAAAGTTAACAGCCCATTCTTACTAATGTTCTTCATCAAAGAGCATAAACATTTTCATTATCTATACTAGAATCATAAACGTTATGAGTGGGGAATTTCATCAAACAGTTAGTTTTCATGTCAAAGGTGAATGATCAGTGTGAAATCAACAATACAATAGATCCACATTTAATAAAAAAGGAATAGATCCAAAGCGAGAGTAACTAGGGATTAAAAACAGAGAGGGAAGAACAAGTTATCTGAACCTTATTGAAAGGAGAATTACTAGCTTGGGTCGGAGGTTGGTGTGGACTATCGAGTTTCTGAGAGCTCTCAGTCAGCCATGCGCTTTATTTTTTCTATTATTTTTATGCTAAATTATTTATCTTTTCTTTTCTAGTTTAGAAATAAACAAGCGTTTGGGTATTTTTGTCTTTTTCCTGTCTAAATGTTTACGCTCTCTTCGTGTTTCCCTGAAATTGATGTGCAAATTCATTCCATATCGGGAAAGTTTGTATTATGAATTTATGATTAATCGATACCGTCCAACCAGTCATCTACGTGAAGTTTTGTTCCGGCGTCTCTGTAGCCATTGTTAAGCTCCCGAGTTTCGATTTTCTATATCACCAAGGTAAGTCAATCTCGTCAAAGATACGTAATTCTTCAGAAACAATATCAATGTAAAACTCTATACACTTTCCAAAATTAATTTATTGGCATTTCAGATCTGGGAGTGTCTTTTCAGTTTCACATATTTTTCCATTTCCTCCCTTTCCCCGCGAATCTTCATGCGCCTGATTTTAGATTTTGGGTTTCATATGTTCAGCTCTTCTTGTAAATAACGAGATTTAAAGTAGCTAAGTATTTCAGAACTACATAGAACCAGTGCATTCTATTACATATAGTGGTGGACTTTTTTCCTCTATTTTTTTCTTATCGATTAGTAGTTTTTTCCTTTGTTCAGTGATGAAAACATCTAGTCTTTAATTATGGACAAGGATGCTTTGCGCCTTTGCCGTCATTGTCTCTTCGTACAAATCGCCGAGGTGAACGAAGTTATCAGAACTCGCTATCTAAGGGTAAGGAAAGTTTGCATCTTTCATCTTCTGTTGAAATTATTTTTGGTCACCTTTCTGAGGATTGGGTTCAAAGGGGAATGTTAAATTTACGTAAAGAATCCTCTGCATAATTGCTATCTATTACTCGGCATAGAGTTCACCCTTGAAATTAAGTTAGTTGCTTACTGCAATCACTTTAGGAAATGGCTGACCTGAACTCAGAACCAAGCATTAGTGGAATGTGGTTGGTGAAAATTAGTGGAATTGGTTGGTGAACATCTATGGCTCAAATTGAACCAAGCATTAGTGGAATGTGGTTGGTGAAAATCTATGGCTCTAATTGAACCAAAGAACAACCACTCTTTGAAATGTTGCACACAAACTCTTCTATAAATAGAAAGCTCATTTGCTCTTCTAAATCATCCCTAGCAATTCATAACAAGAGTTGCATTTGAGAGAAAGAGAGAGCAAAATTAGGAAGTTCATTTTGGTATCTTCAAAGTGTTGGAAGTAACACATTTGGTAGTTGCTCCTCTTTTGTTTGTTAGAGAAAAATCTCTAAATTTGGTATATAGGGATCTTGGGGTATTTGAGAGTTTGTACCCACTTTGTAAACACCATTTGAATAGTGAATTATTCTCCTCGTCTTTGCCCGTGGATTAGGCCTTACGCTGAACCACGTAAAATTTGTGTGTCCACTTTGTTATTTAATTTCTCTACGTTTGGTTACCGTAGTTGTTTGTTACTCAATTGAGTGCTTACTATTTAGGAAAGTTTTGTCTAAGGAGATTGGAATTTAAGTGGCTCCGGTGTGACCCTCCAATCTTTCCTGGGAGCTTTCTTATAATAGTGGTACTCAAGTGGTCTCGCACAACAAGTGGTATCAGAGCCGATTCGATCCATATTCGGCAAATTGTGTTGTTGCGGATTTGTGAGTAAAAGGAAGTATGTCGGAGTTTTCAGATATTGTGGCACCAATATCTGCATCTTCTTCGTCAGCACCAGTTAGAACTACGGTGACAAATGCAAAATTTGAGGTGGAGAAATTTGATGGTACCAATAATTTTGGTATGTGGCAATGTGAGGTACTAGATGTATTGTGTCAACAAGAGTTGGACCATGCTCTTGAAGACAAACCTGAAGACATGGATGAGAAAGATTGGGCAAAACTCAATCGTCAGGCATGTGGTACTATTAGGCTGTGTTTCGCCAAAGATCAAAAATATTTTGTGATGAAGGAGACGTCAGCAAAGAAGTTGTGGAAGACATTGGAGGATAAGTATATGTCGAAAAGACCTCTTAATCGTCTTTTCTTGAAGAAAAAACTCTACAAGTTCACGTACACACCTGGTACGTCATTGAATGATCATGTTAACTCATTCAATAAGCTGTTGGCCGATTTGTTCAATTTAGATGAGCAATTTGGCGATGAAGATAAAGCCTTAATGCTGTTAAATTCACTTCCTGATAATTATGAGCAACTCAGCATCACGTTGCTGCATGGGAAGGATAAAGTTTCTTTTGATGAAATTTGTACAGCTTTGCATAGCTATGAAATCATGAAAAATGACAAAGTTGTTCATAGAGATGCAAAAGCAGAAGTATTGACAGCAAGAGGTCGCTCTGTAAGCCGTAAACCTGGAAGAAGAGGCAAGTCACAGTCAAAAGCAAGACTTGCTAAAGATGAATGTGCCTTTTGTCGAGAGAAAGGGCATTGGAAAAATAATTGTCCTAAGTTGCAAAAGAAAAATAAGGGCAAAGCAATTTCTAATGCTTGCGCAATTGATCAAGGAGATAATGAGTCTGATTATTCCTTGGTGAGCATGTCTATGATATGTCACGTTGATGAGTGGATAATGGATTCGGGTTGCACCTATCATATGTGTCCAAACAGAGAATGGTTTTCAAGTTACAAAGAGCTTGATGGTGGAGTTGTTTATATGGGTAATGATAACACCTGTAAAACAACAGGGATAGGTACTGTCCATTTGAAAACTCATGATGGATCAACCAAAGTGCTGAAAGATGTTCGGTATGTACCGAGCTTGAAAAAGAATCTCATATCACTTGGAGCCTTAGAATCAAAAGGTCTCACAATGACTATGAGAGGTGGAGTCCTGAAGGTTGTATCTGGCGCACTTGTATTGATGAAAGGCATAAGAAGAAACAACTTGTACTATTTACAAGGAAGTACACTTGTTGGAGCAGCTGCTACTGTTTCTACAGAAGATGCAGATTCAAAAACAACCAGATTATGGCATATGCGTCTGGGGCACGCTGGTGAGAAAGCTTTGCACAATTTGATAAAGCAAGGCTTATTGAAGGGAGCAAAAGCAAGCAAATTTGACTTTTGCAAACATTGTGTTTTGGGAAAACAAACTAGGGGGAAATTTGATTCAACAATCCACCGTACTAAAGGGATTTTGGATTATGTTCACACTGATGTCTGGGGTCCTACCAAAACAGCTTCATTTGGAGGGATGCATTACTTTGTCTCTTTCATTGATGATTTTTCCAGAAGAGTCTGGACATATGTAATGAAGGAGAAAAGTGAAGTCCTAGATGTTTTCTTAAAATGGAAGAAAATGATTGAAACTCAAACTGGCAAGAAGATCAAACGACTCAGATCAGATAATGGTGGTGAATACAAAAGTGATCCGTTCTTGAAAGTTTGTCAAGATGAGGGAATTGTACGACACTTTACAGTCAGAAATACTCCACAACAAAATGGGGTGGCAGAACGCATGAACCGAACAATACTGGAGAAAGTTCGGTGTATGTTGTCCAATGCTGGGTTGGGCAAGATCTTTTGGGCTGAGGCAGTGACTTATGCATGCCATCTTATTAATCGTTTGCCATCAAATGCACTTGATGGCAAAACTCCCATGGAGGTATGGTCTGGAAAGCCTGCTGCAGATTATGATTCCTTACATGTCTTTGGTTCCGCTGTTTATTATCATGTAAGGGAGTCTAAGTTAGACCCAAGAGCTAAAAATGTTTTGTTTATGGGTATAACATCTGGAGTGAAAGGATATCGTCTTTGGTGTCTAGAGACAAAGAAGATAGTTTTTAGCAGGGATGTAACTTTTGATGAGTCTTCTATGTTGTTACAAGAAGAAAAGAAAGAGTCTCAAAAGGAGAATCAGACCAATGGTACTCCGCAGCAGGTGGAGTTAAAAAAAGTGTCAGTTGATCCAGTTGAAGTCATGGAGGAAGACAATAATTCTCTAATGACAGAAGATGATGAAGAGGTTCCCACCCAAGAACCTACACAGCAACAAGATCCAATTGCAACTAGAAAAGAGAAGAGACAAACTCGTCTACCTGCTCGACTAGCTGATTATGACTTGGGAGCATATGCACTTTCAATAGTAAATGATGGTGTTCCGGCCACTTACAAAGAGGTCATTGACAATGTTGAACACCAACAATGGAAACGTGCAATGGAGGAAGAGATGCAATCTCTTCATAAGAATGAAACTTGGAAGTTAGCTCGACTTCCTAAAGGCAAGAAGGCAATTGGATGCAAATGGATATTTGCAAAGAAAGAAGGATTTCCTAATAAGAATAATGTGCGCTTCAAGGCAAGGTTGGTAGCAAAGGGTTATGCTCAAAAAGAGGGCATTGACTACAATGAAGTATTTTCTCCAGTTGTGAGACATACTACTATTCGAATTTTGTTGGCCTTGGTTGCGCAATATGATTTGGAACTAGTTCAACTTGATGTCAAAACCGCGTTTTTACACGGTAATTTGGAAGAGGAAATCTATATGACTCAGCCTGATGGGTTTAAAGTTGCTGGAAAAGAAAATTGGGTTTGCAAGCTGAACAAATCGCTATATGGTTTGAAGCAATCACCCAGACAGTGGTACAAGCGATTTGATCAGTTTATGATGGAGCATAAGTACACAAGAAGTAAATTTGACCATTGTGCATACTTTCGCAAGCTGAATGATGGATCTTTCATTTATTTGCTTTTATATGTTGATGATATGCTGATAGCTTCTACAAATAAAGATGAGATTAGATTATTGAAGCTACAGCTGAATCAAGAATTTGAAATGAAAGATCTTGGTGAAGCTAGCAAGATTTTGGGTATGGAGATTTATAGAGACAGAAGAAGAGGTAGAATTTGTTTATCTCAAAAACAATATTTGAAGAAGGTACTACAACGTTTTGGCTTGAATGAACAATCAAAACCTGTTAGTACACCACTTGCCTCTCATTTCAAGCTTAGTGCTTCTTTGTCTCCTACCACAGATGAAGAACAAAAGTATATGTTGCATGTTCCTTATTCAAATGCAATTGGCAGCTTGATGTATGCTATGATATGTACTAGGCCCGATATTTCACAAGCTGTTAGTATTGTGAGCAGATATATGCACAATCCTGGAAAAGGGCATTGGCAAGCTGTGAAATGGATTCTTCGGTACATTCTAGGTACCATAAATGTTGGTTTGGTGTTCCAGCAGGATGAAAAGTTGGTGGTCGGTTATGTTGATTCTGACTATGCTGGTGATATGGATAAGCGTCGGTCAACTACTGGCTATGTGTTTACTTTTGGTGGAGGACCTGTAAGTTGGAAGTCTACATTACAACCCACGGTAGCTTTGTCAACTACAGAGGCAGAGTATATGGCAGTCGCTGAGGCTGTTAAAGAAGCTATATGGCTACAAGGGTTGATTGAAGAACTTGGAATTGCACAGGAACATCTCAATGTTTACTGTGATAGTCAAAGTGCTATTCATTTAGCAAAGAATCAGGTCTATCACGCAAGAACGAAACACATAGACGTTCGCTTCCATTTTGTGCGGGAAATTATTAACGATGGAAAGATACATCTTCTAAAGATTGGAACAGCTAATAATCCCGCAGATATGTTGACCAAGGTAGTGACATCAGTCAAGTTCAAACATTGTTTGAATTTGATAAACATCCTACAAGTTTGAGCAACGACGAGTGTGGGGCAAAGATCGAGAGAATAATTATTTGAAGTTATTGGCTCAATTTAATCCAAGGTGGAGATTGTTGGAAAGTGGATATAATTGAACCAAGCATTAGTGGAATGTGGTTGGTGAAAATTAGTGGAATTGGTTGGTGAACATCTATGGCTCAAATTGAACCAAGCATTAGTGGAATGTGGTTGGTGAAAATCTATGGCTCTAATTGAACCAAAGAACAACCACTCTTTGAAATGTTGCACACAAACTCTTCTATAAATAGAGAGCTCATTTGCTCTTCTAAATCATCCCTAGCAATTTATAACAAGAGTTGCATTTGAGAGAAAGAGAGAGCAAAATTAGGAAGTTCATTTTGGTAGCTTCAAAGTGTTGGAAGTAACACATTTGGTAGTTGCTCCTCTTTTGTTTGTTAGAAAAAAATCTCTAAATTTGGTATATAGGGATCTTGGGGTATTTGAGAGTTTGTACCCACTTTGTAAACACCATTTGAATAGTGAATTATTCTCCTCGTCTTTGCCCGTGGATTAGGCCTTACGCTGAAGCACGTAAAATTTGTGTGTCCATTTTGTTATTTAATTTCTCTACGTTTGGTTACCGTAGTTGTTTGTTACTCAATTGAGTGCTTACTATTTAGGAAAGTTCTGTCTAAGGAGATTGGAATTTAAGTGGCTCCGGTGTGACCCTCCAATCTTTCCTGGGAGCTTTCTTATAATAGTGGTACTCAAGTGGATTCCGCACAACACTCACAAGTATCTGCATTTCCAGTTGTAAGGGCAAGTGCTTTTACTTCAGCTACTTCATTTGAAAGAGCTGCATGAGCAATAGTAGCTAGAGCATAATTTGTATCGGCATATGCAGGATACGTATTGGGCTAAATCAAATTTTATTATGGTGCTTATCCTAATTTAAGCTGTATATGGTGCATCCGTTTAGTTGCATGGTTTCAAAAAATGTTGTGAGGCATCCTCAAGGCTCTGTCTTAGGGCTATTTTTCCACCTAGGCTAGCTTATTAGGGCTTGAAAAAATTATGAGCTTGAAAAAATTATAGCCTTTCGTTGTTGAGGCTTAAGCCTTTTTTCTTGCACCGATGCATGCGTTGAAACTATTAAGACATATAACCTCTATTTAGTACTAGGGAAAGAATAATGGATGGGCTAGAATGTAATTAAGGTTCCACTTATACTCCTAAATCAAATCCATTAACATTACGGCCAAAGCAAGTAAAATAGAAGCTAAAAAAGCCAATAAAATTGCCAACAAAGTGAAAGTGAGGAAAAAATCCCTAATTTTTACGGTGGAATTTTTTAACATCCGTTTTGTTCATCTTTCTCTACCTTTAGTCTTATTTTTCTAGATATCTTCTTCTTTCAGCAACCTTATGTTTCCACCAACATGTAGCTTTCGAAAAACAAATGCATGTATATTATTCTTTGCTGAATAAAGAAGTGTAAATAACAAAAAAAGTGGGTTCAAGAAGAGGATAGAGAACTTGAGGAAAGAGATGAAGGAATTAATTACTTGATGAATATGGTGGTTATGACAATGATAATGATAATCCTTTTAGTAATGATTGGAATGAGAATAATAATGATGCTTGTAATGATAGAAATGATAATGAAGAATATGATGATGATGGGCTCTAAACACAAGAGATATTTTAGTTCAATGTTAAGTAGCTAGATTTTTTATGAACTTTATTAATGTCTTTTTTATGTATTAGTAGGGGTTGAATTGTTATATTATGAACTATTTGATATTATTATGATGTTATTTTGTTATAATTTGTTGTTTTTATTATTTATTTAAAAGTTTTTTTTTAATTCGTTTTAATTTAGTACTTAAGCCTCGCCTCAATGGAAGGGGTACACATTGAGGCTAAAACATGCCTTTTAAAGCATTGTTTAGTTGTTAATCTTGACTATGGATTTCACTGAACTTTTTCCTTTTTCTTCTTCCCTGCTCCAATTCTGGTGTAATCTAGTTGAACACCAGGTTGCTCTGACGTGGCAAAGTTGCTTCACTGTTAAGACAATATCCAAAGTGAAAATATCCTTAGAATTAATTGAGTATAGCAATGTTCTTTGGCTTATGAAGATTTAGTTAATTTTCTATTATTATAAGAAATGCAGTTACTTGATGTGTTGATTGTGTTGGTTCAGATGTAGAGGGGGCTTTATTTTCTCCTGGAAGGGTGTCTCATGATTATCCGATGAAGATTGTATGGAAGAAGGGCTTTATTCGATTGGTTCTTGTAGAGGGTATCTTGTGGATGTTGTTAATTCTTATAGCATCCTTGTGTCATATCTGGTCCTGCCAATCTTCCATATCATTCCTTTCAGGTATGTTTCCGTGACTTTTTTCATAAAGTTATTTGGTTACTTCATATTCAAATTTGTTATCATCAACCTTACATTTGTTAGCTGAACAAATTACAAAAAAGAGCATAGAGAATGTGGCATTTAATTATACATTTGGCAGGTTCTATCATCCTACATATTAAATGGCGTAGTCCCTGTGTGCAATAAGCTTACAATGCTTGTTAATTAGAGTATGTTGATCCTATAAACTGATGGTTAATAGATTTCAAGGTACTTTCCTTTTGTTCTAAATACAGCAACTAATTCTGGCATTCCTCCCAAAAAATCTGGAGTGTTTTTTTTCCTTTCTTTTTGCAAATTAGAGATAACAATGGCTTCGTATTGGTACTATGTGCTACAAATGAAGTTCCCATGCCCCTTTAGTAACATGAAAAATGTTGTATTAAAATTTACTATTAAGATTCCTTTATAAATATATTTAAATGCAGGACTAATTTTGAGTCATGGGAAGCTATAAATTGGACAGAAATCCATGATTAGTTATTGCAATTCCATTTGAACAGCTGCATAGAGAAGAATACGGTCCTCCTCAACCCAATCCCATTTTCCCGTCTTATTCTTCTTTGGTTGCAGAATTTGTTTTCTTATCATTCTGAAATGATATCAATGTTAAGAAGATAAGCAATAAGAGTCATTAATAATTTAAAGTCGAGCAATAACTTCTCATGTTTTGTCAAATTTTTTTTTGTCATGTTTTAAATTAAGCTACACGTGACTCAATATTGTCACATGTTTTATTGTTAATTTTGTTTGTAATTGCAATTTTCTGCTTGACATGCAGTGATCTGTAACAAAGACAGCAAGGTATTTTCTATTTGGATACTATGGGACTTGTGCTTAAAACACGGGTTTTTGTCTAAAATAGGCAAAATCTTTAAGATAGTTTAAAAAAGAGCAGAGTTGTGTTATTTTTTAAAAATGGGCAAAATTCTATTTACTCTCCCAGTAGCCGGTTTGGTTGGGTTATTTAGTTTCCCACCAAAGTAATTTTCTTTCTTCTTCTCCCTCAAACTACGCATCCTCTCTTTTTTTCTTCAGTGATTTTCTCTCCATTGTTGCGTCTTATCCTGAAAAAATTTCAAATTAATCAATCCTGAACATCTTTGTCCATTTCGTTCGAAACAAAATGATTATGAAACTAAGGTTTCAATCTCTTATGAGTTATGTGAGTTCCATTAGTCTCACTATATTCACAATTATAAGTAAACGGGTACTTAATTTTTGAGCTTAGCCTTATTTTGTCTTTATTGCCACCCTTTCTTTAAACATCACGAGTCATGACAGCATAGAACAGAGGACCACTGGCATTTTCTCTATTTTTCTTTCTGTGATGATTATATGGTGTTTGACACATATTAAATAATATGCCACAACTTGCTGAAAGAGACTTCTGTCCAGGAGATGATACTTGATTTACTTCGTATGACAATAATTCACTGCTTGAAATTTTTGAATAGGCATTTACGATAAAAAAGGTTCTTACACTCTTGAGCATTTCCTTGCTCATAGCTTAGCTTCCAAAATGAAGAACATGAATACAATTTCCCTTTGCGTTCATACCTGGATTGTCATTACATATATTATACTTAATAGATTGAGAAAGTGAGATAATGATATATTATATCCTAGAAATTATGTTGCTAATGTATTTGATACGTCTTATGACATAGTAACAATTTACCGAAGGTATTAATTACTTGTACAGGAGAAATTGCATATTTTATTATGATTAGAGATTTTGAGAAAGTAAATAACTTTTAAAATACTGTTGATGAAAGGTGATGATTAGAAGTTTACCATACATATTCCATCCCAAACTAAAACTTAGTAATAAAAAATAGAGAAAAGGACAATGTTTTGGCCATGTGTAATGAACCAGATATACCAGATATACCCTGAGATATACCAGATATACCAGATATACCATGAGATATACCAGATATACCAGATATATCCTGAGATATACCAGATATACCATGAGATATACCAGATATACCATGAGATATACCAGATATACCCTGAGATATACCAGATATACCAGATATACCATGAGATATACCAGATATACCATGAGATATACTAGATATACCCTGAGATATACCAGATATACCATGAGATATACCAGATATACCCTGAGATATACCAGATATACCCTGAGATATACCAGATATACCAGATATACCATGAGATATACCAGATATACTAGATATATCCTGAGATATACCAGATATACCCTGAGATATACCAGATATACCCTGAGATATACCAGATATACCAGATATACCATGAGATATACCAGATATACCATGAGATATACCAGATATACCCTGAGATATACCAGATATACCAGATATACCCTGAGATATACCAGATATACCATGAGATATACCAGATATACCCTGAGATATACCAGATATACCCTGAGATATACCAGATATACCCTGAGATATACCAGATATACCAAATATACCCTGAGATATACCAGATATACCCTGAGATATACCAGATATACCAGATATACCCTAAGATATACCAAATATACTATGAGATATACCAGATATACCCTCAGATATACCAGATATACCAGATATACCCTCAGATATACCAGATATACCCTGAGATATACCAGATATACCAGATATACCATGAGATATACCAGATATACCCTGAGATATACCAGATATACCATGAGATATACCAGATATACCAGATATACCCTGAGATATACCAGATATACCCTGAGATATACCAGATATACCAGATATACCCTGAGATATACCAGATATACCAGATATACCCTAAGATATACCAGATATACTATGAGATATACCAGATATACCCTCAGATATACCAGATATACCCTCAGATATACCAGATATACCCTGAGATATACCAGATATACCAGATATACCCTGAGATATACCAGATATACCCTCAGATATACCAGATATACCAGATATACCCTCAGATATACCAGATATACCCTGAGATATACCAGATATACCAGATATACCCTGAGATATACCAGATATACCATGAGATATACCAGATATACCCTGAGATATACCAGATATACCAGATATATCCTGAGATATACCAGATATACCCTGAGATATACCAGATATACCAGATATACCCTGAGATATACCAGATATACCAGATATATCCTGAGATATACCAGATATACCCTGAGATATACCAGATATACCATAAGATATACCAGATATACCCTGAGATATACCAAATATACCCTGAGATATACCAAATATACCATGAGATATACCAGATATACCCTGAGATATACCAGATATACCAGATATACTAGATATACCCTGAGATATACCAGATATACCCTGAGATATACCAGATATACCATGAGATATACCAGATATACCCTGAGATATACCAGATATACCTGTTTGATATACCACACTATTCATCTTCTTCCTCAACAATGAGATAATGCAGAGCTTCATAATGAGATAATAATGGTCGAATTTTTTGTGCATCCTCACTATTCATCTTCTTCTTCAACAAAATTTGTGGAGGATTCGATAATAGAGAGTGGAGAGGGAGAGGGAGAGTAATGCTCAGAGTCGTGTAAACGTTTGGAACTGTTCAAATTCTTCCAAACGGTTTACAAATAAGTTACCGGCTAATAAATGAGGTTTTAGGTGGGCGGTTAAAAAAAGCCCATTTTTAAAAAATAACACAACTCTGCCCTTTTTTAAACTATCTTAAGGATTTTGCCTATTTTAGACAAAAACCCTTAAAACACAAGCACAGCACCGTAAGATTTGTGGTAATGTTTTGTTTTGAAATGTCGAGTTCTTTCTGGATTATTTTTTTCACATTGATTGTGTTTCTGGTAATTAGGCTGTCCTATCCCTGTTGCAATTGATCCTGAAAAAATAATTATTCCAGAGGGAAGAACTCCCAACAAAATAGTCAAAAAGTTATCTTATGTCACAGAGGACAAGCTTTTCAAAAATGGATCTAGGTCTATGCCACTATTTGGAGGACATGAAAACTGGTCGCAGAGGGAGGAGAGTTTTAAGCTAAAACCAACAATGAAGGTAATATTCAGTACTTTAATACTGTAAATATTAAGTTATCCCTCTCCAGTAGTTTTCAAGTTTTTGTATGAGTATGCACTTTAACGCATCATGACAGATTGAAGAAAATATAGAAGCTTCTCGGTTTTATGGCATTTTTTTTTTTAATTTCTTAGTGGTATACCGTAACATATGAATACATATTCTTTGCATCTTCTATCGGAGAGTGGATGTAAGTAATTGGAGAAAGTATATATCGTATTCATTCAGAATATTGATTTATTTTTAGTTTTTTTCTTTGCCCATAAATGTTCAATATGTGTTTTGTCCTTCAGGTTCATTGTGGATTTATTCCAAATGGTGGTGCTGACATGGCTTCTACAGACATTGAATATGTAAAAAAATGTAGGTTTGTGATTGCATCCGGCATTTTTGATGGGTATGACATTCCTCACCAGCCTTCAAATATTAGTCCTCGATCCAAGAAGCTCTTTTGTTTTCTCATGGTGGTGGATGAGATATCCCAGAATTTCATCAAGGGAAATGTCACTATCAGAGAGGATAAAGATGGGGGGAAATGGGTTGGAATCTGGCATCTTATGACGAGCCAAGAAGAAATGGAAAGGTTCCCAAGATAATAACCCATCGTTTATTCTCTCAAGCGCAGTACAGTATTTGGATTGATGGGAAAATGGAGCTCATAGTTGATCCTTTACTGATTCTAGAAAGGTATTATATTAGATTAGATGCTCTTGAAAATATGATGTGTGTACTCAGTATTTCAATGCATATTACATTTATACTTGCACAATGTATATCATGAAGCTCTCTATTTAAGTACATTATTTGATTTGCAGATACTTATGGCGGGGAAAGCATACATTTGCCATTGCTCAACACAAGCATCATTGCAATATATATGAGGACGCTGATGCAAACAAGCGGAGGAAGCGATATGCACGGCCTCTTATTGATCTTCACATGAAAATTTACCGTTACGAGGGACTGGAGCTGTGGATTCCAAAGAAGAATACAGTTAGTGGTAGGAGGGAAATATTATATTTCTGATTTTAATTCATTACTGGTTTTGTTTCTTTATTTTTTTAGTTTGGGTTTACATCTAAAAGGTTCTTCTTTTCCATTTTTTTTTTTCTGGATATCATGCTTCAAGATTATGGCATAGAACAATATACAGTATCACGACTGCACTCACTGAAATGTGCATTCTACTATCTGTGATGCTTAACCTTTTGTGTTCTGCTTGGCTCGTATTGTGATATAATCAAAGTTATTATGATGTACCTTTTATTTCATAACGTTGATGGAATCACAATTAAATGCAGATGTGCCCGAGGGAGCCATTATCATACGGGAGCATACAACAATGACTGATTTGTTTAGCTGCTTATGGTTCAACGAGGTTGATCTCTTCACACCACGAGACCAGCTGAGTTTTGGCTATGTTGTCTACAGGTTAAAGGGTTTATTCAAGTTCTTCATGTTTCCAAATTGCGAGTATAATTCACTGTTTGTGTTGCATCCACACTTGAGAGAGCATTCTTCTCATATAGAGTGGGTAACAAGTTGGAATCAACTCGAAGGGAATGCTACTATTACGAACACGGGGAAAGATTGGGACCAAGCTAATGCAAATAATGGCAATTTGGTAGAGAGTAGGGGTGGTTTAGGCTTGTGGACTCCATATCCAGCAAACCTCAAGAAGGTTGTCCTGCCTTCTGTAGAGAGAACATCCAAAGCTGGCTGATGTTCAGTTATCATTAAGGCCTTTTTTTTTTTTTCTTGAATTATTTTTCCATCTCTAAACAGGCCTGTGAGTTGTGAAGTATCTGAAAAGTAGAGGAAGCATAGATGTTAAAAAGGCAGTCAAGGAATCCCAAAACGTCACATGAAGCACAAAAATGAAATATTGAACCAGAATTTAACTTGGGTCGCATTGCTTTTAGCATCAGTAGTCCTGTCATGGGGGAAAGAAGAAGCACTGAAAGAATGCAAGTGAATTGTTATTGCTTACTTAGGTGATAAATTTGGTAGGATCATTTCATCATTATGGGGGGCCCCATAAATATTAAAAATGCCTTTTATTTTATTACCAAATGCATAAATAATAAAAACAAAACACATATATCTATAATCCAAACGCACACTTAATATGTTTGTTAAGGAAGCACAAAATATGCTTTGTGAGTTAGAAAGCAATTTTGACAATTTTTCCTTTTTCTTGGGTTCATAATAGTGTTATAAGCAACATAAACCCTTCATCTTTCATTGCAACTCACAGGTTCTCCTTGTTTAAAGAGAGAACCATAAAGCATTGCAATTAAGTACATTATCATTTTGCTTTTCAATAATACAATACAAGTTGAGGTACTCTCTTCATATTTAAGAATATTTTTTGTGGTTAGCCTTTGAAAAGGAGTCGATCACTCAGCTTCGAGTTCTATTTTAAAGAGACATAAGTGAGTGGGTCAAACCAACCATGGTACATAGGGCCCGAGGCTAGCCTGAAAGCAACCAAAACAGGGTTTGCTCAGATAATGGCCTAAGTGAGCTGTATATGACTATATCTGATCCCACAGGCTTTGCAGTTTATGTTTTTTTTTTTTTCAATCACAACATTATACCTTTTTTACTATTTAACTTTTTGTATGGTTCGTTACACATATTCATATATTTTCAAATATATAAAGAACAACAAAATTAAACATAGGATCCATTGAACTCAATCTTTTACAACCTTATTTTATTATATTTTATAATTACTACTTTTATATATTTTTCACAAATTAATCAAATAAATAAATAACAACAAAAAAAAATATAAAACAACTTCAATCTTTTAAAAAAATTTGTTTACTTCAATGTTCTATTAAATAGCTTTTTATGTGTTATTGTAATAGTTTTGAATCAATCTTATCTTGAATTCTCTTTATTTCCTGTTTTTGATGTATAAATCAATCTTGTTTCATACGTTTATAACTAGTCTATTCATCCCTATTGTACACATTTGTACATTTTACAGCTATTCTATTGTGAATTACAGTTCTAACATGTACAACAATAAATTTTTTTTTTGTAAGTTCGATCATCGAGTTGGGTTTATGAATTTGTTAGTTTGACCTGACCCGAAACCATATCGAGTCATGTTTGAGTTGGATTTTGAATATTACTTTCGTGATGAAACTTTTGAAATTGGAAAATAATTTCAAAAATCTTCAAGAAAAATGTGACATTAATGTCCACAAGCCAAATAATTCCAAAATTGAAGGTAGACACCGTACAGCTCAATCTGGATGGGATTTGAAAGCAACACTTGAAGTAGGCTGAGTAGCTGTAGTACCTCATTTGGATCTATCCGTTCAGAATTCAGATTGGCTACTAATAATGAGCGGCCAAGTGGTGTAGAGAGCACATGGGTCTTAAGTTTCTCCCACCTTCATCTCGCCATTGTTCATTGGTGGCTGGTGGGTCTTTAACGGTAAAGCTTATTTTACCCCGTAAATTTTGGGTAAGTTTATTTTCATGTTTAATATGACTTTATTCAAGTCTTATAAATTTTTAATTACAAATTGTCTAATTACATGAAAAGCACATAGTACTGATGACAACGCCAATACTTTTGACCTTTTGGAGATTAATAGAATGATCAGCTTTAAACTTGTAATGTTTCTGATTGTGACCATCAATAATTTGCAAGCAATTTTTGTTATATTCAGAGAACATGGAATGCGCGTTTGTTATATAATTTATTTTTAATTACCTTATTTTTTTTAAGTTAAAAGACAAACATATATCATTTCTAATCTAAAAAAATTAAACAACACAAATTACATAATTTAAAAAAAAAAATTGTGACATTTTTTACTATTAAATATAAAAGTAACTTGTGCTTATCAGCGTTATTGATACTTTTCACTTAGAATATGTTTGATTAAATTTAACATTTATCAAAATAAGCATATATAAACACTCTTGTATGCGATTAATAGAAACTTCATATATTTTTCTTAAAAATAAAAAATACGCCACGAAACAGGGGAAGGGAATTAACAATCTAGACGAATATAAGAATTGATAATAAATATATTTTTATGGGATACGGATCAGTACGTGTGCTATTTAGCCAGACCCACCACATGCCTAGTAACTTCGTCAAGATGTATAATTTTTAATAATAAACTTGACTTTCTGCAGCATATGTGCACCTACTTAAGGCTTCAATTATTCCTGATAAAATACCATATTTTTCTAGTAAAAAAAAAAAATTTGTTCCTTGCTTGATATTATTTATACCATTAAATCTTAATAATTGGAGTTAGAACAGGCCTCATTTCCTTGGGTAAAATGGCCAGGAACATTTAACCCAAACAGTCTCACCTAATTTTTTATATGCCAACTGTAGCTTGCTAGCAAATTCGAACAGGAGGAAATTTTTTTTTTTATACGGTGGATATTTTAGAAAGTGAATGCATCTCAAGAGGAAGATAAAACTAAATTCTCTGAACCTCTATTTTTCTCTCTCCCACATCAATCCTTCTATTTATTTCTATTTCTCTTATTCTACCCACATTTTTTATACATATATTGTATAGAAAAAAAATCTCGAATCGTAGAAGGCAAATCCGGCACTCAAAATTGCGCCGGTCTAGACGCGTGTGGTTACCGTTGCAAAGACGTTACCATCCAGATGAGTTACTTCGGTTAGCTAACTGTTTATTTGATTGATATTACTCTCATTTTTTTTAATAAAGGAAAAAAAATGAAATTCTGAAATAAAATAGGACCATGTAAGAAAAAGACTCGCAACAACTCTAAGAGTTATAGACTTGAAATAAGAGACACATATATCGCATAAAAGTTTCAAATAATTTAGCTCATTGTGGATTCCAGGTAGTATATATTTATTGATTAATAAATAAGGGTGCTATGAAATAAAATTTGAAAAGTGTAGATGAAATATTAAGAAGGGAATAACTGTGCATTGAAAAAAGTACCAAAGATCACAAGTGACAAATAATTTTTTCACTGTAACTTTTAATGACTGGGGCAAAATTAGGTGGGAGTTCGTGTGCACGTGCAGACATGTGTGTGAATGTGTGGAAACATATGCACAGGTGCCCACATGTATTTGTTTTGAGTCCTCAGTGGTACAAAAAAAAAAGCCCTAAATTTTCTGAGACTACAGTCATCAAGATGAGTGAAGAAGAAAATTAAGCATTGAATGGGACGGAGATCAACTATACCACTTTTAATGTATTTTTTTGCATACTACTAATTGTTAATAAATATATGTATAAAAAGGTTCACTTTTTTAACTTTCTTTTACCCATGTATTTGTCGTATATTAATAGCACATAAAATAATATACCGAAAACGGTACAAGAAAATTGGACTTGTATGAATGTGCTTGCATGTGGATTCATAAAATCTGAGTCAACAAGCTCTTTGTCCCCAAGAAATTTCTACAGCACTCTTTTGTGTTAAACAATATCTTATATCTTTCTATAAATTTTCACATGCTTATGAGAGTAGTAGAAGACAAATATAGTTTACATCACACTGATTTGCTTTATCGCAACACAAACCTATAGCTCTACCCATCTGACCAGTACAAAACATGTGCTAAGATCATGCCAAGATATATACTACCAAGTAGTTCTGTTCTCTTTGGAAAAATTGTTTCACGGCACAATTATTAATTTTATGTGTTCTAAATAAATGTAATTTTAGTACTACTTGTAATAATTGCACCATATAGCTAAACAAAATGATTGGTTGGACATTTAAGATCATGCATCCAAACATCAAGAAAGTTCAACATAGTCATTCCATCTGTTTTGTAATCTCTATAACAAAACATCATTAAACACCTTCATGAATGCTAAAAATAACATAATTAACCAAGTAGAACTAAGAGTAGCCGGCCCATATATACAAATCATTAAGTCGAAAAGGGTTAACCAAAACAAAATGCAAGCTCAATAGAGTGAGAGAGAAGAGAGAGAGAGGTGTTATTGCAGAAGGGGATAGGTGTGCATATGGTGAGGAAGAGGAGGAAATGGACGTGTAGTCGGTTTTGTTAAGAGAAGTACACAAAGCCTAGCTGTCTAGCATGTGAAAGGGTTCTGGCTTTCTCTTCTCTCTGTCTCTGTCTCTGTCTCTCTCTCTTACATGCACCCACTATAACCCTCCCAACTGGCACTTTTGATTCACTCACTATTTCATATAGCTAGCAAAAGCCCCAATGAATGGGAGGATAGCGACTAAATAGAGAGTCCAGACAAAACTATTCTAGGATTTCACTCCCATAAGTTTTTGGTTTTTTCCCAATCTCTCGAACTCTAGTCTTCTCATTTCTCACATTATAACTCGGTGGTGAACCCCAAAAGTATATACACATTCTTTTTTACAGACCTATGAGCCAAAACTAGAAAAAAATATAATCATTTTCATCTATTACTATTTACCTACCTTTATTTTCTTCATAAAAAGCAGACTCACACAAGAAAATCCCAACTGGGTTTTCTCTAAGAATTAGCTAGGCAGAGGAAAGAAAAAAGAGGAAGAAAAAGAATGAACCTTTTGACTTCAGAATGCAGTAGTAGGTGTGAGTCTGGTTGGACTTTTTACTTGGAACAATCTGTTGTTTCTCCAAATGCTTCACATAAGGGTAATGAGTTCTTTAACAGGAAAAGTGGTTTTTATGAGCATGAGGAAGAAGACCTGTCAATGGTTTCTGATGCATCTTCTGGACCTCCAAATCTCCATGAAGATGAAGATCATAACTCATCCTTTTTTCCTGCATCCAAAGATGTTAATTTTTTGAAAAGTGGTGGCGATGGCAAAAGGAAAAAGATTAAAGAAAGAAGATGCTCTGTAGAAAAAGAACAAGAGCAATCATCTTTTTTAGATGACACTGCTAGTTCTCCTCTTTTTAACTTGCCAATGGTAAGTAGTAAAGATAATCAACTGTTTTTAGTCACTTTTCGCACAACACTTGGATGAAAAGCATAGCATTAGCATGCATTGTTTATAGGATTAAACTAAAAAAATTGGACTTTATCTCATGATCTTATATAGCAGAATGGCTTTACTCTGGCTAACAATAATCAAGCTTCATTAGACAGTGTCCTAGATTTTTCACAAGGTTTCTCAGCTACCCACTTTGAGGTACTCATTTACTTCCTTTTGAAACAATGTTTGACCATTGATTGACAAAAAATAAGCATATAGTTAACTAATTAGTTCTTGCAGGGTAGATCTGCATTCCAAGACCCCTTTGGGTTCTTCCAATCTTCTGTATCATCAGCAAACCAACATCAGGAAAACCAGTGAGTATGTAAATTTTAATACAATTGCTTAACATTACATATTATTTACCCTACTATATATAAAACAAAATTTTATGAGAAATCAATATTTTATATTCTGGTTCAATTTCTTCCTTCATAGGTGGTTTGAAGAAAAGGGTTACAAATGAGGTTGAAAGAGATTCACCAATTGCTCCTCTTACTCTTAGTACTCCCGCAGGAGAAGCTCTCTGATGGCTGATTGAGTAGAAATTGTTGCTCGTTTGTCAAAGTAAATGGAATTGGATCTCCAGCGAGATCTTTTTCCTCTTTCTCTTTCATTTTTTTACCTGACAAGTGACAATGAGGTGGGCAACAACCTGAGAAGAAATGTTTGAAATAAAGTTTCTTTTTTGTTGTTGTTGTTGCAGATGTTAGTTTTTTTGTCAATGAATAGTGAGTACAAATTAATTGGAAGAGCTCCTTTTATTCAGCATGAATGACAAGACATGAACTATAATCTGATAGCTTCAGATCATTATGACTTTTTAGAATTAGATGGCTTCAAATTCCGTCTCTTTTGAAGGAAATCTTTTGCATATCATTGGAGTGAAGTGATGAGGTTTCAGGATGCTTAACATTTTTTCTGCAACATCATATCCAAATACAAGCTCAAGGTTTATATACTTATAAATGTGAATCAAAATTTTAAATATTCTAAATCAGGTGATTAAGAGGTATCAGTATCCCAGAAAATCCCATATAATACCATCATCAAATAAATATATTATCCGCACGGAATTTATGAAGTAAATAAAAGGAAGAAGATACACAGAAAAAGAGAGAGAGAGATCAACACTGCAGACTAAAATAATGTAATTCTAAAATGATGAAATGAAGCTAGTTAGATGGTTTTGTTAAATTCCTCAACCCCTAAATCTATGTTTTTGTTTTTTTTTTTTTTTTTCCTTTTCTTTTTCAGCAAAGCAGGACAAATTAAGTAGCCACCTAACTTTGCCGCCTGGTCAATAAATTAATATCCAAATAAAGCTAAATCAATCAGATTTGATTAGGTCGGATTCCATCTATTGTTATTAGAAAGCAAGCTTTATCCGTATATGTTGAAACCAAATCTTTGAAAAAGTAACTAAGGCAATTAATAAGGACAAGACTTTCATGTCTCTAAGAATTCAGACAAAGCTTCCTCTATTCTTATTGTTCTAATTCTCATAATAAACTTTAAAATTTAGACATAAAAATGCACATGAAAATCAGACAAGATGATGAGAAAAAAATGTTATTGATTATGGGCATTCTGAACAGAGTTCAGAAATGAGAAAGAAATGCCAAACTTAGTGTTGGAATATTTCATATGCATCTTCATGAAACTTTTTAAATCCAGGAGATCCTGCCTGTGATCTTCCTTACCCAAAGAAACATGCCCCCATTTTGTTTAATATGTCCTCTTTATCTCATTTGGAAGGATCTTAATATTTAAATACTTTTAACATGCATACATATTTTGCTACCTTCAAGTTTGTCTGCTGTGAAGCTATCATTGAAATTGATGTCAAACACAATTATGTCTTTCTGCTATTTGTTTATTCCACTAGCTAGCTAAAAAAGTAAATACAAAAGATAGCGCTTAGAATTTAGGATGTCAAATTTCTGAAACCTACCCACATGTTCTTTCTTCATATTTAAATATCAAAATCAGAAATGAGAGTTATTTATGCAGTCAAAAAAGTGGGAATTAAATAACCAAGAAGAAAAATGAATAAAACACTAAAGACAATGCTTAATATTATATATTAAAAAAATTGATGCTCACTTGTTTAGTCTTTGGCTTGACTCAAAGCTAGCATTCCATTATATTGGATAAGGATGAAAGAGGTATGGGAAAAAGCATCTATTGCCCTTCCAACCACTGCCAAAACAAAAACTTCAATTCCTGCAAAAAAAAAATAAAATAATAAAGGGGTGAAGAAAGGCTTTGTTGATTGATAGTTTGTCACATGTGTCTAATATCTACTTCTACCTTCCAATTTCAGGTGTTCCCTTCTCTTTAGACAGTCACTGTATCTTGTGTTACTTATCAAAGACATGCACGTTTTATGAACCTGTATATATCAGCTGCTACATTAATAATATTCTACCCTCTTTGTGACATGTAATCAATTTAATTAATCCTAAAGACGATTTAGGCAGCTGAAAAATTAAATCTAATATGAACAATAGGCAGGCATAGGTTTAAAGCTTTCCAAAAAGTAATACAAGTAATATTTATCAGATTTTTTATTCCAAACTAATCACAGCTCAACTGTATTTAATTCTATAATAAAGTAAATATGATGAAGGCAAGCATTTGTAGATGGCATTAGAGTCTCGGTAAAAACAATCTAGATATACATGGAAGAAGAAAAGATAACTAGCTAGAAAGCACAGGGGTCAAATTACGAAAAGATGAAAACAACAAATTAGGGCTAAACAAAAAGCCGATATTGATTCATATCTTCTACAGAACAACTCTTCCAATACAATAGCTTCCTCCAAGAGATTCATTCCAAAGAGTCATTGTTTCACTCCGAGGAAATCCTCTGGGTAGATTGATTGATCGAATCAATAAGTTGATCATTTGTAACTCTGCCTGTAATCTATTTACGATTTTGTCGTCAGAGACTTGCTTTCTAATCTCTGCTCCTTTCTTACTTGCTCGGAAAATTAAGGGTTTGAGTGTTTTTGACCGAGGATAAATTTTTGTCGTCCATAGGACTAACTACTTTTTATTTTTATTTTTATTTATATATATATATATAAAGGAAAATTCTGGAAGCATTCCATTTTTTGCTCTTAGGCATCCCAATAAATGATAAAAAATTTACAGAAATATTAATATTATTAAAATGACAAAATTATCCATCCCACATCCCACATCCCACATCCCAACCCAACATATGCTGAGACATCCACCACCACTGACCACAACAGTGCCACCTCCAATCATCCCTACATGCTGATTTCATTCAATTTCAATAGGGGGAAACTAATCGCAAATTTAATGTATTATTTTTAATTTGGTTTATATTATATGAATTTTTAATGGGTCATGGGTTGTATAATTTTGGGATTGTAGGTGATTAAAAGGGGGAAACTGATTATGTGGGTGCTGGGAATACGAGTTGGGAGGAAGAAGATGAACAGGAGGTTCGGTAGCCCCTGCCGAACATGTCATATAGGTTCGATAGCCCCTACCGAACCTATATGACATGTTCGGCAGGGGCTACCGAACAAAACAGTGAGGTTCGATACCTCCCTACCGAACCACTGCATATTTGGATGGGATGTATAAGAGTAATTTTTAAGGGTATTTTTGGTATTTTAAGTATTAATAATTCTTTTATAAAATTTTTGTATTTACTGGGATGTACCACAGTAAATTTTGGAATTTTTCTAGAATTTTCCATATATAAAATAAAGAGTCAAAATTAATACTTCTGCAATATTAATAAAATTGTCACTTTTTAAATTAAAAAAATTTAATACATTCTACACACACTAATACAATTATTACATGCAAAAATCTCTGAAACAAAAACCCACCTGTTGGACCAACAAGATTGCAAGGAAAACTAAAGTGGAGCTGCAATAGTTACTGTTTGTTCATGCGTTGTGCATATTCACATTCTCATATTCTTAGCTAAATTTACATATTTTTAGCAAACTTATTTAAAATGAAATGAATAATTTATTAGTATTAAATGGGATTAATGTTGTTTTCTTGTGGCCCGAATTAATACCTTAATCTAACTTTCTTAAAATGAAAATGCTTCAAAAATTATATCTAACATTTTGACTTTAAATGTTTATTTTAAGAAGCTTTTGACCGGAAACTTACCACTTCTTTCTAAACCAAGTTTAGTATTAACATGATGAGAGCGATTGTTTGTGTTTTGGATAGTGTAAGGACAATAATGCAATCTAGATTGAGTTACAATACGAACACTTGCCTTACATTTGATGTAATTGTGTACTTGTGGTGATATTAGTAACGAGTCTAAACATTTTGAAGTTGCTAGGGAGATGAATTTGGAATAAGGTATGATGTTAACTTTATAACGCGAAAGATAATCGGTAAATTTACTAAGATTTGTTGAATGAATTACAACAGAATTGGGCATCCATAAACTTATTCAAATAATGCAATTTCATCCGATTTGAAACTTGTTTTTAATTATGTGCTTTTATATGCATGTAACTTACTACAATGTATATATATATATTTTAAATAATATTGCACGACTTACATGCCACAATGAAACTTTGATGTCACTCACTTACAACAACACGGATGAATAGTGTGATTTGAACATTGTATAATCACTAAATATGACTAAAATCTTAGAGCACGTACTTTCTTGCTTCCTCGCGACCATGCCTCCTTAAACTACAGAGAAGTTACTTAAGAGGGTTTGCAAAATGGTTGAAGTTACCTAAGCCGGTGTGCAACATGGTTACAACTTACGCGGATGTGCAACTGTGTTAAAAAAAAAAAACTACTCTGCAAGATGAGCATAAATTAATAACAGTGAATTTTCAAAAATTTCAAGTCTATATTAAGCAATTGTCGTTTTTTTTTCCTTCTTCCAATTATTGCTACAAGAGTGGATCTTTTTTCATCTTTTGTTTTGATCAATTTTGCATTACCTCTTAGAAAATAGTTATTTTCATATCAGACAACAGAAAAAAGAAAAGATGTATATGAATGTGAATAATGAAAATCACTTTCTTCCAAACATAATTGACTCTAATCCCATATCCCAACCTTCCCTCTCTAGCTAGTTCATAGTACTTACAACCTACTCAACAATAGTCAATATAAACAATTAATGGATTATTAAATTATGTATTTCACTGCCTACCAATTCAAATAAATTAGATAAGAGAGAGGGAGAGAGAGATTCTTCCCAAAAGGGCAACAAAGTACTCTACCAAAAGACCATTGGAGTAAATATAAATATCATTTGTTGCTTTGTAGCCAATCAAGAATGCCCTTCTCAGTTTTTGAGAGCTGCTCTTTGTTTCTAAAAGACCCTTGTTCTAACTCGAAGTAATCCTTGTAATTGCGTTTGTAATAACTGTCTAGTCTCTGCATATACATTTACATAAACCAACACCAAACTAATCATAAACTAGTTAATTAATTTATCTTTGTTGTTTTGGCAAGCAACGATTCTATAATAATTAATTAAATAATGGATTTAAATATTCAAATTAATTTACCTCCTTGTCATTTTTGGATTTGTTTTCCTTAGACTTCTTCAAATATTCTAACACAAATTTATATCAGTTGCTATATATGTCAGTTAGGAGATAAGATACAAACACAAAGAAAGCTTAAAGAGAAAAAGTACTTTGAAGAAGTTCAGTTTTAGAATCGCTAACTTGAGAAGCAGCTAAGACATTGAGAGTGCATAACAATAGCTCTCTTCTTCTGGTGGCTTTATTATTGGTTGATGTTTGAGATCTTTGTCTTCTTTGAACAGACTGTACATTTGAAGAAGCAAATTTGTTTACAGTAACAGTCAGTGCCATCAATATACTTTGCCCTACTAAACTCATTCTTCAACTCTATATCCACCTTCTTCTTTTTTTCTCTTTTCTTTTGGAGCTTAATTGCAAGTGTTTATAACAATCAAGATAAAGGTTTCATTTTTTTTTTTTGGTCAAAGAAGATAAGGTTTCATTGGTCCCGGTTATTTTTCACTTTTATGGGACAATATAGTATTAGTAGCTTTGTAAAAAATTATTTATATTCCACATCAGTCTTTATAATACAACTCCTCTTATGTTCTCTAAGGCCTAAATATCACTTGAATGCCCAACAAACAGTTTAAGAAGCATAAGAATTGTATACAGCAATAGCGAAAATGTATATAAATAATAATAAAAAATTAAAATTAAAATTAAAATAATAAGAATTGTACAGAAGCCTGCAAGTCTTTCCTTTGCCTCGAAGTAGAGTGGGATAAAGATAGATTTAGATAATTGAAACCATCAAACTGATTTTGGATATGTTTGTTTATAATTTTGACAATACAAAAATGGTTTTTAATTTTCTCACAATTTGTATAATCATTTATGATTTTTTTCTCATTCTATCATTTTTAGTAATAAAAAAATTATTTTTTAATTTTACTTCATTTATAATTTTATAATCTTTATTTTAATATTGTTATTTATTTTAATTATATTGCTTAAATAAACATTATAATAATAATACTCTTTCCTTTATATTCAATTCCGTTACAATTATCATTATAATTACTTTTACATTTATCAACCAAACATCATCTAAGTGCAAACTAAAAGAATACATTATGTACTTTATAATAGAATGTGCTTCTGCTTGAAACCGCATTAAATAGGAGCTCAAATAAACAAACCATTTAGTTGATTCCTCTAATACTATCCTTAAATTCAGAGTGTAAGTTTATACATTTATTATGGATTTAAAGAAAGCAAAAGATGAAGATAAGTGTTTCATCTAAATAAATAGTCTCTCTGCAATTTGTATACGTGTGGAGTTTCCTATACAGTTAAGTAGTCTACTACTCCAATAAGCGTCTGTGCTTATACCAAGCAAGAGCAACAACATATAAAATTATTGTCCCAAATGTACTGCCAGCAACAGTCCACATGAACTCTTTCATTCCTGCTTTCGTATCATCAAACAGCTCAATTGTAATATTCATTCCGAACACACCAGACACTGCAATGAAGGCACTTAACACTAGTGTTGCTGTTGTCAACATCACCCCCATTTGTAGCAGATGGTTCTGTTTATCATCCAACATTATGTTTATGTAATCCTCCGTATCATCGACGTACTCTCTCAGCTACCAAGTGACAATCAACAGAAACACGTAAAAGATTAACAAAGGTCAGTAAAAATATATCTACAACAACTATGCTTTTAGAATGTAACTAGCACAATTTACAAGAGGACAATCAAGAAGGTATACATTTATCAACTATGTTCAACTTAAAGAATCTGAAAATCAAATGCAATTGACAGTTAAAAAGGATTTAGCATACCGTGGATAATTTGTTCAATGTGCCATCAATTTGCACAAAATATGCTTCCAAGAGCATTTCAAGTTCTTCTACATCAACATGCTTGCTCATGGAACTATGTCCAGAACTTGAATGTGTCCCATGGCTAGCCCTACTAAGTGTCCTTTGTGTTCCAAAGAATTGTTCCTGTGGTTTATTAGTATTTTGAAAATCTCCTTCATAGCTTGTTGAACCTCCAATAGCTTCCATTTCAGTACGAACTCTGCTACAAATGGAATGGGGCATTAAAGGCATGACTGTAAATTATCAACAAGCTAAAACTTTCATGAGTATATGAAAATTGATAATTAGATTATCAGAACATGCCTGTCATCCATGTCTGATCTAAGAACTTGATTGTCGACATCATCTTTTTCGTTCATAGAAGAAGTGGTAGAACTTTCAAGCTGTTGCTGCTGCAACTTGTCAGTCAGATACATCTCAGCCATATCTTCATCATCATCAAGTAAGTGCTCGAGTTCATCTCTTACCTAGAAAATAACTTACTATGTATACTTAATCACGTCATGCCAAATAACCGGATATATGTTTGTTTGCTTTTGAGATCCTGTAGAAGTGCTTTTGACATGTTATGAACCAAAAAAATGGTGTGTTTGCTCATGCTTTTGTTGAAAAATGGATACAGAAGAAAGCGCTTTCAAGAATAAGCACATTATTTGTGCTTACGTTAGGAAGCACATATGTGTTTTCTTTTCTTTTCATTTTTTAGTTTGTTCAAAAACACTTTTAAAGGTAAACAAACGGACCTATAATTTTTATTTTTATTTTACCAAAAGTGTTTTCAGGACTAAAAAAAGTACATTTGTGCTTCCTAACATCAACACAAATTTTGTGCTTCTTACTGAAAGAGCTTTCTTCTAAAATCACTTTTGATTGAAACTAATTTTAACATAAGCATAATCACAACTCATTCATTTTCTTGATTTAAGCTGATTCAAATTTGTAAAATTAACCAACCAACCTTCTGAACACGTCCGGTTATTGCAACCAAGCGACTCTTGATTTGACGGACACGTTCCAAATTGAGAGTACTAATCTTAGAAGTCAATTTATCCAAAGCAGGGTGGGCCTCTAACTCCAAAGTTCTAGCCTGGTTTTAAAACATAAAAAAAGAATTGGAATGAACACCGAGAAAACAAAAGAAATGTAACAAAATGATCAAACAGATTAAGCAAAGACTGAAACATGAAATTTGAAATTACTTCTTTCTCTAAGCAACTACAAGCTGCCTCAAGACAGGCCTCCAATGCAACAAACTCGAACGGTAGAACCTTAAAACCACCTTGACTCCCATCCCCTTTGTTTTCTTCTTTCTCATGGGTTTGTGCTTTCAATTGCGGATCATCCGCATCACACATATTTTTCCACTTTATTGAGTCATCCCCCTTCACGAAAAAATATTAAAAAGTTATAGATACAAAATTATGAAATTAAACAGAAAAGCAAAGACTTCTAGCATTTGAGACTCTGTAAAAGAGTTTCTAGTAAACATTAAAAATATTTCCATAAGTATTTGAAGGACTTAGGAAGCATATATGCTTCTTGATACAATTCTTAAAAGCATGCACTTTCTCCCAAAACTACTTTTCACTGAAATCAGAAAACGACTTTTAGCAAAAGCATAACCAAATAGGGCCTATTCCTACCGATTCCCTCCAAAAGCAAAGGATAGGTTAAAAAATGTTACTGCCCTCACAATTCGCATAATCAACAAAACTTAACAAGAATTACCCAGAAGTTATAAGCCCTACTACCAAAATGCAATCAAGCTATAGCAAATGTGAATTTTGAACTGAGAAAAATGCAAAGAAAGCATGAGCTCATATTGAGGTCAACAACAAACATCAAAACTCGTAAAAAAAATAAATAAATCCATACTCTCATAATACTCCCTCCTAAACCAAATTTCACCTCCCAAATCTGATAACAATTCAGAATAATCTTCTTATTTTACTAAGGGATTCATATTATAAACATATCATGTATATCAAGTTATTAAAACCTTAATATAAAAATAATAAAAAAGTAAAGGCTGATCAGGGAAAAGAACCTGGGCATTGGTGGCATGGTGGTGACGGGTGATCCTACGTTGAAGCTCCTCAATAAAAGGTGTGACAAAGGGGTCCTTGGAATTCAGCAACAAAACCTCCTGAGCTGTGATAATGGCCTTAATATGTTCAAGGTTTATGACAATGGCTCTCTCACGCCCCAAAACCGTAGATGGGTACGACAAGAGCGGGTCAAGGATTCGAAGGTCACGAGCCGGCAGCCCAGTTCGCCTCATAATGGCATGCTTGCCGGCTTCCACCACATCAGTTATCCCCGTGGAGTCCAGCATGAGCCATGCCCGGATACCCGTGCCTTTCTTCCTCATGCCCAGCCCTATGCCGGGCATTCGGACTGGATCGGATTCGTCGTCCGGCGTAGACAGACCCAGTTTGGACGCACTACTCTTCATGGCTTGTCCCTCCCTCCCTCTCTTTCAGTGAGTTACATATAGCTTAGGACTCGGAGGTTGTTATATTATTTATTTTCTTAAAATTAAGATTGTGGGTATATAGAGTAGAGTACCCAGGCTATCCGCTATGCTGTTATTATATATATATATTTAAAATAATAAAAATAGTACCATAGTATTAAAATTATATATTTTTATAATTAAAAAAATAATTTTTATATTTTTTTTTTTTAACAACCGTTTAATTTAATATCGTTCAATTTAAAGCCGTTCAAATTAAACGGTGAGAATTTAGGTCTGTAATGTTCAACGTTCGATATTAATTATTGTTCAATATTATTATTGTACTAATTTTATTATTATAAATTTTAGAGATATTATTTTTGTTAATTTTTCTTATTTTTTTAAGCTTTGGGTTTATTAATTTATAATAAAAAATTAGAATAAAAAAAAAAGAAAAAAAAAATTAAATGTATTTATCAAAAATTATAATAAATTAAAATTAAAATATTAATTTACTTACATATTCTTCTTAAAAGCGATAATGAATAATAAAAATAAAAATAATTATAAAATTATATGTTATGATTTTAGGAAAGAAAAACAAAATTAAAGAGATATAAAGAATCAATCAATAATAATTACTCTAAATTTTATAGTGCCTTTATTCTCTTTTCTTTATAGTTTTAAAAAATTCAAACCCCTTTTCATTAATTTCATTTCTTTTCTAATAAACATGACCTAAAAATAATGCTACTTTAATTATTCTCCTTTGTACAAAATGTTTGTAATCAACATAAATTTATTTATCTTTTTTATAAAAATTAAGTTTATTATATAACATAACTCTTTTATATATAAAATTTTATTTTTTATAACGTAATTGAACATATATTTTTTAGTGTTAGAAGAAAATAAATATATATATTTTTAACTAAAGAAGTTAAAAATAAATTTAATTAAATAACTTAATTATTTATACTAAAGAATAAAAAATTAAAAAAATAACTTTTCTTTTAATTTGTAACCTATTTCTAAAGGTTTTTTTTTTTTTTTTAATAACAACTCAATTCACCATCAACACTTAGGTGGTAAAATATTGTTGTTAAGGATAAGTGGAGACACATGGGCCTTTTGACGAGAGAGATGCAGTTTGAATTTTGAAAGTTGCATGCTTCTTCGAGCAATCTGCAACGCAAATCCTGCTATTTAAATTTGCAATAGATACCCGGTCCAAGTAAGTCAAAATTAAGGAGGTATTCTCTGGTCTCCGACCTTCATAGTAAGACAATGTGTGATATTGATTCTTTCCTTTCTAAATTTTGGTGAGTAATTTAAAAAAAAAAAAACTCACCCCATAACGGTTATTCGATTCCCAAAAAAATTGCATATCTTGTTTCACACCTACTTATGCTTTGTTATTATTATTATTATTATTACTATTTTCAGCAAAGAGACCTATACTTTATTTTATATCTTAGCAAAAATCAGATAAAAGAAAAATGTATTTATTTAAATTTTGATGACATGTTTAATGTTAGATTATTAGATTGTGTTTTAAATAAATAATGGGTTGAAATTTAAAATCAAGTATAAAACTTGTCAAATTAAGGATCCAAATCCTTTCTAATAAGTATAAAAATAAACTTACAATTTTCTTAATAATAATTATAATATTATTAATTAAGTTTACTATAAAAAATCAAGATAATTTTTTTTTTTTTTTTTTGTTGCTTGAGTTATTAACCAAATCGTTAACCATCGCTTAATAGCACCTTTACAAATAAAAGTTGCACTCTGTAGTAGTAGTTCTAAACAAAAACTCAGAAAGTTTGTAAGTGTAGTAGGAACGAGTTCACCGTCTGAAAATTGTTCACTATATGATTCAGAGAGTTAAAGAAATACATAGAGAGAGAGAGAGAGATCAACCATGTAAGAGACCAGAATATAACTTGGAAGATAGAACATCAAAAAGAGCTTCGACTATAACATATAATACCATTCCATTCCGATAATAAATATATCAAATTTTCGATACCACCTTGGATTGAGCACATTAAGCTACATTATCGTGTGTTGGTTAGAAAATAAGCCTGCCCCTCGTAACACCATTGGAATAGTTTATATCAGTAAAAGAAAAGCCAAATAATACAATAAAAATACAATTAAATAAATTTTCATTAAATAATTCATATTAATAATAAAAATATTTATATTATTATTAAATAATATAAATATTAATTAATCCAATTATTTACCAAAATGTTATCTATTTAAACCCTTTTTTTTAAAGGCCACAAAAAATATTGGTAAGCTCTTTCTCACTTTCACAAAATTCCTATCTGAACAAAATTATTCTATAAAAAACCTGACTTAAAAGTGAATACAACACTCCACGGTATCATTCCTTCTAACTTAATTTGTTATTGACATGTAAATTGACGTGGCAGAAAACAAAAGTTAGACCAAAATCGGATACAATATCATGATTAAATTTGCACAATGAATGACACTTTTGAAATACAGTATTATACAACTGTTGTTTTCAGTTTTTCATGGAGACCTATTCAGCACAAATTAATACATAGGTATCTCCTAATAAGAATTGTCTCTTGGCTATTCAACCAAGCGCCTCCGCTTATACCAAGCAATAGCAGCAACATATAAGAATATCGTCCCAGCCGTAGTACCAGCAACAGTCCACATGAACTGCGGCATTCCAGCATGCTCGGTTTCAAACAGCTCAATATGAATATTCATACCGAATATACCAGCCACAACAATAAAGGCACTCAACACGAGCGTTGCTGTTGTCAACATGACTCCCATTTGGAGCAGATGATTCTGTTTGTCATCCAGCATAATGTTGATGTAATCCTCTGTATCATCAACGTACTCCCTCAGCTTTCATTATATGATCAACAGAGAAGTAAGTCGTTATTTTCAGATAAAAACAACGAATGTAACAACTAAAGACGATGACACAGAATTATTTCTCATGTGAAGATACAAAGTTTCTAAATTTATTTCAAAACGGAATACTATAGTGCACAAAAATAAAATTATAAAACAGTTAAGGAACGTTTTCTAACAATTAACCCTTATTAAACCAACTAACCATCAAATGTGAAGCATACTTTTTAGCAATTCCAATATACTCATCTCTTTCCTTCCAGGTACATGTTCGGGGAAATTTTGGTTTAATAGATCCATAAGATATTTGTGTGTTTTATATCTCAAATTCTTACCGAATTCTAGCAAGGAAGAAAGTTCTGAAATCTTGATTAATCATATAAAAAATTGTCCAAGAGTTCATAGTATGTTGTGAAGTGATTCCATCCAGATTCCTTCAACTTTAATCACAGTTCATGTCATGCAATGAGTGATCTAAATGCTTTAATTTAGGTCTGAAAATTGATCTAGATTCAAGGACCAAGATGCATAGGTTGAGCAAGAACTAGATCTAACTTGATAAAAGAGGAAGCTTTCCATCTTTGTATTCATCATAACTCTTTGGTGAAAATTGAAATATAAAACTTGATTAACTTGACTACACTATTTAGATTAATATAGTAAATAACAAACAAGAGAAGTTCATTGAACTACCTCAACCAGCTCCCCTTCAATTGACAACACGAAAATAGCCATTAAACAGTAATAGAGCCAAAATATATGCATTGGCTATAACACAACTTGAAAATCACTAAAATTTTATGGTTAAATAGTCTCAGAGCATCAACAAAAAAGAAAAGAAAAGAAAAACTGAATATATTAAGTTACCTACCGTGGATAGTTTGTTTAGTGTACCATCAATTTGCACAAAGTATGCTTCTAAAAGCATTTCAAGCTCTTCCACATCAAGGTGCTTGGTACTATGACTGTGAGTAGTACTTGTATGAGTCCCACGGCTATCTCCCCTACTAAGAGTCTTCAGTGCTCCGAACAATTGGTCCTGATGGTTGTCAGGGGAATGAAGTTCACCTTGAAGGCCCGCAAAACTTCCACCGCCTTCCAGTGAGATCTCGGTAGGAGCCCTGACGCAAACATAATGGGCCATTATACGTGAGGGTGACATCAAGTCAACAACTAGAAAATGACATGAAATGATGATTACATCAACATGCCTGAGATTCATGTTTGATCTATCAACTTCATCGTCTATTTCCTCTCCGTCATTCATAGAAGAACTTGAAGCACTCTCAAGCTGTTGCTGAATAAATTTGTCAGTCAGATACATCTCAGCCATATCTTCGTCATCATCCAGCAAGTGTTCAAGTTCATCCCTCACCTAACATCAACATGTATTCTCCATTACTCACAAACATATCTAAAAGAACTAGTTACAAAAGTAGAAAGCAAATGACAAATTGGAGTTCCGGAAAAAATGTCGAATTAGAGGCAAGGCTTTCATGCTGATGCAAAAAATACCATATTAACATGATATAAAGATGATGATTCACAATTGTAAGACCAGAAAACCTTCTGAACACGACCAGTTATTGCAACCAAGCGGCTCTTGATTTGACGGACCCTTTCCAAGTTGAGAGTACTGATCTTTGAAGTCAACTTATCCAAGGCAGGATGGGCCTCTAGCTCCAGTGTTCTTGCCTGGCTTAGAAAAACAAACAAAAAGAACAAGGAAAAAATATTTAAGAAAAAGAAGGTAGACAAAGAAATTACAAGTGATAAATTGAAATGAGATAGATTTACTTCATTCTCTAAGCAACTACAAGCTGCTTCAAGGCATGCCTCCAGTGCAACAAACTCAAATGGCAGAACCTTTAGTCCATCTCGATTCTGAATACCTTGTTTCTCTTCTTCCTTGCATTCTTCATTTATATTCAGCAAGGGTGCTCTGGGAGAATTTTGATGGCTTTGAGATCTTGAATGAGGCTCTCCCATGTCATACAGACTTGTCAGGTTAGGATCATTACCATTGTCCCCCTAAAGATTAAATCACACATAAAAAACTTCCCCATATTACCCACAAAGTAAATATTAACTTGATGATTGCCTCACAGGTCCAAGTAACAACACACAACAGTATAATCCTGGTATTTAAAGTAAAATCATATAAATGTAAGTTCGTACATATGATAAATAAAATAAAAACCCCATGAACTATGAGTATACGCTCCACGGAATTATAGTAGTGCACACATTAAAAGTTTTAAACTTTAATATGAGTGCATCTTATAAAATATTGATACCACTAATGGAAAATACGAACCACCGGGTTAGAATTTATAAATCTACAAAAAAAAAAAAAAAAGTAGCAAATTAGAACCCATCTAAACATAGAGCAGCAAAAACAAAAATAATGGAAAAAAAAAAAAAAAAAACAAACAAAGAAGGGGTGGAAGAAAAGGGAACCTGTGCTTTAGAGGTGGCTTGGTGGTGACGTGAAAGCCGACGCTGAAGTTCATCAACGAAAGGGGTAACAGAAGGGTCTCTGGAGTTCATCAGGAGGACCTCCTGAGCAGTTATGATGGCTTTGATGTGCTCGAGATTGATGACAATGGCTCTCTCTCGACCCAGCACAGTTGATGGGTACGACAGAAGCGGGTCGAGGATCCGGAGGTCACGGGCGGGCAACCCGGTACGCTTCATGATGGCATGTTTTCCGGCCTCCACCACCTGTGCTTGCCCCGTGGAGTCTACCAGCAGCCATGGTCGGACCCCCGTTGCCTTCTTCCGCATCATGGCTCCCCCTATCGAGAGTCCCAGACCAGCCGAGATGGGTCGGATAGGGTCGGGATCCTCGTCGGGTGATTTGGGGAGTTGACTCATAGTGGTCGGAGTTGGACTAAGTTTGGATTTCTTGCCACCACCGTCAGAATCGGAGATGGGTCTCTCACTGTCCTGGAGTTGGGCCTTTGATAAGAAAAGAAAAGGAAAAAAAACAACTAATCTAAAACAAAAAGATAAGGAACAAATATGATATGAAACCAAAAGATTCCATTGAAAAATAAATGAATAATAAAAATGCAAGAGATGTAAAATAATAAGTTAATTAGTACTTCCACTTGTTGAAACCAGAGATTGTAAGTTAAGATGTAACAGAGTTTTTTTTTTTTATAATGAAAACTTCGGCAGGATAGGGTTAGATAGGACTATTGCCACACAATACCACACATCTGGATTATCAAAAATTGTTGGTATGCCATAAATACGGTAAAGAGCCAGCGGCATCAGCGGACTGCAGTCCGACTCAGCAGAGCGCGGAGGTTCGAAGAGGCAGTTTAGCCACATGCCCGGAGGCCGAACCATAACGCCCTTACCAAGCTTCGAACCCGCGCCCTGCCTTGTGAGGACAGAGGACTAGTGCTTAGCACAGGCGCCCAACCAACTGAGCTATCCCGTGATGGGCAAGATGGAACAGAGTTTGAGTATACCTTTTTTTCATTACATCAAATGTATTAAAAATTAAAGCGATAAGTTTAAATTTTTTGAATTAAAAATTGAGTATATTTTAAAATAAAGATAAATTTAAATTTTTAAAATTTATTTTTAATATTTAATATTTATTTTTCTATATTCAAACTTTTTTTTTTATTATACTCACAATTTTATGGAGTATAATTTTTTTTTTCTGTGTAGTACATCTAAGAAGTGGAAGATGAGTTGGCTTATTCCTCCGAGCATTCGGCTCCAAAAGAACAAGGAGAACCTGAAACCTTCCTTTTCCATTATACATTATCTTGTATTTTTTTATTTTAATTTATTATTCTTTTCTTTTTTATAAAAAATTACTAATGAATTTTTTTATCAAAATTTATATGATGTAATTTAATTTGTTCTATTAATAAGAGTTTTTGCGATCACTTTTTCATCTTATATTCTAATTTTATATTCAATCAATAAATAATACATCAATTAATACATACTATAGTTTAATACATATTATAGTTTAAAAAGCTATTTTTTCTTTATAAAAAAAATATTAATTTCTTTTCTCGTTCTAAGAAACAATCATTAAAGGATCAAATCACTAAACTATGAGTTGAGGCATTTAAAAATTTTATCAAGAAAAATACTAAAAAATATATAAATTTATATTATTTTTTAATCTATATTAATTATATTATAATATTTAATAAATTATTTTAAAAAATAAATAAATGTTTTATTATGTGACATGATATAATTAATATGAATAGAAAAATATAAATAAATTTATATAAACATAACATTACTTATTTTTTTAAATAGTAAACTTATATATATGCACTTATTTTTACATTAAATTAATTATATTTTAATATATAATAAAATTATTTAAAAAAATTATTTTTTATTTTTTTAAAATTATTATATTATATATCATAATATAAATATATAATTATAACATATACCAATTTATATAATTATAACATTCTTCTTTTCTTAAATAATGACTTTAACTTAATCTGTCATAAAGTGTTGACTTAGATTCTTATGACATGAGTTCAATGTCAAACATTTTACATGTGGCAAATGAAAATACTACTACAATTACATATTGATAAAGTCGCTGCCAATATATAATCGATCTAACTTTTTCTAATTAAAGGCGAACTATGAATCTATAATCGAAGCAATAAAATTGTATAACTAACTGTGACTTGATGACATGAATTTTATTTATATATATATAATATTTAAAGTTTAAATTTAAATTATAATAAATAAATATTATAATTATTTAAAAATAACATAGCCCATGGCTCGTTTTGAAAGGATCCTAATGTATTAATTCTTTAATATTTTTATTATTATTTAAATAAATTTAATTATTAAATAATATTTTTTTTTAAATTTATTCATATATTTTATTTTAAGTAAATTAATTGATATACCTTATTGATATACGAAAATTAACACCCCTATTATGTAATTAGATGAGCGGCCTTTAACATCTTGCTAGTATTGAATCCTTAATTTTAGGATATGCTAGATCAGTTTCAAGTCTTGGTTTTGCATCTTATGTTATTATTTGTAGTATTAATGCACAGTAAACAGAAACAACAAAGTGCGTTGTAACCAGGATCGGGCCAGAAAAAAAAAATTAAATACTAAATTAATATTAAAAAAAATTAAAGGGGCTAATTTTTTTTTTATATACAAAATAAAAATTTAGTAGGAGTTATAATAAATTATAATTAATTCAACACTAAATTTTTTCATGTCATATTATAATAGAGATATAAAGTTAACACATTATAATTAACTTATAACGAAAATTAAACAAAAATATAACAAGTTAATAAATATTAGTATCATTCATGAATAAAATAAATTTATTAACTAAAAAATCTAAACAAATAAAAAGTTCAATCAAATACATTAAGATTTATAGACATTAAAACTAAAATAAACATTTGAAAATGTAAAAAGTAAAATATAATTTATAATTTTAAACTTGAAACTATATTAAAAAATATATGTTTATAAGCAATATAAGAATGACTAATAATAATAAAAATAATAAAAAATTTATATAAAAAAAATTTCAAATAAATTCTAAAAGATTATTAAAATAAAATGTCAAATAATATAATATTAAATAAAGTTAAAATTTGAATTGAAACGAAATAAAATAAAATAAACATAAACTTAAAAAACTTTAATATGAAGCTTATCATATACTTATTTTTTTAATTTTATTTTTATAATGTTGAGTTTAAAAATATTTAAACATGATTTGGATTCTTATATTTAAGAAGAATGTTTTGTAATATACTACTTTAATTTTATTTTTGTTATTAATAGTTATCAAATACATGAAAAAAAATATATATTTAACCATTTTATTTACAATTTATGTCATTGTTATCTACATATTTGTTAAATATTATTAATATATACTAAAATATGTACATAAAAATTAAACACAATATATTACTATAAATAAAATATTTATTTAATATTAAAAATATACATGTAATTAATTTTTTATAAAAATATTAGTCGGAACTGAAGCCCCCCTAAGCTTCCGACCTACCACTGGTTGTAACAGTCTAAGTAAAAGTAATATTGATTTCAATGATCCTAAATAATTTGAATTTTTGTTGATGTATTAGTCTATATTATTAAAAATTACTAACAAATTAAAAGATAAAATAATCAACATTATTTTTATGTATTCACCACTCTCCCATAAATATTTATTATATACAACATGCTATTCAAACATTTAAAACTTAATAATTAGAGTTAATGTATTTTGAAAATAAGATATCTAACTCTAATATCGTGTTAGAAGAAAAGTATATTGTAGATTAAATAATTGTAATTTAATAATTAAAATTATTAGATTTTAAAGACATGATCTCCAATTCTAATATTATATTAGAAGTTGTTATGAAGTAAACTATTTTAAAAGCTTAACCAGCTATAAGAAAAGCTTTTATGCATACATCATATTAAACGTACACTTGCATTTAAAAAGTTCAAATATTTATATTAAAGCTATATTTGACTATAAGAAAAGCTTTTATGCATACATCATATTAAACGTACACTTGCATTTAAAAAGTTCAAATATTTATATTAAAGCTATATTTGACCGTAAGACCAAACATAGTAGGAAATCTCATAATGGAAAAACAATGGATACATATTTGTCTCTTCAAGTAACTAAATTTGTAGTCAGAGACCAAAATAAGACAGCCACCTATCTGCCATTTCAAGGCATTGCTTAGGATTGTACTCAGGAGCTGTGTGACCCCCTCCCTGCAAAAATTCAAAGGAAAATTCTTATTATCCTGTTACGCGACAAAACAAGACCCATTTTTGTTTTATTTTTTTGCCAAAAAAATTCAATGCAGCTTGGCAGAATACACAAAGAGCTGTACGTGTGTGCCGTATAACAAATCCACTCAACATGGTTCAAATCCAAAACATAAAAATTTAACAGTTGCCTTAACAGTTTCTTGTAACAAAGATATAGCATTAGCACACTTGCCTTAACAGTTGCAAATGTCACACCATCTCCTATAGTTTTTACGAATTTCTCGGTGAACCTAGAGCGAAAAACGAATATATTGTTAATTGAGAAGAGACCTTAAATTAAGCATTCGAAATAATAAATGAAAATGGAGAAAAGGGCTAATAATGTAATTTTGTACTCACCCTGCAACTTGTCCATCAACATACCAAGGTCTCCAACCATCAGTAGTAGTAGTCATATTCAAAGTGTTCATCCATCGTTTTGTACCAACATAAGGTATCAACATGTCATGATCTCCACTACAATGAATTTATAACATTACATTATTACTTTGGTTTTCATTAATTAGCAAAACTATTATATGAGGAAATCTAATAATATGTGAAAACAAGTAACACTAATTACCTGTATATCAGAACTCGGTAACCTCTTTCGATTAGTTGTGCATGATAATCAACTACACTACTCAAATCATATTCATAAGCCAAGGTTTTATTGCACCTCTTCCAGTCAGTTACTGTGCCCTAATTTTCATTTTCAAAGATACAATGAGTTTATCACACACATATATCAAAATAATAAAGCACGTTCAATCTAAAAGTCCTTGAGAACATATCAGTAATTGACAGTTGCTTACATTTCTGATACCTAGAGCTTGTTGCACATCTTGATCATTAGCCCAAATGTAGGAGAGTACATAATAGCCATTCTGTAACCAAGCAAGTTTACCAAATTTCATTGAGGTTTGCGATATATATACATTCAATAGGTCATAGTAGTTGAGCTTTCACTATCACATTGTTACAAAATTGTTAGCAAACTTTCACTAAGGTGATTTAACAATCTTTTGACACACATAACAAAAATGTTTTATTACCCGACATGAAAACTCTTGCTTTTCAGTTGGTGAATGGAGGATTTCTTGAGGGATGTCTTCTACAAATTTATGATACCACTTCATGCTTTTTGGTCTTGGTGATGCAAAGCTACATTTAGGCTCCAAAATATGTGCATCATTCACTTTTAAAGTGCACTAAACAAACAAAAAGTAAAAACTTAGTCATTTTTAATACGTTTCTTCTTCTATGACAGTTTCAAAGGAAGACAAATTAGAGTTATGCAACAAACTCAAAATGAAAAATGTAAAACCTCTGCAATAAGTCCAATGTCATCCATGCATTGTGCATTGTTCGGATCTGGATTAATATACTCGCCGTTGCAACTTTCTTTGACAGACTAAAAACAAAATTATTCGACTGATTAGCTGTTTCAAATTAGCTCATATATTGAGTTTAAACATTAAATGAAAATGATGGGTTTCATAAAAATTATGATAAGAGTGTTGAAATTACCTCATAAAGTTCAGTTGATATGAGTGTTACTCTATGGAAATACTCCATTCTTGAGTTCTCATCATCATGTAAATCTGTCACAGGGTTGCCAAGCATATAACCCTGTTTAAAAAGTAAAAAATAAAAGTAAAAACAGATTAGTTCAAAGCGATTAATGACAATCATGTGTTCGCGGAAACTATATATCTGTTTGTTTGTGTTTATGTAGAGAGGAGTTTCAATTAAAAATACAAAGTGTACTTTAATAATAATTATTTTTTTGGGGTTCTATTTGCTTGTGTTTTTACAAGATTCGAAAAGAATAAGCACTTAGACATTAAGTAGAAAAATTAAAAGTATGAAAGCATGAGACATGTACCATGAAATTCATCATTGGTTGGCTTCCAGCATTATTACCTACAACTCCATTAGAAACATTACCATATTAAAAAAGAAGGAAGAATATTCATTCAACTTGCTGAAAGTGTTAAAAGAAATGACTTGTGTAAGTTGTTACCATTTGATATTTGAAGAGCAACTTGAGGTACAATCACGCCGGAATATGAATCTCCGGCTAGGTAAAGTGGATTTTTGCTAAATTTGGGATGACCCATCAACCACTGAATACAAATACTTAAGGTAAGCCAATACTTTAACATGCTTCACATTTTTAACACACACTCTTTTTCATACTATGTAACATAACAGAAGAGGTAGAGTAGTAAACTTCTAAATTTTCAATATTTTTCAGTTTCTACTAACCTTTCTTAGAAATTGATATGTATCTTTTGCTGATTTAGTGTCTGAGGTGTAGTAACCTTCTTGGCTAGTTGAGTAGGAGAACCCTGTGCCTACCGGCGCATCTAAGAATATTATGCTGGCATGCTAGATATCATAGTTATAACTATTGTTAAAATTTTTAGAAATTATTCCATAAAGCTTATCCATTGCATACTAATAATATTCAGAAAAAACCAAAAAAAAAAAAAAAGAGAAAGGATAATAAATAAATGAATAAATAGAAGCAGTGTGAATGAGATTTAATACCTGGGTCCAAGAATGTGGATTCAAAAACAAATTTGGCAAGCTTCCATTAAAAAATGCATAATCAAAACTTAAAGGACCTGAAATAACTTCTTAGTTAGCTCTTAATTACTGGTATTTCTATCAACACCGTAATTCTCCCTCTTATAGTAGATTGCAAAGAGAACAAGATCGATTTTCATCAATCTCATCCTCTTTATCCACACTCAAAATGGTATTAAACTATTTTTTTTTAGCGGTATTACATGAGTAATGCACTTCGAATCTATATATTCCTATCTCTTTCATTCTAATTTCATAGAAAAGGAACAGAAATATACCAATTTCATAGACGAGTCCAGAGAAAGCAGAACAACCAGGACCACCAGTGAGCCAAAGTAAAAGAGGGTCTCTTATTGGGTTCCTTTGTGACTCAATGAAATAGTAGAATAGTTGAACATCTTCTGTATCCCCAACACCCACATATCTAATATTACAAAAACCATAGTCCCCATATTTATTAGTCACATACATACACAATACTCCAAAAAAATTAGGAAAGAGCTTGAAATTTTAAAAAGATGGCTTAACTTACCCGGTTTCGATCTCGAATGGAAGTTTACCAGGATAACCGGGCAAGGATTCAAGGATTGAATGTGACATTGAAAAGCCAGAAAGAACCAAAACAACAAGTAAATGCAACCACATTAACCAAATTGTTTGTGCCATTGGTTTAAAACCGAACTTGTTTACACAATTTAGACAGTTTGTGAAAGATAGTGAACAAACATAAATAAAGAACTATAAACGCAAAAATTTCAAGCCCATGAAAGAAGCAACAAAACTGTGAGAGAGCTAAGTTATGTAGAATTTGGATCTTTAGAAGTTAACCCATGTAACGAATGGTCCAAGTTGTGATTTGTGAAAGTAAGGTGGTATATCTGCTTTGACTATACTACATAGAAAATGTTATGAATAAATAGTTAAATGCAAACTAAAATTAGTTGGTACTTGCAAGTGTAGCTAACTTTCACAATTGCTTATGATAGATTATGAAGTAGAAAAATAATAATTTCAGTGAATATTAAACAAATTTTAATTTGTTATGAAGGTGGACAAAGATAGTCCCATTCTTAGATGATTGGTTAGTAAATACAACCAACATTCCAAGATTGTGACTTAAAAAAAAAGGTCAGGGAATTTACAGATCTAGTATAAATCAGATCGCATGAATGGTTCAAAAGTCCCACTGTTGATCAGTCGCAAGGCTGTGGCATCCTTAGAAGGAAGATCAAGTTGTAGGGGATTTGTCTACCAGGACATCTTACACGGCGTTTGGTGCACTACTAAAAAAAAAATAGTGATTCTTGAAGATTTTTTTTTTTACTAGGATTATGCTTTTGACAATATATATATATATATATATATATATCTTAAAATCAATAGTAAGTAAACCCACGTTATTTATAAGTAAACCCACCTATTAAAAGATATTTTCACTACGTTTTATGTGGGTGTATTTAAGAGCAAATTTTATTTCAAGCCCTGAGGCAAGCAAATTTAGTCCGATATGCATAGAGTTTGAATAATTCGGTTTTATTCAATTTGGTTTAAAGCTCCTTTAGATTCAAAGAAGTTCATTTTTGAAAAGAAAGGTACGTAATAGGAACATAGATGGAGCATGTTGAGCCTCTAAATAAATGTTTTGTACCATAACATTATTTCTAAACATGATTTTTTTTTTTTTTTTGATAGAAATTAATTCTAAACATGATTGTTTCTACCTCTTTCAGGGGTTTATTGGATCACCCGAGCTAACTTTATTGAGACTCTCAATAAATGACATGAACTATGGAAACATCTTAAACACATGTTAAATTAAGTTTTAGTTTTATACATGTGTTCGAAATTATAGATGTTATTAGTGTTTTGTCAATTTTGATTATAAATAACGGCTAACAATTAGCAAACTATACTACATCTCAAGAAAAATTGTTTGATTGTGAACATTATTCTTGAATATATATTTAAATAAATTTTATTTTTAATATATATACAATTAAATTTTTTTTTTTGAACATAATAAAGCAGGTAAAAATATAATAAATGAATGCTGAGTAAAAAACGGAAACTATTCAATTAGCTTGCTAAAAAATTAATGAAATTTTCGTAAATTAGATATTTTTGCTCAATTTTTTTAATCAGTTTACCATCTTGGAAATAATTTTTTTTTTTTTTTTCAAAAGAAGAAGAAGAAAAAATTCACCAAAAAAGAGGATTATTGTCTATTTCTCTCTTTAATTATTAAAGATAAATAGCCTAACCCAAACCAACGTACCAACAATGAGATTGTAATAAGTTGCGGTAGAATTCGACTTAAAAGCACGCTGTCACTTTGGAAGTATTGCTACATATTAAACAAATCCTTAATATCTTATTTTTAGAGCTTTGACGTTGTCACACTTTCTAAAGCCTTTAATATGCTCCATGATTAAGATTGTCAATATAAATTTAAAACAACAATTTTAGTGCGTTATTAATAAAATAAAGCCTTCCAAAATCACATGATATTAATAAAAAAAAATTATTAATTAAATGACTTTTTTTTATTTTTTAAATGAGGCTCTAAAATTTTCTTTTTTTATTAATAAAGAGAAAATTACATACTTATGTGAGATTTAAACCTAAGTTTTTGGTAGATGAATTGAAAGTCTTATTACTTAAACTATAAGACATTCTTGACCCATTATTTTTAAAAGTAAATGACTATTTTAATACACCATAAACTTAAACTTTTATTACTGAGAATTGAATATCATAACCTTCACGTACTTAAGTGAGTTTCATACAGTTAAGTTGTTACAAGTTACAGAGGATTATAGGCCAACCACCTATTTATCATAGCGAAACATTCCTTAGGCTTGTATTCTGCTGCAGTATGTCCTGCTCCCTGTGCCAGAAGGTTATATCAACATGAAAATTTTAATTCAAATTCTAATTAATATCAAAAGTTGTGAATGAAAAGTAGCACATTATTGGCATAAACAATGCAAATCCTTGTTACCTTTACTGTTGCGTACGTTAATTGGTACTTATTACGTGTATACTCTGTCAAATAACTGCAAATAAAAAAAATAAAAAGATTTTAAAAATGAGCCAATTGAGGTTTAAGTCTAGTTTTTAAAACTAATTAAAAAAAATAAAAAAATACTCATTAGCTACAAATCCCTTGGCTTTTTCAGAAGTACATTTTTTATAAAGTATATAGCACTGAAGTACTGATTCCCCCTTCAATAAAAAAAAAAAAAAGTACTGATCCTCTTCAATCCTTTTTATGTTTTGAAAAAAATAATACTATTTTTGCTATTTAAATCCGTACATATTAACTAAAGTGTACTATTATTTACTTATCATTCACTGATCCAATGATAAAAGTGGTGCCCACAATCTTAAGCCCCAAGGCAAATTTAAGTTGATGTTTGATTAGATATAATTAAAGTAAGAATGGAAAAAATATTTTTAATTATCATGTTTGATAAATCTTAAAATAATTAAGAATGAAAAAATTATTATTGATGGAAGAGGAATAGACTTTTCATAATCCAACCTCATGAAAGATTTTTCCTTCTCATATAAGATAAATTTTTGAAATATTTCATTTAATCTCAACCAATTTTCTTAATTGTTTTATTTTTTTAACTATAAAGTAAAAATATATGCTAATATAACTATAAAAATATCTACGGTGCTATATATTTGCTATATCTTTAAATATAAAATATATTTAAAATAATTTGAAAAAAATACTATATATATTATTAAATTTTTTGTAGCATTTTTTATTAAAAAAATTTCCTATTAAGTGAAAATATAATGCTAAACAATTATTATTAAATATATAAAATGTGAGTTTTATTTTAAGTTAAGGGTATTATTGTAAAATTTAATTATTTCATTTTATTTCAAGCTCAAGCTATACATTAATTACAAACCAAATAGAATAATAGTAATATTTTTTTCATTTAATTCCATTCAATTACTATTATTATTCATTTTTTTTTATTCTACAAATCAAACATGTCATTTGATAGAAAAAAAAAATTATATCATTATTATTTTTCAAATAATTATAATTAGTAATTAAAGTGTATTAGTTTAAAGGAATGCATGATAACTAATTAATATGAACATTATGAAAAAGGCAAAGGAACTAACCCTGCAACTTGATCATCGACAAACCATGGTTTCCAATCTTCAACCACAGTTAAGTTAAGAGATTTTATCCATGTTTCAGTAGCAATATATGGTACAGCCATGTCAAGATCACCGCTGTTTATATAAAGTAAAGTATGCATTTCAATAGAACCTTTACATTTAAATAATAATGTACTTTGATATCATATATTTTTCAAAAGTTATTATGTTCAAATTTTATATAAAAAATTAATTAAATATAACTTAATGAAAAAAAAAAAAAAAATCTTGATAATGCAACTTAAGTAGTGAAACAAATTAAATAGGCTTAGCTCTCCATTCAGCAATATACTTCAAAAAATTATGGAAATACAACATTAATTTTGCAGTGAGAAAATACCTGTAAATAAGAACTCTATACCCCTCCTTGATGAGGTTCTTATGATAAACTACAGGGGATGGGACATCAAATGTGTATGATAAATTCAAGTTGCATCTCAACCACTTATCTACAGTGCCCTGTTCAATAATTTTCCAAGGCCTAATTAGTATAACTACAACAAATAAATTAAGGAGCTATTTATTTGGTAAAGATCAATTTTTCTAATTAGTCAATTTAGTTACTTTTACGAGTTATGATTATTTTTTTTTAAATAAAAAAAGTTAAAAATCATATATCATTTGATCACATTTTTGTATAATTTAATTATATTTACTGAAAAGCTAAAATAAATTATTTTATCGATTTATTTCTATTTTCAGTTGTTAACTCGTTCAGTCATATATTGTAACGGTTGTTAAACAGTCCCTAATTAAATTAATATAATGTGAAGTAAGTAGTAAATCACCTCCCTTATGTGTAAGGCATTCCGAACCGTTTTATCATTTGCCCATGTGATACAGTTAATATGGTTATATTCCTGCATCCAAAGAAAAATGTGTCAAACTTTTATTTTGTTGGAAACTAATGCAAGTTCTAGAAAAATGAAGAAAGTTCGAGAGAAAATTCTAGATTTTCAATTAAAAACATCTAAATTTTGTTAAGTAATAAAAAAATTAAAATTATAGAGAAACATATGCCGGAAGATATTTTTAGAATACTAAATATAAAAGATGTAGATTAATCTAAAAGAATAATATATAGTCTCTAATAACTATAAATAAGCTTTGTAATATTAAGTTCTTAAGTTCTTAAGCTTAAAGCTTATAAATAGGCTACATGAGTGCTTTTGTAATATTAAGTTTTTAAGTTCTTAAGCTTGGAGCTTCAATTAATATAAAATCAATGATATATTACAACATTTTATAATATCTTTTTTAAATCTCTATACTCCCAACTATCAATATCACTTGAACTTACTCATATAAAAGTTATATCAAATACATTTCCCAATCCGGATTACTTTTGCCAATATTTATTAAAAGCTCTCTTTGTAAATCCTTGAATTCGGGAATCTTTTGTAGTTCAGGTGATAAAATTCTCAATCTCTCACCTGGAACCCTAATTCGAATCTCACCTGAATGTGTGAGTGTATATTTTCTCTTTATTTATAAAAAGAATGAGACTTTAGCACCCTTTAAAAAAAAAAAAGTTATATCAAATACTACCATACTACTCGAGCCTTCCCAAACTTTAAAATGATATCAAAATTCCTCCCAAATTTCAACATATTTAAAATTTAAAAAGGAAAATAAAAAAAAAAAGAGTCAAATCTTTTTATTTTTTGATAATAATAAAAATAAAAATAAAAAAGTCTACTAGTATAATTAAGAAAAAAAAAAAGACAGAGAGAGAGAGGAAATAGTACTGCTTGTAGGATTGTTCTTTGTTTGGGATTTGTTCTTAGTGGCAGTGTGTTGCAAATTAAAAATAAAATTTGCTGCCATTAATGAATTAATGATCTCTTTTATGACGAAAAACAATAGAAAGAAGTATTCAACAAATAAGAAACAGTACTGAGACAGAGAATTACTCGACACCATGATCTCTTTGAATGTTGAGGAACATGAACATTAAGTAATATGTCAAAGCTGGAATGCTCAGCTGTTGCTGTTTGATCCCACATTATTGATCCTCTTGTCTTCTTCAATGAAACCAAGTCGCACTTTGGCTCCAATATATTTTCGCGATTTATCTTGTCAAGGCACTAATTTAATATAAAAATTTATTTACATCAGCTTGTAGTCTAACAATAACGCAAGTGACATATATTGCAAGTTCGATTGTCTTGACCGATAGATAATTACTACTACATCTGTTGATAAAAATGCTCAATTCAAAAATGAGAAATCAGTCTTTATACACACACTTGCAAGACATAGAAAATCACAACATTGAAAAGATAGTCTATTTAAGTACTTTAATTACCTCGTTTACTTTATCAAGATCACTTGTACATAACGTATTCTTCGGATCTACATTCTCATACTTCCCATTGCAATTTTTTTTGGTTGACTTGAGATAAAGACAATAAAAAAAAAAAAAAAAATTAGCTACTTAACGTGAAATTATACACGAGCTTTATTTCTATGATAAAAAAGAAAAAAAGAAAGAAGCATATATTGATTTTTCACATACTTTAAATATTTTCAAAATAATTACACTATTTATATAATCATTATAAAATATATATTTTTTATATACCCGGTATAAAATTCAAACTTCACTATATTACAAACTAAATAAAATAAGTTTAAACAATACAATAAACTTAATTAAATTTCTTGTGTAAGGATAAGGTCCATATGGAAACAAATGTAACTCTTTCTTCCACAGCATGACAATTATATCCAACATTAGGGGGGAAGTCAAGTACTACTTTTATTACATATCAATTGCGAGGATAAAATTATAAGAGGGATATTATTGTCATTAATATCATAATTTATTTAATGTTTATTTTAGTAAAATAACAAAGGCTTAAATATGTTTTCTATCCCAAATATTTCATGAGAAAATTCTTAATATCCCGACCAGTTTTTTTTCTTTTTAATTTTTGTTTCAATATTTATATAACATTAATTATATTTAACTTGTACACTAAAAACTGACAGGATATATGCCATCACTATTGGTTTATATCATTGATTACACTTCATTAAAATGCAAATTATTATTGGATTTGTGATAAGTAAACAGTATTGAATAGCACTAAAGTATTTTCCTATATCATAACTATTCTGGTAATAAAATTAAAATATTATTCATTGTTTTTTTTTTTTTATATTTATGATAACATATTATTCATTATTATTGTTTTTAACGATGCTTATTTTAGTTTTAATAAAATGCAAAATTAATATGTTTACTCTATTAAAAAAAAAAAAAAAAAGCACAAATACTCTATGCTTGAGTGAAGCAATAAAAACAAAATTACCTCGTAAAGTGCACCCGATAAAAGTGACTTATAGTAGGCAAACGTGAATCGCGCTTTGGAAATTATGTCTCCATCTGTTCGAGGGTTTCCAAGAATATAGCCCTAAGTACAAGTATTTGCAAAAAGAATATTATAATTAAAAATAATAATTAACAAAATTATGTCATTAATTAACCTGATATTTTAATTTTAACCCCAAAGTTAAAACATTGTACCCAATATTATAACATTTATAGGTAGAGCAATATCAAGAACACTCAATTTTATTCTTATTATTAGTACAATAATATGTGATATGGTGTTCTAAAATAAACAATTTGACAATACTATGTCCATTATTTTATAGAAAATATCTTAACTCAAATTCCTCCATCCTATATCAATGAAAGAGCCTAAACAAGGTCAAAAATCTTCACTAGATGACAGATTTGGCTGTTGCAGCTAGGGTGATTACAGACCTTTATATGAATCTTGATGCTTTGTTGAAGCTATTTCAAAGAGTTTGGTAAAAGAAAGGGGGAATTTAGCTAAAGGCGGTAGATCAAACTGCTTTTCTATTTTACTTGGAGGAAGTAGAGAATTTGGAATTGTTTTGGCAGCAAATACATGATTTTTTTTCTCTAAACTGGAGGAACATGCCTATAATTTTGAAGATTGCTGGGAAATTAAGAGATATTTTGAACAAGCAGGCCAGGAGGGAGTTGGAAGATGTAACTAATGTGAAAACTGGTGCTAGTGATGGGAATTTGAGTAAATTCTCTGTTAAAAATCATCACCACTTCTCTCTTCTTAATAGTTCTCAATTATTCTAGAAATATTTCTGAAGGACCTAGAATGTGCTAGAAGGTGCTGGAAGATTCCAGAAGGTACTGAAAGATTCTAGAACATGCCAGAAGATACGTGAAGAATGTAGAAGGTCCCGGAACATCCTAGAATCTGGATGAAGAAACTAAACAATCCTAGAGTATTCTAGAGTTGGCTAGAAGATTCTAGAACTTAGTAGTAGTTATGTAGAACAATCTAGAAACTATCAAAGATACATGTAGAAAAATCTAGAAGGTTGTACACCATGTGTATATATAGGTGATGGGTTTAGTTGTGTATGGTATGTTAGTAAGTGAGTTGTAAGTTTTCTATTGAGTGTTTGTATTTCTCTTCAAGTTGTGAGAGGTCTTTAGTGTCTTTTATTGTGTGGGTATAATACAAGTAATTTGTTTACTTGTTTGGGTCTAATATTAGTAAATTTAGAGTTGTGCACTCTAAATTTTTCTCAACATTCTTAAGCTCTTGTTGTGATGCACTTGATTTTCCTTTGGATTAGTATGTTGGTATGTTGGGGTGGAAGGAAGGTCTGTTTTGTTATTTGGTTTGTATTTTTACTTTGGTATGTTTGTTCTTTAAGTTTTGCTGTTTTGATGTGGGTTTTGTGTGTAGTTGGGTAGAGGTTTTGATGTGTTATGGCTTGTGATTTCTTTGTAAACTGGCTAGTTCGGCTTGTGTTGTTAAGAAAGTTTGGTTGGATAGCAAAACTTTGAGACACATTCCTCAGCTGCTTGTTTAGTGGCTCCTTTTCAGGTAAATAAAGTTAAATGATATATGCAACTCTACAATCTCTACCAATAAAGAGGGTGCAAATGATAATAATAATGAAAGTGTCTTTAACATAGCTTACCATGTTACGATCAGACTAATACTAGTTTAGCACAATGAATCCAATTTGTGTAAAATTGCTAAAATTTAATTTATATTATTTTTGGATGCAAATTATTTATATTAAAATATGTAATATAATTATTTAAAAAAAAAATATTTTTAATTTTATCATATATTATAATATAAATAATTTTAGTGATAAATTTATGTCATATCATTTCATCATTATCAACTTGAGTAAAAAGAAAAAAGAAAAAAAACGTGGTAAATTCATTGCTCAACAGTCAACATACTATAAAGGTCCACAATAGATCGTAGGACTACTGTGGGTCTGTTCGTAGATTATCAGTAGCGCGACTAAGCTCATGTATTACCCAAATTCAAGCTTAGCACCTCTTCTTCGTCTACTGTCCCTACAACGTCTTATTTGCAGTTCCAACAGAGGAAGGCGTGTGTTGGATTCTTGTCCACTCATAAGACGACAAATGTGGCATTGCCCTAATGCCATGTGTTCATTGCCATGATGCCACGTGCTTACATCGAGCACACTATAAGACAACATAAATTTTGATAATTTTTTTAGTATTTTTGATTGATTTAATTCAACTATGTGAATTTTAATTTATATATTTTTATGAATTTATATTGATATTAATTAAATAGATAATGTAGTGAAAATATAAAAATAAAATTTCTCAAAAAATGTTAGGATAGAGAATAAAATTGTGTAGAAATTTTATAACATATAATTTAAATTAAAAAGTCCATCACAAAAGATGAGATGATCTTATTTATTTGTAAATAATGCCTATAAAATTTATAATAATAAAAATTAAGCTTCAATAATATTAGATATTTAACATTAAACGAGTTCAAATTATCACAATTTAATTTGAATAACGTTTAAAAAAAATGATTTAATAGTTATTTTTTAATTATAAAAATAAATAATTTGAATATAATAGATATTATTTTTATTATTATAAATTTTGAGGGATGTTAAAAGATGGTGAGCAAATTAGACCAATCTAAAAAAAAAAAAATTGGTGACTAAATTAGGTTAATCAAAAGGTTGAAGAGTACATATTATTGTAATTAAAAAAAGTTAAAGATTATATATATATATATATATATATATATATATCATGTTCAAATATCTTGATGATCGATATAAACTTGAAAGCATACAAATACAAGTTATTTATAAAATTCTAAGGTAAGAAGCTAGAAAACGTACTTGGATGTTGATTGGTGGTCCATATCCAAGCTTAATACCTAAACCATTATCAATATAGGGAGAGAAAAAAAACAATTAATATGCATGAAAATGAAGTAGATTATAGGTTGAAAGAGATATTAATATATATTATTAAATAATGCACACATATATATATATATATATATATATATATATATATATATATATATATATATGCTGAAGCAGTGGTATAATGATGATATAAAAAACCTTTTCTGATTTTTTACTTTACAGTAATTCATTTACTTACTATATATATCATTAAGTATTTAGGAAACAAATATATATATATATATATATATATATATATATATATATATATATATATATATCATTAATTATTCATACCACAATTTCTTATAATTTTATTTCTTACATATAAGATATCATATATATACATTTACTACTCAACTTTCTTTTACTAGAATTCAGTAATGAAACTTAGTTATTTGATTTGAGTTACTACTTTCAAAAAAATAATAATAAAGTAACATAACATGTCTTATAATTAAGTAGTAAATTGAATCAAATTGTAAAATCTGAATATCAAATTGAATATAAAAAAGTAAATCAAATCGTGAAGTTTTAAGTAGGAACTTAAATATTAAATAAAATAAAAAAAAAAAAGGGTACAATAATAGTATATTAAATGAAAATGAAAGTTTTGCTAGTAAATGAATTATTTACCCATTCATGTGAATATGTGATAGTTTGAGAATTAGCTTACCATGAGCTATATTTTGGACAACAATTGGGACAAGTATTCCTGAGTAAGAATCACCGGCAACATAGAATGAGTTTTTGAGAAATTTGGGGTGAGCTATCAGCCACTGCAATGTTTGAGAAATAATTTGATATTATAAGTCTTGGGACTGTTCCAGCTTAATTATATAAAAGTGTACAACCATATATATATTGAGAAATAGCATGATTATAACAATTTCACAAGTTCAATATTGAACTAAACATAAAATATACACAACTACTTATTTTTGGAAAATATAATTACCTTTTTAAAAAAATTATAGGTATCTTGTGCTGATAATGAATCATTAATTTTGTATTCTTCTGAATTGTTTGCATAAGAGAATCCTGTGCCGATTGGTGCATCTATAAATATTACGTTGGCTACCTGATAAGTTTAATATTATTAGTATTTTTTTGAAAATAGATATTATTAATAATTTGATAAAATTTGTAAAGATCAATAGATTCACTTTTTTTTTTTTTTTTTCCTTACCAATTTTTCAGTGAGATGTTGCAGCCTAATTCCCCAAAATTGAATTCTAATAGCTTTCGTTAAAAAAAGAAAGAGAGAGAAATTTGATCAAGTTTTGAGCATAGGTTGTACCTTTGTCCAAGAGTACGGGTTTAACTTCAGTACTGGTATGTCGTCGATAAAGTTTCCATAGTCAAAAATTAGTGGACCTGTGTGATAAAGTAATTGAATGAGTCAATAAACTTTGTTCTTTATCCCATCGCTTGCAAATATGTAACCAATTTTTAAATTGCAGTTAAAAGTATATCCCAATACATTGTTTTGTGTTATATATACTTAAATTTTGTCACTCTTGTTAACAAAATTAATAATAAATGTGTAATTTAATCAATTTACTAACAAAATTGATAACACTTTGGACCAAAAAGACATACAAATAAATGTGGAACAATATGTTGGTAAAAAAGCTATACTTCAATCATATTTAAATTTAATATTGTATGCGTTTAATATTAAATTATATTTTTTAATATGAAATAATATGCCAATTTTTTTTAATAGTAAGAATATATAAACTGAATATAAAAAATATTTTTTTTATGGTTTTAAATTTTTTAAAAATGTTATTTTTTTTTCTTAAGTTGCTTTTCTTTCTACCGAGTTTATTAATGAACAATATATTTATACTTTATTATTTTTTTAGAATATTTAAATTTAAATGGTATTTGTTCAAGTATTTTTTTTAATTTAAAACATAAAGATCCCAACACATGATTAAGTTAGATTGAATATATATCATCTTATCAATAAAAGAAGTCATATATATTTAAAAATTTGAACGAACCAAAAAAAGAAAAAGATCAAACCATATTACAAATAATTTTTGTTAACTCTTCTAATAATTTATTTATTTTATTTTATTAATTTAAAGAAACATTAAAGAAATAATAATATTTATTTTTTGGTTACTAATTTTTCTAGTTAGCATTTTTTCCTATCATATTAGTATTATATCTGTACATATAAATTAATAAAAAATACTTTCAGTTTTTGAGTAATTTTTAAATCTATAAAAAAAAAAACTCGTAATTTTAAGCTAAAAAAAAATATTATATTCGAATAGCACTTTTCCCGTATAATAATAGATAATATTGTCTATCATCTTGGAATGTGTGTGCAAAGTAATAAATTTAGTTAGGTGTGCGTTTATTTGTGTTTTTTTTATTTAGTAAAAAATATTTTAGATAAGGAGATAAAAGTAACAATTTAATTGAAGTAGATGGAAAGAAAAGGAGAGCGGGAGAGAAGAGTCGTAGTGCACTACCAATTTCATATACAAGGCTAGAAAAACCAGAACAACCCGGACCACCAGTTAGCCAAAGCAAAAGAGGATCTTCCTCCGGATTACTTTCAGACTGGATGAAATAGTAGAACATTTGCCCATCATCATATTCGCCCACACTCACATACCTATTAATATTAATACATCGGTTATAAGATGTTGCGAGAAATGCTAAAACTACGAATTAACACTTACTTGTAAAACGAAAAGAAAAAAAGAGAGAGAGAGGTAAAGAGATAGAGATGTGAATTACCCAGTTTCAAGAGTGAAAGGAAGATCCCCACGAAAGCCAGGTAATGTTTTAATGAACGATTGCGAATCCACATAATTTACACCAAATACAATAATAAGAATAAGAAAAAGACAACGACAACGACCACATAAAAGCATCGTTGCACTTGAAAGCATTTTTCTGGAGATGGGACTGTGACGTGCAAATGTAAAGGCTTTTTCTTTAAATAGATAAATACAGATCATGAGTTGGCGGTGGATCCCTGCTAAAATCCTTCGATAGATAGATAGATAGATGCCACACAATTCAGCTACCAGCCTTGCTGTATGCTCCTAGAGTCAATAATAATAAATTATTATTTATCTCCTCAAAAGTTTATTAAATTATCAATCTGTCTCAAAAATAATATTTAAAAAAATGATAAAATAATAGTATTATTAGTTAAATATAACAATTTAATTATATTTTTGTATAATAATTTAATAATTTTAAGCAATGTTTTGACCATAAGTACAATATCGAATAATTTATCTCTTTTAATCACTAGAGTATACCATAAAAACTTGGTAACATAAAAATGATTTTTCAAGCCCCGAAGCAAACAAATTTTGTCCGACATGCTTAGAGTTTCAATAATTCAGGTTGCGTTTGGTTCGCTGAATGTAATCGTAATCGTAATATAAAAGAAAAGAATTAGTATTACTATTACAGTGTTTGGTTTAGTCACTGTAATCAAAAAATGAATCAGTATTACAGTGTTTGGTTTAAATACTGTAATGTAATGTAATAGAAAAAAAATTATATAATTATTTTAAAAATACAATTTTAGAAAATAAAATTTCAGAAAAAATAAAATTTCATAACAACAATTAATAAAAAAATACAATTTTAGGAAAAAAAATACAATTTTAGGAAAAAAAATACAAATTAAAAAAAATATATATTCAGAAAAAATACAATTTTATAACAATAATTAATAAAAAATACAATTTAAAAAAAAAAAAGAGCCAAAATTGCGTTAAGGGCGGCGATGACAATGGGCGACGGAGGCTGGACGGGATGCGATGGCTGGACGGCGACGCGATAGGCTGGAGGAGACGCGATTGCAGGGACGACGCAATGGCTGGCTGGACGCGAGCTGCCCGGGACGACGACTGGACCTGGCTGGGACGATGACGCGAGCTGGAGGCGACGCGATGGCTGGCCGGCGACGACGACGCGATGGGCTGGGACGCACGCGGAGGACGCGATGGGCTGGGACGAACGCGATGGCTGGCTGGTCTGGAACTGTTCACACATGTGATGTAATCCCCTTTCCTTGTTCCAGCTCATGTAATCCTTTTTCCTTCTCCACATATAATCAATTACATTACATTACATGTGTTTGTACCAACCAAATACTGTAATGTACAAAATCAATTACATTATATTACATTACTGATTTCATTATAATCTACCAAGAACTCAATTTTTTTTAATTTGATTTAGAGCTCCTTTATTCAAAAAGTTTATTTTTGACGGTACGTAATATATGGACCAGCCTCTAAGTAAATGTTTTGTACCATGACATTATTTTTGAACATGATTGTTTTTGCCTCTTTCAAGAATTTATTGAATCATTCATCACGAGTTAATTTTATTGAACCTTTAAACAAATGACATGAACTATAAAAACATTTTGAATACATATTAATTTAAGTTTTATTTTTGTACATGATTTCAAAATTATAAGTGTTATTAATGTTTTGTCAACTCTAATCGGCTAACAACTAACAAACCATACTACATTTCAAGAAAAACTGTTTAATTGTACATTATTTTTGAATATATATCTAAATAAACTTTATTTTTAATACATGAACAATTTGAGCATAATAAAGCAGTTACAAATATAATGAAATGAACTATGAGTAAAAAGCGGAAACTGTCCAATTTGCTTGCTAAAAAATGAATAGAATTTTTGTCTGATAATTTTTTTTAAACCAGTTTACCACTTTGGATATAATTTTTTCAAAACAATATATAAATAAATTTCATGTAATTAATTTTAAATATATCCCAATTATAAGTAATAATATAATATATGAGTGATTAATTAACCTATAAAATATTAACATAAATATATCATAAGTTGCTATTTAGAAAAGTCTAAATATAACTTAATAAAACTAATAATTTGAGAGAGTCATGTTAATTTAATTTTTTATTTTTTTAATTAATAAATTTATTATATTAAAATAAAATATAATATAGAATAAAGAGTCAAAATAGTCCATTTATTTATGCAATAGTTATTATTTAGTGTTTTAGCTTATAAAATGTGTCTTTAAATAATTACATATTTTTCGATAGATATATATCAAATTAAAAAATTTAATTAAAAAATTATTCTAATTTTATACAATTTATTTTTATTAAACTTAAACAATACATATTAAATTAAGTTTTATTTTTGTACATGATTTTAAAATTATAAGTGTTATCAGTATTTTGTCAATTTTGATGATGAATGATAGGCTAACAACTAGCAAACCATACTAGATTTTAAGAAAAATTGTTTGATTGTGAACATTACTCTTAAATATGTACTTAAATAAATTTTATTCTTAATACATATACAATTTTGAGCATAATAAAGTAGTTAAAAATATAATGAAATGGACGATGAGTAAAAAACACTGTCAAATTAATTTGCTAAAAAATTATTGGAATTTTCATAAATTAGATATTTTTGCCAAAATATTTTTCTGCTAAATTTTTTTAAATCAGTTGACCACTTTGGAAATTTATTTTTTCAAAAAAAATAGCATAACCCAAACTAAGATACCAACTGTGAGATAGCACTAAGTTGCAGTCGAATTTGACTTAAAGCACGCTGCCACTTTGAAAATATTGCTACGTATTAAACAAATCTTAATGTCATATTTTTAGAGTTTTGACGTTGTCATACTTTTTTTTTTAATGTCACGACACCAATTTAATCCGAGTATGCTACCTTTGTCTAACGAGTTTTTTTAATGCCTTTAATATTCTCCATGATTAAGATTGTCACTATAAATTTAAAGCAACAATTTTAGTGCTTATTAATAAAATAAGACCTTCCAAAATCACATAATAATAATAATAATAATAATAAATGACTATTTTAATACAACTCAAATTTAAACTTTCATAAATGAGATTCAAACATCATAATTTTCACCTACTTAAGTGAGTTTTAAGCAACAACTTGTTGCAAATTAATAACTAGTTATAGAGGATAATAGGCCAACCACCTATTTATCATAGCGAAACATTCCTTAGGCTTGTATTCTGGTGCAGTATGTCCTGCTCCCTGAGCCAGAAGGTTATATCAACATGAACAATTTAATTCTAATTCTAATTCTAATTAATATCAAATGTTGTGGATGAAAAGTAGCACAGTATCGGCATAAACAATGCAAATCTTTGTTACCTTTACTGTTGCATACGTTAATTGGTACTTATTATGTCTATACTCTGTCAAATAACTGCAAATAAAAAGATTTTAAAAATGAGGCAATTGAGGTTTAAAACTAATTAAAAAAAAAAATTACTTATTAGCTACAAATCCCTTAGCTTTTTCATAAGTACATTTTTAATAAAATATATACAACTGAAGTACTGATCCTCTTCAATCCTTCTAATTTTTGAAAAAATTATTATTTTTATAATTTAAATCCGTACATATTGACTAAGTCATACCTTTATCATCTATTAATCCAATGATAAAATCTTAAATCTTTTTATGCTTAGGCTAACTTAAAACTTAAGAGTAACTTTGATAGGAAAAAAAAATTATACCATTATTATTTTTCAAATAATTATAATTAATAATTAAAGTGTTATTAGTTTAAAGTAATGCATCATAACTAATTAACATGAACATTATGAAAAAGGTAAAGAAACTAACCCAGCAACTTGATCATCCACGAACCATGGTTTCCAATCCTCAACCCCATTTAAGTTAAGAAATTTTATCCATGTTTCAGTAGCAATATATGGTACAACCATGTCAAGATCACCGCTGCTTAGATAAAATAAAGTGTACATTTCAGTAGAATCTCTAGATTTAAATAATAATGTACTTTGATATCATATATTTTTCAAAAGTTATTATGTTCAAATTTCATATAAACAATGAATTAAATATAACTTAATGAAAAAAATTAATTTTAATCATGATAATGCAGCTGAAGTACTGAAACAAATTAGATAGGCTTAGATCTCCATTTAGCAATATCCTTTAAATAATTTAGAATGGAAATACAACATTAATTTTGCAATAAGAAAATACCTGTAAATAAGAACTCTATACCCCTTCTTGATGAGGTTCTTATGATAAACTACAGTGGATGAGACATCAAGTGTGTATGATAAATTCCTGTTGCATCTCAACCACTCATCTACAGTGCCCTGTTCAATAATTTTCAAAGGCCTAATTAGTATAACTACAACAAATAAGTTAAGGAGGTAAAGATTTTGATTTTATCAATTTTTTTAATTAGTCAATTTAATTAGTTTTAAAAATAAAAAAAAAAAAGTTAAAAATAATATATCATTTGATCACATTTTTCGTATAATTTAATTATAATTTTTGGAAAGCTAAAATAAATTATTTTGTCGATTTATTTTTGTTTTCAATTTTTAACTCGTTGAGTCATATATTATAACGGTTGTTAATGTGAAGTAAGTAGTAAATCACCTCCCTTATGTGTAAGGCATTCCGAACCGTTTTATCATTTGCCCATGTGATAGAGGGAATATAGTTATAATCCTGCATCCAAAGAAAAATGTGTCAAACTCTTATTTTGTTCCAAACTGATGCACATTCTAGAAAAATAAAAAAACATTAAAGAGAATATCTAGAAAAAATTATAGATTTTCAATGGATAATATCTAAGTTTTGTTAAATAATAAAAAAAATCTAAAATTATAGAGAAATATATGTTGAAAGATATTTTAGAATATTAAATAAAAAAGATGTAGATTAATCTACAAGAATAATCTATAGTCTCTAACAACTATAAATAGACTATATGTACTTATGTAATATTAAGCTTTTAAGTTCCTAAACCTCGAGCTTTAACAAATATCAAATCAATTATACATTGTAACATTTTCTAATATTTCCTTCAAGCCTTTATACTCCCAAGTCCCAACTACCAATATTACTTGAGTTTACTCATAAAAATTATATCCAATATTACCATGCTCTCGAGCCTTCCTAAATTCTAAAATAATATCAAAATTTCTCCCAAATTCCAACATATTTAAAATAAAAAAGGAAAATAAAAAAAGAGTCAAATATTTTTATTTTATGATAATATTAATAATAATAAAAAGAAAGTCTACTAGTATAATTAAGAAAAAAAATGAGGAAATAGTACTGCTTGTAGGATTGTTCTTTGTTTGGGATTTGTTCTTAATGGTAGTGTGTTGCAAATTAAAAATAAAATTTCCTACCAATAATGAATTAATGATCTCTTTTATGACGAAAAACAATAGAAAGAAGTATTCAACAAATAAGAAACAGTACTGAGACAGAGAATTACTCGACACCATGATCTCATTGAATGTTGAGGAGCATGAACATTAAGTAATATGTCAAAGCTGGAATGCTTAGCTGTTGCTCTTTGATCCCACATTATTGATCCTCTTATCTTCTTCAATGAAACAATGTCGCACTTGGGCTCCAATATATTATTGCGATTTATCTTGTCAATGCACTAATTTAATATAAAAATTTATTTACATCAGCTTGTAGTTTAACAATATATCGCAAGTGACATATATTGCAAGTTCGTTGTCTTGACCGATAGATAATTACTACTACATCTGTTAATAAAAATGCTCAATTCAAAAATGAGAAATCAGTCTTTATACACACACTTGCAAGACACAGAAAATCACAACATTGAAAAGATAGTTTATGTAAGTACTTTAATTACCTCGTTTACTTTATCAAGATCACTTGTACACAAGGTATTCTTCGGATCTACATTCTCATACTTCCTATTGCAATCTCTTTTGGTTGACTTGAGATAAAGACAATAAAATAAAAAAAATTAGCTACTAAATTAAACACAAGCTTTATTTCTATGATAAAAAAAAAAAGCATATATTGATTTTTCACATACTTTAAATATTTTCAAAATAATTACACTATTTATATGAACATCATAAAATATATATATTTTATATATCCAGTATAAAATTAAACTTCACTGTATTACAAACTAAATAAAATAATTTTAAACAATACAATAAACTTAATTGAATTTTTTGTGTAAGGATAAGGTCCATATGGAAACAAATGTAACTCTTTCTTCCACAATATGACAATTATATCCAACAGTACGGGAAGTCAAGTAGTACTTTTATTACATATCAATTGTGAGGATAAAATTATAGGAGGGATATTATTGTCATTAATATCATAATTTATTTAATGTTTATTTTAGTAAAATAACAAGAGCTTAAATATGTTTTTTGTCCTAAATGTTTGAGACCGGTAGCAAAAAAAATCCTTTAACATTTAATTTGTTACAAAAATGCCCCCAATAGCTAGTTCCGTTAACATTTATGTCATTTTCGGTTATTTTCGTTAAAAAACTAAATGTTAGACATTATACCTATGTTAGTTTTTTAACAAAACTGATCAAAAAAGGCATAAATGTTAACAAAACTAAACATTGAGAATATTTTTGCAATAAATTAAACATTTACGACATTTTTGCTATCGGCATTTAATACAGTTAAAGGACTATAATATCATTTTATTAATATTAATATTAATATTAAATAAATTATTGCATTTCAAAAATTAAGTTGGGGCAGTATCTTCGTCATTCTCATGAGAAAATTCTCAATATCCCGACCAGTAAACGTACCTGATCCTATCAGTTTTTTTTCTTTTTAATTTTTGGTTCAATATTTATGTAACATTAATTATATCACAAACTGCCCGTTTAACTTGTACACTAAAAACTGACAGGTTTATATGATTCATTAAAATGCAAATTATTATTGGATTTGTGAGAAGTAAACAGTATTGAATAGCACTCAAGTATTTTCCTATATCATAACTATTCTATTCTGGCAATAAAATTAAAATATTATTCATTGTTATTGTGAAGCAAAATAAAAAAACACACAAAGAATATAGCTATTAAAAAAAAACACACACACACAGATACTCTATGCTTTCCTTTAGTGAAGCAAAATTACCTCGTAAAGTGCACTCGATAAAAGTGACTTATAGTAGGCAAACGTGATTTGTGCATTGGAATTTATGTCTCCATCTGTTAGTGGGTTTCCAAGAATATAGCCCTAAGTACAGGTATTTGAAAAAAGAATATTATAATTAAAATTAATAATTAACAAAATTACGTCATTAATTAACCTGACATTTTAATTTTAACCCCAAAGTCAAAACATTGTATCCAATATTATAACATTTATAGGCAGAGCAATATCAAGAACACTCAATTTCATTCTTATTATTAGTATAATAACATGTGACATTTTTACTCAAATGATGTTCTAAAATAAATAATGTGTCAATACTATGTCCATAATTTTATAGAAAATATCTTAATTCAAATTCCTCCATCCTATATCAATGAAAGAGCCTAAACAAGGTCAAAAATCTTCAGATTTGGCTGAGCTTGATTTAACTCTTGAGATAGCAAAATTAATGGAGAAAGGGACAGGAGATGACAGCTTTGGCTGTTGCAGCTAGGGTGATTACAGACCTTTATATGAATCTTGATGCTTTGTTGAAGGTATTTCAAAGAGTTTGGTAAAAGAAAGGGGGAATTTAGCTAAAGGCGGTAGATCAATCTGCTTTTCTATTTTACTTGGAGGAAGTAGAGAATTTGGAATTGTTTATGCAAAGAGACCCTTGGAACTTTAATAACTCGCTTCTGGTTGTAAAGAAAATGGATTTAGGTAATATGTAATATAATTATTTTTAAAATAAAAAATATATATATTTTTAATTTTATCATATATTATAATATAAATAATTTTAGTGATAAATTTATGTTGTATAACATTTCATCATTATCAACTTGAGTAATAAGAAAAAATAAAAAAATGGTAAATTCATTCAATGGAGAGAAGTGAATGATGAAGATATGAATCATGGACCCCCCTATGGTCCAAATTTCTTTGACAAAAAGCCAAAATTAGACCATCACATCATTAATTCATTGCTCAACAGTCAACATACAATAAATGTCCACGTTAGATCGTAGATTATCAGTAGCGCGACTAAGCTCATGTACTACCCAAATTCAAGCTTAGCAACTCTTCTTCGTCTACTGTCCCTACAACGCCTTATTGCAGTTCCAACAGAGGAAGACGTGTGTTGGATTCTTGTCCACTCATAAGACGACAAATGTGGTTCATTTCCCTAATGCCACGTGCTCACATCGAGCACACTATAACACTACATAAATTTTGATAATTTTTTTAGTATTTTTGATTGATTTTAATTCAACTAGTGAATTTTAATTTATATATTTTTATGAATTTATATTGATATTAATTAAATAGATAATGTAGTGAAAATATAAAAATAAAAATTTTCAAAAAATTTTAGGATAGAGAACAAAATTGTGTAGAAATTTTATAACATATAATTTAAAATAAAAAGTCCATCAGAAAAGATAAGATGATCTTATTTATTTGTAACATATAATTTAAATTAAAATATCTAATAACATTCGACATTCAATATTAAACGAATTTAAATTATCACAATTTAATTTAAATGACGTTTAAGAAAAAGTGATTTAATAGTTATTTTTTAATTATGAAAATAAATAATTTAAATATAAGAGATATTATTTTTGTTATTATAAGTTTTAAAGGGTGTTAAAAGATGTTGAACAAATTGATCCAATTTAAAAAAAAAAACTTGGAGACTAAATTATATTATTCATATTCAAATATCTTGATGATCCATATAAACTTGCAACCATACAAATACAAGTTATTTATAAAATTCTAAGGTAAGAAGCTAGAAAACGTACTTGGATGTTGATTGGTGGTCCATATCCAAGCTCAATACCTAAACCATTATCAATATAGGGAGAAAAAAAAAAACAATTAATATGCATGAAAATGAAGTAGATTATAGGTTGAAAGAGATATATATATATATATATATATATATATATATATATATATATGCTGAAGCAGTGGTATAATGATGATATAAAAAACTCTTTCTGATTTTTTAACAAAACTACACCCCCTAAAAATTATTAATAACAAAACTAGCACCTGTGTTCAATTAATTATTGGAACGACGATAATATTGGACTCGTTCATATCATTGAACGTTCAATATCATACCGTTCAATTAGAATTGAATGAATAATTTGATCTATCTTAATATTGATACGTACATATTACTACGTTCAAACTTGAATATTGAACGTTCAATATTAAATCGTTCAATTCTAACTGAACTACAAGGTGCTGTTCTTGTTACTTATAATTTTTAAGGGTGCTATTTGGTAATTTCAAACGAAACTTTTTGATTTTTTACTTTACAGTAATTTCAGTTTACTTACTATATATATCATTAATTATTTAGAAACAAATATATATATATCATTAAGTTATTCATACCACAATTCCGAATAATTTTATTAATTATAGTAGTATACATGGACTACTCAAACTTGTCATTTTTAATCTGAATATCAAATCTGAATACTCAACTTTCTTTTACTATAAGTTCAGTAATCAAATCGTGAAGTTATTTAGGAACTTTCAGTTACTACTTTCAAAAAAAATAATAATAAAGTAACATAACATGTATTATAATTAAGTAGTAAATGGAATCAAATTGTAAAATCTGAATATCAAATTGAATATAAAAGTAAATCAAATCGTGAAGTTTTTAGGAACTTTGATATTAAAAAAAAAAAAAAAACCCAGTATAATAATAGTGATATTAAATGAAAATGAAAGTTTTGGTAGTAAATGAATTAGCTTACCCATTGATGCTGAATATTGTTGATAGTTTGAGAATTAGCTTACCATGAGCTATATTTTGGACAATAATTGGGACAAGTATTCCTGAGTAAGAATCACCGGCAACATAGAATGGGTTTTTGAGAAATTTGGGGTGAGCTATTAGCCACTGCAATATTTGAGAAATAATTTGATATTATAAGTCTTGGGACCGTTCCAGCTTAATTATGTGAAAGTGTACAACCATATATATATATATATTGAGAAATAGCATGATTATAACAATTTCACAAGTTCAATATTAAACTATACACACCTACTTATTTTTGGAAAATATAATCACCTTTTTTAAAAACTTATAGGTATCTTGAGTTGATAATGAATCATTAGTTTTGTATTCTTCTGAATTGTTTGCATAAGAGAATCCTGTGCCGACTGGTGCATCTATAAATATTACGTTGGCCACCTGACAAGTTTAATATTATTAGTATTTTTTTTTAAAATAGATATTATTCATAACTTGGTAAAATTTGTAGAGATAAAATCATTGTCAAGTTCAGTTAGAGGGACTTTTGCATGAACAGTGTATGAATGAGGTGTAAAATCTCTTCTATGTATTTATTTGAATATAGTAGATTTATTTTAATGCAAATATTAATAATATTTTTTTGAAATTAATGCAACAATTTTACACATGTTTTAAAATACTTTTACAATCAAGTCATTTTCATTTTAGCAATAGATTCACTTTTTTTTTTTCCTTACCAATTTTTCAGTGAGATGTTGCAGCCTAATTCCCCAAAATTGAATTCTAATAGCTTTCGTCAAAAAAAAAAAAAAAGAAGAGAGAGAGAGAGAGAGAGAGAGGGAAATTTAAGTTTTGAGCATAGGTTGTACCTTTGTCCAAGAGTACGGGTTTAACTTCAATATTGGTACGTCATCGATAAAGTTTCCGTAATCAAAAACTAATGGGCCTGTGTGATAAAGTAATTGAATGAGTCAATAAACTATGTTCTTTATCCCATCACTTGCAAATATGTAACCAATTTTTAAATTGCAGTTAAAAGTATATCCCAATACATTGTTTTGTGTTATATATACTAATGTTTTGTCAAGTTTTAAGTATGTTTTGTCATTCTTGTTAACAAAATTAATAATAAATGTGTAATTTACTAACAAAATTGATAACACTTTGGACGAAAAAGACATATAAAATGTGGAACAATACATTGGTGAAAAAGCTATACTTCAATAATATTTAAATTTAATATTATATAGGTTTAAGAAATTACAGTTTAACTTAAACGGTAATTTTTTAATATAAAATAATAAGTTAAATTTTTTTTAGTAGTAAAAATATATGAACTGAATATAAAAAATATTATTTTTTTGGTTATAAATTTTAAACAACGTTATTTTTGTTATTTTTTTTTCCTTAAGTTGCTTTTTTTTTTTTTAACAACTTTATTTATTAATAATATATTCATACTTTATTATTTTTTTAGAAGCATACAAGACAATTACCATAATTACTAAGACAATTGACACAATTCAACTAGCATGCTCACTTCTAATTATTGCAATTTGAACTAATAATTAAATATGAAACGAGGGTTTTGTTAGTTTTGATTTTGAAGTTGGTGTTGTTTAATACTCAAAATGTAAATATATCTTTTAGTCTTTAATAAAGAGGTCAATTAAAAGCATATTAAATTATTTTAATAAATTTTTATATTAAATATTATTATTTTCATGATTAAAACTATATAATAATATATATAATAATTTATCCATATAATATTGCTTTTTTAAACATTGTTTTTAAAATAAATTATGTTTTATGTCCTAAATAACTATGACTCAAATTTAAGACATTTTATATGCCTAAATATGTGTCGTTCATAACTTGCTAGCATTATAATAGTTTATCAATAATATACTTCCTACAAGTGTTTTTGTTATTGACATAAAATAATGTATAAAATTATATTTTATTCATATAATTAATTACAATTTAAATACAATGAAAAATAATTAAAATAACACTAATTTTAATTATATCAATATCAATACTCTAATAATTCTTAATATTATGAGGTCATATAAATTGAGATGGAAGCTCATCAATTTAATGTCACTATTGCTTGATAAAATTATACACAATAAAAAATAATTAAAGCAATATTAATTTTATTTGTATTTGTATTAATATTACAACTCTAATAATTTCTAATACTATAGAGTGATATAAATTGGGATGGAAGATAGATTATTTATTTTATTTTAGTAAATATAAATTATAATATGTAAATTATACCTAGATTTCAAGGTTGTTCAAATTTGTTATGCTTTTTATTATTTTATTTTTATATTCAAATTTAAATGGCATTTGTTCAAGTCTTTTTTTTAATTTAAAACATAAAGATCTCAAAACATGAATAATCAATTCAGATTGAACATATATCATCTTATCAATGAAAGAAGTCATATATATTTGAAAATTTGAACGAACCAAAAAAAGAAGAAGATCAAACCGTGTTACAAATAATTTTTATTAACTATTCTAATAATTTATTTATTTTATTTTATTAATTTAATTTATTTTTTATATTTTCCTTTGAATGTTTTAAATATATTTTTTTTCCTAAAAATTTAGAATGCGAAGACATGAAAAGGGTATTTAGTTTAATATAACCCCAATTCATAAGTCTAGTTTAGAAAAGGCATCATATATAAACATTAAAGAAATAATATTATTTACTTTTTGGTTACTAATTTTTCTAGTTAGCATTTTTTTCGTATTATATTAGTATTATATCTATACATATAAATTAATAAAAAATACTTTCAATTTTTGAATAATTTTTAAATCTTCAACTAAAAAAATATTATATTCGAATAGCATTTTTCCCGTATAAACTTAGTGTAGTGTGTGTTTTAATTTTTAATTTTAATAAAAAGTATTTTAGAAAAGGAGAAAACATAACAATAGAATTGAAGTAGATGGAAAGAAAAAGAGAGCGAGCGGGCGAGAAGAGTCATAATGTATTACCAATTTCATATACAAGGCCAGAAAAACCAGAACAACCCGGACCACCAGTTAGCCAAAGCAAAAGAGGATCTTCCTCCGGATTACTTTCAGACTGGATGAAATAGTAGAACATTTGCCCAACATCATATTCGCCCACACTCACATACCTATTAATATTAATACATCGGTTATAAGATGTTACGAGAAATGCTAAAACTACCATTGTATCTCTTATCTATTAATCAAAAATCTAACAAGTAGTAATTAAAAGCTACGAATTAACACTAAGTGTAAAACGAAAAGAAAAAAAAAGAGAGAGAGAGAGAGGTAAAGAGATAGAGATGTGAATTACCCAGTTTCAAGAGTGAAAGGAAGATCCCCACGAAAGCCAGGTAATGTTTTAATAAACGATTGCGAATCCACATAATTTACACCAAATACAATAATAAGAATAAGAAAAAGACAACGACCACATAAAAGCATCGTTGCACTTGGAAGCATTTTTCTGGAGATGGGTCGCTTTTTCTTTAAATACAGATCATGAGTTGGTGGTGGGTCTCTGCTAAAATCCTTCGATAGATAGATAGATAGATAGATAGATAGATATGACATAATTCAGCTACCAGCCTTGCTGTATGCTCCTAGAGTCAATGATAATAATAATAATAATAAAAAATTAAATTATTATTTACCTCCTCAAAAGTTTATTAAATTATCAATCTGTCTCAAAAATAATATTAAAAAAATGATAAAATAATAATATTACTAGTTAAATATAACAATTTAATTATATTTTTGTATAATAATTTAATAGTTTTAAGCAATGTTTTGACCATAAGTACAATATCGAATAATTTATCTCTTTTAATCACTAGAGTATACCATAAAACCTCGGTGACATAAAAATGATTTTTCAAGCCCCGAGGCAAGCAAATTTTGTCTAATAAAATGTATAATAATTTTATTGGGCCTTTAAATAAATGACATTAATTATAAAAATATTTTGAACACATATTAAATTAAATTTTATTTTTTACATGATTTTAAAATTATAAATATTATCAATATTTTATCAATTTTAATGATGAATAATGGACTAACAACTAACAAATTATGCTACATTTTCAAGAAAAATTATTTGATTGTGTACATTATTTTTTAATATATATTTAAATAAACTTCATTTTTAATACATGAATAATTTGAGCAATATAACTGAATGAAAATTTAGTCAATCATATTCATGAAATTAAACATCAAATTATATTTGCTCAAAATCAGATCCATATAGTTTTGGGAATTTAGAAGAATTAAATAATAATGAAATAAATTAATAAATCCCTTAAATCAACCCTAAATCAATTAGATAATGATTCTTTGTCTCTTTCTTGCTCTCTCTTCAATGAAAATTCTTACAAATCAATCCTATAAGTGATTTCTTCCCACATCCCTCTTGATGCTTTGTTCTGCATTCTCCTTTCGTTGCACCAAATTTGTCCAGAATTGCTGCTGCCGAATTCCCCTTTTCTGTGTTGCCGAACTGCTCTGTTTCTCTCTAGATTAATCCACCTCTGTTTGTGTCTTAAATCCTAGGTTTAATTGGAGACAATTTTTTTTTGTGTTAACTTCTAATATTATCCCTAAAAAGGAGAGTTAATAAGTGCTCAAGATTGTCCTTTTGCTGAGAGTTCAAATCAGCTCTTAATTTTTTTTATTTTCAGATCAGATTTGTTTTCCACGCTGTTTTCCTGGTACAATATTGCTATAGCAAAGTTGGATTATGTAATTTCTTTGTTGTTTTTTTATCTCCTGTAAAAGACAATGAAAATTTAATTATTTTTAACAGATTTCATGATTATTTTGGATTTATTATCAAAAATTTTACTTAAATTTATAAAATTTATAAATATTATATAAATGATTATAATATACATATTTTTTTAAATAAATAAATAAATATTTATGAATAAAAATTAAAAATACTTACCAGAGTTATCATGCAGTGCAAATGTAAAGGCTTTTTCCTGCTGTGGGCTCCTCGAGTCAATAATAATAATAATATAAAATAAAATTATTAAGACCTGTTGTGTCACGTTTTTCACAACTGTTGTATTAAATTATCACAAAAAAATTAGACCTAATTACTTTATTTTAAAAAGTTAGTATACCTTCAAATTGTTGAGCAGGTAACAATTGAAGTATGGTAAATATTTGAAATGGTGCACTTAAAGTTTAGTTACATTTTTGGTGAAATGTACTCCAATAATTTTTATAAAAATGACACAATAAATTTTAATAATTAATTTATATATTTTTTTTTATTTATTATCTATCTTTTAAAATTTTTATTTTTATTTTTTTTTACTATTTGAACTTAAGTATTACTTGAATATTTTAAGCATAAAATATATTTTTAAATTCATTTGCTTATAAAAAATGTGTTTAGAAGTTCTTTTACTTGTAAAAAATGTATTAGGAATGACAAAATTAATTTTCTATTTAATTTTTTGTTAAATCTAACGGAGTAGTACATATGTCACATTTATGTTTATATTTTTTTATAGATATATATCAAATTAAATAAATTTTAATTAAAAAATTACTCTAATTTTTTACAATTTCTTTCTATTAAACTTAAATAAAATTTTCATTTTCTAATTTGTGATTTTATATATTAAACAATGAAAATTCTATTTAAATTTTATTGAATTCGATTAAATTTAAATAAAATTTTCGTTATCTAAGTTGTGATTTTAAATATTAGATAATGAAAATTTTATTTAAATTTTATTGAAAATTTTATTTAAATTTTATTGAAAATTATATTTAAATTACATTGAACATTTTATTTAAGTTTTTTTTAAAATTAAAAAAATTGAGTAATTTTTGAATTAAATATTATTATTTTTATTTGTATATATATATCGAAAAATATAAATATACATATAATACATCTGTTATTTCGTTAGATTTAAAAAAAAAACTAAATAAAAAATCAACTTTGTCCTTACTTAATGCATTTTTTTTAAATAAAGGGACTTAAAAACACATTTTTTAAAAAAGAAAAGGGATTTAAAGATATTTTTTATAATTTAAAGGATTAAATGCTATCTTTTATAAAAATAAAATGATATTTGTAATTTTTTTTATATTATTTATTATATGTATGAGTTGAAACAATTTTTATAATTTTTTTTTACTTCAAAAATTAATTTAACCTATAATAAATTAATTTTTGTAAAATTTGAATTTAAATTAGTCCGACTTTTGTTATGAGTTTGATTCTGCGGTATAAATTAGATAAATTCAATCCAATTTTATTCGCCTAGTCATATTCCATCATTTATATGTCACATCAACGCTAGTGTCATATTTATAAAATTGCAACATAATTTGAATTAAATTAAATTAGAAGCATGAATTAAAATTAACTTATTTTATCGTAAAATTAAAATAAAATTATTATTTAAATAAAATTATTATTTAATGTAAAATTAATTAATTTTAAAGAGATTAATTTAAAAAGATAATATTGAAAAAATTGTAATTTAATTTATGACTTTTTTAAAGTAATTAAATTACTGAAAAATTAATTAATTTAATTATTTGTATTTGTATGAAGTTTTAATTATTTAAAATTTTATTTTATAAATAAATAAACAGAAAATTTTATATTTTTTAGAGTAAATAAATATACTCTAAATTGCCTCTATTTCTGTGTGATTATTTTCAAACTAAAGTAAAGCGTGTGAAAAAATTCACAATTTTGTTCTTCTGTTAACTGAAACCGACAAATGTATCCTTCTAATCCAATCAGACCATGTGACTTGTGAGGATGAGGGCCACGAGTTTATGGCAACCCATTTTCTCAGTTGTACGTTTAGAAATTATTGTTGGGTTGAAAAATGGTAAAAATATATAAAATTGTATTTATTTTTTTATATATGTTAAATATATTGTAATATGTGATAATTTTTTTTGAAAAATAAAAAATAATTTAATTTTTTGATTATACTGTTTGTTTGTTTATAGTTTGATGATAATTTTTTTTAAATGTTGGTTGATATTGTTTTCTACGTTATTTATAATATCTTAAATATATTCGTATTTTACTTTTAATAATATTTTATCAAAATTAAAATTATTAATATCATAATTTTTTTTTATTGTTAACAATTTTATTAATTAAAGTGATACTAATTTATAATTAATTATAAGAATATAATAATAAATTTATACAATTTTATTATATTAATAACAAAAATAATTATGATAATATTATTATTCTTTATTTTTTTAATCCCAAAATCGATATTCATTACTCAAAATAATATTGATTAAATATCAATATTGATAGATCAATTAATAATAAGTATTATCTTCACGTTATTAATAAATTATTAAATAATATCATTGAAATATTATTTATGGTTATTATTTTAAATATTTTATTTATTTATTTATTCATAACTTTTAATTTATTAGTCAAATAAATATTACATACATTTATATTTATATTTATATTTATATTTATATTTATATTTATATTTATACTTATATATACTATATAAAAAAACTAATTTAAAACAAAATAATTGATTGTTTTAAAAGAAGTTAAATGTGGCTTTAATAAGACACCGAAATACATCTGATGTTGATACAATGGGTCCTATTTCAAATAAAATAGGGTAAAAAATACATTTGATTAGAGAATATTGCCATGATATATATATCAATGTTTTTAAGCCCAAATGTACCTTTTTCCTTTCTCGCGTGACGACTGACGGCAACGTTTTTGGGGTAGTGTTCATGATTTTTATTTAGCTGCTGTTGCCCTTTTCTTATCGAGCCATCTTGGATCAATCTCCAGTGGGTTAGCAAACATGGTGTTCGCGCAAGGGCTAGAGACTCCAACGAGCCTATAATTGAATAATAGACAAAGATTTCTTCACTTTTCTTGTCTTCTCTCTTTCGTGTGCAGTTATACCACGATGGTCATTGAAGATACATACATTTATATTATTATATATAACATATTACATTTCTATGCGAAAAAGTAGCCAAAACTTTATTGAAGTTGCCAATAATATTATTAGAGATCCAATGAAGTCATTTACGAAGTCCCAAATTTCTAATATATTTGTTGATTAGTTTTAATGGACATTTTAATAATTTGCATAATTTTTATGAAACCAACATGGAAAATTTTGAGCATATTTTTACTAATCATCAAAAATATTAGCTTATTTTATTTAATTATCATAATTGTTAAGAGGTGTAATGTTAAAATTATGAAAAATATACACTTACGTTTAAAGAGCCCTTGGTCCAATTTGTATTTTTTTTTTATGTTTTATTTTTTTTAATGATAAAATAATATTTTTATGTTTCTGATTTATTTAAATACTTCATAAAAAATTGTTTCGACTGAATTTAAAATTTTTATTTATAATATAAAACATACATTTAATTAATTTTATTATTATTACTATTATTATTATTATATAGAAAATTCATTATTTTTGAATAAAATTATTTTTTAAATAAAACAAATAAAGCCAATAAACTTGTAGTTTAAAGAGTTGTAGACCACTTAAATACATATATAAAATCTAGAGTTCAATCTCACGGCACTTTATTTAAAATAATGATAAATTTGTAATATTCAATATTTCTTAAAAATAATCTATCAAGAGGTGGAAATGGTAACTGATTGCTAGAGTGGTTATACCCAATTTAATGTTTGATCAGTTTTTTTTTCCCAAAAAAAAATATTTATTTATTAAAAGAATATTTATATAAGAAAAAGGGTTATAAAAAAAAATAACATTTATATAAAAAAAAAAAAGTGTTAATATGTAACCGGGAGGCCCGGTAGCTAGGGTTAGACACGGGCCAGGTTGGTTTGGGTTGGTTTTGATTATATTCAAACTATCAAGTTCGGATTCATAAAATTCACAATCGAAACCAGCCAAAATAATTTTTAATCCATTTTAAATAGATTAGTCTAGTTAGGCTTCTAATGTAAATTAATGCGTGTAGAAATATTTAGTCTTTACTCTTCAGAAACCTCACTCAATGAACCTATAAAAACAAGAAAATACATGAATATAGAGATAAAGTCTGACAAAGTTTAGAGTTAATGTAACTCAGGATTTCAACAAAAAGAAATAAACAATAACAGATTTGGAGAAATAAAAAATTCAGAGCAAAACAGAGAAAGATATCCGACAAAAATCCCTCATTTCGGTTTTATGAGTAAAATATATAACTAATTTATTCAACAAAGTAGTGAGAGAGAAAGGCAAAAAGAGTTTATTCATAAACATACCTTAGAAATATGGTTAAATAATGAAGATTGAGAAGAGTTAGTAGAAGATAAAATAAGGCTTGAGATGAGTTGAAGAAAAAGGGTTTGAAACTAGAGAAGGGAGTTCATAGTTCACGCAACACCGGAGAGAAATGGGAAACAAGAAATGGAAATAATATATATACTTAGGTTAAATGAGGAAGATGATTATTTAGGGCTTTTTTATTTTACCTTTCCATTATAAGTTATAATCATTAAATATATCTATAAAGCTTTATAAGACATAAATTAAACTAGCGTAGTGGCTGAGTATTTTACGAACTTGCTAAGGAAGTGGGGTTTGAATCCCAAATAAGTTATTTTTTAATTAAATTTGGTCGAGTTGGGTTACAACCTGTTGATTAAAACCACAATTTGTGTTTGGTCGGTGTCTCTTGACTGGATCAAGTTACGACCCAAATTACATAAATATAAAGATGAACCCAGTCAACTCTTGATGGGTTGGGTCGAGTGGTTGGTCTAGTGGGTTAATTGATAATTTGTTCGTTTTTATTAGTAGTTTTATTTATTAAGTATTAGATAATTATTTATTTTAAAAATAATAAATAATTTATAGTAAGAGTGTTATGTTATAAAACTGGTCGCATAATTAATCCTAAATGTGCGCTTAATGTAATAATGGAATGTTAAATGTTTTCAATATTGAATTTTGAAATAGAGGACGTTATTGATTATTTTTTACATTTATACTAATTAATAATACATGAAGAACTAGTAGTGGCTAATCAGAGGATAGTAGGCCAACCACCTATATATCATAGCAAAGCATTCCTTAGGCTTGTATTCTGGAGCAGTGTGTCCTCCTCCCTGTTCAAAAAGCCGGGCCATGTAGAGGTGAATAAAAAATAATCTAGATTATCAGTACATATAATGAAAGAGAATGGCTAATAATAATATATATAAATTTGTATTTATATTTATATTAATTATATTATAATAAATAAATAAATAAATTATTTTAAAAAATAAAATAATAATTTGTTTTTTTATATAATTTTATCACATAATATAATATAATTAATATAAAAATAAGTATAAAATTTTGTGGTTATAGTATTACTCCTTAATGAAATTGGGTTGTTATGTAACAAGACGTTTGGTTCTATATTAGCTCTCACTAGGGAATTTATTACTTCTTTTACAATTAATATAAGTATTAATTGTAGATCAAAGTAGACAGCATCCATTAGCTGAATTGATGTTAATTTCTTTACCTTTACTGTTGCATACGTCAACCGGTGCTTCTTATGTGCGTACTCTGTTGAATAACTACATATAACAAGGAAAAAAAAGAAGAAGGAAGAAGACAACTTTAAAATGATTAGGTAATTGATTAGGAGCTAAATCTAGAACTAAGAAAACTGAATAAAATACATTTATCAGAAGATGAAAGGAAGAGGAGATGTACTTAGACCGTCTCCAACTCTTATAGCACCATTTTGTACTAAATTTTACATTAAATTTTTTTTTTAAATTCATAATACTTTATAAAATATAATATTTTACAATAATTTTTTTTTAAATATATATTAAAAAGTATAATATTTTATAAAATAGAATGTTCATTTTATTTTTATTTTTTAGTTAATTCTGTAACAATTATTATATTCAAACATTAATTATATGTTATTATTAATTAATTAATAATATTAAGATATTTTATTGTTAAGAAATATTTAAAAATTTATTAATTAAAATATTATATTTGTTATATGAATTAAACATTACATTTAATTAAAAATAAAATTAAAAATACATATTGATGAATATTAATTCTCTAAATTATTATGTTCATCTTATAAGTATTCAATTATTACATTTCAAAGTTCTATGTAAGCTTCTTTATCCTTGATTTGTCTATGAAAAGCAAGGAATTCTTGAAATAAAAAAATCTCGGTGAATATTTTAATAATCTTGGAGGATCTTAAAATAATTTACTCGATTATTCATTTATTGTTTTAATTTATATTATATTATTAATTTTATCTTGTATTTTATTAAAATAATTTTATACCATATATTTAATTTTAATTTATTATAATTTTGTATTATAAAGGAATTTTATAATTTCTTTTTAAAAAATATATATACTTTGAACAATAATTTTTGTGTTGTAAATAGTATCGCACTAAATCTAATTTAGCACATTACTGTTTATTATACAAAATTTAATAAAATAAATGATATTGAATTAGAGTAACAAAATATTAAATTTTGTATTAAATTTAATATTTTAGTGTTGAATTGGATTTGCAGACCTTGAAATTGTATCTTTGTTATAAAAATACTAAATGGTCAACGCAAAAAATAAAGAGTGATGTGTTTTCTTGAAACTGGTACATTATTTTTTAACATTTTAACTTTTAAAGTCTAATACATTTTTTTTTTTTTTTGGGTCAAAACATTTTTGCATTTTTGAGTACCCCAATTTATTTAATAAAATTGCATCTTGTCTTTAAAATGAAACTAACCCTGCAACTTGTCCATCGGAAAACCACGGTTTCCAACCCTCAATCACGGTTAAGTTAAGAAATTCAATCCATCCTTGAGTAGCAAGATATGGTACAACCATATCAATGTCACCGCTGTTGACATCAATTAAATTAGAGGTTACAATAAAACCTCCTAATTTATTAAATAATATAAATAAAAGTAGACTAATTAATTTTATATTTTTCAAAAGTAGGTAGTTAGGTTCAAATGATGAATAAAAAATATATTTTTTTAGTGTATAAATAATTCAATTTAGTTTTATTTTTAATTTTTAATAAAAAAAATATGTTCATTTATATCATAAAAAAATAAACATATGTTAGGGATATTAAAAATGAAACTTTATGTATGAAGAATGGATCATGTCATATAATTAAATCAAATTTTTTTAATAATGAAGACTTGGATCGAAGGAAATTGGATCGACTTAATTTAGTATTCATTCGATAATAAACTTTTAAAAAAAAATCAAGGATAAAAATACAATAATTAATAATTATTTAAATACCTGTAAATGAGAACTCTATACCCTTGCTTGATGAGGTCCTTATGATAAGATAAAGTAGATGAGACATCGGATGTGTAAGATAAACTCTTATTACACCTAACCCATTCCTTCACACTTCCCTGTTGAGTAATTATTAATTTCCAAATGATATTTTGTTTCGAACAAAATTTAAAATTAGAATTAGTATCAAACAGACATGATTTTAATGAGACCATTAAGAAGTAAAAATCTTGATCAGAATTCTGAAGTCAATAATAATAGTCGTCAAAGGGCTTCTTGTTTTAATGATGTAACATTGTTTAGAGTAACAAGTCATAAATGATCACCTCCCGAACGTGCAGGGCATTTTGGACAGTTTTATCATTTGCCCATATGTAAGAGGATATATAGTTATAACTCTGCAAAATAAATAAATAATAATAATATTAATAATAATGAATTAGTAAAAAATCAAGAAGGGTAGTCAATTGTAATACTTGCTAATAAATTAATCAAAAGATACCATACTAAATACTTTTATTATATAATTTATATAGTTATGTGTTTGATTGTAAAATTAGACCGTATCGAATAATATAAAAATAGTACGATTATGTAGAAATTTTATACGATCAGAAGATATGGGTTTAAACTGTACTGGACAATTAACTTAATATATTTGAATTTTCAATTATAAAATTATATGCCTTAACTTTTTCTTTTATCTCAAATTAAGAATAATATTTTTTTTATTTTTAAAAATGTAATAAAAATATAAAAATGAATTAAATATTAATTTAAATAAATTTTTTAATAAAAAATCATTTTAAATATAATTTATTTTAATAAAATATATATAATCAGACTATATTATATAATTTTTCACTAAATACTGTACAATATATAATTATTATATAATTTAATACAGTTTAGTCAAATATAATTACTTAATCTAGCCGATATAGTGTACCAAACATACCATTATTGTGCTACACAGTACATCCTACAGTAATACTACCATTTGAATTAGTAGTTGGTAAAAATGATATTATTAAATGAAGGTTTACCATTTTATTGATTAAATTAATATGAATCAACAAATATAATCAGACAGAAAAATTATTATTTTAGTTCAAATCATATACACCCATTTCGTGTATAGAATGCATATGAGGTTGAAATTTAAATCTTAAATTTTTAGTCACGAGAGAAATAATAATAATAGCAAAAACATATATAAATTACCCGACACCATGGTCTGATGTATTGTTGAGGAATATTAAGGAACACCGCGTCAAAGTAATCCTCAGTAATAGCTGTTAAATCCCATATCGATCTTGTTGGCTTCGGAGACGAAATTGTGCACTTTGGTTCCAATATATTTGCCAGGTTAATATCCTCAATACACTATTTCGAATAGGGAAAAAGCTTAAATTGTTTTACAAATGCAAAAATATAAGGGGAAAAAGCTTATACTCTATCTACCCACTTACAGTTAAATAATGGATTGTAAATGACAATATAGGAAATAAGTAGAGAAGAGAATGAGAAACTCAAATAGAGACATATTCTCATTCATATATTTTGAATACAAATACAAGCTATTTATAGGAATAAAAAGTAACAATTAATACATAATTTATTACTCACACTTTAACACTCTCCCTCAAGCTGAACATAATTTATGTTCAGATTGGATAACATAAATAGAAATAAGCAAAAGAGTTGGCCGGTTGACCTTTCTAGAAAACAACGGCTACGAAGACATGAGCTTGACATGAATGCACCAATCTGAAATTGTAGGACACTTCAATACTCCCTTCCTCGTCAGGGGCTGGATACCCCCCTTAACGTCAGGGGCTGAACCCACTCGGTAGTCCCCCCTCCACGTAGGGCTAGGGTTCCCCCCTCCACGTAGGGCTCGGGAAATTGTAGGACACTCAATACTCCCTTCCTCGTCAGGGGCTGGATACTCCCCTCAACGTCAGGGGCTGGACCCACTCGGTAGTCCCCCCTCCACGCAGGGCTAGGGTTCCCCCCTCCACGTAGGGCTCGGAAAATTGTAACAGAGAATGGCGTTGATGGGCCATAGTTGAAGACGATTGCTGCTAAACTGAGATGAAAGACAATGGAGATAATAGTGGGGCCAGTGATGATCTTGACCTCCCTGATGATAACACATTTCCATAGAAAATAAATCCACCGAGCCTAATGATATAAGCATAGCGGAAGGAACGTCCCTGGCCGATATGGGACTCCTCAACACTCCCCCTCACATCGGCAGACACCGATGTTGGACACACCGCTGAGGGCGGTCATGTTAGGCACATCGCTGAATCCAAGAACCTGCTCTAATAGTGGAAAGAACGTCCCTGGCCGATGTGGGACTCCTCAACACTCCCCCTCACATCGGCAGACACCGATGTTGGACACACCGCTGAGGGCGGCAATGTTAGGTACACCGCTGAACCCAAGAACCTACTCTAATAGCGGAAGGACCGTCCTTCCTGATGATAACACTGGCGATAACACTGATCATGAAGCCCTTGATAATAACACTAATGAAGAAGCCCCTGATAAAACTACACCATGATGAAGCCAAGACTTGAATACTACTATTATAAGAAAGCTCCCAGGAAAGATTGGAGGGTCACACCGGAGCCACTTAAATTCCAATCTCCTTAGACAGAACTTTCCTAAATAGTAAGTACTCAATTGTAGATGAATATAACAGAACTCCCCCTGCCGTCTACAATTGATGTCAGCTAGAAAGTACAACTGCCACATATTCATAGAAAATAAATCCATGAATTTTTTTTTTTTTTTTTGCTGACTGGACCGTTGACCGTGTCTGAGATGCTGACTGGGCAGCTGATTGGATTGTTGACTGCTGACTGGATTGCAAACTGGGCTCAAACTAAGCTGATTAATTGGATTGGGCTGATTGATAAAGGAGATTGGGCTTTTATGGGCCAAGACTTAAACAAGATTGGACTGTGGATAAATGGGTTGATGAATGGACTGGGCCTCAATTTATTGGGCCTTTGATTTGGGCTTAAATAAAGAAGCCTTTTTTTTTTTTTAATAAAGAATGGAGAAAAATGCACGCAGACATGAGCATAATAATATACCCATTCAGAACATGCAAAACACCCTGTCTCTGTAATATACTTTTCCTTTTTCACCACATGGGTATCATTATTTTCCTTTCCATTTTTCTCCAACATGGACAGCTAACACCATTCCTTTATTCTCCAACATGGACATTAAGTGAGTGCGATCTGGACGGTGAGAACCTGTCGTGAGGACTGCGACACTGGTGGGCGGAGCTGAAGGACTGGATAGCTGGAGGCCCAAGGTGGACAGAGGCGCTGGTGACTGGATGCGCTGGTGGCGCGCGCAGAAGGCGCTGGTTGCTTGGACGAGCTGGATGGGCTGGAGGCGCGCGGGCGCTGGAGGAGCGGTCTGGAGGCGCACAGGAGCGGACTGGAGGCACTGGGCTGATAACGCGATAGCGGCTGGTGACTTGAAGGCGCGACGGGGCTGCTCGAACCGGAGGCGCGCGGGCTGAGTGGCGCGCGCTAACTGAGACAGGTGCAGACAGACGAACTCAGGGACGGACCCAAAAAAAAATTTCTAACAGGGCTAATATATATTAAAAAAACATTATTTATAATATCAAAATTTATAACTAAAATTTAAAAAATATATATAAACTTAAAAGGCAAACAAAAAAATATATAAACTTAAAAAACAAACAAAAAATTTATTTAAGTTGTTTCGACGACACTTCATAAAATTTATCAATTATCATATAAGGTTCAACAAATTTAAATAAATAATAGTCAACTGTTATGAAAAAATAAGAGTGCTAAATATATACAAATTTATACTTACATAACCACTCAAATTAATAATTATACAATATTTATCGATAAAAGTTTAAAAGTTACAATTTTTAAGAGATATAACATACATTTATTAATTTAGTTGTAAGTTTAAGTACAAATATTTTAAATATATAATATTTTTCAAAAAATTATATAGATAATTTTAATAGATTTTAAAAAAAATACCAAACTTTAACTTGATTGAGCAGCAAGCAATAGACCATAGAACATAATTATATAACAGAAAAGGAGTAGAGTTGCAGAAAATATAAGATCAAAAAATGGTGTATTAGTTTAAGTTTATTTATAAAATTTTTGTGATAAATAATATATTGTACTTTACAAAATATTAGTAATATTTATTAAATTTATAAAAAAAAATCTCAAAAAGCTACCCGGGCTAAAGCCCGGTGTAGCCCACTGTATGGGTCCGTCTCTGGACGAACTGGTGACTGACTGGGCTGCGACGGTGGATCTGCGTGGACGAAGCGGCGCTCAGAGGAGCGGAAGTGGACTGAAGCGGCGCGCAGAGGAGCGGCAGTGGACTGAGCGGCGTGCAGAGCGGACAGGCGCGGCTGGGCTGGCGGATCTGGTATGTGAACTGGCGACTGGGTAGGGACCGAACAGATTTGGTATATTTTTTTTTTTTTTTAATGACCTGATCAAATGGAATTGATCAAATAAAATGAGAGAATTTAGAGAAGTGTTTGTTTGTGTTCAGGATTGAACAATCTGATATTAATCAAATGAAAAGAAGAGGAACAAGATCGAATACTGATGATCGAAGTGCTCTGATACCAAGTTAAATAATGGATTGTAAATGACAATATAGGAAATAAGTGGAGATGAGAATGAGAAACTCAAATAGAGACATATTCTCATTCATATATTTTGAATACAAATACAAGCTATTTATAAGAATAAAAAGTAATAATTAATACATAATTTATTACTCACACTTTAACACTTACCTCTGTTACATTTTGAAGATCAGTTATGCATAATGTATTGCTAGGATCTACAGTTATGTACTCATCTTTGCAATTTCTTTTGGTTGACTTGAAAAAAAGGAAGAGAAGAAAAAAAGTTAGTTAAACATAAAATGCATACATAACATGTTATTTGGGTAGAAGAGATATCTGATAGGTCACAACAATTAACTTATGGCATTTTTTATTCTGAGTCTGGTGTTATTATTCATAAATCGAAGTACAAATTTATACAAATCTGTTGAGAAAATAATTTTTAAAAGAATTGTGGGTCAATTAATATGAGGATGAGTGACCTTGATAAATCCCTTGGTTTAAACTACTTAATTTGCATGGTCTCTTATTATTTTTTTAGCAGTATAGTCATATTCTTATTAAACAAACAAAAAAAAGTAACAGTCCAAATGCAAACTATCACTATTTTTATTTTATTTTCATTGTTTCCTTACATTTTTCAACTAATATTAATACGAGCAAAATGTATATTATCATTAACATAAGATAACGATAACAAAACAAAAAAAAAAGGGTATAAAAATTTGGAAAAGTTAACTATTTATCCTTTTGTGCTAGTTGTCAATTTTTATTTTTTATTTTTTATAACAATATATCTAAGAAAATTGCTAATTTACGCACACACTTTTGCACTCATACAAATTATATTTTAATATATGACAAAATTATTTTAAAAAAATAAAAAAAAATAATTTAATTTTTTAAATAATTTTATCAAATATCATAATATAATTAATATGAATATAAAATTAAATACAAATTGAGGTAACTATAATAATTTTTTATAACTAAATTACTAAAAGAGTAACAATCATTAATTTAGGCAAAGAAGAGTAACTAGCTCTGTTTTGCACTAAAGAAAATTACCTGGTAAAGTGCACTCGATAAAAGTGACTTAAAGTAGGCAAAAGGAATTCTCGTATTAAAATCTCTGTGCGAATCTGTTAATGGGTTTCCGAGAATATAACCCTGAGTTCAAATAAATTAATACAAGAAAAGCATACCATTTAGTCCATAACACCATTATTTTCAATCTAAAATATGTATATGTATTTTGATATACATATATGAATGGGGTTAATTATGAAACACGATTATATGTAATAATTAAAGTTTAAGGTGTTTATAAAATACAAAGGTAAAAAGAACATTAATTACTTGGATGTTGATTTGTGGTAGAGATCCAAATTCATTGCCTAAACCAGGATCAGAATAATTAATAAATGGCTTAGAATCAAGAGTCGTAATTTTGGAAAAGCATGCATGCATAATATATACTCAATAAATACTTTGAGGAGCTTAAATTAATTACCAATAGTTATTTTCTGGACAAGGATTGGGACAATTATTCCCGAATAAGAATCACCAGCAACATAGAATGAATTTTTGATATATTTGGGGTGAGCTATTAGCCACTGCGCGCATTTTATAATTATTAATTCAATATTAGTTAGTCTTTCTCAATCAATGCTTACCAAACTTATAGTCTTGTTTACCAACACATATATATATACTCAACGAGATAAGCACTTAAATTGGCTTTACTTTATTTTAATCAACTTTTCTTTGTTCAGTTTTTTCTGCAAACTTAATTATGAATAAAAATATGTAACTGATAAAAAAAAGTAATAAAAGCAGTAAATTGAAACATGAAATCATTGTTTTGTGAAGCTGAGAATGTATCACTATTATCCTTCCCAATTATGCAATAGTAAATTGAATTTCATTTTAAAATGAGAATAATATATATAATTAATAATCACCACCTTTCTTAAGAAATCATAGTTCAGTGAGGCTGAAGATGTATCAGTAGTATTCACGTATCCTTCCCAATTGTTTGCATAAAAAAATCCTGTTCCAATTGGTGCATCTAAAAATATTATGTTGGCCACCTAACAAGTTTCAATTAATTTTAAATTAAATTTTCAGTAAGATGGTCAATGAAATGCTTTTTATTGTCTTAGAAAAATAAAAAAGTTTTGTTTAATTATTAGTTGATGCACCTTTGTCCACGAGTATGGGTTTGATTTAAGAAGTGGTATGTTGCCGATTGAATTTCCATAGTCGAACACTAGTGGACCTGTTTACTTCAATATAGACAGACAAAATAATGTACATATTTCGACGACCCTCAATTATATTATATATGCTTTTTCAACAACAACAACAACAACAAAAAAAAGATGAAGTTTGTTAAACCGTAGTGAGATGAATGAATCGAGTGATACCTATTTCATAGACAAGACCAGAAAAACCAGAGCAACCAGGACCTCCAGTGAGCCAAAGCAAAACAGGGTCCTCCTCTGGGCTTCTTTCAGACTCGACAAAATAGTAGAACATTTGCAAATCTTCATTTTCTCCTACACTTACATACCTATTAATTATATATATATATATACCACAAATTAATAGAATGTGTAACTAACAATCTAACATTTACACAGATTAAAATGTTATAATAAATTGGCATCTATCTCTATACTAGTAATAACAACTATATATATAAACACTTTTGCTTCTACGTACTGAGATCATGATCTAATGTATTTTCTTGGTTAAAATTTTATAAAAATGAAACTCAATCATGAGAAGATAAAGATGTACTCAACCCAGTTTCAAGATTGAAAGGAAGATCACCACGAAATCCAGGTAATGTCTTGATAAACGATTGCGAGTAAACAGAATTTACTGCAACCAGAAAAAGAAGAACACATAAAAGCATGGTTATTTATAAGAGCACTTGTGTTTGTTTGCCTGCTAGTTTTTTTATGAACAAGTGAACTAAGCAACTGATTATATATATATATATGAAATAATTATCCAACAAGTCCATAGATAATCATTCCTAAAACTCTAGAACACAAAAATAACATAATTTTAATGAATTGTGAGAAATTTATAATAGTGTAAGGAAAGCTATTTTTGCTTTTAATAAATTTTAGAAAAATAACAAAAATAACAACACCCTTCAAAACTTATAATAACAAAAATAACACATTTATGTTCAAATTAAATTGTGACAATTTAGACTCGTTTAATGTTAAACGTTCAATATTATTTGAGTACTAGTTTTGTTATTATAAATCTTTAAGTATATTATTTTTTATAATTTCCCTAACTTTTAAGGGTTGTCATATTTGTTATAGATTCTCCCTTGTGTATTTGCACACCTTGACTTCTTCCTTCCAATGTTTTTGTCCTTGAATTCTCAGTAGCACGCTCTCAATCAAAGCTACAAATTTTTATTTCCAAAGAATGGCAAGTAAAACTACCACATGAACGAAAGATAATTTGCGCAATAGTGGACCGACAGGTTTCGAAAAAACGACAGGCAGGTTTGCAAAAGGTGCGTTTGTTAGGTTGGGGTTTTTTTAGTTGTGGGTGAACTAAAAGAATGGCACTATATTTTTATATATTTTATACTTTTGTTTTATTATTATTAGTATTTATGATTTAGTCTCAATATTTTTTAATTTTTACATTTATATCCTTACAATTTATTCATTTTTTTTTCATCTTTATACTTTGATTTCCTTTTTTTTTTTTTTTTCCAATAATTTTGAAATTTAATTTCAAATTAGTATCAAATTTTGGTCTAAATATATGAAAATTAGAAAATTAAGGTGCCAAATTAAAAAAGAAAAAGCAATAGATTAGAGAGTGAAAATTAAAAAGAGTAAATAAATTTTTATACCATCAAATTATGGAGATTGTTACAAATATATTATTATTATTATTTTTTGTTATATCCATTCCATCAAAATTTTTGATTGTTACAGTTTAATAATTGATGTTAAAAACTTAACAAGGCTTAACGGAAAGCCACTCTAATAATAAATTTGTTTTTCTCCTCCTCTTATAATAAATTTATAAAATAAAAAAATAGAAACAAAGGCCTATGGCAACACCTCCAACAACCCACCTCTCAATTTGGCACCACCCATAAACTCACCATCCGACAACTCGCTAGACTTTCCAACGTTCTTACCACTATCGCACTAATGCCATGCAAATCCCTCTACAATAAGCCCACTCATAACCACCCACAAGCCAACCCTCATCTATCGCTTGGCTATCGACCCACAACCCATCCCACTCCAAACAAACACAAACCCATCACCTATAGTTTGTACTTCACCAATTCATCGCATCATATAACCCATTCTCATAAATGTCTTCGTTATTTTTGTCATTGAGACACTGTTGGTAGTAGTGGTTTTGTTTTACCTCCTCCATTTTTTAAAAAGGTGGGATCTTTTTTTTTTTTTTAAAGAAAAGAAATAAAATGCGACAAAGATGTTCAAATTGCAAAGACGGTGAGTATCCATATAAAAAAGAATAAATAATTACCCAAACAAGAAAATTGGTGGGAAAATAGGTATGAATAAATCTGGTGGGTTATGAATTGGTGGCTTTTAGCTATGTATCGCTTGGGTTGAGCTATGGATAGGTGGTGTTACAGTGGATTTAGGTGGGCTATGGGTGGTGCGAGGCTGAAAGGTGGGTTGATGGAGATATTGTTGTAGGCATTTGATTTTTTTTTTTTTTCATAAATTAATTATAAGGAGAAGGAGAATAACAAATTAACTATTAGCTTTCTGTTAAGTCCCGTTACGTTTTTAACATTAATAGTAAAATTGTAACAATTAAAAAATTTGATAGTATGTATGTAATAAAAAAAATTGATGGTATATTTAAATAATTCTTATAATTTAATAGTATAAAAATTTATTTACTCAATTAAAAAATAAAGGATCTAGATAAAAAATAAAAAATTATAAAAGACCATATTATAGAATATAGAAAAATATGGGAACATCCACCCAAATAGATTGAGTTTAACTTTAGTCTTTTATAGATTGAGTTTCATACTTTAACATCCACCCAAATGCGAAGCATCTGTTCAAAATGCAATGAACGCATTTATAATATACTGTTAAATATATGTTTAATTTATGTAATATTTTTAACATATGTTTATTGTAGATTATTAATATTTATTTTATAATATAATTTTTTATATTTATATAAAAATAAATAAAATTGAAAATATATTGCATTCAAAATGTATAAAAAAATTGAACATATTTTTATTTTTTTAAAAGATTAAAAATAAAATTAAATTGAATAAGTGAGTTATATATAAAACAAAAAGTTATTATTTTCTTAATTTTTTTATCTATTTTTTCAATTTTCTTTCCTTTGTCTTTATTATTATTATTAAAATGTTTACCTATTAAACTATATATTTTTACGAAGAAGGTTATGGTAATATAAATTTATATTTATTTTTATATGAACATCAATTATTTTATGATATATAGCAAAATTAACTAAAAAATTGATTTATTTTTCAATTTTTAAAAATAATTTTTTCACGTATCACAATATGATTAAAAAAGATATAAAAATGAATACAAATTTTTGTATTATTAGCATTTTTCTTGTTTCTGTTTATTTTGGTAGATGGTCTTGGTTTTCTCACATTCCACCCTGTCTAAATCAAATATCGTTAAGAGGCGTTTGGCTAAGACAGAGAGAAGACTCCTTTTAATGGCAAATGGACATGCCAATTCGCACTTAAGATTATCTGTTTATTGTTTTATTAATGAAATGATAAATTAATAAAATACAATATACAAAAAAAAAAAAAAGTTATTCAGAATATATAGTACTAATTGTTACGAGTACAAAATAGAGAATTTATAATGCAATAGATTAAATTATATTAAAATAGAGATGAATAAATTAGATAGGGTAACGAGCAAAGAATCTATCAACCATGGCAAGTGTTTCCTTGTGCTTGTACTCTGGAGCAGTGTGACCAGCACCCTGTAAAATATTTTTCATTAAATTTTATTGAACATTTTTATATAAATTATGGATCAAATTAAGGTTATAAAATATTTGCGTTAAGGAGTACCACTACTTGCCTTTACAGTGACATAAGTTAACCGATAATTATCATTCATGTACTTCACTTGGTATCTGCAGAAACAAAATCAAATTCTTTATATAAATACCAATTTTTGAGATATATATTTACAATCTTAAAATTTTTAGAGAATATTTTGGTTCAAACTAACCCTGCAATTTGACCGTCCACAAACCATGGTCGCCACTCATCGAAAACAGGCACCCCAAGAGATTTTATCCATTTTATCGTAGCAATGTAAGGAACTGATATGTCATGATCACCGCTGAGAATTTAAAAAAAAATTAATTTAATTTGGAAGTATAAATTTTAGAGAATTAATTTAGGTTTAGGTTTAGGTTTAATTTATAGAGGAGGTTTTATTTTTGACTCCATGCATATTAAAAATGCGGTGCATATATATATTTTATAATATAAAAAAATATATGTTTTTAAGGGTAGAAAGTGAAACAAAGTTGAGTTATATAAAACTTGGTGAGATTAATTTTACCTGTAGATGAGAGCTCGCAGACCGGTCTGAGTGAGATTCATTTGATATGCAACAGAACTAGTTACATCTTCTGTGTAGTATGGGAAGGATTTATGACATCTCTTCCATGATTCCACAGTTCCCTGAGATAAAAACCAGCAATAATACGTTGGTAACCGACCTAGTTCTATCTCTAAATTCAAAATTGTGTATGTTGTGTAGTTATGCACAACTCGCAATTATGATTTTTTTTTTGGACTTAAACTCTGAAAACGTGCTATATATTTCCTATTTACTTACATTTTTTACATGAAGTGCTGCCCTAACTCTTTCGTCATTGAGCCACTTATAGGAAAGCACATATGTAAAACCCTGTTATCAAGGTCAAAGTGATCATCCAATTTCTGAAGACATTAAGAGGTAATAAAACTTTATGAATGAAGAAGAAGACTAGATAAGTACTCGGCAAAGCAATGCAGGCATTTGAGATTGAGGCTTAGAAAGTAGGTAGCCAATTGTATTTGATTCGCGCACTCTAGCATCCCATTCAGGTTCCTTAATTGATTTTCCAGATGCAAATGCACATTGAGGTTCCAATATTTGTGCCAAATTTATTTGTAAAAGACACTGCAAAATATATATATATATTTTTTAAAATATTTAATTAATGGCTTTTATGAAAAATTCACAATGTAGAAGGAAAATTCTTATTACCTGTTTGATTGTTTGAAGAGCTGTAACACAGAGAGTATTGTTTATATCAACATTGACATAATCATCATTGCAATTCAATTTTGCTGCCTGCATCGAATTAAAAAATTATAATAATTTTCTATCCACATTGTGATTCTATTATTTTGACTAATGAGAAAAATAATAAAAAAAAAAAAACTATTGCAAGTCACCTCATATTGTTCATCCGATATAAGGTTCACTTTATGAACATATGAGATCCTTAAATTTACATCAATGAAGGAATCTGTAACTGGATTTCCAAGCAAATATCCCTGTTTCATTTTATTGAATTATATCGTCTTATTAAAAAAAAAATTCTAAGTTCAATTATTGTTGTTAAGCATAAAAAATAAAACAAAATGATAGAAAAAGTTGAACAAATTGTTTAATTATGTGATTTAATAATATACTTGAAGTTCCATCTTTGGTTTAAGTCCTGCTTCCAAACCTTGCAAGAGAACAACAACAACAACTAATTAAGTTTGCTTAATTAATTAGTAGAACTAAAATAAAAATTTTGAGTAAAACTAATAATAGAATTAATCATCTACCTTGTAATATATTTTTAACAAGAATAGGAACAATGATTCCTGAATATGAGTCGCCACCAATATAGAGTTCATTTCCAAGGAAATTTGGGTGATTCATCAACCACTGTATCAACATATTTAAAATTATACATATAATTGTACTAACAAATATGGTAGAACAAAGAAACAAGTTGTAGGAGTCGAAGCTAGTAGTGAAGTAGCTTAACTAATTACAAACCTTTCTAAGAAAAGAATAGGTCTGTGATGCAGATTTAGTGTCTGTGGTATACTTAGCATCTGAGGTTGTTGCATATGAAAATCCAGCTCCAACTGGTGCATCTATGAAGATTATGTTGGCTACCTGATTCATTTTCATTGCTTTTTAATTTCATCAATCAAATTGTTTAAAACAAGTATAAATTTTATATTATTATTTAAGATTATTATAGTACCTTAGTCCATGAATAAGGATTTAGTAATAGTGATGGAAAGCTCCCATTATAAGCACCTGTATCAAAAGCTAATGGACCTGCATTTCACACAAAAATATCAATAATACCATTTCAAATTAATAAAAATGGTGTTTTTATTATTACAGTTCATAGCCACTTAAAAACAGAAATGAAAAACGAAAAAAGTGAAAAATCGGAAGAAAAGTTGAAGTTGAATATTACCAATTTCATATGCAAGGGCAGAGAAACCAGAGCAACCAGGGCCTCCAGTGAGCCAAAGCACAAGAGGATCTTGAACAGGGTTCCTCTCTGACTCAATAAAATAATAAAATAGCTGCACCTCATTTACATCACCTACTCCAATATATCTGCATTCATAAAAATACTAACATGTCACTTTTTTTTTTAACTTCACAAATATGTTCATTTGGTTATTAAAAGAAAATTATAAATAAATAAAAATTCTTACCCAGTTTCAAGTTTGAAAGGAAGCTTTCCTGGATATCCTGGAAGATATTCAATTGTAGACTGAGAGTTGACAATGCTTGAGAAAACCAATAAGAGAAATAAGCTTCTGCACATCCTATTAATTACTCTGCTACGTCTCAGATTAAGCTTAGTACTTGTTTGCTTTGGAATTGATTTTATGAGTGACATTATTTTGTGTAGAAACTCCTAACAGAGCTTAATCAAAAGCTACAATAATTGCATATTAATGCTTAGAAATCAGTAGGGTCTCTTAAAAACATTGTAGAATAAATTTCAAATGGGCACACATAGAATTTATGTATGTACACACACACACACACATATATATATATATATGAGAATATTTGATTAGAACAGGTGGGTTAACTAATTTGACATGTGCTCTTTACTTTTCAGTATCATCAAATATTTAGGTGTGGACAAGCTGGTTCGTTTAACTCAAACTCAACTCGGAGTCAACCTTTGCACTCAACGTTCAAAGCATTGAAGCTATTAATTCATTCAACAAGCGTTCTTTTTCTTTTTCTTTTTGGCAAATACTTTTTATGTTGCAGATCTTCAATTTGGTTGCTCAATAAATTTCTATCGGTCTTTCAATAAGGAAAAAATTTTGTTGTTATTTTTTTAAATTCCTACATGCACTATAATGAAATGGTAATTGTTGGCTTGGGGTTGGGACAAAAATTAATCTAAGAGAGAGTAAGAGTAATTCATTCTAATTATATATTCAAATTATTATTCATATTTTTTTAATTTAGAACTTATTCGCACATCTAAAAATCTCTCTCTAACAAGAATAGATTTGTTTTATTAGATTTCAAATATGCCCCAATACTAAAGATTAACCATTAAGTCACATTCACCAAATGAGTCTAGAACAATATTGTAGAATTTTCAACACGATCCAACTGGGGCTAATAATTCGTTCAAATTTAGGTCATATACTCTATTTATATGAGTTTACTTTCAAATTGAGAATCTAATTGTATGCGTCCAAACAATGCAAATTAGCTTTGGCACCGATACCAACTGTTGGGCTTGTGGTCAATCCAAAAAATTAACTTATTGAAAAGAATAATTCAATTCAATTATATATCCAATTCATTATTTATAATTTTTAACATAGAACACCAAATAATAATAGCAAATTTTCATTTTAAAATAAATAATACAGTAACTTGAGTAAAAAATTGTGCAACTTTTTGAATAAACCATTATGCAAGTGTACTGTTTAAATTTATGTCACTAGAGTGCTTTTGTACTTAAAATATAAAGCCATTGGTCTATGTCATTCTCCTTTTGTTTTTTGGTTTTTCTTTTTTAAATAACCAAACTACAACTATTTAAAACTCAAACTTACAACCATAATAATTCTTCAATTAAAAAAATGGTGAGTTAAAATAATTTCTTTATTTATATAATAATATTATTTAATTCTCTAATTTATAAAAAATATATTTAAGTCCATTTACTTATAAAAAATGTGTTCTAAATTTCATTTACTTGTAAAAAAATGTGTCAAGCAAGGACAACATTAATTTTTCATCCAATTTTCTTTTAAATTTAATGAAATAGTACATGTATTACATGCATGTTTATGTTTTTCAATAGATATATATTAAATTAAATATTTTTTAATTAAAAATTAATCTAATTTTTTTACAATTTCTTTTTATTAAATTTAAATAAAATTTTCATTGTCTAATTTGTGATTTTAGATATTAAACAATGAAAATTTTATTTAAATTTTATTGAATTCGATAAAACTTAAATAAAATTTTCATTATATAAGTTGTGACTTAAATATTATATAATTTAAATTTTATTAAAAATTATATTTAAATTAATTGTAAATTTTATTTAAGTTTTTTTTTTTTGAAAACTAAAAAAATTAAGTAATTTTTTAATTAAATATTAATTTTTTTACGTGTGTGTGTGTGTGTGTGTATATATATATATATCGAAAAATATAAATATGTATATGATATATTTTTTATTCCGTTAGATTGATAAAAAATTAGATAAAAAATTAATTTTGCCCTTACTTGATAGATTTTTTATAAATAGAGGGACATAAAAACACATTTTTTAAAAATAAAGAGATTTAAAGACACTTTTTATAATCTAAAAAATTAAATGTTACTTTTTATAAAAATAAAAAAATAAAACATTTATGATACTTTTTTCTTTAAAAAAAAAACATGTCATTGTGTCACACATGTCCGGGAATGTCATTCTCCTCTTCGATCTGCCGTTTTGGCCTATATTTTATAAAAAAAAAAAAATATATATATATATATATATATATATATATATATATGAAGTAGGAAATCCAAAAATGTGGACAGAAGACCGGCAGTTACCAGTTGTAATGTCAACGTAAGAAGCCTGAAAGTCATACTTGGCAATTCCCACAAAGACTAGTAATTCAATTTATTTATGGTTAGTCTGTACAAAAAAGAAAATTATTTAGTCAGAGTCAAAAACTATTGCTTTTGAAGTACAGTTTGGTCAGAGTCAACTTTTAGTGGATAAATTTATTTAAGAGCAATCAAAGTATAAATTTTTAGCAAAAAAAATAAAATCAAATCAAAGTATAAAAATTACAGTAATTAAGAACATATTTAATAATAATTTTAATTTATAATTTATAATTAAATAATTAATTTTATAATTTTTGATTCTTTTATAAAAATAATCACAAATACGTTTAATAATAATTTTTATTTAATAATTTTCAAGAAAAAAAATTAAAAATCACCTCCAAGTTTTTTGTTAATAATTTTTATTTTTTTATTTTTTTAAAAAAAATTTAAAAACAAAAGAAATTTTTAGTTATTTTTTATAAATTTGAAATTTTTAATCTTTTTCTACTAATACTTAATCGTACAAAATTTATAAGACTTGATTTATCATCTAGAAAAATGTTTTGTCAAAATAAAAAAAATCAAAAATCAGAAATTTGATTAAAAAATCTTCTTTTTAAAGATTTATGAATCATTCTATATTTTGATAATGATTTCTTAAAAATGTAAAAATCAAAAATCGTTATCAAACATACCTAATTAAAAAATCACTTGAAAAAAATTAAAAATTAAAAATCAAAATTGTTATCACACAAAGTCTAAGAAGTTCAAATTATTTTTTGTGAATTCTTAACCGCTGAGTTTGATCATCTATAATATTTGGAATTCAAATATCAATTATGGGACAATAAGTAATATAATTATTCAAACAAAAATGTTCAAATCATATTTTAAAAAAGATAAAAATAAAATTTCAATGGATAAAAATTCAAACCTACATCCAAGTCTCCTAATATATATATATATATATATATATATATATTTTCCTTGTTCTAGAACGATCACTCGGCATCAAATAAATGAACCTGCATTTTTTTTCCTTCCTCGCTAAGAACCTGAACTTGTTATTCAAAACGCAAAATCAATATTAACAAAGCTATTTAGATGTAACTAACCACATTTTTCAAGTTCTAGAGCCTTAATGGCTTAACTATAGTCAATAAGTCCCTTAGTCAAGGTTGTGAAGGAATGTCAATTTGATAATTATAAGCTTCCATGTGGGATGATGTGAATAGGTTACATTAAATGAAGCCTAATTTTGGAAAGAAAAAAATTTGTGACACATAATTTATAATAATATATTTAATTATATTGTATAATTCTATTCATACATAAAATTTTATTTTTAACCATTTTTAAAAATATATATATATATATATATATATATATATATATATATATATATATATATATATTTATTTATTTTTTTTATAAAATAAATGAATATATGTTTTTTTTATTGAAGGTTTAAAAATAAAATTAATTGAATCATTAATGTATCTTAATATTATAATGTTTTTGTGAGATCCTTGAATTAATTCATGACCAAGGCTAGAAAGATATTGTCACCTAGGTCAATATTTGCTTAAATTAAAAACAAAATCTGGTCTAAAAAAACAGTGTTAACCTTATTTTAACTAATGACAAGTTTTCTCTTGTTTACAAAAGAAAAAGAAAAAGAAAAAGAAAAGTTTTCTTGTCATACTTGGATTTGTATCTGGTTAAAATAATATTTTTTTTTTTACAAATTAATTAATGATACAACAAAGGGCTGCTATAGTTTATCATAATTATGTTATTTTTGTTGCTTAAATTGTCATTAATTAACAATTTTTTTCCCCTTCATTCTAAGCCATCCAACGTTCCTTTTTTTTTTTATACAACTTTTTTTAACTGATTTTTTTATTTTTTTTATATAATTTAACAATAATGTAGCCAAATACAAGTGTGCTCTTTTCTATAGCAATATTTTAAACTCTGATTCTGTAAACACAAGCAACTTCTTATTATTATATTTCGAGGATGGAATTCGAAACAGAAAACTCTAATATATATATATATATATATATATATATATATAATACTTTTATCACCTGTACACGGCTAATTTATTAATTAAGGATAAGTAATTTATTAATTAAGGGTAAGTTAACATGAGAAAAATGTGGTGTAATCATGTGACTGTTATTCTAAGTTGCTAACCACCTTTCAGACTTCAGTTTTAGCTTTTCAACGAAAAGAATTGTAATGTATCAAACTAACAGCATAGACAGACTGTTAGAAGTCAATTGTAGTCCCACATGGTAAAATATTACTGATACTATGAATATTTTTTAGTTTATATAGATTTGATGAGTATCTCTACGTTCATTGGGTTATTTTATCTTTTTGAGATTAGCAGTGACTTCATTGGTTCTTATAAACTTCCGATCAATGGTATCAGAGCTTCAGTCGTCAACCAGGGCCTATAAGCATTTGGGCTTAGCCTCGAAAAAAAAAAAAAAAAAATTTTATGGCTTGTAGAAAGAAAAAAAAACAAGTTGACCCAGAATAAAATATAATATAGTAAATAGATTTAATTCCTACAAAGATTAATGGGCTTTGCAAGAGTACATTAAGACCACAAATTGAATGAAATTATTTATAAGAAAGATGAGTATACATGAGCATTATAAAAAAAGTGAATGTGGCCTTGTAAAAAAAAAAACAAGTGACCCAAATAGAATATAATGTAGTAAATAGGTTAAAAATACAAAGTGATGGGCTTTGCAAGAGACAAAGACCCACACTTTGAGGGGGGATGTTAGAAGAATTGTGTCCCACATTGGTAAAATATAGTACTATGAAAGAGTTTATAAGAAAGATGAGTATCTCTACTCATTGGGTTAACCTTTTGAGATTAGAGTACTCATGGTTCTTATAAACTTCTACACAGAGGTGGTCAATGTAGTGGAACATTAACTTATTACTGATATTTGAATATTTTTTAGTTTTATAGACTTTGCTGAAATTGTACATTCATTTTTATTTTATTTTTTTAAATTGCATGACTTCTTTTTTTTTTTTTCCGATCAATTAATATTTTGTGTAACCACTGCCTATAGCGCATTTGGTTAGATGGTATAGTTCAAATTTTATCTGTAGTTAGCTTTATAAATTTGACCTAGCGTATAAATAATATGAGATTTTAATTCTTAAAAGATTAATCTTTAAAGTAATTAAGTCTTATGATTATTTATAAACTTTACATTAGCATTATGCTTAAGTAATGTGGGACAGTACCTCTAATATCTTCCTCAAAGTGTGAGTCTTTATCTCTTACAAATTCATTCACTTTATATTTTTAACCTATTTATTATATTCTATTATATTTTGATCACTTTTTTTTTTTCCCCTTCGCAAGGTCCATGCATTTTTTTTTTAGAGATGAATCCCAATTGATACCATGTAAATTTTATATAGTATATATAACATAAGACATCTACTTTTAAAAGATTAATCTCTAAGATAGTTAAGTCTTATGATTACTTATAAATTTTATATTAATATCATACTTAAATAATATGCGATAATATGCCTGAAAAGCATTTTAACTTCTTTCTCACGTATATCATCTTAGAAGAAAACTATTTACTTTGTTATCACAAAATTACAAGGTCGAAGCAAGAAGGTAGAGCCAGCAATTTTTGACACGACTTGCGAATTCGACACGATCCACCCACGAAATAGTCAGGTCCGAGTTGAGCTTATATGTGTTGGGTAGGGGTGAACAAAAAAATACAGAACCGAACCAACCCACCAACCCAACCCAAACCAATCCAGAAAAATCGGTTTTTAAGTTTTATTGGTTTGGTTCGGTTCTTCATAATAAAAAACCGATTAATATTGGGTTGGTTTGGTTTTCATTTATTAAAATCTTAAAAAAACCGAACCAACCCATATATATATATATATATTTAAATATTTATATAATCATTACAATTTAATTTATTTAATTCATAGTTTACACTTAATTTTCTATTTTTGTAGACATGTTTGAAAAATAACATACCCAATAAACTCAATAGCGAGTTAGCGAAATCAATGATTTCAATATAATTTTTATGTTTTATTAATATATTAGAATATGGGAGCTTGGAACATGTTTGAAATTTTATTTTATTTTTATGTTTTTTTTGGATAACTTAAGTATTTTATTTTTATTCTCTATTTTGTAATATACTGTAGTCTATATGTACTAAAGATTTGAATTTATATGTTTGGATTTGTTATTTGTTGCTAATTAGTTATGTTTATGAGGGCAGCCTTTTTTATTTTCGATAATATTTTAGAAAAATTTGTCCTCTACTTTGTTAGTGAGAGATAAACAAGTTTTGTCCATTTTTGTCATTACAATTTAAGTATTTAAACGGAATTCGTGCAAGCACTTCTCTACCAAGTACTATCATTTATTTTATCTTTTATTCACATGATACACGAATTTGATATTATTTAATTATTTATCCATTATAAATTTATAATTACATCATCTTTCATATTTTTGTCGGTAGAGTTTTCATTGCATGAATAATATTGGTGAACAATATTATTAGATCTGAAAGTTAGTAAATTTTGTCAAGTATGTGATTACTATTCCTTATTGCTTATTTGTCTTAATTTTAAATTTTGTCAAGTATGTGAATAATGGTATTAGATAAGTGATCGATATCTATATTTCTAAATTTAGGTATTATAATAAAATTAACATTAAAAATGTTAGAAATTATATATAATACAAGAGTTTTAAAAAAATTTAATAAACAAAATTCATTACCGTAAAAAGAGGAAGAAATTTCCTTTAACCAACCCAAACCAAACCAAACCAAAAAATTTGGTTCGGGTTGGATTGGTTTTTCAAATTTTTTGGTTCGGTTCGGTTCTTGTTTTTAAAAAACCGATCATATTGGGTTGGTTCCAATTTTAGTCTAAACCCAAACCAACCCATATTTGTTCACCCCTAGTGTTGGGTTGTAAACAGGTCGACCCGTTTAACCCATTTAAAAAAATCAGGGTTGAATGGGTTAATTGGGTAACCCGTAATCCGCATAAGTAACACAAGTAAATAACTAAAATTATTAAGGTATGTACGTAATTGTTTCTTATTTAATTATTTTGTAGGTTTATACTTTGAAATATTATTGAGATGATGTTTAAATTCATTTCATATTTTATTTTCTTATTTTTATCAATTTATAATAATATATTTTTTAGTTTAATTTTGTATGTTTTTATTATTAATTATTTATTTTAGACTTAAAACAAGTTTTATTTACAAAGAATTTAAGATATATATATTTTTTTAGACTTTTTTGTTATTATTTAAGACTTTAAAATATTAGATTTGATGTATCACAATATTTATGATTATTGATATTATTTTTATTTTATATTAGATAATATTTTTACATTTTTTGTTAAAATAATGCTTAAATTGATTTAATTTTTGGAGTCTAATTAGAATTTATAATGTTAATAGGTGACATAAATATATGTTGATACTCGATATAATATCTCTGATTTTTTATATTATAAAATATAATATATATTATTTAATATATTTATACGGGTTCAATGGGTCAATCCAGGTTGGGTTAGAGTTGTACTTTCTGACCTATTTAATAAATGAGTTGGGTCACCGTCAATCTTACATGAGTTGGGTTGTAAACAGATCGACCCGAATACGATACGATCCACCCGTTTGACAGCTCTACAAGAAGGCAGAGTTTTATTGCTTTAATTCCAAATCCATAAATTCAAATAAAAAGGTGGAAAAAAAATTTTAATTCCATAAGGCAAGTATGAAAAATGTATTTTGTTTGACAGTGTACACTGTTTTCACATATCTCCGCTTTGTGTTCAGTTGTAAGGCATTGCAACTGGTGTACGATTGTATAGTTAGTTATCAATTAAAAAATATTAAGTATATATAAATTTAAAGTTATATTAATTATATTATGTTATATAATTAATTTTATTTTTTAAAAAAGTAAATAATTACAACATATTCATAATTATTTTAGCACGTGACATACCATAAATAAATTTATGTAATTAGTAATTTGATATATACGTTGCAAAAAAAAAAAAACAAAACGAACATATTATTAAAAAGCGAGATATGTAGAATAATTAATTTAAAAAATGTTTGGGTTGATTAGCGTAATACAGAAATATTAGAGTGCTTATTATATATAAATAAAAGATGAAAAGAAAAGAAAAGAAATATTAGACTGCAAAAGTTGAAGAACATGCCAATCCTGAAAATCGTACAACGTTGTAGATTTGTGGCTACAATTTCTTAATCAAAATTAAAGATGGATGATCTTTCCTCTCTGAAAATTAATGGATCAGTCATAGTCGATTGAATCGGATGAATTGTAATTCCTAATCAAAGAGGATAATAATGGATCCACCTATTGAACATGTCATAACATTCTCTACGTTTGTACTCTGCTGGAGAGTGACCAGCTCCCTGAAAAACCAAAAATCAAAATTCAATAAAATAAAATAAAAATCAATTAATTTGCTTTTATTTAGAATGGAGTAGAAATCAAAAAGAAAATAGAGGGGTTATTTTCTCTTGCCTTTATGGTTGCATATGTCAAGCGATACCCACTATTTGTATACTTCCTTGTATACCTATGTATGTCAAAATAATTTTCTATAAGACTTTATTAACTAATTATGATATTATTTAATATAATGAAAAAAAAAAAAAAAAATACCCAGCAACTTGACCGTTGACAAACCATGGCCTCCAATCACTGTCAAGTGTTAAGGCTAAAGTGCTTATCCATTGCTCAATACCAACATGTGATATAACCATATCATGATCACCACTGCAAAACAGAGCATTTTTATTTTTTTATTTCTTTTTCAATGAGTAAATTTTCGCTTCAAATCTATGTGATGGATTTAATATTTTTGGTGTTGAATTTATATTCTAACCTGAAAACCAAAACTTGTAAGCCTGAATCGGTAAGATTTTTGTGATAGGGAACGGCATCGTCAATATCTACATGGTAGGATAAGCTAATGTTGCACCTAAAGAATTGTTTCACTGTACCCTGTATTCGTTAAGTGTTTAATTAAATTATACGGTTTAATAATATTACATTGGCAAAAAAGGATTATTAATTACCTGTCTAATGTTAAGTGCTTCTTGAACGCTTTTGTAATTAGTCCATATATCCGATAGCAAATAGTCAAAATTCTACATATCCCACAAATTACAATCAATTAATTTGATGAGATAATAATAAATGTGCAGTAGATAGAGTTAGTTACATACATGGCACCAAAAATCACCAATTTTTGGAGATGCTAGGATTAAATTTTGTCTAAGAAATCTCCTGGCCTTCTCTTGTTTTTCTTTTGGAGACAAGAAAGCACAATTGGGTTCCAAAATATTCTGCATGCTAATTTGCTCCACACACTACATAATGCTCAATCATTTACATATAATCCACAAACAAATCATCAAAAATATATTCTTATTATATTTTAAATAAGTGGATTTGATGGCTGAGATTATCATGATTTATTAAATTCACCTGAGTTATAGCACTAAGAGCTTCTATACAATTAGCATTGCTTGCATCCACATTAGCATAATCCCCATTGCAACTGTTTTTGGCTGCCTGATAGGCAATCAATCAATTATTATTATTATTATTATTTTTAAAAAAATATTACACACTTCTATTTAGTACTATATAACATTTTAAAATTTATCTTAAAATAAATGTATAAATATATATTTTTACCTCATACATCTCATCTGATATGAGAGCCATTCTGTGAGCAAAAGTTATTTTGGCATTGGTCTCAATGGCTGTGTAGGTGTGGGGGCAACTAAGAGCAAATCCCTGATATATGAGTTAATTGCTTTTAAAATAATAAATTTGATCCAAAGAAAGAAAAACTTTTAATTGAAAAATAATAATAATAACCAATAACCAAAGGTCGATTATTATTAATTTTTTATTTGGAAAATTAATGATAATACTTTGAGATTCACACGTGGTGTAATTCCAGCTTCATTGCCTGAAAATGACACAAGATCATAAAAGGGTATAATTTTAGGAACTATTTATTTAAGGGAATAAATTTGGATTATATATATATAATTAATTACCGTTAATAATATCTTGAGCAAGTATGGGGGTAACAATTCCTGCATATGAATCACTACCAAGATAGACTGGATTTGTGGTGAAATCTGGATGTTCACTCAGCCACTACATCATATATATATATATTAATATAATTAAGAAACCAAATTATATATGAGATTTTTAATGTAAAACTTTGATAAATAAAAAAAAAACATACATTCCTAAGAAATTCATAGGTTTGAGTTGCTGATAATATGTCTGTTGTAGTCCAAGCTTCAGAAGATGTGGCATACGTGAAACCAGCACCAACAGGATAATCCAAAAATATTATATTGGCTGTCTGAGATCCGTCGATGTACAAATTTTAATGCATTTGGGAAAAAAATTACAAGTAAGAAAAAAGAAACAAATATATAGCAATCAAAAAATTGAAATGAAAAAGGTACCTTAGCCCAAGTGTCAGGCTCATACATCAAACTTGGTAAACCACCAGTGTAATTAGAAATGTTGAATTTCAAAGGACCAATTTGGTAGAAGAAACCATTTAAGCCAGAGCAACCAGGGCCACCATTTAAGTAAAGAAAAAGAGGGTCAGCTCTTGGATTTCCTTGTGATTCCACAAAGTAGTAGAAGTATTCAATATCACCCACACTTATGTACCTTCACAATACATATTTAATTAGGCCGGCCCGAGTGGCACTTCTGTAATTTATATTATAATAAAAGGTAATCAAGAAATGAATTCTTCTTGTCCCTATAGGCTAGAACGTACGTATCATAGATTTTTCGTAACAAAAAAAAGTAAAGAATGCTCACCCAGTTTCAAGATTGAAAGGTAAATAACCAGAATATCCTGGAAGAGTTTTGACATGCCAATGAGAAAGTGTAATTTCAACTGAAATGAGCAAAAGAAGGAGCAATAATTGAATGTATTTTGTGGTTGAACTACTGAGAGCACTCATTGTTACAAAAATCAGTTTGAAGCTGAATTCAATTTAATTGGTTTTCATCTATCAGATATATATATATATTCTTATAGAGTAGTAGTCATTGGTATAGAAAATGAAGCAGCTGATGTGTGTTTTATTCTTTGCTTTGGAAGTTTAGAAAGTTAGGAGAGTACTGAAGTTGGGGAATGGAAGTCTCATAATTTTTAAGAAAGTTAGTTACTTACTTGCCGTCAACTAACTAATTAGAATTCTTAATCATTTATGTAATATTTTAAAAGGGTGACTATGCATGAGCCCTAATGCAGCCGAAAATAGTGGAAAATTATAATAAAAATAAATATGAATTATAAAAGTTGTTTAATTATTATATGAATTATACATTTTAGATTACCTGTATCACTTTTCGTATACCAGTATATGTGCACTAATAAGTGGTTAATAAATATACAAAAATCTCCAACTTTGAAACAAGTTTGCTTTTTACTTCAATAATTGCTACTTATATATACGTTGTGTATTGATAATAAACAAAAAATAATACATAAAATTTAGACTCTGAATTACACACAAAAGTTAACAATGGTATATGATGTAATAAAAGAGGGTTCTCAACATCAAAACTTTGGGAAAATATGCTAATTTAATCACTTTTTATTATTATTTTTCCTAAGTGATCATATATGTATAAAAAAAATACAAATTAAGTGTTGATATTCAAATAAGAATAATAAAAAGAAATTATATTAGATTATTTTTCTCTAACTTTTGGATTTAAATAAAAGAGCTAAATTGACATTTGAGTTGGGATTGCTATTCTTGAAAGCGCTCTATGCAATCTGTCTAAGTCATCTAATAAAAATACAATTTAAATAAAACTCCTCTCATGGTCTCATGTGGCAGAAAATGTTCTTCACTTTTGAAGTTTTGTGAATCAACATACTCATATATAGTTTGATACTGTTTTCGTAGGGTTAATTTTGTGCCTCATTTTATTACTATTTGGGTAAATTTTCGTTGAAGTTTGAAGTTTTTTTTTTTTTTTTTTATAAAGTCTCTCTACATTGCAAAGAGTTTGTTTTTTGAATGAACTACTGTATCAGCTTGTTGCTTTATAAATATTCTAGGTTTATCTTAAAAAAATGTTTAAATTCTTTTTCCGATTACTTCTTCATTATAAAACAATTTTATTCCATTTAATGAATTAAATTTTCATTCATACCAAACATAATAACAATATTTTTATTCAATTTAGTCCTCAAAGATGACCAAAATTAGCTAACTAAATAAAAAATTTCAAGAAGAAAAAATAATAATACTTTAAAAAAGTAAAAAAAAATAAAATTATAGTACTTTTATATGCGACATTTGAGAGCAATTATTAGTTACAGTCTTACAGATGAGTATAAAAAATTTCTTAAGAAAGTCGGTTCTCCAAAAGTAATAAAGTAACTCAGGTTTGCCAATGAGCTAAGTTCTTAAAAGTTCAGGATCCAGCCCATCAGCCCATTTAAGAGGTGTATGGGTTTGAGTTGTTACAAAAAAGAAAAACTAAAAGAATTTTCACATTGTAGATAAATTATCCAATTAAGTATTTAAATTATTAACTCATCTAAAAAAAAACTGAATTAATTAAATTAATAATTTTTTTTAAAAGAAATTAATAACAATTAGGCAAACGTAAAATGAATTGAAGGGATAAAGTACATGAGTTAAAGCTGCAACAATTTATATCACAAAATCAATAATTAATCAAAACTATATCATAATTCTTTTTTTTTTTTTTTTAAATCAAAATATTATGACTATCTAAACCTACTAATCCTATTAACAGCATAACTTCTACTTCTAGGATACAAATCAGTAGAAGAATCAACCTCATCTTCCCTAAAACTACATGGTCTTTCCTCATCAATTCTTCCAATTTTCCCCAAACCAACACTATAACTCCTCATCCTCATGCCATTCAACTCCATTGATGACGTGGGTTGTTGTCTAACCACAACTCTCCTTTGTAAACCCAAGTCCTTTTTCTCCTCATCCTTATTCAATTTTTTTGACAATGTTCTAGAAAGCCGCCCCTCTTGATCTTGGCTATAATAAGTAGCTGAAGAAGAATTGACACTAAAGCTCTTTGGCAAAACTGAAACAGGAGCGACCATATCACCACCTCCATAACCAGCAGCACCTGAACAATCTACCAAACTCTTAATGTAAAACTTTCTGGCTCTACTTAGAATCCTAATGGGTTGACGTAGCATTAGCCTCAATAAATTTCTTTGCTTCAGAGCCTTAATTCTCATGATGTACTTTATTAGTTATATATGAAAGAAAAGCTAAGATATTGGTTAAATGTGAGCTGAAGAGGTTGAGAGATTTGAAGTATTTGGGAATATATATACACAAAGAAAAAGATTGTAGCATAGATTGAGTTTCTTGGAAGCATCTCCCATATTTTGTTGGGCAGTCTTGACTGGACGGCTAGAGGTTGGAGATGTAGTAGTAATTAGGCGTGTGGAAATTTTCAAACTATATAAAAGGTTAAATAAAACAACTATTCTATATTTATAGTTTTTGATTGAATTATTAAAGATAAGAAGTATTCAATTAATTGGTACTTTAGCTAGCTCAATGAAATTGACTGGGTTTGGCTTTTAATATTCGCTACAAAAATAAAACACGTTGAGTTCAAAAAATAGCAAATACTCAACAGTGTCATATTTTGGATCATCTACTATTTTTACACGTGACTTAAAATAGGAGGATTAAATTTTATTTATTGCCATTAGATGAATTTATTTTTTCACCATTCACTAGATCATCTATTATTATTTTGTCTATTTTACTTTGATTTTTTTTTTTTTTGAGTTTTCTTATTTATATTACTGAAACATATGATATGATATGATGAAAGTGTATTTTCATTATTAATTTCTCACACAAAATCACCTAATTAGTTAAATTAGAAAAATGTGTTTGAATTTTTTATTTTTATTTTTTGGGAAGATGAAATTTCTTTGAATTTAATATCTATTTGTGCTTATTTTATTTATTTATTTCAAACATGAATTTTGCTGTAAAATCGTATGCAACTTATAACAATTTATGAAACATTATTTTATTTTTTTACTAAAGATGTGGCGAGGATAAGCGACAAAAAGAGTTTTCATATTTCTATTTTCTTCCCCAAAATTTTGTGGTTGGTTGGGACTTGGGGTACTGGTATTGTTCCGGCTCTACTTGCATTGTGACTAATTAATAATTGTTAGCTGTACTATTTTTTTTTTATTTACATCTTTGCACTTGACAACTCATTGGCTCACTTGCTCGTTAATATCATTATCATAGTACGATGTGGCATATTATAAATATAAAATAATTATAAAATGATTTATTAATAAAAATTATTAAATTATATTATATATATTAATATATAAAAAATATTTTTATCGATAATTTATGTAATATTATTATTTTTCTTTTAATTAATTTTTATTATAGTCATTCTCTATGTATTATTTTTTCTTTTAATAAATCTTATTAAAAAGAGCATTGCCTGCGTTTGATGCATGTCGTTGCGGTAACCATAACAAAGTACACAACAACCCACAAATTAAAGAAAAATGATTCGTAACTTATATCGATTCCCATATCACAGCATAATAACTAACGCATTCAACAAGTAAAATTTAAAAATTTGTTTAATTGATACATTATGCATTTCAATATCTACGAATATTTAAAAAAAAAATTACAAAATTATAAAAAAAAGTTAGTAAATCTTTTTTGAAATATTTTATTAAATTTTAGTAAATATTAAAATAAATAATAATACACTAATTTAACTATTTTTTTATTATTAAAATAATACATTTATGACTTATATAATACACATAATGAACATATAATTATAACAAAATATAAGTTTAATCTTTATTTAATAAATATAAATTATGTACACAATTCTAAATGTATTAAGTTATATGTAACACAAATATATAAACAATCATAACATAATATTAAGTATTTATTAATATGTCATATAGATCGATTGATCTCTCCTATCAATATGTCATGTAAAGTTTTTTTTATTAATGTGTTTCCAAACATATCAAGAATATTTATTACAAAATAAATATTGATGTTATTTATGTTAAAAATCATCATAATTGAATCCTTGAAAAAACAAAATCTAATTACAAACAAACAAAAATTATCCAATTTATTTATTTATTTATATTTTTATAGATATTATCAAATTTTTGGATGATATTTCAAAAAATAACAAAATAAAAATACTAAAATTAATATTTTGATATTTTTATAGATATTTTAGACAAAATTAATTTCAATCCCATATTAATACCCATTCTTTAATAAAAATTTTCAGGTTCAAACTTATAAAGAATTTCAGTAATTTCAGATTTTGGGTTTATTTAGTTCTATAATTTTATTTAATTAATATATTAATTTTATAATTATTAATGTAGATTTATTTAGTAGTATAATTTCAATTTTAGATTAAGTTAGTCCAAATTTTTAAAAATAATTTTTTTTTAAAGATAAAATTAAATTTTATATTTTTATTTAAAACAAAAAAATAATAACAAAAATCTCACTCTCCTAACAAGTATTTTAATTATTATTCTCTAATAGATATTACAATTTTTCTCCTCTTTTTATTCTAATTTATTTACTTGATCGATTCTCCCTATTTTTGCTATCGATTTTATAAGATTAATGTTGCTTTGTATATATTCTAATATTTTTATACACTTATTAAAATTTGAATAATTCTAACGAATATTTCACTTAATATATATATATATATTTTATTTTTAATTATTTATTAAATTATTAACTAAATTTTTGTTATTTTTTTTTTAAATAAAAATGTAGAATTCAGTTTTACCAGTAATAAAAATATAACGTTTTTATTGAAATTATATGACTAAATAAATTTATTTTAGTAATTATAAAATTAATATATTAATTAAATAAAATTATAAAATTAAATCAACACAAAACTTAATTATTTCTTTGAAGTTTGGAATTGATAATTCACCTCCATAACTCAGAACAGGCAGTCTGTCAAAAGTAGTAAAACAATTTTACTTAAATTTCCATCTAATGTTCTGCATCCCAAACAGAAAAACTAAAAGCAGAACAAAATGTTTATTTATTTATTTAATTAAAAGTAATATTATATATATTAAATTACTGTTTATTTATAATTATGATATCACTATAGAAATATTTTTAATAAATTAAAGTGAAAAATTTAACATCTTAAATTTAATCTTCATTGGTAAACCCATTAATGTAAAAGTCTTAATAAATAATAATTATAACCAAAACAATTTGAATGATCAGAATATCAGAATATAAGATTAAAAACGGTTTATGCATCCAATTTGGTAATCCGAAACGGTTCCAGATTATACAATTAAGACTCAGAAACAGAAACACAGAATCGGTAACCAAAAGACCAAAGGAAAAAAAAAAAGGGACCTAGGTTGTAAAGGTTCGATGAGCATGAGCTGAATCAAACTTGTATACCCAAAAAAAGAAAAAGAAAAAAAAAACAGAGATTAAGAAACGCTACGCTTGCCAGGGCGATCAGCGACTTGAAGAGTCTTGTCGATGATTTTGCGAGCTTTTCTGCTACGGATCTCAACCTTAACACTCGCGCTTTTGTCCATTTTTACGTATGGCTTGTTCTTCTTCGTCTTCTTCAAAGCTCTTACTTTGGATTTGATTGACTCCACTAGATTCTCTAGCTGGTTAATCGCCATTTGCTTCCAAAATGGATTAATTTATATAATTTGGGTTTGACTTCTGATTATTAAACAAAAAACAGAGAAATGAGAAATTGATCTGAAACAAAAAAGAAAAGAAGAGGCTAAAAGGCAGGTTGTTTTTTGTGTAGAGAGAAGTTGAGCTATAGAGTTTGTATTGGTTTTGGGATGTGCGTGTGTGTTTTGCTTTTGAGTGTTGAAGTAAGCCTATTTGTTAGGCTTTGAATCGCTTTTCACTCTTCCTTCCGCACCATTTCCAAGACCAAACTGGCCATTTTTAATGACTCATAACTCATATTAATCCTTCTTTTTTCATATAATTACGGGCTTGCCACTTGGTTCTACTTGTCAACTGTCAATTGTCACCGTTGTAGACTTTTAAGATTTGAAGTTGAATATTCTATTATTCGGTATTTCCTCCCTCAATTATTTGATAATTAACAGAGGAAAAATCTTAATTGATAATTATTTATATAATAATATTCCTTAACAAAAGGGGCTGTTATAAGCAATTGCATCACAATTTCAGTCAAGATATCTTATATTGGATTTTTTTTTTTTGCCCCCAAAACGGAATTAATGCTTACTTCCTTGCCTTTTAAATTTTAAACTAAGAATATGATAAATATTGTTATCTGCACTTCAGACTTTATACTGAATAAAAAATAACATAAATGAACCAACTAATTAACTAATTTTATTTTTAATTCTTAATAAAAATATATATTTATTTTCTTATAATATTAAAATATATATATTTACTTACTTTATTATAAAAATAAACATATTTTTTATAAGAAATTAAAAATAAAATTATATTTACTAAAGAAATTATACTTAAAAATTAAAACAAAATCCTTACATAGTAAATGAACTTTTTTTATAATTAGTTATTATTTACTTTTAAGTATAAAATGAGTTTTTTAATGACATCATAGAATTTCTTAGTGTATCTCATAATGAGATTTTATGGTTATTATGCTATTATAATACAAATAATTAAATTTTTTAAATAGAAGATTTTAAAAATTACCTTTTTAATGCTGAATGGATCATTTTTAAATTCGGAATTGAAAAACATGAAAGCAACTTAGTCTGGTCCAATTTGTTATGTATTTTTGTCCTATCTGATTTGTCAAATGTGTGGACCATAAAAAAAAAATGACATTAAAAACTCACATTTATTGCGATCAAAGCTTCCATTTGCATTACAACTAGGATGAACAGCAGATTAAATTGTTTACTTTTTATCGATTTAAATTAAAATGGATTTAAATTTTTTTAATATAAATTTAATTCGTTGATTTAAACTAATTTATATCTAAATAAATTAAAATTTTTATATCAAATAAAATTAGATAGAGATTAAAACTTATCTTTAAATTATTATCATATATAAAATATAATATATATTAATATTTAAATTTTAAATTGATACATTTTTAATAAAATTTATTAATTTATAGTTTTACAGTCACAACTAAAAGAATCAAAATAATAAAAAAATATTTAATATTTTTATTTATTTTTTAAAAAAAAATAAGAATTTAATGTAATTATGGGGCATATAATATTTAAATAAAATAAAATATACATTTATTTATAATTTTAATAGTAATTTTTTCGGATAAGATTACAATAGATTATAAAAAATGTCAATTCGAATTCGATTTGAACGAATTGTATACTTTTCAATCCAAATTTTATTCAATTATAAAATCTCTCAATCTAATCCAATTTAAATTCATAAGATCGAATCAAATTTTTTAATTTAAATTAATTGATCAAATTATTTGTTCATTCTTAATATAATAACATTTAATAAAATCTTTAAAACAACTATATAAATAGTTTTATCCACCGTAACTTTACAAGATATGTAAAGTATGAATACTCTTCCAGAGACGGAACTGTGTTATGGGCTGTACCGGGCTTAAGCCCGGGCAGCCTTTTCAAATTTTTTTTTAATTAATATTAATAATATAAATATAATTTAATATATTATATTATAGTTATATATTTTTTTAAAAATAAAAATATTAAATATTTAAAATATTTATGTTTTAATTTACACTCATATTAATAATTATGTATTATATATTCCTAAAAATTATAACTTTTAAACTTTTAATCGATAAATATTGTTTAATTATTAATTTAAGTATGTATTTAAGTATAAATTTATATGTATTTAGCACTCTTTTTTTTATAACAATTCACTATTATTCCATTAAATAAGTTTTTTTTTCTTTTTTAAATTATTAATTAGAGTTCTTTATTTCAAAATATATATTATCCATTGTTATATTAGAACATGAAATTTATTTTAAATTTTTATATTTATTAATTATCATATTAATAGGTGAAAAAATGATTAGGCATATAACTTATTTATTGATTCTTTAATTCTTTAGTTATTTTATTTTTTGTTTATTTGTTGTTAGGTCTATTTAAATTTGTATACTTTAATTTACATTAAATATTTTTATTGTAGGTTATAATGGATAAACCTCACAAAAATTCTAAATCAATTAAAACTCTTCATTTATTCTTTAAGAAAATAGATGACCAACAATTAATCAAAAATATTTCTATTGAGGCTACCAATCAAAAAAGTAAGTTATTTCAAGAACTATTTGTTGAAATTTGTAGAAGAAATTGAATCCGAATTGATAATTGATGAATTTTATGCTCTAAAAGTATCGTCGGGTACAACTTAAATAAATTTTTTTTATTTATTTTTGAAATTTATATTATTTTTTCAATGTTAACTATAAATCTTGATATTTTAAATAAAAAAAATTAATTTTTTAATATAAATTAGCCCTCCTAAGAAAATATTTCTGGTTACGTCCCTGTACTCTTCGATATTTATTAGCATAGAAATAAATTTAACGTGTTATCCTTAGTGTTACAAGATTTGAAGTGAAAAATACAAATAATTTGTTAATAGAAATATATAGAAATAATTTTAAGTATGCAACTTAGATGGTAGACTCATTCGAGTAATTGTGTGAGGTCCATGATTTTGCTAAACAACAAAACATGGGTTCGAGACTTAGAACTTCCGTTCTAATGTCGAGCCTATATACAGGCTTCGTACTTCCTATAATGATACATAATCTCTTTAAGATAGGGGTTCAAATTAGTAAGAATTACAGTAAAATATACTCAATTTAATACCAAATTTTTTATATCATATTATAATAAAGACATGAAGTTAGCGCTCAAAAAATATAAAGTTAACACATTATAATTAACTTATAAAGAAAATTAAACAAAAATATAACAAATTAATAAGTATTAGTAGCATTCATAAATAAAATAAATTTATTAACTAAAAAAATCTAAGCAAATAGATATATGATTTAGATTGTAAAAAGCAAAATATGATATAAAATTTTACGCTTGAGATTATATTTAAAAATATATGTTTATAAACAATATAAGACTAACTAATAATAATAAAAATAAAAAAAAAATTATATAATTTTTTTTAAAATAAATTCTAAAAAATTATTAAAATAAAATGTCAAATAATATAATATTAGATAAAGTTAAGATTTGGGTTAAAAAAAATGATAAACATAAATTTATAAGCTTTAATATGAAGCTTATCATATACTTATTTTTTAATTTTATTTTTATAATATTGAGTTTAAAGTTAAATATTAAAAAAAAAATAGATTATCACATTTAAGAATAATTTTTACATAATATATAACTACAATTTTATTTATGTTACTAATAGTTAGCAAATACATTAAAAAATATATATTTAACCACTTTATTTAGAATTTATATCATATTTATCCACGTATTTGTTAAATATTATTAATATATACAAAAATATGTATATAAAATTAGACACAATATATTATACAAATAAAATACTTATTTAATATTAAAAATATACATATAATTAATTTTTTGTAAAAAAGTTAGTTGTGATTGCAGCCCCGCCTAACCACCACAATGCTCTGCTCCTGTTATAATCAATGAACTATAGTGGTGTGAGTGTGTAGTAGTAAGTCCATCTCCTAAATTATAGTGAGACATTTTTTACCAAAAAAAAAAAAAGAAATAAATAGAAATATGATTCAACAAAAATTTAACAAGAACATTCACTCCTAAATTTATAATAATAGATTAATAATTTTATAATATTTTGAGGTCATTTCAATTAGTTGAAGCAATGTGGTAGATGTGTGAATGAGTTTCATAGAAAAATATGAAAAACATATTTAGTATATAGTTGAGATGAATTGCTTTACTTAATAGATTAATTTTTTATGTTGAAATCTAAGCCAAACAAGTAATATTAAAAATAATTTTTGTGTCCCTAACAAACCACTTGAGAAATTTTTTGTGGTTCATGTGGTAAAATTTTCAATCTTTTTAATAGGAATTCAAGTTTAAATTACATCCGAGTGTGTGAGAATGTTTTGTCTTTATTAATAAAAAAAAATTAGACTTTAGAGTCTTTTAAAAAAAAGAAAAAGAAGAAGGTAATATTAGAGTTAAGGTCCAATTTGTTATGTATTTTTGTCCTATCTGATTTGTCAAATGTGTGGACCATATAAAAAAAAATGACATTAAAAACTCACATTTATTGCGATCAAAGCTTCCATTTGCATTACAACTAGGATGAACAGCAGATTAAATTGTTTACTTTTTATCGATTTAAATTAAAATGGATTTAAATTTTTTTAATATAAATTTAATTCGTTGATTTAAACTAATTTATATCTAAATAAATTAAAATTTTTATATCAAATAAAATTAGATAGAGATTAAAATCTTATCTTTAAATTATTATCATATATAAAATATAATATATATTAATATTTAAATTTTAAATTGATACATTTTTAATAAAATTTATTAATTTATAGTTTTACAGTCACAACTAAAAGAATCAAAATAATAAAAAAATATTTAATATTTTTATTTATTTTTTAAAAAAAAATAAGAATTTAATGTAATTATGGGGCATATAATATTTAAATAAAATAAAATATACATTTATTTATAATTTTAATAGTAATTTTTTCGGATAAGATTACAATAGATTATAAAAAATGTCAATTCGAATTCGATTTGAACGAATTGTATACTTTTCAATCCAAATTTTATTCAATTATAAAATCTCTCAATCTAATCCAATTTAAATTCATAAGATCGAATCAAATTTTTTAATTTAAATTAATTGATCAAATTATTTGTTCATTCTTAATATAATAACATTTAATAAAATACTTTAAAACAACTATATAAATAGTTTTATCCACCGTAACTTTACAAGATATGTAAAGTATGAATACTCTTCCAGAGACGGAACTGTGTTATGGGCTGTACCGGGCTTAAGCCCGGGCAGCCTTTTCAAATTTTTTTTTTAATTAATATTAATAATATAAATATAATTTAATATATTATATTATAGTTATATATTTTTTTAAAAAAAAAATATTAAATATTTAAAATTTATTTTTAATTAATATAAATATTATTTTAATACATCCAAAATTTTTATTTTCTATAATGAATTTTATGTTATTATTATTAAATAAATGTTAATTTTTTAAATAAAATTTTAAATCTTTTTTTATAAATGATATTATTAAATTAGAATTTAAAATCTTGAAAATTATGGTCCAATTTTTATTATTTTTTCTATTATTTGTAATGTGTGGACCATAAAATAAATTAATTTAAATTTAAATTTATTCATAAAGTTATTTGATTCATAAAATTAATTCATGCATTAATTTATGTAATTGATTTTTGTTTATTTTTTAATTTAAATTAAATTTTAAATTTTTTTATTAAAATTTTTATTGTAGATTTAACGATTAAACTAATTAAAATTTAAATAAATTAAAACTTTTCATTATTAAAAAAATTAGATGAATAAACTTATCTTTAAATTATTTTATTGAGTACAAATACAACAAATTAAATTTATTTAAATGAACATTTAATGAAATTTATTAATTTTAGTTTATAGCAAATAAAAGAATCAAATAATAATAAATGATAATTTATTTTTATTTCTAGAATTAATGTATTTGGGGTACAATTTAAATAAAATAATTAATTTATTTATAATTTTGAAATTATATATTTTTTCGGATAAGATTACAACATTATAAAATTGTAATTTAAATGAAGAATTATATCTTTTCAATCCAAATTCTATCGCATAACTCTCATCTACAATTTAATTCTAGGATCGAATTAAATTTTTCAATTAAATTATGTCGAATTATTTATCATCTTATATCAACTTTATGTCTTTAAACTATTAAAAATTTTTCTTAATCCAATATGTAAACTATGAATACTCTTCAATATTTATTAGCATATAAATAAATTTAACGTGTTATCCTTCGTGTTACAAGATTTGGAGTGAAAAATACAAATAAATTGTTAATAGAAATATATAGAAATAATTTTAAGTATGCAGGTAGACTCATTCGAGTAATTGTGTGGGGTTCATGATTTTGCTAAACAACAAAATATGGGTTCAAGACTTAGAACTTGCGTTCTAATGCTGAGCCTATATACGAGCTTCATACTTCCTGTGATGTATACATAATCTCTTTAAAATAGAGGCTCAAATTAGTAAGAATTACAGTAAAATATATTCAATTTAATACTAAATTTTTCATGTCATATTATAATAAAGACATGGAATTAGCACTCAAAAAATATAAAGTTAACACATTATAATTAATTTATAAAGAAAATTAAACAAGAATATAACAAGTAGCATAAATAAATAAATTTATTAACTAAAAAAATCTAAGCAAATAGATATATGATTTAGATTGTAAAAAGCAAAATATGATATAAAATTTTACGCTTGAGATTATATTTAAAAATATATGTTTATAAACAATATAAGACTAACTAATAATAATAAAAATAAAAAAAAAATTTATATAATTTTTTTAAAATAAATTCTAAAAAATTATTAAAATAAAATGTTAAATAATATAATATTAAATAAAGTTAAGATTTGGGTTAAAATAAAATATGATAAACATAAATTTATAAGTTTTAATATGAAGCTTATCATATACTTATTTTTTAATTTTATTTTTATAATATTGAGTTTAAAGTTAAATATTTTTAAAAAAAATTGGATTATCACATTTAAGAATAATTTTTACATAATATATAACTACAATTTTATTTATGTTACTAATAGTTACTAAATATATTAAAAAATATATATTTAACCACTATATTTAGAATTCATATCATTTTTATCCACGTATTTGCTAAAAATTATTAATATATACAAAAATATGTATATAAAATTAGACACAATATATTACACAAATAAAATACTTATTTAATATTAAAAATATACATATAATTAATTTTTTGTAAAAAAGTTGACCATAAATGCAACCCCGCCTAACCTCCACCATGCTCTGCCCCTGCTATAATTAATGAATTATAACAGTGTAAGTGTATAATAGTGTAAGTGTATAGTAGTAAGCCTATCTCCTAAATTATAGTGAGACATTTTTTACCCAAAAAAAGAAAAAGAAAAAGAAAAAGAAATAAATAGAAATATGATTCAACAAAAATTTAACAGGAACATCCACTCCTAAATTTATAATAATAGATTAATAGTTTCAGAATATTTTGAAGTCATTTCAATTAGTTGAAGCAATGTGGTAGATGTGTGAATGAGTTTCATAGAAAAATATGAGAAACATATTTAGTATATAGTTGAGATGAATTGTTTCACTTAATAGATTAATTTTTTATGTTGAAATCCAATCCTAACAAGTAATATTAAAAGTAATTTTTGTGTTCTTGACAAATTATTTGGGAAATTTTTTGTGGTTTATGTGGTAAGATTTTTAATCTTTTTAATAGAAATTTAAGTTTGAATCACATCCGAGTATGTGAGAATATTTTCTATTTATTAATAAAAAAAATTAGACTTTAGAGCCTTTTAAAAAAAAGAAAAAAAGAAGAAGAAGAAGGTAATATTAGAGTTAAGATCCAATTTACATTATGTTAATGCTCACAAAGTTAGGATTAGTTGTATTTTTATTCTAGAAGAATTGTTAGATGTGTGAATAATTAATCTTATATTTAAAATATATTATTAAAATGAGTTACTCTTTTTAATCGATTAAGATTTTAAATTAAAAACATTATAAATGTTATCGTGAATTTATGATGTTCTTTATTAGATTATTTTTTTTAGAATAATAAATTTGTATTTATTTATTAAAATTGTTGTATATAGAGAATTTAGATATAGAACATAATAAATTAAAATTGATAAATATATAAATATCATTCTTCATTATTAAAGTGATAGTATTTGATAATAATTACTTTTTTTAAGTTTTTGTTTTTTTTTGTTTTTTACTGAATTATTCCTAACAATCAATTTATTTGAACAAGGAAATTGGGGCTAATTGAGTAATATACTAACTATTCATGTGCATGCAAATTTTAATGTCATGTTTGGTAGACTGTAATGGAATCAGTAATGTAATGTAATGTAATTGATTCTGCACATTACAGTGTTTGGTTGGTACAAACACATGTAATGTAATGTAATTGATTACATTAGGAGAAGGAATGAGGATTACATGAGGTGGAACAATGAAAGGGGATTACATTACATGTGTGAACAGTACCAGTAATGCCAGCCATCGCGTGCGTCCCGGCCAGGTCCGTCCTCCGCGTCCGTCCTCCGCCATCACGTCGTCGTTGCTGGCCAGGTCCAGTCGTCGTCCCAGCCAGCTCGCGTTGTCGTCCTGGCCAGGTCCAGTCGTCGTCCCAGCTAGCTCGCATCCAGCCAGCCATTGGTTTCACTATTATTTTTTCTATTGAAAGCAGATTTTTTTATCCATTTCATTGATTAATTAATTAACTATTTTTCATTGTTGAACCAATTCTTTGTTGGGTGATAAACTGAGATACTTTGTTTTTGCTATGCAAAACAGAGTATACAAACTCAAGTAAGTAAAACATTCCTACTTAGCCAACAATATTAATTTTGTGAAATTAAATTCAAGATATTTGCAACAATTTTAATTCTGATGATAGAAGGTAACCTAGTATAACATGTCTGCTCATAAACTACTGCATCTGCATCCACTTTTTGCTGCAATATTTGTCTTGGGCACGAGTGTCTTCTGCATATCTTGGAAAAGAAAAACGAAGAGAAGAGGTAGTATGTAAACTGATTTACATAGTATGTAAATCAGTTTACATACTAAGAAATTTCTTGCTGTCGAACTTGTCATTCTGCAAAATCCAAATTGAGAATCATGCATCAAGGCATTCCTCCAAGAATATGAATGAAAACAGTGGTTTGTCATGAATTTTTTATTATTCTTGTCGATTGAACTTGTCTCTAAATCATCCACTTGAAAATATCGTGATTTTGGCTAAGAATCAATGTGGTTGCAGATTATATATTCACAAAATGTGTGGTTTGTAACAATACAGAAAATTATATATTCACAAGATGTGTGGGATATATATATACATAGGTTTACATAGTATGTAAATCAGTTTACATACTATGTTAACCGATTTACATACTATGTAAATCGGTATGTAAACCGATTTACATACTATGTAAACCTATGTATATATATATCCCACACATCTTGTGAATATATAATTTTCTGTATTGTTACGGACCACACATTTTGTGAATATATAATCTGCAACCACATTGATCCTTAGCCAAAATCACGATATTTTCAAGTGGATGATCCAGAGACAAGTTCGATCAACAAGAATAATAAAAAATTCATGACAAACCACTGTTTTCATTCATATTCTTGGAGGAATGCCTTGCTGCTGATTCTAAATTTGGATTTTGCAGAATGACAAGTTCGACAGCAAGAAATTTCTTAGTATGTAACTTGTTTACATAGTATGTAAATCAGTTTACATACTACCTCTTCTCTTCGTTTTTCTTTTCCATGATATGCAGAAGACACTCGTGCCCAAGACAAACATTGCAGCAAAAAGTGGATGCAGATGCAATAGTTTATGAGCAGACATGTTATACTAGATTACCTTCTATCATCAGAATTAATATTGTTGCAAATATCTTGAATTTAATTTCACAGAATTAATATTGTTGGTTAAGTAGGAATGTTTTACTTACTTGAGTTTGTATACTCTGTTTTACATACTGTGCGTTTGCTTCCAAGATGGAGAATGATGCCAATTATTTTGGACACGCAGAAAGAAAATTGTGTTAGGCATTGCTAGATGACTCAAATATCTTCATTCCGAACTAGTTCCCATTTAAATCAGAAAAACTTCTAAAAATTCAAAGAGTTTAACACATTTTACATAGTATGTAAACTGTAATCTGGAGCTGACAATGCCTCCTGTATCTGTTTCATGCTTTCTGTTTGTTCATTGATCTCCTCCATTGTCTTATTTACATCGTCAACATGTCCAATATACGATTATCATCCTTCAGTATTTCAGGTTTTACATATTGTTCAGTGTAATAGGTATGAATTAGAGTGAAATGATATTTCTGTTTGCTCATGTTATGAAATTGTATTTTTTTTTCCCTAAAATTGTATTTTTTTTTATTAATTGTTGTTATGAAATTGTATTATTTCTAAAATTTTATTTTCTGAAATTGTATTTTTAAAATAATTATATAATTTTTTTTCTATTCCATTATATTACAGTTGTCAAACCAAACACTGTAATACTGATTTCTTTTTTGATTACAGTGACTAAACCAAATACTGTAATCGTAATACTGATTCCTTTACATTACGATTACGATTACGATTACGATTACGATTACGATTACGATTACGATTACGATTACGATTACATTCAGCGAACCAAACGCCACCTAAATTTTACATTATTTTTTATGTTTGCTGTGAAGTGTGAACGTAATGTTGACTTGTTCGCTGCCGTCTTAATTTATGCACTTAATGTGGCACGCTTTTCGTTGAAAGTTTGTTGGCAGATTGGGCTGAGGTCCTTGAAGTTCGTCTAAAATTATAGAATACATACATCATGTAAGATGTAACGTTTATGAAACGCTTTTCCTCCATATCATAGATTCCTGAAAATTTTGGATTAAAAAAACAAAAAACTTTAATGCAATGCCTTAAGAGTACAATATGTTGATTGAATACTAACCTATTTATTAAATAATACTTTAATTATTAATTAAATATAAAATTAAAAAATAAAAAATTAATTATAAAATCTCATAAAACTAATTAAATTATAACAAAAATAATTCGTCCTTTAGGCAGATAAAACGATTGCCTTAAATCTCCGACTAAATGAGGGCTCAATTTTTTGTAATACTTGTTATATATTTTTAAAAATAAATAATTTATTAAACTAAAATTTAAGAAGATAATAATTTTTAAAAATGTTATATTTAATTTGATATTTTTAATATGAAGATATTGACACACAATTTTTATTGTTACAAAAAAATACATGAATTAAATATTTTATACTTTTAAATAGTTACTTTTTAATGATATTATTATTAAATAAATTTGTCTCGAATAATATACATTTTATTAATTAATAATAAGAAATATGAACCATTATTCAATTTTAGTTTTATTATATAAAGAACAAAAAAATTACATTTCTTAAATTTTCAAGTTTCTTAATAATCTTTAATTTTTTTAATTAATTGAAATTATGCAAAATAAGAACAAATGAATATTATAAAAAAAATATTTTTAATGTTTTTATAGGCATGTATTTTTATCTATTTTATGTATATCTTTTTGTTATTAAAGTTCAAAACTTATATTGTTCATATATTTGTTTTATTCAAATTTCAGATAATAAATATTTAATTTTATAAACAATTTCAAATTTTTTATTTTATAGCAAAGTTTTCTAAAAAAAATTCTCAGTTCTAATATATTATATCATAATTAAAATAAAATTTAGTTCATTGTTAAACTACTACGTAAGAAAAGTTATTTTTATATACATGTTTTTTAATTTAATTTAATTATTTATATTTAACACAAATTATTTTAATATCATTAATGATTTCTTTTCGACCAATGATAATTTAATTTATAAAAAATATTTGAGATCTCATTTTAAAATTTTGCATGGAGGCAAAGTCTTTGAATCATTCCTAAATTATAATATGCTTTAAATTATGATAAAAAACAATTATTCAAGTTCATTGGAGGTTCATTACAAGGGTATGAGTGTGAATGTATGATTGTTATTTTTAATAATAAATACAAAAGACTTTTAGAGAGGATGCCCTGTTGACTATGTATTATGATAAAAATTTAAAAAAAATATCTTTAAAATTTATAATAATAAAAATAGCATACTTAATGTTAAAATTATATATTTTTACAATAAAAAAATTATTATTATTTTATTTTTTTTAAATACTCGTTTAATTTAAATTCAATTTAAATTTGAGGCTGTTTAAATTGAACGAAAATAATTTAAACCTGTTTAATGTTAATCATTTAATATTATTAAAATATTAATTTTATTATTATAAATTTTAAGAGTATTATTTTTGGTAATTTTTTTAAAATTAATTCAATGATATAAACCATTTGCGTAATAAATTCAACAAACCAAATGGGAAAGGATGCAGGGGTTAAATGGTACGACTACATTCCACCAACCTTGGATTTTGTTGATTTGAAATTTCAATGCTTGATGTTGACAGGAAGATGTACCATCACAAATAAAAAATCACTTCTATATTATATTTGATTGAACATAAACATAACATGGTTCAAACTAAGCAAGCTCTCGGTACTTAAAAAAGAAAAGAAAAATTAAGCAATATATTTGCCGAGAAATAAAATCTACAAAACCCGGCCACACTTTGATATGAGAAATTTCAGATAAATGAGAATCACTCTACATGTGTAATAAACGGAAGAACAATTTCAGCAAAACAAAAAACAGAACAACAAAGAAGACATACTCTGACATCTAAGTTAACAAGAAGATGTTTGCTGAGAGTCGGACCAGAACATCAAAGTTGCTAAAAGTGCCACTGTTGCAGTTTCAACACGTAGGCGATGTGGGCCAAGACCCACTGTGGTAGCTCCTGAGTCTATTAACATACTCACCTCTTTCTCAGTGAAGTCTGAAACCAGAAAACACTAAATTAGCTTGCAATCATCAACTTACATTTGAAAAGTATAATGCAAGAAACTAATCTTCCAGGCTTTTGACCCCTTAGATTAAAAAAATATCAAAGCTGAAAACAATGCCTTAAAACCAATTTACAGAATAAAGCATAATGGTAGATGCGGAACCACATTTATTAATGAATACAATACATGAAAAGTAGTATCTGAACACCATATATAAATCAACATCACTAACCCCCTTCTGGTCCAACTATGATCATCCCTTTTGACTGTGTTCTTGTTGAAGCCAAGGCACCAAAAACAGGAGTAGCTTCTGCTACTGCAATAAAAGATAGCTCCGATTCCGCAACCTAAGTTTATGGACACAATAGATATTCGTAATTTCAGTTGTACCAGTACCAGTCATGCAAGCCAATAATAGGATTCACATATCTTATGTATTGATATATCAACAGTATGAATCACAAATATCATAAAGGTAATCATATGTAACATGATTTCATAAAGGAAAGTTAATATTTGTTATACCCATTTAACATGTAGATGCAGTTTAATGCTTGGTACTTGTTTCTTAACTAATTCTGTTTAACTTAAGGTTTCAAAATAAATATTCTTTAGTAATTAATTATATTTTCAAGTTCAAATAAGGTTGGAACTCCAGTTCCATATTTACATACAATTTTTTATTCTCTTAAACTTAGAAAAAGTTTTTAAAAATTATATTTCAAGTTCACTTTTCTTTTCATTAGTCAACTTTACTTTTTTTTTTTTTGTTGTAACTTAAAGGGAACGAAAGAAGAAAGTAGAAATTTTTACTAAACAAGTTTTTATTTTTCCCCCAAGTGAATTAGAAAATAGAAAATTAGTTTCAAACACAAGAAAACAAAACGTGCGCTAAGGTATCTCATACATAGCAGACAGTAAATGAGCCGGAACGAACACAATGCTTTACGTACAACAAAAGTCAAGGAAACGAGGATCAAGAACTTACAAGAGACAGAAGGTTATCAATTCTAATAGGAGGATTCAAAATCATCTCATGCAACCGTTGACCTATAATGGATATTATCACAGACAAAAAGGAAATACAAGTGAAAGGTGGGAGAAAATAAATTTTCCATTTTATTAAAAAGGCTAAATAACATTTACGATTCTCTAACTTTTACAGATTCTATATTTTGATCTCTTATCTTTCTTTCTTTTTCATTAGAATTGGTCCACTAAGTTTTTATTTTTCACAAATTTGGTTCAAAAGGGACTAAATGTGTTAAATTTAAAAAATTAAGGACTAAATCTTAAGAAAAAAAGAGAACTATTTGAATATGATAAATGACTAAATCTAGTGCTACAGTGAAATTTCTGCACTTGGACCAAATTTGTGAAAATTAAAAAGTTAGTGGACCAAATCTAACAGAAAAAAAAAAAACCAGAGTGAAGAATTGGTAAAAGTTAATAGCATTGTTCAGCCTTACTAAACTGACAAACTTGAGCCAGTCCTGTTCAAATTTAATGGAAAACAAGCTAACCAAATAAATTGAATAATCTAATTATAATTTAAATATATACATTGTTTAGTTGCTGCCAGAATGAGACGCTGCAATCTGTCGACTCGATTCTCTGAGATAGATGAAGAACGCTCTGTCAGCAGAGGGGTAACACTACTTGCACCAAGCTCCTAAGTTAAGAAAAGTGGTGGTATCAGAAGCTATAAAGCTACAAGAATTAATAGCATCTGCACATATTTGGAATATACCGTGCATTTCTCAACAAGCCAGTCAGCTCGACCACCCTTTAAAGTACCTAAATGGAGCCAACTTTTTAAATTTGATGAGAACCTTCTAAGCAACAAAGTATTTGACTACTTTTATCAACTGATGGATAAAATTGAAACAAGGAAAATCGGGAGGGTGGGGAAGAGAGGGAAAAAGAAAACCTCACCAATAGCTGAAAATACATGCCACTGTGTGCTTTGTGAAAGAACAACTTTAGGATCTTGTGTTGCAACAAAATCAATACCATTACGGTCAATCTTCTCAATGCACACTTCAACCAAAGCTCCTTTACCATTAAAGAGCTCTATCCTTGCATATGTTGATAACAGTAACAACTTAAATTGAAATTAAAGGCTTTTTTCTTAAAAATCATCATGCTATGATATTAATTTTCCAGAACAACCAAAATCTTATGCCTGAATCACTGGTATCAAAATTCAAAATACTTTAAAACTTAGTCTACAGGGGTCGATGCAATATTTATACACAAGTTAAGCATTCACGCTAAGACCCTTTTATAAGCTATTATCATTTTAATTAAAAGTAGATCTAGCCAGCAGGCTTTATGAGTTATGACAACCATTGGATTTCAAACAAGAGTTTAATCCTTATATATTTTTATTATGATAAAAATGAAAATCTACATGTAGTTGCACATTTAACAGCTTCAATTGCTTAATGACATCGTAAATATTTGAGTTTAACTACACTAAATATAAATCAAACACAGTTTCTTCTTCCATACAAGAAAAGTGAACACTAAATAAACAACTAGAAAAGCTAACCACGGCTTAGGATACCTGTCATTTGCACCCAATCTTAAAACTTTGGTCATATGCCAAAACTCATCACCTTCCACTCGAAGTACACCACCCTGCATTTTTTGAAGTTAAAACGTATTTACTTTGTGTTAAATAAAAAAGAAAGTTAAATAACTGTATAAGGACACTTCAATTTGCTAAAGAAAGATACTTTATTGACAAGCATGACTGGTTTTAAACAAAGGCTTCCTTTGGTTAAAAATATATCACAAATAAAGAGGTGCGCTTCCACATGTACCCTTTTGTTCACTAATTTAACTAAAATAAAGAACCACATATTTAGTTGCAAACGAAATGTAAACCTTTTCATTTTTAATTTTGTTGAGCATTTGAGAGTAAAGGGCCACCCCAGCACCTAAACTTCCTGTGAAAAATTTGGTATTTTGTTGCTCCAACACCATTTCTTACACCAAATTTGGTGCCATATTGTTCATGCATATATTTTTTTTAATTCTAAAATTATTATATGATACAAAATTATAATAAATTAAAATTAAGTATATAATACAAAATTATTATAAAAAATACAACATAAAGCTTCAAATATAATTTAACTAAAATAATAAGTTAATAATCGAATAAATCATTTGTGGATCCTCAAAGATTATTGAAATATCCATAGATATGTTTTTTTTTTTTTGCCACAACATGAATATGTACTTTTAATTATATGTAATATTTAGTTTATATAATAAATATAATATTTTAATTAGTAAATTTTTAATTTTTTTAAAGAATATAATTTTTAAATTTATCATTGTTAATTAATTAATAGTAATATATAATTAATTAATTGATTAAAATAATAATTATTAAAAAATTAATTAAAAAATAAAATAAAAAGAATATTTTATTTTATGAGGAAAAATATTTTTATTGCAATATTTGGTGTTGTGAGTTAGAGAAAAGAAAAAAATTAATAGAAAATGGTGCAAAATGGGAAAAAAATATTTATACGGTGATTGTTCTGAGAAGTAAATACGTTTTAAAATATAGGGTCAAATTTGACCTCTTATTCTTAAAGAATTTAACTTTTTTTTTTTTCTCTGGAACCATAAAATCTATACAGTATGGAAGAAAAATCTTGCAAAATGGTGTTAATGGTTGGAGATGGAATAAGAGCACTAGTCAAAATTTGTTTTTTGTTTTCTAGAAAATCCCCAATCTTTTATATGTTTTGTTTCCTGAAGTTTCTCCGTAAAGAAATGCCAAGTGATTGATAATATGTACCTTCGAAGGAGGGAGAACATCGGAAAAGAAGCGAGGGAGGCCACCACGGGACTGATTCGCGTAAGCTGAGGAAGAAGATGAGAATGCTCTGAGACTCAAGTTAGTGTGCCATGAAGGGTTCCATAGCCCTATAAAACGAGGTCGCAAAGAAGCTAGGGTTTGCATTCTAGAGCCAATAGCAAATCTACTAACGCACAGGCTTTCTAGAGCAAGCAAGTTTTCCAATTCAGGTTGAATACAACGGTGAGACTTGGAGAAAGAACAGAGAATCCAAGGGGAAACGGAATCAGCTAATTTCCTAACATGCGTTTTAACCAGACGTTGACTGATAAATTGACTCTTTTGCCATACAATAAATCACAAATCAAAAGCAAACTTGGGTAAAACAAAAATTATCCAAAAGTTAGGCGGTCAAAATTTATAATAATAAAATTAATATTGATTAATAATATCAAATTTTTATTATTAAAAATATAATATAGAACGTTTAATGTTAAATAAATATAAATTATTTTAATTTAATTTAAATAATATTTAAAAAAATAATATAAAAATTATTTTTTAATTATAAAAATATATAATTTAAATATAAAAAATGTTATTTTTATTATTATAAATTTTAAAAGTATTATTTTTATTGTTATTTCATTTATACAATCTAACAATATTTGTTGCTTGTGATTCAATATAAAATATATTTTAAAGAAAATAAAAATATTATTCAATGAGATTAAAATATAACCTAATTACATAATTAATTACCAAATGGACAAATATATTAACATCAGGAACAATCTTTTATATCATTGTGATAATAGCACTAGACAATATTTACTATTTAATAAAACATTTGTTTTAATTTACTACCCGATGAATGCCCGTTTCAACTCTTGTGCTTTTGGAAAAGCGTACGTCATCGAAATGGGAAACTCTCTAGGCTATTAGCTCGAACATGAACTTCGTCAAGTCAAGATTGCTTGCTAGTATATGGGGCACATTTGTAATGCAATTGTTTGTATGTTATTTATACTCACTTGCATCCTCATCCTAATACACCTGTTTCAAGGAATAAAAATTGGTCATAGCTGGGATATTTGCATGCAAAAATCACAATTGTGCTTTTTGAGGAGAACCCATGTTTGGTTATTATATTGTCTAAGTCATAGAGCTAGGTAGATGTGGAGGAATACTAAAAGAAGATGTGTTTTTGTATCTCAGGGGATATTAGAGAATTAAGTTGAAGAGGAAATGTTATAGAGTAGTACTTAATGATTTTGCACTACTAAAACAGACTCCCGCCCACACACAAACACAATGTCCCTTGCTCACACAACAAAAATACATGATGCTTGACTGGATGTATGGAGGAGGAGAAGAGGAGCTAGGGTTTTGTTGTGTTTTTAAGTTTATGGAGAAAAATGCTGATGTTGTGTTAGTACCACAATCACGTACGTTCCTTATTGAGGAACATCAATTAGCCTTATTCTTCTTAAAAGGTTGCGATTTTTAATTTTTACTGTGATGTAATCTTTTGCTGCTTTGTTGTCTCTTTAAAAATGATAGTCAATTAAGCTCATCCTGCATTAATAAGGTTTAATTAGTGCTACAACTTTAGATTTTAATGTACAATAAGGATACCTTGTGAAATCTAAATATCATGTACTATATATGTATAAATACTGCGCATGATGTATTCAGCCCTCTAAATGAAGAAAAATAAATTAATGATAAAATGAACCATTCATGCGCATAAACTTAAGATAAAGACCCAAATTAGCAAGCATTAAAGTTTGGGATAATGGATTGCACTTACATGGATATTTGTGAAATTACCATGTGCACTCATGGATGAGTAAAAATCCATCTATTAACATTTTGTCTCATCCATTTTAAATTATAAATTTAAAGTATATATGTGTTATACTATTTAGTATTTAAAAATATCTCACACTCATCACTATATTAAAACCTAAAAATTTACTCAAATTTCTCTAAAATCTATTAGAAGATTCAAATATTTTAAAACGTTCAGACTAAATATAGAAAAATCTTAACTTGAAGCTTTAATGGGTGTTTAGTGATAAAAAGACCATATACTAATAAAGTCTTTAAATAGAAAGTAACAACGTATCGTCAAAATTACATGTAATCAAAATGATCTGTGTGATGTCACGAAAAGTAAAGAACTAAACATAGAAAGAAAGATAACGAGAAAATGCAAGCAACTTAATAAGCTTAAAGTATAACACTTTGTCTAACCAACTACCAAGCTATCTATAGTCATGCTTTAAAGAGAAGTGGCATAAGTGTTTTTTTTTTTTTTTTCTTTTTCTCTCGAGAAAAATTTCACTCAATTAGAATTTATTGTCACACCTTAAGTTATCAACATTTATTAGAGGATTACTAACCCTGACAAAGCTAAGACTGTTGTAAGACACGACATTGAAACGCAGATTTTAAATTTCGAATTTATATTTTGTTGTTCAATAAAAATATAAGTTTTTTCAACCCACAGACTAACCATTTATGATTAATAAACTTTTCTTGAAAAGGCAAATTGCAATGGTAATGTCAATTTACAATTACAGCTACGTTCATTTTGGAATTATTTTGTAGACTAAACAGTACATAGCATTGCCTAATTAAGCAAATATTGAATATCATAAGAACAACCATACCCTTCAGTTAAAAACTCACACAATGGATAGCTACTATATATAGCCTTCCAATTGTTTACAATTGGCTTCATCAGGTTTATATATATTAGAAAGTGGAATTAAAACCAAACTTAACCGTTCCACAAGAAATATCTCATATAATGATGTACTAAGACCTATATATTTTTCATTTTAAATTACAAATTTTAACTGTACCAAAATATCTTTTAATTTATAAAAAAGAGTACGTCATTGACTTGGCGACACCATTAGTTCCCATTCAACAAATTTTGACTTGGATGTCTAAATTTATGTTTCACCTCAATTTCTAATTCACTACTTGATTTAATAAACTCTTAACTTCACTGTCTCGATCTAGTTAGTAGCATTTTAATTTCTTAGTTTATTTTGTCACATTAGTTAGTTAATACTTAATTATGTGGGTTATTAATTTAATCGATCTACGTTCGTATCTAATAATTGCTAAATAATTATGCGTTGTTAAAGGATTTACATAATACATTACATAGTATTTGCTTACGCTTCTTTTGGTTAATATGTTCTGATGATAAGTCAAATCTATATGTATAAATAATACAGTATATAAATAATTTAAAATATTTATATTCTTAAAAGAATAACTTTTAAATAATTAAATCTTATAATTATTTATAAATTTTACCTAACAAAAACCTATATAAAAAAAAAAAAAACAAACAGACATTGATTAGAGCTTAATACCTATATAAAAAAAAGAACAAAAAAAAAAAAAAAAAAAAAAAAAAAAAAAAAAACCAGACATTGATTAGAGCTTAATGAACGTAGCTAATTAGCCGCAGAAATTCGCTTTGATGGAACGCTCGAAATTTCGTGGGGTCTCCACCCTCGTCTTTTTCAAAACTCTCAAATCATGTTCCAGCTGTCTCACTTCTCCAACTTTCTAGAGTACCCTCCCTGTTCCTTTTTTTTTCTCTATAAGTGTTAACATGGTCTCTGTCACCCCACATTTCACTATTCAAGCTCTACAATGGCTACACTTTCCGTTACATCTCATTGTTCTCTTTCTTCACTAAGTCCTTACGCTTCATTTTTCACTAAAAATCGACTTAGCAACGAAACCCACTTCTCTTTTTCTCCAATCTCCAAGCCCACTTCAAGAAAAGCCTTTAAGTTTTTCATTAAAGCTCAGGAAGAAAAGGAACATACTTCTTCTTCTTCTTCTTCAGTAGCTGCGGTTTCGGAGAAGCCAACGGAAGAGAATGAAACAGAGAAGAGTGGATTTTCCGGAGAAGAGGTGGAGATTGTTAAGGAAGATTATTCTGAATCCGAGGAGGCAGAGAGACAACAAGAAATGGATTGGAAAACGGATGAGGATTTCAAAAAGTTCATGGGCAGTCCTTCAATAGAAGCCGCCATCAAGTTGGAAAAGAAGAGAGCTGATAGGAAGCTTAAACAGCTTAATAGGGAAAGTAGTACTGACAATCCAGTTGTGGGATTGTTTAATAGAATTATACGTGATAGCTTGACCAGGGAGAAAGAGAGGTTAGAGAAAGCTGAGGAGACTTTCAAAGCCCTTGATCTTAACAAAGCAAGTATTTTGATTCCTATAATTTCTTATCGTGTTATTGTTGACATATATGAATAAAAACTGAAGTGCAGCTCGTTGATTAAGTACTTTGTTATGATATATCATACTTATTATAACCAGTAACCAATTTTCTTATGGCATAGATTATTCTTGGTGAAAGAAAAATAAAATCCTATGGCTCTTAGCTAACAGATGGGATGCGTTTTCTTCTCTGAACTTATGTCATAAAGCAGCTAATAAATGTGTGCATATTTCTACTTTGATTTGGCAGTTGAAGAGCTGTTTTGGGTTTGATACATTTTTTGCTACTGATGTTCGAAGATTTGGAGATGGAGGCATATTTATTGGAAATTTGAGGAAACCAATTGAAGAAGTCATTCCCAAATTGGAGAAAAAGCTTTCTGAGACGGCGGAAAGGGATGTAGTTTTATGGTTTATGGAGGAGAAAACAAATGACATCACAAAACAGGTAATGAACTTATACATGTAAGATTTATGTGCTTCTGTTATTCACTTTCAGATGTTTTGTATCCTTCATACCATGCCTTCTCTCATACTCATTTTTAAATAATAGTTTAGGCTATTTGGTTCAACAGTCATGAATGCCACTGGATTCTGTCTCAGTTTTATTGCTGCTAATTCAAGTTATCATTGAAGAACTAGTCAACTACTCTTCTTTTATGCATAATCTAATGCCATTTAGCTGCGACGAAGAATCCTTGTGGGGATATATATATAGAGCATGAATTATTTTGGTTATGACCATTGATGTTTACTTGGTGCCTGTCTACTTAGCAAACTGACTTTCTCTGTGTGAAGAAATTCTACATCTTATTATAAGTCTTTCAATTTTCTCCTATAAGGTCTGTATGGTGCAACCCAAAGCAGAAATGGATCTTCAGTTTGAGTCAACCAAGTTAAGCACTCCCTGGGGCTATGTTAGTGCTGTAGTCTTATGTGTTGCAACATTTGGGACAATTGCTCTAACCAGTGGTTTCTTCCTTAAGCCTGATGCAACCTGGGATGATTACCTTACTAATGTTGCACCTCTCTTTGGTGGTTTTATTTTTATTTTGGGAGTTTCTGAGGTATGTTATCCTGCTCTTGCTTATCAATCTCCAAAATTTGTAGGTGTTGAAATTTTTTACCATTATCTGAAAAATCCTTTTTGGTTCAAATGAGTACTTCTGTAGTTTAACAATTGAGGGAAAACTTGAAGCCAACACTGAAAGATGCCTGAATGGCTGGATATGTATGCTTAAGATAGCCACAAATTTCTTGCATTCTCAATATCGTACCATGGCTTTTGTATGCAGATAGCCACAAGGTTGACAGCAGCTCGTTATGGTGTAAAACTCAGCCCATCTTTTCTTGTTCCATCGAGTTGGACAGGGTGCTTAGGAGTGATGAATAACTATGAATCACTTCTTCCTAACAAGAAAGCTCTTTTTGATATTCCAGTGGCACGCACCGCTAGTGCATATCTGACATCATTGGTGCTTGCGATTGCAGCTTTTGTGGCTGATGGCAGCTTTAACGGTGGCGATAATGCATTGTAAGCTCTTGTATTCCTTTCCCATGTTGATTACTTCTATCTGTCTTTAATATGTTTCCGAGAAGGTCAATAACTTTACTACAATATGGATGTCCAATACTCCATGTCTCTAAGATATTGAAAGATAACCATTGTCCTCTCTAGCATACTTTCCAATATTTACTTTAGCTAGTTAGCCCTTGGAAACTGACTGAAAATGGGCATATATTATAGCCACAAAGGGAAATTTAAAATTTAAAAAGAGTAAGAATAATCGTACCTCCCTTGGGTTTTCAATAGCTTCCCAATATTATCTTTGACCTGTCTGTTTGCGTTTGCGAAACATATTTGATATTTGGCCAAAGCTAGGTCTCTACAGAGGCTGGTGGCTCAAAAGATATTATTATATGTTATGGTCAATAAGTTTCTTAAAAGTTTAAACTGTTAGGAGAAGGGTCAATATTGCTTTTATACATCTATCACACTCTTACAAGTATTGGCTCTATGAACTATGCATGCCAAATACTTGCAATCAATAATTGGAATGGTTAGGCCTTAAATACACAGAACCTCTAACTCTAATACCATGTTAGAAGTTGTTGGGATATCAACTTTCTAAAAAACTTAAGTTATTAAGAGAAGGACTAACATTGATTTTATACATCTATCATTATATAAAATAACTATTCATGTAAGATTTTCTAAAGTTAGCTATGCCACTCTCACCAAGCAAGTAAGCATAAAAGAATTAAACATGATTTTCAAAAATTTGCATTGTGGGGAGACTGCTTTGTGTTAACTAACAAAATATAAACCATTCAAAACTGATAAAAAGTAAGTCCCTTTACTTGAGTCTTGACGAACTGGCTGCAAATGTGAACATTACTTGTGGTTCGCATTAGGACTAAGTCAATACTGTCAAGCTACTGTTCTGTCCTGCAGATATCCTAGAGTTTCTACTTGATGAAATTCTAAACATGGTTGAGAGCTTGAATTGTTATTTGATTTCACTATTTGTTATCTTCTTTTTGTTGCAGATATATTAGGCCTCAATTCTTCTATAATAACCCTTTGCTTTCTTTTATCCAATTTGTTATTGGACCCTATTCGGATGACCTTGGAAATGTATTACCGTATGCAGTAGAAGGTGTTGGAGTTCCTGTTGATCCACTTGCCTTTGCTGGACTTTTGGGTAAAATCCCTCAGTAATCTTAATTTATATAGCAATATTTCTTCCTCAAACAACCTATTTCAAGTGCATATGTATGGGATGAGCAATTGTTGTGCACAAGGCTTGGGCGTTCATAAAGATTTTCCAAATAGATATCTTCATTTTATTTTTAATTTTTTGGTCAAATATAGCTTTATTTTATGATGCTCACTATATTATGACCAAAATTTACAAATAAGTTGATGAGTTCCAGATTATATTTCAACAAGACCCCTGAGGTATCCTTGTTTCACTTGCACAATAAATATATAGGTTTTTGGACGTTTGGTGCAAATTGTCCCAAAATTGCAGGTTTTGACGATGTACGCCAAGTACATAATTCATGTACCACAACTCATATACAGTCTGTGCATTACTCATGTATAATTTTGTCGAAACCAACGATTTTGGAACATTTTTCTCTTAAACTCTAAAACATTGCAATTTTGGGGCCCATACTCCAACCCATCTTTACATTTTGTTTCTCAGGAAGAGTAAATGGTTAAGTTATACCCGCTTTGTATATTGGAAAGGTGGATTAAGAGTAGGGTATATATATTATGGGTTTTTAAATTGTTGACTGCTTCATTCTCTTGCAGGAATGGTTGTAACATCATTGAACTTATTGCCTTGTGGAAGACTTGAAGGAGGACGTATAGCGCAAGCAATATTTGGTAGAAGTACTGCTACGTTACTCTCGTTTGCCACATCCCTTCTGCTTGGCATTGGCGGGCTGAGTGGAAGTGTCCTCTGTTTGGCATGGGGATTATTTGCAACCTTCTTCCGGGGTGGAGAGGAATTACCTGCACAAGATGAGATTACCCACTTGGGTGATGACCGGTACGCATGGGGTGTCGTTCTCTTACTGATTTGCTGCCTCACTCTTTTCCCTAATGGAGGAGGTACATTCTCTAGCTCCTTCTTCGGTACTCCCTTTTTCAGGGGTGATATGTAAAATATATAAAATGCAAGGGTCTGTATTTAGCTCTCACTTCTTTTTTATATCAAGAGATGTATTTAGCTTTTACTTCCACATTATAGGAGGGAATATCTATTGTATATTTGTATGAATGTAACACAATAACTCTCACGATACCTTTGGAGTTGTTGTTGCGTAATGCCCCAAAATGCTAGCTTGTTAATTAAGTTTACTAATGGGCTTAAAATTGTTAAAGCCCAAACGGATTAAACCCTATTTGCCGTGAACTACATATACATACCTATATATATTAATTAAGAAGAAACACACAGAACTGTGTGAACTTCAGCGGCAACAATATATATCTCCATCGGCAGCAGAAGAACGAACTCAAGCGGCAACCTGCGACGCAGATGCAATCTCCAACGACAGTTTTGAGGCAGCAAACATAAAGACAGTCAAGAGAAGATCCATTTGATAAATCCAATTAAGAATATAAGTTCTCTCTCTCTATTTATTTGGTAACAGATTTATAGTTACTGTTTCTCTTTAATTTATCTGTTGTTGCTAAATTGGCAAGACAGATTTATTTATTGTTTTTGTGAGAGAGATTAATTTGGGTGTAATTGGGTATTTGGATATTTGAGTGATTTGGCCAATTAACTGTTGGCAAATCTTATTGTACTCCTCTTTGACAAGTGTAGTGGAATATTTCGGTGCCGGCCTCAGCAGTGGATTAGGTAGTCGCATTGACTACCGAACCACTTAAATCTTTGTGTCTTTTCTGTTGATTATTTTTCTTATATTTTGTGGGTGCTCGTTATTATTATTTTATCGCTTCCGCATTATTATCTGATCTTGGGTACAACAAGTGGTATCAGAGCTTGGTTAAAGATGACGAGCACAGAGTCATCCACAAAGGTTGAAAGATTTAATGGAGATAATGATTTCTCGCTATGGCAAATGCGTATGAAAGATGTTTTGATTCAACAGGGAGTTGCAAAGCCATTACAAGGCAAAGATAAAAAGCCCGTTGATATGAAAGATGAAGTATGGGATGAGCTTGATCAAAAGGCAGCAAGTGCAATTCGTCAGGGACTCTCAGATGAGGTAGTTCATAATGTTTTTGATCAGAAAACTGCTTATGATTTATGGAAAACTTTAGAGCAGCTTTATATGGCCAAAAATATGACAAATAAATTATTTTTGAAGAAAGAGTTGTACACTCTTCGTATGTCTGAGAATACAAACTTGTTGACACACATGAATACCTTCAATAGGTTAATTTCTGAACTTGCTCAGTTAGGGGTAACATTTGATGATGAAGATAAAAGTATGTTGTTATTGTGTTCTCTGCCATTATCTTATGATCATTTGATTACCACCTTATTATATGGAAAAGAGACCATTGTTTTCAAGAGTGTGAAGGAAGCTTTGTTGTCTTACCACAAGAAAAAGAAAGTTGATGGTGAGCAATCACAAGCAGATGGTCTCGTCGTTACTAAGAAAGATAGTAACAATCACAGCTACAGGCGTGGAAGAAGCAAGTCTAAAGACAGAAATTATGATAAAGGTAGAGGAAGATCAAGCTCAAGACCTAGACAGTTTAATAGAGACATGGAGTGCCATTATTGTCACAAAAAGGGTCACATTCGAAAATATTGCAGAATTTTAGCCAAGGAACTGGAGGACAGAAAGAACCAGACACAACCCACTAATTCAGCTAGTGTTGCAGAGGATAAAAGTGAAGACAAAGATGATTTGTTATCTGTCTCATCAGGTATTGATTCCTTTGCCAATTCTTGGATTCTTGATTCCGGTTGTTCCTATCATATGTGCCCACATAGAAATTGGTTTGATACTTATATTCCTAAGAGTGGTAGTTGTGTGTATATGGGCAACAATGCAAAATGTGAAGTTTTTGGAATAGGAACCATAAAGGTTAGGATGTTTGATGGTGTTGTGAGAACCTTAACAGGTGTACGACATATCCCTGATCTGAAAAAGAATCTGGTTTCTCTTGGTGGGTTAGATGAGATGGGCTATTCGTATTCTGCAAAAGATGGAGTGCTCAAGGTGTCTAAAGGAGCTTTAATAGTAATTAAGGGTAAGAAATTTGGCAATCTCTACAAGATGATTGGAAATACTGTTGTAGGTGGAGCTGCTTTAATTTCTGAAGATCCTACTTTTGATGATACTATGCTTTGGCATATGAGGCTTGGACACTTGGGTGAGAAGAATATGTTGGAACTCCATAAGAGGAACTTGCTGAAAGGTGTGAAGACCTGCAAGCTTGATTTCTGTGAACATTGTATTTATGGTAAGCAGAAAAGAGTTAGTTTTAAGACAGCAACTCACTCTTGTTCTGGTATTTTGGACTATGTCCATTCTGATGTTTGGGGACCCGTGACTATTGCTTCTCAAAGTGGAGCTTACTATTATGTTACTTTCATCGATGACTACTCCAGAAAAGTTTGGGTCTATTTTATGAGAAGTAAAACTCAGGTATTTGATATCTTTAAGGAATGGAAGGCAGAGGTAGAGAACCAGTCCGGCAGAAAGATAAAGATTTTGAGAACTGATAACGGTACAGAGTACAAGCACAAGGCATTCAGAGAGTTCTGCAAGCAAGCTGGTATTATTCGACATTATACAGTGAGGAAGACTCCTCAGCAAAATGGAGTTGCTGAGAGGATGAACAGAACCATTGCAGAGAGAGCAAGGTGTATGAGATTGCAAGCAGGTTTGCCAAAGAATTTTTGGGCAGAGACTGTGAGCACTGCTGTTTTCCTTATTAATCGAAGTCCTCATTCTTCCATCGATTTCAAAATTCCTGAAGAGGTATGGTACTCTAAACCTGTTGATTATTCTATACTAAAGGTTTTTGGTTGTCCTGCTTTTGTTCATATACAGAGTGACGAGAGATCAAAGTTAGATGCCAGATCCAAGAAGTGCATTTTTCTTGGCTACCAGAAAGGTGTCAAAGGTTACAGGTTGTTTGATCCAGAAGCTAAGAAGTTGGTTATTAGCAGAGATGTGATTTTTGACGAGAAGTCTATGCTGAAAAGTGTAACGGTAGAGTCTATGTCAGAAAGTTCTGGTGAGAACGATAAAGCTCCAAAGGAGGTGGAGTTTGCATTTAAAAACTCACAGGACAAGGTTTATCAACCGGTCATTAGAGATGTTCAGCAGCAACCACAGGTCCAGGATCAAGAGCAATCACAGGCTCAGGATGAAGAGCAGCAATCAGACCAATATAGTATTGCTACTCATAGAGAGCCACGCATTCGTAGGGCACCACAGAGACTTGGGTTTGAAGACGACACAGTTTCATTTGCTCTGTTCACTGGTAGTGATGACCCTAATTCTTTCCAAGATGCTATGAGCAGAAAAGACAGTGAGAATTGGAAGGCTTCAATGAATGAAGAAATGAAGTCATTACACAAGAACAAGACTTGGGAGTTGGTTCCACTGCCTAAGGGAAAGAAAGCTATTGGTTGCAAATGGGTTTATCGAATAAAAGAACTGAAGCAGTATAAGAGTCGATTGGTAGCAAAAGGATACTCACAGAAAGAAGGAGTTGATTATAATGAGATATTTTCACCGGTTGTGAAGCACACTTCCATTAGAGTTGTTCTTGCCATGGTCAATTTGTATGACCTGGAGTTAGAGCAGTTAGATGTCAAAACTGCATTTCTTCATGGAGATTTGGATGAGGAGATTTATATGCAACAGCCAGAGGGGTTCATTGAATCCGGTAAAGAAGATTATGTTTGCAGACTGCAGAAGTCATTATATGGGCTGAAGCAATCACCTCGCCAATGGTATAAACGGTTTGACTCCTTCATTGTTTCTCATGGTTATCGTCGTTGTGAGTATGATTGTTGTGTTTACTTTAAGATCTGTGATGATAGAACATTGGTATTGCTCACTCTATATGTTGATGATATGTTAATTGCCGCTCAAAGTAAGGAAAAGATCAATGATTTAAAGAATTTGCTTAAAAGCGAATTTGAGATGAAGGATCTTGGTGTTGCCAGAAAGATCCTTGGAATTGAGATCAGTCGTGACAGGAAAGCTGGAAAACTTTGGTTGTCCCAAAAAGGTTACATGGAGAAGATCCTGCATAAGTTTAGCATGATGAATGCTAAGCCTGTGAGCACACCCCTTGCAGCACATTTCAGATTGTCCACGAGTTTATGTCCTAGTACAGAGGATGAGGTAGAGTACATGGCTCAGGTGCCTTATGCCAGTGCAGTTGGATGTCTAATGTATTTGATGATTTGCACTAGACCTGATATCTCTCAAGCAGTAAGTGTTGTGAGTAGATACATGGCAAATCCAGGTAAAGAGCATTGGAATGCTGTTAAATGGATTTTCAGATATTTGGCAGGCACACGTGATTGTGGCATCATGTTTGATAAAAATGGTGCTTCTAATGTTGCCATGGGTTATGTGGATTCTGACTATGCTGGTGATCTTGATACCAGAAGGTCGATGACAGGTTATGTCTTTACTTTTGGTGGTGGCTGTATAAGTTGGAAGTCAAATTTGCAGGATACAGTTGCTTTGTCTACGACAGAGGCCGAATATATGGCTATGACTGAGGCAGCAAAAGAAGGCATATGGCTTATGGGTTTGTTGGAACAGCTTGGTTTCAAACAAGAGAGTGTACCTCTTCTATGTGACAGTCAGAGTGCTATTCATTTAGCTAAGAATCAAGTTTTTCATGCGATGACTAAACACATTAGTGTGAGGTATCACAAGATTAGAGAATGGATAAATAAAGGGTTGATCAAGCTGTCAAAAGTTCATACAAAAGAGAATGCAGCTGATATGTTGACAAAGTCAGTGCCAAGGGATAAGTTTGAGCATTGCTTGGACTTGATCCATATTAGTTCTTGTTGAGAACCTTGAAGAGGGTGGAGCATTCCTACCCATAAATAGAATGCTGTTTTGGTGCCTATCAAGAGGTACCTTGAGATGGTGACAGTGGAGGCTCGGCGTTTGAAGACTTGGTACGCATTTTTGGTTCAAGGTGGAGATTGTTGCGTAATGCCCCAAAATGCTAGCTTGTTAATTAAGTTTACTAATGGGCTTAAAATTGTTAAAGCCCAAACGGATTAAACCCTATTTGCCGTGAACTACATATACATACCTATATATATTAATTAAGAAGAAACACACAGAACTGTGTGAACTTCAGCGGCAACAATATATATCTCCATCGGCAGCAGAAGAACGAACTCAAGCGGCAACCTGCGACGCAGATGCAATCTCCAGCGACAGTTTTGAGGCAGCAAACATAAAGACAGTCAAGAGAAGATCCATTTGATAAATCCAATTAAGAATATAAGTTCTCTCTCTCTATTTATTTGGTAACAGATTTATAGTTACTGTTTCTCTTTAATTTATCTGTTGTTGCTAAATTGGCAAGACAGATTTATTTATTGTTTTTGTGAGAGAGATTAATTTGGGTGTAATTGGGTATTTGGATATTTGAGTGATTTGGCCAATTAACTGTTGGCAAATCTTATTGTACTCCTCTTTGACAAGTATAGTGGAATATTTCGGTGCCGGCCTCAGCAGTGGATTAGGTAGTCGCATTGACTACCGAACCACTTAAATCTTTGTGTCTTTTCTGTTGATTATTTTTCTTATATTTTGTGGATGCTCGTTATTATTATTTTATCGCTTCCGCATTATTATCTGATCTTGGGTACAACAGTTGTAAATGCCAGATCCATTTCGTATGGTCTTCTTTATGTGAAGATAGACGAGTTCATTTTGTTTGCCTGCCAAAACTTGTACAAAGGGAAAGTTTCATTTTGGAATTTTTGGGTTAGTAATTGGGATTGTCTTCCGAAATCTTCTTATGCATGACTTCCTTCTTGCAAAGTTCACGTTCAAGTGATTTAACTGTTAGAATCAACGACAATTTTGTTGAAAATTCTACATAATTGAGACATTCGAAGCTCATAATATTAAACTAGCATTCTAGTCCACTTGTCCTTGAGATCTTTCACTCAAGAAGACAAAATGCTTCCTAACTTTAAATGCAAAGTTTTAACCCCAAAATAACATAATGAGTTACATTAACACCTCATTCAACTCATTCAACTTTCACCCGATCAATATTAATGTACTGAAAGTGGATAGTTCAGTGGGTAATGTCATTAAGTCATGAATTCGAGAGATAAAATACCTGTAATTGTGCATAAAGACCCATTTGATGACAGTTTGAGGTGATAGCTACTATTAATACTCCTAAAAAAGCGTTGATTCGGGTGAATGAAGCATAACGAACGTTACCCCATCTCCTCCTAATTTTATTCAAAAATATATATATATATAAATATTAACTTTGCAGCTAAAAGTCTTTTTTTTTATAACAAAAATGTAACTAAATTTTGATAATGTCTTCTAACATGTTGAATGCAAAGTTAAATGTCCGTCCAGTATAATCTTTTATTTTTTTAAACAATTTTCACTAACCAAAATCAGGATAGAAAAATGCAATTGTCAAAATAATATAAATGTTTAGAATATATATATGATATAGGTAGAAACTAAAAAATGGATCTGATATGTAATGAGCATACTGCACGACAAATTATTCCTAATTAAAAAACTATCAATATCACAAATCTACAGTGTATACTTGAAATTGCGACTCTTTTATATTATAACTAAATTTTGCTTTAATGTGTATAATTAGATTTTAAAAATTATATAATTTGAAATTATATTTTAAAATAATTATCAAGGGTAAATTTTGAAAAATAAATTACTTGAACATATTATATAATACACAAAGCTTAAGTTAAAAACATTAAAATCCTTAATAACCAAAACCGCCAAACCCAAATATATATATTCGATTCCCTTGCTAAAGCCCCAATATACAGAAATTTTCGATTTCACTACCCCTGATTTAATTTTCTTCCTCTTATCCTCGCATATCAAGAACCGCCTCGGGCTCAGATAAGTTATCTTGCTCTCATCCTCAAGAGTAATCCGTTAAGTAAGACATAAAGCATGGAAATTGATGGTGGATCTTCTGGATTTGTGTTTAACAAGTACTCTGAATCTCATTTTCTTAGGAGAGTGTTAACGGAGGAATTAGGTGATTATTGTTGCCCTATCAAGGTGATGGTAATTGGGGTTCATGCGGTTTTGTTAGAATCAGGTTTTGTTAGGTTTGATTCTGTGGGTAGAATTCAAGTTAATCGATTTCAATTTCCTGATAAGTGGAATTCCAATTATTTAAAATTGTCCGTTTGCTATACCCTTCCAGTTTTGGGGAATCATCCCAATTTGATTAAAAAAATCGAATTGAAGTTTCAGCCTATGGGCCACAATCTCAATGTTTACGGCTCTTTGGCAGATATTAATTCAGGGCATTATCACCTCTGTTTGGAAGGAAAATTTGCTGCAAGTCTTATTTTTCTAATGAACAATGATGGTTATAATGGTGTTCATGATCATGAAGTTTATGAATTCTGGAAGATTGTGAAAGATACACTTGTATTCCCACTGTTAATTGATCTGTGTCAAAAGGCCAGTTTGGATCTTCCACCATGCTTTGTAAGCCTTCTTCCTGAGCTGAAAATGAAGATTTTGGAGATCCTCCCTGCTGCTGATATTGCCAGATTGGCATGTGTTTGTAAGGAACTAAGAGATCTCTCTGACAATGATGAGTTGTGGAAGCACAAGTATGCTGAGGAGATAGGAAATTTTTGGAATTTAAAAACGTTAACTTGGAAGGGGGAATTTGCTCTTAGGTGGGAGAAAAGGAAGGCAAAGAAGGTGAACAACAATGGTACATGGTCGATGATGGAGCCTTCAACATTTTCGTTTCCCATTCCAACTTCTCCATTCATTGGTGGCTTGCCTTCTCCTTATAGACAACCTGGTGATGGTAATCATTTTCCTCGCCTTTGGAGGCATGTGAACTTCTCCCCTAATTGTCATTTGGGGGGTTCCTTTCACTAAGTATGGATCCTTTATTAGATAAAAAAAAAATACTACCTGTTTGTGTAGTTGAGTTCACGAATATATATATATATATCCCACTGCTGAGATTTAGTTGACTCCTTAACCTTGGGGGTTGCCTACTTTCTTGTTAGAGCTCCCGAATTTAAAGTTCTAAGCAGTTGTTTTTATTTTCTCCAAGTTCTAAGCAGATGTTATGCCCGCACTTATTATGTGATGTGTTTTTTGTTGTAATTTTCAAAAGTGCATGGCTTGATATTATTATTTGAAGTATTGATTTTATGTGCCAATTAAATGAACCAAGTCAGGTTGATTTCTGTTGTATTAATGAACTATGTTGCGGTAATAGATTCTGAATGTGGTTGCCATACGTCGTTCGAATAAGTCGGCTTGTGAGTTGATGAGCAATATAACAGTACAGCTTTTGAAGGTTAGATGGCGATGATTCGAAACTCATACAATTTCTCATTGTCTATGGTTCTTGGCTAGATTGTGGCTTGATGTTGGTGTGACGATTTGTGGAAAAAATCTGACTCAAATTCTTTTAGTTTGCTTCTCTTTCTCTATTATATACTATTTAGAGTTGTTTTGTCTATGTATCATATCATATAAAAGCTATTACTGTGAATCTCTAGTTTTCTTATACTACTCTGCATTTTTCATATTGTCTAACTCAAGTATTTTATCACCTTTCCTGTGGAAATTTTCTGACAAGAAAACTCTTATATTGCTTATGTTTAATTATATGGTATAACCCCTCTTCATACTATCCTTATCACTGTACAACTTACCCACAACGCCATATCTCACTCTTGCCCGTCTCTGTGACCATGCACTGCCATTTTCTTCATGAAACTCATTTATCGACATCCCAGAATCAAGCTCTTGAGTTCCAGTAGCATTAATATTGTTAGTCCATCTACGCATGGGGTCTTGCGTCTTATTTGCTTCCTCACTCTTTTTCCCAATGGCGGAATTAAATTCTCTAGCTCTTTCGGTGCTCCGTTTTTCAGGGGTGATATGTAAATAGGTTCTCTATTACATAGTTTTCTTACACAACGTTACCTTTAAATTTTTTTTTTTTTTATATAAAAAATAATAATAAATTTAAATTCAATTTCTTTTTTTAGTTATATTTGCGTTGGCATGTCATACAAGTTCTAAGTTTTGAACAAGGGACTTTTCTTATTAAATATAAGGGTAAGGGGGTGAGGTTAGGGGTGAGCAAATAATTCGATCAATCTGCTTAAATTAATAAATTCGATCCGATCCGTCGGATTCGGATCAGATTGAATTGACATATTTTATAGTCGGATCGGATTCGAATTGAAAAGTATACAATTCGTTCGGATTCGGATCGGATTCGAATTGACAGATTTTATAATCCGCTATAATCCGATCCAGACTGAATTACTATTAAAATTATAAATAAATGCATATTTATTTTTAATATATTATATTTAAATATTATACATACCACAATTACATTAAATTATTATTTTAGTTTTAAAAAAAATAAAAATGTTAAATTTTCTATAATAATTTAATAATATTCAATAGTATACTTTTTATTATTTTGATTATATAAGTTGTAACTATAAATAAATAAATTTTACTAAAAAATATATCAATTTAAAATTTAAATGTTAGTATATATTGTGTTTTATATATGATAATAATAAAAAATAAATTATAATCTCAATCCGACCTATCCGATCCGAAAAATTCGATCTGTTCGGATTCGATTGGTTTGGATTGACTACATTATCGGATCGGATTCGGATTAAAAATCTTCAAATTTGCTTCGGATCGGATCGGATTCGGATTGGTGAAAAACAGACAGTTTCGATCCGCTGCTCACCCCTAGGTGAGGTCACGTAATGGTTCATTAGGAAATTTTTCTCAATTAATTCCTCATTTTATGTAAGATGTTTTTGAAAGATATTAAAGAATAATAAAGTATTATTCATACAATATTTTAATAATTTTTATTATAAAAATATTATATGCATCGCATATATTTTATTAATAAGAGGTAATAGTCTAGTTTTTTTCTTTCTCACTTATTTTTGTTTCCCACCAAAATAAAGCTTTATCAAGAGGTACAAGGAATTTTTTATTCTCCACTTGTAGTAGCAACCAAGTCGTCACTTCATAGCCATCCAGCTGTCTCAACTCCACATCCCTTCAACCACCAGTACTCATCCTCTATTGTTATAACTTGCCCCTACCTTCTTAATGTTGTTAAAAAGTCTTGCAAAAAGTCTATTTTATATCATTATTTTTTTTTTGATAGTTAACACGAAAGAAATTGACGCGAAAGGATAGGAACACCCGACTAACACAACGCTTAACTCACCACAACCTCAACTCACCTGTTAAAACAGGCAAGCGAGGTGAGGCTTATAAGCTCATACACATATTGACCAAATGCTACACATATTGACCAAATGTCGATGTGGGACAAACTCATGCCAAACGCTACGCTGTAGTGTTTCACACTAACTCACTCACGCAACTAACTCGATTAATTTTTCTTTTTTTTTTGATAGTTAACACGAAGGAAATTGACACGAAAGGATAGGAACACCCGACTAACACAACGCTTAACTCACCACAACCTCAACTCACCTGTTAAAACAGGCAAGCGAGGTGAGGCTTATAAGCTCATACACACATCGACCAAATGCCGATGTGGGACAAACTTACGTCAAACGCTACGCTGTAGTGTTTCACACTAACTCACTCACGCAACTAACTCGATTAATTTAGTGCGTGAGTGAGTTAGTGTGAAACACTACAGCGTAGCGTTTGGCGTGAGTTTGTCCCACATCGGCATTTGGTCGATGTGTGTATGAGCTTATAAGCCTCACCTCGCTTGCCTGTTTTAACAGGTGAGTTGGGGTTGTGGTGAGTTAAACGTTGTGTTAGTCGGGTGTTCCTATCCTTTCGCGTCAATTTCCTTCGTGTTAACTATCAAAAAAAAAAAAATTAATCGAGTTAGTTACGTGAGTGAGTTAGTGTGAAACACTACAGCGTAGCGTTTGGCGTGAGTTTGTCCCACATTGGCATTTGGTCGATGTGTGTATGAGCTTATAAGCCTCACCTCGCTTGCCTGTTTTAACAGGTGAGTTGAGGTTGTGGTGAGTTAAGCGTTGTGTTAGTCGGGTGTTCGCATTTGGCGTGAGTTTGTCCCACATCGGCATTTGGTCGATGTGTGTATGAGCTTATAAGCCTCACCTCGCTTGCCTGTTTTAACAGGTGAGTTGAGGTTGTGGTGAGTTAAGCGTTGTGTTAGTCGGGTGTTCCTATCCTTTCGCGTCAATTTCCTTCGTGTTAACTATCAAAAAAAAAAATAAAAAATTAATCGAGTTAGTTGCGTGAGTGAGTTAGTGTGAAACACTACAGCGTAGCGTTTGGCGTGAGTTTGTCCCACATTGGCATTTGGTCGATGTGTGTATGAACTTATAAGCCTCACCTCGCTTGCCTGTTTTAACATGTGAGTTGAGGTTGTGGTGAGTTAAGTGTTGTGTTCGGGTGTTTCTATCCTTTCGCGTCAATTTCCTTCATGTTATATCATTATTTTTAAATAATGTTATTTTATTTTAAGCTTTATTAAAAAGTAGTTTTTGTTATTCTTTGCCCTTTAACAAAAATAAAGGACAAATGACACATTTTTTTTTAAGAAATTAAATGACTCATTTAATTTAATGTAAGAGACATTTTTTCTTTTTTGTGATTCAAAAACAACTTTATTGAGAATGTCACTATTGCATCGGATATCGATGAGATATTTTTTTTGAATCATTAGAGATAAGTGACCTAACTTAAATTAAACTACTTAAGCTAACGGACGTGATAGCTTAAGAATCCACACTAAAGAGTTAATAGCTTAGCAAAATCACCTATTAAGACTTGAACGACTAAGATTTATTCCAAAAGGTCATCTACATATCTCCCATGTATTAAATTTGACTTTTTAACTCTACTATCCTTTGGTGTGTAAGGGTCATTTTTTTTTTTAAATGCATGATTATTGTTAATGTATCAAAAATGTGATAATATATTTATATCACAATGTACTTTTTTTATTATTATTATATAGAAATATAATAGCTAAACACATACACAGTTATGCAAATAATTAAATTAAATATCGGAACGTGTGTGTTAAAATTTACATAAATTACATAGTATTAACATGCTGCCACTATTTTAAAACTTTAATTTTCAACAGTTACAAATTTTGTCTTCAAATTTTAAAATTTTGACATTTAATCAATTATCACAATCACAATATTGTAAAAAATTGGTGGGAGCTTCATACTTTTGGCATGTTTATTTTGAAGGAAAATATGACCTATATAAGTTACGTAGGTAATTATTGAAATAAAATATATATTTTTAAATAATTTTACTAAATAAGATTGAATTAAATAACTTAACACAGTATTTATATTAATTTTATAATTTAACTATCCCAAACAAAAAAGAAAGGAAAAATTATGCATTGTTGCGAGTGATCGGTAGGCCTACTATCAAAACTTTAGGTTTAATAATTTTTTTCATCAGAGGTTTTTTTTTTTTTTTTCAAACGATAAGGTACTGATTTATTAAAAAAGTCACTAGGCAGTTTAACAGTACAAAGAGTACAAATAGCAAGGTTGCTCACAGATATAATAAGTAAATAAATTTTGTAAATATTACTAGCACATGTTAGCTAAAAGCTTTGATAACCAAATACCAATAGTATCCAACAACTGCAAGAACACCTCCCGGGTCAAAAGCCTTATAATTAAAGATTAAATTATTTCGACTTTTTCATATGCTCCATAAACCAAGTACTACCTTAGCCAACAATTCAGCTCCATTAGTACGAAGTCTTGTCCATTTGAATAGATCTCGATAGAACTCTAAGAAAGATCTATGACCATATTGATGAAAAGGAAAAGAAGAACATATGGTGGAGAGAACTTGTTGGACTCGAGAACACCCTACTAATAAATGGTTAACCGTTTCCTCTGTAAGGGCGCAAAGTGGACAAGAAGAGACCTCAATAGGGCAATAAAGTTGAAGAAGCGAGTGACGTACAGCCAGTGGCCCATGCACTAGTTACTTTGTTTCTTTAAAGATGTGACACATCTAAATGGTCACTTTGTTTCTTCATTTTTTTTCCTTTCTATTTTATAAAAGATTTATTTTTAAAAATTGTTTAAGAAATTATCCTTGCTAAAAATAAATAAATAAATAAATAAATAAAACAAAAAATTATCACTTTTAAGACTAATGAAGTGAACTGTTAAAAAATATATTCTTAACTTAAATATTCCAAAAACGTAGTTAACCTGTTACAAAAATAACGTCTCATTCCAAAGAATTTTGCTTCGTCCACATAAAGTTTATTCAAACCGGTTGAAGTACCACTGTACCAGTTGTGAATGAGTAATATAATTATTAAAAACAAAAACGTATCATCCTCGTTTTATCAATCATCAAGCTTTGGTTCTTGATCTTCGCAGAGACTGCGACTTTCCATTAGAACCACCTTACACTCACGGCCAAGTCAAATATTTAATCCAGCTTTGTCGTAACTAAGTCCACGACATGTCAATTTTGACGAGTGTATCACCTCCTACCTTCTCTTGCGCATTTCCACAAACACAGCACCAACAAGTATTTCACTCTCTCAATCTCCGTTCCCAAACATTACGTCAAGAGTTCCAGTGTATTCCTAGTCATTATCGACTACAAGCCTCTAGGCGAGTTTCTAATTTCCCTCAGGTATCATCTCTATCCTCATCTCTGTATATATGTAAATTATTTATGCTTGAAATTGAGCTTTTGATCTTATTTTAGGGCAGTGATGCTTGAAATTGAGCTTTTGATCTTATTTTAGGGCAGTGATGGTATTGTAGATGATGCGCGCAAGTGGAGCCGTTCCATAAGTTCTGAATTCGTTAGAGGCGATGACGATTATGACGATGATGAAGAGGACGACGTAGACGACGACGACGATAGGAGTTTAGATCTCTTGGTGAAGTTTGTTCAGAATGTGTTCAAGAAGATATCAAAGCGAGCTCGTAAAGCTATACGATCTGTTCTCCCCGTCTCTATTCCTACCAAATTGGTATGCTCTAAAATTATTCCCACGGCATCAATAGAAGTTTAGGCATTTTATTTTTGTTCGATTGATTGTTTTTAGGTAATGCAGGTGGCTTTTTCAGTGATTGTTTTTATGTAATGCAGGTGGCTTTTTCAGTGAATGGGCTGCTAATTCTGGCGTTTTTGTGGATTTTGAAGGCATTTCTTGAGGTATATGCATCACTCACTTCTGGACATACTAATGTAAATTTACTTATCGAGATGTCATTTTGTTATCATTGGTCTTCACAATCCAGTTAAAACAAGCACTTGTACTTATTTTAATTGCCGTTCATCAGTTATAAGTTTTTATAGCATTTGGTTTGCTCCTACCACCTTACCCAGAATGCATTTCTAGTGTTCTGGCTGCCATCAAGGTACTTACAATTGATGGTTGATTTGCTCATCAGGGACATACTACTAAATTTCTCTAATAAATTTTGATGATGGGAGATTGAGAGAAAACCTTCATGCTTAGTAGTGTTATGACATAAGTTAGTCGAAACCCCAGCTGTTTTTCTCTCATCTTTTTTTTTTTGTTTCCAAACTTTTTTAGACAAAATGGCTTGTTATTTATGTCCATGATCTACCGTTGAACCCTTATTCAGATGCTTGTTCTATATTCCAGCTGGCTGTACCTCTTGTCCACTGTCCATTTTGTTTAACGTTTAAGTCTTGCTTCTACATTATTCACGTTGAGTACGAAGGTTTTATTTGTGAGAACAATTAGTTTATGATGGGTGCGGAGTAACGTTGTGGAACATTATCATTAAATGATCATTGTTTTACCGAGTGATATGCCTTTGGGCTGAGAATGGATAATATAAATTTTTATTTAATGGGGAAAAACTTGTAGATGTAAAGAAGGTAAGAAACGAAGTGTATGTATTAGGTAGGACATCGGGCAGTTGCAATGGTGTCCTTATACGGACTCCCATATGTGTTTTTAAAGAACTGACTTTATAGTTTATACAAGTTTGGACAATTATTAGAATTATGATGATGCTCATACCATGTCTTGTTTTGAGGTGTCAAAGGGCTGATAATCTAGAAAGACTGAAATCTCAATTGGATGAAAAATGAAAGTTTTTTTTTTTTTTTTTTAACGAGAATGAAATGAAAGGGTTAAGAATGCAACGGTACCATGATACCTAAAATTTTGTCACCTGCCTGACAATGCTGAAGAATACTAACTGCTAAGGACTTCATGCTTTTCAGTCATCCTTATTCCATGCAGGAAATAATTGATTGAAATGCACAAAATCTTTTAAAATCGAAAGTACAGCGGAAAATTATTATTCACGTGCTTGGCATCTATATCTATTTTATGCATCACTTTCTATGTGGTTACATTCTTGGCTCACGTGACCTTTTGAGCTCTAAATACAGTCAGATTTAGTGAGTTGCAAATGTTAAATGTCAGACTCATATTCACATTCATTTCATGCATGCTTCATTTCAGGTTGTTTGCACTATTGGGAGCGTAGTGTTTGTAAGCATATTGCTCATCCGAGGGATATGGACTGGTCTAATCTATATACAAGAGAGTCGCAACCTGAAAGTTGATGAATTTGATGACCAGAACAGTGCATGGAATGGAGTGCGACCTATTACTTGAAATAATGAAGGCCTCTTCCAAACGATGATTGCACAGAAGAAAAATGGCAGCATCCCCATGGAATTCCAAAATAGAAAATAATGAGGAAGAAGACACGAAGTTCTTACAAGATGAGGATTTTTCTGGTCTTGAATGATTTGTGCTTATTAAGCTAACAACCCTCCTGAAAGATCTAGAGCAAGATATTTTTGTTACTTTATTTGATATTCGTGAGAACGTATAAACAGAAATTATCTAATATAGGCTGAGATTGCAACTATTTCATAGTATAAACTTGATTTATGCTGTCGTTTTAAACATCTGTTACTTTACATTGGTGTTGGAGTTAAAACCAACATTGTGAAATATGCATAATTCAATCTATATTATGGAATAAGTGCAATCTCAAACCTATATTGTCAGTTTGCAGGAAAATATTATTCCGTGGGAACAAGGTGAACCATTTATATCATCCTTTATCAGATTAACAAGGCACAACAATCATGTATTGTATTGCTATTCCAGGAGTGTATTTTCTAACTCCTACAAAATAAAGTTATTTTGATATCATATTCTCCATCCTAGAGCTCACAGGGGAAGTGAACTCATATACCATTATGACTCTGTTTCTTTATACTTCTGATATCCTTTAACACTAGTATATATTGTAGTCTTAAAACTGATAATTTTTTTTTAAAACGACATGTGGGGGTGATTGGTGAATTACCAACTATACTTATATTAGTGGGAGAAGATCATGAGACAAATTTATTAACTAATTTTTCACGTTATTAGATTTTAAGGATTGGGATTTAAGATAATATATTTTTCTTATTTTTTCTCTCCTATTATTTTTAAATTTTAATTGTAAAGAGATTATAAGATAAAAAATTAAGTAATAAATAAAGGCTATTGATCATATTAATTTTCAAACCATACCATTATAAATCTGTTTGTTTATACTTCTGGTATCCTTTAAGCACTTCTAACAGGAAGAAAAAAAAAAGGCTCAAGGAAAACAAGTTCTTAACACCAGTATATATTGCATTACTAGTATATATTGATACTAGTTAGATTATAAGAAAATTTTATAACCTAATTTTTTAGGTTATCTTTAAGAAAACATATTTTTCTTATTTTTTCTTTCATATTCTTTTTAAATCTGAATTGTTAAGATATGGTGTGATAAAAAGTTAGATAATAAATAAAGACTATTGGTCATATTAATTTTATCCCTAACTTCAAACCATATAAATTATAAGATATAATTTACGATGCAATATATTCTATTTATTTTTTAAAAATATCTATTAGTTTTATTAAAAATCTCTAAACCCGAAAATCAAAATTAATGTATACAATAATTCTTACAAAACGTCAAGATGTCATATGCAACTTCAAATATAATTTAAACACGGACAAGTGCAAACAAGATGGGGATATCACATTGCTCCTAGCCAACAAACAAAACAATCCAGTAACGGGTCCTTTTATCGGCAAAAAATAATAATTTAGTTTCAAAATTCAAATAATAATGGGGTACCAAGTACCAATCATGGTTAACGAGTTGGTTACGTCAACCACAAAACAGCCAATAGGATGCAATCAGTAGTGCGATCAGGGTCGTCCGTTCTCTACAACCCGAAACCAAATCAAACCGAATAGTTAAAAAATTTAAAATATCCGTCTGGCAAAGGGCCATAACCTCATCTTCACCTTGCTATAAATAAACATTTTCTACATTCAGATCTATCGCACAAACAAGGGTTCACAGAAGGCGTCTTGATAAACGCCTTCAGTTTTTTTTTGTTTCTTGTAGTCTTCTTGTTTGTGTTCTTCATCATCTTTATTGTTTTCCATTTTCTTTTCGATCTGAGAAAATGAGAGAGTGCATTTCAATCCACATCGGTCAGGCCGGTATCCAGGTCGGCAATGCCTGCTGGGAGCTCTACTGCCTCGAGCATGGAATCCAGGTATCTTATTTCTCTCTTTCTAGCCTTTATTCTTTAATCTGTGTTTTTTTTTTTTTTTTTAAATTTTCTTTGATGTCTAAGTTTTAGATCCGTGCTTTGCACTTAACGTGTTTCTAGATCCATCCTCAAATTGGATTAGACTCGTATTGTGTTGCATTTATATTTTCCCTAATTTTTGTAAATATGATATGTCTAGAAATGTGAATTTAACTGATACTTACGGCAGTGGATTTTTATTACTGAGGATTCACTTAATCGTTGGATCAAGTTGTTCGTATTATTACTGAGGATTCACTTAATCTTCTATTTTCTAAATATTTTCTTGTAAGTGGGTCTGTTTTCATAACGTTTAGTTTTAATTTTTCAATTAGCTAGTTTTAAAAATTTGTTGGTCTCCGAAATCTGGTCCCAATTTAGTTTTTCTTCTAGGTTCAATGAACACACGTTCCTGTCATTGATTAGTTTCTGACGCTGTTTATAATATATGTTTGTTTGATTAATTAATTACTGAAGGTGTTGTGTTTTATTACAGCCTGATGGCCAAATGCCAAGTGATAAGACTGTTGGCGGAGGCGATGATGCTTTCAACACCTTTTTCAGTGAAACTGGTGCAGGGAAGCACGTCCCTCGTGCTGTTTTTGTTGATCTTGAACCCACTGTGATTGATGAAGTTAGGACTGGAGCATATCGCCAGCTCTTCCACCCTGAACAGCTTATCAGTGGCAAGGAAGATGCTGCTAACAATTTCGCCCGCGGCCACTACACAAGTATGTTTCAAACTCAGCCCTTTTGCAACTTGGTGCTTATTTTTATTTATATCCCCTTTTCTGAGTGTTATAACATTTTTTGTCCCTTTCAGTTGGTAAGGAAATTGTTGATCTCTGTTTGGATCGCATCCGAAAACTTGCTGACAACTGCACTGGGCTCCAAGGATTCCTTGTCTTCAATGCTGTTGGTGGTGGTACGGGCTCTGGTCTTGGGTCCCTTCTATTGGAACGTTTATCTGTTGATTATGGCAAGAAATCGAAGCTTGGTTTCACTGTTTACCCATCTCCACAAGTCTCCACCTCTGTTGTTGAGCCATACAACAGTGTTCTCTCAACCCACTCGCTCTTGGAGCATACTGATGTTGCTGTTCTCCTTGACAATGAGGCCATTTATGATATTTGCAGGCGCTCTCTTGACATTGAGAGACCCACCTACACTAACCTTAACCGCTTAGTCTCTCAGGTAAAGCTAGCTTTTTTTTTTTTCCTTTTCAAAATTGAAAGTGTATATTATTACAATCAATATGGAGGTGGTTGCTAAGTTATATTACTTTTCTTGTAGGTCATCTCCTCCTTGACTGCCTCTCTGAGATTTGATGGTGCCTTGAATGTGGATGTGACTGAATTCCAGACCAACTTGGTTCCTTATCCAAGAATTCACTTTATGCTTTCATCTTATGCACCTGTGATCTCTGCTGAGAAAGCATACCATGAGCAACTCTCTGTTGCCGAAATCACCAACAGTGCCTTTGAGCCCTCATCTATGATGGCTAAGTGTGATCCTCGCCATGGTAAGTACATGGCATGCTGCCTCATGTACCGTGGTGATGTGGTGCCCAAGGATGTGAATGCTGCTGTAGCCACCATCAAGACAAAACGTACCATTCAGTTTGTCGACTGGTGCCCAACAGGGTTCAAGTGTGGTATTAACTACCAGCCACCAACTGTTGTTCCAGGAGGTGACCTTGCCAAGGTTCAGAGAGCTGTTTGCATGATTTCAAACTCCACCAGTGTTGCTGAGGTGTTCTCTCGAATTGACCACAAGTTTGATCTTATGTATGCCAAGCGTGCTTTTGTGCACTGGTACGTGGGTGAGGGTATGGAGGAAGGAGAGTTCTCTGAAGCCCGTGAGGATCTTGCTGCCCTTGAGAAGGATTATGAAGAGGTTGGAGCTGAATCAGCTGAGGGCGAGGATGATGAGGGGGATGAGTACTGTGGTTGATTATTAAATTTGCTTTCTTTCGTGCTTTCCTTGTGGTACGATTACAATGAAGCCTTAGTTCATGATCTCGTGTCGTGTAACGCTATTTTACCTATATTTTGTTATGTGACTGGGCTTGATTAATATTTCTATATTTTGTTTTATTTTGTATTGTTTTGGTTGGTTATGAAATTTGCATTTTCAAGTTTTGCAATTCAAATTTCCAATTAATTCTGATCGTATGTAGATAATGACTACGTGATTAAAACATACTATTATAGCCATTTATGAACCCTGGGTTAAGATATTTTTGGCCTTCTCAAGCTATAGTCCAATTCTAAGAATGTTGGGTGAGGATTTGAAATTTCCAATGGTTTACGCTCATGGTTTTAAGTGTTGATTTCAAAGAAAAGTTAATTAAAATGACAAAAAGATTATCATAAAATAAAAGAAATAATTTTATAATTAAAAAATAAAATAGACAATAATTAAAGATAATAATTTTAGTATAAAAGAAAATTAATATACAAATAACAAATATTTGAGATTCATTTAATTTTTTGTTTTTTTTAATATTATCGATTTTTATTCCTATTTAATTGATTTTAAAAATTTAAAATTGTTTGATTTGAAAAAAATAATGTTGTTATTGTAGAATAATTTAAATTATTCTTACAAGCTATATCTAATATCGACAATACATCAAATTAACAATATCGTAGTAGAAGATCAACTCATAAAATAAATAAAATAATTATAAATAAAACGTTGCATATAAAAAAGCATGATTGAATTTATATGAAATTAAAGAATATCATTTATTGAATGTAACCAAAAGATAAACAAAATAATTTCTCAAAACAAACTTATAAACTAGAAAGTACTTTTAGGAATAAAATAATTGAATAAAAAAAACTACATAATTAAGAGCTAGAGAGTTGGAACTTTTTGCAATTTTTTTTGTGCTTCAAAGTATTGAATGTTCACTTATTTATAATAGTGTTGGAGTAGAAAGATTTGCTAAATCATAATAATATCATGCCATTTGACTCGAATATACATATGAAATGATTTAAGTTGATATAAAAAGATAATTCAATGATACATACTTTTGCATTTACGAAGAATATCAAAATATGATTATTTTGAGATTAAAAATAAGATAGAATTCAAAATATCTTGCAGTTGCACAATTGTTAGTATATTTGATATAACCTTTTGTATACAGCTCTAAATAAAATAAATTTTAATTCTGTGAAAAGATAAGCGATTTATCTACGATTCATATTCATAAAATATTTTGCAAATTAATTATATTCAAGGAGAAAATGGCATGATATTATTTTGATTTAACAAATTTTTTCACTTTAACACTATAAATAGGTGGACATTCAATACTTGGAGCATCAAAAAAATTGCAAAGAGTTCCTACTTCATATTTTCATTCTTTCTCTCTAGAATTTGTGAGAATGATTTATAAGCTATGCTAAATTTAAAACAAGATTAAAGAGGAGCTTAATTATGTAGTTTTTTTTATTCACTTCTTTTAATTCCTGTTGGTGCTTTCTAGTTTATAATTTTGTTCATCTTTTATTACATTTAATAAATTATATTATTTAGTTTCATATAAATTCAATCATCCTTTTTTTATGTGCAACTTTTTGTTAATAATTATTTTATTTATTTTATAAGTTGATCTTCTACTGAAAAATTGTCAATTTAATATATTATCAATGTTAGATAGCTTGAAAGAATAAATTAAATTATTTTACCATGACAAGATTATTTTTCTTAAATCAAATAACTTTAAATTTTATCTTAGATCTTTAATTCTAAATTTTTTAATTATTTGTTAATAATTAAATGAATATGGAGTCCTTGTTATTTACATATTAAATTTTTTTTATACTAAAATAATTATTTTTAATCATTGTTTATTTCTTTTTTAATTATAAAATTATTTATTCTATTATTTTTTTTTAATCTAAGATTAAGATTATATTACAATAACTGCTTTACTAAAGGTCATAATTTTGACCGTGAATCATAAAGCAACTTTCATACAAAACTAAATATCCCTAGCCTCTGCTAATTAACGTTCTTTGATATCGGGTTTGGTACTCTCATTCATCAAAACGTAGATTGAAGTTAATTTGCGAATGAGAGGGGGAAAAAAAGAAAAGAAAAAGACCACTTCTTTAAGATATACATAGTAGTGAAAAAGACAACAAATTATGATTTTACGATGAACTATATTTTTGAGATTTACACATCAAAAAATGGAGTCAATAAAGTAGATAACGAAACCTACAATAGAAACTCATTCCTTGAAGTAGCCAACTATTTCTTTTGGTAATCATATTTGGAGTTTTAAAAGTATCCAAAGAAGCTTGACATTAAATCCTTAATTTACACGAGGAGGTGCTTGAGAAATCCTTTCATCTTCCAGAAGAGCATAAGGATCGACATACTGGGGTGGTGAAATTGGTGTTCGGCTTACATCGTGGACAAAACTTGGTCCAAAGACCTGCTCAAGAGAACGAAAAGTAATTAGCTTCTTTACAGAACATTGAAACTTAGAGCAAAACAAAAGGCCAACATAAACAGAACATGTATATGAAAGCAGGAAAAAAAAATTAGAAACTTAAAACAAACAAAAAAGAATTAGAAAAAACACAAGTGTTGATACCATAAAGCTGCAAACAGTTTGACGCTACGCAAGTGAAACAGTAAGGGAATTATGTGATTGTGGAAAGTGACAGAAACCAAAGAAATGAACTGGCCCTCAGGTTGGAACTTGAGATATATTAGATCAGAAAATTTACAAATGTCATATTAAATCATCTTGTAATCACCCTTAATGTTTAGGTCCATCATGTCAAAGTTTATAATAATCATGAACATTTCAATTCCAAAATATTACCAATAGATGACAATATATACTTATATTGTTTATAAACTCTATCATTGTTATTATTTTTTTATCAATGCAAAACATTCATTTTTTGTCAAAGTGTGGTCGTTTGGTCTAATACTTTGTATTTTTCAACCTATTTTATTATTCTACATTTGTGTTTAGGTGTTTTTTTTTTTTTTTGGGCAAAGCCCATAGTTTTTTTTTGGGAGACCCATTAGTTTTTTTTTTTCTTGACCCATTTATCAACTAAAATTTTGATACCATATCAAAGTTTATAAAAACTATGAGCATTCAATTCCCAAAAATCCAATAAATAAAGATGCTCATACTACTTATATATTTTTTTATTCATTATATTGTCTTTTATTAAGAAACACGGTACTGGACTACTATAGCAAAAAATTAGCAACTGGTTCAAGAATCAATCAAAGCAACCTCTCATCAATGCAGAAAGAGAGAGACAGAGAGAACAAAGTAGTTGGCTACTTACAAAGTAGAGAGCGGAGAATAATGAAATAGTAATGATAATCAACGGCCAAAATGCCAAGAAGAATGTTCCTCCCAGTGTTAGCAATAGTTTGGCCCTAGGAACCAAGCCCTGAAAAAGAAACTGACAAAAAATCTTAAGCCAGATGCCTTCAACTTTCAATAGTATCCACAGCAAGATGAATATGAATTCATTCTCTAGGTATAAGGATCATTAATAAGGACATGTAAGAATATTTAAGTTTTGCTTCAGGTTTTGCCACTGAATATTATGGTTATGGACCATCATTCAACTTAATTGATCATTGCAATTAGTAAATTAACTACAATTGCAATGAAGGCTATTTATAACAAATTTTTTTGAATATTGTTCTTGCAAAATCAAGGTAGGGTTGCTGCAGACTGTGAGGACACTGAGTGATCCCGTTCTCCACCATCCGACTTTGTGGCCTAAGTTCTAGTAACCATGGGTTCCTTTTTCCAGCAGATTCAAAAGTGGAAGAAAAATCAACCAGCATATTTAAGCCTGCTACAGCCACAACGGTTTGTCTTACTATGGCATTTCATCAGCCAGTATAAAAGTCCGGTTAAGCCTAAAAGAATTGCTATTTCATGAACACTAAACTCGATGCTTTGAATCTTTGTTGTGATTTTTGAATTAAGTTCTATTTAAGATTCATTTCCTCTACACGCATTGAACATGAAATTATAATCACTTCAAGAAAACATGAAATAAAAAAGTGTTTTTGAGACACTTATTCAGGTTGAAACATGCTATTATCAAATACATAATATCACATATCATGATTTTATAAGACCCAATATTCAGAGAACAAGAAGTGGTGGTCACTTGATTTTGGCATATTTAACAGGCTATTAAAGATATATAAAAATTCTATTTATATCTCCATTTTGAGATGAATCTCAAATGATATGAAACAATATTATTAGCAATTATAATCAGAAAAACATAATTGTATCCAATAAGAAACTAACAAATCAGCTGTGACTGTGATAAATTTGTGATATATAGTAGTGCTCAAAGTAATAAAGTGGTTTAACCTCAATGCCTTCGCTGTTCAGCTTCATGGAACGTTCCCTTTGATTAGCAAGGCCTTTCTCAACTTCAGTTGACACCGCATTTCTTTGAGAGAAAGCACTTCCTTTTTCCCTCATTCCATCATTTAGTCCATAATCACTTCTATTGGTGTCCTCGAGCAACGATGTGGGAGTCATACCCCTCCTCTTTAGTTCCTTCATGAACAATGACTCAGGGGGTTCTTCACCTGAAACCACATTTGTGTGAGATAATGGTTATATAAGTTTAAGTTTCCTAAAAATCACGCGTACTAATGTTAGTTAACAAACCTAATACAAACTCTATGCCTTTAGATTAAACTTGACTCTATCTGTTCCTCTGCTTTCTTCGTACATACAAAACAAAACCAAAGTGCTTCAAACAAACCAGCAAAACAGTCTATATGAGTTCAAATAATTTTTTTTTTTTTTGGAAAATTGATTACAAAAGAGAAAATAATCACAGAAAAGCAACAACAAAAAACAAAGTAAACTTCAAACTTGCCATTGCTATCATTTTGGTGCTCTTGAGCTGCACAACATTCCCTAAACCTCTTGCCTAGGGAATATCTTGGGCTCCTAAAATTGGGTAACCAGAGAATCGTTTTCCTAAAATAGGATTCGGAGAAAAACCCAATCGATTTTGCGAGAAATTTTGGTTGAGAAACAGAAACAGGAGATGGAGAGTATTTGAAGATTTGTACAGAGGCCATTTCTCCTTTTTCTGCATCAATGAAACAGTAATTTTATTTCTTGTTTTTCTCTGCTGAAACTTGAATTCGGAAATTATTAAATAAAGGAAGCTTCTTTCTTTACGCTATTGTTGAGAGCGAAATAACTTGTTCTCCTCTCCTCAAGAGAACAAGCAAGTTGCAAGCAGTGAAGAGTAGTTTAGGCGTATTTTAGTGGAAAAGTGTTACTTATGACTAGTCTGCGCACTAAATGGCGTGATTCGTCCAGGTGGTTTTGTGGCTACAAGTTGCGATTGGAAAGAAAGAGAAAATATATTAAATTAATGTCTCATAATTATCCACTCCACTCAATGGCGATTGGCTCAAAAAAAAAATCCATTTAATTGCTAATTGAAAAGTAATATTATATTAATATATATAATCGAGCGGTAGTTCACATCAAGACTAAACTATTGATCCTATTCCTATCTTCATACGATAGGATTTGAATTTTATTTTTAATGCATTAGAGTTGTACTTAAGAGTAATCTGATACAGGTACCTTCCACACGATATGGATTTTTAGTACTCCACTTCTCTCTAAGGAAAAACAATGAGTGCATATAATTATAATTATGTCCATACACTATTAATATAGCGCACGACAGATTTAGTTTCCTAGCCTTGACAAGTTGAGCACATTCACGTCGATGTGTACAGAAATGAACTTATTAATGTAGTGTTTTTTTTTTTTTTTTTTGAATAGCTAATAGGTAATAGCTAGATATGTTATTATAAATCAAATTCTGGAGTGCAGAACATGGTTCACAAAATTCATGAACTCATTATCAGCTTCAAGAGCACGCATGACATTTGGAAGAAGACATATCTCAAACTCAATACCATCAGCTCCACCACGTCCAGGATAGGCCCATATAAGTCCATCAAACTTGTAACAAAATCCACTTCTAAATACCAATGGTTTTCCCAATCCAAATTCATTTTCATACATTTTAGCCCTTGGTGAATTCCCAACTAGCAAACTATTGGGCTCTGCATAATGATCGAAATCATTTATGCTATGTGATTTTAACCACCCATTTGCCCATTCGCTAACCACTTCCTCAGTATGGTTAGCCACGGCTTGGTTCAGCAACCATGCTGCCCAACCAACTCCATTTTCAAGCAACTCTTTCGCCGTAGCAACTCCACTTACTTCATTTATTAAGTTCCCAAAATGGTATTGGGACGCTGGAGGGTCCAATCTCTTTCGGTTGTTAATCGCAACATTGCATTTGGTTGTTCGATAAGGTGGTAAATTGCGTGCACGTGTCACACACCTCCACACAAGTGCACATAGTGATTGCAGAGAAGATATTTGGTTAGTGTTGCACTCTAAATTGGTCCTTGCTTTAAGTTGGGCAATTTTTTTAGCTGAAAATTGGAAGAATTTGCTTTTGACTTGGGGACAACCTTGAGTTCTATTGATGAATTGTTCCTCATGTGTGAAAGGCAATCTTATAATTGGACTACTGCTGGACCCACCACACCAACGTTCCAGGTTTGGTGGGCAGGAGATTGGAATCACTCCATTGAGTTGTTGATCTGAGTTGAAAATCTCAGACCACATATTTAAAAAGTTCCAATAATTGGTTCCATCAGATAGACAGTGGTTAACAGAACACCCCAAAAATACACCATCAATCAGTTCATTTATTTGAACAGAGAGTAAACTCAGGGTATGACCATCATAGTTGAGAGCATTGTGGTGATCAAAAAAGGAATAAAAGATTTCAGGTACGTAATTTGGGGAGAGAATGTCATCTAATTTCAAGTCCACAGTTGAGTGGATGAATTTAGCACCTGGGCTATTGTTGCAATCCACGTAAATGACACAACTAGGACTTGGGTTTTCATATTTGACAGTTACAAAGCGACCTGCAAATGGGTAAAAGTAAACTAGAACAATGGATAGGGATTTCTTTAGTCTGTCTAACAGATTTGACATGAACTCTTGTGGATTATATTTGGATTCAGGTGGTTTGGAATAGACAAGACCCATTTGAATATAATGGGAAGATAGCATGGATAGTTCCCAGGGTGTCATATAAAAGGGTTGTTTGGACTCTTGTGTGACATACTTTGGTTTAATGAAGCACTCTGAAACATGGTTAACACTGGGAATAGGATTCATGGTTGCAAATAGTTAACTTGATCGAGATCTCAGTGGGATGTATATATATGTTGTTTGAGAATGAGGCTAATTAGCTCGATCTGTACGCATTCAAGCTCTAACCCAACTTGACTTATATAGACGTTGCTGGCTACAGTAAATTTTTTTTTCTTCCCAGAATGTTGCTGGCTGTTTTTCCAGAAATCTGTGGCTGTTATTGAGCTACTCTTTTTTTTTTTTTTTGAAATCTCAGCACTTTAGATTCAACAGCAATTAATATTGAAGTGTAGAATTAATGAAATCGACACTAACTTTAACAAATACAATAATCTCATCTATGAGTGAAGAAAAATTGATAAGAAAATTTCTCTATAATTAGAGAAAGAGAAGAGCATAAAAAACACACACAATCTCAAAACTCACAAACCAACCTGAGATTTAGAAAGAAGCATAAAAATATAATCCGTTGAGAAAATATCACAACAAAATTCAAGTTGTGAGATAAATAGTGAGAGATTTACCACATAATAGTGAGTGTGAGAAGAAATACACTTTGTGAGTATAATATTGTAATACTTTAAGTTTGAGCATAAATTTCAGAGAATTGTTGTACCCATTTTTAAAATAGTAGAAGTTTTTTGAAATTGTCATGTAGTTGTTTTCCTCTCCTATTGAGTGAGTTTTTTCAATTTAAATATTTTATGTCACTTTACATTAATTTTACATATTTATTATTTATTATTCTCAATCTATCTAACACTCTGTTGCGCTATATATATCTCAACAAGTATTTGTAAAAACATAACAATATATAAAATGCTTTATATATCATTTATTTATTTATTTTATAAAAAATAAGCTAATTTAGTAAGAATGCTCCCTTTATATGTCTGCACAGGGAGGGGCAAATTTTTGGATGTCCAGCCCAAAATTTTGACACTTCAATAATCTACAATATGATACTTCGTAAACCTTAGTTCAAAAAATTGTTCTTTAAAGAGTAGAGTTCCACACATGTTATGCTTTATGAATGTGGAATAATAAGAAAAGGGCTAAGTATCGTTCTAATATTCATATTATATTGAAAATTCGGTAAATTGGCCTTGTTTTTAAGGGTTCTTACTTTATTATCCTTGTTTTTATAAAAAAAAATTATTTAATCCTTTTTAAACAATAACAAACATTTTTTGACACGTAATGACGAATAAGGTTGGAGTATTTTATTTAGCTTATCTTTTTTTATAATGTTAACGTTATTATCTTATTTGTCCGCCATTTTTGAACACTGTCAATAAAATCATTATTTTAGGGAAATTGAAGTGAGTCCAATATTTTATTAGGTCATTATTTTAAAATTTTGACTTAAGAGACAAATACTAAAATTGAGCAAGTTCACTAGTTATTGCAGAGTACTTTAATTTAATAAAAAAAATTGTGACAATTTAATCCATCAATTTAAAAAAAAAAAAAAAAAATTGTTCAAATTGTCAAATTTTAAGTTTTTTTTTTAAAATAGTTTTTACTTTTATATATGATAGTTAAAGTCCACTAGTTTTAAAAAATAATTTTCTAACAAACCTAAAATTTATTTATTTGAACCAAATTATCACTTTTTAAGAAATTGATAAACTAAAATCTAAAAAAAAAAACTAAATTTAAGTATTCTAACTATAAAAGTTACTAAATCTATCGGATATTTATCAATTTCTTTAAAGTGGATGAAAGGGAAGCGGTTACGAAGGAAAAGGTCCGCAGATACAAGGGAAATGGGGAAAATAGTACTATAGTTTTATAAGTATTATAAAATGAGTATTTTAATTATATATTTATTGAATTGTATGAACTAAATTTAAATTTAACGAAATAATTAAATTGATATAATTAACATAATAATTATTAAAGTTATGCAGTAATGAAAAATATATTTGTTAAGAATATATTTAATTAACAAAAAATAAAATTAATAATTTTAAGCTACAATAATTTAAAAAGTATTTAGAAGTAATAAAAAATTCAAAATATTTTTTCTCACAATATAAAGTAAAAAAATTAGGTTTAAAAATGATAAAATTTAAGGATATTATAGCTTCACTTAGTACCAAAATGGACAAGATTCTTCGAATACTCATGAAGAAGAAAATCACACGTGTCTCTCATGTATTTTTCTATCATATTTAAATAAAAAAAATCAAGATTTTAATTTATTTAGGGTATATTTGATAACAATTTTTATTTATGATTAAATAATTAATTTTATGATTTTTAATTCTTTTATAAAAATAATCACAAATGCTTTTGATGACAATTTCTATTTAGTGATTTTTAAGGAAAAATTAAAAATTATCCCAAGTTGTTTGATAATGATTTTGATTTTTTTTTTTCAAAAAACTTTAAAAACAAAGAAAATTTTTGGTTATTTTTTATAAATTTGAAGTTTTTAATTATTTTCTTCCAATATTTAATCATACAAAAGTTATAAGACTTAATTTATTATCTAGAAAAAATGTTCGATCAAAATGAAAAAAATTATATATTAAAAATTTAATTAAAAATTCTTGTTTTTAAAATTTATGAATCACTCCATAAATTGATAGTGATTCCTTAAAAATATAAAAATTAAAATCAAAAATTGTTACCAAACACATCTAATTAAACAATCACTTGAAAAAAATAAAAAATTAAGAATAAAAATCTTTATCAAACAAGACTTTAGCTCTTTCGTAAAGCTTTTGAAACAAATTAAACCTAACATTTTGCTGCAACAAAAATATATAAATATATTATTATAATTAATTATATATTAGTGATATTTTTTTAATAAAATTATAATTAATAAAAAATAATTATGATAAAAATAATTTTAGTTGTGATATTATTATTATCATCATTTAAAAATAATATAATTAAATTATTTATTTTTAAAAATAATGTGATTAATTAATAGCTCTCACCTGAAAAAAAAAAAAAAAATGGCAAGTTTCTTTGAAAATAGTTGTTGGAATTTGTCATCGAAAATCTCTTGTAATTCAGATAATAAGCCTTTCAATTCATCCACTAGGAATTCAAATTCGAATTTTACTTGTATGTGTAAGTATGTTTTCTTTTATTAATAAAAAAGAATGAAATTTTAGCACCTTTTTTTAAAATAAAAAGTTGTTGGAACTTGTCATTTAATTATTTAATTATCCTTTATTACCTGATAGGTATACGAGACGAGATTTATGGGAATGAATATTTTTATAAAACAACAAAAGTAATATTTTTAAAATTTATAATAATAAAAATAATATTTTTTGTATTTTAACTTATATTTTTATAATTAAAAAAATGAATAATATTCATTTTTTTAAGATTTATTCAATTAAAATTGAATGAAGGCAATTAAATCCGTTTCATATTACACATTTAATATTATATGTTATAATTAAATTTTTAATATTAATAAAATATTAATTTTATTATTATAAACTGTAAGGTTTATTTGTATTGTCAATTTTCGTAGACAAAATATTTAATTGTAATCTAGCATAAGTATTCACCGTTCAATCAGATGATACATGATGATAGAGTAACCATGCTTGCAATGCTCATATGAAAGTAGAATCCAGGTATGAGTAGAATTCTTGTGAAAACGAAATCCTAATATGAGTAGAATTCTTGTGAAAGTAGAATCCTTATATAAGTAGAATTGTTGTGAAAGAAGAGTCATTATTTGAATAGAGTTGTTGTGAAAGTAAAATCCTAACATGAGTAGAATTGTTGTCAAAGTTAAATCCTGATATGAGTAGAATTCTTGTGAAAATAGAATCCTTATATGAGTAGAATTGTTGTGAAAAAAGAGTCATTGTTTGAGTAAAATTGTTGTGAAAGCAAAATCCTAACATGAATAGAATTGTTGTCAAAGCTAAATCTTGATATGAGTAGAGTTGTACTCTATTATTAATCCTCTTTCAAGTCAAACTGGATTCTATATAAACAACACTTGTTTGTGCAAAATAATCAACCCACACCGAAATAATATTTTCTACATCTGAATTGTGTTTTCAAAGAAAAATCTTTTTCTCTTCATCTTTAAGCTTAGACACTTTCTTATTTTAATTGTTCAAACATACTGTGTGGTTATGTTTGAATAATTCATGTGCCTAATTGTCTTTCATGATATTTAGAATTGCATGATAGTTCTAGAGTTTACTAGTTGATTTGTTTTTACATCATATACTGTTGAATCTGCTAGTTAGGGTTTTTCATTGTTTGAATCCGCTCTAGGACACACTTTGCACTTGTGCTATTTGTGCTAACGTTTCAGGTGACGTGCTCGGTATTTCGTGTGACTCGAAATTACCGAAGTTGACGGGTTCGATTGATCTTGTGGGACTCAAGTAGATCGGAACGTTGGTCCGGATCCAGACACCTAGCTTGTGGAGGCTATGAAAGGAGCGGCGGCTCGTAAGTAAATTACAGAAAGGGGGATCTATTTGTGAAGGGTAGTTCTAGGACCTATGATTGTAATTGAATATTGATTTTCATAGTGGATAGTTAGGTGGTCTGGTGGTTTTCCTCTTAAGTCATTGGAGTGGCCTAGGTTGTTTCCACCTAAAAATATCGTGTGTTATTTTTTATTCCGCATTTTATCTTTACACACAATTGCATGTCTGGCCGTTGTGATAAGGTTACATAATTAATATTTGTTAAAATTGAAAATAACCTATTCACCCCCCTCTACCCTCTAAGTATATTTGATCCGTAACTAAAAACTTTCATAAACTTTAAGAATATTATTTTTGATAATTTCTTGATTTTTATCATAATTGATTGTGTTAAGAATTATTTTCATAAGCTTTCAATGAAATCATACGTCAAATTATGTACGTAAGACGATGACAGTTATAACTTATAAATAACTCTTTTTATTAAAATATTATACAATTTAATTAATTTTTTATATTAAAAATTTTATAATATTTTTTATTCTATATTTTAATTTAATATTAAATTAATAATTAATATATTATTTAATATATATTATAATTTAATATATATAATATTACTCTAACTTATAATTTATAAACCAAAAATTAAATCAATTAGTCATATATATAAAACTAATAATCCATTAGTCAATATGTGCATTTGTATATGAATACAAACTTGATGTGAAGTTGAATAGCGCACATTTTTAAGCTGTAAGTTGAAAAATAATGATGATATTAAAAGTAAAGTTATATTTTCATCGTAATTTAATATATATATTATTTTATTATATAATTTAATTAATTTTTATTATTAAAAAATTTCACAATCATTTTATATTTATATTTTTAATTTTATATTTAATTAATAAATAATACATCATTTAATATATATAACATTATTTTATTAAAAATAAATTGAATACTTTTTTTTAATTCTTTTAATCATGAAACAACTTACTTATTATTAATTTAAATAATACAATTTAATCTTTATTTTTATTAATAGTTTAATCTCTATTGTTTTATTTGCACAATAAAAAATAATATATAATGTATCCTTAAATTGTTAACAAATGATTAACATGTGAATTAAGCTAACTAATAGATCGAAGACTTAGTGTTGATACTTGGTTTGTACTTTTAATAACAATAATTACTAATTTTGAAAACAATGCAAATATTAATCATGTGCAGGCTCATAACTTATATATTGCCACTGGTCGTTGCAAATTCAAAAGAATAAATATTACATTATTTAGTTTTGAATAAAAACTAAATTATTAAATAATTAATTTAATTTACCTAAATTTTTAATTATAAAATTATATATCTTAAGTTTTCTTTAATTCTAATTAAAAATAATATTTTTTTTTATTTTTAAAAAAGTAAAAAAAATATAAAAATAAATTAAATATTAATTTAAATAAATTTTATAATAAAAACTATTTTAAATATAAATTATTTTAGTAAAATGCATATAACTAATTTAATTTGACTACATTATACAGTTTTTCACTAAATATTTTATAGACTAATGATATTATAATTTAATACAGTTCAATCCAACAAAATTATATATAACATATTCGATACGATCCACTAAATATTTCGTTGTTGTGCTAATTGATATTTACCAAATTATTAGCTTGTTCCAAAGTTTTTATATATGTAATGATTGTTGTCTTACTAATAGACTCGTCTCTTCCTCATTTGCTCTGTTTGACTTTGAGTGCTTTGCTTCTTTTGATCTGCTCTCTGATTATACCATTTCCAAATTCAGAACGCAGGGATTTCTTGCTCTTTTCACTGGTAAAATCTCTGCAGAAGTGAGGGAACAGGTTGACACAAAGATGGTAGGGAGGAAAGGAAAGCATAAAGTGTGCCAGGAGTTAGTTCTCTTTATTGATGACGTCCACACTCCCCTCTTCGCAGTTTATTTTAACAAAAAAAATAAAAAATTAATAGACAGATTAATAGTATACTATTTTTAAAAAATAATAAATTTTTAAAATATCATATAAAATATAATTTACTAAAATATAATACTAACAAATGGATCATCCCATACTTTTTAACAAAACTTTAATGTTTAATACTAATGATGGACACTTGCACGTGAATATTATACAATATATATTTTGTTTATTTATTTTATTTTTTTGTCAAATCCAATATTCATTTACGTCAATGCCGTTTGTCTACTATTTATTTTTTGTTTTTTGAGAAACAATATTTAATACTTAATATTTACAACTTGTACTAACAAGTCAATGTATTTTTCCAATATGTCACAGAATAAAAGAGTTCGACCTCACCAGGAAGAAGTACAAGTACAATAACATTTTAATATTTTGCAAATTCATAAAAGAGGGTGACAGAATAGTTTGTCCTCTCAGTAAAAACAGTTGTAAGTTGATATAAATAAAAATGACATTAAAACAGCTAACATAAAAGCAAGTCGTTGGTTTATAAATCTGTCTTCGGTGTTATTTTATAGGGAGTAGGTCCTTAAATTATAATATTTATGTTATTTAATTTTTTAAATTATAAATAATATTATTTAATTTTTTAATTAAAAAAAAAAGTTAAAATAAAACACATAATTTTAATATTTTTTTTAATCAAAATATTATTTTTAAAATAAATATTTTAATATCAAAAATAATAAATTTATACTTAATTTTTTAAATTTTTAGATTTTATAATTTAACTTTTAAATTTTTAAAATTTTATACATAAATTTTTAAACGTATATATGTATAAATTTATTTAAAAGTTTGTATATATGAATATTTATATATGTATTTTGACAATATCGTGTTTTAAACATATGTTATTTTGAATATATCTTTTTATTGGGACAAGGTGGAACGCAATTTTTGAACATGTTGAGTTTGGGATCCACTGATCATTTTACTTGTAAGTTGTTATATTGTCTTTTTCGATACGGAAAAGAAAAACAAATGTCATATGACGACGTGATTCTTTTAATATTTTGTATACTTCATAGGTGTGATTCTTTATAGGATAATTTGGTCATTTAATAATTTTTATCTCCAAACACCACCAACTCATCATTTTATTTGTTTTTATTCCAGCATTTTTAAAACTCAAAAAAGGAGATAATAGAACTTCCAGCTATTATTTTCTCATTTTTGTCGTATTATTGATGAAAATTATTAAAAAAAATATTAAAATTTGTCTTTAATCATAATATTTTTAAAAACAAATATACTAAATATATGATTTTTTTTTTAAGAAAAAAAAAATGACACTGATTAAAAATAAATGAATTAAGTGACACCTAAAAATTAACTATAAAGTAATTATAAATAAATAATTTTTTAAAATTGATATTTTCAATTAGAGCTATCAACGTGCCAAAACAATTAGAGATTTGATTTACTAAAATAAGACTCAAATTTTGTCTTAAAACATATTCAAATAAAATAAATAAAGAGAAGGCTACATTTTTTCAATAATAAATTCTAGCATATAAGTTATGTAACAGTCAAAAGCAAGTATCCTTTTTTCCATTTTATAAAATATTTACTTTTTAAATAAATAAAATATTAAAAATATTCAGCAATTGGCGACGTCCACCAAAACATATGTCATCCATCGTCCTATTTGTGGCCGACTGCCGTGAGCTACCCATTTTTCGATTTTCATGTCAAATATTGTACATTTATAAATGTCCACAACTGTTTGTTTTATTATAATTTTTCTATAATATAACTTACTGCCAATGCTAAGAAAAATAATGAGAACCGAGTCTCACTCTCCCAATTTATTATTCTGAAATTTCTTTCTCCAATGAAAAACATAGAAATAAATAATTTAAAAAAATAAAATCTTAAACATTTTACTAAACTCGTAGCCCACAACTTAACCTACATTGAACATCCACCCACCACCCACCCACCGTCATTATGACTACAAAGCTTCTTCTATGAGTACGTACATATCCATTTCACATTTCACATTTCACATCAAATTGCGTATGATTAAATTTGCCATTTTTGGAGTTGGGCAATCTCATAGGCACGTAATTTCGTGTAAATGAAAAATATCATTAGCTAAGTCATTAATTATACAGACCAATTGAAGTCATGGGTCATTAGGTTCGTGTTTTAGCCTATCATAATAGATGAAGAAAAGGACAAAATAAATAAGGACAAGGAAGAAGACCAAGACTTATTATTCTATTAGAAATAAATAAATAGATAGATAGATAGAAATAAGAAGACTAAGACTTGTTATGCTATTAGAAACTAATATTTAATAATTGTACAAGGTGTTCATCGTTTTTTTACTATAGGATTTCATCAATCAATCTCATCCCACTGTACCTTCAATTATATGATATTAGGTTAATGTTATTAGATAATTATAATATACTCTTTATATTTTAATTATTATTTATCTCTTTAAATCCTTAATATGGCATTACTTATTGATGATGGATATTATAGGATAGAAAAATGTTACAAAAGACTTTGTTACTTTTTCAATAGCTTCTAGTTTTATTGTCACAGGTCATTTAGATTAACTCATTCGAGTTATTTAATTTTTATATTATAAATAGTATTATTTGGTCTCTTAATTTTTTTTTAAAAATTACTTAAAGATAAAATACATAATTTTAACAATTTTTTAATTAAAATATTATTTTTTTAATAAATTAATTAAAAACGAATTAAAATATAGCACTTAGATAAGAAAAAGAAACATTTCCCTTTAAATATTCATTAAGCCCCCACCAAACACTGCTTTCACATGTTTGGTCAGTTTATCTGTCTTATTTATCTGTTTTAATCTCTATTTAAAAAATAATAATTGATTCAAAATAAAAATATAATAATACGTCTAAATCCAAAAATTAAAAATACATTAAATTATTAAATTTATTATAAAAACTGTAATAACATATATATAGTTGAAGAAATAAATTTTTTTATTATTTTTCTTTAGTTATTTTTGGTCTTTATTTAAGCATAATTCCTCTAATTGATAATATAATAAATCTAAAAAAAAAAAAACTTTAATGGCTTGATTTCTTTAGCTTTTGAATAGCAATAAAACGCCAAATAATAATATTAGATCTAGTGTTATAAAAAAGACATTAGATCCAGATTTAAATATGAAAAAAGAATTTACTAAAATATACCTAGTATCACTATAAATAAGATTTAGGTGGAAAAAAAAAAAAGTTATCTCACTAGATTTAAATGTGTGAGAAAAAATAAAATATTTATGTATAAATTATCTAGTTATTTAACTGATTTTATTTTTAATCTCACTAGGTAAAAAAAATGTATGTTAATTTTCTTCTAATACTAAAAAATATATGTTTATTTATAAAGAAAAAAATATATATATATTTTTTTTTTTCTAAAGAGAACTAAAAATGAAATTTTATGCATAAAAGAAAGTTATACCATATAATTAAACTAAAAATAAATCAAAGAGTAAATCCTGTTATATTTATTTAAAATAAAAATAAATTTTTTGTTGTTGATTAATATATGAAGAGAAAAGTTTCTTAAATTGTTTTGAACTTGCTTTCTCTCTTATTTTTTATCCTCTGGTGTTTAAATAATATATTTATTCAATTTATTTCATTTTTAATTCTCTCAATATATATATATATATATATATTTATTTATTTATTTACGTTATAAAAAAATAAACATATAATTTTTTCTTAATAAAATTAAAAATAAAACTTTATGTATAAAATGAATTATATCATACGATTAAACTGTTGCTATATAATTTTTTTTTTTTTTTTTTTGTTGTTGATATAACATTGTTGCTACAAAATTGGAATTTCGATCAGATTAATATTTTCCGGTTTGAAATTTCTATGTTTTTTAGATTGGGTTTTAGACTATAAAAATAATAATATTTTATTACCACTTAATGTAAATAATAATACATATATTATAATTAAATTAATTTAACTTATTATTAGTATGTGAATATTATCACACATTATTTAATTTACAAATTCAAAAAATAACTTAATATGTAATTAACATCTTAATACGTTAATCACTACTCTTATAAAGAAATCACTCTTCATGGGTTTTAGACTTTCAATAAGATCTTTAACGAAGAATCAACTTTTGTTAGAGTTTGTATGAGGTGTAATTTTTTATTAACTGTTTGTAATATACTAATACAATTAATAAATAAATAGATAAAAAAATTTAAATTTGAATTAATTTTACTTCCTACTTTAACAACTATTATCTATATATTTTACAATACAAATTAATATACAAAAATGATACAAAGAATTTTGACTCATTAATAAAACAGGTCATTGGGACAGGAATCTATACAGTTGTCACAATAATTATATTTTTTTGGCAAAATTTAATATATATAAATTAATATATATGGTATAATAAAATTAATTTGTATTAATAAAAAAATTTATAATTATTACTTTTTATATTAAATTTATATTTAATGAATAATTAATATTATTTACGTATATAATATTATTCAAAATATTATATGTATATGTGTGCATGCATGTATTCGCGTTTATCAATAAATCGCGATCGTGAATCATAAGTCATTAGTTTTAACAGAAAGAGAAGAGAAAGTAAAATCTAATTAACAGCTAGCTGACACATATAATTCAATAAAATAAAAAAAATTATATGGCAAAATTAACTTCCTTATATAAAATTTTATTTTTAGTTCTTTTAATTTTTTTCTAATAATATAAATAAATATATATTTTTTATTATTAAAAAAAATAAACATATATTTTTTTATTGATAGTTGTTAAAAATAAAATTAATTAAATAACTGAATTATTTATGTACTAAAAATAATAAAAATACGAATAAATTTTGTACGTCATAACTATATAATGTACCTTAATATTTTTATAAAAATAATATTAATTGTTGCTTAAAATGAATCATTCTTTATAAATAAAAATATTGAATGTAACCCATATAAAAGTTATTTTTCTGTCACATATAATTGTTAATTTTTTTTTATATCAAGTATTAATAAGATTCTTCTTGAGCATTTTTGTTTATTCAATAATATATTGCGAATTATATTTGTGGTGGTTAGCGCTGTTAGTATAAATTTTTTGTTAGTGATATGTTAAGCAAGATAATACTTAGAGCTGCTATAAAAATATGTTAATTAAGATTGCTCGATGATTAAGCATAATAATATATATAGCTTAGAGTTTATTTATTTATTTTTTTTATTATCAGAAATACCTAGCTGAGAGTTAGTATATAGATGTATCTAGAAACTTGATCTTGTAGCTGATATATAAGCATATACAGTAATATGCACTACTACTCTTATTTTTTGATTAAAAAAAAAATTGAAGTATAATATTTAAGAAATTAAAGATAAATTATATCTTTCACCATTTTCTGATATCACAAATTCACAATCATGGTATGGTAGTTTCAATTAATCTTTGAAATAAAAACATTGCATGTGGGACTCCCATCACTAGAACAATATTAAATATTGGGCCAAAAAAAAAAACTTACATTTTAAATAAATATTAGAATATAAAAAAGAAAGTGTCTTTAAAAATAATAATAATAATATGGTGTTTATGAGTGTGTGTATGATAAGTCGTATATCATTATTGTTAATCTTTTTAAGTTTGAGCTAGCCATGGTGCATGCGAGACTACAAATATGTATTTTGAACATTTGTGACCAACAATATGCATGGTTGTATTTACAAAGAATATATATATAGGAGAAAATTAGATATATGAATAACGTGATATATCTGAAAATTATAAAAATATGCTATATACTTATACATAAAACTTTTAATTACTTCAAATATCTGATATATATGAAAACAAATTAAAAGAGCGTTTCTATTTTTGTTGTGTATAGAACATAAATTTTTGTTTAGTATAACTGTATAATTAACTTGATTATCTGCTCCCACAAATTGTTTGGTCATTAATTTAATTAATTTGTTTGTGTAATACAACTTGAAGGGGAAAAAAAATTGAAAATTAAGGGAAGAGTAGTATATATAAAGTAGTATACGTACGTCATTGATTATAAATACAGTAAGTAGTGTAAATTAGATTCCGTGCGGTCACAAGCAAATTAATTTGTTTATTTTTTCGATCTCCCTGACTATTGCACTGTTGGGCTTTTTTGTGATCACCCTAACTTTCTGGTACGTATTTTTCATTTTTTTCCAAGCTAATTAATCTGAAGAGAGAAAAGCACTCTTAATATTTTCCCTAGCTAATGACCACTACAAAACAAATAGATGAAAAACCTGTCTTCTAAACTGATTTGTTTTAAGATTGTTGGTATAATATATAAAGACAAAACCATGTCTTCTAAACAAATTTGTTTTAAAAATGTTGTTATAATATATAAAGACAAAGAGGAAATTGATTATAGATTTGTATATTTTAAGATCAAATATTATAGAAAAAAATTGAAAGTTACACATGGATTAAAGATGGGTTAAGACTTTTATAAGTGCTGTAATTATTTAAGATGTATACTTTAGTCATTTATTTTTTAAAATATATTCCTCGTGTTCTGTAATTCTTCAAAATATATATTTTAATCCTCTATTTTTAATGGTATACCCTTATAGTAGTATAATTTTTCAAAAGTTTCAATCAAATCTAAAAAGTCTTTTTTTTAAGAGTAAATTCAAAATTTTGAAAAATAAAATACAAAAAGTAATATTTTTTTAAATGAATATTAAAAATTTAATATTTAAAATAATATAAGTAAATAAAAAATTAAATTTGAAATGGATTAAAAAAAATGAAAATAAATTTAACCTTACTTCTTTTTTTCTTTCAAAATTTTGAATTTACCCTTGAAAAAAACATATATGACTAAAATACACATTTTGAAGAATTATAGGATTTGTATAGATCATAATTCATCAAAAATATTGATAAAATTTATAAGAATTATTGGCCTCTTTACCCAATATAAACTTTGGGATTGGACATTGTTCTTACAAACTCTACAAAATAACATATTATAGCTTTAGACAGTTCATTGGACCATATGCCTATTGGCCACCATTAAATTTTTTAAGATAAGCCTTACAAAAAGATTTAAGAAAAATAACAAATATAACATCCTTAAATTTGTATATTCAAAAGCCCTTTCTCTAAAAAATTTATTTCGCCTCTCTCTAGGGTTTCTTAAGCAATGCTTATAATTTTCCAATGATGGGCCGTCTAGCAGTCTGCCAATCCTTCATTTTAGTTCTCTTTTCTTTGTTGTTTGTGTGGACTTGCTTGTTTGGTCGAATAAGGTTTGTCGGCGTTGGTTTTCTTTTGTCGTTTGTGTGGACTTTTCCTTACCATTTTAACTTTCTTTTCTCAGCCTCAATCATTAGTTGTGAGTGGGCTTCATCAATGTTGGTTTTCTTCTTCCAGAACCTGGTAGTTCTAGTGTTTTTTCGATTATTGTCTTGGGTGTCGTCGTGAGTCTTATTAGGGGCGTTTGCTTGTGCAGGAACTTTGTTGTATTAGGTGTACAAACAAATCTTATGTTAAAAAAAATGAATAACAAATTGGGTATATAATTGGGATGGGTTACTTCCTCAAGTTAAAACTGCAGGTCTAACAAGTGGTATCAAAGCTAGGGCCCAATTTGCATTAGTGGGTGCACATAATGTGGATCCTTAATTTAAATGTGGACCGTGTAGGTAGAGCACATAGCCTAAGTTTGAATTAATGATAGGCCTCTTATTGGATCATGTTGAAAATTCTGCGATATTGTTCTAGACTCATTTAAATTCTCAAGATTTTACGTGGGTTCGTTGGCCCTTTCTTACCATGTCTTTGAATTAGATGGAATATAGATGTTCGTTTGATGATGCAACTTAATAACCGGTTCATGGTATTTAGGCCCGTTTGGAGTCTAAAGTTGCAAATGTATTCTCATTTGGAGGAAGATTGTTAAATGTACAAACAAATTCTATATTGAAAAAATATAAATAACAAATTGTGTATATAATTGAGATAAACTATTCATCTTAATATGTTAATATTTTGGTTGAGAATCCTAGACCCAACATGTTGTGACTGCGACAATTCCTCTCCTCCTTTGTTTCTAATGCTGGTGGTTTCTTCTCTACTTCATAGCACGTTGGTGGGTAATGGTTGGTTTGTTTTCTACTCTATTTTTCTTTGTTTTAAGGTGCGTGTGATTTTCTGTTATGTTTTCTTTAAGTCGTGTGTAGTGGCCGGTGATGGTTGGTGGTCGGTGGTGGTTGGTGGTCTGATTTTGTCCTACAACTTTGGTTGTTTAAAAGCTTGTAGGTGGTGCAATTTTGTTTTAATTTTAGTTGTTGTTTGTGGTTGTGGTGTGTTTATTTGTGTTGTAGGCAACGTTATTTGTAGAAATATCTCAAAGGATTATGAGCTATATAGGTGATCAAATTTTGAAGAATATTAGTAGATTTGTGAGTTATTGGTTTGAGTACAAATTTATTGCATCATTTTGACAAATCATTACTGACATTGGAGGTTAGTTGGTTTAGCAAGCTTGCTTTGATTGCTTATATTTTACCACTATTGTGTCACTTTGTTCACTATTTTTTTCTTATGAATGTAGTGTTTATTTTAATGTGTTATTTTGATAATTTGATGTATATCTCAAATTTAAATTCACTACTTAATATACTTTAGAGATTTTATTAATGAGATTTTTATTATAAAAAAATAAATCCTTTTGTAATAAAAAAAAAATAGTATTCATCATGTACTTATACTATTAAAAATGTTATTTCATTTTACTGTTATCTAATTGAATACTATTTAAATTAAATTATAGTCATTTAAATTATTTTAATGTTAAAATCACTTCAATATTATTGTGTGTTAATTTTATTCTTATAAATTTTAGGTTTTTTTAATTTAATTCTCCAAAAATTTATGGTGAAAGATGGGCCATTCAATTAACTCAGAAACAGTTAGCAAAAGGTTTCCAATCCTTTCCCCGTTGTTTTGACATTCTACGTTTTTCCTCTTCATTTCTAATTTTGATTTTCTTTAAACCTAATATTTTGTAAAATTGGAGTTAATTAAAACTTTGGAGGTCAGACTATACTCCAAGTATATAACCTAAAAAATACAAAAAAAATTAAAATTTATATTTCATGAAAAGTACATAAACTATTCTAGTTTTATTAGCTTGTGGACAAGGATAACTAATAGTAAAATATCGTAACTAATTAAATTTTTATTTTATATTAAAAAATCTAAAGTTATATAAACAATAACTACTTGTATTAAATTTTCATAAAATGAAGGAGGTCATACTCATAGCATAGCAACTAGCAAGTCACTCCTCCTTACGTCCCTCTTTATATATTTTGTATTATATATATTTATTATGAGATAGGTTTTAAAGACCAATGAATTTATCCAATAATTTTAAATAGTGTTAATAATATTATAATTTAAAATTTAAAATTAATTAATAATTTTAAAAATTAAGCAAAAAATTAAATAAAATATTTATCATTAAATACGAGTAATTTAATTAACAGTTAAATATGATTATTTAAATATATTGTCCTCCAAATCATATCTCTTTATATATATGTCTTTTACAAAAAAAAAAAAAAAATGAAAATATAATTAAAGAGATAATTTATGTAATTTTTTATTGAGATAAAAAAAAAAAAGGACATTTATTTGTTTATCAGTAGTTCATTGAGTAAAAAAGTGAGAGATAATTTCCACTAAGCATATTATAGTCACATGTATAAAATGTATTGGAAAAACAATTCACCAAATTCATTCACACTTTTGATCAAAAAAAAAAAAAAATTCATTCACACTTTATTTAATAATGAAAAATAAGATAATAAGATTTGTAGTTTTTTATCTTTAATTGTATGATATGATAATATATTGTTTTTATTTGAGCGAGATGTCTATATATGAGCGTTGCCTACTAGATAATTGCACCAAACAAACTTCATATTGATTACTATTTACTAGTACTCTCGATCTCACCTAATCTCTCATACATTATATGAATTGTTTCTTCTTCTTCTTCTTCTTCAATGGCTGCAATTCCCCAACAAGTTACTAATTCCCCTGTTATTCCATCACCCAATGATAAGATGGTTTCTGTGAAAGCCTTAGCTGAATCTCGTGCCTTCAATGGAGTTCCTTCCAATTATATCTCCAAAAGTTATATTGACCAAAATAACCTTGTCAAGGTGGACATAGATGAAGCAATATTTCCCATAATTGATTTTTCCCACCTTAACTCTCCAGATCCGGATCAGCGGTTGAAGGCCATAAGTGACCTTTCCAAAGCCTGTGAAGAATGGGGCTTCTTCATTGTAACATATTTATATTTTTTCGCGTTTTTCATTTTAATTAAAAATATCATCCATACATGCATGCCATAGTATCATTAAATAAGTAGATTTTGTAAGCTTCATATAAATTACAATTTTAATTTTTAATAAAAAGCTGAGAATTAACTGAAAAACAATGATTAATTAGTAATCGGTTGGACTCATTTTGTAATGAATTTTGCTTTCAAGTTATGTTTTATTATATTAATTGAAAGTAATTTTCTGTTTTATAGTTGATTTTTTTTTTATTAAGAAAATAGAACTTTGTTAGGTATTAACTAGCTAATATATATATTTTTTTAAAACTATAGTGCGAAAACAAAAAATAGGAAACATTTTGGTAATTAAAAGTATGTTATGTTTTTATTTTATATTTAATACTCAGTTTATTTGTATAAAAAAGACGGAGGTCATATTCTAAGTGAAAAAGGTGGTGTTAGTATATGATTTGAAATTTAATTATGCAAGTTTATAAATTTTGAAATACGAATACAAAAAATAAATTTTGAAAGCTCATTTTTATCATGTTAAGTAGTTAGGCTAAAAAATGGAACTCAATTCCAATAAAAATGATAACAAAACTATTTATCAAAGAATTAAATTTAAAAACTTGAGTTTTAACATTAAAAAAAAAATAACACGATACAAAATGAGCCCAAATGTTTGATTTCGTCTTTTATGTATGTAGTAAAAGTAGGTTTATATAAGCTATTGTTTGAATAGTATCAAGAATTCATGAATGATGAAGATTTTTAGATCGAGAGACTGTTTTTATAAATGGTTATTATTATTATTATTATTTTACATTTGCATAAACATATACATATACATATACATATAGATATGATGAGTTATTAACAAATGGTTAAATAAGAATTATAAATTATGAAAGAATGATGAATTATGAACTATTTTGGCATACATGCAGCTCATCAACCATGGTATTTGTGAGGAATTGTTAAATGGAACGATAGATGGTTGTAAAGGTTTTTTTGAACTTTCTGAGGATGAAAAAGGGGAATATGTTGATAATAACATTGGTATTAAACAACCAATTAAATATGGTACTAGTATGAATACTACAGTTGACAAGGTGCTATTCTGGAGGGATTATTTCAAGGCTATTGTGCACCCTCAATTTCATTTCCCCAATAAACCCTCCGGTTTTAGGTAGGTATATATGTACATTGGATAACTAGATTATTTATGCGTGTCTAGGAATGATTTGATTTTTTTATTTTATAAAAATAAATACTGCAGAGAAATTTCAAATGAATATTGCAAAAGAACACGAGCAGTGAGCGAAAAGTTGGTAGAAAGAATATCTGAGAGTTTGGGGTTGGAAGGCAACTACATAAAGAAAGCAATGAATATGGAAATGAGTTCTGAAATATTTGTGGCAAATTTGTACCCTCCATGTCCACAACCACATTTAACAATGGGCTTGGCTCCTCATTCAGATCCTTTTCTTCTAACCCTTCTCACAAATAATGGCGTTGATGGCCTTCAACTCGAACATAATGGTAAATGGATCGATGTCACTTGTACACCAATTAACTCCTATTATGGTCAATGTTGGTGATCAGCTTGAGGTATATATAATATATCCCGAGTTACATATATTTCTTTCTAATTAAATTAATACAACTAGCTAGCTAGATCTATGTATATATGCATGCAGTCATTTTCTATTAAGATTATTTAAGTAGTGTTATTATTTTTGTTTTTTCTTGTCAGATTTTAAGTAATGGAAAGTTTAAGAGTGTTGTGCATCGAGTTGTTGTCAACAACAAGACAACAAGGATTTCTTTAGCTATGGAATATGGACCATCACTTGAAGCATTTGTATCTCCAATTCCAAAATTAGTTGACAATGAAACTCATCCACCAATATACCTTGGAAAGAAATACATGGATTACTTGCAACTTTTAATTGACTACAAGATGTATAGGAAATCTTTCTTAGATCAGCTAAGAATTTAATACACTGCATAACATTTCCAATTTGATATATAATAAGACAATTAATGTTGTATTTTCTGTTGCTTGTACCAACCAATAATTTGTTTCTTACCCATATGGAATAAAATATCCTTCGTATTATGTTTATAAATTTTAATTTTTTTAATTTAATATTTATTCCTAGAAAAGTTATGTGTGACTTTATTTTATTCGGAATTATGTTCTGTAAAAATTGAAAAAAAAAAAAACAAATATGAAATTTAAATCCGATTAGAAAGTATTTTTCTTTAAAGAATATTTAAGATTCCACATTTTGTAAGTAACTCATATAAAAAATAAAATAAAAAAAATCTTTTTTTATGCCTAAAAAATCTTAATAAACATATCTTATTAATAAATGATTTTTTTTTTTATAATAAAGCTGACAGATTTCATTTCAGCATCAACCAAAAATACAACAAAATATACGGTCCAATTTTTCAGATAAAGATACAATTAAAAAGTTAAAACTATTAACAATTAATAAATGATTAAAAATAAAATAATACTCATGGTAGTCCAATCGTGTAAAATCACGGTGCGATTTGAACAAAATCGTAACCTTTTTAGCTCTTTTTTTTTTTTTTTCTTTTTCTTTCACAGAGTAATTAATATATTTTTATGAATAATTAATAATAAGTCTTAATTTACTTTTTTAAAAAAATAAGTAAGAAATTTATAAATATGATTAAAAATATAATTTTTAAATTTTATGAATTATCTTAAATTTTGTAAGTAACTTTCTTAAAAAAAGAAAAAGAATAATTACAAGCATACTTAATTAAAAATCAATTTAAAAAAAATAAAAATAAAAATAAAAAATCATAATTATAAGTTAATTTAATTCTTAATTTAGTCTCTTTTGTTGTTTTACAAGGTTTTTGTGTTTATACCTTGTTTCGTTTCTCCTTATAACTATGAAACTCAATTTATTATCATTTTTAGATTTGCTTATTATTTAAGATATTATTCATGATTGCTTTCTTTCTTTTTTGGTACTTTTAAGTGTATTTTGTTTGGATATTAATCAAATATTTTTATTTAAATAAAATAAAAATTCAAAATTAAGACAAAATTTACCTATTTTGTTTTGAATATAAATACTGTGTCAACATTTTAACATATAAAATAAATCTTTTTTTATATAATGTAACATATATAATAATTTAAACCACTTTTAGTTTTTATTCTTATTTACCTTTTCAACTAGGATTAATGTAGGCCATGCTCACTTAAATTTCATGGCACCTATGAGGTATTGTTTTTAAGCATAACATTAACGTGCAGTTTAAAAATAAATATAAGTATTACTATAGTTTAGTTAACATTTTGGGATCAAAATAGGGCCAATTTTGAAAATAAATAAATATAACAATTAATGATATTAATAAATCATTTTAATAATAAAATAATATAAAGTAATAATGTGGATGTAATAATAATTTCAAATTTGAATTTAATGAATAACTACTAAAATTAAAAAGAAAAAATTAAATCAAATAAAAATACATATTTGTTGTTGAACGAACTCAAATTAATTGAAAATGATTTGTTAAGATCGTTTGTGAAAATCATTTATATCTAGAGCAACTACCATTAAAATATTCATAGTTTTTATGAACTTTGCCATATAAAACTTTCATCAATTAAGCTAAAAAATTTGTATCTCATCTAAAAAAAAAACTTTTAAAAGAGGAAAAAATTATTTAAATAAAATAAAATATAATACAATAGATTAATATACAAAGAAAGTGGCTTTATAAGTGACAAAGAGATCCACATTTTTTTTTAAATGTTAAAAATATTATTTTATATTATTTAAAGATAATATTAATTAAAGATTTTAAATAAACATGAATATTAATATTATTATTATTGATTAAATTTTTTAAATTAAAAATCTCATGAACTTTCACAATTGTACAGTCATGTACCAAAATGTAATATAGATAATTAGGCTCTTTAAATTACCTTAAAAAAACTAATTACATAACATATTCATTACTTATATATATATATATATAATTTTTTTAAATTCTTTTATACACCGTACTCTAAAAATATATATATATATAACACATTGAAAAATATGGTGTATAGTGTATATATTTTTCACAGTATAAAAATATTTTTTAAAGTTAAAAAAAAAATAGATTAATTGAATCATATTAAAAAAATTATAAAAATAGTACGAGGGTTTAAAAAACACTAATTTTGTGTCTACGTGCTTTATTATGTTTTAGTACCCTCCGGTCGGATTCGGTCCGGTCCGGTCCACGATTCTCCAGTTTTAAACCTTCTGTCTCCGTGGGTCTCAGTTTCTCCTCTCTTCACGCTTCTTTGTATCCATATCTGTCATCTCTGTCGCTACACGCCATGTCCATCTTCCTTAGAGCTTCTCCACTCATTTCTCTCCGCCTTAAATCTTCACCTACCCTTTTATTCCCATCATATCTCAGACCATTATTCTCAAAGGCGCTTTTCCACAACACTACTTTTGCTTTCTCTCCTTCAGCTTCAGTTTTATCTTCTTCAATTCCCGCTCCAACTCCTCCCCATGCTTGTTCTTCCTCTTCCACTGAAGCCCTAATTCCCAACCCTGGTCCCTCAATTTCCCTTAAGGAAACTTTCGATTGGGTTAGCCGAACTGATTTTTGCGGCAACCTGTCCGTTAACGATGTTGGTAAAAAGGTCCGTCTCTGTGGGTGGGTCGCTCTCCATCGGGTCCATGGTGGTCTCACTTTCCTCAACCTCAGAGACCATTCCGGCATTGTCCAGGTATGCTCCACAAATGTTTGGATTTTTCCGGGAGAATTTTGAAAACGAATATTTTTCAAAAAAGTGCAAAGTAAATTCAAATCTTTATGTTTTTTTTTACTATTTATATTTAATCACTTTTTGTTGGATAACTGTAAGGTGGCTACTCTTCCTGATGAGTTTCCTGAGGCACATTCAATTGTTAATGAATTGAGACTTGAGTATGTGATTGCTGTGGAAGGTGTTGCTAGGTTGCGACCTACTGAGGCAATCAATAAAAGAATGAAAACCGGTTCCATAGAGGTATATTTGATGAGTTTCTGCTTTTGTATGTAAAATGTTTGTATCCTTTGGCTCCATTAATGTTTTTTGTGGTGAGGTAGGTGGCAGCACAGCATGTTCAAGTGCTCAATGCTGTTAAAACAAAATTGCCCTTCTTGATTACAACATCCGATGAAGCCAAAGATGCGGTTAAAGAGGAGATACGTCTAAGGTATTTGACGTTGGCTAGTTGTCATGCTATGTGTCTAGTTGTCAAGTGTCTCTTAATATTCGTTTTCTTCCGTTTCTCACATGCAATTCTAAAAACATTGTTTTATTCATGTTTTTTGGTGTTTTATCATAAAATTAAGGATCAAACTGTATTTGACAGATATCGGTGCCTTGACCTGCGTCGGCAACAGATGAGTGGCAACATAACACTGCGTCATAATGTTGTGAAACTGATTCGAAGATATTTAGAGGACGTACACAGTTTTGTGGAGGTGCAATCCCTGTGAATCATTTATTCTTGATACTTTGCTGTGAATTATTTAACTGCTGTTTAAATCATTTATTGTCATTCTGTTTTTCCAAGTTGAACTTTTTTTGGTGTGTGTGTTTTGACCCAATTTTTTCTCGTGGTTATATAAGGTAGATCGAGACTCCAATACTCTCTAGATCTACTCCAGAAGGTGCCAGGGATTATTTGGTTCCCTCGAGGATTCAGGTGCTTTACGTTTATGCATTTGCAGTTTACATTACGTCTCATTCTTTAAGCTGCTCTGCTTAGCACATCTTATAACCAAGCTGCTTAGATTCACTCCATATGGCATTATGCATTATTTATTATTCCCGTGGTTACGTTCTCAATTTTGGTGCTGAGATCTGCATTTTTAACTCTATTAAGTTATGTGAATTTTATTGCATTGTATGATTATAACTCTTGATTTAAGAATTTATTTGGTCAAGTTACCTGCAGATCTGATTTGGTCTCATGTTTAATTTAAAGCCAGGAACATTTTATGCACTGCCTCAAAGTCCACAACTGTTCAAGCAAATGCTAATGGTGTCTGGTTTTGATAAATACTACCAAATAGCAAGGTAAAGTGCACTCACTTTCTAGGCTTGATCTGGTTCAATTATTAACTATTGAAAACCTTAGTCCAGATCTCTCAGAGCTACTGTTTCTTTCTAATAACCATTGCTATGATATGCTTTGCTTTTCATTCTTTTCTTGCCCTTTCATTCTTTTCTTGCTGTCAGTGACAAGAGAAAGAGATTTTGTTTTTCTTTCTTTTACAGCAATTGTGATTCATGTCCAACTTAATGTTTCTTTTCTTGCAGATGCTTTAGAGATGAAGATCTAAGAGCAGACAGACAACCTGAATTTACACAGCTCGATATGGAACTTGCCTTCACTCCTTTGGAGGAAATGTTGAGGCTTAATGAGGAGTTAATCAGGAAGGTCGGTATATCTTTTCAAGAGTTTAAAATTAACATGATTTATCAAATGGCTTTTACTATTTCTTGACATTTATATCCATCTTATTTCTCTTTAATTAAATGCACAGAGACTATTATCTAAAGTCGTGCCATCTTCTAACTTTTTAATTTTATTTGCTAGGACATGGCTTCTTCTTGTCTTTATACCACGATTTTTCCAAGTTCAAAAGGTTTTTAGAGTGTAATGCAAGTTTTTATAACTTTTCTTACATTTTTGGCTGGAGTTGAAGATACAGCTTGTTATCTCAAATATCTGCTTACCGTGATTTAAAAGTTATTTTATGTGGTACAGGTTTTTATCGAGATTAAAGGTGTAGATCTACCAAATCCTTTCCCAAGGCTTACCTATGCAGAGGCAATGAACCGATATGGTTCAGACAGGCCTGATATGAGATTTGATCTTGAGTTGAAAGATGTAATTATCTCACCCTTGATTCCTAAATTTAGACTCACGAGGACTTAATTGCATATTTTAGATGATCATTGATCTTCAATCAGTCAATGTGGAACTAATATATTATTTTCTGGTATTCAGTTAGCACTAACAAAAAACCTTTATTCCCCTTTGATGGGAAACAAAGTTGTATAAGAAGAAAGATAACATTTATGGAGTTTGACATAAGATCCAACTAGGAAGCTGATAAATAAGAAAACAGCAAAGAGATGATATACCAACAGTCTAGACCAAGCAACCGAAAACAGGACTTCCATGAAATGGAAACTTTGAACATTTTTTTATATAAAAGTTGCAAACTTTGAACATCAAGCTTTGAAAAACAGGACTTCCATGAAATGGAAACTTTGAACATTTTTTTATAAAAAAGTTGCAAACTTTGAACATCAAGCTTTGAATCACACTTTCATCTTTGAATCACTTTACAAGATTACAAGTTTAATTTGCTTGCATTTTGCTTCACTTGCTGTGCCTGACTGGTTTTTTAGTTTTTATTTCTAAAATTGTTCTTTTGTAAGTACGAATGGTGACTAAACTTGTTATATTATAAACAATTGTTAATGAAAGCTTATTCATTGGAACTCTAGGTTTCAGATATATTTTCAGATTCCAACTTCAAGGTTTTCTCAGATGCAATGAAAAGTGGGGGAATAATCAAAGTACTTTGTGTGCGTATGGGTGCTAAACACTATTCAAACACAGCTCTCAAGAAAGGTGATATTTACAATGAAGCAATAAAATCTGGAGCGAAGGGTTTGCCTTTTCTGAAGGTCTTAAATGATGGTACTTTCCCCTCCCCCCCCAAAAAAAAATTTAATAGAAAAACAATAACGAAGCATGGAATATATTTTGTTCCAATTTTCTTATATGTTGGTCTGATATCTTTTATAGGAGAAATTGAGGGGATTCCTACTCTAGTATCTAGTTTGGATTCAACAAGAAAGGAGCAATTCGTCATGTGTTGCTCTGCACAACCTGATGATCTTATCTTGTTCGCAGTGGGTAATCATGCATCAGTTAATAAAACTCTTGGTCGACTTAGGTCATTCGTAGCACATGAGCTTGGCTTAGTGGATAATGTAAGCTTGCAAACCTAATACGAATAGATTTAGTCGTTTTTATACTTAATATTTGAGATTCTTTTTCTTTTTGGTTTTTGTGTATGGTATAGTCCAGGCATTCAATTCTGTGGGTGACCGACTTTCCAATGTTTGAGTGGAATGATGCAGAACAGAGGCTTGAGGTCCGTCTTTTGTTTGAATTACAACCTCTGCAATTATAATGAAATAAGCGATACATTGTATTCATCAGAAACTTCACAATGTTTACTTTCAGTGATGGCATACTGAATTGTGACAAATTATTTGACTTAGAAATTAGGACTTCTTTAAAGAAATGAAACTGACAACAAATGACTAGAAAAGTAATTACAATTTATGTTAGTTCTGTTCATACGTTTTACTTATTAATGTTTTTTTTAATAGTGTTATATATCCTCATTGCACCACTTTTTGCAGGCCTTACATCATCCCTTTACTGCTCCTAACCCTGAAGACATGAATGATCTTTCATCTGCTCGTGCCCTAGCTTATGACATGATTTACAATGGGGTAGAGGTAAAATATTCTGCCCTCCTGCAATTGTCTGTCTGAATTTGTTTTTTCTTTACTTTTGATAAAGCAATTCCTAATGCTGCTAGATTGGTGGGGGAAGTTTAAGAATTTATAAGCGTGAGGTCCAACAGAAAGTTCTGGAAATTGTTGGTATCTCCTCTGAAGAGGTTAGCAGACACTGTCATTTATTTGATATGTGATTTGGCCAAAGACATCTTATGTTCTCTGGTTTTACATAATCTGTATCTTTTAACTCAGCAGTGGTATTCATATGTTCTATCCACGTACATGGATAATGCTTTGTCTACAGGCTGAATCGAAGTTTGGATATCTTCTGGAGGCACTAGACATGGGTGCTCCTCCACATGGTACTGAATCTATTCCTTGTCCATTTGTCATCATTTTAAGCAGCTTGATTCCTTGTGTGTCTATATGTGATGACTTATCCTGATAAAGAATTGATAAAAGCCTTTTATCCTGAATTATGGAACATCTTCCTTTATATATCCATTTAGTACTTGTTTTAAGGTAGTAATGCTGTAGTTTTTTTTAATTAAAAAAAAATGTTCTCTTGCAGGCGGAATTGCTTATGGATTGGATAGATTAGTCATGTTGTTGGCCGGTGCTAATTCCATCAGAGATGTCATAGCCTTCCCAAAGACAACAACTGCGCAATGTGCCCTCACTCGTGCACCATCGGAGGTTGATCCTCAGCAGCTAAAAGACTTGTCTTCTCATGTTCGCTGATTCACACGTTCAATTAATTTATAAATGCTTCTTACTTAGTCTAAAGCAGTCATTTTTATATTGTACAATAATCAATTTTTCTCGTTAAACAATCCCAAGTTTCTATTTGCTTTATCTTTTTGTTTATTATACTAGAACCATTCGCATTCTTAGCCTGCCAAAAGTGACATCTTCAATTTTGATCAAACTCTTGAATTATTTATAATAAGCATGACTTGTTTCACAATTTATCATAATTTCCATAAATTTTCATCTAGTTGATGAGAGTATCATATCTTAACTTTGATTTTTCCTCCAAAAATCAACAACTCCTCCCATTACGTTTACCTAAAAAAATATTTTATAAAAATATAAAAAATAATACCACTAAAATTTATAATAACAAAAATAACACCTTAATAACATTGAATGGTATTGTACGATTACTAACACTAAATGGGTTTAAATTATTGAAAGCTTTTTTTTTTAAGAGAAAATATATGATTTGAATATAATGGGTATTTTTTTTGTTGTTACAAATTTTAACGGGTGTTATATTTGTTATTTTTCCTAAATATTTGAATGGTGTTAGACAATGATTAATACTAAAAGGGTCTAAATTATTGAAAGTTTTTTTTTTAAAGAAAAAATATGTGATTTGAATATAATTAGTGTTTTTTTTTTTTGTTACAAATTTTAACGAGTGTTATATTTGTTATTTTTTCTAAATATCTTCACTTATATTTTATTTATGGTGTCACATAACTTTTTACATATCTAATAATAATTAAATTAAAATAATTAGCTTAAATTAAACTTACGTGCACCATGAAAATAATTTTTTTATAATAAAAAAAACTAGTTTTATGATACAACTTTTAAAAAATTAAGAATTAAAGTCCACGTTTCAAGGGACCTTGGCAACCTCTTTTTTTGTTTTCCCCCCCGGTACATATCTACAGTGGGTAGTTTTTATGTAAATTTTCGCAGGCTTCTCCTATTACAAATTAGAGTCGAAAATGCTTATAAAAAATTTTCAAAAAAAAAAAAAAAAAAAAGGATATATTTTACACTGGATTTAGCCCGGTAAGGAAATTAATAGAAATACGTAGAAACAAGTAACAGATTTAGAATGAAATCTATTAAAACCTTTTTGGAAAAATAATAAAAATAATATCTTATGTTGAGATCATATATTTTTATGATTAAAAAATGACTTTTACATTATTTTTTTAAACGTCAGTTCATTTGAATGTTCACTAAATTAAATTACGGTAATTTAAATACGTTCAATATTAAAAGGCTCAATGTTATTGAGGTACTAATTTTGTTATTATAATTTTTTTTTTATAATTTTTCAACCTTTTTTAAGGTCATTGTTTTTTATTAATTACCTTTCATATTTATGTTCAAATTCAGTGTAATTTTGTTCCAAATTAGTCTGTCTCTATCATTTTTTAAGGTCTGAAGATGTTACCTTTTTTGTTATACAGGTTGTTATAGAACATCAATGGTTCTGTAAACAAAAACACTTGCCACTGTAAGAAGGTTATCTTATGAGTTAAACAACAGAGGTTATCCTGATAAAATACTTGTCTTAATTATGTCTCTTGTCCCTTATAGCAATTCTTAATTAAACAGGAATCACTTTGTTTATAAGAAGGAACCAAACCAATGTAATTTTACGCATTTTAATTTCATATAAACTTGTCAATTGCCTAAAGTGTGTAATGATATATGCTCATTGCATAATCTTAAACCGTGTTAGTTCAAACCTATCCTTATATAAGTGTGTTTTCGTGTGTAATGATCGTATAAAAACTATTTTGAATGGTTATTTAACCTAATTGTCAAAACTAAAGTCCCAATTAAGAGACTAGCTAATTAAGAACATATGTGATTATATTTTCTCTAGTACTATTGATGACTAAGAAACGAGTAAATTTTGTTAAGAATGTTTAATTATTCATGAAATCTATACCAAATATGTTGAGAACAAAAAGATACTAAATATCTCCAAAACAAGCATATTAGTAAATAGAGGTAAAAAAAAAAAAATTGGACAGCATATGAAGGAGGGATGGTTACATTTGACAAATGTATCACATAACACTCTCTTGTATAGAAACTCCCCTATAAATTGACACACAATTTCCTTTTGTCAAACACATTATAAATCTCTCTATTCCTCATTCCTTGTAAGCAAAATCTAACAATAATAATAATAATTATTTTCAGTAGCTTCCAATATTTAAAAATGCAAAACAAGAGAGTTAGCAAAGGTCGGCAAAGAGTGGCCATGGTAAAGATGAGCAATGACAGCAATCTCCAAGTAACATTTTCGAAACGGAGGTCTGGTCTGTTTAAGAAAGCAAGTGAGCTTTGCACACTTTGTGGTGCTGAAATTGTTGTGATTGTTTTCTCACCAGGCAAAAAGGTATTTTCGTTTGGCCATCCAAGTGTTGATGGTCTTATTGATAGATACTTCACTAGAAATCCCCTTCCACCAACCAACACAGGAACTATACAACTAATTGAGGCACATAGAAATGCCAGCGTGCGAGAGCTCAATGTGCAACTTACACAGGCTACTAATCAGTTGGAGATTGAGAAGAAGCATGCCGAAGAGTTAAATCAAATGAGGAAAACAAGGACAAGTTCAATGTTGGTGGGAGAATCCAATTGAAGAGCTTGACATGTCACAACTTCAACAATTGAAGTCTGCTCTTGAGGAACTTAAGAGGACAGTGGCTAAACAGGCTGATAGCCTTATGCTTCAGAATTCAAATCCTGCTAATTTTTATGCCCATCACCCAGTTATGCCTAATGGGATTGGGATGCCTCCCCTTCCTTATACTTCTCTTACCCATGGCCGTGGCTTTTACTGATTTTTTATATAAAATATGTACAGCAGCCACATAAAAAAAAAAAAAGTAATCCACACACTAGTGGATTTTTCTTTTGCTAGTCCACACTCCATATACTAATGGATTTTATTTTTCTTTGAGAGAGTCCTACAATTGTTATTGTTTTAGGATCGATTTTTCTCAGCTGTTTCATTTCAATAAAGGCTGCTGTTCTGCTTGCTTTGATTATATGATTTTTATAAATCACTGTTACATGTTACATGTATTAGAGAAAATTTAAAATGATTTAATTATAAAGCAAAACTTGATTATAATTTTAAGAAGAAGAGATGAGAAACTGCCAAGAGGGAAGATATAGCAATTCATCACCAAGGTTGCATACATGGTTGATTATGAGTTGGGAATTAACTTGGTAAGTTGGTATACTATTCTTAAAATGAAACACTTGACGCTGGTCCTGCCACATTAACATCAAATTCACTTCAATATGTTAACGATTTGAATTTGAGTATGTTAAGTGCGATTTTGTCTGAATTTGAGTATGTTTATCAGTATGCAAATGAGTTACAAATACATTAAAAAATATGAAGAGTAAATTAAGTATATAGTTAGAATGAGTTAACATGGTGTTAAGTTAGGGCCTAATTTTTTTTTTCTTCATATAAGCATACATAAGTTATGTTCCTAAAGTGAAATTGAACCCGTATAGATACCACACTTGATCTAAGTCCGAATGAATGGTGTATTCTTTGTTGGATCGTGATAAGCATTCTGCAATAATGTTCTAAACTCATTTTAATCCTTGGTATTGAGACATAATTGGAGTCTTAAGGGACTAAATTTGTTCTTGATCAAAGGAAAATTGCTACGTGTGCGAATAAATTCTACATTGGAAAATATATAAAGAAAATTGAATATATAGTTGAACGGGAGACTCCAACTCAAGCTCAACAGATTCCTTGCTACAAGTGTGTAACTTGGTTTGTATAAAAAAAATGAAATGTTTGTCAATTCTTGTGAAAATATTTAGATTATTAAAAGATAAAAATAAATTAATATTTTATGAATTGTCTTAAAAGGATAAAGAAACAAGGATACGATGTTTCATGTTTCTTATGACTCAGGATGCAACTCCAACTATCAAAAGGAGAAACTTGAGGATACATAGGAACATTATTGCTCATTTCATTGATAAAATATGAACAATATATTTTCCTTACCATTTCATATTAGCTTCATATTCTCCATTTAAAAGCATTTTGATAATATCTCATGTAGCCTCCAAATGTTACAAACGTCTTTAACCCTTTTTTATTTATCAAGAATAATATGACCTCTATTATTGTTATCTTACCATTGTCACTTTTAATATGTGTAATAAATTTAGTGAAGAAAATTTAAGTATGTAGGCTTTAGAGAATATAAGACAATATATATACTTTACAAATTCACGGGATACTTATCAAATATCAATTAATCATTCGATCCACGTATGAGATACAAACAAATATGTAGAACACCTTACGTTGCATGAGACGATACGTGTAATCGAATATTAATATTAGATAAAATTGATATATTACAGATATTGTTAGATTTAATTTATTTCTATTATGCATATATAATATTAGATATGATATCCTAATTTATGTTTTAATTGTTTTTCCATGTAAGTTAGGGCAATGTATCTGTAGAAATAGTACCAAAAATGGGATAACTCCAAACTTAATCAAATTCTGGATATATTTGAGCATATAGAAACTCATTAATAAAGATGTATAGTTGTAATATGCAGAGCAATACAAAACAACGTAAAGTCTTCATAAAGGTTAATTTTGCATCCCAAATTGAGGCACATTCATTATTCACGGCAGTTTCTTCAATATTAAATATATAAATTAAATTACAAAATTAAGTGGTGAAACAAAAAGGCTACAGTTGGGAAGGTTTATTTATTTATTTTTCCAAATAAAAATATTCGAACATGTAACTTAAAATAAAATAATAACAAGTATATTATTAGACCACTAGGTGAAACATTATAGGGTGTGTTTATTAATCAGGAAAGAAAATTGGAGAAAAATAAGTAGGTATTATTATATTATTTACTTCCTAAAAATATGGTGAAAATAGAATAAAGATTTCACAAATTTAAAAGTCATTTCTATTGATTGTTTCTTTAGTATTAATTCATTTCCCAAATTCATAAAATATAAATTATAAAATTATCCTTTATTTTAATATTTTATTTTGTATTTTTGATAATATTTTTAAAATATACTTAAGTATATTAATTTTTTTTTTTCCAATTTTTTGCAGTTCTTTAGGAAATACAAATAAATGAAATGAATTGTACACCCCTTTTTCTCACCATTCGATTTCATTTTTATTCACATTCCATTTAATTTCAATTACATATTAGTAAAGCCAAAAAAAAAAAAAAATTTTCTTTTACAAAAATGCTCGTCTCCATAATTATTGTGTTTCAATGTAGACACTTGTAAATGTGGTTGATAAATATAAAAGGTCAAACACTTCATCTAATTTCATTACGATATAATTAGTATTAATTAATTATCATACATTAAGATATAAAGATTCTATAACTCCCAAGAAATCTTTGATTAATTTTACACAATAATATAACATTAAGACTCCATATATGGGACAATAATAATAATTAATAATATAGATTAGTGCTAGTGAAAAGATTAAGGGCTATAAAAGCCTCACACCATGTAATTCCCTCCAACAACCTCAAGTAAATTTCTCATCAATCTCTTATATTTTAGCTATAGCTATGGTGATGAAGAAGAAGCTTAATCCAATTAGCCAAGGAAGAAAAAAGATTGAAATGACCAAAATTACAAAGAAAAGTAATTTACAAGTTACATTTTCTAAACGTAGATCTGGGCTATTCAAGAAGAGTAGTGAGCTTTGTACACTTTGTGGAGTTGAAATTGCAATAATAGTATTCTCTCCGGCACATAAGCCCTTTTGTTTTGGCCACCCTGAAGTTGAATCAACCATTGATCGATTCTAATCAGTCAAAATACTACTACTAATTTTGGCCAATTACTATATGAGCCTTTTCGTCGAAAGGAGAAAAATAATACTAATGAATTAAACAAAGAATTTACTGATCTTGTTAATCAATTAGAAGCTGAGAAAAAGAGAGGGGAAGAACTTGATAATTTGAGAAAAGCTAGTAGGAATTTGTGTTGGTGGGAAGCCCCAATTGATGAGCTTAGCTTGGTTGAACTTCAGCAATTGAAGACATATTTGGAGGAATTGAAGAACAATGTGACAATACAAGGTTACAAGATTATGAATCAATTATCAACAGTTACTAATAATTCTTCTCAATTTTTTATGATGAGTGGACTTCAAAATGGTGATTCTATAATTTTTTAGAGCAAATTAATTAGCTTTTTTTTTTTCCTTTATTTTGATTGAAACGTATGATTTTGATAGCATCTTGCTGAGAATAAATATGTATGAGTTGTTACTTCACTTTAATCTAGTTTTAATGTTTTTAATTAGAATTTTTCAGTTACTATTGAATATGAAAATTAATTATTGTAAGCATGTCTACCACAATTGTGCATCAGTATGCTAATATATATTTTATCATTATTATTATTCGTAAAGAGGCTGTTTGAAATAGGTGAAAATCGAATCTTTTTGCAATTTGGTCTCAATTGGCCAATAATATTTTGATCTACAAATTAATTTTGCCCCACCAAACACACCATCACAATTCACAGCACAAAAAGCTGATGATGGCCTGCCGGGCTGCCACTACTGATGTCCATTATGTATCCCACCGCCTTTCTTTGCACACTCTATGTGGTTTGGGCCATAGCTTGAAAAGAAATTTCAAGCAAGCCCATTCTTAATGAGCCTCTCATTTGTCTTTTTCTTTTTTCATGTTAATTGATAAAAATTTCTTTAACTTAAACAACCACCACATGTTTACTATCCTCGTTTAAGAGCAAGTGAACGTAATAATATGTATAATTATTAATTAAAAATGTGAGTGTTTTATGCTATATTCCGCATTATGTATAATAGTATATGTTATTTATGAAAAAGAGTATAACTTTGAATCCCATCAATTTATAAGAAGAATTTAAATAAAATAAAAAATATTAACAATTACTTTATTAATGATGACCCTAGTAATACAAATTTTTTTTTTTTTACACTAGACAACCATCATTATTATTTTATTAATTTAATAAACTATTTTTTACTTAAAATAACATATTTAGTTAATTACCATTTTTTAATTGGTGACCGGTAAACTCGATAAATAAATAAATTTATGACAATTAACATCGTGAATTATCATCCCACTCAAGCGATTTGAGTGATTTGGTCTATACCGCTCGTTCTCTTACGACTTACCTAGTCAAACTTAAGTGAATTGCATGTACTTATAACGATCTTATATCCACGCATATATCAATATTAGTTTTGGACGGTGATTGCATTATTAAAATTATTTATTTTAAAAAAATTACTTAAATTAATATGTTATTTATAAATAATTTTTTAAGTAATATATTTATTTTTATCTTATATTTTATATTAATATTTTAATTTTAATATTTAATGTAAAATATTGATGTTAATTTTAAAAAACATGAACAATGGTTTATTATATTTGATAAGTATATATTTGTGTAGATTATTGAGTAAAAATTGATATTATTTCACAATTATTTATTTAAAAATATATATTTAAACATGATTTTTTAAAATTGTATAGGATAACTTTATTTTTTTTTGGTATATAGGAGAAATCAATTTATAAAAAGTATATTTATTATAAGGACATCTTGATATTTATTAATATAATAAAAAATAACAAAAATAAAAAAACTGAAGAATAATTACAATGTATATAATATAGCTAACAAAATAACTAAGTTACGTAATAAAATTATCAAAATAATTATTAATGATAAATACATTTAATAGTAAAAAAAAAAAAAGATGGCAAAATGTGGAGAAATTGTTGGAGAATAATCATTCTCTATTCATGCTGAGGAATTTTATATACAGTAATAGAAATAATTAATTAATCAATTAAAAGTCATAAGCACAAAAAAACAAAAAATTAGAGTTAAACACAAAAAAACAAAAAATAAATTATTAAAAAATAATAGTTCTAATTTATTTATTTTGTTATATTATTATATTACATTATTTAATATTAATATTTTTAGCATTTAAATCTATCCATCTTTTTTAACTAATTTTTTTTACTTGTATGCAATTTCAATATGAAGTTTTCATATTAAAATTGATTAGACATTAATTTTTACGATAAAATTTTAAATTATTTATTATTATATTTTGTAATATTTTCTTTTTAACTAATTTTATGTGTGTGATTATTTAGGCTTTTTATTTTTTAAATACTTGTGTATTAATAGTATGTGTAATAAAATCATTAAAATTTGTGCTAATTTGAGTGATTTTATTTATGTTTGAATTAAGCTCAAGATCACATTTGTTGCTTTTGAATTAAATTTAATTAGAGTTAAAATATGCCTATTCACAAATTGAGTTAATTTGAACCGGGTGAATTTGTTACAAACCACACGAATTTTCATACCTGTAAGAAAGGCGGAAAGCCACAAAATAAAACGGACAAAACGCTAAGATGACAGTCTCATCTCTTCACGCTAACCTTGGATCCGAATTCAACCCAACTAGCCCATTGAGTAGCGTTGGTTAGGAGGTAGGTCCCACTTATTGGTCCAATAACTCAACGTGATGGTTAAAAGTGGGACCCAAACTGACGTGGTTGTTACTATACTGTCGTCGATAGACGGATCTATCAAAATACAGCTAGGTAGTAGCTGCCAGTTGGAGTCCGGAGTTTCAGATAAATGGGTCTCCTTTAGGAGTGGTAACTGGCAAGGAGTTGGGTTTGTCTCATTCATGCTTTGTTATATATATATATAATTTTTTTTAACAGTAATTTTTTTTTTTAGAATAACAGTAAAAAGGATTATGATGTGCAAGAAAGACAACTGAATATAGTCCCATTTTTTTTTTTTAAATTTATTACTAGTTGAAGATTAATGACAATTTATCAAAAATAATATTTTTAAAATTTATAATAATAAAATTAGCACTTTTAATAATATTAAACGTGAAATATTAAACGAATTTAAATTGTATTCGTTCAATTCTAATTGAATGGGTGTTTAAAGAAAAATAACATATTAATTATTTTTTTTAATTGTGAAAATATAAATTTAAATACAAAAAGTGTTAGTTTTGTTATTATAAGTTTTAAAAAATACTAATTTTATTAATAAAAAAATACACTAACACATTTATATAAAATTTGAACTTAAAATTTACTTAATCTTCTTCATGTTGTCTCTTGTTAATTATTGTTTGTATCTTGCAGCGCGTTTTGTTACTGTACTTTTAGTCTTCTTATGATCCGAATCCATAATAAGTGCATTCACACAAACCGACAAAAGCTCCGAATAAATATTTAAGTAATTATTAGAATTACGATAAAAATTATGAGCCTGGCCTTGCATGCTAACTATTTGGTAGCTAGCTAATCGCCTAACTGCATTGCAAATATCAAATGTTTCACTTATATATATATATATATATATATATATATATATATTTCATAAATATTTTATTGATATATTGTTAAATCATCTGGTTTAAAATAAATATAAAATTAACATGTTATTGAAGTTTTTCTCACAAAAAAATTACTCGTAATTGACTGATTGTAATATGCAGTTTAAAATTTATATTAATTAAAGTATGCAATACAACACGAATTATAATAACTCATTTTTAAACAATATTTGTAAGTATTATTGTATTAAATAAATTTTTTAATATCAAATTGACAATGACAAGTATTTATCATGAGTAATATATTCAAAATTAATTATCTTATTTCACTTTATTAAATAAAATTATTATTAATAAAATATATTATAACGTTAACAATTTAAATTTTTTTTATAATCATTAAATGGATGTATTTTGTATTATAGTTTTTAATTTGTACGTGAGCATTGTGATCCACAGCTCAATTACCTAATGACCTCTTTTGTGTCTCCAATTCCTTCGCCAAACTTTCTTTTATTAATTGGAGTCCAGCTTCTCTGCTTTCCTTTTTTTAAATGGTAAAACAAATTTAACGGTAAGCGCATTTATCGCTTTGATCATTAGCATTTTAATTTTTAAATAATATAAAATATTTATTTCTATAAAATTAACTTTTAAAGAAATTAAATCTAATACTATTTATAAACACTACATTAGTGTTATTTTTTATCAATGTAAAATATTTTTTTTAAACTATAACATAACATTCTCTTTTTATTATATTTTAAATTTATTTAATTTTTAATTTTTGTAAGGCGCATCCACACGTATATTTATATATTTTGCAATGAGGACTATTGGAATTTTTTTTTTTACTTTACTCATTTATTCAGATTGAAATTTTAATACAATATAAATTTTATATAATATATAATTAATATAAAATATTAACTTTAAATAAAATTAAATTTCACATGATTTATAAATATTACAATAATGTTATTATTTAATAATGTAAAGTATTTCTTTTATATTTTAACATGCACACTTAAATGTACCAACAATCGATCCCAAACAATGTGAGGTCTCAGAACACAATTACTAACTTTTTTAGGCCTTTAACACACAACTCAGTTCATGTGATATCATTTGTAGCAGTAATTGACTGTCCCCATCAATGGTCTGTTTCCTTGCTTTTTTTTTTTTAAACAGAAAGAAACTCTCTTGAGAGACGAATTAATGCTCATTATTTTTATTTATTTAAATTAATGTTTTATTTTGTGAGTAATAATAGTAATTAATACTTTAAATTATTGTTAAAAAAAATAGTACTTTTTATCTCTCAAATTCATAATCTAATACATATAATTTAATTATATTATTAATTAAACTATAGACCGTCGTTGTTTCCTTGCTTTCTTGAGCTTAACTTTGTATGGAAGTATTTATCGGCTTGCTTAGAGAATGGTTTTGAAAGAAAAAAAATTCTAAACAATTATGTCGCATAATATAATATAATTATTAATTTGACATTTCTTAATGCTGTATAAAACAAGTTGTAATGCAAACTCAAAGTGTGTGGTTATAAATATGAGTTGAGGTCAAACATAACAAAAGGAAAGGGCTTAGATTTTAATATATAAGGGACATTGAGTAATGTAGTAACATAAAATATATTTTTTTTCCTTAAAAAGCATTTTAATATAATATATAAACAATAAACTATATTTAATAATTACTTACATAAAAATATTTAGTAAATACATACGAACAATAGTATAAATCAATTTTTACTTTCTAATAAAAATAAATTAAAAATAAATTATATTATTAGCTTTCAAATTTTAATTAAATTCATACTCTAAGTTCTTAAAATTTAAAATTTTTCAATTTAATCTACAAATTTTAAAATTTTTATACATAAATATCTAAAATTTTAAATCATACAATTTTTTTTATAAAATTTTAACATAAAAGTAATACTGAGTAATGTAATATAAAATGTATTTTCCTCCTTTATTCTTAAGAAGCATTTTAATATAATATATAAACAATAAACTATATTTGATATATACGTATGAATGATGCTGTAAATCAATTTTCACTTTCTATTGGAAATAAATTAAATGACGACTCTTCTCTATTACGACCTATATATTCGAAAACACACAATCTAATTCATGTTATATCCTCTAAATTCTCTTTTATATCTATTTGAACCAAATATAAGTACCGATTAGTTATAAGATTTCTCCCAAATGTTGAAAATTATACCACAATAAATAAACAAATATATATATATATATATATATATATATATATATATATATATATATATATATATATATATTATCGAGATAGTTCCGAGTGTCTACCCTCTACTGCTACTAGATACCTACCAATATATACAATAAATCAAAAATGGTGTGATGCCTTAAACTTCTTAATGTATTATTTGTTAATTTCCCTCTTTTTTTTCACTAATTTAAGTTGAAAGTGGTAGCCGCATTTATTAAAGTAAAGTGTATTATAAATTATTTAATGAAGGTACAATATATTAATGATTTCCTGACTCTGATAACTACTTACTGCTAAAACAGTACTATTTTTAGAGAAAATTACTATTAGATACTTATACTGCTACAATTTATTAGATATAGAGTGAATACTTCCAAAAAAAAAAAAAACAATTTTGGACCTATCACAAAAAATACAAAGCATTGTTCATGTACGATTAACCAAGTTTCTCTTTCTTTGATACTCTGAAATGAAGAAATTATTGCAAAAGAAATTAATTTTTATCAAAAGTTATTTATTAAAGAAAAAAGGCCCGAGTGATCGAGATTCACCCGATTATGTTTCAACAACTAAGCCATCAGAATTTTGGAATATATAACTAATTATTTACCCAACAATGGTCAATTTAGAAGTTGATAAATGGTTACCTGATTATGAATGCCATTGAATGAGTTGAGACTTCATATATAATACCTGTACAAGGATTGTTCATTGACAACCAGCTTGAATATCATCTGATGAAATATTGAATATTTGCATATTCTTCAACAAACTATGTACTTTTTTTCTCTGTCAAAACTATTATTATTATTATAATAACTTTTTTATTAATAATAATATTACCTAATAATAATAACATTAAAGAGTAATAAATTATATAGCAATAATATACATAATATTTTTATCTAAAATATATCAAAAAAATAATAATAATAAAAATGTACTTTATTTAAAGTAATTTAAATTAATAGTAGTGGCAATTATAGTCATCATAAATTAAAATGTATTCATTAATTTTAGCTATTAAATGCAGAAACAAGAGATTTCATGGTGGCATTGCTGTATTAATAAATTTGATGGTAAACAACTTTTGAGTTTGAATTTCTCAAGTCAATTATGTGTTTAATTATTTTCCTTCAAATTCAAATAACAATATTAATCGTCTTTCATGCATCCGAAATTAGGTCGCATATTGGCAAAGATTATCTGCTAAGACTTACCTAATTCACGTCCTTTTTTTTTTTTTTTTTTTTTTGATAAAGTAATTCACGAACATCATGTAAACGAAATCGTATATCTGACTATTCTATAATTAGCTGACTTAGCAGTTTTTTTAATCGGAAACATTCAATAAATTATAAGCTTAAGTGAGCATTTAGAGTGCGTGGTAAAATCCCTTTCAATGTATATAAGTGTGTTAATGCATAAACTAGAGGAAAAAAAGAATTTGTATTAAGTCATCAAATTTCTCCAAGAAAAAAAAATTACATTAGTAATTATATAAATATTACAAAGTTACATGTGTAATCATATAATAGATGCGACCAAGTATTAGATATTCAATGCCACATTATTGGTCTTACCATAATCTTGATTATATTTTTAACTTGACATTACATCTTAAAATTATACGTATGGATGATTTGGTCTCTTATTTATATGTTAGCATTTTTTTTTCTTTTCAAAATTATCTTACATGTTTACTTTTAAACAACAATTTTTTTTAATATGTATACTTTTTTGTCCCATGTATCTAACTTTATAAAATTGTACAATTATTATATAGTTAAATGTAAAAAAAAGGGTACATTATAAAAACTAGGTTTAAATCATTATTATAAAATAATAATGATAAGATCTAAGTTTTTTGATTTTATTAAAAGTGTTGATTTTATAGAAATATTATGGACATAAGATAAAATCTCTGTATTTAATATTTTAAAAAATAACAATTATTAAAACTTATAAATATAAAATAATATTATGTCCATTCTATATATATTTATTACCAAAATATAAATTAATTCAAATATTTTTACTTTAAATGCTAATTAGTTTGATAGAGTTTAAGTTAAACTTTACCAACTAAATCATGTTTATTGTTAAAAGAAGGAATCTAATTATCTGTTTTTAATAAATTATTATATATATCATCAATGTAATAAATATATGGCAAAAAAAACTTAAAATTTAGCTCCTCTTGCATAAAAGGTAAATATTTTATATATATATATTTGTTAATAATTAATAAAAAAAAAAAAATATCGTTGATATTCATCCTTAAAAAGTTAACATTGATTCCACATCTACAATGAATTTATAATTAAAATATTGGACCAATAATTATATAAAAACACTACTACTCTATAGCACACTACGTGACAAAAGGAACGAGATAAAGAAATATGAGCTCACACGCAGTTTACTAAACTCGGTCTCACTAAATCCTCATCCCAAAAAACCCAGCTGTTTTCCAGCCTGTTGCTCCATCATATGAATCATATCTCAATATTCTCCACCCTTCTACGTTTCTTTTCATTGCAAAATCATCTTATATGAAAACCCATCTCTCTAAAACAGAACAGAACACAGAACACAGCTTCTCTATTCTACTCCTTCAATTTCAACCAAAATGGATCCGTGCCCTTTTGTGCGGATCATTGTTTCTGACTTGGCCCTAAAATTTCCAGTCTCTTCTAAGCCTTCTTTCTCTGTTGTCCACCCTTGTACTTCATGTTTCTGCAAAATCAAGTTTTCAAACTTCCCCACACAGTTCGCCACAATCCCTCTGTTAATCCCTCAACGGGATAATCCTAACCCACATTCCAATTCTCACTTCGTAGCTGCTTGTTTTTATCTAAACAAAACCCAAGTCGAAAATCTATCCAAAAAGAAACCTTTGTTAAAAATTTCTGTTTACACTGGTCGGATGGGTACTGCCACTTGTGGGTTACAACAATCTTCGAGTTTGGTGGGGAATATTTCGGTGCCTCTTGATCTTGGTTCGGCCGAATCCAAGCTCTGTGTATTCCAAAATGGTTGGGTTTCTGTTGGAGAGAAAAATAAAGGCTCGCTTGCTCAATTGCATTTGAACTTTCTTTCTGAACCTGATCCAAGATTTGTTTTCCAGTTCGATGGTGAACCGGAGTGTAGTCCTCAAGTTTTTCAGGTTCAAGGCAGTATTAAACAGCCTGTTTTCACATGCAAGTTTGGATTAAGAAGCTCCAGTGATCTCAAAGCTAGGTTTGTTTTTCTCTTATTCTGATTCTTTTCTTTTTACCCATTTGGTTGCTGAGAAAATTGAAAAAGAAAATACAAGAAAACCATTAAAGTAAATGTAGAATATTCTGTTTTTATGCTTTTATTTCCAATTTTAGCCTGGTTTATCATTTCCAAATTAGGGAAAGCCAAAAGAATTTCAACTGGGTCAATTTTTAACCTTCGTGATTTTCGACTGAGTCAAATAAATAATAAGCATTGAAAAAACCAAAAATCTTTACCATGAAGAAAGAAAATTTTGAAGCAAACGCTAATTATCTGCTTTTTTGTTAAACTACAGAACAATGTCAAAACAAAGTAGCGCAAAGAGGAATTGGCTACATTCTTTAAAGCCTCAAAAGGACCAAAACACAAAGGAACGTAAAGGTTGGTCCATAACCATCCACGATCTCTCTGGATCACCCGTGGCATTGGCCTCAATGGTCACACCGTTTGTGGCATCACCGGGGTCGGACTCAGTAAGCCGGTCCAATCCAGGCGCATGGCTTATTCTTCGACCGGGTGAGGGCACCTGGAAACCCTGGGGACGGCTCGAGGCATGGCGGGTACGAGGAAGCGGTTCTGACTCAATTGGGTTTCGGTTTGAGCTCGACAGTGACACTGCTACTGCTGCTGCTACCCTAGCCAACTCAACAGTCAGTGCCTCCAATGGCGGGAAGTTCACCATTGACGTGGCCTCTGGTGGCGCTTCACCATTACATGGACTGAGCCCTCAGAGCAGCTCCGACTTTGGATCATCGTCGTCTGAATCAAGACCAGGGTCAAGGCCGGGTTCTGGATCTGGTTCGGATTTTGGATTTGGACTAGGTTCGAGTCAAGTGTCGTATAAGGGGTTCGTAATGTCGTCTGAGGTAAAGGGGATGAAGAATGGTAGTGTTAAGCCAGAGGTGGAGGTTGGAGTTCAACACGTGACGTGTTCTGAAGACGCGGCTGCTTTTGTGGCTTTAGCCGCCGCTGTTAATCTCAGCGTGGATGCTTGTCGTTTGTTTTCACAGAGGCTTAGGAAGGAGTTACGACAGTAAAGATTGGGCCCGGGTTACTTTCTTATTTTGTGTGATTTAAGGATTTTTTTTTTTTGGATTGTTGAGGCCCAATTATGGTGCCAAATATATTCTTTTTGATCAGATAGGTTACTAACTAGACGGCAGCATATGATCTTTTTGGAGAGTACATTGTACAGTAAGGAATGAGTAAGCATGAATTTTTTTTCCCCTTGTAATTTGTGTATTCTGTTTGGTGTCTATTTCAAATAATATATTACAGCTGTATATATCTTTTTGATTATTATTATTGAATGTGTATTCTAGCAGCTGTATGTATCTTTTTTATTATTATTCTTGAATGTGTATTCTAGCTTGAATTTGCTGCGAGGCCAAGTGAAGTATCTGAGAATCCAATGCTGATTGAAATGATTAAATATTTGACGCATTAATGGCTTTTCCTTATCTGATAAAAGCTACTGATAAACTTTGCTTGTGCTTTTTTCCCTATGAAAGCAAATAATTTGTTTTTTAGAGGGAAAAAAAACCTTTGTTGTTAATTTTTAGGTTAAAAGTCCATACTTTTTTTTTTTTTTTTTTGCATTTTGTCTTTCTTTCTTAATTCATTTGGATTAAATGGATAAATAATAATAATCATAATAATAAATAGATCAAATTATAAGAAGGAAAAAAAGCTAATTAAGATGTAAAAATAAAAAAAGTAAAGAGATTAAATTATAAAAATAATAATAATAAAGATTAAGATGTATAATATAAAAAAAAGTTAGAAACTATACGTTGTTTATCCTAATTTTTAACATAATGTTTTTTTTTTTTTTTTATTGGGTTGAGTTGTTAAAATAATTAAATAGTTAATAATATATTTTTTAATAAAATTATTTATATATTTTAAATTATTTATATTAATTATTTTTTTAAGATCTATTATCATTTTAAATTAGGACTTCAATAACCACTCTAATCATTTGAGAATTATCATATTTAATAACAATTTTAGATATTTTGCACTTTCTTAATTAATTTTAAAATATAAGAAAATATTTATTTTAAATATGTTATAAAATTAATTAATAAAAAAATTAAAATTAATTAATTAATCAATTCATGTACAATACATTATTTTTAACTAGTTAACTTAAAGATATGAAAATAAAAATATCTGCCTCAGATTAATTTATTTTTTTATATATAATATATTTATTAATTGGTTTTATTTTTAATTTATATTCTAAATTAAATGCTGTTTCAAATTTCCGTTCACCTCGCCTCTTCGGTAAAAAACGAGGGGGGAAAAAGTACATACTCAAGTCAGCTTGGAATCGATTACAAAAACGAAAAAAAAAAAGTCAGCTTGGAATCTCTGAAAAAATAGCAGTGTTAAAAAGAAGAAGAAGAAGAAGAAGAGTATCAATGAAGGCGTTGAGTTGGTGGTTAATAGTGGTGGGTTCACTTCGATTGGCATCCGTTTGGTTCGGTTTCTTCGACATTTGGGCTCTACGTCTTGCTATCTTCTCCAAATCTACAAGTACTCCCATACCAAGACTCTGTCCTTTGCCTCCACTACTTTTCCTTTTAATTTGATTGTTTTGTTTTATTCCAAACCATTATTAATAATGCGAAAGGTAAAAGATAACACATGTAATCCTGAGCTTGCATAAAAATCTAGGATTTATGAACCATTTTTCTCTATAGCTAGCTCTCTCAAATCTAAAAATCTAGGTTTTCCTTTTAAGTCCATGGAAGCTCATGGTTATGCAGCTACACTTTGGATTTAACATTTAACAAACAAACAAAATGTGGAATTAAATCTGCAATATTTTTGCTTTTATGATTTCAATACTATTTTGGCCAATATTAAGCAGTTACTCAACTGATTTTATGTGCACTGCGTGGAGGATGCTAGATTATGCTATGTAATTAAAGCCTACTAAATATTTGCAAATTTCAAATCCAAAATGTAATTGGTGTCTTAGATGTAGGGGTCCCACTTAATTTTAGTATTATCCAATCACACACATCATTAGAAATTATCAAAAAATTATGATATAAAATGTTTTTCAAAAAAATTATTACACTTTGCTTATACTATGTCAAAGGCAGGAGGTGGTATATAATTCAATCTGCAACACTTGATTTGGCTGAATTTTTCCATAGAATTCGTAATTTGAGGAATAGAAATAATTTATATACTGATGAACTAATTCGTAGAATCAAACTGGATGTAATAGAATATATTCTCTACTAGTTTCACAATCTTTTTGTCAGTTAGAGACCTTTGCTTTTTAAGGCTTCAAGTTATAATCACAAGCTATGTCAAAACTATTTGCATACATTGTTGATTTTATGTAGCTAAAAAGTTAATTATTTCATAGAATCAAAACTGTGTGAAAAAACAGAATTGTGAATGATTTGGAAAGGACTAGCGGTTCTAGTTGTAGTTGTGCCATGATATCAAAACCACATGTGGACCTATATAATTTACTTTTGGTGACCTCTAAGTGGAGGCCAAACATAAATTGTCAATTATTGAAAACTGTAATTTAGCCAAAAGCTATTGAGTACTTAAGCTCCATTTTTAACGAAATTTTCTTCATTACAATATGTAGGTTTCCTGAAAATCAATCATTCTTTGATATTTTCTAGATCATGTAGTAAAATGCCTTTTTTTTTTTTTCTTTCCCTTCCTTTCCCGTTTCCTGTATTCATCATTCTCACTTGTTCATTTCCTATTATAAATTTATCTTATTATCTTTACAGTGACTGAAGTTCATGGAAGAACATTTGGTGTTTGGACTCTCCTTACTTGCACACTCTGCTATCTCTGTGCGTTTAACCTTGAAAACAAACCACTTTATCTAGCTACCTTTTTATCATTTGTCTATGCACTTGGTCATTTCTTCACCGAGTTCCTAGTATATGATACAATGGCTATTGGGAATCTCTCAACAGTAAGCTTTTTTGCAGGTATGGAATTGGTTTATCATACTTTATTGTCATATATTTCTTTATTTCTTTGTAGTCGACTATTTCATTTCTATCGGTGATGCCATAAGTTGTAGGGCATATGTTTATGGTTGCAATCAACATTTTGTTTATTTTGCCTCGAGTTTGCAATCATTGCTTGTTTGAGTAGAATTAATTGAAGTATTTGTTGAGGAGTCTCACATCGACCAGGGAGCTCAGTGAAGAGCTAGATATAAGTCTGGGCAACCCTTAACTCAATGAGGCCCTATTGGGTTGAGTTAGGCTTGGATTTCTACATTGTATCAGAGCGGGTCCCTGTTCTCGATTGTACCCAACACGGTCAACCCCGGTCAACCTCATTTATGTCTATCGGTGCTGGTGCCGGTCAACCCAATAAGGCCTCATTGAGTTAAGGGTTGTCTAGACTTATATCTAGCTTCCTGGTCGATGTGAGACTCCTCAACATTATTAGATCAGTGTGTATGAATGTTTTGGCAAGCAAGAATGACAGTACAACTAAGGTTTTGGGGATATCGAATATTGGAACTCCTCTTTCTAGTGGGAGGAGAAGTGTCATTTCACCAAGGTTTCGTTTGTTTTGTGCTTTTGTCAAATTGGTTTTTGTTGTTGCCAAAAGCGTGTTCAGAAAGAAGCACAAAATGTGCTTTCTGACATTTGAGAGTATACTTGGTAAATTTTATTATGCCGTTTCCCTTAAAGAACATTTGATTAGTGTGCCCCAGTTTTGAGCTAAGGATAAGCAATTATCTTCATGTATAAATTTCAGCCATGAACTTCCTTTGCTTCTTTCATAGGAGTGTTGTAGCAATTTGCTTAGTTATGTACATTTTGATTTATATTCAAATACGTAATAATGAAATTCCCTTGTGCTCACTTTATCAGGGACATCAATTGTTTGGATGTTGATGCAATGGAATGCACATCAACCTCAAACATCTAAAAAAGCAGAGTGAAGTTTTGTAGTGATTGTATTCCTTCTGTTTTCCTCAATGAGCTGACTATCTTTCAAGTAGCTTTCAATTTTGTTCCCAAGTTCCAAATTCAAACGGCTAAGTGGGTTCAAGTAGAATTTTCTTTCAAATTGGAACAATCAAATAACGTTAACGTTATATTTGACAAGAACTAATTAAGCTACTTTGACAATTTTCCTAAGCATTTTAAGAAAGCTGTGATTACCAATTTTAGCTTTTGAAGGGAACAATCAATCTATATTTTTTATTTGTTGCTTCCATAACAACATTTTACTTCCCTAAGAATGTCCCTTAAGAGTAATTTATTGCAGGGGCTACTAAGATTTCAATTCACTCCAATTTGTTAGGGAAAAATAAATTTTAGTGTATAAATATAAAATTATAATGACCCCTTTTTGGTCGAAATGTAAATCTTCTACGTAGAATGTGTAAAAACGAAGTTAGCATTTCAACATTTACAACAAAAATATTTGTTTCCATTATTACACAGGATGCCATAGTTATAACATTCCTTTAGCAAAAGAGAAGGTATTTATTTATAGCATTCCAACTGCCCAAAAATGGAAGTACTCTTCATAATTAACACAACATACTGATTTTAAGGTTATTTGGGCACAGAAACATCTACCCTATATCCTGTGAAATATAATACAAATGGTATAGACTTTTAACAATTAACCAATATCAATACTCTTCTTATAAAAAAAAAAAAAAAAAACCAATATCAATACCCAAAAATTAGCATCATACGTTTTTGTTACTCCACCATAAACAGTTACTGATAGATGACTAGAAGGCAAGGAAGCAAATAAAAGAACTAGTATGCAGAGGAAAAAATTATCTTGGTTGTACAGATTGAAACCACCGATACAGCTATTGTTGATTCCCTTGTGATACGAATCGTTGATTCCGAAGTTTAAGGGAAAAAAGAAAAAGCTAATCTTAAAAGGTTTGTACACTAGACAGGTAAGAAACTTAAAGGGACTTTGAATAGCCCATAAGGCCATACCACATAATCATCATTCATCTGCAGCTTCTACATTTTCATCCCCATTTGTTTTTATCTCTGGCAATGTTTCCAAATCCTTCTGAATTTCTTTCACATTTTCGTTAACATGGATGTCAGAAGAATCAATAGGGTCATGTTGAATTCCATCATCTGTCCCATTGGTGGAGTCTGAAATCTCGACTATTCTTTTAGATTCAAGTTCATTAATAGATTTGCCATTTTGAGAACCATCCACCATTGTGATTGTAGTCGCGTAATTATCCTCTGTTTCAGCTGTTCCATTCAATTTTTGGCTATTTCCTGCAGCTTCAGCATCAGTTGCATCTAAGGTTGCATTTTCATGTTCAAAATCAGTGGAAAACGTAGAATTGAATTCAGAAGCTAACTTAAAGTTATTGGTAAGCTCCAAAAATGAGGTTTCAACTTTCATGCCTTCCACAGTAGTAGCACCATCTACAGTTGCATTTTGGGCATGATTAGAATGATGTTCGAGGGATAAACCAGATTGTTGGGATGAATTGGAGGCTTTAGTGCTTGACTCTGTCGAGTTATTGCCCGCTTCAGTACTTCCCATGATTGAATTTTCGCCTGCTTCTGTTTGATAGTTGGAATGCATCAAAACTTGACTGTTCTCAGATATGGATGAACTACTATCAACTTTCTGTTCTCCAGCACTCACGTTCGACGAAGTTCCATTATGAGCAATTTCACCTTCTCCAGCCATTGATAACGATGTGTTTTCATTTCTATTATCACCATCAGTGGTATTAGTTTTGTACTCCTTTTGCAGCCCATCGAATTCTGAGTTTTCTGAATTTACTTTCTCAGCTTCAGTGCTTATTACTTGGGTATCACGGACATCATGGATCACTGCACTAGATGCATCATCCCCTTTGTAATGTTCCTCCCTTGCCTCATGAGAATCCTGAGAACCATCATTATTATCCTGATGCTCAGATGAACTTTCCTTTTCTACTCGAGTCTCTTTGTCTTCGTTCACATTTGTTTTGCTCTTCTTCTCATCAGTCTCCTCTTCAAACTCTTTCTCTTCATCAATGAATTCCTCATCGTGGTCATGTTCCTGCTCTTTTCTTTCTTGGTCATTTTCATCTATTTCATCATCACCACCTCCTCTTCCTTCATCATCCGCATCTGCATCCTTATTTTCTTCTTCTTCTTCTTCATCTTGCTCTTCATTTTCAAGCTTGTTTCCTTCATCTTCTTGTTCTTCTTCTTGCTTGCTTGCTTCACCTTCACCTTCATCTTCTCGTTCTTCTTCTTGCTTGCTTGCTTCACCTTCACCTTCACCTTCAATTTCTCGTTCTTCTTCTTGCTTCCTTCCTTCACCATGTTGTTCTTCTTCTCCATGCTTGATACCTTCATCTTCTCGCTCTTCTTCTCCATGCTCTTCTTCTACACGCTTCTCACTTTTAGAATTACCCTCACGAGGAATAAGGTCCTTCCTCCCAAGTTTAGGAATTTCATCCTCACTCATCTTTCTCACCAAGCTTTTTGCATCATTTCCATCAAATTCCTTGTTCTTATCATGAGAATGCTTGACTTGGTAGACCAACCAAAAGCAGATTCCAAGAAGTAAACAAATCTGTAAAGTGTGCTTCACCTTGATTCCTTTAGATCTATTATTTCTACTTGGTAACCGCTTCAACATGATGAAGGTTCAAAATCTCCAACCTTAATCTTGATAATTCTATGCAAATAGCAAGAGTCAGAAGTTTGCTAAGAATCCAAAATTTACCACAAGATCATTTAAAAAGCATTACTAAAACCATTCAAAAACATAGTCTACAAAACTTTCTTCTTTATGTTCCATTTACATTTATAAAGAACTTAACTGTAGTGACTGCAATCTGTTCATTTCTGGAACAGAAACACAGTTAATGTGCCTATCCAAGCCTTCAGAATCCTTTACAATAGTAACTCAAGTTTTTTTATTTTTTAATTATTAAAATAGGAAAGAAACATTGATTAATTTCAATAAAGAAAGAAAAGGTACAAATGTGGACCAGGGGTCCACCCAACCAGTAAAGCAAGTACATATGAACCAGGAAGCAAAACAGAAAAACTATGAAAGATAAGGATTAACAAAAATCCGAAAAACCTAAACAACATTCTGAAAATTATGAATCTAGACAACCCCTTCAACAGTCACAAAATCCGACCCAAAACTACTTAAGAAAATAACGAAAGTGATCAAACCCAATAAATTTTGAACTGATAACAATCTTTTCTCTTTTTTAAATTTACAATCAAAACCCATTTTCCAAAACAGCAGATTGTAAGCAAAAATGGGCTATTTCGACACAATAAGACACAGTAAAGTGGATCTATCACCTGAAAATAACCGTATTACATAAAGCCAGATTTAGCAACAGAGTGATACTTTCAGTGAAAGCCGTAGTGTATTAAGCGAGAGGAAAAGGGCAAGAAAGCAAAATTATAAAAAGAAGAGTACCTGAAAAAGGATACAAATCCCAGAGGTTAAATGCGATGAAGAGACCACGAAGCTCCCGAAACAACTTTGTCAACGAGTTTTCAATTTCGTTTCTCTGGGTGAGACTGAGACTCAGACAAAGAATAAAAATTTGATTCCTTTCCTGTTATTTTTATTTATCTATTATTATTTTTTCATTTTCGATTTCATTTCCTTTTTTTTTTTTCCTCTCAAGTTATTCCGATTATTTGTTCCAAGTTGTAAACTATTGTTTTTTTTTTCCTTGGATAAATTTGCAAACTATTGCTTGGTCTGATATTGTTGATAATTTTCAAATTACTCTTTTTTTTTTTTATATATATATATATATCTAATTTGAGTGGCATTTTCATATCCTATCAATTTCATTATTTTTGCATACATACAAATAATGAACAAGTGTTTGAGAATAATACAAAAATTTCGTTGTAAATGATTTGGAAATAAATTGTAACTTTAAGAATTACCTCTATAAATTATATATATTTTTAAAATTACTCTTGTATTTTTAATTTCAACTGAAATAATTATTTTGAATAGCCATAAATAAATAAAAAATTATCATATTTGTTTATGGGGTTGGTTTATAAATTTAACATTTCTCCCAATATTTCGTCAGAAATAATATTTAATCTCCAAATGTTTAAAAAATATCCAACAAAGGCAATTATTACTGAGTTTTTTTTTTTTTTTTTTGATGAAAAAAACCTCACCGGGATAGGGGGATAGGGCTATTGCCACACACCACCACACACCAGGATTATCGGAATATTTGGGTCAACTACCAATCGCAGGTCAGCCAGCGGATCCAGAGGGGACTGGAGCCCGACAAACAGAGCGTGGAATCCGTAGGTTTGCCACCAGATTAAGCCGGACTAAAGAGCCCGACAGAAACTAGCGTTCTGCGTGCCTCGAACCCACGCTCTGCCGTGTGAGGACAAAGACCCTGAATTTTAGCCGCTAGAGCCCGACCCAGACGATTGGTAATTATTACTGAGTTCACTTTTCATGATTTACTTCATAACCACATGCAATTACACGATTATTTTGTTTTGTCATTTGGTTCTTTTTCATTGGAGTATAATTCTGTGCTCAAATCCAAGACGCCAAGACCACAGCTTTGGCGTTGGGGGAAAAAAATCCAAGACCTCAGAGGAGACGAGAACTTTATGTGTCTAAGTCAAAGGTTTTAAATATCATCTCCATCAAAATATCAAAACATAGAGCATATTGATCAAGAAAGTTTTGAAAAAATTACCAAAAAAGAAAAAAAAAAGAAAAATGTAGATTAATAAAATTTAAAAATAGATTTAATTGTATGACATAACTTTCTTTTATATATGAAGTTTTATTTTTAACACAATTCAAGAAGGAAAAAAACATCCGTTCACTTTTCGTATAACGTAAAATTTTATATGTTTTTTAATATTGTAAAAAAAATAAACATATATATATTTTTTATTAAGGGGAATTGACATAACTTTCATTCATATATGAAGTTTTATTTTTGACACAATTAAAGAAAAAATATATATTTATTTTTCTTATAACGTAAATGAAATATGTTTTTTAAAGTAGTAAGAAAATGAACATATATTACTTTTTACTAAAAGGGATTAAATATAAAATAGTTGAATAACTTAATCATTTATGGCTCAGAGAAAAAAAATACAAAATAATTAATTTTTTTTATTTAGTACATATATACAAATAATATTTTTACTATCAATAAATCAAAATGTTATTAATAGGTAATTAAAAATTTTAAAATAATTATTAAAGCAACAATTCAAAATAAACAATTTTGTAAATATTTACAATATAATAAATTCTATTAAAGTAAAAAATTGTTCTAATTTCAAAGAAATGGTCTAAAAAAAAATTAAATAAACATATTATAGTAAATAATTCTTAAAAAATAAAATTAATCATAACAACAATTTGTAACATATATACAAAAACAATTTTTAATTAACATATATACAATATCATTCACAATTTGTAACATATATACTTATCCAATCATTGATGATTGAATAGTTTCTTAGGAAACAATGTTGCTTTTCACATACTTAAGATTTACATTTAAGGCTTTATTAATTAAGATCAGCTTGCTTTTGAAGACACACCATCAGCACAATAACAACTTTAATGATTTTATTATCATACAATTTTAATTATTAAAAAGCCTAAACTAGCTTCTTTACATTAATTTTAATGAAATAAGTATTTTTAATAGCCATACATAAAAAAAAAAAACATATTCGTTTATAAACTTTATTTTTTGAGTTAATTTTAACACGTGTCCCAATTTTTCGTCATAAATAATTGAAAATTTATCAAAAATAACACTTTTAAAATTTACAGTAACAAAATTAGCACCCCTAATAATATTGAACGTTCAATATTGAACAAATCTAAATTATCGTCGTTCAATTTTAATTGAATAAATGTTCAAAGAAAAGTGACATATTAATCATTTTTTTTAATTGTAAAAATATAAGTTTGAATACAAGGGTTGCTAGTTTTGTTATTACAAGTTTAAATGATACTAATTTTATTATTACAAATTTAAAGAGTGCTAGTTTTATTATTTCTTAAATAATATTTAACCTCTAAATCTTTAAAAATATCCAATAAAGACAATTATTATTGAGTTCACTTCATAACCACTTGCCATTACACAATTATTTTGTTTTATCATTTGGTTCCTTTTCATTGGAGTATAATTCTGTGCTAAAAATTCAAGACGGCAAGACCTCAGGTTGGGAAAAAAAAAATAAAAAAAATCCAAGACCTTAGAGGATATGAGAACTTTGTATGTCTAACTCAAAGGTTTAAATTTCAATTGGTAACTCTCATTCTAGACAATTTTTGGTATTTTAAATTTATTTACATTCTCTTTTTTTAAAACTCTATCCTACTGTTCTTCTTCTTTTCTAATTTTTTCCTTCCCTACTAAAAAAAGAGTTCTTTTAAAAAAAAAAAAAAAAAACCCTCTGATTAATCATTAATATTTTTTTTGAATAAATATCACAAGAGTTATATATTTTATTTTATACAAATTTAAATTTAGTGTGATAATCTCTTCACCTAAATTTGATTTATAGTAACGTTAGATATGTTCTGCTATATTTTGATAATTTTTTTTTTCCATATCTAAATTTAGATATAATACTATTACTTGAAATTTCTTTCACAAATTAAAGAACACAATCTATCAAACATTAAATTTTGTTGAAGATATATTATATCGTCAATTGGAATAATCAAATTTAAATAGAGACATAAAAAAATGAAAAAGAATGCTCCAAAAAAGTACTCCTTAAACTACAAATTTATTGTTACAATACTTATGATAATTTTAACGATTAATATATTTATTGATTTTTTTAATTTAAAATTTATTGATGTATTTTTTTAAATCAATAAAATTTATTTTTCTTTTAAAAAATAAAGGTCAAAGGTTTAAAGTATCATCTCCATCAAAATATCAAAACATAGAGTATATTGTCATTATTCACGAAAGTTTTGAAAAATTATAAAAAAAAAAAAATGTAGATTAATAAAATTATAAAATTTTTAATAAAATTGAAAAAATTAGGTTTAATTATGAGGTATAATTTTTTTTATACATAAAATTTTATTTTTAAACTCATTCAAGAAAAAAAATATTCATTTTTCTTACAATATAAAGTGAATATATATATTTTTTAACGTTGTAAGAAAATGAAAATGAATATATATATATATATATATATATATATATATATATATTTTTTATTTTTTTTTGCTAAGGGAGATTAAAACTAAAATTAGTTTAACGACTTGATCATTTATGACGTAGATGAAAAAAATATCAAAATAATCAATTATTTATTTTTTAAATTAATTTTTTTTATTTAATACATATATTTATAAATACATGTAATATTTATTTTGATGAATAAATTAAAATATTATTAATAGGTAATTAATTTTGTTTAAATAATTATTAAAGTAATAATAAAAATATGAAATTTTGTAAATATTTACAATATAATAAATTCAATTAAAGTGAAAATTTTTATAATTTTAAAGAAATGATCTAAAAAAATTTAAATAAACATAATTATAGTAAATAATTTTTTTTAAAAAATTAATCATTACAACAATTTGTAACATACTTATCCTATCATTATTCATTCATTAATTTCTTAGGAAACAATGTAACATTTAAGGCTTTATTAATTAAGATCAGCTTGCTTTTGAAGACACGTCATCAGCACAATAACAACTTTAATGATTTTTTTTATCATACAATTTTAATGATTAAAAAGCACTAAACTAGCTACTTAACATCACTTCCTCTGCCATCGGTTCTTTGTGGCGCTGTAGCTATTTGTATATTACTTATTTGAGGGTGAACTTATAACACGTGTTAAAATAATAAAAATAATATTCTTTAAATTTATCATAATAAAATTTATATTTTTTTTATTTATATTTATATTTTTATAATTAAAAAAATAATTAATATATCATTTTTTTTAACACTCATTTAATTAGAATTGAACGACGATAATTTAGATTCGTTCAATATTTCACGTTTAAATTGAACGTTTCATATTATTGACGTGCTAGTTTTATTATTATAAGTTTTAAGGGTGTTATTTTTAATATTTTTTCTAAATTAATTAAATAATTAGAATTGATTTAAATATTAAAAATAAATAATAGAGTAATTTTATATAGACTTACTGGGGGGATGAATACACTCACGTGAATAAACATCTTACCATCAATTAAATTTTGTTAAAATACACAAGACCGTTAGATGTAGGACAAATAATTAATATTGAGTAATTCAATGGTGCTACGAAGTATTTTTCAAAAATAAATCCAGCTCATACCACCGTGAATGAAGAAATGATCCATGGAAGGAAATTAAAAGCAGTTTTTTGAAATGCAATCTTGTTTCATGACCAAGTCGTGAATTATCCTATACTACTATAAGTCTATAAGTAAAGACAATGCAAAAGAAAGCCGAACATATATACATACCAATATTAATTGTTTTTTATAGTTTAATTAATATTCCTAGTAGGGAAAATATATTATAGACACATGAAATTAATTATTATTATTATAGGAGATGTTAGACAAGCATTAATTTCTTTGCTTCCCTCTAAAGATATTCTAGCTTAAATTAACAAAACCTTCCTTCCTTATATTTCACATTTTCATCATATCTAGACCACTTTTAATTCCCATGCAATAGCTTTATATAGCTAGCTTCTCAATTCAATCTCTCTTATTGCACAAAGCTACATATAGCACCATGGACAACAACTATTACATGAGAAACATAATCTTCATTGGACTTGTTTCAATATTGATCAAATGGGTTCAAACTACTGAAGGCTCAGTTGTTTCAACAGGGGACTTCAACAAGGATTTCTCTGTCATATGGTCTCCTAACCATATCAACACTTCTTCTGATGGCAAGTCAAGAAGCTTAAAGCTTGACCAACTATCTGGTACATCTATATATATATATATATATGATTTAATTTATATGCAATTAATTTTACAAAATATATTTGAAACCAGGATGGGATTGATTCAAAAATATTTATTTATCTTTTATTTTTTGTTCTATGTACAGGATCTGGTTTTGCTTCGAACAAGTTGTTTTTATTTGGACAAATTGACATGCAAATTAAGCTAATATCAGGAGATTCCGCAGGCACAGTTGTAGCCTATTATGTAAGCTAGCTATAAAATATGCAACTATTTTTTCCTCTTTATCTATGTTTTTCCATGTTATCTATGTTTCTATTTAGAGTTGCATGTAATTAATTTTGGTAATGTACAATATTATTAATAATGCAGCTCTCTTCTGATCAACCTAATCGTGATGAGATAGACTTTGAATTCCTTGGAAATGTGAATGGGCGACCATACATTCTTCAAACAAATATTTTTGCAAATGGGTTGGGCAACCGTGAGGAAAGAATCAAGCTTTGGTTTGATCCAACCAAAGACTTCCATACCTATTCCATTTCGTGGAACCTTTACCAAATAGTGTAAGTTTATTAAAATTCAATTAACTACGTACATACATTCTTATCTTAGTCAACTAAACTTAACAAACTTGTTTTCTATTAATTAATTAGGTTCATGGTGGATTGGGTACCCATAAGAGTATATAGAAACCATGAAGACAAAGGTGTGGCATTTCCAAGAAAGCAGCCCATGGGCATCAAAGCAAGCATTTGGAATGGAGAAAGTTGGGCAACAAGAGGTGGACGTGACAAAATTAATTGGTCAAAGGCTCCTTTTATTACTTCATTTAGAAATTACAAGATCGATGCTTGTGTTTGGAATGGTAATCCAAGATATTGTAGGGCAGCTACTTCTACTAATTGGTGGAACAAAGAGAAATTTAGCACCTTAACATCAATGCAAAGAAGGTTGCTCAAATGGGTCAGAATCTACCACTTGGTTTATGACTATTGCCGTGATAATCAAAGGTTCCATAACGCTCTCCCTAAAGAGTGTTCCCTCCCAAAGTACTGATCTTATAAATCACTTATGTAATAATTTGGATTTTATTATAGATCTTTTCTTTTATTTATTTTATCTTAATTTTGCATTTTGATTGAGATTTTCTTTACCGAGTAAGACTTATCTACAGATCATTGTATGTCTTGGAAGGCCATTTAATAATATTTCATTGTGTGTCTTGTTTCATTGTATATATTAGAACTAAAGTCGTGTGATGGCGCTTTTATGTGCAACAATTTGAAATCGTTAAATTTAGGGGTTTATATTCCACTAATTCTTCTTCTTCTTCTTTTTTTTTTTTTTTAAATATACACTTTAATCTTTTTTTTTTTCAAGTGACACATCATAAGTTCCTTAACTTTTTAAAATATATATTTAAGTTCAATTTCTCAAAAAATTGTCAATTTATTAGTACATGATTCTCAAGTGACTTTTAAAGGGGTAATTTTGAAATTTTAATTTTTTTACTATTTTTTTTTTTTAAATCTGTTCAGTTTTCAAATTAATTTTTTTCTATCTCATAATTTGATATTTTTTAAAAAAGTTTTAGCAAAAAAAAAATTTGAAATTTCAAAATTACCCTCCTTAAAAATTCACATGAGAACCATGTGTTAAGAAATTAAACATAAATGTACTTTTTTAAAAGCTAAAGCATCTAGGATGTACCATTTAAGATAAAATGAATTAAAATGTATTTTTTATAAATGTAAGAGACTTATAGAGTACTAACTCCTAAATTTAACTCGTTTGGTCACAACTCACAATTTAATCTAATTGCAAAATTTTCAATGGCACAGTTTTTTTTTGAATTAAGATAAATAAAATTTTATTTTTAATTCCTTCAAAAAAAAAAAAAAAAAAAACGTTAAACATATATATATTTTAAATATAAAATATATTCAATGTACATTTATAAATGCATATAAAGTTAGTTTGTCGTCATTTCTTTCAAAATAAAGCTTAAACATACATTCAGCATTTCATAATAAAATGTAAACATTTTATTGATAATTAATGTAGTTGACGACAAAGCTAAAAACATGTAATTTTATTTATGGTGATGACTTGATCAATCAAGAAATATTAAGGTCATCACCTTAATTTTAACTTTGCTTATATATATATATATATATATATATATATATATATATATATATATTGCATGCGCACATATATTAATATATCAAATGCGCTTAGTAATTAGCAATACTCAAGCCTTAAATGAGTAGTATAATTGATAACTTACACATGTGAATTAATAATCAATAAGGACGCTCTCCAATGTAATTGCCTGGTGGATCATAGTTGCAAGTGAAAAACCACCGTCCATTGTTGCATTGAAACCTAGCACACCCTACACGAATTGAGTCACTCCAAACCACTTGAGTATAATGCAAACACTGCCCACCATTAATGCAAGTATTCGAGTTGTAATCATAGTGAGGCTTCTCGGCCACCCACAAATTCACAACTGCCGTGCCTGTAAAAGATCCACTACCTTTGGCTAAGTTCTCGCCATAAGGTCCAGATGAATGCACCAAATTGCAATCACACTTTCTTGAATTGGCATAGTTTTCAGCATAAGTCGCTACCGTGTTGTCCCACGTAATATTTAGCACATTAACTTATTTTCGAGCCGCATTGTGTGCATTGAGGTAGTCTTGTTGTGAGTTTTGAGCATGAGAGGGTTGAACAAAATTTGTGAGTAATATTAATAATAAACTCACAAAGGAAGTGAACTTGAATAATGATTTGGAAAAATACATTTTTCTTTGAATCTTGGTTTTGGTAGTGGTAATAGATGTGACAAAGATAGAAGGGTATTTATAGTGTAGTAGTAGTAGTAGTTTGAAAGATAAAGTAAGGTTGTGTTAAAAAGTGAACATATATATAATTTAAGAGTAAAGCAACTAATCAATCCACTTGGATGTAAACAGCACTTTGCGGTCATATTCAGGGAAGTAATCAAATTAATGGACAATTTGGGTGAATATATATAAATTACAAATATTGATTTGAAGTTGTTTCTTTTTCTAGCAGAAGCTGTTAGAGTAATTGTCCCACATTGATAAAAGATAATACAATGAAAGAGTTTATAAGAAATATGAGTATCTCTACTCATTGGGTTAACCTTTTGAGATTAGAGTAATCATGGTTCTTATAAAATTATACATGGTATCAGAGCTTCAGTCGATCAACGGGCCAAATAATTTAAGCTTCGCCTCGGAAAAAATAAAATGAATGGACCTTGTGAAAGAAAAAAAAAAAAAACAAGTGACCCAAATAAAATATAATGTAGTAAATAGGTTTAAAATACAAAGTGATGGGCTTTGCAAGAGACAAAAATCCACACTTTTTGAAATTAGAATACTCATGGTTCTTATAAAATTCTACAGAAGTAAGTATAAAATGATAAATTAATAGTGGTTTCTAAAGTACCCTAAATCAATATTGAAACATGTACGTCCTCCAAAGTGCTATAACACAGCCATTACAAAGATACGCATAATGCTCCATGCTCAGGCATGCTGTTACCGTACTCCATGGCTTTTCCTACTTATTTCTTTCACGAATATAGTCTACGGTGTTAAATTGCTAATTAACCTATAAATACCAGTGGCGGATCCAATATATCAAGTCATGTGGGATACCATATAATCGGTACAACGTAATAATAATTATTTTTCATTAAAAAATGTTCTTTTATGTATCTGTTTTGAGTTTAAATATATTCAAATTATTGAGAATTTCTTGTGTTTAGGTATTAAGACTCAAAATTTTCTCACTAGTAATCCAAGTTAAAATCTTACCTGTGTACTGTGTATGCGAGTGTATTTTTTTTTATTAATAAAAAAGAATAAGACTTTAATGTCTGTTTTTTAAATAAAAAAATTATTAAAATTAAAGTAAGTTATTCAATTATATAAGCTTAAAATTTAAAAATTGAGGGGGCAAATTTTCATTTATTTATAACGTCATCTATAATATTATATTATACATAAAAATGTATTTATGAAGGGTGAGAGAGGGCACATGCCCCACCTCCCACCCACACAGTCCGCCCTTGCATAACACCACACAACTCTCTTCACGTAACACTAATTCTTTTAGTTATAATTAACTATTAGTTATTTTGTGTTTAAGAAATATTAAATTTTCTCTATTATAAATAAATAAATAAATTACTAATAATATTAAAAAAAAAAATGTGAATTTGAGTCTAAACACAGGCACACAACATGAATAAATCAAGATGACGACCTTATTATTTTTTAAAGTTATGATTTGCAAGTTATTAGGAAAAAAATTCAAATCGTACACCTTTTAAATTAAGATGAATTATCCTAAAATATTGTTTGATTTATTATTATTTTTTTTTTACTTTTATTTTATATTCTAGGTAACTCCTAAAATCAATGAATTTTTTTTTTTTTAATTATATGCATAATCTTCTTTATTCATAGAATTTTATTTTTAACATTTCTTAAGAAAAAAAATATAAAATTATTTTTTTTATAACGTAAATGAACATATATATATATATATATATATTTTTTTTATTAAAGAAGATTAAAAATAAAACTAGTTAAAAAATTGAATCATTAATGCATCATATAGAATTTTTTTTGAAAAAATACCAAAAATAACACCCCTAAAATTTATAATAATAAACTAGCACTTCAATAATATTAAACGTTTAATATTGAATGTTCAACATTAAACAGATATAAATTGTCGCAATTTAATTTGAATAACGTTTAATTGAACAGGTATTTAAAGAAAAATAATGTAAAAAAAATTATTATAAAATATATAATTTGAATATAAGAGATGTTATTTTTATTATTATAAATTTTAAAATATGTTATTTTTATTGTGTTTTTAATTTTGTTTTTGTACCGATGGTGAAACGAAGAGTGCTTCTATTGCAGTTCACTTTTTACTTAGCGAGCCCATATTACACACTTTTAACGAGAGCAATGCTAAAATAAAATGCTATATTTGCACACACTTCTTTTTCTCAAGATACACATCATCAATAAAAGATTATAATTATTGCCCAAAATACTCCACCAAATTTCCAATACAGTCCTTCCCGAATCCTATTGCATCTTCTAATCTTACAGAACTTTCCGAAGTCAAAAAGTCAATTTTTTTTATTGAATTATCTTTTGAATGGGTATTTATTTCGATAACAATAATTTATAAAACTAATAAAATTAATTAAATAGAAAAAAAAATTAGTATGACACGTCATCCAATTAGTTGTTAACAAATTTCGTAGAGTACTACTTTTAATTGTGACATGATCGAGTTATCAAATTTTGAAAAAATAATATATCTTAAAATTTATAATAATAAAAATAACACTTATTATATTCACACTTATATTTTTACAATTAAAAAAAGATTTATATAACATTTTTTTTAATAACCATTTAATTGGAATGGAACGATAACAATTTAAATCCATTCAATATTACACATTTAAATTGAACGTTCAATGCTACTTTTATTATTATAAATTTTGGGGGGTGTTATTTTTAGTAATTTTTCTCAAATTTTAATAGTTTAATTGTATAGTATAATCTCCATTCATATGTAGAATTTTATTTTTAATTCCTTCGGTAAAAAAATATATATTAATTTTTTTTATAACGTAAATGAATATATTTTTTTTAGTGTTATAAGAAAATAAATATATATTTTTTTATTAAAAAAATTTTAAAAAAAAAACTAAATTATTTATACATTAAATTTTTTTTAATTAAATTATAAAAGTGGACCTTATTTTAAAATCCAACAAAAATTTGACAATTCAATTATGGTTTGTGGCAATTTGAGTTAAAAAGACTTTTTCTATTTCATATGGGCTAATTTCCTGGCGCTCAGAAACCAATCAGCTGGCCCAAATAGGATAAGCTAGCCCATGATCTCTGTTATGTGTAAGGTTTGACACGTGAAGGATAATAAGTGATTTAGTGAGGATATTTTCATTTTCTTTGAGCCTAAGCTTGGAAATACAGTAGACCTCATATGAAGTAGGCGATCATGTAATCAAACATTCAAACTCCTGCAATTTTCAAAATGATAAAACAACTTTAAAGTGACTAATTAAAGAAAAGTTGTTACTTTTTTCTTTCCATTAACTTAATAGTACGTTGAATAAGAAAACATGACTTCATTAATAACACACATTTCTATCACAATAATTAATACTGTACATCAAGTTCTTTGCCAAAGTAGGCATAACTTGTCTTAAACAAAATGCATATTAATCTTCCACCGCTAGCTAGCTTCATAGTACATTTTATTCTTTTGTCAAAGTTTAACATAATGATGTTGATGATCGAACAAACTAGCTTCATCACTCTCTTTATTAAACATAATAAAGTAACTTAGCAGCAGCAGCAGCAACAACAACAACAAAAAAGAAGGGCACACAATGAAATGTAATTATCTAGCTAGATGATGAATGGCCCTCAGTAAGGTCAGAGTAAGGTCTTTGGCCAATATAGTTGCCTGGGGGATCATAGTTACAGGTAATAAAAGTGCCACCCGTGTTGCATCTTACCCTAGCACAACCTAGACGAACCGAATTGCGCCAAACCACTTGAGTATAGTGACCACACACTCCACCAACACATGAATTAGATTGGTAGTTATAGAAGCGCTTCTCATCCACCCACATCTTCACAGCAGAAGCAACATTCATATCGCCGCTGCTCCAAGCAAGATTCTCGCCGTAAGGCCCACTAGAGTGCACCAGTTTGCAATCCCCCCGGCGCTGATTGGCGTAGTTTCGAGCATAGGCTGCAACGTTTTCATCCCATTTCAAAGGGCCAACACGAACTTGAGCACGAGCGGCATTGTGAGGTCTAAGGTAGTCTTCTCGAGTGTTTTGTGCGTTGCATATCCTCGAGCCAACAAAGTAAAGGATAGCTAATGTAGCAAAAATGATCCTATTTGTGCTCATTTTCATATTCGATTACAAGATAACCAGTGAATTAATTGTGAAGAAGATAGACCATGTACATGTTCTATATATAGAGATCGACGATGTGTGTGTGTGTCTATATATATATATATATGTTTTTTTTTTTTTTAAATAAAAAAAAATCGTTTAGTTGGATAATATCAAATATATATATACTTGTTAATCATGTTATGGATTCAAGGCGGCTAACTCATCAAATAAAAATATAGAACGAGTAAAACAGAGTGGCTGCTTAATGGTTAATTTATTTATTTTTGAGAGTTGTACTTTTATATTCTTCAAATAGTTGCTTTTCTTCGATTTATTAGCAACAGACAAAACCAATAAATAATGAAGAGCGCTGAGCGCATATATATATATATAAATTTATACTTATATTAATAATTATTAATATTAAAATATATATATATATATATATGCATTTTAAAGAAATTAAAAATAAAATTTTATATATAAAAAAATTATATGATATTTTTTAATATTATTTTAAAAAATTGAGAATTTATTATTTTTAAAAGTAAGTGGCACAAATTTATTAGTTTCGAGTACAAAATTTTGTGCACTTGACATATCTTATAAATATTAATCAAACCTGACGGCTGAGAAATGGCGCTAGGTCCGGTTGACAATGTCAACATTAGTAATGATCGATATGCATGAATGTGTTGACAATGTCAACATTAGTAATGATCGATATGCATGAATGTGTAAAAAAAAAAAAAAAAAACAGAAAAAAATATTAAAATAACACCTTTAAAATTTATAATAATAAAATTAATATTTTTAATAATATTAAATATTTAATATTAAATAGGTTTAAATTATCGTTATTTAATTTTAATTAAGTGTTAAAAAAAATGACATATTAATCATTTTTTTAATTATAAAAATATAAGTTTGAATACAAAGGGTGCTATTTTTATTATTATAAATTCAAGAGGTACTAAGATGCTAGTTTTATTATTTTAAATTTAAAAGATCCTAGTTTTATTAGTTAAAAAAAAAAGACAAAAAAAAAGGAAAGATTGATATATACAAGTTTCTGATGGCACATATTTTATATGGTTTTGAATATTTTTGATTACTCAATTTCAAAGTAATGCACTATCAATTTAATTAATTTTTTCTTCCTGTTCATAATTACTGTTTAAAATCACATGATTAATTAAACCTTGCCAAATATGTTTGATCTGAAGATTTGTTTCTTACTACTTTCTAGTTTCGTTTTCTTCCTCTTCTCTTGTTCATCTTGTAACAAAAATACATAAATATAGGGTTGTATTTAATTTTAAAAAGAAATTATACAAAAATTTAGTTTATCTATTGAAAATAATGAAACCTAAATAAAAATAAATAAATAAATAAATAAATAAATAATTAGTAAGGTATTGAATACGATTAGCAACCACCTTTTTTATTTCTTACTTTAGAGAGAGAAAAAAATTGTCGGTTCAAATTTCACTTGAGCAATTAGGTAGATCCCTATCACGATTTCTAGCCACTAGAGCATCATCTAGTACTGTTGGGATGGGCATGACAAGTAATTATCATAATAATGATATTCGTCCCACCTCCAACGGTCTAAATAACAACATTACTTAAATTCAATCACCAATTGGAAATTTACTCGGATTTTGGTACATTTTATTTTTTTATTCTTATATATTTTATTTATACACAATTCACTCATATTGAAATCAAACTTTTAACGCTGGATTTGGGATCTCACAAGAAGATTCTGGTGTTTAGATATGTTATTTGGTTGACAGTAGCAACAGTTTGCTCATGAATATTGAAGCTGACTTCAATTTTTTTTTTTTTTCCTTGTAAACAATTAGTTGGGCTAATTTAAATATATGGGAGACGCATAATAATTGCATCTATTTAAACTATTTTGATAAAATATTTAAAAGGGAGCGGGCCATAGAAGTCCTTTAGATTATGTCATGTGTATCATTTGGTTCCTTAGATTATAAGTAGTGTCATTTGGTCCCTTAGTTTTAGAAAAAAGGGCCAATTAAGGACAAAACACATGATTTTAATGATTTTTTAATTAAAATATTATTTTTTAAGAGGTCAATTAATGAAAAATTGTATTATTTTAATGTTTATGATATTAAAATATTAATTTAAAAAATAATATTTTAATTAAAAAATCATTAAAATCATGTGTTTTGTCCTTAATTGGCCCCTTTTTCTAAAACTAAGGGACCAAATGACACCACTTATAATCTAAGGGACCAAATGACACACATGACATAATCTGAAGGACCTCCATGACACTTTTCTCTATTTAAAAAGAAAGATATTCTCTAAACTTACTAATACTAGTTATATCGTTTGATGCAGTGTTATATATAATCCGAGTCATATATTTCAGATTTGAGAAGAAAGTGGGTGAGTTAATTATATGTATATGAACAACAAAACCTATTGATATTTTATCTCGAAGCCAAATAAGTAAATTTTGTGGTGGTTTCTGTTCAATTGACCAAATTAATTAATAGATAGTATTAAATTGTAAAGCCAATTAATGAAAAAATATGTTTGAGTGTAAAAGTATAAAGTATATAATGGGATTGGGTGGGAACGAATTTACGGATGTTTTGCATTCGTAATTCGTTAATGTTTTTTCTTTATGGGTCTAACACTTAAAAATTTGAATTCAATTTCTTATTTTCCACTTTTCTTTCATCTTCTAAGAGCAGCACTTACATAATTTTCTTTTTTTGGACATAGATGCATGTATACTACTATACTAGTTACTATATATCAAATCATGGGTCTGTAACTAATTAGTGGACTTAATTATATAGTTTATTTAATTTGGTTTTTTCTTTAAAAAATTTCATATTATCGTAAATTCAAGTTATTTCGATCAATGGGCCAAAGATTTTTGACTTAGCCCTCACTTGGGCTTTAAAAAAGAAAAAAAAGAAGACAAGTGATTCAAATAGAATAGAATAATAAAATATGTTAAAAATACAAAGTGATAAGCTTTGCAAAATATAAAAATTCACACTTTGAGAGGGATATTAGATGTTAGCTCATATTGTTTGAGCATGATACTAATGTAAGATTTATAAATAATTATCACACTTATAAGTAATCATTAAACTTAATTACTTTAAAGATTAATTTTTTAAGAATAAATAATTCATATTATTTATATATTATATAAAATTTACTATTGTTATCTTTCTTTCTTAAATTTGGCAAGTGGAAGATGACCTTTTTAACTATGTTGAGAAAACTTAATTAGGATAAGATGTAGAATATGATTCATAATTATTTATGTCATGAAGAAAAAAAAGTATTTTTTCAGCCCTAATTAATAGCACTGCTAACAAAAAAAAAATTATTTAGTTCAAAAGCGACAAACGTTTAGAGGACTTTTCATTTTTCCATTCAAAAAATATAAGAAGATATGCTTTCGCTTAATCATTTGTGTATTTATCACTAAGCGACTAACAAATATATATAAAAAATTTACTTTTAAAATTATTTGGCTCCCCATTTCAGCCATTTCAACCTATGTATATCCCATGTATTAATGATACACATATATATCAAAAATGATACAAAAAAAATTTGAATTCTAAAGACAAAATCTCTCGTTAAGTTTGAATTTATTAGTAGATGGATTCAGATGATTTCTTATATATATATATATATATATATAATATATATTAAGTGAGAAAACATAATAGCTACTCATTAAATTTTTAAATTTTATTATTAATGTTAATATTTTTATGTAGGGTATATAATTTGTTGATTTTATATAATATTTTTCCCTTTTTTTTTTCTTACTTTTTTTTTAGAGAGTAGAGTCATAGAGGTCCCTTTGAATATGTCATTTATATCATATAGTTCCTTAAATTATAAGTAGTGTCACTTGGTTCATTAATTTTATAAAAAGGAGCCAATTAAGAACAAAACACATAATTTTAATTATTTTTTAATTAAAATATTATTTTAAAATTAATATAAAAATATTTAAATAATATAATTAGTTCTTAATTGACCTTTATTTTATTTAAATTAAGGTACAAAATAACGTAACTTATAATTCGAATAATCAAATAACATACATCACTTAACTTAAAACACTGTCGTAACTTTTTTTTTTTGTTGTTGTTTTTTTTTTTTTAGGTATGACTAATTCGCGGGGCTCGCCAAATCATATGAATTTGTTAAACTTAATTGTTGGAATTTTGAACTTGGACGTCATATCAATATAGTAATATAGTAATACAGTCATACTGATTACTCTCTGAATTGTTTTATATTTGCTTCAACTCACAACAAAAATCAAGAGACACGTAATATTTTTCTAAATTTATTAATGAATTCTTATTTATAAACTGAAAGATTATTTTAATCAGTTAATAAGTGCAACGGTATTAACTTTGTAAGTTAATTGAGGGCTCGTTTGATAATATTTTTAATTTTTAATTTTTTTTAAATAATTTTTTAATCAATTATACTTAGTAACGATTTTTAATTTTGATTTATATATTTTAAAAAAATCACTATCAAAATATGAGGTGATTCATAATTTTTTTTAAAAAATAAAGATTTTTTGAATTATATTTGCGATTTTTAATTTTTTTCATTTTGACTAAATATTTTTTCTAGACAATAAAACAATTCTTATAATTTTTATATGTATAAATATTGAAAAAAAATGATTAAAAATTTAAAATTAGTAAAAAAAAAAAAAAACCAATTTTTATTTTTATTTTAAAGTTCTTTAAAAAAAAATTAAAATGCAAAAAGTATTATCAAACAACTTGGAGGTGATTTTTAATTTTTTTTTCTTAAAAATCACTATGCATAAATTTTTATCAAACATATTAATGATTACTTTTATAAAAGAATAAAAGAATTACAAATCATAAATCATAATCATTATCAAACATGGACTTAGGGTGTGTTTGATAAAAATTTTGTTTTTGATTTTTTTCAAGTGATTTTTCAATTAGATATGTTTGGTAATGATTTTTTATTTTCATCAAACCTTTTTTAGGAAGCAAATCAAATCTTATAATTTTTATATATATAAGTATTAGAATTAGATGATTAAAAACTTTAAAATCTTTATATAATAAAAAAAAATTATTTTAAAGTTTTTGATAAAAAAAAATGTTCCAAAATAATTTATAGATAATTTTTTATTATAATTTTTTTTTTGAAAAATACTAAGTGAAACATATTAGTGAGTAATTTTAAAAAAGAATAAAAAATTCTAAAATTAATTATTTAATTATAAATTACGAATTATAAAACAAAATTGTAATCAAAGATATTTTTTTATAAATAAGTTACCTTTTTATTAGCTCCTCAATTGATAATAAAATGAAGACACACATTAAAACGCAAATGTGATAATATTTGCGTGCTTTATTTATTTAAACCATGGGCATCTTCTATATATGCATGGCTGTTATTCTTAAACAGATGAGCTTATAACCTAATAAGGTTTCTGACCAACAAAGTTGCCGGGAGGATCATAGTTGCAACCGATAAAGGTACCACCATTGTTACACCGGACCTTAGCACACCCTACCCGAACCGATTTCCGCCAAACCACTTGAGTGTAGTGACCGCAAACTTTCCCAGTAGCGCAAGTGTTAGAGTTGTAATTGTAGTTAGCCTTCTCAGCAACCCACAGGTTCACAGCGGCAACCCCGGTCATTCCACCAGTACTTTTAGCAAGGTTTTCGCCATATGGCCCCCCTTTAGAGTGTACAAGATTGCAATCACCCTTGCGTTTGTTAGCATAGTCTTGTGCATAGGCAGCTACTTTGTTATCCCAAGTTAAAGGCCCAACACCCACTTGAGCACGAGCCTTGTTGTGAGCATTGAGATAATCTTGTATTGAGTCTTGGGCTTCAGATGTGTGGACTATTAAGGCTAAGCCTAACATAAGAATTAATGCCAAGGGAGTTGTACAAAATCCCATTTTGTGTTTTTGTACGTGTGTTTTTAGTGAAATCTCAAGTGTTTGGTGGCAAACAAGATGTGTTCTTTGGGATATTTATAGCGACTTGGGAGAAGAATTTTCTGCAAGTTCTTTTTTTTTCCTTGCGTAGAATTGCTTTTGGGATAATGTTTGAGAAGTAGAAGAAACGTTCAAAATACGTAAGGATAAAAATAAGTCATGGTTCATGATATTCAACATTGGCAGATCGAGAAAATATTGTATTAAAAGATAAAACAAACATATAATCGCTTAATTTTTTTAATTTCGAGTCGGGACTATCTTTCTGTTTTTATTCTATTTTTTAATTGCATTAAAATATTGTTTAATGATGTGGAATTGTTCAATTCTTAGGATAAATTTTAAAGCAATCTAAGGTCAGAGAGTTGAAGGCTTGAAGCTCAGCAAAGTTAATAGAGAAAAAGTTTAGCAGAGGATTCCATAAATGTAATCATGTTTTTCAATACTATGAAAATTAAAGAAATAAGATGATGGTAATAATTATGACTATACCTACTGATTTGCTGTATTAATTGGTTGGTTTCTAACCTCATAATTTACATTTTTTTTTTTTAAATATTAATATTTTATTATGATTAGAACATATAATTTAAAATGAAAGAGAATAAGTATTTCAAGCATATATACCATTAACTAACTAATTAGACTTCATAATTTACATTTACACTACCCGAATAAGGTATGTTGTTTTGGGTGCTTTCTCCGCTTGCCGCGAAAACGATGGTTACATTACCTGACTAATTAACATATATAAAATATAGTAGAGATGTAATTCCTCCCACACTCATTATGGTGAATTTATAATTTTTAGCCATTATATATGTTTTAAGAATTTTCTCACACTAAAAATCACTAGAATGACTTGTTATGGTTTGGATCCCCCCTAACAATAAATCTAAATACATATATATAGACAAAAGGGGGGTGTACAGTTGTCCCTTTTTAATAGGTATGCAGACTGGCGCTAAATATGTCAGATTCTGTCGGAGGTCACGTCAATGATGGTGACCAGCTGAGAATGTGGGAGTATTCAGGTTGATGGCGCTCCGCTTCGTATATACGACGTTGTAAGGTTAACTGCATGATGATGGACGACCTTATGAGTATGAGGCAGTTCGGAATACCAAGTATGACGTCTTGTTGGTTCCTTTAGGCGGCGAGGACGATGCGGGATCACTTCGTAAGGATGGAATCTGCCATTAGGTAGGGGACCAGATAATTACTTCGTCCGTACGAGGCTCTTACACTACCTCGTCTATACGAGGCTCTTACACTACCTCGTCTATACGAGGCTCTTACACTACCTCGTCTATACGAAGCCCTTGAAGCTTTGGGATGATAATGCTAGGGTTTCTTTGCTCCATTTGAATGTTTTCTTCAAAGATACTAGGGACGACTTTGTATTCTAACATCAAGTCCCCCATTCTTGAACTTCGAGACGAAGTGAAAGAATGTTCTTCGGAGGTACTTTACTTCCATAATCTTCCTGTAACCATATTTGTTATCACATTTGAAGAATTTATTGGCGGCAATTGTTTCCTTAAAACATTTTTATTTAAAAATTTCACTATTAGTCTCTTCCACTTCCCGAGGTAGCAACGTTTCAAATTGTAGGTTATAAGAAGGGGTTTCTAGCTTGGAAGAAAGTACCTTGAGCATTTTTGTTAAGTTTTTCGAGAAATTAAAAACAGAGAAAACAAGATCGTATCCGTGGAGAACAACGTCGTGAGTGTGTCCGAAAAGAAAACAAGTTCGTGATATATTGGGGAACAAGGTCGTCTTTCTTGGCGAACTAGTCTTTTTTCCAACCAGGAGCTTTTTTCACTTTGGAAATTTTACAGGTAAAATTTTGTTCGATCTTGATTTTGCTTTGTCGTTTCTAGTCTTAGGTTTTCTTTGAACATGACTTCGAACGAAGAAATAGTGTCATCCGAAGTAAATCCCCCAAAAGAGGTCATAACTTCGGAGCGTTCAGAAGGAGCTGGGCCATCTCCCAGAGTATCCGAACCGGAAAGATCGAGGAAAATCACTTTTAAGATTAGTACAGATCAATCAGGGAAACATGCAGAAGTGATTTTTCCTCCAGGTCGTGCATCGTTGACATCGAAGGATCAAAATACCAAAGAGAGGGGTACTTCGTCTGTGGGGAAGGGGGTTTTAGAGCAAGCGGTCCTAAGAAAGGAAAGGGTCCTAGCTCTTCCAGTTGCTGGTGAATATGCCTCCACCTCAGCACATGTTGGGTCGTCTTCTTTGGGTCCTCCACCCAAGGTTAACCTCCCCAATGTAAAAGCCAAAGAGCCGAGGAAAAAATCTAGTACGAAGCTACCAGGAAAGAAACGGGGGCCACCCAAGAGTCGTAGGGATACGATCTCAAAGCTTCCAAGTAAACTGGCGGTATCCGACCTGGGGAGGATAAGGTCGGTGTATCATATTTCTCCTGAGATCGATCTACAGCTAGTTCCTCCTCATTTGCGTGATAATGACAATCCTCCAGAGGGATGGTATGTGCTTCACGAAGAGGCTTTGAAGATAGGACTTCGGTTCCCAGCGCCTCGTATCGTCACTAGGTTCCTTGGTATGTACGATATTTGCCCTGCTCAACTTAATCCTAATGGCTGGAGGATTCTGTTGTGTCTCGCAGTTCTCAGTGGGGAGCTGAATTTGGAGATTGAAGAAAAATTAATTCGTTCGATGTACACCGTGAAGAAGAACGGAAAGGACATAGGGAGATCGTACATATCTCCTATTCAACAAAAGGGGCTGATCTTGAACCTTCCTGATAGTCAACACTCCTGGAAGGATAAGTACTTCCTCATACGAGGTGATTTATGGGAGTTGGATAGGGGCCGTACTGTCCGAGCTAACTGGAACCATAATTTTGTGAACGATCTTCCCAAGGGGGACGAGGTCCTTTATAGACTGACGTCCGAGGAGAGAGACAAACTTCGAATGATCAAATTGAAGAACTCCGAGTACCACTCATTCAGGAGTATATTGACACCGAAAAAACTGATGGAGTCAGGTGTCTGGAGCAGTGTAATCATACGACGAAAAGGTCGTCTGTTTTGTGAACGCCGAGGTACCTTTTACGATTTTTAAATCATTTGTACTAATTTTGAACATTGTTTGTTGCAGGTATGGACTACTCTGGAGTTGACTGCTCGGACTTGTTGGTTGATGTCGAGGTGGAAAAAAGTGCTCGGGCTCGTGAGGTACGAGCCGGAATTGAGAGCGACCTCGGGCTTTCAACTGAGGTAGATAAATCTCTCTTCCAGGCCAGTTCGTCACAGACGAAGTCCGATCCCCAACCCTCCAGAAAAAGAAAGATGAAGGCAATACAAGCTGAAGAAGTGTCTTCTCCAGTTCGTGTCTTGAATCCTGAGTCAGTGGAACTCAGCGATGTCTTCTTGAAAAATATCAAGTACGTAAACACCCCAGTAACCTACTTCGACGAGGGGATTTTTGGGAAAAAGGACTTACAGCTCGACCTCTACCAGCATTTTGGTAGTGCTGGAGATAGAGCTCGTGTCCAATCAGCTTGCAAAGAAGAAGGGCTGACCCATGGAGAAATGGTTGCTCAGAGATTGATGGAGGTAATATCTTAGTACGATGTGTTTTGTTTTGGAAACGTTCAAAATAGATAGTAATAAATGTTGTGCTTTGTAGGCTTTATCAATTGTGCGCGAGGGGGAGATCGCAAATCAGGCTTATCGTCAGAGGACGCAAGAGGCGGAGTCTCTACTGTCTGAGTACGAACAAGCAATCAACCAGAAGGATAATACAATAGGTCGTCTTCGTCTGAAGATAAACGACCTAGGGACTGAGCTTTTAGATAGGGTAGAGAAATTAAAGATAGCTGGGAACGCAGCAATGGATCAAACAGCCCGAGCTGATAAGGCTGAGGAGGAACTGAAAGCTTCGAGGGAAGAGACGGCGAAGCTTCGAGACGAGGTGAATTCTCTTTGTGACATGGTGGGCAAACTGAAAGAAGATTGCACTCGAGGCTATCGTGAAGGGGTGTCGTGGCTGATGTCAAATTTAAAAACTCAAGCGTCGAAGTTAGGTTTGACTAGTGCCTTTTCAAGTTTAGTACGAGCTATGCAAACAGGTGGAAGCTCGTCTCAGCCAAAGGAAAAGAGCAACTCTCCTATTCAGAGTGTGGCTGGGGCACAAGATGTTCACGATGATACCACCTCGTCTCCTCAGAAGTAGAGTTCACCTCGTCTCCTCAGAAGTAGAGTTCGAGGGTTGAAGTTTTAAGTTATTTTGTCTCCCTTGGGAGATTAATTTTTGTAACTTCGTCTGCTCTGACCACGATGTAAACATTTTATTAAAGATGGAATGGAAAAGGTTTTGAACTTTCATACTGTTGTGTTTTGAGTTTATAAATTTAAAGTTTATACATTTATTATTATTTTAAGTATACATATGTACTTATGTATATACGTATATACATTTATTTATATACATACACGTATTTATATATATATATATATATATATATATATATATTTTTTTTTTTTAGGGTAGGGTAGTGTGTATATATATTGAACGATAGGTTTACCCAATAATACTTTGTTTTTTATTTTGCAAGTATATTTTAGAGAATTCTAGTTCTGAAGTGAGAAAAGTAGATCTTATTTTAGAGTGTTTTAAGATCGTATGGATTTCTCTCAAGTTGATGTCAGGGACATCCTTAGGTCCTTTGACAACGATAGTTTGGGCGACGTGGAAGGAAATCTTTTACGAAGTCAAGCTTACTCACCTGAGGGTTCTGATCTCAAGGATGAGAGGATTACAGATCGCTCGATTTATGTAATGTCCTCGGAATCAGATGGAGTCCCTTGTCCAGTTTGTAAGGATACGCATCTCCCACAGCTTTTTGAGACGGGATTATTTGGAAATAGGTCGGCACAGGATGACCTGTACTACCATTTGGGTCATGAAGAGGATCGTATTGCCATTGCTGAAAGCAAGAGAAAGGAGAATGGGTCTCTTTGGCAGATGGCAAGTCGTCGTATGCTCGAGGTGAATTTTTAACACGCATCACTTTGCCTCGTGTTTTTTACTTCACCTCAGATATCATATTTTACATCGTACATGCATCCCTTATCTGTTTTATTTAGATTATACATGCATCAACGTTCACTTCACCTCGTGTCTTTTTCTTCACCTCGGATATCATATTTTACATCGTACATGCATCCCTTATCTGTTTTATTTAGATTATACATGCATCAACGTTCACTTCACCTCGTGTCTTTTTCTTCACCTCGGATATCATATCTTACATCGTACATGCGTCCCTTAACCTCGTTTTTGTTTTTTAGGCTATCTCACTGACCTATGATAGTGAGAGAGAAGCGTCCAGCCTGTATGATTCAGCTTTAGAGTTGAAAAAAGATTATGACAAAAAAATGCAGTTGTACTATGAGACTGCTAAAGAGTTTGATGAAGTGGTTGAGGATGTAGAGAAACTTCGTCAACTTAAGGATATGACGTTTGCAGAAAATCGAGACCTGATTGCGTCAAAGAATCAAATCTTGGTGGAGTATAATGTTTTGAAGCAAAAGAATGGCATTCTTGAGGAAGACAAGAAAAAATTATCTCAGGAGGTGGAACATTGGAAATCTTTGTATTATAAGTCGTTATCTTCTGCAAATAATCCGAACTTGTAATTTGTACGGCAAGATATGCTTTAATGTGAATGCACCCTTTATATTCAAGTTATTTTGAGTACATTTATGAGTTTCATTTACGCTGATCTTATTGCCCGACTCTTTGCGATGTAGTTTAAAAAATTTATTTTATTCATGATGAGGGACAAATGACCGATCTGAGTCTGTCGTCATTATGTTGATCCTCTAGAAATGGGTTCTCCATTTGGGAACTCTTCGCGATGTACTTCGCGATATCACGTTATTTTATTCGTGATGAGGGACAAATGACCGATCTGAGTCTGTCGTCATTATGTTGATCCTCTAGAAATAGGTTCTCCATTTGGGAACTCTTCGCGATGTACTTCGCGATATCACGTTATTTTATTCGTGATGAGGGACAAATGACCGATCTGAGTCTGTCGTCATTATGTTGATCCTCTAGAAATAGGTTCTCCATTTGGGAACTCTTCGCGATGTAATTCGCGATATCACGTTATTTTATTCGTGATGAGGGACAAATGACCGATCTGAGTCTGTCGTCATTATGTTGATCCTCTAGAAATAGGTTCTCCATTTGGGAACTCTTCGCGATGTAATTCGCGATATCACGTTATTTTATTCGTGATGAGGGACAAATGACCGATCTGAGTCTGTCGTCATTATGTTGATCCTCTAGAAATAGGTTCTCCATTTGGGAACTCTTCGCGATGTAATTCGCGATATCATCTGATAAGGATAATAAAATGAACGTCTTGTATCTTGGTAATTCGTAAACAGACAAACAAACAGAACAAAAAGGGGAAACAAAATATATATAGAGAACAAATTTACAAACTTTTTAACGCATAAGGTACCTTTGTTCAAAAGTTATATAATTTAAGCTGCTCAGCATTCCAGCTTAAAGGTTCTGGCTCGCCCCCCTTCGATTGGATGTTGTAGGCTCCCCCTGGAGTGACATTGATGATTTCGTAGGGTCCTTCCCAAGTGGCTGCAAACTTGCCATGTTCAGCTTGTACTTTGTTTCCGACTACTTTACGCAACACCCATTGTCCGATACTAAAAATTTTGGTTTTGACATTTTTATTGTAAGTTCTCTGGATCAATCTTTTCTGAGCTTCAATTCTAACCAATGCTGATTCTCTCAATTCTTCCGATAGTGTGAGGTCCACTTTTCTCAGATTATCATGATCTTCGTATGACAACTTCGACCGTAGGGTTGGTTCTTGTAATTCGGATGGTATAACAGCTTCAGTGCCATATACCAAGGAGAAGGGGGTTTGTCCTGTAGCTGATCTGGGTGTTGTTCGTGTCGCCCATAATACACCAGGCAATTCGTCAATCCATTTTCCTTTCGCTCCTTCCAGTCTTTTCTTCAAGATGTTGATCAAAATTTTATTTGAGGATTCGGCTTGGCCATTCGCTTGTGGTCGATACGGAGTGGAATGAGAGAGCTTGATGTGCAAATCGTTACAAAAGGTGATGACCTTATGACCTGTGAATTGTTTCCCATTATCTGTCACCAACTCTCTTGGTAGACCAAAACGGCACACAATGTTCTTCCAAACAAAACCCAAGACGTCCCTTTCTTGAATTCTTGCCAGTGGTTCGGCTTCAACCCATTTTGAGAAGTAATCTGTGGCTACAATCAGAAACCTTTTTTGAGTCAAGGCGACCGGCAGGGGACCTACAATGTCCAGTCCCCATTTTTGGAAAGGCCATGGACTAACAATTGACTTTAATTCGCTAGTTGGTTTGTGTGTCAAACTAGCGTACCTTTGGCAACGATCACATTGTTGGGAATAAACCATACAATCCTTTCTTAAAGTTGGCCAGTAGTAACCTTGTCGTATGATTCGTTGGGCTAAAGTTGTCCCACCCGAGTGGGCCCCGCAATGTCCTTCATGTAACTCAGCAATAACTAACTGGGCATTAACACCTTCTAGGCATTTCAACCAGGGACCTCCATTATTCTTTCTATACAAAGAGTCCTCATATAATACGTAACTTTGAGACTTAGTCCTCAGTTTTCGCGCTTCTTCTTTGTCTTGAGGTAGAATCCCTTGTTTCAAATAACGCTCATAAGGAGTGATCCATGTTTCTTCCACATTGTTTCCAATCGCCAAACTGTCAGGCACTTTTGTCTCCAAGGATATGCTCGGCAAAGTAAGACATGTGACAAGGATTGTTCTCTTCGTATTGGTCACCACGGCCGAGGCCAAGCTGGCTAGAGAGTCGGCGTGATTGTTATTACTGCGTGGTACTTGGATCAAAACAAAGTCTTCTATTTTAGAGACTTCTTCTTGAACCAATTTTAAATATCGCACCATTCGTTCTTCTTTAGCATCAAAAACATTGTTAACTTGGTTCACAATTAACCGAGAATCACTGCTCATAATCACCCTTCTTGCTCCCAAACTATTCAACTGTCGGACTGCCAAGAGGACTGCTTCATATTCGGCGACGTTGTTAGTTACTTGAAAATTCAACCGAATACATTGTTCGATCATATCCCCAGTTGGTGTGAAAATGACAATTCCAACACCAGCTCCTTTAGAATTGCTTGCTCCGTCAACATGCACCTTCCACAATGGGGGTAGAGTTTCTTTGATTGTGGCAACTTCTACTCGCGGCATCTCCATCCATTCAGCTACAAATTCGGCGACAGCTTGGCCTTTGATCGCTGTGGGTGATTGATATTGGATTTCGAATTCACTTAATTCGATCGCGATTTGTGACAGTCTTCCAGATGTTTCAGGCTTGCCTAGCACTTTTTTCAAGGGATATGAAGTGATAACAACGATGGTGTGTCCACTAAAGTAATGGCGCAATTTTCTGGCCGCCATCCTCAGAGTGAAAGCAGCTTTGTCTAAATCAGGGTATCGCTGTTGAGCCCCCGTCAATGATTGACTAACATAGTAAATGGGTTTCTGAATGGAATTTCGATTGACCATTAGAACGGCACTTACTGCCGTTGTCGTAACAGCTATGTATAAATATAGGATTTCTTGAGTGGAAGGGCTGACTAAGACGGGAGGTTGTCCCAGGTATTGTTTTACACTTTGAAAAGCGTCTTCGCAGTTTCTATCCCACTTATACTCTCTGTTTTTCTTTAAGAGTTGAAAAAATGGAAGGCATTTTTCCGTGCTTTTGGATATAAATCGATTAAGAGCTGCGATTCGACCATTCAGCTGTTGAACTTCTTTAACACTTTGTGGGGATCGCATGTCGACTAATGCTTTGATCTTGTCAGGGTTCGCTTCGATGCCCCGAACCGACACTAGATACCCTAGAAATTTTCCTGAGGACACCCCAAAAACACATTTCTTAGGGTTTAACTTCATATTATGGAGACGGATGATTGAAAAAACTTCCTGGAGGTCGTGGGTATGATCCTCCATGACCTTAGTTTTGATCACCATGTCGTCGACATAAGCCTCCACGCTTTTGCCAAGTTGTTTTTCAAACATCTTATTAACCATTCTCTGATATGTAGCGCCAGCATTTTTCAAACCAAACGGCATACGCGTGTAACAAAAGGTCCCTTCTTCCGTGATGAAGGCAGTTTTTTCTTCATCTTGGGGGGCCATTTGAATCTGATGATAGCCTGAGTATGCATCCATGAAGCTCATAATCTCGTAACCGGCAGTTGCATCTACCAGCTGATCAATACTGGGCAGAGGGAAACAGTCTTTAGGAGTAGCTGTATTGACGTCTGTGAAATCCACACACATACCGGGTTCCCCTCCCGCTTTTTTCACCAGAACTACATTCGATAACCAAGTAGGGTAGTTTACTTCTCGAACCCAACCGACTTGTTTAAGGGAATCGACTTGTTTTTTAATGATTACGTTCTTTTCTCGCGCAAACTTTCTTTTCTTTTGTTGTATTGGAGTTTTGGTATGATCAATGTTGAGCTTATGTTGGCTGACTTCGGGGCTTATACCTGGCATATCTTCTGGTTTCCAAGCGAAAACATCCGTATTTGCCTTGAGAAACATAATTATGGTATTTCGCACTTCATCAGGGAGCGAGGCGTTGACTCTTAAGAATTTTGCTTCCTCTTCATTTCCTATAGGTATGAATTCATAGTCATCCAACGAAGCTGTCAAGACTTGTTTAGGAATTCTTGAGCAGTCTAATCCCTTATGAAGTGACCTAAACTTTGATTGCTATTGTGTCTCAGCATTCTTCATAGTCGAGTGGTAACAGCTTCTAGCCCGCTCTTGTTCTCCTCTGATTTCTTTAATCCCTTCTTGTGTGGGATACTTCAGCAACTGATGATAAGTAGAGGGGACCGCTCTCATTTTGTGTAACCAACTTCGTCCCAGTATGACATTGTATGATGTTGGAGTATTAAGTACGACAAAGTTTGTAAAAACGATAGACCCAACGACTGAGACGGGTAGTCTTATCGTTCCAATGGACATGGTGGTGCTGCCATTGAATCCTACCAGCGGCATTTCTTTCCGAATGATCTCAGTGGGATCGATTCCCATGTCCAACAAGGTGGTTAGATACATCAAGTCGGATGAACTACCATTATCAACTAAGGCTCTTCTAACTTCACAATGAGCGATCTTCACAGTTATCAACAACGGATCGTCATGAAGAGGAGGTGCTTCACTTTCCTCAAAGCTTATTGAATAACTCGGGTCTGCTTCTCTTACTGAATAAGCTGGTCTGTTTGCGTCACGAGCTTCTCTAGCATATCTTTTCCTGGAATTATGCGAGAAACCGGACATGGTTGGGCCTCCATGAATAGTATGAATTATTCTTACATGAGACGACTGTCCTTGCTTGGGAGGATCGCCTCTAGGGGGAATGTTTTGTGCAGGTTCTGAAGTGAAATTCTTTTGTTCTCTATGGGGTTTTGATGTGTTGTCATCAACCAGTTCCCGCAACAAACCTTTAGATAAGAGTTGCTCAATTTCCCACTTCAGGTGTCGACAATCATGCGTCCAATGTCCCGTATCCTTATGGAAAGCACAATATTTGTTGGGGTCGCGTTGAACAGCCCTCATTTGGGCGGGCCAACGAACCTGTTGGGTTTTCTCCATGTGTCGGACTGCTTCACTTACTGAAACGCGAAGTGGTGGTCCTCTAAAGGGAGATAAAGATCTTCCCCAAGTTTGAGTATGTTGATGTGAAGCATGGTTAGGTTGGAATCTGGAAGAGTATGGTTTAATGCCTTGATACGGTCTCTTTGTGTTGAGTTTTTTGTCGTATGATAGTTTTCCTCCATCATTTCCAGCCTTTATGTTTCCGGCCTTTGTAGATGATAACTTAGCTGAGGTCATTTCCCTTTCAACGTTCACAAATTTGTGAGCTTCATCATATACCGCTTCTAATGACCTCGGAGTGATTTTTGTTAGTTCAATGAAGAGAGCAGAGCTTCTTTTGATTCCCATTCGAAAGGCCTCAATTGCCAAGGATTCAGGACAATCCATAATCTCAAGTTTTTCAATTTTAAAGCGTCTGAGATATGCTTCGATAGTTTCTGATGGCTCTTGCACTATTGTGAAAAGGTGGTGAGCTTCTTTTCTTATTGGTTTGTTGCTCGCGTAATTAGTAATGAAGATCTTTACGAATTCCCCAAAACCAGTTACACTCCTTGGAGTCAAACCGTTAAACCATTTTTGAGCAGAGTCCTGCAAAGTGGAAGCGAAAATCTTGCACATCATTGCGTCTTTTTTCTCTATTGGAAGACACACTGGAGACATTATGGTTTTAAACTGCATGACATGGGAGACCGGATCTCTGATTCCCCTATAGGCGGGACATCTAGGGGAAGAAAACTTCTGAGGAGGTATGGTAAACTCAACTTGATCGGAGAATGGTGATACATTCAACTGATCACAAACTTTGTCAATATCGTACTGAGTCCTTCCCACTCCTTGTTGTTTAATCTGTTCTTCCATTTTCTTCATCCTTCCCTCCCATTCTTTCTCTACCCGTGGTTCGGGTTCACGAAGAGCCATGGGAAGAGAAATCTCCGGGGTTAGAGTATGACGAAGAGGCGAATTATGTGCTCCGTGTGAACTCTCAGCATCCTGATGGGGATATTCTTGCGGACTTGATCTAAAGTTACTGGTATTAGCCAAGTGATTCCTCAGTTCAAGATTATCTTTTTGACTTTGCAAGAAAGCTCGTTGTAACTCCGACAGTTGTCGTAGGAGGAGTGATAGAGTGTTGTCCCCTTGAGGGGGATTCGAATGTTCTGAAGAGTCAGAGTGTTCTGATGAAGGTTGAGCGGTCTGATCAGGGGTCGGGGGTGATTCTCTAATGAGGCCTAGGTCCTCATTCGCCGCACTGGGTGCATGATTTGGCATTGGTAAGTCATTGAGATCAATTTGCGACATAGTGTAATGAACTAGATTTTCTATAGTGTGATCTAATTCTCTTAGTTATGAACTAGTTTTAAGGTCTCAAACGAAAATAGCAAGAGCTAAAGAGCTTGAAACCCCACGGTGGGCGCCAATTGTTTTAAGAATTTTCTCACACTAAAAATCACTAGAATGACTTGTTATGGTTTGGATCCCCCTTAACAATAAATCTAAATACATATATATAGACAAAAGGGGGGTGTACAGTTGTCCCTTTTTAATAGGTATGCAGACTAGCGCTAAATATGTCAGATTCTGTCGGAGGTCACGTCAATGATGGTGACCAGCTGAGAATGTGGGAGTATTCAGGTTGATGGCGCTCCGCTTCGTATATACGACGTTGTAAGGTTAACTGCATGATGATGGACGACCTTATGAGTATGAGGCAGTTCGGAATACCAAGTATGACGTCTTGTTGGTTCCTTTAGGCGGCGAGGACGATGCGGGATCACTTCGTAAGGATGGAATCTGCCATTAGGTAGGGGACCAGATAATTACTTCGTCCGTACGAGGCTCTTACACTACCTCGTCTATACGAGGCTCTTACACTACCTCGTCTATACGAGGCTCTTACACTACCTCGTCTATACGAAGCCCTTGAAGCTTTGGGATGATAATGCTAGGGTTTCTTTGCTCCATTTGAATGTTTTCTTCAAAGATACTAGGGACGACTTTGTATTCTAACAATATATATTGACTATTTATTGTAATCGTCGACTTCATTATGTAAAAGCCCTGCAATTTTTACAAATTATCCGGAAAAAAAAAGTCAAATATTTGTCGATCTGTATTGAAAGATGAAAATTTTAAGTTACAAAACAAATATTTTTTTTTTAAAAAGGTAAATAATTAAATAATTTAAATACAATGATCATACATATAATAAATAATTTAAATTACAACACTAAATTAAGGATAAAATCATACTATCTACTATTCAACCATCTAATCTATCCACTATAGAAAATAAAAAATTAATGTTCCTCTATGTTCACAATCTACATAAGATAGATAGACTGATTTGAACTGACTTTCTAGTAAATTAAAGTTACATGAATTATTGTACTTATTCACGGAACAACCTAAAAAAAAAGTTAGTACAAAAACATTAGTGCACATGTATGTTCTAGATATATTTAATGATAAATAATAGCATATAATGAATTAAATTAAATTTTAGAACAAGAATATTAAGTACATATTTAATAAAAATAATTTTTTTAAATTTTAATAATTTAAATTATACACAAAATTATTTGATATATATATAAATTAATTAATAAAAAGTAATATAAATATAAAAATAAAAAATTAATTGTCTAAGGATATGAGATTGTATAGAATCAAAAAATCTAATAGGGATATGATGGGTCTTTAAATTTATCCGCAGCAACTGAGATTGTATATGATCAGGGTGTTCAAAAAATTTAATCATTTGATCAATTTGATTAATTCGATTCAATTTATTAATTTTTGAATAATTTTGATTCGATAATCGGATCGGATCAGATTAAAATTTTTCCAATCCATTTGGTTCGGATCGGATAACAAATTTCACTATTTATCATTCGATTCTATCCGATCCAACTGAAAAAATATATATTTTTTAAATTTATACACATGTCATATTTTTATTGATCACTTTTATTTATATTATACACCACATTATGTACAAATACAATAATAAAATTAAAAAATTTAAAATACTTTTTTTATAACAAAAATAATACAAACAAAATAGTGAACTATGCTTTTGATTATTGTTTGAATGAATTGTTAATTTTATTTAGATGAATATTATAATTGATATTATATTATTTTGTTTTATGTATGTTTGAACATTTTCAATTGTACTTCAATATTTCTATTTGGTATTTTAACTTAAATATGTTTATGTTACATAAAAAATATAGCTTTTTATTCAAAAATATTAAAATAGAGTTAATAAAGTTTATTGATTGGATCCAATTTAAATAAATTTTGGATCATCGAATTTGAAATATTATTGGATCGAATATAAATTATGATATTTTAATATGACTATTAGATCGAATTAAATGAACATAAAATTAATAATTTTGATCCGATAAATACCTCTGTATATGCTGATGGATCTTTAAATCTAACATAGATATGAGATTGTATATCATGAAGTAATGTACCCAGTGATCTGCTTTTACACGAATTTACCTTTTTTTAATTAAACATGCCAAAATGCTACTTCTCTATCTATTACTTACCTGACGACGTTGACTACCTGACCTAAACAAAGAGATGGAATTATGATACATCTGATAAATGTAAAATTCTAAAACTTGCGTCTATATTATTTCCATTTTTACGGCGGCACCACTAATCTGAGATATGTGAGTGAATACAGCAAGCTTGATTTCCTCTTTTTAATCTATTCGGCTTTTTAGTTTTTTCTTTTTCTTTCAGCAGCGCACGTCGTTGGCTCCTAATATATATATATATCAAATAATTTTTAATAATTCATAATCTAAATCATAATAACCATCAAATAATTTAAATTAATAATGTAAATATTATTATATCTTTAAATTTAAATACAATAAATCATAAAATCAAAAATAAATTCAAATCAAACAAAAATATATATTTAAATTAATTATTAAAAAAAATTATTTAATTCATTTGTAAGAGAAACTATATATATATATATATATATACACACACGGTATTTGAATTCATGCTTGAATTTCCACAATAAACATATATCATTATAATAATAGAATGTTAATAATTTTTTTAGTATATTATTTATTTTATTTTAAATAACTATGCTATTTACATACTCATAAATGTAATATTAAAAATAATAATTACATTATGTATTCATACATACATTCAAATTCACTCACATTACCATCAAAAATATATATTATTACACTATAAAATATTTGATATAAATATGATTTTTATAGTGTGTTTAGTGCACTGTATTAAATAAATTAAGTACGATCGTATTTGATTAAATTTTATTATAAATAATCTGTTTAGTATTATATGATAAGCTGTATAATATAGAATTTGAATATAAATATTTTAATAAAATAATTTATATTTAAAGTAGTTTTTTATTATAAAATTTATTTAATTTAATATTTATATTTTTAATTACATTTTTAAAAATAAAAAAAAATATTATTTTTTATTTGATGTGAAATAAAATGTTAAGACACATAATTTTATAATTAAAAATTCACACAAATTAAATTATGTATCAAGTATGGTTTAGACCTACATATTTAATTGTACAAAATTTCTTCATAATCATATTATATTTATATTATATTATAAGATCTGATTTTAAAATCAAATATATGACTATAAAAATTATACAATTATAATCTTTAATACTTACACAAATTTATTGTTAGTTGATATATCTTTAGAGCTAACATTATTGTAAGAGTTAAACGTTTTTCTCTTTTAATTCTTAAAAAAAAAAAAAGTATTATTATGACTATACTACTGATTTTCTATATTGTTTACCAATTTCATTATTTACATTTTACACAACCTGATTAAGTATAAATTTTTAAATGAAATATATTATATGCTTTTTTATAAATTAAATTTATTTATATTATCTATATGTCTAAAATTATATATATTTTTTAAAAATAAATAATTAAAATAATTTATTTTATTACGTAACAAATATATTTATTATATACAAGAGCATGGTTAAAAGATAAGACTAATACGTAATTACCATGCGGTGTTTTGAGTCTATTGACATGTTCTTTTTCGACATTAAAAACAAATGGCATGAACCTTCTTTTTTTGTTTTTAAGGTAAGGTGACCATGCCTTGCGCCACCAATATATACGTGGAAAAATATATTTAGTACATCAGAAGAATGTATGTGTTGTCAAGGTCAATTAATATATAAGAAAGTAGGGGGGGGGGGGGGGGGCGAAAGTAAAATACTATAATCAATATTCTTCATTCTTCATGTTAATTAATCTAAACCATCATATTAATTTAATTAATAACTAACAAATAATTTTTTTTACAAATTATCAAAAATAATAATCTTAAAATTTATAATAATAAAAAAAAGTATCTAACAATATTAAACGATATTTAATTAAATAAAGTTCAACATTTAATATATTTAAATTACTGCAATTCAATTTAAACGGCATCTAATTTAAAGAAATTCAAAGAAAAATAATATAAAAATCATTTTTTAATTGTAAAAATATATAATTTAGATATAATAAATATTATTTTTGTTATTATATAAGAGGTATTATTTGTGTTATTTTTTTATGGTCCATAAAATATAATTAAATTTACAAAATTGTAAATATTAAAAAGAAGAAATTATTATGAAATTGTAACAAATAAAAATAATATGGTGAATTATTGAATAACTCTTCCTCAGTTCTAATTAGCAACTAGTCTTTTCTAATCAAATGATATTAGTGCAGCAAACTCGTGCTATTTATCTATATAAAGTCATTAATAACATTTTATTGATTAATTTGATTCCTTTATAAAATATGAAGCACAAAACATTATCATTATCTTGAAATCTTAGGATATTTTTGTCCAAAACATTATCATTTGATAATTTAGTTATAAGTAGGTTCATTGCATGAAATTTATTAAAATATTAAAAATAATTGTTATTTCATTTAATTTTAATTATAATTATAATGTTGTTATTAGTATTTAAAAAATTGATCATACATTTATGTTTATATTTTAAATAGATTTTAAGATAATTATAAATATTATTTATTTATTAATTGATAAAAAAATAAGAATTCTAAATAAATTATATAATAATTAAATAACATTTAAGATAATTTTTAATATTTTAAATACTAATAATTTATTAATTAATTGATAAAAAAAATATGCGTTTTAAATAAATTATGCAATAATTAAATAACCTTTAAGATAGTTTTCAATATTTTAAATGGTAATAATTTTTTACTAAATTGATAAAAACATGAGTTATAAATAAATTATATAATAATTAAGGGTAAAGTATAATAATAATCATTAGTATTATTCTAATATATGTAGATAATTTTGTCTAAAAATTTATAAGATGTGATTTAAATTTTTATAAATAGTATAATCATAGATATGAGTAGGATCATAAAATATAATTTATTATGCAAGCATTTACAATATTAATTTTTAAGAGTAAAGATTTAGAACAATTAATTTTTTTTATTTTTAAATATAATCCGTTAAAAGATAATAATCTAAAAAAACAGATAATAAATAAAAATTAATAATCAATTTTTATATAAATATAAGTAGATAAATTTTATTTGAAGTTGTTTTATACTTTATTACTAATTTACTATGTAAAATATTAACGTCAATCACGGAAAAATAGACATATTATAAATTTCGGCACTTGACTGTTGACGCCGTAAATTTTAGAAAAAGCAAGACAATTATTACAAACTTACATGTATAGTTGAAAATTGAAATGGTTTCTTACGTAACATCAAATTTTTTATACGATTATATTATTGATCATAAATTCACACATTTTATAAATTTTTAAAATATATAATTTAATTATCAAAATTTTAAAATTTTATAAATATATTTAAAATTTTAAATTATATAATTCAACCTTTAAATTTTTAAATCACATGTATATTTGTTAGTAGTGAATAAATGTAAGTTAAAAATTTGAAAGATCATACATTTTCTAAGTATCTTATCTTATATACCATGTTCATCTAAGCAAATTGTCTTAAATAAATTCTACTATCAAAATTATTTAAAAGATTACTTATTGACATGGTTACCTAAGATTACATACATGTGTATGCAACTTACGAATTAAGTTGAGATATTTTTTTTCTTTTTACAAACAACTATATTAATCTCATCTACTTACAAACAATTATTAATTAATCATCATTCTTTTACAAACGGCTAATGAGCAAAATTGAACGTAGTAATTAAATGAATTAATACATTACATAAATATTTAATAATGTTAATATTGTAATTATGACAAAGTAAGGTTATATTTGTCATTTATTTTTAAAAGTCTAAACTCATGCTTTGATAGTAGATTAGCAACAACACACATGCTTTGCATGTGAAAATATCATTTTATTTAAATTTAGATAACTGAATTTTACTATTCTAAAATATCTAAATTTAGTTTATTTTTAATTTTAAGAATTGTTTATTTAAAATTTATTTTTAAATAATTAAGACATTAATGTTTATTTGATAAATTCAAAAAAAGGGTGATATTCTTGTTATGAGTTTTGAGGGGTGTAATTTTAGATAATTTTCCTTGAATGAATTTATTAGTGTATAAATTTATTGCAATAGTAAATCATTATGTTATTTTATTTATTTAATTTTTTTTTTCTATTTTTAAATTGCATTACACAACTCACCATCTTTGTGATCAATTTATGTATCTTATAAATAAATTTTAGCATCACTGAGCAACAACCGCTCCAGCTTCTTTAATTTAGTTTTCAATATCATGCGATTCTACGTATGAAACATACAATGCATGCTTTTTTTAGACAAAAATAAATTATTTTAATATTTTATTTAAACTGACCATGTACAAAAGAAAAATATTTTTTATTATATAGTACCAACTACAAATTCATGCTTTTAGAATAAAACATGAAAAATGATAAATAATTATATAAATTGAATGAAAATGATAAAGAGAAATCATGTGAAAACATAGTTGTGCTAACATTATTTTGATATGGCTATTAAGGGGGAAAAATTAATTTCACACAAAGAGGAAAATATGGAAAAAAAAAAAAAAAAAAAAAACAAACAAAACAAAACAAAAAAACAAATTTGGAGGAGAAATTGAAACGAATTGAGAGCTAGCTACCATAATTAAAATTTGCTATAAATAATCAACACTAAAAAGTTTACTTCTATGCAGAATATGCACATGTGCCTAAATTCTCGCACATGTGCATAACAAAAATTAAATAAATAAAGAAGAAGGAAGGAAAGGAGAGAAAATATTGAATCATTCAAAAATTACAATTTATGCATCAGGAATAAAAAATAATTACTTTTAATGCATTTGTTTATACTAGAGGTTGAGCATGATAACAATTGTAAACATATCTTATATGTGTATATCCTAAGGAAGAGGATACTGATGTTCTATTTTCATCATAAAAATATGGCAAAATAATGCATTTAAGGACAACATCACTTCAATTTTGACGGGTAGGCACTTGAAATATTAAGATCTAAATCTAATATATTTATTGGAAATTTTTTGTGGTTCAGGTAGTAAAACTCTTAATTCCCCCACTAGGAACCCAAGTTCGAATCACACCCTTGTGAATGTATTTTCTCTTTATTAATAAAAAGAAGAGGACTTTATAGCCTTTTTTTTTTTTTTTTTAAAGGACAACATTACTTCAGCTTGAAGTGTTTATGGATGATAATTTCTATGTTTAGGAGCCAATAAATATATTAGATTTAGTTCTTAATCTTTCAAATCTTGATATTTCAAGTGCCAATCCGTCAAAATAAAATGTCAATAAATTGATTATTTAATCAAAACTAAAATTTTAATATATATATATACATAAAAAAAAAATACATAGATCAAATTCATAAGAAATCCAAATATCTAAATGTAAATTACATTTTTATCGTCCGAGCATGGTTAACATGAAAGCTGTTGGTTTTACGTCTCTATAGGACCTTTGGACAAATAATCTTCAATCACATTAGAAATGCATCATGATAATATAAACTCGGCAAATTTATATGTAACAAATGATATTCTTGAAATAACTGGTAACTATTTTCTTCTACATGTGAGATGAAGTTTTAGACTGAATTATCAAACTTAGTGGAATAATGATTCTGGAGAATTAAGTGAGAAAGAGGAAAATGAAAATGTTTTAGTTAATTAAACATAATATATACGATAAGAAGATTAGAAAGATAAAAGAGAGGTAAAAAGAATAGTTTTTATATTTTATTTTTTATTTTTCATAGCGTAATTAATTTTGGTTAAAGAAAGATAACATTTCTTTTATTAAATGCAATGTGATAAACTTGATGCATGAAAACGTTTAACAATTATAATATATTGAATTTATGATTAATGAATTTCAACAATTTTTATTTTATAATAATGGTATTGTAATAAAGAGATTTCAACCGTTTCTTATTTTAGTTTATAATAATGATATTGTAATAGACATAAGTGTTAATGTCGAGACGATAAATTTATTTTAAATTCAAAGATAATTAATGATATTATTTTTAATAAATTGATATTTTAATTCTTATATGTATTAATTTTTAATTTTATATTATTTTCAATAATGATAATTTTGAAAATTATGGGAATGTAGGGATATATATATATATATATATTTATTTATTTTTTTTCAAATGCTAAACTCATTATTTATAGTAGAAATAGATATAGATTAGCAACGACTTTTCTATTTCTTATTTTAGAGATAAAAAAAATTAAATAACACGTGCACTACAGTAGGGCTGCTAGTAATTGTTGTAGCTTACTTTTTAGGACTTTAAGCACTATGCAAACAAAGCTAAATGACTGGTTCAAATTCCACTTGAGGAATTAGGAAGATCCCTATCATCTACTGTTGGGATAATTATCATAATAATGAAATTCGTCCCAAATCCCAACAGTCTAAATAACAATATTACTTAAATTCAATCACCAATTGGACAACTTGTTTGATCTCTAGCAATTTACTCAGATTTTGGTATTTTTTTTTTTTTATTTTTATTCTTATATATTTTATTTATAAACAATTCACTCATATTGAAATCAAACTTTTAACGCTGGATTTGGGATCTCACAAGAAGATTCTGGTGTTTAGATATGTTATTTGGTTGACAGTAGCAACAGTTTGCTCATGAATATTGAATCTGACTTCATTTTTTTTTCCTACTAAATAATTAGTTGGGCTAATAATTGCATCTATTTAAACTATTTTGATAAAATATTTAAAAAGAAAGATATTCTCTAAACTTACTAATACTAGTTATATCGTTTGATGCAGTGTTATATATAATCTGAGTCATTTCAGATTTGGGAAGAAAGTGGGTAAGTTAATTATATACAACAAACTATTGATATTTTATCTCAAAGCCGTCACCACTCACCACAAATAAATTTTGTGGTGGTTTCTGTCGAACAGTCAAAATTAATTAATAGATAGAATTAAATTGTAAGACCAATGAAAAAATATGTTTGAGTACAAAAGTATAAAGTATATAATGGGATTGGGTGGGAACGAATTTTATGTGTCTAACAATTTCTTATTTTCCACTTTTCTTTCTATCTTCTAAGAGCAGCACTGACATAAATTTCTTTTTTGGACACAGATGCATGTATACTACTATATATAATAGATACTATATATCAAATCATGGTTCTGTAACTAATTAGTGGACTTAATTATATTAGTTTACTTAATTTAATTTTTATTTTTTTTAATTTAAAAAAATTCAAATTATCCTAATTTTTTAAAGAATAAATGACTTATGTTTCTTATATATTATATAAAATTTAAAAAAAAAAAAAAAAAAACATGAATCGGCCATGTAAAAGAAAAAACAAGAAGAAGAAGACTAGTGACCCAAATAAAATATAATATAATAAAATAGGTTAAAAATACAAAGTGATAAGATTTGCAAGCGATAAAAACTCACATTTTGAGGCGATATTAGAGATATCGTTTCACATTTTTTGAGCATGATATTAATGTAAGGTTTATAAGTAATTATAAGATTTAAATACCTTGAATGTTAATCTTTTAGAAGTAAATAACTTCTATTGTTTTTATACCATATAAAAGTTACAATTACTCCCTTTCTTTCTTACATTTGGCAAAGTAAGATGACCTTTTTAACTAAGTTGAGAAAACTTAATTAGGATAAGCTGTAGACTAGAATTCATAATTATTTATGTCATGAATTAAAAAAAATGTATTTTTCAGCTCCAATTAATAGCACTGCTAACAAAAAAAAAATAAAAAAAATCATATTTAGTTCTAAAGCGTTAAACATTTAGAGAACTTTTCATTTTTCCATTAAAAAAAAATATAAGTTATACTTTCGCCTAATCATATGTAATCGTAGGTACGATCATCCATAAATAACTAATAAATATAAATTTTCTTTTACTTTCTAAATGATTTGGCTCTTCTTTTCAACCATTTTAATCCATGTATATGCCATGTATTAATGATACACGCAATAATATACTAAAATTAGCGCAAAAAATTTGGACTCCACAAACAAAATCTCTTTTTTCAAGTTTGAATTTATTAGTAGATGAAAGTTCGGATGATTTCTTTTATATGTATGTATAAATAATTAATGAGCAACATTACTCATCTAAATAAGCAAAATATTCATTCATTTAATTTCTTAATTTTAGTTAATATTTAGTTTTATCGTCTTTAAGGCATAGATTTTATTATCAATATTGATAGTATATAATTTATTGATTTGATATAATTTTTTTTTTTTTTTTTAAAGATATACTTATTCGCGGTGCTTACCAAATCATATGAATTTGTTAAACATAATTGCTGGAATTTGGAACTTGGACGTCATACAGTGATACTCATTACTCTCTGAATTGTTTTATATTTATCTCAACTCTCAACTAAAGATTTATAAATCTTAAAAAAAAAAAAATTGAATCATATTTGTGATTTCTAATTTTTTTTTACTAAAGATTTTTTCTAGAAAATAAATCAATTCTTATAACTTTTATCTGTATAAATATTGGCAGAAAATGATTAAAAACTTAAAATTTGTAATAAAAAAAAAAAAACCAAAGTTTTTCTTTATTTTAAAGTTCTTTAAAAATAAAATAAAATAAAATAAAAAGTTACCAAACAACTTGGAGGTTTTTTTTTTTTTTTTTTGAAAATCACTATGTATATTTTTTTATCAAACACATTAATGATTATTTTTATAAAAGAATAAAATAATCATAAATCATAAATAAATCAAAATCGTTATCAAACATGGCCTTAGGGTGTGCTTGATAATGATTTTGATTCTTGATTTTTGATTTTTTTAAGTGATTTTTCAATCACATATGTTTGGTAATGATTTTTTATTTTGATTTTACAATTTTAAAAAATTACTATTAAAATATAGAATGATTTATAAATATTTAAAAAAAAAAATTTGAATCAAATTTATGATTTATGATTTTTTTTTATTTTCACCAAGCATAGCAAATTAAATCTTATAACTTTTGTATATATAAGTATTAGAATTAGATGATTAAAAACTTTAAATTTTTTAGATAATAAAAAAAAAATCTTTATTTTAAAGATTTTGATAAAAAAAAAATGTTCTAAGATAATTTATAGATTATTTTTTCCTTAAAAAATACTAAATGAAACATATTAGTGAGTATTTTTACAAAAGAATAAAAATTATAAAATTAATTATTTAATTATAAAATAAAATTGTAATCAAAGATATTTTTTTATAAATAAGTTACCTTTTTATTAGCTCCTCAATTGATTATAAAATGAAGACATATATTAAAACGCAAATGTGATAGTATTTGCGTGCTTTATTTATTTATTTATTTATTTAAACCATGGGCATCTTCCATATATGCATGGCTAGTTATTCTTAAATAGATCTCATGCAGGAGCTTATAACCTAATAAGGTTTCTCACCCTTGAAGTTGCCAGGAGGATCATAGTTGCAACCAATAAAGGTACCACCATTGTTACACATCACCTTACCACACCCTAACCGAACCGATTTCTTCCAAACCACTTGAGTGTAGTGACCACAAACTTTCCCAGCAGCGCAAGTGTTAGAATTGTAATCGTAGTCAGCCTTCTCCGCAACCCACAGTTTCACAGCGTCAACCCCGGTCATTCCCCCACTACTTTTAGCAATATTTTCGCCATATGGCCCTCCAGAGTGTACAAGATTGCAGTCACCCTTGCGTTTGTTAGCATAGTCTTGTGCATAGGCAGCTACTTTGTTATCCCAAGTTAAAGGCCCAACACCCACTTGAGCACGAGCCGAGTTGTGAGCATTGAGATAATCTTGCATTGAGTCTTGGGCTTCAGATGTGTGGATTATTAAGGCTACGCCTAACATAAGAATTAATGCCAAGGGAGTTGTACAAAATCCCATTTTGTGTTTTTGTACGTGTGTTTTTAGTGAAATCTCAAGTGTTTGGTGGCAAACAAGATGTGTTCTTCGGGATATTTATAGCGACTTGGGAGAAGAATTTTCTGCACTTTTGTTTTTTTTTCTTTTCCTTGCGTAGAATTGTATTTGGTATAATGTTTGAGAAGTAGAATAAACGTTCAAAATACGTAATTGTTTAACGATCATGGTCCAACGAAATAAACAAAATATTGGAATTATTATTAAATTATGTAAAATATTACCGTATTACCGTCGTATAATGTTACATAACATTGAACAATGTCCTTGTTTTTATTAAGGCCAATCGATACTTAAAAAGATAAGGATAAGAATAAGACATGGTAACATTGCCAGAGAAAATATTGTATTACAAGATAAAAACAAACATATAATTCTTATAAAATTAAATAAAATAAGAGAAAAATAAAATAAAAAGAAAACAAATAATATAAGGAATTCTCATTAATTGCTATATATATATAATATATTGTTAAAGGCTTTATTTATAAGATTTATAAAATATAATACGAATTTTAAATATAAGATATAATAAATATTGAATGTCTAATTATTTCTAATTAAATACAAATTTATGATACAATAAAGATAAATTTTTATTTGAAATAAATCTAACCATAAAATAGATGTATTATATTTAAGATTTGACATCCAAATTATAACACTCTTCTTAGATGTCAAATGCATTGAGAATATATCTCATTAAAAACATTACTAGAAAAATCCAATGAGACAAAAAACTTGCAAAAGAAAAAAAAATACATTATTCTTGTGTGATACGCTTAAGTTGTCTCATTAAAACATTTACAGGAAAACCCAATAGAACAAAACTATAGAAAGGAAAAAAAATACAACGCGTATACAAATGTGCTCTTCTGATGATGACAATCATTTAACATGAGATATCCCTTTAATTGGCATATTTTAACATCACTATAGCAATCTCTCAAATGTTGAAGTAAATGTAATAACTCATATCAAGTGAGTCTACTTGGTCGTCACTTGATTTCTTATGTAATATAATTTCATAATGGTAGGCTAAATGTATTTACTTCAATAATAATAGTACATTTAAATACTAATTTGCAATGTACATGTTATTTTACAAAAAAACTTATTTTATTAGTCATTAAAAATTAATTAGAAACCTTGCACTTATAAAGCATACTACAGTAGTGATAATAATTCATATATCCAATTTATAATAAAACTCATCATTTTGTTCTTACGTAAGATTTAACATTTGTATTTGCTCTGATAACATTTATCAATATTAATAAATATATTGAGCATCAATTATCTTATTATAAAATGAAGAACAATATGAGATAATTTTCATATTATGCAACCAAATAGTAATTTAATATATAATGTGCATATATTTTATCTATAAAAAGTAAATCAATATACGTTTATCTCTCTTTAAAATAATTACTTATTTTACCATATTTTTAAGAGCACATGAAATAATTAACAAGCTTTGTATTCATAACAAAGTTATGTGGCTTGTGAAAATATTAAATTTTAATACTAATGTAAATGCATAATATATATATATATATTAGAACACATGTAGTGATTCCCATTCCTTTAATACTACATGCCTATGAATTATCATAACAATATATGACATTTGAAGTTAATGCTTATTCATCTCATACATATGGGAGCAAAATTTTGTATCTCACAATCTCAACATATTTTATACAAATTCATGTATTTTCAACATATTTTACATTTCTAGGCACTTATACAACTAGTTCTTATAAATAGCTAACGAACATCTCAGGTGTTTATACAATATTTATTTCACTTTGCACATAAGTGAATGAATATGTGCCTGAAATAATATTTTGTATTTGATCAATGCTATTTTTTGTCTACATTTAATAGCTTTTAACATTATATATATGATATGAATGTTATTATATTTTTAAATTCAAAGATAAATTTAAATCAAACAAAAATATATATTTATTATTTAATTAACTTAAATTATTTATTAAAAATAATTTATCAAAAAAATTGTTTAATTTATTTCTAAAAAAAACTGTTACCAATATATATATGGAAAATTCTCGAAAAATTTCGAATTTTACTTCAAAACATCCCATTAAATAATGAAATATTTAAAAATATAATGAAAAAAATAATTTTATCCCTTTTTCTTAAAACTAAATAATACATCCCATACTCCACATCCCACCCTCCTGAAAAAAATACTTTTTAAAAAAAGTCTTATAAATCCCACTCTTTCTCCCTCATTCACCTCAACCTCCATATTTACTATCAATAACTCTAAAACTATAATATTTTGAGCTTAAAATATTAAAAATGAAAGATAAATATATCAAAAATACAAAAGAAGTGAAAATTTTTGAAAAAAAAAATGGAGATAAAAAGTAATTAAAATAATTATATATAATTTTTTTCTGCAAATCTCTCAGTGATTTGGTAAAGCTTACCGAACGTTTCATACATGTTCGATAAACCATACATCGTATAATGACATATAAAATACTCGTTTAGTGCAAATTAGGGAGGTTTGGTAGGAATTATCAAACGTTTCAATTAAGTTTGGTAGCTATTACTGAACAGTAAGGTTCGATAACCCTACCAAATCTAATTGAAACGTTTGATAACCCCTATTAAACTTTCCTAATTTGCACTAAATAAGTATTTCACAAGCCATTATACGATGTATAGTTGGGTAAGGTTTATTGAACATATATGAAACGTTCGATAGGCCTTATCGAACCACTACACGATTTGCAGGAAACAAATTATATATAATTGTTTTAATTACTTTTTGTCTCTATTTTTTTCAAAAATTTTCATTTTTTTTATATCTTTGATGTATCTATCTTCTATTTTTTATATTTTTAATATTTTAAGCTCAAAATATTAAAGATGTAGAGTTGTTGATGGTAAATATGGAGATAGAGATGAATGAGAGAGAAATAGTGAGATGTATAGAATTTTTTTGAGAAAGTGAGATGTAATATTTAATTTTAAAAAAAAATGAATAAAATTATCATTTTATTATTATTTTTTAAATATTTCATTATTTAGCATAATGTTGTGAAGTAAAATTCAATTTTTTTTTAGAATTATATATATATATATATAAAAGATGGGAACATTGGGGTTAAAGAAAATAATAAATGTTAATTTTATAAATTGATTTGAGTTTAAATATTTTAAAAATAAAATTTTTGAGCTCAATCAAACAATAATAAATTTAACATCAATAAATAATTCTAAATATTGTGAACATGTGCTAGTAAATATATGATAAAATATTATGTGTAATAGTTATAAAATATATACATGAAATACAATTATTTAAAATTTGGAGTTTTTTTTTAATTACATAAAAATAAAAAAAAACTTGATAACAATTTTAAAAATTAAATTATAATTAAATATTTTATCCATAAAAAATACTATAGTCCTTGCGATTAATTTTTTGCCCAAATAATTTTTTTTGATAACAAATTTTACCCAAATAATTAATACTAAACGTTTACCACTCGTTTATAAGATGGTGATTGGTAAAACTTCCATATGACTGATTATTTTTTGTGGAAATTAACTTTCATCGTCATAGGCATCCAGGGTCTAAATTCGTGCAAAATATCAAAAGAATAATCATTTTAAATAATAATGGATACAAATGGATTTTAAAAAAAAATAACAAATACTTACTCACAAACCTACACATATATACTGAATTTGAATTCATACTATTACAATTTCCACAATAAACATATATCTTTATAATAGTAAAATGTAAATAATTTTTCTAATAAACTATTTTTTTTTTAAATAATTACATTACTTACATACCAGTAATTAAAGCTCGAATCTCATACTTCCTACACAAATTTCATATTATTGAACTATAATTCATTTGCAAATACTTCTTCTTAGTAGGCTTGACTGATCCTTAATTTTTTGGTCAATACCAATGTATTCATTTTTTTCTGGGTAGAATTGTATTTGGGATATTGTTTGAGAAGTAAAGAAAGAAAGTTGAAAATAGGTAATTGTTTAACGACCTGGTCCAACGAAATAAACAAAATACTGGAATTAGATTGAAGTAAAATATGTCGTCATCTTCATGATATTCATAAATGCGTTTCTTGGTGAATATATCTTTAGAGCTAAAAAGTAATTCTTATACATTTTTCTCTTTCTTTTAATTCTAAGAAAAATAAATAAGATATTATTATTATGACTATACTACTGATTTGCTCTATGGATACTATTTTTGTTGTTTAGTTTTAAGAGTGATTTATTGTGTGATTTTTCTAATATTATTTTATGAATATGTAATAATGTTTATAGTTTGAGCACATTTACTTAGGAAATATAATTAAGAAACAATTTTAACCAAAAGTGGAATAGGGGGAATTAGATTCCTAATATATACACTCGTAGAGTCATACTCATTACTCTCTTTAATTTTTAGAATGATATTTGTCTCAATTATAGACCAAGCCAGATTAATTAATGAGTCCATATTTATAAACTGAAAGATGATTAACCAGTTAATAAGTGCAACAATATTGAATTTTTTTTTTCAAGTTAATTTATATTTTTTTAATATAAATGAATTATATTTTTATTGGTGATTTATTACTAACAGAGCAATAAAACACTCATATCATAGCAAATTTTCTATTTTTAAAATGTTTTAATGTTATCTTATTAAACTAAATTTTAAACGAAAAGTAACAAAAATAATACCCTTAAAACTTGTAACCATAAAAATAACACCATTATATTTTAACTATTAAAAAAAAATTTAATATATCATTTCACATCAAACACATCTAATTAGACGCAGTTCAAATACACTTAGATCTGTTCAATATTAAATTTCACGTATTCATACACACATGTATTGATAATGTTCAAATTCATTCACATTACTTATAAAAATATATATATTATTGCAATATATGATATTTGATATAAATATAATTTTTACGGTATATTTAATGCACTATATTGAATAAATTAAATATAATAATATTAAAATGAACTTTATTCAATTATATTATGATTAGTCTGTATAATTTTTTATGACAAGCTGTATAATATAGCAGGATAAAATTAAATAAAAATATTTTAAGAAAATAATTTATATTTAAAGTAGTTTTTTATTATAAAATTTATTTAATTCAATATTTAATTTATTTTTATATTTTTATTATATTTTAAAAATAAAAAATATTTTTTTTAATTTAAGGTGAAAGAAAAAGTCAAGACACATAATTTTATAATTAAAAATTCACACAAACTAAATTATGTGTCAAGCACAATTTATACCCACATTTTTAATCGTACAAAATTTTTCATAACTATATTATTTTTATATTGTATTATAAAATCTGATTTCAAAATTAAATATATAATTGTATAAAAATTATATAATTATAATCTTTAATACTGTAGAACAAACTTATCGTGAGTTGATATATCTTTAGAGCTAAAATTAATGTAAGAGTTAAACATTTTTCTCTTTTAATTATTAAAAAAAAAATAGTATCATTATGACTATACTACTGATTTGCTATATTGTTTACCATTTCATAATTTACATTTTACACTACCTGATTAAGTATAAATTTTTAAATGAAATATATTATATGCCTTTTTATAAATTAAAGTCATTTATAATTATCAATATGTCACCATGACCTAATTATATATATATATATTAAATAATTAAAATTAATTTATTTTATTAAATAACAAATATAATTATTATATACAAGAGCATCATTAAAAGATATTTAGATTTTTTCTACTCATCGATAAGATTAATACGTAATTACTGTTCTTTTTCCACATTAAAAACAAATGGCATGAACCTTCTTTTTTGTTTTTAAGTTAAGGTACCTATAAGACCATGCCTTGCGCCACGAATATATATGTGGAAAAATATATTTAGTATATAAGAATTATGTATGTGGCTGTCAAGGCCGATTAATATATTAGAAAGTAGGGGGAAAAAAGAAAGTAAAATACCATCATATTAATTTAGCCAATAACCGACTAATAAAATTTTAAAAATTATCAAAAATAACATTCTTAAAATTTATAATAACAAAAAAAATTCAATAATATTGAACGATATTTAATTAGATAAAATATAATATTTAATGAATTTAAATTGCCACAATTTAATTTAAACGACGTCCAATTTAAAGACGTTAAAAAATGATATAATAATCATTTTTAATTATAAAAATATATAATTTAGATATAATAAATACTATTTTTGTTATTATATAAGAGGTATTATTTTTTTTATTTTTTATTATGGTCCATAAAATATAATTAAACTTACAAAATTGTAAATATTAAAAAGGAGAAGTTGTTATGAAATTGTGCCAAATAAATATGGTGAATTATATTTTTATTCATTATATAAACTATTTATTGCATACGTCAACACTCAACATCATCATGTAAGTCATTCAAGATTCAACTTATTGAACCTCGATTTTGTATTCCACATTACAATTTTTTTTTTTTTTTAAATTGCATGCTGAGATTTGAATTAGGAACTTTTATAAAAAAAAAAAATGTTAATTATTTATCAATTGTATTAAAATACGTGTGAAAGTTAGAACTAAATTTTAGTAAAATAATACTAAATGTTTACCACTTTATAAGAATGATCGGTGAAAACTTCTGTATGGTTGATTAATTTAGTGGAAATCAAATTTCATCATCATAGACAGCTAGGCATAATTCAGGGTAAATTCGTACAAAATATCAAAAGAGTAAATCATTTTAAATGATAATGAATGCAAATGGAATATTAATCTTCTAGTAGAAGAGTACTCAGAAAATCGCCGTGAAGATTTTATATCTCTGTCTTAATATAATTATTATATTAAAATTTGCTTTAAAAAGCTTTTAAGTCTGTACTAAATTAGAGGAAAGATGGCCCGATATTGTTTACATGTTATTTAAAAAAAAAATTTAAATATATATTTTTAGTATAATATTTAATATAATTGATTAGATATAAAAAATAATAATATAATTTTTACACTATTTTAGTTTAAAATTACAATAAAAAAATTTAAATAAAAAATAAAAAATTATATTAAAATAAAATTTTGCACAAAAGGTTGTAGTAGTAAGCAGGCGTTGGGGTTCGGCGAAGTTTCAGTTCCGACTAATTATTTTATAAAAAATTAATTATATGTATATTTTTAGTATTAAATAAATATTTTATTTGTAGTAATATATTATGTCTAATTTTTATATACATATTTTAGTATATATTAACAATATTTAACAAATATGTCAATAAAAATGACATGAATTCTAAATAAAGTGGTTAAATGTTTTTTTCATGTATTTAATAATTATTAGTAACAAAAATAAAATTATAGTAGTATACTATGTAAAAATTCTTTTTAATTGTGATAATCCAAAAAAAAATTTAAATATTTAACTTTATACTCAACATTATAAAAATAAAATTAAAAAAATAAGTATATGATAAGCTTCATATTAAAACTTTTAAGTTTATGTTTATCATATTTTATTTCAAACTAAATTTTAACTTTATTTAATATTATATTATTTTACATTTAATTTTAATAATCTTTTAGAATTTATTTAAAAAAAATTTATATAAATTTTTTATTATTATTAGTCATTCTTATATTATTATAAACGTTTATTTTTAAATATAGTCTCAAATTTAAAATTCGAAATCATATTTTACATTTTATATTTTTATATATTTATTTTAGTTTTAACAACTATAAATTTTGATGTATTTGATTGAACTTTTTATTTGATTAGATTTTTTAGTTAATAAATTTATTATATTCATGAATGATACTAATGCTTATTAACTTGTTATATTTTTATTTAATTTTCGTTAAAAGTTAATTATAATGTATTAACTCTATATATTTTTTTGTACTAATTCTATGTCTAAAAAATTTAGTATTAAATTGAGTATATTTTATTATAATTTTTATTTTATATAAAAAAAAATTAAATTTTAGGGTTCCGCTGCCGGTAGTAAGCTGTACTGGTCCTTAATTTTTAGGTCAATATCAAGACGTTCATTTTCTACTTGTTTGCGGTCCTAAGAGGTCATTGACCGGAAAAAAGAAGTAATATATACGTTGTCTTCTGTACAAAACGGGCATCACCATGACCTAATTATTCTAATTTTAGATTTTTTTACATTATATTTAAAATATATATTATATATACATAAATAAATGTATTAATGAATATAAATTTTTTGTTAAACTAAAAAATATTTATTATATAAACTAATTTTATTTTTTAATAATAAAATAAGTTAAATTATTTTAAGAAATAAAAGTAATCATGCATTAATAATATGTACATTGTATATGTATATGATACGTAATTGTAAATTTGAAATACAAATATTTTTCTATAAAATATTGAATAATTCTTCCTCAGTTCTAATTAACAAATACTCTTTTTTAATCAAATAATATTAGTGAAGCAAACTCGTGCTATTTATCTATAGAAAGTCATTAATAACATTTTATTAATTAATTTGATTCCTTTATAAAATATGAACCATAAAACGTTGTCATTATCTTGAAATTTTAGGATGTTTTTGTCAAAAAATTCAAGCTAAGAATTAGACTTTATATATAATGTATATTAGTTATAGACAGGTTCATTGCATGTAATTTATTAAAATATTAAAAATAATTGTTACTTAATTTTATTTTAATTAAAATTATAATATTGTTATTATTATTTAAAAAATCGATCATACATTTATGTTTATATTTTAAATAGATTTTAAGATAACTATAAATATTTTAAATATTAATTATTTATTAATCGATAAAAAATAAGAATTCTAAATAAATTATATAATAATTAAATAACCTTTATGATAATTTTTAATATTTTAAATACTAATAATTTATTATTTAATTGATAAAAAATAAATATTTTAAATAAATTATATAATAATTAAATAACCTTTAAGATAGTTTCCAATCTTTTAAATAGTAATAATTTATTTTATATATATATATATATATATTGGACTCCTACTTTAACTTTAAATCTCAAGATCTTTAACTTAGTGAGCGAATAATATTAATAAATTAAAATAATTATAAGATAATTTAAATTAATATATACATATAATATTAATAAATTAAAATAATTATAGAATAATTTAAATTAATGTATATACATATACACACGTGTCTATTTCAATGTCATAATAACTACAAAATAATCTAAATGAATGATGTAAATGTTATTATATTTTTAAATTTGAATATAAGGATAAATTATAAAATTAAAGATAAAATTAAATATATATATATATATATATATATATATATATATATTATTAAATTGACTTAAATTATTTATTAAAAATAATTTATCAAAAAAATTTGTTTAATTTATTTGTAAGGAAATTGTTACCAATATATATATATATAGGAACATTGGGGTTATTTTTTATTTTTTTTTGGCATAATTACTCAAAGCCCATAAAATACCTTAATAAACTAAAAATACATTTTTGAGACATCTGTTATAAATATTAAATCATGCTAAATAAAATAATAAATGTTAATTTCAATTTGAGTTTAAATATTTTAAAAACAAAAATTTTGAGCTCGATTGATCAATAATAATTTTAGTACCAATGAATAATTCTAAATATTGTAAACATGTGCTACTAAATATATAAAATAATATTATGTGTAATAATTATAAAATATATATCTAAAATATAATTATTTAAAATTGGTTTTTTTTTTTAAATTGCTTGAAAAACTTAATAACAATTTTAAAAGTTAAATTATAATTAAATATTTTGTTCATCAAAAATATTATAGTCCTTACGAAAGCAATTGATCGATAGTGATACAAAAGCAATTGATAGTGATGATTAAAGGTAAAATTTACCCAATTTTTTTTATAACAAATTTTACCCAAATAATTAATACCAAATGTTTATCACTCGCTTATACGATGGTGATTGGTAAAATTTCTATATAACTTATTATTTTTTTGTGGAAATTAACTTTCATCGCCATAGGCATCCAGGGTTTAAATTCGTGCAAAACATCAAAAGAATAATCATTCTAAATAAGAATGAATGCAAATGGACTTTTTTTTTTTTTTTTAAATAACAAATGCTTACTCACAAACCTACACATATTTACAGTGTTTGAATTCATGCTATTACAATATCCACAATGAACATAATGAACATATATCTTTATAATAATAAAATGTTAATAATTTTTTTAATATATGTAGATAAATAAATTATTCTAATAATTAAAGATAAAGGGCAATAATAGTCGTTAGTATTATTCTAATATATGTAGATAATTTTGTCTAAAAATTTATAAGATGTGATTTAAAATTTTATAAATAGTATAGTCATAGATATGAGATAGGATTAAAAAATACAAATTTTTATACTATCAATTTTTAGTAGTAGAGATTTAGAACAATTAATTTTTTTCATTTTTTTATTATTTTTAAATATAAATCATTAAGAAATAATAATCTAAAAAAATTAGATAATAAATAAAAATTATTAATTAATTTTTATATAAATATAGATAGATAAATTTTATTTGAGGTTGTTTTATACTTTATTACTATGTAAAATATTAACGTCAATCACGAAAAAATAGACATATTATAAATTTCGGCATTTGACTGTTGACGCCGTAAATTTTAGAAAAAGTATGACAATTATTACAAACTTACATGGATCATTGAAAATTTGAAATGGTTCCTGCATAACATACAACTTTTTATATATATATATTATAAAAAATATATATTATTTATAAAAATTAAAATAAAATTTTATTTATGAAAAAAATTATATTATACTATTAATTTTTTTTTTTATTTTTAACTATCCTCCGTATGTTTTTTATAATTTAAAAAAATATATTTAATGCATATTGAAAAATTTGATGCACATAATTTTTTATCGTGTAAAAAATATATTATGAATTAAAAATAAATTAAATTAAATAATTAATTCACATAAAAATCAAAACGATAAATTTTTCATAATTCTCTAATTATTTTTAAAGCTCTCTGGTACCTTAATTTTGTTATTGTGTATATATTTAAGTAAACTTGCTTAAATAAATCAAATAATATTATTGTTCATAGATTCACACATTTAATAAATTTTTAAAAGTATAATTTAATCATCAAAATTTTAAAACTTTTTAAATATATTTAAAATTTTATATTGTATAATTCAACCCTTAAATTTTTAAATCACAAGTATGTTTGTTAGTTGTCAATAAATGTAAGTTTTAAAATTTTGAAAAATCGCACAATTTAAAAATTTAAGGTATTTATTTATGAAGTTTAAAAATTTTAACAATCTAAATTATATGTTTCAAAAGTTTAGATATTAATGTAAAATTGCTCCATGTTTAATTAGGGACTAACAAAGTACTTATTCCAACTCTAAATAATATATTTTTTTCTTAAATAGAAAAAATAAAAAATAAATAAAAAGAATGGTAAATCAAATTAATCTTATTAAAGTTTTGTAATAAAACTATTACAAAAGTTTTTGGCACTAGGATTACAAAAAGATTGTTTCTCATACAATCCGAAATTGTACCAAATATGTAGCTGAGTAAAAAATTAATACTATCATGTCGTTTTATATAAAGTTCTAAACGTTCCCTAATAATACCATAATGCATTTTCAAATTTCAATTGTTAGGCTAGTCTGTACCTCTAATTAACTTCATAACTTGTTCTTTTTATTTGAAACTTCTGAACTTAATTCTAATGCTCTTTTCCAAATATAGTTTTTTTCCAATTCGTGTTTTGTGGTGAATCTTGTGTATTATTACTTGTTTTTTGTACTATTCTTTTTGTGTACTCATGTCAATATATTATAAATATTTTGCAAATAAATCATCTTATTTTGTATATATTTTGTGGTTTATCTTTTGATGTAACGATATAATATATATCAATATTATTATGATGTAATTAAGGTCTTAGTATTATAGTAGACATGATCAAGCACGTATGTCAATTTTCATTTTATTCAATAAATGTACAACACAAATTAGCTAGCAATAATATCATGTCCAATTAATAAGGGAGTTTACCCACAAAATTGCCAGGAGGATAATAGTTACATGTAACAAAAGTCCACCCATTTGTGCATTTAGCTGAAGCATCCAAGTTGTGTTGATTTTCGCCAAACCACCTGAGTATAATGCCTGCACTCATCACCATTACATGAATTGGAGTCATAATCATACTGAGGTTTTTCCCCAACCCATAACTTCACCGCATCTCCGACACTCATTCCGTTCGAGCCTACGGCTATGTTCTCCCCGCAGGGCCCTCCAGAGTGCTCCATATTACAATCATTGCTCCTTTTATTGGCATAATTTTGAGCATATTCTGGCACGATGTCGTTCCATTCCATTGGTTCAACACCTACCTCAACTCTTGCTTCATTGTGTGTATCCACAAATTCTTTTTGGCAATATTTATCAATTTTTGAAGAAACATAAGGCACTTGTAACTAATAATATTGAGATACTGATAAAACAATAATTGACCTTTCCAATTTCTCTTTATGTATATGTTGCTACAGATATGAGAAAATATATAGAAATGAAGTTACCAATAGATCGAAATACACTGTTTGAGTTGAATCGCATACTAGGTCGTTCTTTTTAAAACGTTTCGCAACTCTACCTAAAATTGTGCAAGCAAACACAGCATCGTCGTCCCCAAGCTTTACTGCTCTATTGAAACGGTCATAGAGAACGTCCAACGTTTAGAGTAAAACGGTCATAAATTCCATAAGACTCGTGGATCCACAGTTGGCTAGGTCATCTCCCATTCCACAAAAGTGGGTCCTCAATCCTATTAGTAAATTTTTTTCTATATAAAAAGCTCCAAAGAGATGTAAAATAGTAATGTGGGACAAATATTTTAATTTTTTTGAGAGAGTAACTCATAGCACTTTTTTTCTTCATTTTTGTTTTAAAATTCACACACAATTTCCAACAGTATATGTAATTATATGGATAGAGAGAATAATGGTCGAAGAGGTTGTCAAATGATATTTCGCTTAACATATTTATAGCGGAGATCTATCAAAGAAATTTATGGTGTACTGGTGTATAACTAAATAACCGTTATTTATGTTAGATTGTTACATATGTTGCAACAAAAAGGATAGATGACCCTATGGATTTCGTTTATTGATCATACGATCGAGGCTCGTTAATTTGCTTTAATTGGCCCAATTAAGTATGATCAATCTAAAATTATATATATTGTTTTCCACCAGCTCAGTATTTCGTGGAATTTACTAAAATTTGGGGAAAAGAATTTTTTTTTTGTTTTGTTTTGGAGAAAATATGAAAATTAATATTTAAATGAAATTGTTTTCATATATAAAAAATTTACATTTAATATTAATTTATATATAAATTAATTATTTGGTGGAATTCACCCAAACATTATTTTCATTTTGTAAATAACTAACATATACATTATATGCTCAACAGTACACCCTCTAATGGTAATTATTTATGTGTTATGTGGTAAAATAATTTTGAAAAAAATTAAGATGTTATTTATTTGTTTAAAAAAAAGTTTGTTACATGTCACTCAATAACTCGCATGAGTACAAATGTACGTACATTTAACATTTTTTCAAATTCATAATTGACAATTAACATGAGTGCATTTATTTATTTACATGTTCTTTTTCTACATTAAAAAAAATTACATATGTGCCTTTGTTTTTAGTTAAAGTACTTATGAGAATATGTCTTGCCACGAAAACGATGGTTACATTACATGACTAATTAACATATATAAAATATAGTAGAGATGTAATTCCTCCCACACTCGTTATGGTGAATATCTAATTTTTGGCCATTATATCGACTATTTATTGTAAACGTCTACGTCATTGTGTAAAAGCCCTGCAATTTTTACAAATTATCCGAAAAAAATGTCCAATATTTGTCAATCAGTATTGAAAGACGAAAATTTTAAGTTACAAAACAAATATATTTTTTTAAGAAAAAGGTAAATAATTAAATTTTAATTAAGTAACTTAAATATCTAAATTACAACATTAATTTAAAAATAAAATTATCAGTCTACCGAACCACCTAATCTATCTACTATAAAAAATTAATGTAGTATTAAGTAAAGTCTTAACTATCCTTCACAGATAAAGCTCCCAATATATTTTACTTACGAGATCCTGTTCTATTTTCATAGTCTCTACAAGATAAGTGTACGGATTTAGACCGACGTTCCAGTAAATTTGAGTTACACGAATTACTGTACCCATCCACAAAATAACCTACAAAAAGTTAGTGTGTGTTCTAGATGAATTTAATGATACATAATAATATATAATTAATTAAATCTAAATCAACTAGTAAATTTTAAAACAAAAATATTAAGCACATGTTTAATAAAAATAATTTCTTTAAATTTTAATAATTAAATTAAATAATTTAAATTATACACAAAATTATTTGATATATACATATAAAAAAAATTAATTAATAAAAAGTTATATAAATATAAAAATAAAAAAATAAATTGTCTAAAGATATGAGATTGTATAGAATCAAAAAATCTAATAAAGATATGATGGGTCTTTAAATTTATCTGCAGCAACTGAGATTGTATCTGATGATGGGTCTTTAAATCTAACATAGATATGAGACTGTATATCATGAAGTAATGTACCCAGTGATCTGCTCTTACACGAATTTACCTTTTTTTAATTAAACATGCCAAAATGCTACTTCTCTATCTATTACTTACCTGACGACGTTGACCACCTGATCTAAACAAAGAGATGGAATTATGATACATCTGATAAATGTAAGACTCTAAAACTTGCTGCTATATTATTTCCATTTTTACGACCAATGGACAATATGTGAATGAATACAGCAAGCTTGATTTCCTCTTTTTAATCTATTCGGCTTTTTCGATTTTTGTTCTTCTTCAGCAGCGCACGCCGTTGACTCCTTAATTTTTAGGTCAATACCAATGCATTCATTTTTTTCTGGGTAGAATTGTATTTGGGATATTGTTTGAGAAGAAAAGAAAGAACGTTGAAAATAGGTAATTGTAACGAACTGGTCCAACGAAATAAACAAAATACTGGAATTAGGTTGAAGTAAAATACTACTGTCGTCACCTTCATAATATTCATAAATGTGATTCTTGGTTAAAGAGTGGATGCTATTTTTATTGTTTAGTTTTAAGGTTGATTTAATTTTATGGTGTGTTTTTCCTAATATTATTTTATGAATATATAATAATGTTTATAGTTTGAGCACCTTTACTAAGGAAATATAATTTAGAAACAATTCTAAACCAAAAGTGTAATAGTGGGAATTAGATTCGTAAAATCCGCCTCTGCATAGAGAGAGTCATACTCATTACTCTCTTTAGTTTTTAGAATGATATTTGTCTCGATTATAGACCACACCAGACCAGAATAACTAATGAGTCCATATTATATTTATAAACTGAAAGATTATTAACTAATTAATAAGTGCAATAATATTGATTTTTTTTAAAGTTAATTTGTATTTATTCTAATATAAACGAATTATATTTTTATCGGTGATTATTACTAACAGAGCAATAAAACACTAATATTAGCTTTAATGACATTAATGTTTTATGCTCTCTAACAATAGCACCGTACTTTTTAGTTTTTATTAGCTTTTAACACTTGAATTAATAGAAATGTAAAATATACTCCATTGATATATTGAAATGAAGACAGATATATTAAAACGCAAATATGAAATTTGTGTGCTTTTTTTATTTAATTAAACCATGGGTGCTTCCGTGCTTACATGGCCAGATATTTTAAACCTAATAAGGTTTCTGATTAACAACGTTACCAGGAGGATCATAGTTGCAACCAATAAAGGTACCACCATTGTCACACTGCACCTTAGCACACCCTACCCGAACCGAATCCCGCCAAACCACTTGAGTGTAGTGACCACACTGGGCCTCAACAGCGCAAGTGTTAGAATCGTAATCGTAGTTAGCCTTCTCCGCAACCCACATGTTCACAGCGTCAACACCGGTCATACCACCACTACTTGCAGCAAGGTTTTCGCCATATTGCCCTCCAGAGTGTACAAGATTGCAGTCACCCTTGTGTTGGCTAGCATAATCTTGCGCATAGGCTGCTACATTGTTATCCCATGTTAAAGGCGCAACACCCACTTGAGTACGAGCCGTGTTGTGAGCATTGACATAGTCTTGTTCTGAGTCTTGGGCTTGAGATGTGTGGATTATTAAGACTAAGCTTAATATAAGAATTAATGCTGAGGAAGTTGTAAAAAATCCCATTTTGTGTTTGTAGTGAAATATCAAGTGTTTGATGGGTTTAAGATTTGTTTGTGATATTTATAGTGATTTTGGATGCGGAATTTTTCGCACTTAATTAATTTTCTTTTAAATTTAATTGTATGAAATAATTTTTTTTTTATGAATTTTTATTTTTAATCTCTTAAAAAAAATTATTTTTTTTACAACATAAAATAATATATATATTTAACGGAAAATAATAATAAATCGTTTGCATGCGTAATTGTTTAACGATCTTTGTACAACGAAATAAACAAAGTATTGGAATTAGATTGAAGTAAAATACTACTCTCGTCATTATCATGACATTCATAAATGTGATATTAAAAAAAAAAAAATTACACATTCACGTATTCATACATACATTCAAATTCACTCACATTACCCATCAAAAATAAAAATGTCCTCGATTTTGTATTCCACATTATAAATTTTTTTTTTTTTAAATTGCAGGCTGAGATTTGAATTAGTAACTTTTATAAAAATAAAAATCTTAATTATTTATCAATTGTATTAAAAAACGTGTGAAAATAAGAACTAATTAAATTTTAGTAAAATAATACTAAATGTTTACCACTTTATAAGAGTGATTGGTGAAAACTTCAGTATGGTTGATTAATTTCGTCGAAATTAACTTTCATCATCAAAGATAGCTAGGCATAATCCAGGGTAAATTCGTACAAAATTTCAAAAGAATAAATCATTTTAGATGATAATGAATGCAAATGGAATATTAATCTTCTAGTAGAAAAGCATTTCGTATAATTATTATTGTACTAAATATTACTCTAAAAAGACTTTTTAAGTCTGCTAAATTAGTGTGATGATAGTGCAATACTGTTCGCATGTTATTTAAAAAAAAAAAAAACTTAAATATATATTTTAGTATGATATTTAGTATAATTGATTAAAGATAAAAAAAAATAATAAAATTTTTACATTATTTTAATTTAAAAATTATATTAAAAGAAAATTTAAGAAATATATTTTTAGTTAGATATAAAAAAATTATATTAAAATAAAATTTTGGGGAGAAGATGATCTTATTCTTCGTAGTAAGCTCTACTGGTCCTTCATCAAAACGTTTATTTTCTACATGTTTGCCGCCCAATAAATAAGGGTAGCAATTTTTGATACGACATGATAGCACGATCCGAACACGACACGATATGAATATTTTTTAATAAAAATTAATCAATAATTTTTTTATGTTCTTAAAGGTTTTATTATTTCTTACTATTATAAATAAGTAACACAAAAAAAAAATCAAGTAAATTTTTTAATGTACTAACCAACACGAAAACACGACACAAATAACACGAACAAACACGAACACAAACAAATACGACACGAATACGATTAATACGACACGATTGACACCCCTACCAATAAGTGCCATTGACTAGGAAATAAAGTAATATACTGTATCTTCGATCTGTACAAAACGTGCATCACACATATATCATATATGCCCTAATTATTCTAATTTTAGATTTTTTTTATATTATATATAAATAAGTCAATAGATGTATTAATGAATATAAATTTTATTTTAAACAAAACAATATTAATTATATAAACTAATTTTATTTTTTAATAATAAAATAAGTTAAGTTATTTTAAGAAAAAAAGTAGTCATGCATTAATAATATATATATTGTATATGTATATGATCCGTATTTGTAAATTTGAAATACAAATATTTTTCTACAAAATATTGAATAACTCTTCCTCAGTTCTAATTAACAACTAGTCTTTTTTAATCAAATGATATTAGTGAAGCAAACTCGTTCTATTTATCTATATAAAGTCATTAATAACATTTTATTGATTAATTGGATTCTTTTATAAAATATGAATCACAAAACATTATCATTATCTTGAAATCTTAGGATATTTTTGTCCAAAAAATTTAAGCTAGAATTTAAACTTTTATATATAATATAGATTAGTTATAAGCAGGTTTATTGCATGAAATTTATTAAAATATTAAAATAATTATTATTTAATTTTATTTTAATTAAAATTATAATGTTGTTATTATTATTTAAAAAATTGATCATACATTTATGTTTATATTTTAAATAGATTTTAAGATAATTATAAATATTTTAAATATTATTTATTTATTAATTGATAAAAATATAAAAATTCTAAATAAATTATATAATAATTAAATAACATTTAAGATAATTTTTAATATTTTAAATACTAATAATTTATTACTGAGTTGATAAAAAAAAAGTTCTAAATAAATTATGCAATAATTAAATAACCTTTAAGATAATTTTCAATATTTTAAATGGTAATAATTTATTACTAAATTGATAAAAACAGTAGTTATAAATAAATTATATAATAATTAAGGGTAAAGTATAATAATAATTATTAGTATTATTCTAATATATGTAGATAATTTTGTCTAAAAATTTATAAGATATGATTTAAATTTTTATAAATAGTGTAGTTATAGAAATTAGATAGGATCACAAAATACAATTTATTATGCAAATGTTTAGATTATTAATTTTTTAAGTGAAAAAATTTAGAACAATTAATTTTTCTTATTTTTAAATATAATCCGTTAAAAGATAATAATCTAAAAAAATTTAGATAATAAATAAAAATTAATAATCAATTTTTATATAAATATAGGTAGATAAATTTTATTTGAAATTGTTTTATACTTTATTACTGTGTAAAATATAAACGTCAATCACGGCAAAATAGACATTATAAATTTCGGCACTTTTATTGTTGACGCCGTAAATTTTAGAAAAAGCAAGACAACTATTACAAACTTTCGTGTATAGTAGAAAATTGAAATGCTTCCCTACGTAACATAAAACTTTATATATATATATATATATATATATTATTTTATACTATTAAAAAAATAATACATATTTTTTTATATGAGTTAAAATAAAATTTTTTATATAAAAAAATTTATGTCATATAATTAATTTTTTTTATTTTTAACTATTCTCCATTTATATTTTTTTGTAATGTAAAAAAACTGTTTAACATATATTAAAAAATATGATGCGCATAATTTTTTGTTGTGTAAAAAATATATTATAAGTTAAAAGTAAAATTAATTAAATAATAAATTTAAATAAAAATTAAATTGATAAAATTTTCATAATTCTCTAATTATTTTTAAAGCTCTCTAGTATACTAATTTTGTTATTGTGTATATATTTAAGTAAACTTATTTAAATAAATCAAATAATATTATTGTTTATAGATTCACACACTTTATAAATTTTTAAAACATATAATTTAATGATCAAAATTTTAAAATTTTACAAATATATTTAAAATTTTAAATTGTATAATTCAACCCTTAAATTTTTAAATCACATGTATGTTTGTTAATTGTCAATATATGTAAGTTTTAAAATTTTGAGAGACCATACATTTTCAAACTATCTTACATACCATGTTCATCTCAGCAAATTGTCTTAAATAAATTCTATTATTAAAATTATTTAAAATAATATTTATTGACATGGTTACCTAAGATTACATATATGGAGTATGTAATCTAAGGGTTACATACATGGAGTATGTAATTAGGATTTAAGTTGGGATTTTTTATTTTTTTCACAACAACTATATTAATCATCATTTACTTACAAACAATTATTAATTAATCATCATTCTTATACAAACGGCTAATGAACAAAATTAAACGTACATTTAAATGAAGGCAGTTTCAAAATTTTCAATGCTAAATTTCTTTTAATAATGTTAATATTGTAAATTATGACAAAGTAAGGTTACATTAGTCATTCAATTTTAAAAGTCTAAACTCATGTTTTTTATAGTAGATTAGCAACAACACACGTGCCTTGCATGTGGAAATATCATTTTATTTAAATTTAGATAACTGAATTTCACTATAATAAAATATCCAAATTTAATTTATTTTTAATTTTAAGAATTGTTTATTTAAAATTTATTTTTAAATAATTAAGACATTAATGTTCATTTGATAAATTCAAGAAGACAAGCGAGTAAAATGTACCTCAAATTCAAATATATAAAATGCAAATATGAAGAGTTCGCAACAAATAATATTTGAAATAAGCACTATTCGGAGAAAAAGAAAACAAAAAATTGAGTGCATAAAATGAAAAAGTTAAGAAATCTTATTAATATATGTATGCTGAGAAAAACAGAGATAATATGGTGTAGTATTAAGACAAATAATTATTTAAAATGAATAATTTTTTTTTGTTTCTCGTAAATATCCATATACAAATATTCTTTTGAATTATGAAAAAAAAAAAATAACATGCTAAAACTTATAATAAAAAAAACTAATAACCCTAGTATTAACCCACTAACAAATATCTTCTAATTCAAAAAAAGGGTGTTATTTTTGTTAAGAGTTTTAAGGGGTGTAATTTTGGATAATTTTTCTTGAATGAATTTATTAGTCTATGAATTTATTGCAATAGTAAATCCTAATGTTATTTTAATTCTTTAATTTAGTTTTTTTTTTTTTAAATTGTATTACACAACTCACCATCTTTTTGATCCAACACAATTTATGTACCTTATAAATAAATGTTAGTGTCATTAAATAACAACCGCTCGAGCTTCTTTAATTTAATTTTCAATATCATGTGATTCTACATATCAAGCGTGCGATGGGTTTGAGATTTGTTTGTGATATTTATAGTGATTTTGGATCAAGAATTTTCTGCACTAAATTATTTTTCTTTTAATTTAATTATATGATATAATTTTCTTTCATGAACTTTTATTCTTAATCTCCTAAAAAAATTCTTTTTTTATAACAAAATAATATATGTATTTTACATAAAATATATATATATATATATATATATATTTTTTTTATAAAAAAAATTCTGCTTAAAAGAACCTTCAAAATAATAGCAAAAATGATTGCCGTTAAATAATAATAATAATAATAATAAAAGGTTTACATGCGTAATTGTTTAACGATCTTTGTACAACGAAATAAATAAAGTATTGGAATTAGATTGAAGTCAAATACTACTGTCGTCGTCTTCATGACATTCATAAATATGATATTAAAAAAATAATTACACATTCACGTATGCATACATATATATATATATATATACATATATATATATATATATATATATATATATATCAAAATTCACTCACATTACTTATCAAAAATATATATTATTATACTATAAAATATTTAATATAAATATAATTTTTATAACATATTTAATGCACTATATTAAATAAATTAAGTATAGTCATATTAGACTAAAATTTATTAAATTATATTATAATTAATCTGTATAGTGTTTGATGACAAGTTGTATAATATAGTCAGATAAAATTGATTATAAATATTTTAATAAAATAATTTATATTTAAATTATTTTTTATGATAAAATTTATTTAATTTAATATTTAATTTATTTTTATTACATTTTTAAAAATAAAAAATATTATTTTTAATTTGAGGTGAAAGAAAAAGTAAAGACGCATAATTTTACAATGAAAAATTCAAATAGACTAATTACGTGTCAAGTACGATTTAGACTCACGTTCGTAGTTTAACAATAAAATTTCATAACCATAGTATTTTTATATTGTACGATAACTCTTATTTCAAAGTTAAATATATGACTATATAAAAATTATACAGTTAAAATTTTTAATATATGTAACAAATATATTATTAGATGATATATCTTTAGAGCTAAAATTATAATTATATATATATATATATATATTAGGTTTAACTTTTTCTTTTTTTCATGCGTTTTGATTCCAAAAAAAAAAAAAAATTTTGCTCAAAGCTCATCAAATATCTTAATGAACTAAAAATACATTTTTGGGACATCTTTTAAAAATATTGAATTATATTAAAGAAAAGGATAAATGATAATTATAAGTTGGTTTGAGTTTAAATATTTTTAAAACAAAAATTTCGAATTTAATCAATCAATAATAAATTTATGATCAATAAATAATTATAAATATTATAATATGTGTTATTGAATGCATGATACAATATTATGATAGTTATAAAATATATATTTAAAATATAATTATCTAAAATTTAGGTGTTTCTTGGCCTTTGTTTGAATGATTTAATAATAATTTTAAAAATTAGATTATAATTAAATGTATTATTTATAAAAATTACTATTACTTATATATCTTACAAAAGTGACGATTAAAGCTAAATTTTACCCAAATAATTCGTACCAAATGTTTACCACTCACTTATATGACGGTGATTGGTAAAACTTCTACATGACTGATTATTTTGGGTGGAAATTAACTTTCATTGTCATAGGAATCCAGGGTCTAAATTCGTGCAAAATATCAAAAGAATAATCATTTTAAATAATAATGAATGCAGATGGATTTTTTTTTAAAAAAATAACAAATACTTACTCACAAACCTACACATATATACGATATTTGAATTCATGCTATTAAAATATCTACAATAAATATATATTATTATAATAATTTAAAGTTAATAATTTTTTTACTAGACTGTTTCTTTTTTATTTTAACTAACTATATTACTTACATATTCGAATTAGGGATCGATTTTCATACTTTATACATAAATTTTATGTTGTTGAACCACATCAAACGAAAATTTATAATAATAAAAATAGCATCTCAATAATATCGAACGATATCTAATTAGACAAGGTTCAATATTGAATTGTTAAATTGCTGTAGTTCAATTTAAACTACATTCAATTTGAAACGTTAAAAAAAATTAATATAACAGTCATTTTTTAATTATAAAAATATATAAATTACACAAAAAAAAATATTATTTTTATTATTATATAAAATGCATTATTTTTATTATTTTATCTTTTATTCTACAAGAAGAGAGTTAAACTTACAAAAATTGTAATTGTAAATATTAAAAAGAAGTTATCATGTAATTGTGACAAATAAAAATCATATAGTGAATTATATATTTATTCATTATATAAACTATTAATTTATTGCATACGTCAACACTCAACATCATCATGTAAGTCATTCAACTTTTTGAACCTCCATTTTATATACCACATTATAATATATATTTTTAAATTGCATGCTGAGATTTGAATTAGGAACTTTTATATAAAAAAAATGTTAATTATTTATCAATTGTATTAAAATACGTGTGAAAGTAAGAACTAAATTTTAGTAAAATAATACTAAATGTTTACCACTTTATAAGAATGATTAGTGAAATTAAACTTCTGCATGGTTGATTAATTTCGTGGAAATCAACTTTTATCATCATAGATAGCTAGGCATAAATCATAATCCAGGGTAAAATCGTACAAAATATCAAAAGAATAAATCATTTTAAATGATAATGAATGTAAATGGAATATTAATCTTCTGGTAGAAAAGTACTTAGAAAAATCTTCGTGGAGATTTTATATATCTGTTTTAATACAATTTTTTTTACTAAAATTACTTCGAAAAAATTTATAAGTCTGCACTAAATTAATGCGATGATAGTGCGATACTGTTTATATGCTATATTTTTATAAAAAATTAAATATATTTTTAATAAGATAATCAATATAATTGATTGGAGATAAAAAAAAAAAAGATTATACAATATTTATATTATTTTAATTAAAAATTGTACTAAAAAAGTTTAAAAATATATATTTTTAATATGATATTTAGTATAATAAGTTAAATATAAAAAAATTATATTAAAATAAAATTTTAGATCGAAGATGATCTTATTCTTCGTAAGCTCTACTGGTCCTTAATTTTTGGGTCATTATCAAAACGTTCATTTTCTACTTTTTTGCGGTCCTAAGGGGGGTCATTGACTAGAAAAACAGTAATATATACTTTGTCTTCTGTACCAAACGTGCATCACAATTCACATCACCTAATTATTTTAATTTTGTTTTTTTAAATAATTTATACAAGACTTTGAGAAGATATTAATCAGTTGCTGTTAGTTGTAACAAACTGATGAAATGAATAATGATTCTTGATGTCTATTGCATTGGCACGTAGTGCCTTATATACATGAGTTACAGAAGATATAATTATAATTACCACTCTAACCCTAATACTTCCAATACTCCCCCTCAAACTTATGGTTTACTAAGAACCATAAGTTTGCTTCTAAAGCTGAGAAAACTTGAGCCACCTAAGGGTTTTGTAAATACATCTGCAAGTTGATTTTTAGAAGTACAATATAAAATGTCAATCTTTTTCTGTAAAACTAAGTCCCTAACAAAATGTACATCAATTTCTATATGCTTTGTTCTTGCATGCTGCACCGGATTTCTGGCAATATGTTGAGCACTGACATTATCACATAGTAACTTTGCTTTACCTGAAAATTCAAAACCAAGTTCTTTCAGCAAGGAAGAAATCCAAATAATTTCAGCAGCACCACTGGCTAAAGCCCTATATTCAGACTCAGCTGAAGATCTGGATACCACACGTTGTTTACAGGAAGACCAGCTAACCAAATTTCCTCCAAAGAACATACAATACCCACTTATACTCCGTCTATCATCATGACAACTAGCCCAGTCTGCATCTGTGTAACCAATCAAATTTAAATCATTTGGTTTCATTAACAACAAACCATTGTTTGTTGTACCCTTCAAATACCTCAGGACACGTTTTGCTGCTTGCATATGGACATCAGTTGGTGAACTCATAAACTGACATAATTTTCCTACAGCAAAGCTCAATTCAGGTCTAGTAACTACACAATACTGTAATGCACCAACCAAGCTTCTATAAGAAGAAGGATCCTGAAGGATAATACCATCATGTTTGCTCAATACTCCCCCTGAAACCATTGGGGTAACAGCAGATTTAGAAGAGGACATGCCAAAACGAGCAAGAAGTTCACGGATATATTTGGATTGACTGAGATGTAACCCTTGAGAGGAGGAAACAACTTCAATGCCGAGAAAATAGTGAAGAGAACCCATATCTTTTAAAGCAAATTGATCATGCATGTCAGTAACAAAGTGTTGCAGTTGCTGAGAGCAAGAACCAGTGAAAACAACATCATCGACATACACAAGAACAAACATCACATGCCCATGAACTCGTCGGATGAAAAGGCTTGTATCACTCTTAATGCCAACAAAACCACATTGAAGTAACCAAGTTTGGAGCTTCTGAAACCAGGCACGTGGTGCCTGCTTGAGACCATAAAGAGATTTCTTCAGTAAGCAGACTTTATGGGGCTGAGAAGGATCAACAAAACCAACTGGTTGTTTCATATAAACTGGTTCTTCAAGATCACCGTTTAAGAATGCGTTGTTGACATCCAGTTGACGAATATGCCAGCCAAAATATAGTGCAAGAGAAAGCACAATTCGAACAGAAGTGAGCTTGACCACAGGGCTGAAAGTTTCAGTATAATCCAACCCTGGTGTTTGTAAGTAGCCCTGAGCAACAAGCCGTGCCTTATATTTGTCTAAAGAACCATCTGGCTTAAGCTTAGTTCGATAAACCCAGAGATTACCAATGACTTTGGCATTTGTTGGAGGATCAACTAGAATCCAAGTATGATTGTTTAGTAGGGCATTGTATTCAGTGGTCATAGCAAGCTTCCATTCCGGTATCTGGACAGCATCTTTGAACAATTTTGGGGCAAGAAGTAAAGAAGTAGAAGAAGATGAACTAGAAGAGGCCAGAAAAACCTTGGGTTTAGAGATTCCAGCTTTGGCACGAGTAAGCATGGAATGAGTATTCGTAGAAGAAAGAGGTGGTAAAACAACCTCTAAATTTATTTCTGGAAGAAGAGAAGAAATTGGAGGAGTTGAGAGAGATTTGGAAGACACAGAGGGAACACTAGAAGAAGACAATTGATGTGGAGAAAGTGGAGACACAACGGGTATAAGATTGGAGTCAGAAGCAGGCACAGTCATATTTTGTATATTAGGAGTACATTTAGTAGACAAGTCAATTAAAGAGTCTGAAATAGTAGGTGTAGGAACAGCTGTATTAAAAACTGGGAAAGCTGAATTGGGATCAGCTTTATGGGAAGAAATGAAATGAGGAGCAGAAATAACGTGTGAAAAGGAAGAACCAGCTTTATTGTGGGTGACAGGCTGGTGGGAAGAGTTAACTTGACTACTAGACAAAAGTGAAGAAACCTAAGAAGGGACATGAAGAGAAGACAACTGATCAAAAGAGGAATTCTCTGAACAAGTTTGTGCAGAACTGGGCACGAATGAGACAAAAGGGAACTCATTTTCACTGAAGACAACATGTCTGCTAGTGAAAATTTTCTTGGTATGCATGTTTAAACAAAGATAACCACGCTGGCTTGGAGCATAGCCCAAAAATGTGCAGACAGCTGATCGTGCTTGCATTTTATGTTTAGCATAAGGCCGTAAGCAAGGAAAACTTAAGCAGCCAAAAACACGCAAAAAAGTATAGTCTGGACAACGATTGAACAGATTGAAATAAGGTGAAGAAAATTGTAAAGCTTTAGAGGGAATTCGATTTATAGTGTACACAGCACAACGAAAGGCAAAGGGCCAATAGATCATAGGTACCTGTGACTTAAACAATAATGCAAGACCGGCATCAACCACACGTCGATGACGTGACTCTACCATGCCATTTTGAGAAGAAGTGTGAGGGCAGGTTAAACGGTAATTGATACCACAATTTTCAAGAATTCGAGCTAAAGGTTTGAATTCAGCTGCTCCATCACTTTGGACACTTTTAATATGTGTATTAAACTGATGCTCTACCATGGTTTTGAATTTTAAGAAGATTGAAGTGGCTTGATCTCGTAAATGCAAGAAGAAAATCCAAGAGAACCGAGTACAATCATCAACAATAAGCAAAAAATATCTATCATCATTGATACTGACATGGGGAGCAGGACCCCAAATGTCAAAGTATAAAAGTTCAAAAGGAACTGAGGCGTTTACATGAGTAGAAACAAAAGGTAATTTGTGAGACTTTGACAAAGCACAAGCTGTGCAGGAATGGTGTAAGTCATTAGCACGAGAGGGCAATGAGATGCCTTGGCTTGTTAAAGCCTTATTAACAATCTCTTCAGAAGCATGAGCAAGCCTATCATGCCAAATGGAACTTTTGGAGAGAAAAGCAGCATGGTTGATTGAGTTGAGAGTGGAAAACTGTCCAGAAGGTTTGAAACCAAGCTTGTACAAACCTTGATCAGCAAGGCCTTGAAGAAGAACCCTCTTCGTAAGAGTGTCCTTGACAAGAAAAGATTTATCATGAATTTCAACAAACACATGATTATCTCTACATAGTTTGTTAACAGAAATCAGTTTGGTGGACATAGAAGGTGCATGTGAAACATGCTTTAGTGTTAAGTTTTGGCGATTATTAGTGGGTAAAAATGATGTACCAGTATGACAGATTGAAAGCTTACCTCCATCACCAATGACAACCCCATCTGAGCCAGAATAAGTAGTTACATTGGTCATGTGTGAGGCATCGTTAGTGATATGATGACTTGCACCACTATCAAGAACCCAAGTGTTGTCTTTCTGTTCATTGTTGGATGGTGTACTGGCAACAAACGCTGATGGTGCAAGATTGCTACGATCATGAGACTTGTTTACATGATTTCCTCCAAGAAGATTTTTGAGTGTATAGCAAACAGAAGCTGTATGACCAATCTTGGAACAAAATTGACACTGAATGTTACTTCGACCTCCATTTCTCCCACCATTTCTACCACCACGATTCCAATTACGTCCACCACGTCCACGAAAACCACCACTGTTATTCATATTTCCAGAGGTTGTCTGATTAAAAGAGTTACCACTATTTCCATTGCCTCTTCCAAAATTAGTAAAATTTGCTTGACATACGCTGATTTCTTCAGCTTTATCTTGTTGCAGAAGCAAGTTTTCATACGCCAGCAATTCACTCTTTGCTTGTTCAATGCTAACATCTCCTCTATTTAATGAACAGATGCAAGGATTAAATCTTGGTCCAAGACCACCAAGAATTAAGATCAATAAATCTTGATCATCGACAGGTCTTCCTATTGCAGATAGCTCATCGGCATATCCTTTCATTTTGTCAAAATAATCAATGACATTCAGATTATCTTTTCGTGTGGTCTGTAACTGCAATTTCACTTCCATTACTCTAGTTCTTGAAGTTGAGATAAAATTCTTTTCAAGACTTGACCACATGTCATAAGCTGTTAGTTTGCCAGAAACATTCCCTGACATAGAAGCTGAAATGGAGCTGTATATCCAGCTTTTTATAACTCCATTGAATCGAGACCACAAAGCATGTTCTGGATTGATTCGATTTGAACTTTCAATGAAACGAACAGGTTCTATTTTGTTTCCATTGACATAATCTTCTACTCCATAAGCAGAAATCAAACTCATCATTTGTTCTTTCCAAATCAAATAATTGCTTCTGTCAAGTTTCACACCGATTGACACATTTGTAGGAGGAATCGTAACAGCTAACTGTGCCAGTTGCTTGGACATGAAATCTTGTTCGTGTTCTTGTTCTCTGATTGAGAATTGTGAGACTGATTTGTCATTTGCTTGTGAGAGATCCATTTCTGAAATTACTCTAGCAGATAGGAAGACGAAGGCAAGAAGAACAGTTCTAATTTTGGGCAAAAAATGGCTCTGATACCATACAAGACTTTGAGAAGATATTAATCAGTTGCTGTTAGTTGTAACAAACTGATGAAATGAATAATGATTCTTGATGTCTATTGCATTGGCACGTAGTGCCTTATATACATGAGTTACAGAAGATATAATTATAATTACCACTCTAACCCTAATACTTCCAATAATTTATTCATCATATTTAAAATATATATTATATATTAATAAATAAATATAATAATGAATATAAATTTTATGTTAAATTAAAAAATATTAATTATATAAACTAATTTTATTTTTTAATAACAAAAGAAGTTAAGTTATTGTAAATAAAATAAAATAAAAAAGTAGTCATACATTAATAATATATATGTTATATATGTATATGATACGTATTTGTAAATTTAAAATACAAATATTTTTCTACAAAATATTGAATAACTCATCCTCAATTCTAATTAACAAGTACTCTTTTTTAATCAAATGATATAAGTGAAGCAAACTCGTGCTATTTATCTATATAAAGTCATTAATAACATTTTATTGATTAATTTGATTTCTTTATAAAATATGAAGCACAAAACATTGTCATTATCTTAAAATTTAATAATTTTAAGATATTTTTGTCCAAAAAATTCAAGCTAGAAGTTAAATTTTTATATATAATATAGATTAGTTATAATCAAGTTCATTACATGTAGTTTATTAAAATATTAAAAATAATTGTTACTTAATTTTACTTTAATTAAAATTATAATATTTTTATTATTATTTAAAAAATCGATCATACATTAATTTTTATATTTTAAATAGATTTTAAAATAATTATCAATATTTTAAATATTAATTATTTATTAATTAATAAAAAATAATAATTCTAAATAAATTATAAAATAATTAAATAAATTTTAAGATAATTTTTTAATATTTTAAATACTAATAATTTATTAATTAATTGATAAAAAAAAATAATAGTTCTAAATAAATTATACAATAATTAAATAACTTTTAAGATAGTTTTCAATATTTTAAATAGTAATAATTTATTATTTAATTAATAAAAAATTAGAGTGATAAATAAATTATATAATTATTAAGTATAAAGGGTAATAATAGTCATTAATATATGTGAATAATTTCATCCAAAAATTGATAAGATGTGATTTAAATTTAGGAAAATAATAAAATTAATACTCCTTAAAATTTATAATAACAAATTAGCACCCCTTGTGTTCAAATTTATATTTTTACAATTTAAAAAAATAATTAATATTCATTTTTCTTTGAACACTCATTCAATTAGAATTAAACGAAGGTAATTTAGACTCGTTCAATATTGAACGTTCAATATTTCTCGTTCAAATTGAACGTTCAATATTATTAGGGTGCTAGTTTTGTTACTATAAGTTTTATGGGTATTATTTTTAGTAAATTTCCTTTAAATTTTTATATATAATGTAATTATAGATATAAGATAGGATTAAAAGATGCAATTTATTATGTGAATTTTTATACCTGTTAAAATTAAGAATAATAAATTTTTTTTCATTTTTTCTCTTATTATTTTTAAATATCAATAGTTAAAAAATAATTTTTTAAGTAATAAATAGAAATTATTAACCTATTTTTATATTGATGTAGATAGATAAAATTTATTTGAAGCTGTTTTATACTTTATTACTATGTAAAATATTAACGTCAATCACGGAAAAATAGACATATTATAAATTTCGGCACCTGACTGTTGACGCCGTAAATTTATTAAAAGCAAGACAATTATAACGAATTACATGTAATGGTTGAAAATTGAAATGGTTCCTACGTCACATAAAACTTTTTACGAAAAAAGTTTTTTTTTTTCTTCAATAATAATATATATGTATATATATAATTTATAACAAATATATGTTATTTTAAGAAAATAATATATATTTTTTATGAGAATTAAAGTAAAATTCTATATATAAAACAAAATATGTTATATAATTAAATTTTTTTATTTTTAACCATCCTCGATACATTTTTTTATAACGTAAAAAAATATAATCAATATATATTGAAAAATTTGATGCACATATTTTTTATTATATAAAAAATATATTATAAGCTCAAAACAAAACTAAATAAATAACTAGTTTACATAAAAATCGAAACTGATGAAATTTTCATATCCATGACTAGTTCTCTAATTATTTTTAAAGCTCTCTAGTATCCTAATTTTGTTATTGGGTATATATTTAAGTAAATTTGTTTAAATAAATCAAATAATATTTTTGTTCATAGATTCATACACTTTATAAATTTTTAAAACGTATAATTTAATCATTAAAATTTTAAAACTTAACAAATATATTTAAAATTTTATATTGTATAATTTAACCCTTAAATTTTTAAATCACATGTATATTTGTTAGTTGTCAATAAATGTAAGTTTTAAAAATTTGAGAAATCACATGATTTAAAAACTTAAGGTATCTATTTGAGAAATTTAAAAATTTTAATGATCAAAATTATATATTTTAAAAGTTTAGGTATCAACGTGAAGTAGCTCCATGTTTAGGGACTAACGAAGTACTTATTCCAACTCTAAATAATATATATTTTTCTTAAATAGAAAAAAGTAAAAAAAAAAAAAAGAATAATAAATCAAATTAATCTTATTAAAGTTTTGTAATAAAACTATTACAAAAGTTTTTGGCACTAGGATTTCGTAAAGATTGTTTCTCATACAATACGAAATTGTACCAAATATGTAGGTGAGTAAAAAATTAATACTATCATGTCATTTTATATAAAGTTCTAAACGTTACCTACTAATACCATAATGCATTTTCAAATTTCAATTGTTAGGCTAGTCTGTGCCTCTAATTAACTTCATAGCTTGTTCTTTTTATTTGAAACTTCTGAACTTAAATCTAATGCTCTTTTCCAAATATAGTTTTTTTCCGATTCGTGTTTTGTGGTGAATCTTGTGTATTATTACTTGTTTTTTGTACTATTTTTTTTGTGTACTCATATCAATATATTACAAATATTTTGCAAATAAATCATTCTATTTTGCATATATATATTTTGTAGTTTATATGATGATCTAACGATATAACTCATACCTTCTCGATATATATTAATATTATTATGATGTAATTAAGGTCTTGGTATCATTGAATATATATAGTAGAGACCTATATATAAACCATATATATTAAGTTACATGATCAAGCACATATATCAATTTTCATTTTTTTCAATAAATATACAACACAAATTAGCTAGCAATAATATAATGTACAATTAAAAAGGGAGTTCACCCACAAAATTGCCAGGAGGATAATAGTTACATGTAACAAAAGTCCACCCATTTGTGCATTTAGCTGAAGCACATCCAAGTTGTGTTGATTTGCGCCAAACCACCTGAGTATAATGCCTGCACTCATCACCATTACATGAATTGGAGTCATAATCATACTGAGGTTTTTCCCCAACCCATAACTTTACCGCATCTCCGGCGCTCATTCCGTTCGAGCCTGCGGCTATGTTCTCCCCATAAGGCCCTCCAGAGTGCTCCATATTACAATCATTGCTCCTTTTATTGGCATAATTTTGAGCATATTCTGCCACGGTGTCGTTCCATGCCATTGGTTCAACACCTACCTCAGCTCTTACTTCATTGTGTGCATCCACAAATTCGTTTTGGCAATATTTATCAATTTATGAAGAAACATAGGGCACTATTGTAACTAATAATATTGAGAATAGGGTTAGTGATAAAACATTAATTGACCTTCCCATTTTCTCTTCTATGTATATGTAATTATGTGGATAGAGAGAATAATGATCGAAGAGGTTGTCAAATGATATTCCGTTTAACATGTTTATAACGGAGAACTATCAAAGAAATTAGTGGTGTATAACTAAATAACCGTTATTTCTGTTAGACTGTTACATATGTTGCAACAAAAAGGATAGATGACCTTATGGATTTCGTTTATTGATCATAAGATCGAGGCTCGTTAATTTGCCTTAATTGGCCTAATTAAGTACGACTAATCTAAAATTATATATATATATTGTTTTCCACCAGCTCAGTGTTTGGTGGAATTTACTAAAATTTGGGGAAAACATTTTTTTTTTTTTTTTTTGAAAATAAGAAAATTAATTTCTACTCAAGACTACTTCAAATAATTTAAATGAAATTGTTTTCATAAATAAAAAATTTACATTTAATATTATTTCATTTTGTCAATAACAACATATACATTATATGCCCTACAGTAATGCTAATTACTTATATGTCACATGATAAAATAATTTTGAAAAAATTAAGATATTATTTATTTTTCTAAAAAAAAAATATTATTACGCGTCACTCTATAACTAACATGAGTTTGTACATGCATTTAACATTTTTACAAATTCATAACTGACAATTAAGCGTGCCTGAAATGCAAATGTTTATTATTTTAAAGTTGTAACCTAAAAATAACATTATTTTCACTGACTTGTTTGAAAATTTTGATAGTAAGAACGAATAAGTTGGGGAACAATTAAACTAATAATTACTCTTTGAAATATATTCTTATATTTTATATTGATAGTACATTACTAAAGTACTTTATATATATATATATATATATATATATAAAAGGTTGGGGCCATGTAGCTCCACCCTTGTCCCAATACATAAGAGCACAATGATGATAATCACAACTCAAAAGGGACGTTCATCCTGATAATTGCCTGGGGGATAATAGCTACAAATCACAAAAACCCACCCATTTAAGCACTTGGCTCTTCCACATCCAATTTGTTTTGTATTTTTCCAAACCAATTGAGTATAGTGTCCACACTCATCATGCACACATTTGTTAGAGTGATAATCATAGTAAGGCTTCTCAGTCGCCCAAAACCTCACCGCATCTCCACCGTTCATTTCGCCATAGCCCTCTGCTAAGTTCTCCCCATAAGGTCCATAAGAGTGCTCCATGTTGCAGTCTTGAATCCTAGAATTGGCATAATTTTGAGCATAAGCTGCTACGGTGTAGTTCCATGTGACTGGACCAACACCAACTTGAGATCGTACCACATTGTGTGCATCAACAAAATCTTGTTTTGAGCTTGTAACTTTTGTTGAGGAAACATTGGGTAGAATTATTGAGAATGAGATAAGGGTTAGGAATAGAAGGTCGAGGTTCTTCATGTTTTGTTTTTTGTTTTCTTCCCTCTCTATTTGTTAAGAGAATGTGGTGGTTTGTTGAGGAAAATAAGTGCTTTTGGTTTAGCACATTTATAGGCTAAAAAAGGTGAAATAACCAAAAGAAAAGGACAACAATGATAATAATCTTTAATGTATATAATTTTATCTGTGGTTTACTTGAAATGAATGTCTTAATATCTTCACGTGACACTCAATTGGATTACTTGACTTTTATTTAGTGGTTGTGCATTAGCGAACATGGACTTTTTCCAACTGAAATTGTCTTTTTTTATCAACTGACTTTGCCCATTTTAGATTCGATATTAAGGATGCTTTGTCTTTATTTGTAAAAATATTATATTTCTAAAAAAAATTACTCATATATTTTTAAGTAAGTGCATTATTCATGCATCTACTAAAATTTATATTCAAACTTAACAACTCTCTAATTGAACAACATATGATTAAGCTACATATCTGGGCTACTCACACTTAAATATAATCATTCTAAACTCAATACTATATATTAAACTACTTGAAAAAACAAAAAACATATATATATATATATATATATGGAATAGGATAAGCATAAGGAATCCATAATTTTTACACAATTTATCTCCCATGTTTTAAACTACTTAATTATAATTTGATAAAAGAGTGTAATAAATTATGTAATACAAAAATTTGTATTTTTCCATATAATTCCTCTTTCAATCTCCACCGAAATATATATATATATATATATATATATATGATAAAATTCTATTAACCTTTTATTTTTATAAAATAAGAAAAAGTATTAGGCTTGAAGAAAACATAAACAATTATTACTAATAATAATGGCATATTATATTTAAAAATTTATTATATAGCACAATATTAAATGTTTGATATTACTGGGTGAAATATCCTGATAAAATAAATATCAAGTTCTCAATATACACAATAATTTTTTTTTTTTTTTCAAATAGGCTTTTAAGAATATATAAATTAATCAAGTATAATTAGCAAAATGTATAAGCAATCACCTTAAAATCTTAATTAAGTAAATCTATTTACTATATATATATACAAATTGCTTGCCGTCCGAGCTAACTTGATTTTATATTATTTGTTGTATATGTGCATGTATGATGTGTCTGTGTAAGAGAATAATGTAGAGGAGTAGAAAAATTTAGAAGCTATGGCCAGCAGTCACATGGGGTGGAACAGTATAGTCATGTGAATACATATGTCACTATCATGTTGCGTCAAGGCTTGAAGCAACAAGTTATATGCCTATATATAATTAAATTATATGACAAAATGCGTACACGAACACTACTCTTAGGAAAAACATTAGCTATTTTTTTAAAATCACCATAAATAAATGGTGTTTCTCAATTTTTAATAAATATATTTTCAAAAACAGTGTTTTTAAAAGAATTAAGGATATATATTTGTTTCTACATTTTAGACACGCGGTAAAAAAAAGCTTATAAAACTAAAATAGATTTTTACAATCAAAATGAAACAAAATTGTTAGAAGAAAGCACGTTTTGTGCTTCATGCTTCTTTCAAAAAGCACATCTTGTTGCAAGTAAATGAAGCATAATACTTATTTTTTTGAAAAATATTTTTGAATACATGCTATTTCTTATAAGTAATATTTAATTGTTACTCAACTTCTAATAAATTTATATCAAACATTTGAATGCTCTTTATCAAATAACTATCATTAAAATCACTATTTTCACATCAAACATAGATTATTAACCTTGCATTTACATGTCTAAAATTAATGTTAAAGAACAACAAATTCAAACCCGATAATGTTCTTCTTCAAAATATTGAATGATATTGTCATATATAATCGTGAGTTTGTAAATACTAATTTGTTCCTAAATTTAAGCACAAATCGGGCAATGATTTTGGGATATGGCCTTACTTCACGCTAGCTATGCATTGAACTATCTCAAAAGCCAAAAAGAAACAAGCAATGATAATGCGTTGAATTAAAAATGTTTTTTTTTTAATAATTTTATCTCAATTATCAAGCACGTTATCAAGTAAATTATTAGCATCCTCTTGGCTCTAGAGATAATGTTGTAGGTCCTTTGAAATAAGTACCAAAAAAAAAATTTAAAATCCATAAAATTTATAACAAAAAAAAAAATAGCACTATTATCTTAAATTGACAAAAGTATAAATTATTATTAAAGGTATTATTTTTATTGTTATAAGCTTTAGTGATATTATTGTAAATAATTTTTCTAATTTGTTTTAAATAATATTACATTTAAGGATCGAACTCTTAACCTTGCATTTACATGTCTTACAATGAGATTTTGGTACCATTAAACTACAATCGGATGAGAATCAAACCATTAACCTTGCAATTACATGTATTACAATGAGATTTTGTTATACATTCAATTTAACTTTTTCTTTTCAAATTTTAAGAAGCACCGTTTGTTCTTGTAAAATACTTATATTTTTATACTTGTTGTTTGTAGTTTTAAATTTGTAAGTGGACAGTCACAAAGATAATGAAATTTTAAATATAACAAACAAAAAGTTGATTTAACATGTCTACTACATTAATAAATAATAATCAAGTAATCAAGTACAGTGCCGGCAATATATTATTGGAATTAAAATCTTCTCCCCGTTTATTGCCATACTTGGCGCAACCTGTAGAAATCAATCAAAGAGAAACTAAAAATATTAAATATGGTTTACCTTTTTTTAATTTTACTTTTGAGGCAAAACATGGCCTCTCTGTGAGCTGGAAATTCAATCCCCCAATCCATTTTACTTAATTTGAAAAAGTTTTGAGGAGAAAGAAGTGAATTAATACAATTGACGCATCAGCCGGCGATTTTTGCGCAATGCAACTTTAGGTCTTGCAAAACAATATCCTGACTTGGGCCTTTTTCTCATGCCTTTTACTTTTTCTCTTGTGAGGCCTTTTCGACCAAAATAAATAAAAAATAAATTATATTTTAGCCGCTGTACACTTTATTCTAAAAGATCAAATAGTATCATTGTGTTTTGAACTTTTTGACTTAAAAAGTAAAAGGTAAAGATGATGATATTGAAGCTCATGTATATGGAATTATGTACACACAAAGGGCCATCGTTAAATGGCAAAAGCATAGCACCAAGCCATTTACACTAAGGTGAAGCGTGAGTATCAAGACGTGATGACACGAGTTTTTCACAAAATAATAAAACATATAATTATAGGTATCTTTAGTAGATTGAAGATATCAAGCTAGCTGCCCATTTGCCAGCTGTGTTAGAGATTCACTAGCTTAGACTGAGTTGGTTGGGCATCCTTATTTTTGTCTGAGGAATGTGTAGCTTCCATGGCTGCTGTTTTTGATCTTTTTCTGGGACCTCTTACTATCCATAAAAACAAATTTAACAATATTATTATTATTGGTTATTGCTTTTGATATAATAAAAAAAACAGAGAGATAATTCTACTGCAGTAAGAAGAACTCGGCATAAAGGCTCTTTATTGGAAACAGGAATTGTCATTACCATGCACAATCGAGAATTACTTTCATCAACTAACACAATAAAACTTGTCAGAAATAGTTTACGTTAAGATAATCCCTAAGCCTTTGCTATGCAGGCTCATGATCTAAACTTAATGCTAATTTGCAAAGAGATAATCCACCATGTTGTGTTCTCTTTAACAGAATCACCTTCTATCGCGGTAAGCAAGTTTTGCAACAAAAACGGTAAAGAAACACAGTCAAAGGGTTTATGTTGCCATCAATTTCCCCCCTGTGCTTGCACAGATCAGCATTTATTTCAATTTCTTTCATCTTTTCAACATTCAGATTTAATCTTATCCAAGCGGAGCATTGCAGTCACAAACTCGAAACTGGAAAATTTTGGGGGAGCTCCTAGTGACTCATTTCACCAACTTTGTATCAGCACAGAATTTCCTGACTTTTGTATATGTTCCAACTCCCCAACATGTTCAGAAAATTTCTCCCTTAATCCTCATTTAGGCATAAAAGCTCTATAGAATGGTCATAACTTTTCACCGTCACAATCAAACTATTGAGAACCTCATGTATCTCAGCTCTAAAAGGATTATCGTTATCTGAAGCAACAAATTCACAAATCTCATTTCCCACCTCAATTGAACTGCAACCAGGTGACCTCCTTCGCTCTATTTGATCTCTCACAATCATCTTTTTGTCCCACATGCCTTGGGAAGCATATAGGTTGGACATAGAAACACTATCACCAACATAGAAAGGTTCTAACTGAAGCAATTGGTTCCTCACTTGTGCACCAAGCTCAATATTTCCAATAAGATTACAAGCACCAAGCAATGTGCGCCAAACCACTCCATTTGCTTGCACGGGCATCTTCAATATAAAATCATAAGCTTCTCCTAGTAGCCCAGCTCGGCAAAAAAGATCCACCATGCAACCAAAGTGAGAATCTTTAGGTTTCAAACCATAATCCTCGGTCATGCTTTTGAAATACCACTTTCCTTCATCTACCAACCCTGCATGACTGCATGCCATCAAAACTCCTAAAAAAGTGACATCATTAGGGACAAGTAAAGAATTCCCACAATCACCATTTCTCTTAATCTTCCTTACAATTTGTCTTGTTTCTTTCATTTCGGCAAAGAGTTTAAGAGCTTCTTCCGCCTGTCCATGCAGTGCATGCCCTACTATTATGGATGTCCAACTTGTGACATCCTTCTCTTGCATGTTATCAAACAATCTCCTAGCAGCTCCAAGGCCCCCACATTTCGAATACATGTTAATCAAAGCATTATTCAGACTTAAATCCGTCTTTAGTCTGTCTTTACGACGAATATAAGCATGAATCCATTCTCCCGTCTCAAGTGCTCCAAGGTCTGCACATGCAGAAAGAGCAACAGTCACTGTAACATGATCAGGTTCCAAGTTTTGCACCTGCATAAGTCTGAACAGCTGAAGAGCTTTGCTAGGCTTTTGGTTGTCTACATAAGCAGAAATTAAGGAGGTCCAGCATATTATATTTGTGGAGGGTATATGATCGAACACCAGCTGTGCGTCAGTGAGATTCTGCGTTGCAGAGTACATATTTAGAAGAGATGTTTGGAGGTAAATATTGGGCTCAAACCCAAATTTTATAATGAAGGAATGCAATTGTTTTCCTTCAAATGAGAAAGATTTATGGATGCAAGATTTAAGGACGTATAGAAGGGAATAACTATCAATTGTAAGCAGGCTCTTTCTCAACAACTCCCTGAAAAAAAGTAAAGCTTGAATGGTCCATTTGGACTCAAGGTATCTCTTAAGCGTTTGGTTTGCTCTTGGTGGTTTGAGATGGCTATGAGGTAGGCTCTTGGGGAGATCATGATACAGGGCAAATAGATTTGCTGACCTTTTTCGAATGTAAGGGAAACTCTTCAAAAATCTCATGTTGCTTTGCTTTGTCAGGATAGAGTACTGTTAGGCTCCTATGAATTGAGATCTCAAAGCTAAAAGCAGTCTCCAGATACTACACCATAGAACCAATCAACTTCTGCAGCAATTAGTCTCTAGATCTGCACCACATACAAATATGACACTTAACATGATGTCGTGTTCTCAATAAAATAAAATGAAAAAGTGATAGGGAAACATCAAGTACAAAACTTCCCTTCCTCATGTAAAGCCAATTATAATTTTCATCTTGTATAAAGACATCATGCAAACTAATTTGTCCTCTGTAAATATATCATATCAATGAAATATGGTGACGATTGACAAGCAATGGAAATGAAGCAGCCAAACTAGCAGTTTCTGACATTTTGGCACTCAATTGTAGTGACACTTACATAGCTACTCCATCAAGGCACATTTGGCTGAACCCTGAAGATAAGCATAGGACAAGTACATGGTGCCTACATGAATAATATAACAAAACTTGAATTAGAAACAAAAGCAGTAACAATGATAGGACATGGATACTAAACCAGAAAAAGGAAATAACTGGAAAGAAAAATAAATGATGTGAAGGTTTTAAGATATAGTGGCCTTCAGAAATCAAAGAAAGGAGGACAAGAAATAAGAAAATAGAACATTTGCATTGTAATTCCATATTACAAAAGAGAGCACATAGTCCAGCTAAAGTCATAAGTTGAATCATTTAACAACCAGTTGCAACATAATCTCAGGAGAATATTTATTGCATCAAACAAAAATCACATAAATAAATAAATAAATGGAGAGCACTACTAATCTAAAGATGCATCTGACAGCCACTACTGAAAAACCTAACATTAACTAGAAGTACACGACAGATTTCAGCTCTCATGCCAAATTAAGATACTTGGAGTATCAAATAGACGAGAGATTGCCAAGGCTCAAATCAAGTAATGAAAATTTGTACACAACTTTCTAAACCTATTAGTCAGCAATCTCATGCCAAATTAAGATTCTTGGAGTACGAAATAGATGAGTGACTATACAGGCTCAAATGACACTAGGACAAATGAAGATGGCTGCAAGGAAGCCACTAATTCTCTCAACAGAGAAGAGAGGAACCAACTTGAAAACTCAAAATACAGGGACCTGGATCTCTCACATCTCATCTTTTATACGCTTAGTCGTCAAAAAAATATATATATATGACCTATAATATAAATAATACATAATACATTCTAGTCTAAGATTATATGTTGTCAAAAACCATTGCCTGTACACACCATGATGCTCTTGTTACAAGTTATATGATGTAGAATAGGAGGAAAAAATTGGAGAGATAGACAAGAGGGGAGAGAGTTAGGGTTTAGACGAATAGAAAATGGGCAAAACAGAAAGATAATTATGAAGAATCTAATAACTATAATCTCAATTCACAATGATAAATCCAATATATAGAACTAAAATAATAGAGTATATAATTATAAATAACTAATAAAATCCTAAATACAAATTTAAATAACTAATAATAAATCTAAATTATAAATATAAAATTTTAAAAATAACCAAATAATATCTTATGGATAATAATCTCAATCTAGATAGACCCTAATTTAAATAATTAATATCCTTTTATTTTATACCATTATACTTACTCAAAATACCAAAGGTAAACCAAGCTCCATTCGACATTTGGATGGCCAAAATAATGATCTTATATCTCCACTTTCTTGATAACCCCTTGCTAAGATTAAAAATATCTGTGCATTAGGCACAATACCAGTCTTAATCATGTCTGCATGAAGAATCATTACATTAAACATGTGTTTGGCTTGCAAAATCCCATGTAACGTGATACTGTAAGTGTAGACATCTGGTCTCAAACCACAGCGCCTCATGTCAGAGAAAAGCTTAGTTGCCTTGAAGACACGGCCATTTTCGAACAAAGCTTGAATTAAGGATGTATATGTCACATGATTTGGGGTACAAAACCAACTAAAATTTGCATCTTTTTCCCCAATAATCAAGTCACTTCTAACTCTTTCCGAGAATAGTTTGATTGCTGCAGAAGTCCTCCCATCCTTGCACAAGCCATCTATCAAGCAGCTAACTGTAAAAACATTTGGTGTGATACCTGCCCCAAGCATCTCCTTCTGCAACCGATTAGCCTCTTTCATATTTCCACTTCTACAATGCCCATCAATCAAAGTTGTGTAGGTCACCACATCCGGAACGAGACTCTTAATTAGCATTTCAGAATACAAACCCATTGCAGAATTCATGTTTCCAATCTTGCAATAACCATCAATCAATGTAGAGAAAGTAATGACATTGGGTTCGACACCATTATCAGTCATTAAGGAACATACCTTTAGAGCCTTCTCCATATGGCCTTCTTTACAGTACCCATCAATTAGTGAATTATAGGTTACAGAATTAGCAGCTATTCCTTTTCCCTTCATTTCTCGCAGCAACTCATATGCTTCTTTGATTCTACCAATACCACAGAGGCCCTTAATAAGTATGTTGTGAGTAAAGACATCTGGTGAAATCCCATGCTTATCCATCTCCAATTTATATTCCAATGCTTCAGACAACTTTTTTGCCTTACAATGCCCATCAATTAAAGAATTATAAACAAATATATTGGGAAGAACACCAAACTTAATGATGTTTACAAAGAAGTTCCTTGCAGTTATCAATTCGCCTAATTTGCAAAGTGCATCTATTACTATACCAAAGGTTACTATATTTGGATTCACTCCTTCAACTAGCATTTTCCGATACAAGATAAGTGCTTGTTTGACATTGGCCAATTTGCAATAACCATTTATCAGAGCATTGTAAGTGTATAAATTTGGTATCAGACTATCTTCCTGCATTGTCTTCAACATGCTTTCTGCTTCCACCATGTTACCCTCACAAGACAGACCATGGATAAGAGTTGTGTAGATCACGATAGATGGACGAATCCTTTTCTCACACATATCTTCAATCAACTCACGTGCCTTTGAGAGCTGGCCCTGTTTACAGAATCCATCAATTAAAACACCATACGTGATCACAGTGGGAGACAAACCACGAGATACCATTTCCCTGTAAAGTTCCCACATCAAATCATATTGACCAGCCTTGACCAATCCGTGAAGAAGTATATTACATGCCTGCAATACAGGCAATGTGATGAGCTTGTGGTACACCCATATAGCTTCCTTGACAAGGTTCATCTCAGATAAGGCAATAATTAGCACTCCAATAACTTTGGAAGTGCAACTTGAGCCTTCTAAGCTGTTAAGTGCTCTAAATATCATGTAACAGGCACGACGGGAATTGTAATAATTTTGAATGTCATGAATAAGATCTTTCATAAAACATTTAGCCTCGCGGTACCATTTAGCTCCTACTAAGAAATGGGAAATTGCGGAATAAAGCTGAAGATTAGTTTTCTGGTCAACTTGTCTCGAAGCGAATCTGAAGAATTCTAGAGCTTGGCTCGGTGTTTTGCAGTTGAGTATGGTGTTTGTTAAATCATGTGGTAGAGTAGAAGAAGAAGAGTGTTTTGTTGAAGTTGAAAATGAGATTACTGATGACCTTATTAGGGAGTACCTGGTGTTGAAGATTTCGTGTTTTGGGGGCAACAATTTCAACATTGCTTAAGTTTGGATTTTCACTTTAGACTCTATAAAAATTTGATCAACAGATAAAATGGAACATTTGTTCTTAAAAGACCCAACATTAATAGAAGTAGCCAGAAACTTTACCATGATTTTCATTCGAACAAAAAAATAGAACACCAGTAATGATTTTTTTATTTCTCATTTAGGAGAATCAGATAAGAAGAAGAATAGCATCTATTTATTTAGTAATAATTGGAAAAATATCACTGACCTCACCTCAAGTTTGGAATTTTATAATAAAGAACCATTAATCTCTCATCTTTGATTTACTAATCTGTGAAGGCAGGAAAGGGGTTGTTGAAAGCTTTGATTTTATTTGGGTATTAGGGCATTTCAAAGCTTCCTCTGAAATAGCATAGAAGAAAAGAGAACCACCGGCGAGTGCAGCAACGGTACCTGGTAGTCGGCTTGCTAGGTCAGAGGAGTAAAGAATGCAACCAGTACTCTGGGGCATTATACAGTGATTCATAAGAGACAAGAGGAGAAAATTATTTATTCATTCTAGATTTTTATAAATTTTATAAATAAATAAAAAAGAATTAGATTTTAATAAATTTCATTAGATATTTTATTTTAAAATTTTCATAATTTTTTATAAATTTATAATAACTTTTACATAATTCTATATACTTTTATAATCATTTTTTTTTTTTACATCTTCCAATTTTTTTATATTTTTTTATATTTTTTTTAAATATTTACATTCTTGTCGTTTTTATAATCTATTAACATTAATAAATAAAATTTAAATGACTCTTATATTTAACTCTACACTTTAATAAAAAAATTATATTATTTACATTTTATAATAAATTACAATGTATAAAATAATATTTAAAAAATCAACTGTACAATTAATTCAAATTAAATATACAATAAAACAAAAAATAATAAAGAAAAAAACATATACATGTTCATAAAACTAATAATTAATAGGCATATAAAACTCAAATTTTATTTAAATATTAAAAAATTTCTTGTTTAATAAGTTCTTACATTTTTAGAAATAAATTAAAAAGAAAAAAATTAAAATTTATTATTAAATAAGCTCTTACACTTTTAAAAATAAATTAAAAAAAAAATTACACCCATAATATCAAATTTTATGATGTCATTATTAGTTGTAAAATATATTATTTTATTTTTTTATAATAAAATTGTGTATTTTTACTTTTCTAAAAAGAAAAAAATAATAAATAAGATAAATTGATTGTTTGTACTAAAATAATCAACTTTGTATTTGAACAAATTTACAAGATGATAACCTCTTAACTTTTCTCTCTATAATCTAATTTTCTCATACTCATTTCCTAAAAATTCTCTCTCATAAATCACTGAAACTTTTATATTTGAAAACAACAATATTTATATTCATGGTTTGAAAACAGAACAAAGTTGAAGAAGAGAGTTAAAAAAATCTTCAAAAATCTTGTAAGAAAAAATATTATTTTTAGTATATTTTATTTATATATAAAAATGTTAAAAAAATCCTCAAAAGTCTCTAAAAGTATCATAGGAGAAGATTTTATTTGTGGTAGACTTTATTTATACATAAAAGATATTTAAAATTCTCAAAAATTTTTGATTAAGTGAAGTTTTTAAAAATCATTAACATTTAGAAAACCCTAATACTTCTATAAATTTTTAAAAAGTAATAATTAAATATACCGAAATTTTTATAATTTTTTTAAAAAAATTTAAAAATTTTAATCCAATATAGCTAACTTTTATAGGTTTTTAAACTTTTTTAAATGAATATACTTAAATTTTTATAAATTTTAAAATCTAAAAATTATTAAAAAATTTAATTAAATATGAGTTATGAATATTAAAAAATCGTATAATAAAATTAGAGCATGTTAAGAAATTATAGATAAAGCATTAGAAAAAAAAATCATAAAATATTTAATTGGAATTTTTAAAATATATTTTTAAAATTTTAAAATTCAATTGTATTTTTTTCAAAAAATTTAATTGTATTTGATTACAATTTTGTAAAAATATTTAAAAATCCAAATGTATTAAAAAAGTTATTAATTTTGAAAGATTTTTAAAATTGGTCAGAATTTTTACAAATTTTTAATAATTTTTTAGTTAAAAATATATATATTCATTATTTTATCTACCCTCATATTTTTATGAAGTTACAAGAATTTTTCCTATAATATAAAAAATTTTGTTAAAATTTATAAAAGTCTTTAAAAATTTATAATTTTTTTTAAAATTTGTAACTTTTAACAAACTATAATAATCTTAATTAAACATACCCTCATTAATTAAAAACGCAAGTAAAAAAAGAAAACTTTCTTTAAGAAGGGTACAAAAACCTAGCTCATACAAGCACATTATTTGCTTCTTTTCTTTTTAGAATACAAGCATATTAAAAAAAAATCATTTTTAAAAATTGAAAGATATCATAAACAAAAAAAAAACTCAATTATATGACCAATTAAAATGAACAAATTACACAAGCACTATTTTAGATTATTGCAGTGGTAGCAATAACAATATTTGCTGCATTTGATAGTTTTTTATTTGTCTAGATTGCTATAATAACTACAATAATATATTCAATAAATTTCATTGATTCTATAATATTATATTCTAAATTATCAAGGAATAAAATAATAGATCTACTTATAGGATTAGATCTAAATAAATAAAGTACTTAAATAATAATAAAAATATACAAAACAAAAAAAATTGCACTAGATAAAAAATACGAAGGAAAAAAAAAGCTACCTAGATCTAAATCTTGATGAAAAAAATACCACAAATCATAATTTCATTTAACCAAATAAATAAAACTTAGTCGAAGTGCCCACTTAACATAAAAATAACCCTTCTTTCGGTATGCTAAATCTACATAAAAGATAGAGATCAAAATAATAGAAAAAATGGCATATTATTTAACTATTAAATTATTTTAAAAAGAAAATGTTTATGTCAATAGCTACTAAATAATAAGTAATTCTAAGGATGTAAATTATACAAAATGTAAGATATAATTTTTCAGTTGAACAAAAACAAAAAATAATGAATTCAAGTTAATAATGAATAATTTTGTTAAATCTCAGATATGAGGACGTGTCAATTATATTTAATTCTTGTATAATCTCAGATATGAGGACATGTCAAGTTGCAACACACATGTGTGTTAACTTTGAAGAAATTTTAAAAAAACTTTCTATTTTTTTAAATTTTTGAAAAATAATTTATTTTTAGACATTTTAGAAAAACTTTCTATTTTTAAAAATTTTAAAAAACTTTCTATTCTTACAAATTTTTCAAAAGTTTCTATTTTGATATAAAATATCATTACTACTACGTGCCTGTAATGCAAAGAAACAAAAAAACAGCAAAATAAGGGTGAACAAATTGGTTTGAACATGCTTAATAGAAAAAAAAAAATAACTAAACAAAAACCTCACATATGCCTCTCCACTCCTACTGCCGCTTTTAGTGGAGAACCTTCTAGCCATTATATCCAATTATGGTCTACCAATCTACATAAAAAATAAGAAAACAGAATTGAAAAGCAACAATATACTTTATTTATCTTATTTTCTCAACATAAAATTGAAGACAAACAATAGCCATTATATCCCAATAATCACAACACAAAACACAATACAAACTTTAGCATATGACTTAGGATATGAACAGAGGAACAATTTCAAAGAAAACAAAAGAGAAACTATAAGTGCGCATATGACTTACCAGAGGAAACTAAAAATCAACGAGTATACTGATCTTGGTTTATAAGTCTATGACTTAGGCAACGACTGTGCGCATATGACTTAGGATATGAACAGAGGAACAATTTCAAAGAAAATAAAAGAGAAACTATAAGTGCGCATATGACTTACCAGAGGAAACTAAAAATCAACGACAGCCGGAAATACCAACGATGACCGGAGACTGGTTTGCTTAACTGTCAACAGTAAGATTTAGGGTATTAGCACCCCTATTCGTGTGTCGTCGGGGAGAGACGAACTCAGTTGCGATATTGGGTTGTTCACCAACGCCGATCGACTTCAGAGCTTGGACGGCGTTTGTCGGTGAGGAAGACCGGTGCGGGCCGGCGAGGAAGATATGGAGAGACGGTTTGGGGCTTAGGGCGAGAGCGAAATCGAGTTGTCGAGGCGAGACGGGTGGGTTTACGTTAGGCGAGACGCGAGGGAGTTGGTTTTGTATAATACAGGGGCATTTTTGTCCAAACAGTTTAGGGGTGTTAGTTTTGCAATAATATGTTTTAAGGGGTGTTAATTTTGGTAATTTCCCAAAAAACTTTCTGTTTTAAATTTTTTTTGAAAACTTTTTAGTTTTAAAAATTTTTCAAAACATTCTATTTCGAGAAATTTTAGAATTTTTTATTTTATTTGTAGAAGTTTTTGAAAACTTTATATTTTTATAAATTTTTGAAAACTTTATATATTTAAAACTTTTGTATGTATATAATAACATTCAGTTATATACATCAACTGAGTTTTGCTCTTGAAATTGCAAAACACGTGTCAATTAAGACTGAACTCAACTTCTGAAACTATGCATGGTTTCAGCCCAGAGAGAGCTTTTCTCAAATGACACACCAATTTGGATGTTCTAAGGACTCAAACCTCTTAAGTCTTTTCATGAACACTCTCTCTTGTAAATCCCCATTTAAGAATGCATTGTTAACTTGAAATCATTAGTTTATAATGCATAAAGGTATATTTTGTTACTAAAATTCTAGCATTTAATAAAAAAAATTGAAATATACATGCTTTTAGTTTTACATGTAATTAAAAATTATTGTAATTTTGTTGTGACTCATAAATGTGAATCCTTATTTTGAGACAAGACATATTAGGTTAATAATTTTGGATCTTGATTAAACTATAAAGTTAAGAGATTAATATATATCAAGGTATCAAAATTTTAGTTTATGTCTCTTAGTCTATATGATTGAATAATTGTGGGAGTAACTTATTGCTTAAGTGCTTGGACATGTGGTCGTAAGTTGTCAAATATTTTAGTTGATGTATTTTTATACATGCTTAATTAATCTAAATTGAATTAATTATGTTATTATCTCATGTCAATATTGAATAATTCGAAGCTATGTGAATTTAGATGAATCAACCTTTTGTTATTGTAGTGCCAAATATATTATGCAATCTATAAGTAGTCAAGAGCTATAATAGTCATATAAATACATAATTTATTTTTTCAGGGATAGGAAATTATGTTTTATTCTGTGATTGATGAAAATATTATGGTTAATAATTTTGAACTTATATTTTTCTTATATGACGTAAATGAGTATTGAATATAATGAGTTGGTTATACTCCTTTAGTTAATGTCATTTTTGTGTAGAGAAATATATTTATTTGAGCTCATTTTGGTTAATTTACTGAAGTTTTTAACTTATTTATGTCCTGAGAACACTCATTCAAAAGTGAATGGTAGAATCTATTATTATATTAAGTGGAAGATTGGGACCATTATTTTTGTTCACTTATTAAAATTTTGGCTCATTTTAATTTGAGAACACACATTCTAAAGGTGAATGGTGTAACTTATTGTTGTATTAAATAAGTAGGAGCTCAATGATTTTCTATTTTGATCATATTATTGTATATAAGATATTTATTTTATCATCTTATGTGTTAAGTGCAATAGAATATTTTTCAAAATTTTATCATGTTATAAGATAGTCAAGAGGACATGTCAATACTTTATTTTTGATTTAAACAAAAAACAAGAAAGAAGACTATATCTGAGATTAAACGTTATATTTTTGATAATTTTAGAAAACTTTCTATTTTATATAATTTTAGAAAACTTTCTTTTTTTTTTTAGTAATTTTAAAAAATTTTCTCTTTTTAGATATTTTAACAATTTTGGAAAATTTTCTATTTTTAGAAATTGTAAAAAAGTTTATATTTTTAGTAATTTTAGAAAACTTAATATTTTTAAAAATTTTTGAAAAATTTCAATTTTTAGTAATTTTGGAAAATTTTCTATTTTTAGTAATTTTAGAAAAATTTATATTTTAGGTAATTTTGAAACTTTTTATTTTTAGTAATTTTACAAAATTTTCTCTTTTTAGAAATTTTGGAAAACTTTCTATTTTTAGTAATTTCAGAAAAGTTTATATTTTTGGTAATTTTTGAAACTTTCTATTTTTAGTAATTTTAAAAAACTTTCTATTTTTAGTAATTTTGAAAAACTTTCTATTTTTAGTAATTTTAGAAAAAATTTCTATTTGTATAAATTTTAGAAAACTTTCTATTTTTAGATATTTTAACAATTGTAGAAAAACATTTTATTTTTAGTAATTTTAGAAAACTTTCTATTATTGGTAATTTTAGAAAAATTTCTATTTTTAGTTATTTTAGAAAACTTTTTATTTTTAAAAATTTTGGAAAACTTTCTATTTTTAGTAATTTTGGAAAACTTTCTATTTTTAGTAATTTTTGAAAAATTTCTATTTTTAGAAATTTTAGAAAACTTTATATTTTTAAATTTTTTTGAAAACCTTTCTATTCTTACAAATTTTTAGAAAATAAAGTTATTTTAAGAAATTTTATAAATTTTATCAAAAATTTCTATTTTTTGTAATTTTAGAAAACTTTCTATTATTGGTAATTTTAAAAAAATTTCTATTTTTAGTTATTTTAGAAAACTTTTTATTTTTAAAATTTTTGCAAAACTTTCTATTTTTAGTAATTTTGGAAAACTTTCTATTTTTAGTAATTTTTGAAAAATTTCTATTTTTAGAAATTTTAGAAAACTTTATATTTTTAAAATTTTTTGAAAACCTTTCTATTCTTACAAATTTTTAGAAAATAAAGTTATTTTAAGAAATTTTATAAATTTTATCAAAAATTTCTATTTTTTGTAATTTTAGAAAAACTTTATTTTTTAGATATTTTAGTAATTTAAAAAAAACATTCTATTTTTAGTAATTTTAGAAAAACATTCCACTTTTAGAAAAATTGGAATTTTAGCAATTGTAGAAAATTTTATATTTTTAGTAATTTTAAAAAACTTTCTATTTTTGCTAATTTTTGAAACATTATATTTTTAGTAATTTTAGAAAATTTTCTTTTTTAGAAATTTTGAAAAACTTTATATTTTTAGTAAATTTAGAAAAACATTCTATTTTTAAAAATTTTGGAAAACTTTTTATTTTTATTAAATTTAGAAAAAATTTCTATATATAGAAATTTTGGAAAACTTTCTATTTTTGGTAATTTTTAAAACTTTCTATTTTTAGAAATTTGGGAAAACTTTCTATTTTTAGTAATTTTGAAAAACTTTTCTATTTTTAGTAAATATAGAAAAACATTCTATTTTTAAAATTTTTGGAAAACTTTCAATTTTTATTAATTTTAGAAAAACTTTCTACATTTAAAAATTTTGGAAAACTTTCTATTTTTAGAAATTTTAAAAAACATTATTTTTTTTTAATTTTTTTGAAAAATTTTCTATTCTTACAATTTTTTAGAAAATAAAGTTATTTTTAGAAATTTTAGAAATTTTATAAAAAATTTCTATTTTTTGTAATTTTTGAAAAACTTTCTATTTTTAGATATTTTGGTAATTTCAGAAAAATATTCTATTTTTAGTAATTTTAGAAAAAAAATTCATTTTTAAAAATTTTGAAAATTTTTTATTTTTAGAAATTGTAGAAAAGTTTGTATTTTTAGTAATTTTGAAAAATTTTCTATTTTTAGAAAATATGAATACTTTTTATTTTTAGTAATTTTAGAAAACTTTCTCTTTTTAGATATTTTAACAATTTTGAAAAATTTTCTATTTTAAGAAATTGTAAAAAAGTTTCTATTTTTAGTAATTTAAGAAAACTTTCTATTTTTAAAAATTTTGAAAAAATTTCAATTTTTAGTAATTTTAGAAAAACTTTATATTTTTAGAAATTTTGGAAAAATTTCAATTTTTTTAAAGTTTAGAAAAACTTTCTATATTTAGAAATTTTAGAAAACTTTCTATTTTTTTTAATTTTAGAAAAACTTTCTATTTTTAAAAATTTTAGAAAACTTTATATTTTTAAATTTTTTTTGAAAAACTTTCTATACTTACAATTTTTTAGAAAATAAAATTATTTTTAGAAATTTTATCAAAAATTTCTATTGTTTGTAATTTTAGAAAAATTTTCTACTTTTATATATTTTAGTAATTTTAGAAAAATGTTATATTTTGAAAATTTTCTATTTTTAGAAATTGTAGAAAAGTTTATATTTTCAGTAATTTTAGAAAATTTTCTATTTTTAGTAATTTTGGAAAAATTTCTATTTTTATTAATTTTGGAAAAGTTTATATTTTTAGTAATTTTAGAAAGCTTTCTATTTTTGGTAATTTTAGAAAACTTTCTATTTTTAGTAATTTTAGAAAACTTTCTACTTATAAAAATTTTAGAAAACTTTCTATTTTTAGTAATTTTAGAAATTTTTTTATTTTTAGTAATTTTGGAAAACTTTCTATTTTTAGTAATTTTAGAAAACTTACTTTTTTTAGTAATTTTGGAAAACTTTCTCTTTTTAGTAATTTTAGAAAACTTTCTCTTTTTATAATTTTTAGAAAACTTTCTATTTTTAGTAATTTTGGAAAACTTTCTATTTTTAATAATTTTAGAAAATTTTCTTTTTTTAGTAATTTTAGAAAAATTTCTATTTCTAATAATTTTAGAAAACTCTCTTTTTAGAAATTTTGTAAAACTTTCTCTTTTTAAAAATTTTGGAAAACTTTCTATTTTTAGTAATTTTAGAAAAATTTCTATTTTTAGAAATTTTTTTAAAAACTTTCTATTCTTACAATTTTTTAGAAAATAAAGTTATTTTTAAAAATTTTATAAAAAATTTCTATTTTTTGTAATTTTAGAAAAATTTTCTATTTTTAGATATTTGAGTGATTTTAGAAAAAATATGGTATTTTTAGTAATTTTGAAAAAATTCCATTTTTAGAAATTTTGAAAATTTTCTATTTTTAGAAATTGTAGAAAAGTTTGTATTTTTAGTAATTTTGGAAAACTTTCTATTTTTAGTAATTTTAGAAAACTTTCTCTTTTTAGATATTTTAACAATTTGGAAAAATTTTCTATTTTTAGAAATTGTAAAAAAGTTTCTATTTTTAGTAGTTTTAGAAAATTTCTATTTTTAAAAAATTTAGAAAACTTTCTATTTTTATTAATTTTTGAAAAACTTTCTATATTTAGAAATTTTGAAATTTTTTTTTTTTTTTTTTTTTTTTTAATTTTAGAAAAACTTTCTATTTTTACAAATTTTAGAAAACTTTATATTTTTAAAATTTTTTGAAAAACTTTCTATACTTACAATTTATTAGAAAATAAAATTATTTTTAGAATTTTTATCAAAAATTTATATTTTTTGTAATTTTAGAAAAACTTTCTATTTTTAGATTTAGAAAAATATTTTATTTTTTGAAATTTTGAAAATTTTCTATTTTTAAAAATTGTAAAAAAGTTTATATTTTCAGTAATTTTAGAAAACTTTATATTTTTATAAATTTTGGAAAACTTTCTTTTTTTAGTAATTTTAGAAAACTTTCTATTTTTAGTAATTATAAAAAACTTTCTATTTTTATAAATTTTTGAAAACTTCCTATTTTTGTAATTTTAGAAAAAAATTCTATTTTTAGTAATTTTAGAAAAATTTTCTATTTTTAGAAATTTTGGAAAACTTTATATTTTTAGAAATTTTTGACAAACTTTCAATTTTTTGTTATTTTATGAAAATTTTCTAATTTTCTAATTTTTCAAAAGTTTCTATTTTTATAAATTTTTCAAAATTTTCTATTTTCAAATATTTTAAAAAAACTATCTATTTTTAGACATTTTAGAAAAACTTTCTATTCTTAAAAATATTGAAAACTTTCTACATTTCGAAATTTTAGAAAGCTATTTATTTTTATAAATTTTATAAAACTTTCTATTTTTAGAAATTTTAGAAAATTTTCTATTTTTAGTAATTTTGAAAAATTTTCTATTTTTAGTAATTTTAGAAAACTTTTTCTTTTTAAAAATTTTGAATTTTTTTTTTATTTTTAGTAATTTTAAAAAAGTTTCTATTTTTAGAAATTTTGAAAATTTTCTATTTTTAAAAATTGTAGAAAAGTTTATATTTTCAGTAATTTTGGAAAACTTTATATTTTTAAAAATTTTAGAAAACTTTCTTTTTTTAGTAATTTTAGAAAACTTTCTATTCTTAAAAATTGTAGAAAAATTTCTATTTTTAGAAATTTAAAAAAAAATTCTATTTTTAGTAATTTTTTAAAAAAATTCTATTTTTAAAAATTTTGAAAAACTTTATATTTTTAGAAATTTTTTACAAACTTTCAATTTTTTGTTATTTTATGAAAAGTTTACTTTTCAAATTGTAAAAAGTTTAGCTGAGATATATTTTCTTGCCCGCTATTTTTATTATATTTAATATTTTTGTTCCTTAACTCTTTTTTTTTTATCTTTTCATCCGCTAATTTTTAATATTTAATAATTTTAATATAAATTTAAAAATTTGATTAAATTATACTATAATAATTATAATTAAAGTGTGAAAAAAACTTAATTTTTTAAACATATTTAGTCCATCATCTTTAAACTTGGACTGAAATTGTCAGATAAAAACTTAATAAAATTATAAAAATTTAATTAAAAAATTAAAGTGTCAAAAATAATAAAATTAGTAATGAATAATAAAGTTTAGCAAAAAAAAAAAATTATTCAGGTTTAAAAGGTTTTAAATTAATATGATAATTTAGAAAGAAAAGGAAAAAAAAGATGTTCTCATTTTGTTTAAAAGGAAAATACTATTTATTAGAAATTATGATATTAAAAAAATGAATATTTTAATTATTTTTATAATATAAATGTATAAAATATTTGTTTTATTTATATTATTATATAGGTATTATTTTTATTTGGTAAAATTATTGTTAATAATAATAAACTTATAATTTAAAAATATATATATAATTTTATTAAGCAAAATAAAATTTAAGTGAAAGCCGAAGTCGGTGTGAATCTCATTCTAATATGTTATATTATTTAGTATGACATCAAAAGTTAAGTGATTTCAAGTTTTACTATTCTTCAAATTCTATAGATTTTTTTTTTTTTTAAGAAAACATCTAAAATATATATTTTTTAATCTTTAAATTATATTTTTTATAATTTAAAAAATAATTATTATATATATATTTTTAAATATTATTTAATTAAATATTATTTAAATTAAATTGTAATAATTTAAATTTATTTAATTTAAACACGATTAATTAAATATTATTTTTATTATTAAAAATTTTAGGAGGTTTTTATTTTTTTGGCTATTCATTTCTTCCCCTAACCGGTTAACCCTCAATCTTCTTCAATCAAAACCTTGGCCTCAGTTTCAATTTATTAAGTCTTGAAGTATTAGGACCTCTCACTCACTCTACAACTTTGCTTTAGTGGCTTTCTTATAATCTATCTAAAAACCCTAACCATGGATCCCGAGATAGCGAAAATCCAAGAAGAGAGAAAACGGATGGAGAAGGAGATGGCATCTCTGACCTCCCTAACTTTCGATAAGGATCTTTATGGAGGCACCGACAAGGACTCTTATGTCTCCTCTATTCCCGCTACCGAAGATGAAGAGAACCTTGACGCCATGGACAACGAGGTTGCTCGCAAATTGGCTTCCTATACTGCCCCTAAGTCTTTGATGAAGGAAGTTCCCAGAGGCGGTGGTGATCAGGATGACGATTTCGGTATCAAGAAGCAGCAGAGGATTATTGATCGCGAGGATGACTATCGCAGGCGAAGGTTGAATCGAGTCATTTCCCCGGATCGAAACGATCCATTTGCTTCTGGGGAGAAGACGCCAGACCCATCGGTGAGGACTTACGCTGATGTGATGAGAGAGGAGGCTCTGAGAAGGGAGAAGGAGGAGACTCTGAGGCTGATTGCGAAGAAGAAAGAGGTCAGGAAAAATCAGAAGCAAATTATAAATACTTGCTGTTTTAATTATTGTATAATCTCTACATTTATACGGAGATTTGCTATGCATAATAGTCTCTTCTTATCGATTCAAAATACCGAACATAAGCTTAAAAGAGAACTTAGAATTTGATAAAAACCATCTTTATGTTAGTTTATCCATCCTCCCGTACATAAATTTGTTTATTCAAGAATCTTATTCTTGTGTTCTGCTTATCTGATTTATTAGGAGGAAGAAGCTGCTGGGAAGGTTTTGGAGACTGAGAAGGGTGATAATGGTGTTGCGATACAGCCTCAGAAGAGGAGAAATAGGTGGGACAAAGCTCAGGATGACGACAGTGCTGGTGCGGCTGTAGCGAAGAAGGCAAAGAGTTCTGATTGGGATATGCCGGATACGACCCCAGGTCGATGGGATGCAACGCCGGGGAGAGTTGCAGATGCTACTCCATCTATGGGAAGGAGGAATAGATGGGATGAGACTCCTACGCCAGGACGGTTGGTGGATTCAGAAGCCACTCCAGCTGGTGCTGTTACTCCAGGGGCAACTCCTGCCGGGATGGCTTGGGATGCTACGCCCAAACTCAGTGGGCTGGCAACACCAACTCCAAAAAAGCAACGATCTCGGTGGGATGAGACTCCGGCAACGATGGGCAGTGCGACTCCAATGGCTGGAGCTACTCCTGCTGCTGCTTATACACCTGGTGTGACTCCTGTTGGAGGTGTTGATCTGGCTACTCCAACACCAGGTGCAATTAATCTTCGTGGAGCTATTACACCTGAGCAATATAATTTAATGAGGTGGGAAAGAGATATTGAGGAGAGGAATCGTCCATTGACTGATGAAGAGCTTGATGCCATGTTTCCACAAGAAGGGTATAAGATTTTGGAGCCACCATCTTCGTATGTTCCGATTAGAACGCCAGCAAGAAAGCTTCTTGCTACTCCAACTCCACTGGGAACTCCTCTGTATTCCATTCCTGAAGAGAATCGTGGGCAGCAGTTTGATGTTCCTAAGGAAGCACCTGGTGGATTGCCATTTATGAAGCCAGAGGATTATCAGTACTTTGGAGCATTGATGAATGAGGAAAATGAGGAGGAATTGTCGCCTGAAGAACAGAAGGAACGTAAGATTATGAAGCTTTTGCTCAAGGTTAAGAATGGAACTCCTCCACAAAGGAAGACAGCATTAAGGCAACTCACTGATAAAGCTCGGGAATTTGGTGCTGGCCCGTTGTTCAATCGTATTTTGCCTTTGCTTATGCAACCGACTCTAGAGGATCAAGAGAGGCATCTTTTGGTTAAGGTTATTGATAGAGTGCTCTATAAGTTGGATGAGTTGGTGCGTCCTTATGTGCACAAAATCCTTGTTGTTATTGAACCCTTGTTGATTGATGAAGACTACTATGCTAGAGTGGAAGGTAGAGAAATCATATCTAATCTTAGTAAAGCAGCTGGGTTGGCTACTATGATTGCTGCAATGCGTCCAGATATTGATAACATTGATGAGTATGTTAGGAATACTACTGCTAGAGCTTTTAGTGTTGTTGCTTCTGCTCTTGGTATCCCTGCATTATTGCCTTTCTTGAAAGCTGTTTGTCAGAGTAAGAAATCATGGCAAGCACGGCACACTGGAATCAAAATTGTTCAGCAGATTTCCATTTTGATTGGGTGCGCTGTTCTTCCCCACCTGAGGTCTCTAGTGGAAATTATTGAACACGGTTTGAATGATGAGAACCAGAAGGTTAGGACAATTACTGCTCTGTCCCTTGCTGCACTTGCTGAGGCTTCTGCTCCTTATGGTATAGAGAGCTTTGATTCCGTCTTGAAACCACTGTGGAAGGGTATCAGGTCGCACCGTGGTAAGGTCTTGGCTGCTTTTCTTAAGGCCATTGGTTTTATCATTCCTCTTATGGATGCAATATATGCAAGTTACTATACAAAGGAAGTGATGGTTATATTGATTCGGGAGTTCCAGTCTCCTGATGAAGAAATGAAGAAAATTGTGCTGAAAGTGGTGAAACAGTGTGTTAGTACAGAAGGTGTAGAAGCTGATTATATTAGGAATGATATTCTACCCGAGTTCTTCAAGAACTTTTGGGTTAGAAGGATGGCATTAGAAAGGAGGAACTATAAGCAATTAGTGGAGACAACCGTGGAGATGGCAAACAAAGTAGGTGTTGCTGATATAGTTGGACGAGTTGTTGAGGATTTGAAAGATGAGAGTGAGCCTTATAGGCGGATGGTTATGGAAACTATTGAAAAGGTGGTTACAAACTTAGGTGCATCTGATATTGATGCTAGACTAGAGGAGCTTCTGATCGATGGAATTCTATATGCTTTCCAAGAACAGACCAGTGATGATGCTAATGTTATGCTCAATGGGTTTGGTGCAGTTGTAAATTCTCTAGGGCAGAGGGTTAAACCCTACCTTCCTCAGATTTGTGGTACTATCAAATGGCGCTTGAATAACAAGAGTGCTAAAGTGAGGCAACAAGCAGCAGATCTTATTTCAAGGGTTGCTGTTGTCATGAAGCAGTGCCATGAGGAACAATTGATGGGTCATCTTGGTGTTGTGCTGTATGAATATCTGGGAGAAGAGTATCCAGAAGTTTTGGGATCAATCTTGGGTGCACTCAAGGCAATTGTTAATGTAATTGGTATGACAAAGATGACACCTCCTATAAAGGATTTGCTTCCCAGACTGACTCCAATTTTGAAAAATAGGCATGAAAAAGTCCAGGAGAACTGTATTGATCTTGTTGGTCGTATTGCTGACCGTGGTGCAGAGTTTGTTCCAGCCAGGGAGTGGATGAGGATCTGCTTTGAACTTCTTGAGATGCTTAAGGCTCATAAGAAGGGTATTCGTCGAGCTACTGTTAACACGTTTGGTTACATTGCCAAAGCCATTGGACCACAAGATGTCCTGGCAACTCTCTTGAACAACCTGAAGGTGCAGGAGAGGCAGAACCGTGTTTGTACAACTGTAGCAATTGCTATAGTAGCTGAAACCTGTTCTCCTTTTACTGTTCTGCCTGCTCTTATGAACGAATATCGTGTGCCAGAGCTTAATGTGCAGAATGGAGTTCTGAAGTCTCTCTCTTTTCTGTTCGAGTACATTGGAGAAATGGGAAAAGACTACATTTATGCAGTAACTCCATTGCTTGAGGATGCCCTCATGGATAGAGATTTGGTTCACAGGCAAACCGCTGCTTCTGCTGTTAAGCACATGGCATTAGGGGTGGCTGGATTGGGTTGCGAGGATGCATTAATCCACTTGTTGAACTATGTTTGGCCAAACATATTTGAGACTTCCCCGCATGTCATTAATGCTGTCACGGAAGCTATTGAAGGGATGAGGGTGGCTTTAGGTGCTGCCGTTATTCTGAATTACTGTCTACAGGGGTTGTTTCATCCTGCTCGTAAAGTGAGGGAAGTTTACTGGAAGATTTATAATTCACTATATATTGGCGCCCAAGATGCTCTCGTGGCAGCATATCCCATATTGGAAGATGAGCATAATAATACATATAGTAGGCCTGAATTGCACATGTTTGTGTAGAATGTCGTTTTTGTAGCCAGTGGTAGTGCTAATATCTTACTTGAAACAATTATATGTAGAGTATTAATCGATGTTACCACTCTGTTTTTCACTGATTAATAACTCTTGTTTCTCTTTTTCTACGTGAAGTTATGATTTTGAATTTTCGTTTTTCACCAGACTATTTTGTTCGTCTGCAAACAGGGTTCCTTGGCACAAATTGAGTTGGTACCAATTTGATGTATGGCAATTGGAACCATAGTGTGGAAGCTACTTCAAATAATTTTATGTCATCCATGCTTCTATAGAAAATACTTTTAAAGTACATTTCAAATCACTTCTCTTTTAAAATGGACAAACACAAAAATGGGCCATTCTATTGGTGTCTACTGTCTAGGAAAAACGCTTTCCAAGATTCTAAGAAAACTTGATGGGAGGTATTTTCCAAAAAGCGCACCACGTACGAATTCTACAACCTGCCCACCATAACAGAAGATTTGAAGATGAGAACAAGTCAATGTTTTAGTTTCTCATTCTAATGTCATTTAGATGCTTGACAAACAAGTCATTCCAAGTATCAGTAATTCCCGGCAAACACCAATGCATACAATCCTCATGCTTCTTTCCTCCAGTCATAGATGGATGGGCATCTGCTCTGTACTCACTTATGTGAGTTATGTTCAGAATATGAAACCCAGACCCTTGAAGTGCCTTATTCAGGTGCTGATTCACCAATCGTGCCTCCACATTTGTTCCATTGTGTTTCATTGAAAATAGTTCTTCGACCTGTAAAGAAAACAACCAAGCTTTTGAGGATTCACCACAACTTCACGAGCTCGCCTAGTTTGATTAATCATACCACTAATGAATCAATAAAGATTCTGACTCACCTGCAGCAGGGACAAAGGCTTCAAATGATGACAAGATCCACCTTGGTCCCAGTCACCTCCTACAAAATGTCTAGGAGATTGGGTACGGAAGAATTTTATCCCACCAGGTCGCATTTTCATTTCAACATACAATGCCTGCAACAATGACATGTTATGTAATAAAATACAACACAAATGAAGGGAAGAGCCTACTAACTCGAAGTGATACCCCTCCCCGGGCGTCCTGACCCTTTTGACCTCTCCAGATGAAGATCATGATACAAACCAGAGAATCAGCTGATTCCAGCATTTCAATAGTCAAAAAGTCTGCTTAATTTGGGAACCCTCATGATCCTCCATCTCTTTCTCACCTTAAGGACCAAAAGCCTAAATATGTAAACCAAAATTGTGTAGCTACCTTAACTATAAGGATCAAAAATAAATTCGAGGAAAGATAGCACACAGATCAGATATTCAGGTTCTTATAGTGCTCTTTAAATTTCTTGCAAAACTTTATATTTTTCATATGTATTTAGTTACTAGTAGTCGAGGGTAAAAGCAATAGATGGTCTGAACCATCGTGCAACATTGTCCTTGACCAACTATGCTATCAATGTCCTAGAACTAAACCACCAACAAATAATTTGTCTCCAGAAGTACAATGAGAAGCATGTCATATCATACCATGTTCTTTAGAACCAAATCAAGACCCTGATCAGAAGATACTGGAGGAATCACAGGCAGACCCTTTTCGAAGAAAAGCATGGGTGATTTAACAGGATCAAATTTTGAAGGAGCCCACCACCTATGGATCAGAACAAAAAAGAACAAACAAACAGTTGGCATCATATTTTTTCCATTTTGCAAATCACACATATATACACTTTCTTGATACACATTCAAACATCTCGTATAATAACAGCGAGCATAAAAAGAGATGGCCATCAATCTATCCAAAAATAAGCAGCTTAAAAGAACCACTTTTAATCAAAGAAAACGAAGACAGAAATGAACCAACTAGTTTTTCCACTTCAGTAACTAATAACTACCTATGCACTTCAGTTAAGCAACAAGTTGTTTACAATGTTTGAAGAGACATATGCAAGTACCAGTGTCCTGTGTTTAAAATCAGAATGTCATGATAGATTGGAGCATCTGACCATGTGCCTTCTGGAACGTCAATATCTACTCTATAACCCTCTTTATATCCAAGAGATTCAAGAGCACCACCATTGACATTACTTGACCATCTGCATCATAAAGCAGCACACCGAGTTATGATATGACATTTGATACACTAGGCAAAGTACCGCATTACTGGTGACAAGTTCATAAGCAAAACCACACCCCCAATAATATGCAATTTATAAATACATAACAAGCCTTCAAATGGGAAGCCGTAAAAGGTAAAAACTAATTAAGTTCTATATTCTATGATCAACTGACCGCCATTTACCTCCACAGATTTGCTGAAACCTTTTTACAATGGCATGATTCAATGATTAGTCAGTGAGTCATTTAATAGACCATACACTTTTAGATTTAGAGACCTTTCCTTTTATGTTCCTCAAGCACAACCTATTTACGCTGTCTAGTGTCCTCATAGCCGACTTCTTGTTGAACATGGAATGTCATCGGGAAAAAAAAAGTATTATAATGCCTTGCCGTGGATAATCAAAGTGAGGATATTACATAAAATCACTCCAAATCCATTCCGAGATAAGAACATCAAAACATTATCAACCTTGAATGGTCCCTCATAAAATCACTCCAATAGATCCCAGTATATTTCTATTTTTTCAATGCTATTAGGGGATCTTCCAGCTGGAAACCCAATTATAAATCCATTCCTAAATCAATAACACAAGGACGAACAAAATACAACTTACAATCCACATAAAAAAATAACTAAATAACAGCCGTATATAATCGCCACTCAACCATAAGTCAAAATACCAAAGCAAACATGAATCAGCTTACCTACCATGTCGCGCCAAAAGATTTGTTCTGTGATATGCAATGGTAAGATTATACTGAAGAAACGTAAACCCACGATCAGCTCGCACTGGCCTCCACTTCTTCACCTCAGTCGATACGCTTCTTAGAGAACAGAACAGTGACACAAACATATTCCTATTTAATGAATCACCAACAAACCCTGCACTGTATAAAATCCATAAAGCCCCGACATACAACTCCCAAAACTTAAAAGAAAAAAGAAAAAGAGATCGAGTTCTCGAATGTTCTATAATCTATACTGAAGTCTACTAAGCATTCTAAAATAAGCATTTACACACTAGCAAATTCAAATATATATATATATCGAATGGTTTTTTTGTTTTCATTAAAAAGTGAAAGGGTAGACATGAGTTGAGAAAAAAAAAAACTCACTTGGCCCACTTCAAGCACAGTATAAAATTCACGTTCTTAAAAATGTTATAACAATGAATTCTAAGCATTTCTATCAAGCGATTACACAGAGAGAAGAAAATATCAACAGACAGAAAAGAAAATGCAAATATCATAAAATCAACAGGCATATCTGTAATTACCAATACTGGTATCTCTGAAATTCTGAAGGAAGCTAAAGGGATCGAACGGTGGGAGATCACAATGTCTAGGCTGCCAACGCCAATTGAGAAGATCTCGAGCGTTGGATTTGTTGTTGGAGATACAATTCCAGCCCTTGAATATCTCTTTGCAGTTGTTATCGTAACTCGCATATCTGGAATTCGGGTCATAGATCCATGACCCGTCAGAGTAGTCACATGGATGATCCGGAGTGGCCAGAGCAGAGCCATTGATGTTATGGAGTTGGAAGCTTGTACTACGAGGCCATGAGGCAATGAAGGTCTTTCGCATGAAAGAGAAAAGGAGGAAGATGGAGATGAAGCAGACAAGTGAGATAAATGGGAAGAGTGGAACTTTCTTTTTCTGCTCTCTCCCAGCCATGGCCAATGATATTGCAAATTGCAAAGTCTGGTGCATAGCCCATGTCCATTTCGTTCTCAGTTTACACACTTGCACTTGTTAGTGCTCCTCTTTTTCTTTTCTTTTTTTAATTAAAAAAAAAGAAGAGAATTTTAACCTCATCCTTAAACCGAACCTTATGGTAAATATTTACTACTTTTCTCTTTTAAATCAATTAGTATTTATATTAGTTACGTTTTATGTCTTAGTATATTAATTTATTACAAATTTATTTATAACGTTATAAAATTATAAATAGAGCAATAATGTATTTAAAATCATAAAATTATACATATAATTATTACAAATATATCTTTAATATAATTACTTTTATTTTCAACTCTCCTCAAATATATCTTTAGTATTTTTAATTTATTCAATTAACTGTCGATAAACATAATACTTAACTGGCATAAAAATTAATAAATTGCATTTCATAACACTCCATATAATTACTTTTATTTTCAACTCTCCTCAGAAAAGTGTATTATTAATCAAACTAGTTATTACTATTATAAGTTGTATTCGTTGAAATAAAAGTAAGCGTAGTATTGAATATGCTTTTTTATAAGTAATTTAAAGAGATGTGATTTAAAAATAAGTATAAAAATATTTAACATAAAATTATCACAAGTCATTTAGAATAACACTTTAAAAATTAATTTAAGATAAAAGCATACTTCATAAATTAGTTTCCTCAAAAGTAATAATTATTTATTTTTTCCAATCAAACAAATAATATTTTTCAAAATTTCAAAATTAGCTATTATTAAGAAACCACCTTCGAACAAAAGGAGCTGAGAGAAGGATTCACTTGACTCTATCAAATGGAAGTTGAAGGTGGTTCGGAACTTGCTATAAATTGCTCAAAATCGCATACAAGTCACGGTTGTATATCCCATGCTTTGTAACAAAAATGCTTTTCATTTCTTTGAAGTGACAAAATGCTATTAAACCGGTTACCATGGCAAAAAATTCAAGAATTGTTTATATACTATATATCATATATATTACGGATATATAGAGATTGTAAATACAGAAAGAAGAAAAAAAAAAAAAAAAAAAAAAAAAGAAAGATACAAATAAGAAATAAATATAGGAGAGAGAAAAGTGTTGAATCTTAAAAAATAAGAGACTAAAGAATTTAAGTCTATTTCTCTCCTGAATATACTCACTTTTTGATACATGTGGAGAAAAAAAAATTCAAGAAATTAACTTTACACGAATTAAAAAATGGAAAATCCTATCTCTTGACGAAAAAGAAAAAAAAAATGGAAAATCTATCAATCACAAATGACAGGCGCTGCGGCACTGTATTAGTCAAGCCACTAACATGCTGTGTCTGAGAATCCGATAAAGACAACACAAGTTGAGATAAACAAGAAGCATTGTGGACTCATGGTAAAAGATTCTTCACTTTTACATCAAGGTTGATGTTCTTCCATTTGATCAAAGGATGTGGCATGAATTAATTGCTCATTCGACTTTCTAGCCATTAATTCAATTGGGTAGGTCAAAAATAGCGTGAAGTTATATCCTGAATTAAACTCGTCACTAAAACTTGATTATTTTTGTATGACAATTTTAAATAAAAAGTAAAGAACAAAAGTGAATCTGGAAATACTACAAATCTATGAAGAAAACAATGAAAAGGAAGCAAATTCATGAGAAAATTACTTCCCCAATAAATACAATGCCAAGAACATCAACTGTCAGCTACTGGGACAGAGAATGAAGTTCTTTGATTCCCATAGCATTTAGAATGGCCCTTGGGGCATCGAAAGTGATTATAGGCTTATAGCACAGCATTTACCTAGAAGCTGGAGGAGCGACGGCACTTGCTCAGGTTCTCAGTGATAAGACTTGAGATGGAAAATTTGGCAGGCCGGCTTATAGGACCTCTTGGTTGAAGCCTGTACAAACTTCTTTGCAGCTACTTCATTTTCTTCTAAGCTAGTCTGAATGAAATACCTAATCCACCAAGATGAGCTTCGCAATTTAGCCTGGATAAGAGAACATATCGTATTGTAATTCCTCTAAAATCAACTTTGAAAATCATCAAATATGGAACTAGAAGAAACCATGGAGAGCTAAATGAAAACAAACGATCCACCACTAAAACAGAGAGACTATAGGCACTAAAAATTAAGATTCCACTCAGGCCAATTAAAACAAAGTCAAGTTCTGTGACATGAATGCACATCATCAGTTATATGGTTAATTCCTAAATTTGATATTTTAACGAAGAAGATTCCTAATGTTAATAGTGTTCAACAAATTTAGATGACGTATGAGTATGATATAGTAAAATCCAAACCACGTCTTTGCACCAATTTTCTACAATGACTAAGAATTGCAGCAATATTGTGTAAAATGGATCACTTACAGGACGGCCAAATTTGGATAGCTCTGCAACTTTTGCTCTTTGCTGACCAGGATAACCTACAAACAGGAAGGTAATACAAGAATTAGAAATCAGCTACTTCGGCTACAATCAATATAATGAGAATAGAGAAAGACCATTTAATTGATCTATTATTTTTATTCTCCAAAACTAGGTTACTCTGCTACTAAACTTTTACTGGGACATGAGTTGACACTAACTGTATACTATTGTGAAACCACCGCCAGGTTTTATGCTATGAACAAGTATAACTTATGCCTTGGTAAAAGTTTACTTGACCCAGGCTTCAGAACTTTTAAAAAAGTATATATAAAATAAAATAAAAAAATGTTTTTCATCACATCATATTCAAAACATTCAAAGGAAGCTATATAACATCAAGCCCATAAAACCATGGAAACAAAGTTTTTGGGTGAGTTTTTGCCTCCATTGAATTTCTGAAAGTGCAGATTGAGATACAACATCCACAAGTCTTCCAGACCAGACTGCATGCATGATTTACTTTCTAGCTCAAGACTATTTCATCAGCAGGAACTTCAGAATAAAATATTATTTACAGAGAGATTTACCAGCAAATATAACAACACCATCAGAAGAAACCCTCGCCAATTCTGGAAGAGTTTTGTTAAGGTATCTTGGGGACAGATAATCCAGTGCATCTGAGACTATTACAAGAGAAAATGAATTTGCCCGGAATGGCAATGGAAATTTTATATCGGCAACTCGGACAATTCCTTTCCAAACAAGGCTCCTGCAATTTGTTCCAGCATCATCTAAGTCATAAGGTTCCACACCCCATGCTTCAGTATCCTCCTCTTTTAATAATTTGGACACCACAGAACATGTGTCAGGGCCCACATGCAACACTTTGTGCATACTAACACCGTACGCTTTACTCAGAACAGGTAAGGCTCTAAGAGTTTCAAATGTGCATGAGCTACCACCTGCACATACAAACTAGAGATGTTGACTATGGAAAAATCTGGACAATTCTAAATAGCAAAGAGTTTCTTCTCAATTGGACAATAATACATACATCACACAATATGGCTAAGAACATTAAAACCAAATAATCAGAGTGCTCAAATTGTTCAGATCATATTGTTCAATGGATCATCTAAAAGTCTCCCGAGTCACATGCCTGTATATACAACACATTATGCTCCCTTTCCTCTCCAAAGTTACACAGTGATATTTCCCATGTGACCAAGAGAAATAATATGATTTCTTACCTTCAGCTTTACTTACAGCGTCTCTGATGCTCAAACGACCTGTTGGCAAAGACCCAATAATTAGACGCGCCTCAATGCATTAGCTGAATGTACATTTTGGCTGACAGTCATCCTGTCTAACCTCATTTTCCTAGTCTAAGGTAGCTAGAATCTGAAGCAAACAAATTAACTGAACCTCCCTCCCTCGATTCAAGCATTACAAAAAAAAAAGTGTCCAGTTTCTTCTGAAATGCAACAAAACTTAGTTATTGGTTTTTACAGGGCAGAAAACTCCAATCAAATAAAGTTTTTCAGTGACCTTATATCCATCAGTTGCTGTAGTCGAGAAACAGAGACAAACCTGAACCACTGTATGAATAGCCAATAAGAAGAATTGCACCCTGAAATTTCCAAATATAGAATAAACTAATCACTTGTTTTCATAATAAAACTAAACCCACTGACATAACTGTATTTTCAAATTAGTGCAACTAAAGGGAATTGCTAAAGGAGGTACAAAGACATGCTTCCTGAACCATAATTATCAATGGCAAAAAGGTTAATGAATTATTTCACATTATGATGGTAAAAGATAATGGATAAAATACAGAAATAAGAAGAAAAAGGTGCAGTTCAAAGGAACTTAGAATTACCACGATGACAAGTCCAATGGATAGCAAAGGTGATGAGCGTGTTTTAGATTGCACAGAACCTGGAAATGGGATGCTTCCGCCATCACCGATGCGGCGCACAGGATTTACTGGCCTCCTTGACATGATTTATGTACAGTAGTATTGAGCCTGAAACAATCAGCATAATTAGATGAAATATTTAGATATGGTTTTCCATTGCATAACTGTTTGTGTTTTCAGTCTTTTAGAGTGTTTGTGATTACATTTATTCCCTAGTCTCATGTTTCTCTTACAATCCAAATTAATTGCGCAAAGGGTTCATGACATACTTCATCATAAAAAGACAAAGTTGATTTCAAGGCATGTCACATCACTTCTGGAACATAAAAAAGTAAACATCACTGCTTGAAGACAGCTCATGCACATGCTTGAAAACCAAGTTATGATATTTTAGCGAATAAAAATAAGTATAAAAAAGTGTACTGTTACATTTATTAAAGGCTTTCCTAGCAGAGAAACATTACATGTCATTTAGATGCAGTTCAACAGAAACATTATTTCAAATATGCAAATCCAAATGAATCATACCCATATGAGCCTCTAGTGTGTAATTATGTTTTCTTTAATTCTAAGTATATGAAATGAATCTCTCCAGCAGCCCTCTGCTCTGTTCTGAGTAAGAATCCTATCAAAAGTCATAACATAAGAGACTAATGAACTATCTTTGAACACACTGCAATTATCTGTGAAATCTTACCTAAAACAGTCATTTTAAATACTGTGTCACTCTACTAGGTTAACATTCACAACCACAGAAGCTTCTTGAACAAAACTACCTGCCTAAATTACCAACTATCTATTCACAGAAACAACTATAGATGTATTTTACATGAGATGTAACTAAATTTTCCTTCGATACTTCATAAATTATAGCTAAAAGAGCTTATTGATACAAACTTCATATAGAATGTTTCTTTTAAATGAAAAGTAAACAAAAATTATAAGGTGCTTCTTTTTCCTTCCTCTACTATTTCTTGCTAAATATTTTCGCACACACATTCCCTTGGCAGATTAGGAGGAGAAAATGAAGCCTAGACAAGGCAGTTACACTACAAAAGGATAGCTGATTTTCCTTCAATTTTTGATGAACTTATCATTATCACAAACATACAACTACGTCCTACATTGCTCATAACTTTTTCAAGATAAACAAAATTGAATTCATAGCTTTTCCCAAAGAAACAAGATTAAGATTGTTATTTCGAATAATTACATGTAGCAACTCTTTGAAAGAGAGCAGATCGAAGTTCACAGAAAGAAACTGGTTAAAATCATCATTATTCTACCATTACAACGACACAGGTACATAACTTACTCAGACACTAACGAATAATTAATTCATCGTATTTTCGAAAAGGAAAGAATATGATGTGCGTGAGGCTAACTGCTAAACATGAAATGCAATAATTGAGCGTCATAACTGAAAGATTAAGAATGCCATTTAGTTAAACAAGCGGTAAAGCATTCTAAATTCTACAATCGCATGCCAATCATTGCAACCATTTTTCATTAAATTGACTAAAACATTTTGCATTCTGCCGGAATCTGATCAATTAAAAGTAACCAACCCATCAAATATCATACTAAGCATGAGAATTTAACAAAATAACATTGCCCAATAAAAAACCACACAAATACCAAATCTCGAATTTCTAGATCAAGAACCTTGTAACAAATCCCAACCCATTCAACAGAACCTCAAAAAATTAAGAAACCCAACCATACTTCCAGAAAGAATATGAATAAATAAAAAAATCAATTGGACTCTAACCAAAACACATTTCCGATTGCAAAAATATAAGGTAAAAAATAGCGGAAAATAATAAGGGATCAAGGTCCAAGGGAGAAAGCTAATAGAAAATGGAAGTAAGAAGAGAGTTACCGAAGAAGGAAAGAAGACGAATAAGGTTGATTCAGAGATCTTGGAGCTCTGATTCAGATCTACGCTACTCTTTACTCAGAGCTTACACTGTCAATAGAAGAAATGAAGAGCAATTTGAGAATTGATTGATAAAGTCCGTTGTTTATCATTATTATTTTCAACATGAGTGTAATTAATTATTTTTTATCTTTTTGCAAGAGGGGTAATAGTAGCTCGACTATTTGGTAACTGAAATATACCAACTACATTGATAATGAGACTGATGTTTAGAACCATCTGATAAGGAATATATATATTTTTAATAATAATATGTGATAAAGTAAAATTTAGTAAATAAATAAAATTTGAGCAAATAATTAAGTAAGATTTAACAAGTAATTAAGTAAGATATAATAAGCACGAAAATAATAAAATTTAGTAGATAAGTTATTTTTAATCAAATAATTAAATTTAGTGTAAAATTTAATGAACAAGTATTTTGTTTTATAAATAGTTAATAAAAATTACATTGTAAACCAACCAAATTTTTTACAATTCAATGAATTAAACTCATATAATCAATTTTTTAAAGTTTAATTTATCTTCTTATTGGTTATTGTTGAAAACATATTATTAAAATTTTAATCCAAACCACCCAAGACATACATTAATTTTTCCTCTTCTATAATAGTGTAACCAACATATTGCAATTCATCGATACTTTAACTTGAAGCACATAATCATTTACAGTAAGATTATATTTCTTCAAATATTGTAGTTCTTCCTTCAATTGTATCATTCTAGCTCTTAGTCTTGATGCATAATTTTTCTCCAATATACACTATGCTTTTCGTGAAGTGTCAAAGCCAACAACTTATTTTAAAATTTCATTCGTCATACAGCTTATTAATCAGCATTTTAGCATCTTATTCTGTCTCTTCTACCTCTTAAAATCTAGATTAAGTGTTCCATTTGACTGCAATTGATTTGAAATTTCTTGAATATCATGACCATTTAATTCTAGGCTTCAAAAAATTTTGAGTATTTAATGTTTGCATATAATGAAATTACTATTATCTAATTTGATTATAATTAACAATTTATGGAAGAAAATATATTTTGCAAATTTTGCTTGAATAGAGGTACTATTAGATCTGGGACTTTTTGAGGATCAACTATATTATGAAGCAACCAAAGTTTTAATGCTTTGATACCATGAATAATTTTGTGAAAAAATCTAAAGTATAACAAAAAGTAGAAGAAGATAAACTAAACTTTTAAAAATTCATTATATGAGTTTAATTCATTAAATTGTAAAAAACTTGATTGGTTTACAATGTAACTTTTTTTAGCTATTTATAAGATAAAATACTTACTCACCAAGTTTTACACTAGACTTAATTACTTGATTAAAAATTATTTACTTGCTAAATTTTATTATTTTTTTCTCATTAAATTTTACTTGATTACTTACTCATTAAATTTTATTTGATTATATGTGATTATTAAGAACATATATATTCCTTATCACTGTCAAGATGTTATATAAGTTTTTGTTACTGTTTCTATGAAAATAAGATGATTTAAATAATAATTTAAAATAAATATTATAATAATAAGTTTGTAACTATAAAATGAATTAGCTTCTATTCTAATTAAAACAATAAAGTGACCATTAGGGTTGGGTGTTATTGTGTGATAGTCTGGTTGATATATAAATATCAAGTAATATATTAAAGTGGGAGCACACACAAAAAATTGCATATATTTATTTATTTATCATATATATATTAAAGTCACTACATTATTGTTAAAAAAAATCATGTATAATTACTTGTTTAGAATATAACTTTATCAAAATTTACGTATCAAATAATAATTTAATAATTATTATTAAAGTCTATACTATATTTATTATTTATTGTATGTCTTAATCAATCATAATTTTACATGTAGATTGTAATGTATATACATTACTCTTTTTGCTATTTGTTATAGAATTTATTTTAGAATATGCCTTGCACATATGATATTGTGCTAAGATTGTCAAGTAAAAAGTGTTAATCTAGGTAATAGAAAATAGATGGACATGTTAATTTAATCTAAAGTGGTATTAACTTATGTTATTTTTATGTAGAAATATTTCATGTTAAATTTTATTTACCTCATGTACTTTTACAGTGAGTTTAATTTTTAAATTTGTAATTATTTAAATAAAAACCTTTGCACCTATATGTTGTTTTGGTTCTTAATTTGAACTTAACAAACTCGAACAACATTACTGAGATAGCTCTATATTGGTAAAAGTTTGTCTCTCTCCCGATAGTTTCGTTTTCTTACTGTTTTTGTTTTGTTTTAAGCTAAATTTTGCCTAAGGTTGATATATTCCTCATGTACGCTTGTCAAGTGCCAATATTGTTTTACATTTTTGTTTAAGTTTTTAACTTGGCTTTTATCATAGAACTATTTATATCTATTATTGGAAATTAATGCAACTATAAACGTATAACGAATTTCAATGAAAAATAGATTTTAATATATATATATATATATATGAGATAAACTCTTCCTCTTAATAATTTAATTGTTTGGATTGTAATTTCAGACCCAATAAAAACGTCAAATATATTTACTTATGTTTATTAAATAAAAATATGGAAAAAAATAAAATAAAAGTAATTTAGACAAATGTCTACGGCAAATATTAACATGTTTATGTTATCTCCAAAGCAAAAAAGAAATATGGTTGTGCTCCTAGTAGGTCTGTTCATTTTAATTTATTTATATTTATATTGTGTAATTTTCAATTTAAAACTTTAAATTTTATTTAAAATAAAAACTAAAAAATATCAATAATTTATTTTAAAAGTTAAGCACTTAATTATATGACTTTATAAATAAGAATAGAGATTCAAAGTTTGCTTATTTATAAGGAAAATGACTTATTAAGCACCTCTACTAAAATGGTGTGGGCAGTAGGCTAACATGCCAATAATTTTCACTTATCATTCTCGTAAATTTTTTTAATAAAAGCAATTGCGTTTTTTTTTTCCTTAAAATAATTACATATTTTGAGAATTTAATTATATAATCAATTAAAATAGATCAAAATAATACAACACAAGCACCCTTCTTGATCATTCTAGTATTAGCAACTACAACATTCATCTTATTTAATGATTTTCTTTTTCTGGTTTTGATGTTACTTCTTTGATTCCAAGTATTCTAATAAAATTAAACCCAAATAAAATAATATATTTTAATAATAACAAAAACATGACAGAAAATCACATTATTTAGATCTAGATGAAAAAAATACCATAAATTATAATTTTATTAAATAAAAATAAAAATAAAGAAAACTTATATAAAAAGAACCAAGCAGAAAAATAGCTCTCATCTAGTGAAAAATTAATTTAAGAGATAAAGTTAAAAAAAAAATGGAAAAAATGTCTAAATTTTAAAAATAATAGAGTTTAGGAAAAAAAATGAATTTTTTTATATAATATGACACAAAAAAGGATAAATATATAATGAATTAATGTAAGAAAAATAAAAAATAAAAACCTAAAACATAAGGAGTGAAAATGATTTGAGTCTATTTATTTTAAGAAAAATAATAAAATTAATACCCTTAAAATTTATAATAACAAAATTAGCATTTTTTGTGTTTAAACTTATATTTTCACAATTAAAAAAAATAATTAATATATCATTTTTTTTTAATACTAATTCAATTAGAATTGAACGACGTCAATTCAGACTCGTTCAATATTTAACATGCAAATTGAACGTTCAATATTATTAAGGTGCTAGTTTTATTACTATAAATTTTAAAGGTGCTATTTTTGATAATTTTTATTTATTTTATTATATTTACTTATTTTCTTTATACGGTTGTTTTATAAAAAAATTAGAGGAAATCATAAAATTGTTCACTTTGCTTGCATCTTAAAAATTAAAAAATTATTTATAAAGTATTTTTATATATCAAAATTTTATTATAATTATAATTATAATTATAATTAATATTATATTTTTTATTAAATATAATTATAAATTTAATTATATTTATTAATAATATTATATATTATTTATAATTTATGTTATAATAAATAAAATTTTCCTTATTCATATTCCGTTATTCCTTTATTATCGGGTGTCAGTTGTCACAAATTCACAATCCACTAAACAGATAATCTTTAAAGTTACCTGACATATAAAAGGACCGATAGGATAGGCCTACTTTTTTTTTTTTTTCTTTCTAACATATAGGATAGGTCTACTAGAATATTAACGTCGTTGACCTATTATACAAGACCCCATCAGCTCAAGTCGAGCCGAAAAATTATTCGTTATTTTTTTTAAAAATAATAATATAACATTTTAAATTAATAAAATTTAAAATTAATATAAATATTTTTTAAAAACATAAATATTTAATAAATAGTAGAAAAAATTAAAAAATTAATAAAAAATATATATTCTGAAAATAATAAATTATATACATATATTTTTAGATATAAATTATAATTGTATCAATTTTCCTTCGTATTTTCCAGAGAGATAAAAAGTGATAGTGACTCAAAGTGACAACTTTAAAATTATCTCCTTTGTTTTCCTTATTATCCCTTATCATATAATTAACTATGATTGAAAGATAAAAAACACTGCATGTTATTCATATAATTTTATTTTTAATTTTAAAAAAACTTAATGTTCTTTTATGTTTATGAAAAATACAACATATGTTATTTTACAAAAGCATGTGTTTTTTTTTTAAAAAAATAATAATATACATGCACCAATTATATGAAAAATAAAATTAAAATTTTATATAAAAAAAATGAAAGAGATATAAAAGTGTTGTAATTTTTTTCTAATTAAAACCATAATTTATTTTACATAGAAAATATAATATTATAGATGAAATGATATGTAATTAACGTGATGAAATCACAAATTTAAATTACAAGAAAAATGTTTGATCCATAAATGCTTAAACCATCTGTTAAATTATTTGTAATGGGATATTTTAGTAGGTAATATTACTGTGTTATATATCCGAGGTGGTGGATTCGAAGCAAGAAAATGTACATATTGATTATTAAGGTTCTTGACTACAGTCACGATAATCAAGATAAATGGAAATAAGTAGACGTTATTTTATTTTCTTTTTCGAAGAGTCTTCTTTATGATAAAAAATAAAAATAAATAAATGCTTCAATCATTTTAACATATAAATTGTTTGTACAATAAACGTTGTAACAGAAGCGGAGAAGAAACCACAAAATTTTAATTATAATACGCGATTATTGTATTTCTGTTGTGCTGGTTCATGAAAAAAGATATTCAAACATTTATACATATATTTGTGGTTTTTATACTTATTTACTAAATCAATGATATTCAGAGTCTCAAACTAGGAATCGAACCAATAAATTCGTGAATATATATATATATATCTCACAAAACTAGAGGATCGTTTTTTAATTAAAACACTTTGGTCTATTTATATTAATATTTAGACACTTTTGATGATCCATTTTAGGCGAATATCAATGATTCTTTAGCGATTAATATATTTTAGATTAAACTATGCTTATATGTGATTCAAGTTTATAATTAAATTAGTAAAAGGAATAAAAACGGTGTGTTTTCTTCTTTTAATAATTGAAACGTGATTTGATCCTTAGAAAAATGAAAAGTAGTGATCCTAATATAGTTTTAAAATGTAAATGTGTTAATTTCAATTTGAAACAATTCCAATTTCACTACATAAACTTTAATTTCCAGCTCTACCTTACATTTACATACAACCACTATGATAAAAATTAATTTCTACTTAAAAGATATTAAAACAAATATTTTATAATCTTTTCATATTAATTATTGTTTTTTTATTATTAAAAACTCTTTAATCATGATTAATTAATTGACAAAAAAATAATATGTTTTAATAGAACAATTATTAAAATAATATAACGTGCCTTTAATTAACCCATTTTTAGCTAATAGATTAAAAAATATAAATAATTTAATTTAAAAAATTAAATAACATAAACAATTTTATGTAAATAACTTATGTGACATTTTTTTTTCCATTAATTACATGATAGAATCTCCTGTCAAAAGTATGGTTCAAACTAAGGAATTTTTTTTTTCATTTATTTTAAATGATAAGTATTTATTTTAAATGTGAGATATAGAGAAAATGGGGCTTGGTATTTTTCTAATATTCAAGTTTTTTCAAAATTATTTAAATTAATCATATTTTTAAGTAGTTTTAGTTTAATACTCATGCTTTTAAAATAATTTTAATTTAATATCAATATTTTCAAAATAGTTCCGTTTTAATATTTTTGAGCAATAAATGTCAGATTTTAACATTTTGACAATGGGCATTTTCGTCAATTTATTGCTTACTGCCTATTTTAATGATTTTGGCCTTCCTTTCTGCCATTTTTGTTCTTTAAAAAGAATTTATTGCATAATTTATTAGCAGTTTTGTTGTGAATTTTTTTCAATAGTTATTTCACAATTTTGTAGTGAAATTGTTAATTTTTTTTTCTGTTCTTTACTACATAGTTTATTTACGATTTTGTTGTGAATTTTTTTAAGTTATTGTACAATTTTATAATAAAATTGTGAATTTGTTTGTGTTACTGCACAGTTTAATTACAATTTTATTGTGAATTTTTTTATTCAATTATTGCACAAATTTGTTGCAGTTTTGAAGTGAAATTGTGCAAAAAAAATTTGTATTCTTTACTGCACAATTTATTTGCAGTTTTGAACTCCCAATTTTTTTAATTAATGCTCAATTTTGTTATGAAATAAATTAATTGATTAAAAAAAAGGAATAATGTGACGAAAATACTCCTGCTTAATTCACTCAATAATAAAAAAATTAACCTAAATTCTAAAAAAAAGCTAAATTATAATCATTTTAAAAATATTAATATTAAATTAAAATTATTTAAAAATATCATTAATTTAAAATAATTTTCATAAAATTTAGATACTAAAAAACGTAGCAAGTTCGAGAAAATGAATTGAAACTTGAACATTTGGTCAAAAATACCAAAACTTTATTGATGAGATTATTAAGGGACAGGAAACCAAGAATTGTTAATACTTCTCTTCAAATTAACTTAAATCATAAATAGCAAATAACGGCATTTAAAAAATAAAAATAACACTCTTTAAAATTTATAATAATAAAAATAATACTTCTATATTTAAATTATATATTTTTATAATTAAAAAATAATTTTTACATCATTTTTTAAACATTCGTTCTATTAAATATCATTTAAATTAAATTGTGAAAATTTAGATCAATTCAATGTTAAATGTTTAATGTTATTAAAATATTAATTTTATTATTATAAATTTTAAAGATATTATTTTTAATAATTTTTTTTAGATAAAAAGAATTATCATTTAATGGCATATTTGTTAAGATACTATAAAAAAGCACTTTAGTATAATTTTGTTTGATTAGAAATTTTGCTATATCTATTATATTTATACAAAATAAAAATTATTTAATGTATAAATAATTTAATAATTTAATTAATTTTATTTTTAGTCTTTTTTAATAAAAAAATTAAATGTTTATTTTCTTGCAAAGTCAAAATATATATATATATATATATATATATATATATATATATATATATATATATATATATATATATTTTAAATAAAAATAAATCACGCAATTAAAGCAAATAAAAATTACTCTTATGTAAAAAGTTTGACCTATAAAAATTAAACACTTTATTTAATTTATATAAATATCTATTCTAAAATTACATGAACTTTTTTATATCTGAAATTAAAATAATATTTTTATTTTTAAAATGTAAAAAAAATCAACTTAAAAATAAATTTTATAAATTTTTATAATAATATTATTTTTGAAATATAATTACGTAATATAAATTACATATTAATTTAAATATAAACTATTTATCCGATTATATGTACAAGTCATGAAAAAAAAAAGAAGATTGTATATGCTAATAATACTAGAATTGAGACAATTCAGTTGTATATGATTATAATGAACTTATTTGTACTAAACATGTAATTAATTATAAAAATAAAATAAACAATTCATATAATGTTATTATGATAATAAAAAATTAATTGTGCTAGATAATTGTCCAAAATATATATATATATATATTGAGATACTAATAATTTCTCTCCAAACGATTTTGTTCATGAAAATAAATGCTTATAAAAAGCTTAAGCACTTACTAGAGCTTAAGATGTACTTCATGTAACCATATAGGTACTTCTAATTTTGGTATTTGGACAAGCTTCCCTACATGATGTGCTCAGATCGACACTGGGTGTTACATAAGATAAACAATCACATTGTACAAGTTTGGGATCACAATGAGAAACTATTATGGTGTTGTACAAAATGCACGAGGTTGCTAACCTTATCACTGCCGAGCTTCTTCATTTGAGAAATGACTTTTGAAAATAATTTTTAACATGTCATCCGATTGTAATTTGTAATCTTGCTATTAGAAATATTGGGATGATTTTATGCAGCGAAGACTTACTGTGAACAATATTAAACGCTATTTAAAATACCTCCCTTAACATAAAGTGCTTTTTTGTATGCACAATGCAAACATAAGGGCTCACGTTATTGTGCTGTGGATAAAATTATTGTTTTAACATAATGTCTAAATGCAATCAGTTGCATTAATTACTCACTTGTTTGGATGCTAAACTATTCCTCTGAATAAATATTTCACTACTGTTCTTAAATAAAATAAAATAATTCTCCAAATTCACACGCATAATTTGTATTAAAAAAAAATTCACCCACACAAGTTAGAACTTATCGTTCAAAAATAAAATAAAATTAAAGCTTATTGTTAAAATTTGTTAAAAAAAATCTATCTTAAAAATTTAAATTGTTATGAAAATAATCAATTATATTTATATATATATATTTATCATTTTTTTATAAATATTAATTCACACATATAAAATATTTATAATTTAATAATTAAAATTATTTAAAAATTAATACTCACAAAAAGTTAAACTGTGTAAAAGTAAACAATTATTTTATAATACCAGGTGTCAGTACCACAGACCGCCGAAGCCAGCCAGCCAGCCAAAGCCAACTCTCTCGACTCTCCATCTGTCCATCCTTCCTAGGCTTCCCTCGTAAAACGTAAATACACTCACCGACTCAACATTCCAAACCGAGATCCAAAAAACGATTAGCGTAGGTACCCATTATTTTATATATTTTAGTGCAAAGCATCAAAATCTTTTTTTTTTTTTGGTTTAAAAAGAAAAAGATTAAATCTGATTTGTATTTGTGCTCTGAATCTGATGCTCTTCTTTCATTATTCATTTGTTATTTTATGTTCTCATTTTTGTCGGTAATTAAACTTTTTTTCAATACAACCTTTTAAATACGTAACTAAATATCATAGCCACAACTCACCTAGTTTTTTTAATTTCCAATAATCATATAATGCATGTATGATTATTTAAGATTTTTATATTACAATAATAGGTATTAAAATAACTTATTTAGATAGGTTCAGGTTATTTATTAAATTATTAAAATTTATAATATATAAGTGATTTTAGAGTGCTGTTCAACTGACTTAAATTATCATCGGTGTTTGTATATGTATAAAATCTGTGTCTCTTGTTCTATATATAGTCCCAAACCATACGCTTCTATTGTATGTCTGTAAATAATTTTCCTCGTACGTCTCTGTCTTTGTTCTCTTTCTCTGAAGTTGTCCGAATTGTGTTTTTTTTGTTGTTGTTCGAAAAAGCTCGGCAATGGAGGCGATAGAGCCCCGGTGGTTAATGGTCTCTCTCTGACGGAGAAATTGTAGTATTCTTTTGTTATTGCAATTTTGATCCTGAGCTTAGCAAGTTCTTTGGAAGAGAAAATTTTGGAGCCGAGTAAGAAAGTTTTGTTTGCGAATGGCGGTGGAATATAAGTGTTGCGAGTCCGGTTTCTTCATTCACATATTGATTATCGTGTTTTTGGTGATGTTTGCTGGGTTAATGTCTGGACTCACCTTGGGACTCATGTCTATGAGCTTGGTTGATCTTGAAGTACTCGCCAAGTCTGGGACTCCAAAGGATCGCCTACATGCCGGTATATTTAATTTATGTCTTGAGCTTATTTGCCTTATAATTTTGCTCGATGCTTCTTCTTTTTTTTCGTTTGGTTTCTTAGAAAATGAGAGAAACGGAAAGAAAAAAAAGTGGACCGCAAACTTTTGAGTAGTAGTGTCTCCTTTTGTGGACCCTATATCAGTGTTTTTGTTTTCGACTTTACCGACTGAATTCTATTCAATTGATTATTTGACCAGCTTTGACTTGGAAAGGCTTGTTTGCTGCAGAATTTCAATAGTTGGATACTCTTCATTTTCCCTTTAAACGATTAGAGGAGAGTTGAATATTGATTGTTCGTTTTGATTCTCAGCTGCATCGATTTTCATAGTTCATAGTTTCTTGTTGCCAATGTTTGTTTTATATAATCGATCTACAAGAGAGACTTTATTCGACTCCTCAGAAGCAGTTAAGATAACCCATCAACTTCCATCCCTGTGCAAAGGAAACCATTTTCTTGTTGCCCATGCCATCTCGAGATGTTTTCAGTTTATGTTAGAATCATTTTGTGCTTCCTAATCACTCTTTTAGCATATTACTTTGATTTTTATTTGGTAGACAATATGGTTTCATGTTCCTTACATTTGGTGTCCTAAGTGATTGAAAACTCTTCTTCTGTTTAGTTCTTTGCCTAGAAGCCTTTAAGTAAAACGCCCATCGCGTGGTTTGGTAACCTAGATACTACTTGCTCGTTCGTTTTAGTGACTTGTTTAGGAGCCTTATTGGAAGGTGCTTATAGCTTGGTTTTGTGGCTAGTATATATTCTCTGTTATATGCAACTATAAGAGATACCAATATGTATAGAGGAGATAAGAATACTTGAATGCTGCACCGTACCTTCTAAATATGGAACTTATGAGTTACTACATATGCCCAAAACATGGAGACATGGACTATTGTAGCACAAAAATTAAAGATGATGTTCTAATAATAAGAATGAGAGTGCCATGAAAGCTAAAATTCCATGGTGTTAGTATATGTTACCAATGTTTACATTTGTTAACTTATGACCTTATGAATTAACTAGAGAGGCATCAATTACCATGCCACAGAAGGCAGATTTTTGCGATTTAAATTATGCAGCAATTTATTATCTGTTGATAATTATTCCTGTGATTCACTGATTTTGTTATTATCTATCAGACTGTCCTGACTTCTTAATTAACTTGCAGCAAAGATATTGCCAGTGGTCAAGAACCAGCATTTACTGCTTTGCACGCTCCTCATTTTCAATGCTGCTGCAATGGAGGTGAAGTGACTATGGTTTATTAACTATTCTATTTGTTTAAATTTTTTCAAAAACAAATACTTTTAGCAATTTTTATAATGATTGTTCCTTCTATCAGGCACTTCCCATTTTTCTTGATGGCCTTGTTACAGCATGGGGTGCTATTCTAATTTCGGTGACACTGATTCTTCTGTTTGGAGAGGTGATTATTATGTCTTAGATTTTCTTTTCTTTAAGCCTCTTAAGCATCCAATGAAGAGTTAAATCAGGACATAAAGTTGAAAATATTGGTTGCACTTTTTGGTAAATCTTATTAGCATATAACGTGTATAAAACTCTGTTAATGCCTCTAAGGATAGAATCTATGCTCTTGTACTTGCTGAAGAACTTATTCTGCTTGTCACATCAACTGTAACTACTACATTTCATACAAGTGTGCTCATGTGAATACCCTTTCATTTGCAGATTATACCTCAATCTGTTTGTTCTCGTTATGGTTTAGCAATTGGTGCAACAATGGCCCCAGTTGTCCGTGTACTTGTTTGGATCTGCTTTCCTGTCGCATATCCAATTAGCAAGGTGACATTTTATGTCAAAATAGACTCTATATGAGGAGCTTATGTCAGTCTAGTTTATATGTATCACAATCATTGATTATTTGCATTATCTGGTTTTCCAGCTATTAGACAATCTACTGGGTCATGGATATGTAGCTCTATTCCGTAGAGCTGAGCTGAAAACACTTGTCAACTTCCATGGTAACGAGGTACGTTTGAATCCATCGTAACAATTTGTAAACTTTACAGTCCATCATCATTATCTTGACTATTGAGGCAAGGAATTTGTCTTTTTGGATTTTTGAAGGGCCTGATTTCAAGCTTTAACATCATCTTTAATTTCTGTTTCTGATATCCTTTCTTATTTTTAATTTATGAATAAAAGAAAACACTAGCTTATTTTGTTACTCTTTTTTATTTCTAAAAATTTAAATAAAATATTGATCTGTTTGGTAATCATTCTGTTTTTTTATATTCTCTTTCAATTTCAAAGTTTGGTATTTTCAATTCTTAGTTTAGTTCACTTTTAGTATTTCCTTTTAGGAACACCACGAGGTTTTGCTTTCTCTTTAAAGAAAATGTCAGGTAAAACCATAGAAGGTGATAGAAATAGAAAACAGAAACTTGATTCTGAAAACGACATTTTTCCTTGTACTCCAGAGTAGGGCTAGATTTTGACAGTGTTTTCTGGACCAAGTAAAACTGCAAATCAAAGCCAGAAAGTGTTACCAAATGCTTGTGGTTTTGAAATTAACAGGAAGGACTCAGAAAAATGAGGACATTATGAAACGGGTGGTAAGATGTAGGAAAAAAAAGAGTCTTGCTCCACTAGACATGCAGATTTGTCTTAATAATGGGCCTGGTGCATTATTCTTCTCATATTCCATTTCTAACTCACCAACCGCTTTAAGGCTGGAAAAGGAGGAGAATTGACGCATGATGAGACAACAATTATTGCTGGGGCACTTGAGCTTACTGAGAAAACAGCTGGTGATGCAATGACTTCTATATCTGATATTTTTGCAATTGATATCAACGCCAACCTTGACAGGTAATTATTTGTTTTGAAAATCATGTGATATATAGCCTGCGTGAATTTTACGTTGTTTATGTGCATTTAGTTTGATAACCTGGCTGAAGACTTGTTGTTTCACAGGGATTTAATGAGCTTAATTTTAGAGAATGGGCACAGCAGAGTTCCTGTTTACTATGAGGAACCTTCAAACATTATTGGCGTAATCCTGGTATTTTACATTCCATTTTAATATTCCTCTTTGAAGAAATTTGAAGGGTGTTTGTTGGAGCTCAATTTGGAACGAATTCCTTGCTAACTAGTATAAGCTTTAGGGTACAACATTGTAGTATTCTGTTTAAATTTTAATGTTACCTTGATGGTTTCTATAGGGATGCTTGAAATAAAATATTAGGATCAAAACTCAGACCCCAGGGAGGAAACAGTACTTTATCCATAGCTTGTTTTGTGTTAAAACAAAGTAAATTAGACAGTTGGGATTTATTTCTTGGAAAAGAAATAGATTTTGGTTATCATTAAAAAAAAAAAAAAAAGACAATTAGATTTTAGTTGGCTGGAAATATAAAGTACGTATTGGGACCTGGAAAGCTTTCTATGCCCTTTCATCAAGGATGCTGCGTCCTACAAGTCTCTTTATAACAGTAGTCCTCTGCAGTCTATCCAGAACAATAAAGTTGCTTGTTAGCACTATTTGTATCATGATTAGTACTTCAATTTTCTTTGTTCATAACACCTTTTAAATTCTCAGTACATTATATTGTGTTATGTTGTGTTGTGTATTTGATGTTAATAAACTCAAATTTCCATTTTGTCTTTAGGTTAAGAATTTGTTGACAATCCACCAAGAAGACAAGGTGCCTGTAAAGAATGTCACAATACGCAGGATTCCTAGGTATTTCATCCTCCTTGTGAATTTATCTGTTTTGGTTCACCGAATATGCTGCCAAGCACTTGATATGCATAACGGATGTTACATAATTTTATTTTAGGGTTCCGGAAACCTTGCCATTGTATGATATACTGAATGAATTTCAGAAAGGTCATAGTCACATGGCTCTTGTAATAAGCAAGTGCAACAAGAAAGAGGAGGTTCCTGCGGCTGAGAGTAAAGATGCTGAAAGTAAACACCAGTTCTTTAGTGTTTATAATTTGTCTGTCTCACCTTCAAATAATCAATTATTAAGTATTTTTGTTTATTGAACTTCTGATCTTTACCACGCACATAATAGATTCAGTCAAAGATGTGAGAATTGATGTTGACGGTGAAAGGGCATATCAAGAGAAGCTGTTGAAACGCAAGAGTTTACTTTACAAGTGGAAGAGCTTTCCCAGCAATAAAAATAATTCAAACAGAAGTGGATCTAGGAGCAAAAAGTGGACAAAGGACATTTATTCGGATATTCTGGAAATAAATGGTAATCCACTGCCAAAGCTTCATGAGGAGGAAGAAGCTGTGGGCATTATAACAATGGAAGATGTCATTGAGGAGCTTTTGCAGGTAGTAATTTTCTCTTTGAGCCATATTTGTATTATTTTCTTTCAGAATCTCTCTTAGACATCCTTTATCTGACAAATTAATTCTGCATTATGTAGGAGGAGATCTTTGATGAGACTGATCATCATTTTGAAGAATCGTGATCTTTATTCTCATGAAAACTGAAGCTGTTGCAGTACATAATCACAAGTTTGTAGCAATTTTTCTCATTGTTCATCTAATTAAGCTTTATTGTACCACATGGATAATATTTTCAATGTACTATAGCTTTTGGCCGTTGAGATGCCAAATTTCACAAGGAGATTTGTTGTATTATGTTATAGCATCTGTAAGTATATTTCTGTAGACAAGTTTTTCCCTTGCTAAGGTGAAAGAAAATGTTGCTGACGAAACAGAGTGGTGTGAGTTGAGCTTCCTAGATACGGTTAATCCTATTGCCGGACTGTTTGACATTTTATTCTTAATATTGAAATTGTTGCAGAAGTACAAGCATGATGTGGAGCTCAGGTAAAAAAAAAAAAAATGATGGGAGGACAAAAGAATAAAACGAGCAATTCAACGATTTAGTGATATGAATAATTGAACATTAGCAACAAATAATAAAAGGAAAACAAAAAAGGACCAGTGATGATCCTAGGAACAGGTTCAAAAATCAAAATGATGAACGGTTTTCATTATTTTCCTCGGTGCTAGTCATTCTTTGACCCTATAATTCTTAATTTTTTTCATGTAGACTTCTTAATTGCTTTTTATTTTATAAAACTCCCCCATCTACTTTATTGTTTGTTCTAGAACTATTTTACTTCAATGGTTAGTAACTTTTAAATTATAAATTATCATCAATATTTTATTCTATTGTTTCTGATCAATCAGAAAAGTACTGATAATTGGGCAATTTGGCCAAGACATTATTTCAAAGGTGACAACGGAAAATATTCTTGTCTAGGCAAACGTAAAATTCAAGACGCACAACCAAACTGAGAATCGAAATGTTTTCATGTAATAGAAACATCTCTAAACATGTACGTTAAATAACGACTACGTAGATTACGCAAAAATACAGCAATATGGCATATCACATGCGCAGTATTATAGCCTTGGAGGTTTGCCAGTCTCGTGAAACAGAATCAACATCCTCTTCAGCTCTGCTCCTTAGACATCAGTTTCAATACATAACCAAAATTAAACATCAACTGGCGTTAGAATTAGTTTTACTGCAAATTTGCAGTAATACCTTTCATCAACATTTTCCACATTTCACCGTTTTCATCGAAAAAGATAGCGACTCCTGAATCAACTTCAAGAAGACTGAAAAATCCATCTTTCTACTAATTCTTTGGTAGCGCATTTAGGTAAGCCCCCTTCCCCTATTCCCTTTCGGTTCAAGAGTTACTTAAGCCTAGCCTTGAACCATTATCTGTGTCATCTCCCCCATATATTGTAGGATAATTCACCCAAAGGATAGTTGATAATTTCAGTCATTTGTACCTAAGAAGTACAATACAAAGTAGCTTTTACTTGTTATGTTTACTTCTTTTTTCCTTCCTCTTTTTTGTATCCTTTGACCTATTTCTTGATTTGTGTTTCTTGGAGCGATTCTTCTTAGAGCTCTTCAAGTGATCCTTCTTTTGCTTCTTCTGTCTCACATACTCGATCTCTTCTTCTGAAGATTTGCATCGTTTAAGTGAAGGTGGCTTTTCTGGACCAAAAAAACCATGGTGATTGACAACATCAGAGATTGTTGGCCACTCTTCCTTGGAATCAGTACAATGAGGCAGGTAAGGACCTGTTTCATCCATCCTTGAACCAATAGCACCTCTGCCACGCTTGATCCTGTCAAAGCCAAAACATTTACTTAAAATGTATAAAACTATTTCTCCCACTTCTACGTTTCTATGAAGTCAACCATTTGGAAAAGAAAAAAAATTTAATAAGACAAAAGCGCAATTGACTTGACCTTTTACCTTAATCGTAGAAATTCTTCAACTTCTTCATCTCTCAAGCCATCTTCTTGTATAGAATTGGAACTCTGACTGACACCTTTGCTTGATGAGGATGAAGCATCTCCACCTTCATCAGCCACTGTAGGTCTAATGCTTCTTTGCAGCTTATCATCTTTAAGGCTTGCACCATTACTGCTATGGTCCTTCAATTTGCCTTTAAGTCTATCATCAAGTTCTCGTTCTTTGTGCCGGACTCGCCACATCTCATTCACTTCAACAACTCGGTTTGCTGCTCAAGAAAAGATAGATTAAAACCAAATGGATAAAGATCATAGCATCTTGATTGCACAACAGCTAAATTAATAAAGATATATTAAATAGCAATACATTCAGAAAAGAAGGGAAAAGAACAAACGGCTGCATAAAACTATTATAATTTCTAATTTGTTGTCGAGGGACAAAATGATGAGAAATTAACTAGCTAAAAACACAATAAGAAGAGAACCTCAGAGTTATGGAAACAACATGGCAAGTTTAAGATGTTATGTTCTAGAGTTTCTGAAACAAATGAATCACTACTGCAAGTATAAAAAACAAAAATGCTTTGATGCTTCCACAGGTTTTGACTTAAAAGTAACGGTTACAGATACTCTACTAAAGAAAAGTCACTAAATCTAAGCATGTCATTTAACTAAATAATTTAAGCTTTTGGTGCTTCTGCATCACTTCCACGGTTCCACAGCCAAATTCTTAGTCCAATCAAATTTCAGTGGAAAATTTTGAATAATAAACTAATCAACAGCCTAATAAAAGAACACAAAGGGGCTTGAAGAACGCATATACTTATCACCAATCCTACTGGTCCTCCTATCAGCTTAAGATGGACCAACATATCATTTATAGTCTAACACCAGGCACCAGGCACCAGGCACCAGGCATAGGAAGCCAATCCAATGTAGTAAAAATATCATTGTTCATGAAGGCCAAGATTAAAAAAGAGTTAAAGTGCCAATAAACTGCATCTCACAGCTCAATTTCTAAAAGTAATTTGGTCATGTTTCCTTGAAAAAAGGAAGTATATCAAGAATCAGAATTGCTATAGAGAAACTAACCTTGTTGCACACCAAGAACAGTAGCAGTAAGAAACCGTGAATTTGGCCTAGCTCTCACATTAGGTTTCCGAAGATAAACATTAACTCCTTCCCTCTCAGATTGGCGTCGTAATTCTGCTGCTTCTTTCATTAGCATTGCAGCTAGCCTGTTCTCCGTTTCCAGATCCATCACTTTTCCTCAAGGAGATTACTACAACAATTAGGCAAAAATTAAGGTAAATTTTTCCAAGGATCCAATACAATCAAAGTCTTCTGGTTAATAGAACAAAAACTACAACCGAGCATTCAAGCCTCAAACTTTTCCAAAAAAAATTCCCCAGATAATCTAGAATTTAAAATTTCTCATAACGGTCAAATCATTGAAAAGAGAAAAAACATAAGACCACATTTAGTAAACAGCCCTAATATAAAAATTTACTTGATAGTAATAATACTTAACCCCTTTTCCAAATCCCTCGTAACCCAACCAGGAACAAATATAAAACCTTTCTCCTAAAACTAGATTGGGGCTGAAGACTGATCTCCTAAAACCCAAACCCTAAATATGAAATCCAAAAATTAAAACCCCAAAACCATAACCAAACCTTGGAACATAGTGCAAAACTCCAAAACCCTCAAAAATAAGGATTTCAATCGCAGATTGTATTCAGAATCAACCGAACAGAACTGCCGAATCGAAAAACCAAAACTCATCCAACGTAGCAACAGATGAACAAGGTAGAAAATTCGAGAATAATAGCTTACCAAGATTAGACGTTTGATAATAGACGAAGAATATAATATCTTCGCTTTGATTATTTGCAGAAGGCCAGGTCCGTTTTCACGAAGGCGTGAGAATTGGAATAGAGGTTGAAATATAGAAGGGAGGCCGGTTTGTCGATGGTCTGACCGGTGTAAAACTCTTCCTTTTCTGATCGAGTAATGCTAGAGCTAGACTACCGAAACGCATATAAATAATAATAATAATAATTTTATCTATTTATATCAATAAAATGTGAATTATATATATATATATATATATATATATATATATATATAATATTTTTATATTTCAAATTATAAATATTATTTATAATTTAAAATTTTATTATCATATTAAATAAAATTTTTAAACATAATACCAAATAAAAATTATATTTAAATATCTAATTATATAATATTATCACATTTAATTAAAATTTTAAATATTATTTTACATAATTTTAAAACATTAATAAATTAATTTTATATTTATTTTAAATATATTATAAAAATTAATCATAAAAAAATTAAGACATTCGCGTGCGCATATATATATATATATATATATATATATATATATATATATTTAAATCATGTCTTGTATTTTTTAGATAAAATAATCTTATATTTTAAATTATTGATATTAATTAACATTTAAAATATATTTTTTCATTAAATAAAGATTATAAATATGATAGTATAATAAAGATAATATTTAATAAAAAATTCTAATAATATAATGATTATAACATCTAATAAATTTTTTTAATAATATGATGATTATCACATTTAATAAAAAATTTAAATATTATTTTAATTTTAAAAATATATTAAAAATAGTTTCATATTAATTCAAATAATATGTATAAATTAATCAAAAATTAAAATTAAAATAAGTTAAATAATATTTTAACTAGTAAAAATAAAAGCAACAAAATACAAAGTTGCAAACTTAGCAAAATACAAAGTTTTGTTCTTATCTATGGGGTTGGTATTTTTTTAATAAAAAATACCTATTAAAATTTATACTAATGAAAATAGTATTTTAATAATATTGAACGATATATAATTGAATGATATTCAATATTAAACATGTCTAAATTATCACAATCTAATTTAAATGACATTTAATTGAAAAAAGTTATAAAAAAAATTATGTAACATTTTTTTTTAATATTGAAAATATACGGTTGAATACAATAATACTATTTTTACTATTATAATTTTTTGGGTCAAAATACATTTTTTATTAATTAATATTTCATATACAATATCAAAAATTTATAATTATATTAAAATAATTATACATATATGCTAATATTCTAATAAATTTGGATAATCTAAATGACTATATTATGATTCACTGCACATCAAGCAATACAAAGAGAAATAAATAATATTCTGTATTTCAAAGGATTTGTTTGAGCTTTTATTGCACACTAATGCAATTAATTTTCACCATCTAGCATATATGCATTTTTAAAATGAAATTGATAGACCATCTTGTAATCATGCAATAAAACTTATTTTACTAAAAAACCTTCGATCAATGCATCCAAAAATATAAAACTTGTATATAAATCTCCAACGATCTAGCCAGACACTTCCCTATAGCCTATCACAATAGGCCATAAGTTATTACTATGAATTCGAAAATACCATTAAATTTTATTTTTTTTTAATTCTAATAACATAATATTTTTTTCTTTCAAATACCTTATTTTATATAATATCGAACAGTAAAAAATATATGTTACAGCTCCACAAGATACACACCGTCAAAAAATTAAGGTTAACAGCCCAACTAATATCACTACAAACAACAATATCAAAACCGGACAGTACTTGCTCATCCTCGATTAGAATTAGAAATTCAGTCTCAAGGTTTAGATTGTTCATATACTTAAACACAAACTTACCTATAAGCACATCGATGAAACATATTACAAAACACTTGTCAAGTATCACTATCATACAACCAAACAAATCTAGCCATACTAATCAAATAACAACTTTAACAAAGAACAAGCATAATAGCTTTCAGATAACATGAGTTCAAAGAACACACAAGCTCTAATATAGTAAAAAAAAATAAGCAGAACCCCAATTGGACTTACAAATGCAAATTCATATTAAGCCAATAAAATAAGTGCAAATTGAAATAAGATATAACAGAAAAAACTAATAGATCAATATAACTTAAAGATTCAAAGATGAATCTCAGTTAATAGATTACCACTTGATTTTAATTTCTATTCATCAAAGCATACGAAAGAAATTAGAGACTTGATTTATATTGATCAAATAGATTGAGAACCTCATCAACAAAACCTTACGCGAGTATGCAAAGAGAACACCATAAATGAGCAACAGTGATGGAGAACACAGAGGAATCAAGCCAAACGTATGACAAAATCGAGAGCAGTGAACAACAAAATCGAGAATAGCAAACAACGAGATCAAATAGAGAAGTCCCAAACGTGACGAGACCAACAGACTCTAACAAAGATGGCTCAAACGAAAAGAAACTCCAAAATGTGACTTCACAGAGGATCGCAAACAGAGATCCACAATCATGAAAAAAGTAAAATAAGTTTTATTGGAGGAATGATTTATTGGAGACATGTTTGGACTTTCTCATCAAAATTGGAAAATTATGGAGGATCCCATTTTTTTGCTATTAGGCATTTCATTAAATGATAAAAAATTTATAGAAAAATTAATATTATTAAAATGACAAAATTATCCATCCCACATCCCACAAACCAACTCACATCCCTACCGAACATATTAGTATTGTTCGGTAGGGTCTACCGAACATATCATAAACGTTCAGCAGGGTCTACTGAACCACTGCGATTTGCAGAAGAAAAAAAAATTTATACCTGTTTCATTTGTTTTTTACTCCATTTTCTTCATAAAAATTCACTTCTTTTACATTATTCATGTATATATCTTCCATTTTTAATTTTTTGAGTTAAATTTTGGTGGTAAATGTGGGAGTGGAGGTGGAGATGGAGGTAAAAGTGAGTGAGGAAGAAAGGGTGGGATGTATGAGAATATTTTAAAGAAAATTTTAAGAGAGTGGGATGTGTGGGGTGGGATGGGGATGTAGGATAGTTTATTTAGTTATAAGTAAAATGGGTATATTTGTCATTTCATACTATCTTAATTATTTAATTATTTATCGAGATGTCTAGGAGTAAAATTCGAAATTTTTTGAGAATTTTCCATCAAAATATTTATTATTGTTGTTATAAATTTAAAAAATGTTATTTTTTTTCTTTTAAAAAATTATTTTTATAAAAAAAAAAAGATTTTTGACCAAATGTTGTCCCGGAGTGTTTTTGTGTCTACTATCTTCTTCCACTTTTCGAACTTTATGGCATGTTTAGTTGACAATATTCGTAATCGTAATAAAAATGATTCAGAATATTACTATGTTTGATTTAACTGTACTCTGCAATAGAACGTAAAAAAATTACAGCAATATCAGTAATCCTCATTACGCCTGCAGTCCTTAAAAATATATTATAATGCTCTATTTTTTTCATAATTTATATAATTATTTATGATTTTTTTTCTCATTATATATCTGTTAATAATAAATTTTTTTAATTTTAATTTATTTATATTTTAAAATTTTTATTTTAATATTGTTACTTAAATAAATATTATAATAATATTATTATTTTTTTATATTTAATTTTATTATAGGTATAATTTTTTTTATTATTACATTCCAAGTATTCACTCCATAGTCTAAAAGGAACAGCCTCAATGTCGCGATCGTCATTTGATGTTCTCTTTCTCATTATTTCAAAGTCCAAGCTAAGTCCGAATGGAGTATCCCACAGAGAGAGTATGTTTCGCTTCGTGTGTGTTTATAAATCTTCCCTCTAATTCCAATTTTAACTTAAATTTGTGGGTTTGGTTCCATAAAAAAAAAAAAAAAAAATATGTTGGGAATGCAGAACTTGACCACTTCAATCTCTTCCTCTTCCTCTGTTTTCTTAGCTCCCTCCAATTTCAATTTCACCTCCAGGTCTGTCTCTCTATCTCTAAATTTATGAAAGTGTGTTCTTTGATCTGTTTGGTCGCTGATAAAATCCACAAACAGTTAACTTATAAAACATTTTATTTGCTTCTATTTTTACTTCATTTTCATAGCAATAAACATCGGCTCATGCTTATTTGAATTGTTTCTGTTCATAATGTTATGTGACTCACTAATGGGTGCAGAGCTCAAAAGGTTGCATTTCCTGCAAAATCCTCAGACTTCTGCAAATGTGTTGCTGCACCTCAAGAACAGCAAACTGGTATATAAATACACACTCATATGACATATATATACTCTTTTTTTTGTTTCCTTTACATTTTGGTGGATTATTTTGATGTTGACCTCTAATGGTTAAAAATCATTTACATTTACACTGTTGTGCAGTTTACACTACAAAGGTCTCTCGCAATGCTAACATAGCGAAACTACAAGCGGGTTATCTATTTCCCGAGGTCTGCTATTTTTCTTGTTCCTTTCCCTTGTTTTCCTCCTTTTATTTGGCTATAATTTTGATAATTTTTATGCTGAGATTTGCTAGCATATGTCCCTTTTATGTTGCCCGAATGTGTTAATGAGACCAATTATGTTTACCGGTTGTTTGTGTTAGCTGGTGTGATATAAAACTAATTGTTCAATATGGGTTTATAAATAATAAGTTTCATCTGTGAAATTATCTGGGAAAAAAAAGAGAGACGACTTTGGTGAGTAAGAAGAAGGAAACTTGTTTGATTGTATTTCAGCTTCTCATGGGGAACAACTGTGTCATTTATTCTAGGTTCGTCTAGGGCTTATTGTGCTTTGTCTCAAGGATAATGGAAAGAACAGCTAGAAATATTCTTTACTTCGTCTTCACTGTTAATTTCTTCATATATATTTAATGAGAACAATTACAATCCTTGCTATTCTCCATCTCTTAGGGTTTAGCTTCTAGGTTCATACTTGGCTTGATATTTTCTCTTCTTCATTGCATGTTAAGAGAAAAAGTAAAAAAGAAAGAGTAGTTACATATATGATGCTTGCTTAGATACGTTTCTTTCCAAATTTTTTTGGTTAAATAGATAGCTAGAAGAAGAGCTGCCCACTTGCTGAAGTACCCTGATGCAAAAGTGATAAGCCTTGGAATTGGAGACACTACAGAGCCCATTCCTGAAGTCATAACCTCTGCAATGGCTAAGGTATTGCAATTGATAAAATTAAATAAATTGTCTTCCCTAGGCCCTAGTAACATACCTTTCTAATGTGAATTTGACTTCATATTTTGTCTCTATAGTTTGACTACTTGCGAACCGTTATCCCTGCCCTAATAAGGAAATTTTTTAAAATCATTTTTGGCTTCAGTTTTCTCTCTGCTTTAAAATTATTCCAAATGTCTAATTTTGTCCAAATCTTTTGTTGTAGGGAGATGAGTCAACAATTCGATTATATATTCTAACATTTTTTTAATTCCTCCTTTAGTTTATTAGTTTTCTTATTGAATTTATAATATGATTATCCAAGGCTTCATATCTTCCCACATTCTGTGGAAAGTTTGAAGAGACAACTTTACAGACTTAGCTAAAGTTGATTATCATAGCTTTAGCAAGCAATACTGCTTACATCTGTTCATTACTGCAGCTTTTTAAACTGTTTTTTACTTTGGCAGAAAGCGCATGCCTTGTCAACTATTGAAGGTTACAGTGGTTATGGAGCTGAACAAGGGGAAAAGGTATGTGAAACAATTAAATTTCGTGCCTACTTTCACTTTCATTTTTTGGGGAGAGGGGTTGGAATTTTATCAATATTGTCTTCAGTTATCAACTGCCTTGGTATCTCTTGGACGAATTGAGGATTTGAGATATTAATGGGTTCGATTCCACAAATGATATTAACAATGTCAATATAGAATACAGTTACAAGGTGTAGTTTCATGGTAACTGAATAAGTTATAATTTTCTGTCCAAATGTGTTGGGGTTTACTGTTTACCTCATGGGACAATGAAGTAACTACTAATGCTAAAAGAGCAATGCTATATATTCCAATTGATAACTTTTTAGCCAAATCACAAGTCTAGATCCAAATATTATTGACTAGTGATGTGACATTGGTGGACACCATAATGCAGAGGGCCAATAATATTTGGCTGTATGGGTTGGATGAAATTCCAATTATGAATGTCTAGCATTTTCAGGCTAAAAATATAGTAATTAGCAACTGTATTTTTTTTATTTATATAACAGCAATTGTAAATTTCATAGAAAGTCAATTAATAATATATAATTATGACTGCTAAATAATACTTATTGGGATACTTTTGCACAATACACGTGGAAGCTAGTTCTGTCTCTATATGATGTAATGGCATTAGCTCCACAAATCCTTTTGTGTCATTTGGCCCAAATCATTTCCTATTTCAGTGTTAAGCTTATTAGTTAGATAAGAGTATCAAGTCTGGTCGTTCAACTTATGCAACTATGCCACAGATTCAAAAAGTTCATACTCACTTTGATCAAATATAGACATAGGTACAAGAATTAAGTTTAAAAGCCTGCTAGAGATGTGTGCATGTGCTAGCAGGTGTAGGGCTCATATATGGTACGATGGTCAGTGGCAGCTTCTTCTGTTTGTAACTTGATCTAACAAATATTGTATTTGCATGACAAATGTTTGATAATTGAAGAGTTACGATGTGTTTTTATTGATGCAGCCCCTGAGAGCTGCAATAGCGTCATCATTTTATGGCAACCTTGGCATAGAGGAAAGTGATATTTTTATTTCAGATGGTGCAAAATGCGATATATCGCGCCTGCAGGTTTGTTAGCTGTATATCTTTTGACTGATTCATTCCCTCAAACTTTATGTTGAAGAATTTAATTCAGTTGACTTTGGTTATTCTGTGGCAGGTTGTTTTCGGGTCAAATGTTACAATGGCAGTGCAAGATCCATCTTATCCAGTAATTTCACTCTTATATATATCTAATTTTATTCTTTGTGTGTATTTATGCCAGATATAGTAAATTTCTTTCTTGTCATGCTCTATGCTTATGGTGTACTTTCCTTGTTCTGATTTTTTTTCTTTTTTACTTTTGACATTTTTTCCTAGTCTAACTTATGATGTTATTTTATGCAAGAAAAGTTTATCATGCTGTAGTTTAGTGTTTCTAAGAAGTTTTAACTGAGAAAATTACCTGTCAACTGTTCAAATGTCTACACTTTCTGGGGTTTCAGGCTTTCAGCAATGGAAATAGGTTTGAATGCTGAAATTTATACTAGGCTTGCATGACACTTGTTTGAATTTTAGCCCTACGCTTCTCATTCTCTATTGTCAGCTGACTTTTGTTTTTGGGTGCATATTCTTATTCTCTGGTTTTCTTATAATAGACTCCTGAAATTTATAAATAATGAAAAAAGCAAGTCTGGTGAAAAACTTGGTCACTAAACAACGATATATGGATGGCAACATTAGTCAATAAACAACCATCCTCTTCTGATCTCTTGTTTCGTACTGATTGGAGGAATATGACACCCAAAACATTATTCATTGTTAAGACCTTCAAATGTTTCAACCATCTGTAGCATATACACGTTAAACAGAGTTTTTATGACAACAAAATTCATATGTAAACAAAATTGATAAAGAAACTTCAAGAAAGACACTCGTTGATGGTGATATGTTCTACATCATGAAATACTGCATAAAACTGATACAAGTTTTCTTTGTTTTGTTGGCAGGCATATGTAGACTCAAGCGTTATAATGGGCCAGACTGGAAAGTTTCAGAAGGATGTTGAGAAATATGGAAAGATTGAGTACATGAGATGTACTCCTGAGAATGGCTTCTTTCCTGATTTATCTACTGTTTCACTAACAGATATTATCTTTTTTTGTTCACCAAATAATCCCACTGGTGCTGCTGCAACAAGAGAGCAACTGACACGTCTTGTACAATTTGCCAAGGACAATGGATCTATTATTGTTTACGATACCGCATATGCCATGTATATGTCGGATGATAACCCACAATCCATCTTTGAAATTCCTGGTGCTAAAGAGGTAGGTTTTGAGCATTTTCTTTTCCCTAGATGCACTTAAATGATTAAATCTTTTTTATGTTAGAATGGGAAAACCTTCCAGTTGTATAGAAAACAACATTCATCTCTTGTTTATTAATTTTTTTGTGACAATAATTTCCCTAAATGGCTCGATTTTTTTTTCCCTTCCATAAACCCCCCTTGAAAAGTTTAAGGGATTGATTGTCTGATTGCTATATTTCAAACCTGGGGGGTGAGGAGGTTTTGTGATTCCCTCGACTATCTGTCTTGACCATTTCTTTGATTCTCTTATCTGTGTGATGTTGATGCATCATGAAAGAATGTTCCATGAAGTTGAAATGTACAAATAATTTATTTATCAGGGAAAAACTTTATTATGCCTTCATTGAATTTCAGTCTCAGACAAAAGCAGTTAAGATTCTTGTTTGCAGATAACAAGGGTACATCAGATTTGACTGCATGGACGCTACTTTCCTTTTACTCTCTACTTGAAATGTACACCGAAGGAGGACTTTAAGAGATCTCAAATAATATGTTTGTACAAGGGATGGTGGAGGGCAAGGGAGATAGGGAGACATTTTATTTTGATTAGGTTGTAGAATGAGAAATAAAAGCTGCTCCCTCAGTCCTCCTTATTCTAAACTTTGAAGGAACACTTTTAGGTGTGAAGCACGGCCCATAGACTAAATCTGAGAGTCAAATAATGTTCTGTAGATAGTTTGCCCAAAACCTTTTGCATTATACATATATGAATTTTGTTGGCCAATGATTTTCTTCTATTTGTACTCTTTGGGTAACTGCTTATGTATCTACAGTGTCTAGCATGTTATTTATTATCTTCTGCATGGATATTACAGGTTGCAATTGAGACATCATCTTTTAGCAAGTATGCTGGATTCACTGGAGTCCGATTAGGGTGGACTGTTATACCGAAGCAGCTGCTCTTTTCTGATGGATCTCCTGTTGCCAAGGACTTCAATCGCATTGTTTGTACTTCCTTCAATGGAGCATCTAACATTTCTCAAGCCGGTGCTCTGGCTTGCCTTTCACCAGAAGGTCTTAAGGTTAGTTTTAGTCTTTTTTATTGCTAACATCCTAAAGGCCTAAAATGACTTCATTATTTATTGTAAAATTGATAACATGATATATGAAGTCATGAAGAGGGACTTTAGGGGGCAGTTATGCAAACAAGTAAATGTATATTAAGATCTTGCTCCATTTTGGTGGCGTTGCTATGCAACTTGCTGATTGTTATGGGATCTCTACTTTGATATGTTATCTATTAATGGTATTGAAGCTACAAACTTATTTTCTCTCTTTGAACAACCTGACATGTCAAGTAATGTAATTTCCTTCTGATGGGAGATCCGGTAATTAAATTTCTTGACAGGTTTCTATTCTTTGCGCACTACCAACAAAGATGCTTAATTTTGCAGTGAAATCCTTTAACTAACTTACATTGTTGATATAATTGTAGGCAATGCAAGATGTGATTGGTTTCTACAAAGAAAATACTGATGTAATAGTGGAGACATTTGAATCACTTGGCTTTAAAGTATATGGAGGGAAGAATGCGCCATACGTGTGGGTCCACTTCCCTGGTCGAAGCTCGTGGGATGTGTTCAGCGAGATACTTGAGAAGACTCATGTGGTTACCACACCTGGGAGTGGTTTTGGGCCTGGTGGTGAAGGTTTTATTCGGGTTAGTGCCTTTGGTCATAGGGAGAGCATTTTAGAGGCCTGCAGAAGGTTCAAGCAATTATACAAGTGAACAAGTCATTTACAATTTTCTCTCCTTTTGGAGCCAAAAATGGAAATCTATTATCCATTTTCCTTTTTCTATTGTTGTAATCTTAGGCAAGTATAGGTGAACGATTTTGTGAATGAATTTGAAGTATAACAAAAAGGAAGAAGATAAACTAAATTTTAAAAATTCATTGAATTGTAAAAGACTTGGTTGTCTACAATGTAGCTTTTCTTAGCTATTTATAAGACAAAAATACTTGTTCACTAAGTCTTATTATTTCCTTGTTCATCAAGACTTGATTACTTGCTCAACTTTTCCTTACTCATTAAGTTTACTTTGAGCACATGTGTTTTCCTTGCTCATTAAGTTTATTTGAGCACATGGGTTTTCCTTGCTTACCAAGACTTGTGCACATGTGTTTTCCTTACTCATCAAGACTTTTTACTTGCTCATTAAGTTTATTTGAGCACATGTATTTTCCTTGCTTGCCAAGACTTTTTACTTGCTCATTAAGTTTTACTTGGGCACATGTGATTATTAGGAGCATGTATATTCCTTATCACCCCCCCTCAAACTTAGTGGCATGCACATGACACTAAGTTTGCTGCGAAGTGGAAGAAAAGACGAAACAGGTAGTGCTTTAGTTAAAAGATCAGCAGGTTGCTCTAAGGAGGGAAGATGATGCACCAACAATTCTTTGGCTAAGACACGCTCTCTAACAAAATATAGATCAAGTTCAACATGTTTAATTTTGGAGTGGTGAACAGGATTGGCAGCAAACTGAACGGTGCTTAAATTGTCACACCATATTATAGGTGATGGTGGAATAGAAACACCAATTTCATGCAAAAGAGCTTTGATCCAAAGCATTTCAGAGGCTGTATTGGCAAGAGATCTGTACTCAGCTTCTGTACTTGAACGAGAGACAGAAGATTGTTTCTTGGATTGCCAATAAATTGGATTAGCGCCTAGGAAAATGACCATTCCAGTAATAGATCTTCTATCATTTGGACAAGCACCCCAATCAGCATCAGCAAAGCCTTGTAAAATAAGAGTAGTAGATGTTTTAAAAACTAAACCATGATGAATTGTTCCTTGTAAATAGCGTAGTATACGCTTAACAGCATACCAATGATGTTCCTTAGGAGCTGCCATAAATTGACAGGCTTCGTTGACAGCAAATGCCAAGTCAAGCCTAGTAATGGTGATGTATTGAAGGGCACCTACCACACTACGATACAAAGAAGGGTTGACAAAAGGTGTACCTTCTGTAGCAGATAAAGGAAAATTAGCAACCATAGGAGTAGCAATAGGCTTGGCAAGATCCATTTTTGTTTTAGCAAGAAGCTCTCGAATGTACTTCTGTTGAGTAAGTAAAACATCACCATTTGGCAAGGTATTGACCTCAATTCCCAAAAAATAATGAAGTAATCCCATATATTTTAAAGCAAATTGATCATTAAGCATAGCAATAATGGAATGAACTTCGTGATCACTACTCCCTGTAATGATGATATCATCAACATAAACTAAGAGGTAAATAGTTGAAACACTTCCAATTTTAAAAAACAAGGAAGAGTCAGCCTTGGACTTAATGAATCCCATAGTGACCAGAGTAGAACTGAGAGTATCAAACCAAGCTCTGGGAGCTTGTTTGAGACCATAAATGGCTTTTTGTAATCTACAAACATGGTTAGGATAATCTAGATGTTGAAAACCTGGAGGTTGTGTCATATAAACTTCTTCATGCAGTTTTCTATTTAAAAAAGCATTATTTATGTCCAATTGATGTAGTTTCCAACCTTTACTTAAAGCCACAGTGATAATAGTCCTGATAGTCACTTGCTTCACAACGGGACTGAATGTTTCTGAAAAATCAAAACCAGGTTGTTGATCATATCCCTTAGCAACCAACCTAGATTTTCTTTTATCAACCTTTCCTGTAGGCAGCCTTTTGATTCTAAAAATCCATTTACTACCAATGATCTTCCTGTCCTTTGGAGGAGGTACCAAGTCCCATGTCTGATTTGTAAGAAGAGCATTGTACTCGACTTCCATAGACTCTTTCCAAGCAGGACAATTTAGAGCTTGCTTGACAGAAGTAGGTTCAGTTTCCATTAAACTAACAGTGTTTGCTAGATATGCTTTTGGTTTAAAAATTCCCATTTTAGATCTTGTAAGCATAGGATGGTTATTTTGAGATGTAACAGCAACAGTTGGCTCAGGTTGAACAATAGGAATGGAAGAGGAGGTAAAATTTGGTTCCGTGTGTTCAGACTGAGAATTAGACTGTGAAGACTGAGATAGTGGAGAATTAGAAGGAGAATGTAAACTAGAGGAAGAAGGTGGAGATAAAACAATAGGAGACAAACAAGGACTATGTAGAGTGTGAGGAATATCAGATGTGGACCTATGAGAAGGTTTGGAAAGGACAGGTAAAACAGTATTCAAATTTTTTGGAACAGGAGGAATGAATTTAGAAGACTGTGATGCAAAGGGAAATACATTTTCATTAAACACTACATTACGACTAATGTATAGTCTACCAGTGTGTGATAAGCACTTATAACCTTTATGACGAGGACTGTAACCAAGGAAAATACATGATTGTGATCGTGGTTCAAGTTTGTGAGTGTTGTAAGGACGAAGACAAGGATAACATTCACATCCAAAAACTTTGAGAAAAGAGTAGTCAGGTACAAGCTGAAATAATTTTTCTAAAGGTGATATGTCATCTAGCACACTACTAGGCAATCGATTAATAATGAAAACACTTGAAAAGAATGCCTCATCCCAATAACAGAGTGGCATTGAAGCATGAAACAACATTGATAGACCCAATTCTGAGATATGCCTGTGTTTCCTTTCAGCAACACCATTCTGTTGGTGTGAATGAGGACAGGATGTGTGATGAATGATACCAGATTGATTAAGAAGAGTTGTGAGTGCTTGAAACTCACCACCCCAATCACTATGAAGTGTTTTAAGTTTGCAATTGGTTTGCAATTCAGCTTGTGCTTTAAATTGTAAGAATGCATTATAGGCAGCAGATTTGGATTTCAAAAAATATATCCAAGTATAACGAGAAAATGCATCAGTAAAATGTATGTAATATTGATGTCCATTAATAGAAGTAACAGGTGAAACCCATACATCAGAATAAACTATTTCAAGGGGTGCATTCACTTTATGATAAGAAGGAAAATAAGGTAAGTTATGACTCTTACCAAGTTGACAAGCTGAGCAGACTATAGGATAGACAGATTGTTCACTAGAGACAGGTATTTTACATTTAGACAACACTTTCTTAGTAGTGCCTAAGGATGCATGTCCAAGTCTAAAATGCCATAGGAGCAGATCTGTAGTTTGAGCAGCAAAAGCAGCAGGTTGGTTCTGTGGAAGATTAGTGCTAGTGGATGAAGAAGAAGATGCCTTGTCTTGTGTGGAAGAAACATGAAGAAGTGTGAGATCAAACTGATAGAGACCATTATTGAGGGTTCCCTGAAGGAGGACCTTCCCCGTGTGTTGATCCTTAACATAACAACAGTTAGAATGAAACTCAAAGAAAACAACATTGTCTCTAGCAAGCTGTGATACACTCAATAGATTTTTAGCAATATTAGGAACTAAAAGCATATTATTCATGTGAAGAGTACGATTATAAGCATAAGGTGACTCAAAAACATTAGATCCAACTCTAGAAATAGATAACTGAGAACCATTACCTATGATGAGTTTTTGATTACCTGAGTAAGGTTGTGACATGGCCAAGTTACTGGGATCTGAGGTTACATGGTTGCTAGCACCTGAATCAGGAAACCAACTTGCATTATGCTGTTGAGGAGGTGGAGGATAAGGTAAGTTATAATGTGGCTGAAAAGTTGGTTGAGCAACTTGAGTATAAGAAGATGGTTGATAAGTGCAAAAAGGTGAAATAGGTCCAACAATTGGTGATGGAATGAAGTTTGATGATGTAGAAGATGGATGAGAATTTGCATACATAGCTTGCATTTGGGAATGATGAGGTCCTCGTGGATATTGTGTATTTTGTGATGGTTGTGAACTTGGAGTTCCTTGAGTAGGAGTAAAGTTTCTATCAAAACGATGCCAGCAAGTGGACGCTAAATGACCCATACGGCCACACAGTTGACATTGTGGTCTGTTGGTGAATCTTCCTCTTCCAATACCACGACCTCTTCCTGTAAACTGATTTGGATCATAGTAATTTTGTGAATGTCTAATGTTCTGCTGATCATTGACATTTTGGCGTTATGACAAGCTATCAAATCCCTTTGGATCTGCTTGAGTATCATGTTCAAAATCTTTCACAGCCAAATGAACACTGGGCAGAGGTGAAATGAGTGTAGTTTTTCTTCGCTCAAGTCTACTTTCATGACTGAGCATTAAGGCTTTGGCATCATCAATAGTAATATGTTCAGTTATCATCTTCTCAGTTATGGTTGAAAAAATACTATCAAAATTTTCATCCAAACCACCCAAGACATACATTAATTTTTCTTCTTCTGTAACAGTGCAACTAGCAGATTGCAATTCATCACATAGTACTTTAACTTGAAGCACATAGTCATTTATAGTAAGATTACCTTTCTTCAAATGTTGTAGTTCTTCCTTCAATTGTATCATTCTAGCTCTTGATCTTGATGCATAATTTTTCTCCAACATACACCATGCTTCTCGTGAAGTGCCAAAGCCAGCAACTTGTTTTAAAATTTCATCGGTCATACAGCTCATTAACCAGCATCCTAGCATCTCATCTTGTCTCTTCCATCTCTTAAAATCTGGATTAGGTGTTCCATTTGACTGCAATTGATTTGGGTTTTCTTGAAGAACATGACCATCTAGTTCTAGGCTTTGAAGAATTTTGAGTATTTGATGCTTCCATATAATGAAATTACTATTATCTAATTTGATTGTGACTAACAAATTATGGAAAGAGAAGACATCTTGTGGATTTTGCTTGTATAGAGGTATTATTGGATTTGGGTCTTTTTGAGGGTCAGTCATATTGAGAAGCTACCAAAGCTTCAAAGCTCTGATACCATGAACGATTTTGTGAATGAATTTGAAGTATAACAAAAAGGAAGAAGATAAACTAAACTTTAAAAATTCATTGAATTGTAAAAGACTTGGTTGTCTACAATGTAGCTTTTCTTAGCTATTTATAAGACAAAAATACTTGTTCACTAAGTCTTATTATTTCCTTGTTCATCAAGACTTGATTACTTGCTCAACTTTTCCTTGCTCATTAAGTTTACTTTGAGCACATGTGTTTTCCTTGCTCATTAAGTTTATTTGAGCACATGGGTTTTCCTTGCTCACCAAGACTTGTGCACATGGGTTTTCCTTGCTCACCAAGACTTGTGCACATGTGTTTTCCTTACTCACCAAGACTTTTTACTTGCTCATTAAGTTTATTTGAGCACATGGGTTTTCCTTGCTCACCAAGACTTGAGCACATGTATTTTCCTTGCTTGCCAAGACTTTTTATTTGCTCATTAAGTTTTACTTGGGCACATGTGATTATTAAGAGCATGTATATTCCTTATCAATAGGGATGGCAGTGTCTAGATTATGTTTTTTGAATCTTAGATAATCTCAAATGCATTTGTGTTGCTACAGCGTTTCTTAAAGATGGAAAACACTTATTGAAATTTTTCATGTGCTTTTCCACATAAGCATTTTTTTGGCTGGGCCGTGCCCATTTGCAGCTGTAGCAAAAAGGTGTCGGCTTACCAGCCACCCTATAGTAGTAAAGTGTTAAAAGACTTGAACCTCTTTAATGGCATGTTCGGTTGGTGAGAATAGAATAAGTATTCCTATTCTTTTGCTCGTTTGAATTTTTAAGGTTAAGAATTGTGAATCCTTTGGAATACTTATTTCATTTAGATAAGAATGTCTATTCTTCACTAAAATAATTTTTATATTATTAGACGTAATTCATTTATTTAATTATGTGATAACTAGCGAACAAAGTAATAATAAATGTTATTAATATTCTTAGTTTTATATTTCCAATAATCGTTATTCCTAACTAATTGGTAATTCAAATTTTATGGACCGAACATACCCCAAGACCCTAACAATACTTTGGTAGAGAGAGAGATGAATACTTTAACATCAAATTAAACAAATGATAAGCTCCTATGACATTCTTAAAAGGTTCATTTCAATTACAGATAATATGAATTACAACGTAGATTTCTATTACTGCCCACAAAGTAGTGAGACTGAGACCTATCCTGTGAAAGCACGAGCATTCTACCTTAAAGTAAAAGTTAAGGCAACCTGGGTGGTTCAGTAGACCTAAAACTGTTCAATACTAGTCATTAACTCTGTTTTGCAGGTTGTCTTATAATGTCCAGTTTGGTTACATCGACTACAATGTACTGTATGCTTCTCACGATTGAGATCCTCTACACAAATTCTTTTCTTTTCAGGGCGACCAGGTGGCCTACGGAACTTGGGAGGCCGTACAACTTGGATATCATCATCCATGGAATCCTCATCTGTCTTCCCCCATTCAAGTTTTCCCGGGATTGGGTCTATCTCTTTAGCATATGCCTCACGGTAACTAGCAACAGTAAAGCACTTCTCAGTGAAAGCATATACATCTTTTCTACAAGAGATGAGAGCTGCAACAGCATGAGAACATGGTATTCCATATAGTTGCCAATTGCGGCAGGAACAACAATGGGTGTCAATATTCACTATATCTGAACGATCAGCCGAGAGAACCTCAAATTCTACCTCATCACATCGAAGAACTTGATACATGGATGCACAGTTAATGGCTTCTATCATCCGCTTTTCAGCAGATGGAGCAAGTCTAGAAAACCATGAATTACTCCTCAAGCGCCGTTCTTCAAACTCAGCCATCAGTTTACTGTGTATTTGCTCTATCACTTGTATTATGGGTAAATCACGCGCTTCAAGGATCCATTTATTGAATTCTTCTATATTTGATGAAAGGTGACCATATCGTGTTCCCTTGAAATACACTAAAGCCCACTGGGAAGGATTAAACTGTTGCAGCCACCTCGCAGCTTGAGAAGAAACCTCCTCGATTTCAAACATTTTTTTTTTGAAGCCAATAGCTGTGGTGGAACGTGCAGCCGTCAATAGAAGATGCACAAGCCTTGAATTCTTGAACTCTTTACCAATGCTTTCACTCAAGTGTCGCATGCATAATGCATTAAAAGAATGTGGGAATTTCCTTTTTACTGCATCTACAATACCTTTCTTTCCATCAGACAAGAATGTAAATTGTGGTATATTCTCGGTTTTCATCTCTAGTGCCTTGTGCAACTGTGACAAGAACCACATCCAGCTCTCGTTGTTTTCCACATCAACAACACCAATAGCAAGTGGAAATAAATCCCCATCAGGATCAAAACAAGTTGCTGAAAGCAAGGTACCAAGGTATTTGCTTTTAAGTTGGATTCCACCAAGCCCAATAATGGGTAAGCAACCATTCAAAAACCCATACATGGATGCATAGAATGAAACAAAGAGCCGGTGAAAGCGGTTATCTGCACCAGTGGTAGACAATTCTGCAATACTCCCAGGAGTAGTTTTCCTTATTTGTTCACAGTATGAAGGAAGCAAGCAGTATCCTTCTTCAGAAGAGCCATAAATTGCTGCAAGTCCCCGTTCCTTTGCTCGCCAAGCTTGCTTATATGGTATCGTGATCCCATATTGTTTATGAATGTCGTGCAATATATCCTTTGGTTTGTAATTTATGTTTTCCCGCAGGCGTTCCCCTATGAAACTCACAATCCAATCAACAGAAGCCTGATGGTGCCCATTGTGTGCATTTCTACCACAAGTATGAGTCCCTTCAAGGCTTCTTATTATGAAAGTTGGTGCATTAGGAAGTTTCACAGCTCGAATGCGCCATGGACAACCCTCAGTAGCGCACTTTGCAAAATAACGAATCAGATCACTTTTTACGATGCGAAGTTCAAAATGTTGTGCAATTGCAGCTTCTTTTATAGCATTTCGTAATGCCTTGACATCATGAAATTCTTGACCAACAACAAATGTGTTGTCTTCCATGCAGCAATTAGCACGTTTACAATAGCACCACTCAATGTACAGATTGGGTATTCTAATATTTTGCTTCCACTGGAGCAAAGAAAGTCATCACAAACAGCTTATGCAATTATCAAACGGGAAGCTTCCAGCTGCTTCTTGTTATGTTTTAGAAGAAAATCCTGCAAGAACCAAAGGGACCAAATTCAAAGTCCTGCAAATCACAATGTTAAATATTACATTAATATAAAGAATCCAAAGGCCATGTAAACCTGCAGTTTAAAGTTTGAAAGTCAGAAACACATTTAAAAAGAAGAAGTTCATGTGATGTGTAATAGTCCATTCATGTTTATATCATCATCGTCATGGAATTACATTGTTGTTATAAGTTGCCCATTTAGATCAATAACAATCTCTTTTACTTCTTTCTCGGCCCATATTTCTACAAAATAGAACATAAAACATCTAATTTGAATCATGATGTTGAAAATGCACCTTGATACAATAAATCAATCAACCAGTGCTTCCAAAAAATAATATTTATTATGAATTCTGCGTGTGTTAAAAAGGCTAAGTCATGAACTTTCAATTACAAGTTCACTTCATTTCTTCAAAATCATCCGGAGCTTTCCTCCTGATAGTAACAACTTAATATGAAATTTCCTTTCTTTTAAATCAAATATTGTTTTCCTGTTTTGGTTCATAAAAGCACAAAACAATAGAAGAAGAGGAGGCTTGCCACCCTGCTTTGGTAACGGCAGAAATTATTTACAATTAGGTTGAGGTATAAACCAAATGTTTGCAGAAAATTTCGCGGCAAAAACCATTAACAAAAGATAAAAGAAATTTTAGTACCAAAAGCCAAACGATAACTACAAGATACAAAAGACGACAGAAATGATTAAACAAACAGAAGAAAAAGAGAAGAAAGAATAATAAATCTGAAGTCACAGCCAAAAAGAACAACAAAGAAAGGGTTAAAAGAGCAAGAACAGTATTTGCTCTGGTCCTCTGGAGGTCCAAAAATCTAAAGATTGCATTTTTAGGAGAGCTTAATCCATAACAGAACAATTTAAGCACAAAGATATATGAACACCAGACAAAAATAAGATGTACTGACCTTAAACTTCAAGCTAGAGATTCGAGCACGAGTCAGCAAAAGATTCAAGCTTGTTCTTCGACACGAAAAAGAGAGGTTTGCAAATTGGTACATTTTTGGTATTCTAACTAAAGATTAGGGCTGATTAGGTCACGTATAGGGATTATATTGTCATTTAGTTTTTCATTTGAGGTTTATTTCGGTATTGAGCTTCTTACAGTATTAATTGTATTACATAAATTATGCATAAAATTTTATTTTATTTTATTTATAATCCTTTGAAAAAAAAAATATATATATATATATATATATATATATATTTTTCTGCTGAAAGAGTTAAAAATAAAATTAATTAAATAATTGAATCATTTATGTAATAAATTTTTTTTATCAAAATTTAATATATATCATAATTTATATTATACAATCTAATTTACAGCAGTAAGAACATTCACGAACACTCTTTCATCTAATATCTTAATTTTATATATAATTAACCAATAATTAATACATTATTTCATATATTTACGTATAAACCCATCAGTATCACACCAACAGCAGGAATGTCAACAGGCAAACCAGGTGAGTATTCTTCATTTGGTTCTAATTTTTAGCAAAAAAAATTAATTAAATTAAATTATTTATATAAATTTAATTATATTAGACTGAACTATTTGACTTATAAAATTATTAAAATTAGAAGATTCGGTCAAATTTAATTAATAATTTTTCATAGTTTAAATTTTTTTAAAAAAATTCTTCCAAATCTTGTTGTTCAAACTTAAAATTAATATTAAATATTTTTTAATTTAACTAAATATGCTATAAATATAAATATTTAAATTACTTTAAATATGCTATAAATATAAATCATATAATATTTTACATAAATTAACAATTAAGTTGATAAATTTTATAAAAAATAAAATTATCACAATATATATGCAATTAAAAATTAAAAATTTTATGTTAAAGTGCTGAAATTAAAAAAAAAAAAGTTTAAATATAATATTTAATTTTTAATAATAATATAAAATATAATTTTTTAAAATAAATATTAATATATTATATTTAAAAGAATTATATATATATATATATATAACGGTTCGATCTAATTTAAATGGTTAAAAATTTTATAAAATTAAAGCAGATTATTTAAGAAATTATTTAAAAAAATATAAATTAAATCATTTTACTCACATAATTATACAATTTAATTTAATCTAGCTCAATTTTTCAACTTAGTTAAATTTGATCCGAATTTGTAACTCTCCTAATTCCTATCACCAAACTAAAATTCATACGAGGCCTGTAATTTTAATCAAAGTTTAGCCCAAATAACATTTTGTTCTAGTTATTATGTAACTTTAATTTCTCTTTATATATTCTGACTTTCATCTTAATTTTCTTTTATTATTGTAGATGTTATAAATATGAGTTTCTACGAAAGGACAACTTAATGAAGACTAATATATTATTAGTCAATAAATCTAATTAATTATATATAATTGTGAAGCTACTTATATTTAATGGTTAATATTTTGCTTTATTTTTAAAATTATTAATTAATTTTAAATTTTAAATTTTAAATTTTAAATCGTAATATATCTGTATTAATAATAATCCATTCCATGAAGTATAACACTTGCAATATAATGAACGCTTTTATCTTACTTATTTCTATTGGTAACAAAACTGCTTCAGGGGAGACTGGCTATAACTTGTAATAATTTTATACCAAATTGAGAGAACAAAGCAACACGAGGACTTTCAAGTAAGGCCCTAATCTTAATATATTATCGGCTAAGCATGCTGATTTAGTTATCTGAAATGATACATATATAATAAAAATTGACTTTTTATTTAATATAACAAAACGATTATATTTTGACAAGATACAAGTAACACTTTTAACCCCTAAATTTAACGCAGAAGGAAATCGAAGATTTCGTAACTGAAGCTTCATTCACTGATATAAATTGAAATATCAGTGAATTATAGAGGAACTGGTAAAAATTGGATTAAAGAGGAACTTTTGTGAATTATTAAATCTATCGTATATTTATTGCAAATGGATCGAAATATTTGTGATTCTGATTGTAATTCTGATTAAATTTGAGTTTTAAGTAGTTATCAAACTGAGGTTCCTTTTATTTATTTGCAATATCACTTGAATTTTGTTCTCAAACTTTCGACTATGTCTGCAAATAAGCATTTAGTTTAATTCCAATCACCCACCTGAAGAAGAAGAAGAACAGCTTATGGAACTTGTACATTCACGTTTTGTATGTACATGTTACATACACATTTATTTTGTATGTAACCTATACATTCACATTTTATATGTACAAGTCATGTAAATGTACATGTTATATACAAAATGTAAATGTATAAATTACATACAAATTTGTATGTACAGACCTCTTGTCCATAATCACAGTCCCTACTCTAATCTGCACATTCTTCTTCGCAATTAAATGCCCACCTAACCCTTTCCGTCAAAATCGTCGGACCTCCGACGAAATCTCTATCAGTGAGATCGAAACCCCAAACAACAACAACAGAAAAGCTGTTTCAGATTTCAAGTACAAGAAAGAGACCCACCATTCGTGGATCGAAGAATTGCAGTGGAGCAGACATCAGAAATCAAAGGAATGATTAAAATGACATTTTGGTAAAAATCATATTTATTATCTAAATAAAATGGTGAGTTTCACTACCTAATTTTATTATTTAAGTAAAATTAACACTTTTTATCATATCTTTATTGTATAAGTAATTCACTCAAGCATGCTTAACCGTGAAAGTCTAACTGAAATTGATGCATTAGTGATGGTATGATCACACCTAACTTTTAAATTTTAACTACTACAAAGGAGGGAAAAACTGAAGCATTGAAGGTGGATAATTTTACAAATTATAATTACTTTTGTTTTTTATCAAACAATCGAAGTTGAACAAACAAATTTGAAATGGGAAGTGAATTGTCCACCCGACAAATGCAAGCTTGTAAGATAATTAGATAAACACCAAAATCTTATGACTAAATGCGAGCCTTTTCTCTTCAAGATTATTCTTAATACAAATCTCAAAGGAAAATTTTTGTTACATTTAAGAACCATGAATTTGTTAAGAAAAAAAAAATGTCTCACATTAATAAAAAAAAATAATACTATAAAAAAGTCTATAAAAAACATGAATAATTTTACTCATTGGATTAATTTTTTTGAAATTAATAGACTTATCGTTCTTGTTAACCTTGACATAATATAATTAGATAAAGGAAAAAATAAAAATAAAAAAAGCTTATTTTATTCTACAAATTTAGCACCTATCTAGAATCCACCCTTCATATTTTACTTTCATAAGGGAGGGAAATTGCTAATTGATACATATCAATCTATGCAAAGTGTGAATTATTTTCTCAAACATATAGTTTATCATTGAATTGCTTCTCTACATTTCTTAGTGAACTGGAGGAGCTCTGTAATATGCCGGCACTGTTATTGGAAAGAACATCTGTCTAACTCCTTCAGCTTTTATTATGGGAAATATGATACCTGATGCTCCCTGAAATGTAAATACCAGAAACTCAACGTAAGAAATCAAAAGTTCAATAACATATCAAATTTATGAGAAACCATTAAACTATATACGATGACTGATGTCAAAGAACTACACATACTGTAATCAATCTAACGCCTATCCAGATGCGTTTAGGTGAAGGGAATGGAAGCAACAAGCGGCCAACACCGTATATAGCCACAGCAAAAAAATGTAGAACTAAGCTCAATGGACGAGGATTGAGACCAGATAGTAAAGCCACTGGTCCATTTGAACAGACTCCTCCAAGGCTCAAGTAGTCGAAACAGGCTTGTCGCATTTCCTTCCTAGCTGGATCAGGGGATGCACAGAACACCTTGTAAAGAGCTCCTGCTAATGTGTTTATGGTAGATGCCACAGGCTGCAAATATTACCACAATATAATCAGTAGAATTTTCCCAAATTCCTTAGAAAGTAATAACTATTTTAGTGTTACTATCATAGAGTCTGTTTCTACTTCTTACAGTCTGAAAAGCACTTATGACACTCGACATAAAAAAAATCATCTTTTTGCTATGTGCTTCTTCCTTAAAGAGTTTTTTTCTTAAACTACTTTTAGTATAAACACAAACAAACAAATCTTAGTCAATTTCTGTAAAGAATGTCATCAGGGACGTATATTTAATAAATCATGAATGTGCTTTAAAACCACAATAAAAAAAGAAAAAAAGGTCATTGCACTCTGAAAGAAAGTAGGAGGCAAGAGCATTTGCCTAACCTTGCGAAGAGTATAGAACGATTCTAGATATTTGCAAAGTGAAGATGCATCATTCAGATCATGCAAGGGTTTGAGAAGATCTCTTAGCACAACAATGTCAGAAAGAGCAACAGTCATTCCTCCTCCCGTTAAAGGATGTCGCATGTTGAATGCATCCCCCATCAAAAGTGCACCAGGTGTGGGATAAGGATCAGCAGGCATGCTTCTGTTTGGCATTGTTCTGATGTTTCCTTTCTCTATTGCTGCTATGAAAGAATTGTGCAGCTCAGGAGGTACCTAAAATAACCAAAGTGATTAAATTAGTTCAGTTAAGGTTGAGATGGGCATGTGTAAATATTGAAGTTAAAAAGTGAATGAATATGATACCTGAGGAGCAACCACGGTTTTCAAATACTGAACCATTTCACCATTTGCCAAGGAAGGTACTTTTTGTCCAGGAACATCAACCAAACAACGAATTTCGGTACTACTGATTGGATAAAATAGGATAGGTGAAGGGTCTCCCAAAATCACATGTCCATGATTTGCATATGGAAGATGACAGTTTTCAAGGACCAAGCCGACAAAGCAGGATGGAATTTCTACCTGTCGAAAATTAAAAATGCCCCTCCATTAATCTCAATTTCTAAAAGAAGATATGGTACAAGCTAGAGTTAATTTCTTCAAGAAGCCAACTTCAGAAAATGAGTTACCATTGGTTTGCAGAGAGAACGTCGCAGATTTGAAAAGCAGCCATCACATACTATTGTTAGAGGAGCATGTGAGGTGAGTTCTTGACCTGTCTTGCTTTTATACTGAACCCCTTTGATAGTCCCCTTCTCTTCAAGTAGAGATGTCACTGTTCCTTGTTCCAATCTCACACTGAATGAAGAAAAATAAAATATAGAAGGACTTCATTAGAGGCTGGACCAGACATTAATGAAGCCTTATACTGAACTAAAGAGTCTCATTTGAGAGCAAGCTGCTATTGATATGCATCATCTACGTGAGAAAATTAAGAAGAAAAGCGGTATTTGAATTTTTAGTGCACGTGCACACACTCATAAATGAATATGCAGGCTTAGATTGAGTCAGTGATTTGTCTATAAAATAAGAAATCAAGGTAACAAAAAAACTAAAATCCTGAAAGGGAAGGAATAATACTTTGGAAGAGTAGCAGCCTTTTCGCGCATTCTCTGAATGAAACGCCCATTGTGGAAGCTTCTTCCAGCAATATCGGAGTGAAACTTCTCAAGAGGATAAGATAGTTTAGCATTTTTCCCATCTTTGTAAAGGGCATATCCAAACACTTTCTGAGAATCAATTTCTTCCACACAATCTGAAACCACAGACAGCAATTGTTTGTGAACCAGAATCTGGAAGAAACATGTAACTAAAGCGAACACACACTCACCCAAAAAACAAAAAAGGAAAAGAATCACTAGTACTGTTAAACTATGTAAACACAGAGATTATTAATAGCAGGATATTGCAAGCAGTGGACTTGTAAATATTATAAGGAATAAGGACTTCAAGTTAACAACTTGCTTACCCTCGAGACCCAACTCAATCAGCTTGAGATAGCCTCCTGGTTGGAGCAATTCGCCAACAATTCTATCAGGTTCATTCAAATCTCTCTCTATTACATGGACTCGGCGTCCTTCCTGCAACAAGAATTAAGAAAATATAGCTAATAAGGTTTTGATTAGCCAAAGTTGCAAGTCATTATCAAAAATAATAATGCAGAAACAATTATGCAATTAGTATAATTCACCACAATGACTTTGTATAGCGGAGCCTACTTGTTTGTCTTCCCCAAGATATATCTTCTGCTTTTAGTTTTTAGAAAATATAATTAATAAACACATTAAACTTGCTCTGAGAATCTAAATACATCCCAAGATGCATCTTCAAGATGTTTACACACAGCAGTAACTAACTATTTATCATGAGGGTAGCTCCAATTATTCTCATCATTTTTTCTCCAGAAGAAAATTTGAGCTTCTAGAGAATCCAATTAAAAAAATTGTGAAATTTTGATTTTATTTAGTCTTACCTATAAATGCATCAAGGATCTAAGTACACCCATCTAGGTGGAGAACAATTAGCTTCTAAATAATGAAGTATAAAATATAAAAGAATCTTAAAATTCATTTGACTAATTTGCCTTCACTGATGAGGAAATGAAAGTGGAAGTGTATGCCTATTAAGGTATTGACTTAATGTCATGTTCGGTAATTGCCCACTTTAAGTTAAAAGTCCCATTCAACGCCCATAGCTTTAAATAAAGAAAACAGATTTGCATCATATATTTTCTCAGAAACCAAACGGGGATTTTCGAGGAAATAGACCCAAAAGAAAAAAGATAACAGAAAAGGCTAATTTTGAAGAAAATTGAGAATCAAATTCATTTAATGAAGGAAATGAATTAAAAAAAAAAAAAAAACATATTCCCACTAAACCATTTAATCATCATAATTCATAATGAAGAGAAAAAGAAAAAAGATTGCTGACCTTGGCAAGAGTGTAAGCCAGAGCAGCACCAGCAACCCCAGCACCGACGATAATAACATCATTGTTTTCCCCAGTTTCAGGTCTGGAAATGTCATTCTGAGAAACTTTTACAAACCCATTAGTATTTACCTCCTTTAAATTAGCTCCGCTTCTCTTCTTTCCATTAAAACCGTACAAGAAAACAAACCCCAACAAAGAAGCTATCACACCACCTAATACATAACAGTACTGATCACAATCCATTTTCAATTTTATGTCTGTTCCTTTTCTTTTTTCTTTTTTCCTTCTGTATTTACAATTCTAGGTATCTCCCTTATTGGATGTGCATGTGTCTTCTTCTTCTTCTTTCTTGCCAAAATGAGCGGATGTGAAAACGTCCGAGCTGTAGTTTTTACGTGTAAGTTGGGAATGAAGCAAGGAAGTTTAGAATGACTTATATAGGAGTTAGGTAATCATCAATACTTCGATAGGTTTTCTTCCTTGACTTTTTAAATATTATTTTATTTATTTATTATTATTATTAGCTTGAGTAAAAGTAAAACGTGGAGGCGCATGCCACTGCAAAAACTGTTTTTTTTTTCTTTCTTTCCCATATATAATATTCTCATACATATTTATAATAATAATTAAAATTTGTGTATACTAAAATCAACTATTATTACATTAAATTAGATGTAATTAAAAAAAAAAAAAAACACAAAATATATTAAAACCCATGGTACATACAAAAAATTAGAAATTATTAATGTATCATGGTTAAGCTAATGCGATACTTCACGTCAACTAACACCTAATATAAAGGTATATAATAAATAAATTTAGATTTATATCCTTATCGTTCACTTTTCATTGGTCAGTCACAATAAAGCTTTCTTTCTTTCTAATAAGTCACAATAAACTCGTATAGTTTTATATAACACCAACCAAAATTATTTGAATAGATAAATATTTAGCTAATATGGTAGTAATTTTAGATGGTATAATAGTGCTACGAATAAGACTAATAATAATATTCTCAATTATATTATTATTTTTATTTGTATTATTTTTTAAGTAATATGTAAAAAAATTATTTTTTTCATACATTAATTTTTATTAAAAAGGTGAAAATAGTATGATAACAAAATAAAATTTATATATATTATTTTAAAAAAATATAAATGAAAATAAAAGTGTAATGGAAAGTATTGATATTACTTAAAAATTTCAAGATAATAGGTTTTCTAATTAACTTTGTTAAAATTTACAAGGAAGAGACGTGCCTCGGAAATAAAAATTGTTAATTAATGTTTAAAATACATGTCACAGAGCCGTTGGTTAACTTATATGTGGTTGGTTGTAAAAGTTAAAAATGAAGGCATATTATACTGAGTCATCAACAATTAATAAATGTATAGATAAAAAATTTACATTTTATATATATAATAAAATTTACATTTTTAATTATTTTTATTTGTATATTTATTACACATTATATATATATATATATATATATATATATATATATATAAAGAAGCATATATTTACCTTTTATACACGCCTTCTAAATGATAAAAATTTACATGCAGCTTTCTTCGGAATGTGTTACAAGAGATTAGATTGTTTTGAATTAAATTTATGTTTAAGCGAGTTATGTTCTATTTAACTTACATCATAGGTTTAAATATGTTAAAAGTATATTTAATTTTTTATTGTCGAATGAATGTGTAGATTTAACAACTAAATAAAATTAAAATTTAATTGTATGTCATAAATTTTTTATATATAAAATTTTATTTTTAATTTTTTTTAAAAAAATATATTTATTTTCTTTATAACGTAAATAAATATATATGTTTTTTTAGTGTCTAAAGAAATATATGTTTAAACTTAAAATTTTACAATTAAAAAAATGATTAATATATCGTTTTTTTTAACACACATTCAATTGAAATTAAACGACGACAATTTAGATTCGTTCAATATTGAACGTTCAATGTTATTGGGGTGCTAATTTTATTATTATAAATTTTAGGGGTATTACTTTTGGTAATTTTTTTATATTTTTTAATTAAAAAAATTAAAAATAAAATTAATTAAATAATGTATACAATCAGGATTAAAGTTAATTGACTTACAATTTTTTTTTAAATAATTGTCTAGGTAAAAACTGTAACTTAAGCTGAAAAAAGAATTAAAACTTGAGTATATATATATTATGATTTTTGAAATTAATATTCAATGTACGAGGATGGTTTGAATTACCACACAAAATAATATCTAGTGTTTGATTTTTAAATGATCATATATGAAGATGGACTGCAACCTAAGCTATGGGGTCAAGAATGGGTCGCTTAAAAAATAATTAGTGGTTTCTCATTAACTTTAGGTCAATTATGTATTCAATAATAGAACAACCATCATTCAATAAAAATAAGTGCAACTACCTGATAAATATTTATCATAAATTAAATTATTGATTATTAATATTGCAATAATTATTTTTCTAGAAAGAGAAACATTTTATTGAATTCAATTTGCAACTAAATCATTCTTGTCGAGTTTTGAGCAACGCCAAAACAACTAAGTTTCAATCCAATAATATAATATATTGTCAACACGTATAATTTTATGGTAATAATAAAAATATTGTATTAATATTTTCACTGTAAACATTTTTATTTTTATTATAAACATAAAATGATTAAATGCTTGCAGGGTCATTGGTGAGATATTCGGGTGGTTCATACCACTAGCAATAAATAATTTGTAAATTTTCCATTTTTGTTCTTAGTCCAAAACTTTATGCTTATTGCTTTTCTTTATTCCTTCATTAAATATTGAAATTCATTTTATATAGAATAGATTGTGCATTATATAGTGGGGACTATATGACGAACAGAAAAAACAAAAATATATAAATATGGTCGAATAAAATAGTCAAACAAGATCGAGCTATCCAAGTAAGACTGGAGATTCAGTCAAGGAGAGTTTTGGGTTTTTTTTTTCTTCCTAATGAGGAGACTTTTGGTGATTGACAAACTTGTACCTGTTTTACTAATTTTGGATTCTTACGATTTATACATATAATATAATAACATTATTAAAATTATTTACTTTAAAATAATTATTTAAATTAATATATAATTTATGTAAAATTATATATTATAAATTTATTATTTATCTTATATTTTATGTTAATATTTTGATTTTGATTTAAAATATTAATATTAGTGTATTAACATTAACTTAATATTAACAATAAGTTATTCAAATTTGATAATTATGTAAGAATATTTTAATATTTATTTGTGTATAAAAAAATTAATTTATAAGAAAGTATATTTATTATAAGTGTATTTTTTATATTTATTAATGTATTAAAAAATAGAAACTAAAAAAGTAAAAAATAATCAAAACAATATACAATAAATATTGGTATACAAGAAAAATCAATTTATAAGAAATTGTAGATATTATAAGTCTATTTTGATATTTATTAATGTATTAAAAAATAAAAAATAAAAAAAATAATACACAATAAAATTAACAAAATAACTATTTATATGAAATATATTTATTTTGGAGACATTTTTGTATTTATTGATATCAAATAAAAAGACAATGAGAAGTATCAAAGCGATACACAATAAAAACTAACAAAAAAATTTATTTATAAAAAATATATTTATTGGTGTAAAAAAAATTAAAATGATAAATACAGTAAGGACATTTTGGTATTTATTAATGTACAATAAAACTAATAAAATAACTATAAAACTACAAAAATAGAAAATAATCAAAACGGTATTACTTCTAAAAATAACAAAAATAAATATCGGTTATTCAAATTTGATAAATATGTAAGGATATTTTGATATTTATTGGTGGTAAAAAAAATCAATTTATATAAAAGTATATATTATTATAAGTATATTTTGATATTTATTAATTTATTAAATATATAAATTAAAAAGTGAAAAATAAACACAATAGTACACAATAAATATTGATGTATAAGAAGAACCAATTTATAAGAAAATATAAACATTATAAGTATATTTTGATATTTATTAATGTATTAAAAAAAGTGAAAAATAATCAAAATGATACATTATAAAACTAACAAAATAATTATTTATAAGAAATGTATTTGTTTTAAAAATATTTTAGTATATATTAATAAGTGTATTTATTGGTGTATAATAAAACTAATAAAATAATTATTTATAAGAGGTGTAATTTTTAAAAATATTTTAATATTTATTAGGAAAAAAAAAAAAAAAAAGGCAGCAAGTGAGTGAGAATAACCAAACACTATTCATCAATAATTTAGCAAAAAAAAAACCAAACACTATTCATCAATTCCATTCTCGTTTTTTATATATAGTATTAGAATATATGTGTGTTATATATATATTGGCGGTATTACCTATTATATTTAAAGCTTATATTTTATAATTTATTGTTTAAAATTTAAGATTTAGAATTTAAGTTGTAGATTAAAGTTTATATTTTAGGGCTTTATTTTGTCCTTGTGATTTTAAAATCATTTTTAAAAATTCTACGAAGTTTGTTAAAAAAAACAAGAATGTATACTAATCTAATTTACACTAAATTTATTGCAGCATTAATGTATATTGAAAACATAAAACAAAGCAAATTAATATCAAGAAGTCAGAAGAAACTTCCTCAACAATTATAAACCAATTAGTAGCAAGTTAGCAACTAGCAAGCAGCCAAGTAGTACATAACATTTGACAAATAATAAATAAACCGAGTGGAAATTTTATTTATGTCAACAGAAAGCTGGTAAAAGCCTAAAAGCCAATGGTTTTCGGCTACTAGTCTAAAATAACAAAAAAACGGGGGGTGAGGGGAAGGTTGACAGCCTTCAACAATTACTTTGTAATTGAAAGTAATTGACTCATCATTAAAAAATGAAAAAATATATTATTTATTTATCATTTATAGATTATTGTTTTTTCTATAATTTTCTCTTTATATTTTATAGAAAATTTCTCATCTTTCTATAAAAAAAAAATGAAGTGGAAAAATATGAATATCTAACTTAATATAAAAGTGATAAATTTTGTCGAGCAAATTTTTAAGGGCTCGTTTTGAAATTACTTGTATTTAATTTATATTTTTATATCTGATATATAAATAACTATATTATTTAATTAATTTTAATTTTAATTATCTTAATAAAAAATATATATATTTATTTTCTTACAACGCAAAAAATATATGTTAATTTATATTGTAAGAAAAATGAACATATTTTTTTCTAAGAAATTAAAAATTAAATTTCATATATAAAGAGTTATAAAATACAATTAAACTTTCATGTTTTAATCATAAAAAGTTTAAAATTTAAAGATTTGAATTTTATTTTTAATTTTAAGGAGACTGCGCTTCCTCATTCACTTATTCGTTATAAACTATAGTTATAGTAGCCGCTATATATAAGAGAATAAGAAAAGGGTATAAGTCTTAAGGGAGTCACTTAATTGTAACTAAGAGGGCTTCAAATTTAGATCGAAATGAAACTTATTTTTCATTAAAATAAAAAATAAAATTAATTATCAAGCAAAACTTAAATTTCAAACACAAAAACATAAAATAAATCACGGTACATGAGCCGTAAGTGACACAAATCCAATCACTTTTGTCATGCAAGGCATAAGTTTCAGTGCTTTTGTATTGTTTTCTTTCATTATGTAAATTTGTAAATAAATAAATAATTATTGAAATAACAACACAAGTGGCATTTTAAGTTTTTATTTATTTATTTATCAAAGTTCATAAATGAAGCATTCTATATGTTCTCAACGAAGTAAGATACAATTAATCCCTAGTCGTTTTCATTTCTTAAGCTTGTTGCGTCCGATTTTAGCTATAATTTTCAACGGTTTCATTTCCTTTTTGTATTTCTTACAAGGCTCTAAAATGTAAGGTACATCATATAATTTTAGCTTTTAAACTTCTTAAAACTAATATTATCAATCAAACTTTATTGAAGTGGATGTAAGATTAAGCTATAATTTTTCGTTCTCGCAACACTAAATTTTTAAGTCTCTGGTTCTGAAAGTTTATGATAAGTTGGGAACTTAAATAGTTTTTACCGTAGTTATATAATTGAATTAGTCATATAATAATATTTTAACTCGTACAAAAATACATATTTTATGTAAATTATAATGTACATAAAATATGTACACATTTAAAAGCTAACGTATTATTTTTATCAATTTAATTATATACTATGAACCTTTAAATCAATTCATGATATATACTGAACTCATAAATCACAGTCACATGGATATAGCAACATTGTTAGAAATAAAATTAAGAGGTTTAACACAATGATACAAGAAAATACTAATATAGAGGATCTCTTTCATCCACGTTGATTTTAGATTGTTAGGCATGATAACATAGAGTCAATTGAATTATATAATTTTATTCAATTAATATATTAATCATATAATTATTAAAATAAATTTATTCAGGTACGTAATTTTAATTTTAATTTTAGATTAAGTGAGTCTTAATTTTTAAAAATGATATTTTTTTTTTTAGGATAATATTAAATTTATCTTTTTTTTTATTTAAAAAAAAATAATCTCTATCTTCTCCTTCATATTCCGCTAGATTTAAGGATTAGTTTAAAGTTTTTATGAGGTAATAAAAATATTGTTTAGAAGGAGTTGTCTTGAGTTTAGAACATATGAGTCATTCATTGTTCACCCTAACGAGAAATGTTAGTATTATTAATAAGGTGGAAAAAAACAAACAATGAATGGTACAAGTCAATGTTGGAGAAATAGTTAAGCTTAGTACTAATAAGGTGGAAAAAAAACAATGAATTTTACTAGCCATTGTTGGACAAATAGTTAAGCTGCTGGATAAATGCTAGTGAAAGAGACGTTAGGTAGAGAGAATTGAGAGAACTGAGCATTAAAAAAATGAAAGAATTGAGAAGATAGAGGAAGAAATAAAGATTTTTGTATTTGTTTTCTTTTTTATTTTAAATAAAATAAAAAAGAAAAATTAATATTACCTTTTAAAAAATTATCATTTTTAAAAATTAAAATTAATTTAACTCAAAATTAAAATTATAGTACTAAATAAGCATATTTAAATATGTTAGGTATTCTAGAATATATATTTTATTAATAATATTAATTTTTTTATTATTTATTAAATATTTGTATTTTTAAAAAAAATGTTTATATAAATTTTAAATTTTATTAATTTAAAATACTTATTTTAAAATAATGAATAATTTTTTTATAATATTACATGGATGGCTAGTACTTCTGAAAAATAAAGACTTTATTGAAGCAATTATATTAATTTGTCGCAGTTGTTTTGTATTTATTTAGGCAGTTTGGAGTAGTTGAGCAATTAATGTCGATAATACTTTTGTATATATCAGTGTATCACTATGTCAAAGTTGCACTGCTACAGATATTTATGTCAAAGTTGCACTGCTATAGATATTAGGGACATGTGCAACTAAGAAGGAGCTATCCTAGTGACATGTTGATTGTATTGTAGTAAATATTATAATTATATAATTATATATTTGATTAAAAAATTAATTTATAACGTATAATATAAAAATAATACAATTATATATAAATTTTGTATGATTAAAAAGTGTGGGTATAAATCGTTAGACAACTAATTTAATTTGTCTGAATTTTTAATTATAAAATTATATATCTTAATTTTTTCTTTTATCTCGAATAAAAAATAATATTTTTTAATTTTTAAAAATATAATAAAAATATAAAAATAATTTAAATATTAATTTAAATAAATTTTATAATAAAAAACTATTTTAGTAAAAAATATATAAATAATTTAATTCAACTACATCATACAATTTTTCATCAAACACTATACAGACTAATTATAATATGATTTAATATAATTAAATCCAATATAATTATACTTAATCTATTTAATATGATGTATTAAATATAGTCTAATGGTGTCCATAGATTGGGTTTGGGAAATTTTAACCCCTCGAACACGCAAACTCAAACCACACATCGACCCAAAATTTGTTTAAATAATATTATAATATAATAAGCAATTATAAATGAGTGTCTTACCTAAATAGCTTACATTTTAGTTATAAGTTAAATTTTTTAAAACTAGTAATAATAAGATTAAAATTGTGAGTTTTAGTTATATTAAAATTAGATAAATTATAAAAATATTCTTACCTATGTGACATGTGATATCAGTATGTAACAAGTTACATAATGATGGTGCAGGTATGTAACAAATATTACATACAGTTACATACTGAGATGCAGTCATGTAACAAGTATTACATACATGATATGTAATATGTAATACTTGTTACATACTAAGATATATGTATGTAACAAGTATTATATACAATAAAAATCAATGATTAACTCGACAAAAATCAAATCACAGCATTAGATTCACATGAAAACTTAGTAGAATAATCTAGATGAACTAGAGTTACCTAAAATGGTCCGGGTATTTCTCACAACCCTGACTAGGGGTGATAATTTTTGACACGACACAAAAATTGATACGAAATCTAACAAAAAAAAATTGACAAGAACTCGAACCGTATTAATTTTGGTCAAAAATGGGTCAACTCGAAATGACACGAAAAAAAAAAGGAGTCGGGTTCGAGTTGACCCGTTCAACCCATTCTTTTTTTAAAAAAAAATTAATTATAACTATCTATTAGATACTCACTCACAAGTCACAACTCACATAATTTCTGTAAACTTTAAATCTCTAATTGTCTAAACGATGAAAGACAAATTCATATCGTTAGTGGTAGAAATTTTCGACAACACGAAAAAATCGACTTGAACCCAAACCGAATTAATTTTGAATCGAAATGAGTCAACCCGAAATGACACGAAAAAAATAGGTCAAATTTGGGCTTATCGTGTTAGAATCAGGTTAACCCGAATGACCCAAACTGGTCCATAACCCATGTACGAGGACTATGGGTGTTCTCACCTACCATTGTCTTTATCCCAACAACCTAAAAACTGCCATCGTGAAACCCCTATATCCATTGTGAACACTATCACGAGTCCCAATGTGAAAATGCACATATCATTTTTCCAACAACAACCTATACCCATTTAGTCAACTTTGAAAGCTCTAAAGAAACCATTCGCGACATACCAGAGAACCATTTCGAATGGTGAGCTATTTCGATCAGGAGCAATTCGAGACCTAAGAGTAGTAGGGGACTAAAATGGAGCAACGGTGACTACGAGCTAATCAAGAAGAAGGGTAGCTAGTTAAAGTAGACGATATTGTTGTTAAGAAGATTAACTGGCAAGAGGCGGAGACAAGATCTATAAGAACTTAGATGATAAATATTAACAAAGGTCAAAATCATGATAACGTCACTCGTGAAACGAAAAAAATGACTTACGACTAGAATATGTGCTATAACATGTCATTGATACTTGCTATAAATTACTGGAGAAAAATATTCAAAGACCCAAATGATACTTGCAGCATATGGATGATCTATCATTAACAAAGTTTAATTTGTTATGTAATACTAAATATCTTATTATAATTTTTATACAATTATTTGAAAAAATTTATATGATTAAAGGGTATAAATTTAAATTATATTTAATACTTAATTTAATATGTTTAAAATTTTTATAATAAAATTATGTGTGTTAACCTTTTTTTAATTTTAAATTAAAAATAATATTTTTTTTATTTTTAAAATGTAATAAAAATATAAAAACTAATAAAATATTGATTTAAATAACATTTTATAATAGAAAATCATATTAATCATAGATTATTTTATTAAAATATTTATGAACAATTTTGTCTGACTATATTATACGACTTGTTATTAAATATTGTACAAATTAATTATAATACAATTCAATATAATTCAATCAAATACGATAATATTTAATATATTTAATATAGTATATTAAACATACCATGAATATTCATCACACATAGCGTATAGGAGTTTCTTTTATAAAAATGTTTTTTTAATCATTAAAAACCCTATATATCTTCGCTAAACATACTTATTGCATCTCCACTCAAAACTACATTACATACTAAAAATGTTTATAGATCCATTTTTATTTAATAATGTGACTCATGTTTTAAAATTAATATAAAAATGATATGTTGATAAAATTTATATTTTAATAAGTACTAATAGAATTTGTTAATTTACATATTCGATCGAATTTTTGACTCGAAGATCTAACACTAAGTGGACATCAAGTTAAAATATAATTTAGATTTATTTCATATTGAATTTGGGCGGTATAGAATGAAAGAAAAATTGTTTAATTTTATTTAATATAATTATAATGTTAATTTTATTATTATAAATTTTAGATTTTTTTTTTAACGTAAATTACCTAAAATATTTGCGAAAAGAACAAAACCTCCCACGCTCACTGTTTCAGTTATCATCTATTCGTCTTGTCCGAAAATGAGACGAAAAAAAAAAAAAATGCTTTTTCCAACGGCTACTTACAGAGGCAACCAATTTTAAAAAAAGTGCTTCACCTGCATTCCAAAACCACTCGATACCATCAAACAATACAATACGCTCCTCCAACTTTCTCTTTTTCTCTCTCTGTGTGGAACAATTAATGGAGGAAGCCCAAGCTTCGCAGATCAATGGAGACGAGTTCTACGAGACGATCGAGGCCCCCAAATTCGTGGACTTCACTTCACCTGATCAGCCCCATCCCGATGACCGTTACTGGTTCTGCTTGCGAGTTGGTTCGTAACTACTCTAACCCTTTTCCTTTTTTAGTTACCAACTTACCATAAGCTATATAGCTAGTAAATCTATCCTATTTAATTCTTATTTTCTATTGTCTCTTGCTTGATCTGTTCGGTTTTACTTCAATTTTTGGATTCGAGTGTCTAATTTGTTGTTGTTTGTATGTTTGGCTTAATCATATAGTTCTCTTTGGTTGCTATCTTAATAATAAGGAAAGTAATTGAGAAGGAATTTGGGGATTTCAAACTTTTTCTACAGCTCTATAGGAGATAGGTGAAAACACAATCTGACCAAGTTAAATTGTCTATTAAGCTTAAAAATTGAGATAAATTGGGATATAAAACATGATAAAAAACGAGTTATAAGGTTTGACTGAAATGTATCAGTTTTACTGTAATTAATGTTAACTAGATCTTAACAGACCAATACTAACTGGGTCTTGGCCGATAACGTGTTTCACTTTAATGGTCCAAATCCAATTCAGTGTATACCTATTTATTACCTAATTCTTTATTTCTAAGTTTATTATGGTTTTAAACTTTGTCTGTGTTTCTGGGTGTATTTACAGGATGTGACCAGAAGCATGAAGAAGAACTGGACTCTGAAGCAATATATAAAAACTTTGTTCTTAGGGTTAGTGTTAAGTTTCTGGTTCAGTCTAAACTTGTTTTGTTGTGAAGTTGTTAAACTTAGGCATCACAATGTTGAGTTATGCAGGTTATGGCAGCAAGGAGTCCAAATGTACGACTTCGAAAGGCACTGTGTAGAAAGTCACAAAGGTATACCTCAAAGCTTAATGACCAAGTTTTATTTGTCCTTGTGTTTTCTAACTGAACTAAGAATTGAGATTGATACCCTTTTATCTTTTGGTATGTTGGTTCTAGTTTTAAATGTCCACTTACTGCTCCTTCAAAATCTTCAAAGTCTAGAATATCAAGGTTGGCTTTGATTACTTCAATTTCTCATAAGATAGTTGATGTTAAAGATAGCGGCAGAAGGCCAATTTCAAAGATAAGTGCAACCCCAAAAGCCAATTCAAAGCAATCTTGTGCTGCCACAGCTAAGGCTTTAACTACTCCAAGGAATAGAAAGCAAATCCCAAATCCAGATACATTTAGAAGTGTTCGAAATCCCAAAGATACGAACATTGTGGTGCCAAAGAACAAGCTTGTTGCAAAAGCTCTGGTGTTTCACTCCCCAAAGAAGGCTGTCAAGACAAAGACTTCTTTAATATTGAATACCCCTGTCAGAAAAATATGTGCTGCTATGAAGAAACTTGAAATCGCTGGTGACAAGAAACATCTGATGGAGAATAACAAGTCATTGCCTTTACATTCCACAGCGAAACAAAAGAGAGGGCAGAAGGTTGAAAGCCGGGTTTTTGATTTGTTGCATCCGCACATACAGAAGGATCAAGAAGCCAAGCCCTCAAAATGTACGAAGAGGAAAAATAAGGAAAAAGATTTAAAGCAGAGTTGTGGTCCTGAGGCACATGAACAGATTGGAATTGATACAAATGACAAGAAAGTTGAAGAAAGTTCAGAATGTGCCTCAGTGAAAGCTTGTTCTTCATCAAGTCCTTCTAAGAATGGTGAAGTGAATGACTTGAAGACTACAAAAATTGAGCACCATGATGAAGTTTTATCAGAGGCCTCCGAATCAGGTGACAATAATACAAAGTTTAAAGCTACAGTTGGACCAGTTAAGAAGATTGATGATGTAGGTTACAAGGAAGATCAATTAATATCCAGTTCAAAGGATATAATAAGTAATTCAGAAGATATAGACAATGATGATAAAGAAAATAATTTGGCCTTTGGCACAGAAGAACATGGTCAAGTCATAGATAGTGACGATAAGGAAAATGCTTCAGCCTCTGATGATAATAGGTGTGGCACTTATCACTTTTCTAAGTTCTGTTATACATTTCAGTTTTCTGTATCACAATAGGACTTGCTTAGTTTCTGGAAGTGATTTTTGTGTGAAATTTACAGAGAAATGGAGGGAAAAGAGCTTAGTAACCATGACACTTCTATGAAGGCACAGCAGGTGGTTATTTTTGTATTGCCCATCAAAAAAAATGCCATAAGCCCATAACATTGTTTTTTTATTCATCATCTGATATTTTATTAATTTTCTTCATTATTGTTTCTGATGTCTATACTCGACTGAAAAATGAGTGCAGGTTAAGCGAGTAACAAACAAGACTTTGAAGAAGAGTTTTATCTCTGCTTCCAGTGGACCTCAAGAAGTAAAGTACAGGAAACCAAAGACCACTACTAATCCCAAACCTTTCAGACTGAGAACTGGTGTAAGTGCTTTCCCTAAGCAATTTATTTGAAAAGAAGCTACATTAGTCTGAAAACTTGCTACCTTCAGGAAAGAGGCATTCTTAAGGAAGCAAATCTGGAGAAAAAACTTCTAACCCCTCTGAAGGAAATAGCATCAGTTGGGCTCCAAGGAGGAAAATCAATGAGAAAGCATAAAAATGCGGCAATCCATGTAACTATATTTGGCATTTTTTTTCTTGTTATCCTGATTTTAATCAAAGCTCTAACAATACTATTTTTTCTATTAGAAAAATGAGAACTGCCTCAGACAAAATGAATATGAGAGCTACACCATTGAAGACAATGAAAAGAGAATTGACAGAACAACACACGTTGATCGGCCTGTAAGTAAACAGAATCAGATAATTAACAAATATGAGGATTTCGCTCTTGATACTTTGCTGAAATGTTTAATCACCATTTGCAGGGAAGGTTCAGAACTACAAAAACAAAACAAGATTTGGAAAAGGGAGCATCTGTCACAACTCCACGGACAGGTACCATCTCTATGAAGCAGAAAGTTAGCCTTGTGAATTTAATTAAGGAAGAAAGCCAGGTTTTAAAGTGTGAGGATAGCTTGGATAAGACAAAATCACCTGTGATGCGAAAAAAATTGGCAACGCCTCAAGGGTAAGTCCTAATCTTTCTTTCTAATGCTATCTTCTTTCCTTGTTTCCAGACATTTCCTTTAGGTTGTTATGGGATCAGGATTTTGATATTTTAAACTTTTAGTTATTTTTTCAGGTTTTCTTCTAGGAAGGCCATAATTTCTTACAAGAAAAATGGTCAACTTAGTCTACTAAAAGAGACATCTTCAACAATTCTTAGAACCAAGGAAGCAGTAAAAATGTGTAATAAGGATGCTTCCCCAACTACTAAAGCTTCTTCTTCTACCAAATCTAGGTCAACATCACGAGGACAAAGGCCTGTAACCATTCCAAAGGAGCCAAATTTTCATCGCATCCATGTTCCGAAGAGCTGCACAAGGAAAATGACCTAAATCAATAATTTTTTTCCTTTCTTCATGGTGCAGTGATGTACCATGTTTCATTGTTGTTCAATTGTATCATTGAATTGTATTTGATTTTGATTGTTTTTTAATTTTTTTTAATAAATATTATCCTCTCTTTTTTTGGTTTTTTCCTTTTTCATGGGTTTCTAGGCATGTAGACATCAATTATTAGGACATCATGCACTGTTTGTTGTAAAGATAAAGTGTAATTGAAGATGATTGTTTCTATGCACTGTTTGTGATTAACAGAAATATATTTTTGAACCAACCATAAATTTTCAGAATTTTCGTATTCACAACAGTGTTTTGTTTGTTCATTGGTGTTGCTTTAAACCATCGCTATGCACTACCAGTCTCCATTTCGTTCCCTGGAAGTCTAGCAACCCTTTTGATTAGAACGGCTTGGAAGTTGCAACAAGCAACATATTTCGAGGGATATAATGCACCGATCTCTATCTAGTTTTAGTCCATAATAAAATAATACATTTATCTTGGTTCTTTGTAATTTGTTTGGTACAGCTTAAAAATTAATAATAATAATAATAATAACAACAACAATAAGAGAGGACTGCAGTCGCTAAATCATCATCTTATGGTTACCAACAAAATATAGGCACTCCACTTGGAAAAAGAAACTCAACATTTGATTTTATTGTTCTCAATTATATGGCACTTGTAAGGCGTTGTAAGGTGCAAATTGTCAAAACGAGTCTTAGGACTACCTATTTTAGCTATGATATCCTTAATAAGTAGTGATATAAACCAGTAGCAAGATCACACGACGAAAACAAGGTTATGGACAAAATGAAGGGTTAAGTTGCAAAACAAATAAAGATGGCTCTGAAAAAGACTATCAGGGAATAGAGAACTTGCAATTAAAAACCATTCATTCACCTGTCGCTAAGTTTCTGACCAACTATTTTACAATAAGATTGCCCGTCTTATAACACTAACATAGTAACATGGGTTAAATAATACTATAAAAGTTTTCAACTACAGATGCAACGTTTTTAATAAAATCCAATAACTCGCTTTACTTATTGTGTACCTTCAGATGATAGCCTGGGCAGCTGTAGGAGACTATTCGTGTAAACTCTCACACGGGTAGTTTCCTCTTTACTTCTGTGAAACGTTATTCTTGATTTTACATTTCAATTTTTCGTTGGCAGCCACAAGTTCAGCAGCTATTCCTGGTTCATTAGCAGAGTGTCCTGCATCTGAGACTACCTGTTGAGAGTGGTAGGAAGAATAATTCATTAAGCAAATATGCTACCAGAAGTCAGAACAGTTAAACTTCGCAACTGACACAATTCAAATGACGACAAATGAGGTTCTTTAAAATGTCACAGCTTAAATAATCATTTATTTCTACCTTGACCAACCGTGCATTGTCTTTCATCCAAGTTAAAAAAGAAATATGGGGGCAGTACAATGCAAATCATTATTGTCGGAAGAGTCTTAAATGTCTGGGAAGAGCATGAAGGCTTTTGGGTGGTGGAATTGTGGGTTGCAGCAATTCTATGGACTTTATGGATGGAAAAAAAAAATAGTTGAGGATATTAAGAATGATAGCAAGCTTTTGCAGAAGAAAGATTTGTTTTTGGCTTCATCACGGGCATTGGTTTCTAAAGAGTTGAAAGATTATTGTGTAAAGGGTGCACTTGTGCTGCTACTCCATTACTCATGGCACTTTAATCCTTTACTTCTCAAATGCGCACTTTAGTCCCTTACTTTTCAAATGAGCACTTTAGTGCCGAAGAAGGCGGAGCACATAAGTCCTATATTCATTCAGTGACCCAAAAAAATTTGGGGAACAAGAGTCATGTCAGGTGACTCAATATTAAGAGAGAAAAATGAGATTAACATGACTTAATTTTTAGGGAGAAAAAGAGATTATCATGATTCAATTTGTATAGGGAAAAACGAGATTAACGTGACTCAATAAACAGTTAGGATTTAGCTTTAATCTCATTTTTCCCTTGAAAATTGAGTCACAGAACACACACATGACTTTTTTTCTCAACTTTTTTAGGTCACTGATTGATATAGGACCTATGTGCTCTACCTTGAAGCAGAAAGGACTTGATATGGGACTAATGTGTTCTACTGGCCACCAATGGTGCCCTTTACCCAATATTATTCTCAACTTCTTTTTAACTTATACAATAGGGGTATGAAATTATGTTAAGAATAGAGTATCTTACAATTTAATGTGTTTCTTTTGAATGAATTGTTGGCCCACTTTTTTGTAATTTGTAACTATTTATAAATATAATATGATGTTTTTTATTAAAAAAATCTCACAACTGAATCCATACCATACCAAAGATCAGAAGACCAACAAGCATGGCACAAGAGGAATAAAGGAGACTTTGGGGGGGGGGGGGGAGGGGAATATAGCCCATAAAATTTCTCACCTTAAAATCTGCCTCTGGCCATGCTTTATGAAGATCCCAAGCTGACATCATGGGACAGCATATATCGTATCTTCCCTACAAAAGTAGACGTAATGATTACCTTAAATCAGGAACATGAAACTTCATTCTAAAAGAAACTTTTCACTAGATGTACTACCGAGTGTTTGATAGATTTTGTACTCATACAGATTTACATAAAGGACCATTCTACTGTCAATTGACTCAAAATTAAATATAGTTTCATTTTCAATTTCCGTAATTCAAGATCAGGATCTCATAATGTATTGGGATGATATTCACCTATACCCTTGCCCAAATACTGAAAAAGAAAGAACATTTTTCCCTAGGATATGATTCGTCACAGTATTTTGTGATCTAGAAATACTGTTTTTCCTTTTATTTATCGGAAGGACACATGACATCACTAGCATTGCGAATAAATAAATTAATACCTGTACGATTGTGGTATCTATATGCCTTATCTTATCAACATTTTCCAGCAGGAAAGAATCTGAAGGAAAGAATCCCTGGTTGGCAAAATAATGATTTTCTATCCTTGCAAATGCCTGTGTACGAAAAAAAAACATGAAATCATTACAAACAAACTTTCTAAAAGTAAAAGCTTAAAAATACCAGACAATAAATAAATATGGGTTCCACTGCCAACGTTCAGACTAGAACAGTATCAACTGCATGTAGTTTATAAAACATGTCTATGTGTAACACCTAAAAAACAAATGGTTAAAGTCGATGAAAATCTCCTTGGTGTTACATTATGTGTGTGTTTTGTGCAGTCTGATTATGGTCCTCAACATCAGGGACCACAATAACAAGGATATCTTTTGAATCATTAACCCAAACAGTAGGCATTGGAGCAACTAAATAATTTATAAGCTATATTTTTATAAAGTACTGATGAAAAAGCATGCAAAAAGTATCAGCAACATTTCATGCAATAACACACATAAGCTGCTCTATATCACAAAATGAAAGAGAGAAATTTCTGTTGTCAGTCAATATGACGAATTAACTGCCACAAATTTTCTATTAGTCAACAACCGTACAAGAGCCCTTCAGTAATCATCGTTGAATCAACTCACCAATGAAAAAGTATCGTCGTCACCTCTCTTAATATTTTCCTCGTTTGGAATAAGATGTGCAGTCATCATTTCCCATTTGGTCCATGCTCTAGCAGCTGCATTCTACGTGATTGGGAGCAAGTTAAAACATACACTTGTTTGGATAAAACAACCAAAGTAGAACATTAATTCATGAAGAATGGTAAAGGATGCCTCATTTGTGTTCACAATATACCAAAAGCACAATCAGAAAGCCCACAAGTTAGCTCCAATTATTCAAACAAGATGACAATTATGGTTTCAGTTTTAGAGGTAAGGTAGCCAATTCACCCTCTTCTTTCTAAACATTAGTTTCTCCTTTAGCTCCAATTATGTTTGTACCTCCATCAAATGTACCCGTCCTCTTCATATTATAAAACTACAACCCTAAGAGAGTATTACTATGCAGTCACGTCCAAACAAACATTTTCTACAAGAGAAGCTTAAGGAAGGATTTAAAAAATGGAGGAAGTCAAGATCTACTCGAAAAGACCAAAAAAAAAAAAAATCCCAGCATCCGTGAATGATACACAATGAACTTAAAAACAATTAATTTCACAGGGAAGAAAGCTACAGCCTGAATAAAGGAACATCTTACTTGAATTTCCATGTTGTCGGAGTTTAGTCTCTTGTGGTAGGCTTCAACAAAACATCCCCTCTCATTTTCTGGAATAAGGTCTCTAAATGGCTCCCAAGCTATGAATTGAAAAGAGATCCACAGTAGGCATCCAATTCAAAAATATATTAGTAGCGAAATCATCGCAAAGGCACAGTTTGAATCACTTTATGGTAACAATGAAGCCAACCAAAAACACAACTTGGGCTTAGTAAAGCAAATAAAATAGGATTTTATTCACTTTATGCATTCCAAAATCATATACTCAAGAAAAACAAAAAAGGGGTACTATAATTTGAAATATTAAAAACGAGAACAAACTCATGTGTCAGAAAATGGAATCACCAAATAAAGCAAAATAGCCTATAAGGATTTACAATTAACAGTTTCGTAAAGAAACAAATGAGTTTGATACTTACCATCAGGGTATATAGCAGCAGCACCACCCTCATAAAACCAATCAATCTCTTTCTTTCTCAAAAGAAAAATTCCTCTGAGGACCATGCCAGTAACCTTACAACCACATATCAGGGATACTGTTACATACTGCATGGCAAGGCTCTACAAGGAGGCAAACAAGAAAAGGGACTCTTTTCATGATAATTGAGATCAAAACTAAATTATGCACCTTATCTGGATGTGACTGACTATATGCAAGGGCCAGTGTACTTCCCCATGATCCACCAAAGACCTATAAAAGCATAATAAAACTGAGTAATTTTATGCACATAAATGGCTATCCTTTTTAATCAGCAATAAAAAAATTTATAACCTGCCATTCCGGTATTTCCAAGTGCTCTCTAAGCTTTTCAATGTCACTAATTAGATCCCAAGTCGTATTTTCTTCCAAACAAGCATGAGGGGTACTGTTTCCTGCACCTCGCTGAAGAAAACAAATATTTTATAGTAAAACTTGATGATGTACTAATTACTTTAGATGAAATTTTAAGAGCCACCTGATCAAATAGAATGATTCTATAAAATTCAGGATCAAAGAATCTTCTATTGCTTGGTGAAGTTCCTCCTCCTGGACCTCCGTGAAGAAAGACAACAGGCTGGAAGATAGGTTCATAATCCAAGTTATCCAACTAAGAAGATAAAGAAAAAAGACAACCAGACAGATAAATACAAAAGGATGGCATGCACACTCATACACAAAAATCAAGCTGAAACACACTGCATAGATGTTACATCTCCCCTAACATAAATTACCAACATAAGGGCCTCAATCCCTCATACACATGCTGGATAATTGCAAATCATTTATCAGTTAACATCAATTATTCACATGAGAATTGAGAATTGAGAATTGTTGGAAGGTCTGTCTTTCTATTGAATAATCTATACAAGCATGGTGTCAATGATCAGATCCATGTCTACAGGATTTAGAAATTGTTAAACGACATCATTTTACACATAAAAATAATATGTAAATATTTAGCAACTACCATACTTCTAACCCGAGCCAGCTACAATCACCCATGAGACAATAATAATGTCAACAAGAAAGTAAGGAGAGAATTGAAAAACAAAACAGGATAAATGGCTACTCACTTGCCCATTAGGATTTCCTGATTGCTCCCAATAAATCGTGTGAACATCAGAAACCTTCAAACACCCTGAACCGTATGGCTCTATGCATGAATAAATATTTCTGTTAAATTCCTGAACTTCTATTCCCAGTTCCATTGTATTGCTTAGCTTTATCTCACTCTTATAGCAAAAAGTCTTCCTAAGCAAGACTGAACTCTTCTTTCCTGTTTTTATGATATAAAAAAAAAATTACCAGATTGCCATCACAAGTTTTAAGACAATTACTTCAATAACTGCAAAACTTCACCACGTGGACGATACAAGCCCATCATACTCGGAGAATAAAAGCTCAATCAGATAAATAGATTTTATGTATGCAAAGAGCAAAAAAAATGATCGAAAGCAAAAGTTTACAATTTTGAAAAGATATTTCCAAACATTTGAATCTCAAATTATATCAAACTACGAGTTTCCTGAGAATAATTTAAGAGGAATTATCATAATCTTAAATTCATCCAAGACAAAAATAACGAATACGTCTATATAAACGAAAATAAATCAGAGAATTCAACAAACACCAAAATGTATCAACAACAACAACAAGAAAAAAAGTGAATGAAGAGATAATAAAAGAGGACCTGAGGCAAAGAAGTGTTTAGAAAATGGAGAATTGGATAGTGAAAGAGGAAGAAATGGTATCGAAACAGTTGAAATTAGGGAAATGGGGGAGCGAGGAGTGAATGTTGTGCTGAGACCTACCGTCATATTCTAATTTTCTTACTGATTAAAGCTTATTGGTCATGAGTCATGACATTTCAATCATATTATTAATATTCAATAAAAATTCAATCATATAATAAATATAGCTCGGACACGTAAGTTTATACACATATCAAATATTTTTGCATCTTAGTAAAAATTTATATAATCTTACTAATTCTCTAATATTATGGAGGTTGAAGTTCACACTGTTACTTGTGAACTGCTTTACAAGATGATTACTTAGTAAAAAAATGTAGCATAATTGCACATATAAATTAATAAAAAAATTATAAGTGCATATCATGTGTCAATGTTACACAAGAAAAGTAAGAAATTATCTTTTACAAGCATGTAACATTTTTTTATTTTTTTTCTGGTAACAGGAAGAAATATTTTATTAATAAAATGAAATCAACTTGATAAGAAAGCTTGTTCACACAAGGCTTTCTGCATTATAGTATCAGGTACATCCTGCACAGTGCACACTACTTAACTCTACACCAGTGTCCAAATAATGGTAAGCACCCTTCCAACAAATTGCACATGGTAAAGAGAGAAATAAGAGGCAAAGTGTCCTTTAAAACAGGTTTTAGCATCAAATAGTCAACAGCTCTCTCCCCAGCTAACCAGCTTGAGACTTTTTGAGAATCTGTTTCCAATATCACATGTGACCAGTCCTCATTAACAGCCATCTCCAAACAATTGATCAATGGACACAACATACTCTCTCATAGTACCCAACTCTATCACTGAACCAGTATGATCTCGAGCTACTGTGCCAACAGCATCAACACAGACCCCCTTTCTAATAGTAGGCATCCCAATTTATTTTAATGCACCCAATATTCGATGCTACCCATTTTGCTTCCCTACTCATAACACCACCATTATTAATTAATACCACTCCCTGGCTTCAGCTTTAATTGTATGTTTAGATAACATCAGCTTTCCACATATGCCTATCCTGATGCATAATACCTTGATTTAATTGTATGTTTCATTTAACAGCTAGAGAAAAAATAAAACATGTGTTATAACAGTTATAAAAAAAATGAACACACTTTTTTATTATAAATTAAAAATTAAATTAGTTAAATAATTGAATAATTTACATGTAGCCTTTCTTTTCCCAACCCATTCACATTATACTCATTAAACAGGTGACATATATTGTTAATTATATATTTGTGTATAAAATTGTGTACCTAACAACAATATTTTTAAAAAAAATATAACAAATAATGCTCTAATTGTGTTATTTGACGTACTTGTACGGCGTGGCCTATCATAATAGCAAAACACAAAATAATATAAAAATCAATTACATATTTATGATTCAATAAATTAATGGAATTTATGAAAAAACGATTTTCATATATAAAGAGATATCAATACATACCAGATTAGTTAATTTTTGTGGCATTTCAACACATTAGTAGTGGACATAGCAAAATAATAATAAATTGGTAGTCGAATTATATTTGAAGGAGTTGAACAATTATAGTTTTTGTAATGTTGATATATTTGGAGGAGGAGATATTTTATTTTAATTATACGTATCTAATTCATTTCTTTACAAAAGATAATATAATTTATCACAATTTTTTAAGTAATTTATTACATTATTTTATTTTATTTAAATTTCAATCGTTAAGATATAATAATGTAAAAAATTACATAATAGCAACTAATCTTTCATTTTTACGGACATTCTCTCTCTCTCTAACAACACATACATATATTAAATGTGAACCTGTTTATATATCTAAAACTTTAAATTTGAATAATGCTATTGTATTAAGGACTATCTAGATATTTTAAAGGCACGTAGTTTTAATTGCACATTGAAAATTTATTATGAGTATGGAACATTTTTGTAAATCCAACAATTTTTAATTTATAGTATTTTTTAAATGTAAATTATTCTGAAGCTACTAACCTGCTTTTACTCTTAAATAAGTTTAATTATTTCATTAGTTCTCAAATTTTTACTAAATTTTTATTTAAGTCTTCAAATTTTATAATTTAATTCTCAAATTTTACAAATAAGTTCCTAAAATTTAAAACTATACAATTTATTCCAAAAAAATTTCACACATAAATTTATGTTGGGTACTAAAATATGAGTTTTTTAATCAAATTTTTAAAATTTATAAGTGAATTTTTAAAAATTTGTGACTAAAATATAAAATTTAAAAGATCTAAACGTAAATTTAATTAAAATTTAGGAATTAATGATGTAATTTCACGTATTTAATATTATAAAAAATTTTGGTGTTGCAGTGTTTGTATGACTCAAGATGCATAAAATTTCAATTATTATTTGTTTTGGTAAAAAATGTCAATATTGTAAATTTAAAATGAGTTTCAATAGTGAGATAATATTATCGATAAATATAATAATATATTTATAGAATTATTTTTAATGAAAAATTTGTGATATGTAATAATGATTTTTTCTATTAATTATTTAGATATTAAGTAATTCGCTGTTAATTGAATGTATAAATTATAATACAACAATAAAAATTAATTTTATCTCAATTTTTTGTTGATGGATATTCATAAAATTTTCCCTTCCTTTTAATTTTTGAGTTATAATTTTTTTTATACTGTTTCTACATCAAATCAACATTCCCTCAATTGATTTTCCCGCCAAATTTGAAAGTACTTTTTTCGTGACCTAGGATTTGCGCCTTGGTCCTTCTCCTTCAAGCTTTTCTTCTGATCCTAGAGCATGCTTTCATATCTATGATTCTATCTCCGAAGTATATGCAACTAAAAAAATGACTGTTCCAATGGAGATCTCTCTGCAAAACCCAGAAGTCAGCGATATTGCTGAACAAAGTGGCGTCGTTGAAGACACAGCTTCTTCTCCTCCTTCCTTACCTGAAGACAAATTCCACGTTTCGGGTCCGTATCCACTATCCTATTTTTACCTTTTATTCCAGTGCACATGTTCAATTTCTCTCGACTTGAGGTTTATTATGCTCTTTTTTTTCCTTCCCGGTTATTGTTTTCTTTTGTGGGCTTCAGTTGAAGTTTGCCTAAAGCCTTCGAGTACTGCTCAGGTTGAACATGTCCGGCGGGCCGTAGAGAGGTATAGCGCTAAATAACTTGAATTTCAATCCTTTAATAGTATAAGGTTACTTGAAAATGAAAAAATACAACCTAATAAATTTTGCTTAATTTTCGTTCTTTCATAAATGCTTAGAATGCTTGAGAATAGAAGTCTAAGCTATGTAGATGGACCCATTCCAGTGCCACTAGACGATCCGTTTCTCACAGAAAATGTGCAAAGTATCCATATATGTGACACTGGTATGCCTTCTGAGTTTATGGTTTCTTCACTTTCTCAAATTTTGTAAGGAAGAGATATGAAAAGAGCCTTGACACATTTCTGAACATTTACTTTTTTTTTGAGGAAAAATAAAGTTGATACGATGAACTATGAGTATGGGCTTTTACCTTTAGCTTGCTTCTCATAACTGTTTATTTCTGTAGATGAGTGGGTACAGAACCATAATGTGCTTTTGTTCTGGCAAGTCAAGCCTGTTGTACATGTTTTTCAGGTAAGGCTATAGCATAGTTGGCCGGGAGTAGGTGTAAATGCTGTTTTATTTTCTCTACCTGATACTTAAGTCCAACAACGTTTTCCTACTGTACGTGTATTCATAGGATAATGATAGTGCTTTCAATTTGTCTTTTGTGATACTTCTAATCAAAAAGAAAAGAAAGTTCTGAAAGACACTATATGAGTACATCTCTTTTTGTTTCTTTTCTTCACTTTCATGTATTTAGCATCAGGAAGAAGTAAGACATTTGGTGTTCCTTGTGTGGTTGTACTAAAATTAATTCTTTGAGTCCTGATGTCCTCCAGAATTAATATTTAGGAATGTTCTTTATTGGCATTATGTTCTTACCAGCTTAGTGAGGAAGGACCATGCGAGGATTTAAGTGGAGATGGGCAACTGTCTAGCTTCAGCGAATGGATTCTTCCTGCAAAGGAATTTGATGGGATGTGGGAAAGGTTTGTTTGTGACCTTTTTTTTCCTACTTATTGTTTTCTTGGTGTATCATCTCCTTAATAGTTTTAAATTAGTTGATGTAGTAGTATTTTCTTTTGGTTGGGCAGTTTAATTTATGAATCTGGTCTCAAGAAAAGGTTACTGCGCTATGCAGCAAGTGCATTGCTCTTTAGTGAAAAGGGTGTTAATCCTTTTCTTGTGTCATGGAACCGGTAAGCTACTGTTTTTCTCTCCAATATCTAAATCTTTGGTATGCAATACTTTCACAGGTTGTAGTCAATGTGTAGGTTAGACTTGCAAAAGAATGAACTGAAATAGTCTCTGAATTTTTTTCTTTAACTTTTCTCAATATTTAGAAAGAAAATGGTGGTAAAGGTTTTGGAAATGTACTACTCTTTTTTAAACGTAGTTCTTTCCTCTGCAAGTAAAATATCAAGCTCCAGCCTGCTGACTGTATATCTGCTTCTGATCTTTTTCTAAACAGTATATTTTTCTGCAGAATTGTTCTTTTACATGGACCTCCTGGGACAGGGAAGACTTCTTTGTGTAAAGCATTGGCACAAAAGCTATCTATAAGATTTAATTTCAGGTCTTTGTGATATATTTATCAAATGAACATGCATTCTATGAAATAGATTATGCATAACATTATTTCAGACGTATACGTGTGCGTGCAAATGTTTTATGATATGCAGGTACCCACAGAGTCAACTGGTTGAAGTCAACGCACATTCTTTATTCAGTAAATGGTTCTCTGAGAGTGGCAAGTTGGTAAGAAGTTATTAATGCAATTATTCAAAAATTCTTTGGCCTCCATGCCAAGGAGATTCTAACTTCTAATTTTTTTTAATTCTAAATGCATAATAAATTGTTAGAGATGCCTTAGTTTAACCTATTCTACAACCAGTTTGAATAATAAGGTTCCTGGATAAAGTTTTGCTCTTAATGAATGAAAAATTAAAAAAAGAAAATTACCAAAAATAACACTCTTAAAACTAGTAATAACAAAATTATCACCTCAATAACATTGAATGGTCTAAATTATTATAATTTAATTTGGACAAGCGTTAAAAAAATATGTAAAAGTCATTTTTTAATTATAAAAATATATTATTTAAATACTAGGGGTGCTATTTTTGTTATTATTAGTTTTAAGGGTGCTATTTTTGTTGTTTTTTCAATTAAAAGTTGTACTTCTCTTATTCAGTTCTGTGTCCATTGTGTCATGAATCAAGCTGATGGTCAACTGTTTGTTGCTTACTTGAAACGTGTCACTACTCTCTTTTTGGTACTTATTACTGAAGTTTTGGGAGGCATCTAAACAAGAATGTTGGTCTTTGGAGCTTGATTTGTGCATGTGGCTCATTTATGAATCAAAAAGTTCTTTGTTTTAGGTTGCAAAGTTATTCCAGAAAATTCATGAAATGGTGGAGGAAGAAAACAGTCTGGTATTTGTTTTGATTGGTGAGGCTTGCTATACAAAGATTAGGTGATCTTTATCTCTATCTCCTTCTGTCTTATAATTATTATATTGTGATACATGGTGCAGATGAAGTTGAAAGTCTTGCTGCTGCTCGAAAGGCTGCTTTGTCTGGTTCTGAACCTTCTGATTCTATTCGGGTATTGAATATTGTTATTCCCTTTCTCTCGACCTTAGTCTTCCAAATAATCGTTAGTGACTTTTCTTTATTGTATTACGTATTTACATGGACATTTTGAGTTCAATATTTTTTTTTGTGTTTACAAGTTGGTCAGTTTATTAATTATACTAATTTTAAAATTGGTTTGTCAGGTTGTGAACGCATTACTAACTCAGATGGACAAACTGAAATCATCTCCGAATGTGATAATTCTGACCACCTCCAACATTACAACTGCAATTGGTAAGGCTATAATCATTTTCTGAACCACTATCATTACATTGTGATTGTTTCATGAAATTGAAAAATGGTCCCCTTCCACCCTTCCCCTGTACTAACCCTCCCGGTCTTGGTTACATGACTATCATTTCTTTTTTACATTATTAATTTGTTATAATCTGATTGGGAACTCTTGCTTCAAAATTTCAAAGTTATCAGTTTAATTTGTTGCCCAATTTCAGACTCTACTGATTTTCATCTCTGTTGAGTTATAGATATTGCATTTATTGATCGAGCGGATATAAAGGCATATGTTGGTCCTCCAACCCTTCAAGCACGCTATGAAATTTTGAGAACTTGCTTGCTTGAACTTATGCGGAGTGGAATAGTATCAAATTTTCAGGTATCAATGTTGCCAGTGCAATCAACTAGTCCAAAATTCTTGCACTTAGAGCTGGCATGGAAATCATTAAAGGCCTAAACTCACCAACAATTTGGAACTTTTGCAGGACCATAGTAATTTTACATTACCAAGTTACACTAGTCTGAAGGAGAAACTGAATATTCCTGAGACTGAGGAAGCTCGGACATCCCTGCACTTGTATAAACAATTGTTGGAAACTGCGGAGGCGTGTGAAGTAAGTAGAAAATGCACTTCAATTCTTAGAAGGTTTTCATGATTTAAGCTGATTGCCAGCAATTAATATTCGTTTTGTTTGGTCTTAGGGACTGAGTGGGCGTTCTTTAAGAAAGCTTCCATTCTTAGCGCATGCAGCTCTTGCAAATCCCTACCGCTGTGAACCTAGCAAGTTCTTGTGTACAATGACGGATACTGCAAGGAGGGAGCGTTCTGAATTACCCGACTGAATTTACTAGCATTCAGTTGTAAATATATGTATTATGATCAGTGCTTAAGAATGCTTAAATCTGGTCGGCAACTTTGTCTGCGTATCATTACAATAGTTGTAGAATGAGAATAGCTATAGGAAGTTCAATTTTTTTTATTACAAACTGCGTAAACTTTTTTATTAGAAAGAAATGGCGCATGTACAATATTAATATAAGGGTCAAGCAGTCGTAGGTTTTCTATTTCAACCAAAGAGTTGGGCACTCATCATCCTTTTGAGAATGATGCACTTAAAAAGGTCTTTGGCCTGTATCTAGCTTCCTGGAAGAATGCTTTGAGAACATAAAAGTAGAGGGATATTGCTTCTTGCTTAGTGCTTTCAAAAGTTCTGCAGCACAATCGTCTGTCCCAAATTTTGATATGTAATGGATTAACTCGATCAGCAGATCGTATGGGGCTTCTATTTTCTTCTAATTAACAAAACCATTTACCATAACATGTTACACTTCAGCATGAGCTTCACAATCGTCTCTATCATCCTTGCATTGCCAATCAATATTTTTTTCAATTTCACCGACTATTTAAGTCCAATTAATCTGACAGCGTCAAGGTTAGCAATTAACGATAATATAACTAATACGTTATAATCACGTGCAATTTAATGTGAGGATAATTTTGTATTCTTTGGGCATCTCCGATTAGATTTTATATCTTTATTTTATTGAAGTTTTTGTATTAAAAATTGTTCAAAAAAGATTTATAACTAATTAACTATACATTTAAATAGTACGGTATATCGCAACATAGTTCATTTAATGCAATACAATTCATGATACTATTTACACTTTTTTTTTAATATTAATAAAATTTCAAAAAAAAAAAAAAAATGCTATTCTAATTATATATCTTTAACTAAAATTTGTTTAAATTATATTATTTTTTTATAAAAAAAAATTATATTCTTTTTATTAATTAATAATTTTTGTATTAAAATAAATTAATATTAAATATATAATGCAAAATTAGTATAAAAAATTATTATAATATTTAAACATTAAAAATTACATAGTATTAAAAATAAAAATACATTACAAAGTCACAATGAAAAACAAACATAAAATAAAAAAATGAAAATATAACTAGAAGAGTAGAAGTTGAGATGGTGGTAGATGAAGATATTTGATTTAGAGGTTTTGCTCAATATAGAGAAATAAAAGATAAAAATGTTCATATCCACATCAAAATGTATTAATTGAATATTGATGAAATGAATATTGTAATTCAAAAAATTAATATTCATCGTTGTGTACTTTTAATTGTCGTGTATTTTTCGGTTAGATGTAATACTTAATTTTTAGCTATGTAATGTTTAATTTTTAGCAATATAATATTTAATTAACATAAAAATATATAATATTTTATTTTTCTTACTAAAAATATAGTTTTTAAAATTATTTTAATTAGTTAAGTAATATTAATAATTAAATAGTTTTGATATAATAATTGTTAGAAAATAATTAATTATAGAAAAATAAAAAGAATATTTTAATTTTGTAAAAAAACATACTTTTATAGTATAATATTTAATATAATGAGTTGATATTGAAAAAAAGATATTGCAGTTTTTGTAATAAAATAGTATAGAAGTTGTATTAAAATAGAATTTTTAGTTGGAGATGGTTTTATTCTCGCAAAAATAATGATCAATATTCAATACCATCTATTTTAACAAATTTTAATAAAAGTGATCGATTTTTTACGAGTCATGAGCTCATCCTCCATGTTACTAATTACAAGACTAAATTACTGATTTTCAATAAAAACGTGATTTTCACCCATTGTCGTTTGTACTTCTTTCCTTTTGTTTTTTAAATATTTTTTCCTAAGAATTTTTCTAAAATTATTTTCTACGACCACAAATTATTTATAAAAAAAAAAAAACACCAAATGAAAGTAGAGAGGAAACGGAGTATCGAACCAGACTTTATTTTCGTTGATATTGAGCCTTTAGACTAGAGGGCGGCTGGTGTCTTTCGTTTTCTGAACATAAAACTCCGTTGGTATTACTTTTTAGCTTCAAGACACTCAAGTTGTAGTAAGATTGAATTTGTTGCTCGCCAAAAATGCTGAGAAGAAGTCTGCGTTCATTATTGTCAACCTCAATTGTATGCAACAAATCCATTCTTACACCTCGACCAATCCCATCTCAACCATTAGAGTTTTTACGATGTCCTGCTACTTTCAACAACGGAGAGATTGATTTTCTGGGACTCAGAGCATTCAGCCTTTTGAGTCTCAATGATCTGAGAGATAAAGTTCCAAGGAAACAGAAGACTCGTAAGGGTCGTGGGATTGGTTCTGGGAAGGGTAAGACAGCTGGAAGGGGTCATAAAGGTCAGAAGGCTAGAGGGTCTGGAAAGCTAGGGTTTGAAGGTGGTCAGACCCCTTTACGACGTCGTATGCCAAAGCGAGGGTTTAAGAACCCGTTTAGCCTTACCTTTCAAGTATGTCAATAGCAGTTAAAGTCTACGATTTTTGTTCTTTCATTTCCTATTACATAGTGGAATGTGACGGAAAAATGATTTTTTTTTTTGGGGTACTTCAATGATCGAAAGAGGTTTTCTCCATGAAATGTCTGTTAAATGCTCTTTTTTGTCTCATTTCAACTGTGTAATCCAAAAGAGAAATCCATTACAGCCCGGCCGTTAGTCAAATCACGACACACGTGGCCCAATAAATGCATTCTTTTTACTGTGTTTTATCAGTTTTTTGCAATAAAAAATTAATGTAAATAATTTAATTGAATGTGTCGTGATAATCATGAATCCAAGTCACCCGTGCTAATTAGCAAGGTTCAATCCAAAAGTAGGTTTTTATTAATCTTCCCAAGTGAACTGAAACAAGTTATTTAGATATGCTGCATGAGATCTAGGAATCTGAATACTAAATAATTGATCCAAGTTGCGTGTAAATATGTAGCTGTTGGTTAGTGATAGGATGATTTTAGAATGATGTATGACTGTGGAGTATTCTTATAGAGATGTAGATGGTCACTTTTGTCTCTTCTTCTGATGTATCCTTTTAGGATGGAAATGGAATGCCTTCATAATTGCTATTGAATTTATGGCACATGATTCCTAGAATAGTCCCATTGTAGATTTATGCAAGGAGTGTTTTTAACTGTTATAATCAGCCTACTGTAAATTCTTATTTACTGAGAGACCAGTCTATGGATTGAGAGACCATGTTGAAGCTGCTATTCTTCTTCTATTTGTTATATAAACAAGAAGATTAATGGCATTGTTTCGTGCCTGTAATTTTCCTTTAGTTCCCCCTTCCCCTCCTGTGTATAGTCTTTCTTCAACCATCTTCTAGTTTATACACTATTCCTATATATTGGGACCTTTAGAGTGGGTCTATGAACTACATGAGATATAGCCGGTAGTTTTATCTATCATTAAGACTAATGTTCTCCATCAGAATGTTTGTCTTTTTAAGAGTCTAAGCATGATTGAAATTATGCAATATGAACTGTATTTTATGTAATATCTTTTACAACAAATAATGGATGAAAATCTAATTAAGGTCTGTTCAAAAGTTTGTTCATCTGATAATCGATATCTCTACACTTGGTTCTGTTTTTCTTTTCGTGGCATTGCTTTTAGGGGATCCTTGACTGAAAAAATTATCTCCGTTGTGTGTTGCCTTTTGTATTTGCTACACTTAACAAATTCATATTTTATAAATCCTGATCCAAATTTCATAGAAACTATCTGAAGTCTTCCTCTGTTAGTGTTCTTTTGTTTTGCATCCCTGTATCTTAAGCAAGTTGGGTCGCTTTTGGCTCACATAGAAAAATCTCTTCTCATTATTTAGGACTTTCATTTCTTTCCTGATCATCTGATCTCTGTATGGATATGTTCTGTTGCAGCCAGTAGGGTTGGGAAAGATTGCTAAACTTATAAATGCAGGAAAAATTGATTCTTCTGAATTGATTACGATGAAAACACTTAAGGTACGGATTTTTTTCTTCTTGAGTTGTAATTTAAGTGTTTCTTTTTGAACTTTAGCTCATTCCAGAAGTTGCCATTATGTCAGGATACAGGGGCGATAGGGAAGCAGATAAAAAATGGTGTAAGATTAATGGGGCGTGGTGCTGATGAGATCAAGTGGCCAATTCATTTGGAGGTAACTCTACATTCAAAATATATTAGCTAAAAGAAATAAAAGATGGAAATCTCTTCATGTGAGATCTTTCTTATATAGACCTATTTTTGCTGATCATGAGCTGTTTTTCTTCCTTCATTCTTGTTTTCTGGAATTGTATGGGTGCTTTACCGCATTGATGCCAAATGATGATCTATGAAAAGATGACGTTATGTTTTTGTTTACTTTTTTTTTTCTAGTTCATTATTACTATCATGTCATTATAAATGGAGGTGGCTTATGAATCACCTGCCTATGCCAATTCATTTAACGTTATGTTTTAAGTTCATACCCTAAATATTCTTGTAGTAAATGTATAAACATAAAGATCAGAGGATATTTGTTCGAGTAAATAATGTTATAAGACTTCTGTTGTACTTTGTTTGAGTTGAATCCAATGAATATCTTTTGATATTTAATCTCTTGAGTTCATTGGCTAGACATTCAGAAATCTTTTATGCTATGGCATATGTAATTTGTTAAAGACATTGTTGCATTTCTTCAGGTTTTGTTCTGTTGAAATATTTCTTAGATTTTGATGTTATATTGGATGGATAATTGCTTTTGAAGAACTTTCTACCAAATTTGAAATTTATTCTGTGTACAAAAGCGAAGCGAAGCTGATAAGTGACGTTTTCAGGTGTCAAGAGTTACTGTTAGGGCCAAGGCTGCAGTTGAAGCTGCAGGTGGGTCTGTAAGAAGAGTGTATTACAATGAGTTAGGCTTCCGAGCCTTGTTAAAGCCCGAGTGGTTTGAAAAGAAAGGCAGGCTGTTACCTAAACCAGCTAGGCCGCCTCCAAAACAGAGTGATAAAGTTGATAGCATTGGCCGCCTGCCAGCCCCAACCAAACCTATCCCTTTTTTCAGTGAAGAAAAGGACGTGGATGACAGATCATTTACCACATAACCGAAGAGAGAGGATTTTCTTTCTGGTTATAATTATTTTTCTCTTCAACTTTTTGATGGGGCTGATTCTAAAATGCTTTCCTTGGATTGGTGTGAGTTTTACAACAATAATTGATTTTACTGTAAGGCATGTAGTTTGCAGGACTGAACGGCCCATATTCTTACATCTACTTTATTGTCTGTCTGGAGTTCTGAACTATGACACACACAAACTAGTCAAGGTGGGTATTCAGTTTAGCTTTTACCAGCAAAAAAAAAAAGGTATAATTTCTTTTTTATTTGTGAAAATGTTCCTGACTCGGATGTATTGGCTGGGTTGGGTTAATTACGGAATCGGTGAAGGAGAAGAGAGTTGAGAGGAAACAAGTCTTGGAGTTGCGTAAAATGGCAGTTATAATAAGCGGGGAGTTCAGCAAAAGACACGAGTCATTTGGCGGCTGCATAATAAAGAAGGAACACACCACATAAGATGTTCTGTGCAATTTCAAAAGCAAAGAAGTTGCGTAATAAACTTTAAAAAATATTAATATCCATTTGTAGATAAACTCGAATGAATCCTCCTACTGTCAAGTATTGTGTTAATGTTTTTTGTAAATAGCAAGTAGTTAAATACAAATTAAGAATGACAAAACTTTATTCATTCGATGTTCAACGCAAGCATTTAAATTTTAAACCGTGTGTTTACTCAAGTGTACATGCCTTTTATCTAAATAATGGGTATTTTAGGAGCCACATGTAATTGAGAGAAATTGGATAGGATAAGAATTTAGATGTATTTTTAGTTTCCACACAAATAAAACTAATAAATTTGGTAGCAGAGACATAGTCCAAAATTGATGTCAACATCTTGCTTCCACCTCCTCATGTAACATTCCTTCATTTATCTCCTCCTTTTCTCCATATACAAACTCAATACTTTTTGTTTAACTTATATATCTTTTACATTTTGTAATAGCAACCCTTTACTCATAGTTTCCCATCCACATAGACAATGGAACACAGCAATCAACGCATTTCAAAGATCTCAGCTCATCTTTACCCTTCAAATCTGCAGGTTCTACATTCATTCTTTTGACATTAGTTTGTATTTACTCTTACTTTGCTATCAAATTTTGGCCCTTCTCTTTGTTTTTCTATATTATATATTGGTAATGAAATCTTCTTTTATTTCCCAACAGTGTTTTGTTCTGATATTTAATGAAGCTGCTCATTATTATTAAAAAAAAAAAAAACTTTTTTGTTTTTCAGTTTGCCAATTCTAGTTTCTAATTTGTAAATTTTAAACTACTACACTCATGAACAATAAAATTAATTTCAGGGCACTCTGTTTCAATGTTGTATATTCTGTTAAAAAATCAATAGTAATTTGTTTTCCACAGCGTGTTGACCCATTTTAGATTTGGTTTTGTTTGAATCACCTTTTTCAAAAATCATGTATCTTTTTTCTTTTTCTTTTTTTTTAAAAGATGGCGTGTCTTGCTATAAATGAATGCATATTGTATTCTTCTACATTAATTTTCTCTCTTTTATCCCTTTTTTAAATTATTTTTCTCTTTTAAAAGAGGGAAGATGGTTTGGGTGTGAGAAGAGAGAATTGCAGAGCCAAAGGAGGAGCACCTGGTTTCAAAGTAGCCATATTGGGTGCCGCTGGGGGGATTGGACAGCCACTTGCAATGCTAATGAAAATGAATCCACTTGTTTCTGTTCTTCATCTCTATGATGTTGTTAATGCCCCTGGTGTCACTGCTGATATTAGTCATATGGACACTGGTGCTGTGGTATTGATTCTTCTCCATTTATCTCAATAACCCCTTTTTTCTCTTCTTGCTAAGAATTGTCTTAATTATCTGAGTTTTTTTTTCTTCTTCAAATTATTCGATACTTATTGTTGAATTTTTGGAATTACCTGATAGTTCACTTGATTGAACATACTTCTTTTGAATAAAATAGAGGGAGCATAATCAAATCCATCAAATCATTTGGGTTTTTACTATCATACAAATATGCACAAAAAGCTTAAATTTTTTTTTTTTTTGTGTTCCAATACATATAGGTGCGCGGTTTCTTGGGGCAGCAACAGCTAGAGAATGCACTAACAGGCATGGACCTAGTGATAATACCAGCTGGTGTACCAAGAAAGCCTGGAATGACAAGGGATGATCTTTTCAAGATCAATGCTGGAATTGTCAAGACTCTTTGTGAAGGAATTGCAAAATGCTGCCCTAAAGCAATTGTTAACTTGATTAGTAACCCTGTTAACTCCACCGTTCCTATTGCTGCTGAGGTCTTTAAGAAAGCTGGCACTTTTGATCCAAACCGGCTTCTTGGAGTAACAATGCTTGACGTTGTCCGAGCCAATACTTTTGTCGTAAGAATTCATAATATGGGCTCATGAATGAGATTCCATATACTCTTTTGCTATGCAAGTGATAATTTGGTCTAATAAGCTTGCCATGTTGAACTATATTGCCTAGTACTAGTCTCTAGACTTTAGTCTTTAGTTTTCTTTAATCTTTTTTCTCTCATGATTCTCTTGCAGGCAGAAGTATTGGGGCTTGACCCCAGGGAAGTTAATGTTCCAGTTGTTGGAGGACATGCAGGAGTCACAATTTTGCCACTTCTGTCACAGGTCTTTTAGAATTCATTTGTAGCACTTGAAAAAAGGCATTTATCTTCACTATCTGGACACTAAACTCTCCCAATCAATGTGGTCAAACAAGGTATATATCTCTTTGTGTAGGTTAAGCCTCCAGCCTCCTTCACTCAACAAGAAATAGAATACTTGACAAATCGAATTCAGAATGGTGGAACAGAAGTCGTCGAGGTATTGCAGCTTGATTCTAATCATAGTGAATATCTTACATGTGCTTACCTAGTGGTCTAGCGGTAAGACTCATTGCTTCCCCATTACAAGTCGAACCACACCAAAGTATGCTTGATCTATATAAAAAAAAAAATCTTACATAAAAGTACATTAGCCCTGTGAAGAATATGTACTATCTACCAAGTTCCTTACCATTATAATTGTTTTCGCTTCCTTCAGACCTTTATCTCCTTACAATTGTGAAACGTTTTCAACAAAATCAGCATATGAAAATCGTATGAGGAATATTTGAAACTTCTACGTTAACCATAGATAAGCAAATGATGTTCACAATTTTGCAGGCAAAAGCTGGGACTGGCTCTGCCACATTATCAATGGTTAGACATTATTATTTTGCTATTTTATTCGAATTGCAATTGTTTTAACAGATCTCTGAAACATATCTAGCAAGGGGATGATTTATAAATACAAAAACTTGCAGGCATATGCAGCAGTTAAATTTGCTGATGCGTGCCTTCGTGGACTCAGAGGAGATGCTACCATTGTGGAATGTGCTTATGTTGCATCTCAGGTACATTGAAACAAAGATTAATTAAAGTGTTTAAAAATATAAAAACATTTTCCGGAACTTGTAAGAACCAAATATGATATTTCTGACAGGTGACTGAACTTCCTTTCTTTGCCACCAAAGTTCGACTAGGACGTAATGGGGCCGAGGAAATATATCAACTCGGTCCTTTAAATGAGTATGAGAGGTATAACCACAACTTTCTTGTCTAAATATATAATACATAATCAAAGATATATATATATATATATACAAGTTTTAAATTCATGCTTCTTAAACAGGTTTGGACTAGAGAAAGCAAAGGAGGAGTTAGCTGCAAGCATCCAGAAGGGAATTTCCTTCATCAAGAAATAGATGAGTATAGATTATGAATGCTTGGTCATATAAAGCTGTGTAATGTAATTGTATTTCTAATTAAATGACCTCATATGTGTAACCACCTATAGCAAATTAGTTTGTATCGTCTATTATCATGTCATTATCTTATCCAGAACCAACAAATTACAATAAGATCAATAGTTTATTCTAGCTGCATAAGCCTGTGTTTTGAGTTTCATATTATCCTCGTCAAAACAGTTAATTAGAAACAATCAACTGATGATCTCGAATTATGATTTCTTTAGCTAAATGTCATAATATTTTACAGTAAGAATATAATACCTTGAAAACTTATCCCACGTACTCCTCCATAGGGAGAAACAAAGAAAAAGAAAAAGAAGATAGTCACGAGTTCGAATTTACACTTTGTTTCAGTGACCAGGCGGGCAAAAGGATTATACCCCTCGAACAGTTTACAAGGTAAAGGGGTTTGAAGGCGGGTGAATGATAGGCATCCTCGACATGGTTATGTTGTTTGTGAGCTCATTTGGCGCCACAGAATCCTCCACAACAACAGATTTAACCGGTGTGATTCTCTCGGGCACAACCTTGTCGCCATCAACCTTAGCAAGCACCTCAAAATGCATCTTCAAGAACTCAGGCTTGGTCCTCCACTCAGGAAAGCCTTTCAATTCAACAGCATCTCTTTGTTTCAACTTCTTCTCAACTGCAAAACCAATCTTTACAAATGTCTGTGATGACACATCTGCTTTAAGTAGCTTGAAGGAACCCTTCTTGTTAACCTTGGGACCAAGTACAGAAGCAAGAAGTGTCTCAAAAGCAAGCAAGTTTGAGTTTGAACCATTGATGGAAGCCAGAGGCCATATTGTGGTAAAATGACTTGGAGTCAAAAGTGAATTGGCTTCTTCTTGGAGATCCAGAGAGGAAAGGGCATCAATTGCTTTGGTTCGAGATGTTGAGGACAACTCCACAAGACCTGGAGCGAGTCGCTTAAGCTTAAGTCTGTTTTTAGAAGAAGGAGAGGATGATGAGGTTGTGAGAGAGGTAGGACCAACAATGTGCAGTGAAAGCAATGGAGTGCCTTGAGTCCGGGAAGCGTGGTGCAGCCATTCAGCCAGGGTGAGTAATCCAGAGGCAAAACCGTTGTTGGTTCTGTTTAAAGGAAGGGGCAGATCAAGTGCATGTCGCAGGCTAACTGATCTCGCACCCTTGACTGTAACCACAGCACCTTCTGCTAGTATCACTTTCTTTAAGACACCAGCATCCACATCATGCTGCAAGATTGATACAAAATGGAGTCAGTGACCTCACCTTCTGTGTTCTCAGTACAAAAAAATGCACTTTGAGCCTTTCAGAAACTTCGAAATATATTCAATAAACCATTAAAGTAAATATACCAGAAACTTGCAGATTTTGGAAACCATAATATTATCAATTTAAACACACACGATGAGTACTTCAGAAACGGACTAATGAAAGAAAAACCCTCAACATGAAGGTAAGAACTTGGACATCAATTATAAATTTCTTCACACAACAAATACTTGAAATTTTTTGTAATCATCAGGCAAGTACTTGAAAGAATGAAAAAAATAGAGAATATTGCTACAAAACTTGAGCATAGGCTTTGAGAAAAAAAAAATCAAACTGAAGGCACATTGTGACATTCACAAATTTAATTAAAAAAATTGTACATTTATTGGTTGCATGCAAAATATAAACTTCTTCACTGTGTTACTTTTGAGCACATGAAGCCACTAGTCAAATTACGTTAATTATGTATTTATCCCAAGGAAGAAGAAGAACAAAAGCAAAACACAGAGAAAAATTAACCAGAAGATCCCAATTGTTGGATCTTCTCATAATATGTCATAAATTTTAAGCCCATCAAATCCCCCTCTATCCATTCAGAAAGTGATTGCATTACTGGCAGATAAATATAATACAAACAAAGAAAACAACCCTTCGTGTTTTGCTCACCGGTAAAGAGAGCCTCATGTCCTTGGCATCTTGAATCCAAATCTCCATTGGACCAGCGAGCTGAAACGGAGCCAAAACTGGCGGCAACCCATCCTCCAATTTCGTCTTCTCTACAAGTGCTTTCCTGTCTTCGGGTCTACCCCTTTCCTCGACCCGAAATATGGGCAAATCCACGTAGTCCCATCTATTCACGTCCTCCAAAAGCTTGAAAGGAAGTACCTGATTGTCAACCTCCACATCAAACTCGTACGCTACCGAATGACCCACCTGGGCATCTCTCAAATCAAACCCAGAAATCTTAAACCCATCTGATTCAAGCCCCATCCACTTCTCAGTTGCCTCCTTCAAATCCTATTAAAAAAGAGAGTATCAAATTAAACAAAGGTTACGGCTTGATAAACCATTTAATTTTCTCTCTGTAACATCAAAAATATTTTACTTCGTTTATAAAAACGAAAAACAAGTTTAATTATCAAATGGTTTCATATGTATAGAAAAGGAAACTGAAAACTGAAAAATCTCAACACGAAATTGAGAAGCTAAAAAAATCAAATTCGGACATTTAATAGGGAAAGATGAATGGAATTTGCATTAGATTTCAATTTCTTATTACTTACAGAGATGGCCTTGGGATAATGAGAATTGAGATCAGGAGTCGAAATCAGAGCTGAAGACGACGAAGCCACGAGAAGAAAGAACAGGGCATTGATATAAAACGACGACATAGACATTGTCGTGTACAGAAGGAGAGAAGAACTGGGGCTGATCAGAGAATTGCAAAGAACTTGTCGATTTTTGAAGATCAAAACTAACGGTCGTTCAGGCAGAGATTTTGGGGAAGGTAGAAGACGATATATATATATATATATATATATATATATGAGAGAGAGATAAAAAGAGATTGAAAGAAACTTCTGGATGAGTGGTAGAGATTAGCAATCTTATATTACATAAGTGACGTGTCGGTTTTAAATCTGTGATATAGAATAAAAGTAATTGTAAAAAGTTAATTAAATTATATAATATGAATTATTGTATCATTGATAAAAAACATTATTAGGCAGAGCATCTACAAAGGTGGTGACGTGGGAAAACTAACCAATGATAAATGAGAAGGTGATGTGTATGGCTTAAGCTGATTGGTTGAGACTCATTACAAATCTAAGTGACGGCAGGGTCGGTATATTTAACTATTTATGGGGCCGAGTCGGCCAACATTCCAGAGATCATAGACTCCATATAAGGAAGGACGGTGGAGGTTTTTTTTTTTTATATAAATAAAATCACAAAATTAATCCCTTTAAAATATATAATGATAAAATTAATTTTCCTTAATACTATTTTATATCATTCTTTGTAATGCTATTTCTTTATTATAAATTTTAAAATATTATTTTAAATATATATATATATTTTATATATATTGAAAGTGATGGTGCAGTTTGTAATACTACTGGAAGATGTTTCCAAACGGCAACGTCTCTCTTAGGTGTTTGTATTTCGTGTGAAAGAGAAATGATAGTATTATTTAACGGAGAACATGACATACGAGTGGATTTATGTCTGAGAGAGATAGAGAGGGCCTATTCTATGGCCACAGCCACCCTTGCCCTTAGGATACAAAAATGTTTTGTTGGTTTGATAATTATGTAAAATATAAAATATTATAGAGCAAATGGTAATTTAATTTAAGATGACACTTGTCGTAATTCAATTTTGAATCAAAAAATTGTAATTAAATTAAATTTATCACAATTTTGAGTGGGTTTAAATAATTTAAAAAAAAATTGAACTGAATTAAGGCAAATTTATTAATCTAAAATAAAATAAAATAAAATTTTAAATAAAAAAAATTAAAAAAAAATTATATTAAAATTAAAATAATCTCTCACTTTTAGTTTTTCTTTTTATATTATATTAGTTATTTTTCTTCTTTTTTCTTTTAAAGATTAATTTAATAAGAAATAAATAGTTGTAATTAATTTATTTTGTTACATTATTTAATGTTGAAAGTTTTTAAATCACGGATCAAATAAGCCTAGAGGGGGGGTGAATAGGTTATTTTCAATTTTTAACAAATATTAAATATGTAATCTAATCACAACGGCCAGACATGCAATCGCGTGTGAAGATAAAATGCGGAATAAAAATAACACACGATATTTTTAGGTGGAAACAACCTAGGCCACAACAATGACCTAAGAGGAAAACCACCGGTCCACCGGACCACCTAACTATCCACTATGAAAATCAATGTTCAATTACAACCATAGAGTCCAGAACTACCCGTCGCAGATAGATCCCCCTTTCTGTAATTTACTTACGAGCCGTCGCTCCTTTCACAGCCTCCAATAGTTAGATGTCTGGATCCGGACCAACGTTCCGATCTACTTGAGTCACACAAGATCAATCGAACCCGTCACCTTCGGTAATTTTGAGTCACACGAAATACAGAACCCGTCACCTAAAACGTTAGCACAATAACACAAGTGCAAAGTGTGTCCTAGAGCGGATTCAAACAATGAACAATCCTAACTAGCAGATTCAACAGCATGCGATGTAAAAACTAAATCAACTAGCAAAATCTAGAACAATCATATAAAGCTCAATATCATGAAAAGTAATTAGGCATATGAATTATTCAAACATAACCACAAAATATGTTTGAACAATTAAAAGATGAAAACGCCTAAAAATGATAGATGAAGAGAAGAAGTTAAAAGCACAATTCAGATGTAGAAAATATTAGTTCTATGTGTGTTCGTAATTATGCACAAACAAGCATCACTTATATAGAGTCTAATTTAACTTGAAAGAGGATTTGCAATGGACTAAAACTCTACTCAAATCAGGATTTAGTTCTCACAAGAATTCTATTCATACAAGGATTTCACTCTCACAACAATTCTACTCATATAAGAATTTTGCTTTCACAAGAATTCTACTCATACAATGATTCCAACTTTCACAACAATTCTACTCATACAATGATTCTAACTTTCACAACAATTCTACTCATACAATGATTCTAACTTTCACAACAATTCTACTCATATAAGGATTTTGCATTCAATATTAAATGAGTCAAATTGGTAAAAGTAACATATGGGTCAAATTAAAAAGGAGTTCTAGTAGAAGTGAAAAACTGTCTCGATCGATCTAACGACTGGTTCGATCGATCGATCCAATGCTCAATCGATCGACCAGATTGATCGATCGATCTAGCTCAACCCGAGAGCACCTAGATCGATGTCGTTCCACACTCGATCGATCGATAACTCGATCAATCGAACTATACACTCGATCGATCGACCAACATGTGCACAATTTATTTTTCGTTACGATCCATACTAAGTGTAGTGCACAAATGTGTGAAGATGTATGCATGATAGAATATTTTACCTGTCATATTGGCATTGCAAGCTTGGTGACTCCATCATCATGTATCGTCTGATTAAACGGTGAACTCTTACTCTAGATTACAATCAAACATTTTGTCCACGAAAATTGCCAATACAAAATAAACCTTACAAATGTTAATGTTTTTATCATTTAAATCTACCTATATCTTTAAACAAAAAAAAAAATACTCATATATAATTCCAAATAGTATTATGAGGTTTTTATCTTTAAACCCTTTAAGTATTAGCATTTACAATAAAACTTCAAATGTTTTTTTAACCTGTTTTATGTTATTCTATTTTCAACTAACTCATTGTCATGAAAATTATTTATTATATTATAGTCAAAGTTGTATTCTTTTGTAATATTTTAAGTTAATTAAACTCTTCATTTTTTAATAAATATCTATATCTAATAATATGTATCAAAAATATATTAGTAGTTTGAGTCAATTTCTTTGTGTTTGGTTTATCTTTGAACTTACTTTTATTAGCTTAAAATTCAATTTAAACTAAAATTAAATTAATTTAAAATAAATTAATTCAAATTAATTTAAATTAATTATCACCCCTACTTTAACCTCCTACTTGTTATAATTTTGTAATCTTATCATATATTTGTGCACCTATTTAATACAAAATATATATTAAACTTGAGTTTTAAGTTGTTGTAAAACAAATTCTAATTCAATAAAATTAATATTAAAAAATGACGCACATATATGTAATTAGATTAATTATTTAAAAAAGCACAACAAATTAAATTGCCTTATATTTTTATAATAATACATCAAAATTTAAAATATGGCAAAATAATAAGAAAAAAAATTGTGTATAAACTTTAATTTTAATATATATATTATTTATTTTAAAGTGTTGAAAATTATATTATAGTTAGCCCGATTTCATCCTTGGAAAGATAAGTGTAAAAATATAGCTAGGACAGAAGAATCTGAATTTATTTATTTCTTAAAATGTATCCATTTTTCTATATTATACTACGCTATGTAGTATAAAAAAAAGAGTAAAGGACATCAAAAGTCACGTAGCTTATATAAATAAAGCGCATAAATTTCATAACCATTTTAGTTGATAGATTCTATCTTGAACTATTTATATAAACAAATTTGTAAGATTTTATCTGGTTATTTAACAACATTTCAATAATCTAAATAAAATTATTATAATAAAAATATATAATAATATAACTATAAATATGTGGTAAAAAAATGGAAAGATTTTGCTAGAAAATGTATGCATAATAACACTCGAATAATATATGGTATGGTGCGTAATACTATTCCCACGAGTTGAATTGTTATTGATTAATAAAACTAGTATTATTCGACTGTTATTATGCATACATTTTCTAGCAAAATCTTTAAAAAACATTGCCACATATTTATACTTATATTTGTACTATATTGTTAGACAATTGAGCAAAATGTTGACAGAAAAAAATTGTGATTTTGACAAAAGTATATTGGCAAATTTTCACATCAAATTGAATTCTCCATCAACAATAATAATTTTTTGTTTTGTTTTTATCTCTGAACTAACACTGCCAAGGGTAAAGAATGACTGACTACTAAGAGTAAAAAGATATAGAACAACTTTCACCAATCTATAGTTATTGGTTTCCAGAAGAATTATTCATCAAATTCAATGATTATATTCATTATTGTAACCATATTCTAGCAAACATGAAAGTTCCAATGCATACTTGTACATCGTACCAAGAACAGAATGAATATGCCTCGTATTCTTGATCCTTATCTCATAGTTTCCCTTCCCATGCACAATCCAAGAAATCTATCAATCAAATCCATGTGACTAACTGGAGTAGTCTGTTTGTTTAACTCTGATTTAGCACGTAACAGCCAGCAGCTCTGTCATTAATCTAGACTAACATCGCCCCATCGTACCTTGTATCTTGCTGCAAGGTAATGAGCCCCAACAGGTCCTCGGCTACCGTAAGGATAGTACTCGGGAATTATCCTCTTCTCTTCTAGCTCTTTCAATAATGGGGTGAATAGTGCCCAAGCAGCATTCAGTTCATCACTTCGGATAAACAACCTCCTTTCCCCTTCAATTGCATCCAGTAAAAGTCTCTCGTATGCATCCGGAATCTCCTTGGAGTACCTAGATAAAAAATGCCAGAGATTAACCGAGTACGAATTACCATCACTATTCTCTAATAACTTTGACCCTGCTATATATCATTCAGTCACCAAAGTACATAAACGTGGGGATGAGAAATCATGAAACTCCCAAGGACTTGCACTTTACTTCATTTCCATGCCATATATGAAGACACTCAAAATATGTGTTGCTGCATTGTTAAAATTAAGATTGCTACAAATGACAATCATAGATACCTTACTATTTACAGGCCAGAATAAGAAAAACCCGATTATTTAACTGACCATTTTGCATCTTTTCCATCCCATAAACAAATAAGAGTTCAAATTTTACCTAGCAGCATAGTGCAGATTGAGATTACTACGATCTAATCTCATTCCAAGACCAGGAACCTTGTTATTGATCTTCAAATAAATAGCTTCATCAGGTTGTACTCGGATAACAAGCTCATTTGTGGCTTTATCGAGATCAGTTCCAAAATTTCGGTTATATAAATTGCCAGGAACATGCCTGAACTGCACCCTTATCTCAGCACTGAAAAAAAATGCAAATAAAAAGATTTAATCAGCGTTGAGATGAATCAAAACTCCTAATCAAGTAAATAGGAAAAAAATGTTAGGATCTATTTATCAATTTGAAGACCTCTTAGTATGTAAAGCTTTTCCAGCCTTAATCAGAAAAGGCACTCCATCCCATCTTGCATTATCTATGAAGAGGGCAGCTGCTGCAAATGTTGGAGTTAAGCTGTCTTTAGGTACAGTCTTGTCGTCTATATAGGCTGGATAAGTAACACCTCCTTTTGTGTGGCTTTTATATTGTCCTATCACCATGTTTTCCAGTTGCAGAGGTCTCATCGAACGTAAAACTTTCACCTGGATCAAGCATATCAATGCGATGACAGTACGTAGAAAAATCCCCTAAATGTTTATCTTCAAATATCTAGGTGCAATTATTTAGGGAAAAACCTTCTCATTTCTGATATCTTCTGCATCCAAGCTGACAGGAGTTTCCATAGCAAAGAGGGCTAGTATTTGAAGCAGGTGATTCTGCATTATGTCTCTTATTATTCCGTAATGATCAAAGTACCTAGACACAGACACATGCAAGCGAGAAACTACATCACAAGTTCTCATAAAAGAGTTAAAAGTTCATGCATACTTGAGAAAAGAAACATACCCTCCACGACCTTCAGTGCCAAAATCTTCAGAGAAAATTATTTGTACGTTTCTAATATACTGCCTTGTCCATAACGGCTCAAAGATAAGATTTGAGAAGCGGAGAACAGACAGATTTTCCACCAGCTCCTTTCCCAAGTAATGATCTATTCTGTAAAATTCAATTAGTGAGAAAAAAAAAAAAGACCACCTAATCAGCTCATAGTACATATCTGTTGATAACAACAACAGATTATGAGAAAAGTGAACCTGAATATTTGATCCTCTTCTAAGTACTGCTTAAGGCCTTTAGTCAAAGCAGCAGATGATTCAGAATCTCGTCCAAAGGGTTTCTCAACAATAACCCTGGTCCAACCATTACAAGAGGAAGCTGATGAGCTTGCACATTTAACAGCATCTATAAATATGTTTGGAGGAATAGACAGATAGAAGAGGCGATTTGAAACCCTCCCAGCCTACAAGGTTTCATTGTTAAACAAAATGGGTTCATGTCAGGTGGTTAAAGAAAAAAAATAAACATGAAACATGAAACAAAACACATCATCATTTTTAAAATAACGAACTCATCAAGAGCGAAAACAAAGCAGAGTGAACTACTCTAAAAAAAAATTAAAATATTTACTGCAACATATAACTAGAGATTATAGCTTCAAAATAGCCCACATAAAAGTTCATTCACACAACATGAATTGTGAATATTAATAAATCATGTACGTAGAGTTCCAATCAACCAACACATGATGCACATAATTTAATGTCTTTTAAGAAATTCCCTACATTATAGCCCATAACTAAATCACATCCCCTAAAGTTCGGCCAATAAGTGATACATCTTAAAGGCTACCATATGACTATTTGATGGATTACAAATAAAGAAATAAGGATAAAGTTTTTAAAAAAACCAGATAACGAATACAAATGGTACATCCTAATTCTGTTGAACGTTCACTTCTGGGCAAGAACCGTATTTATGATTTAACTATTTAAGAATACATCTGTTAATTCAAATTCTGATTCACTCTTAACTCGAAGGAACAAACATCGTGAGCATTTGAAATAGCTACGACAAGCATAAAACATGAAACATATATCTAATATTTAATTTCTATTTCTACGCCAACTGAACAAAATATTACCTCATGGTCCTTTAGCTTCCGGTCTAGCTCAGCGAAGTTTCCTGGTGAATCATACTGACCCGAATGATAGAAACATCTTTTGAGAAATTCTTCCATCTTTTCATCACAATTTTCCCTAGAGATCCCAATTAAAGACTATTTCATCTTCCAAGCAACATAGCAAAAGCAGACATAAATCATACCATAGAGTGGTTGGCTGGTTGCATGAGAAGAAAAAAAGTTCACCCGAATCATACCTCTTATCAATTCTACAGGTAAGAGTCCTGCTAACCATGTTTCTAAGCTCTCCATCAGACATCTTACTTCGAGCATACCCATATACCGTAAAATGCTGAAATCATGCATTAAACATGACTTTTAGTATTGATATTTAACAGAACCAATAATGAAGTTCAAAAAATAACCATAAAAATACAAACCTTGGGGAGGCAACCCTCATAATAGAGGGCAAAAAGTGCAGGAAATATCTTTTTTTTGGCAAGGTCCCCAGACGCTCCAACAACAGTAATACTAACAGTGGATTCATTTTTATTGTCATCAAAACCAGCTGCATCTCTACATTCATCTGAAGAGGTAACTGATAATACCCCATTATTCAAAGGATTTTCATTACCAATGGGATTAATAATACCATTCTCAACAGGGGTCACTGATGTAGCCACTGCACCTACACCAAATAACATCGAAGTAAGACTAATGACCCAATCTAGAGGAGAAGGTTTCGATTAAACTGAACTAACCATGTTTTTGCCTTCTTTACAAATACCATAAGTTAAAAAGAAACAATAAAACCAGCTCAACTCAATTTTCAATCATACAGGAAACACAAGTCATCAACCCAAGTTCTTCCCACTTTTTTATTATTTATTTTGCCAAAAAAATTTATTTTTTCTAAAATAACAATAAGTTTCCGCTTCCTGGATCACCAAATTGTTGAGGAAAAAACTATTGCAAGAACTTCGAGTTCTACTGTCTTAATCCATGTTAGACAGAATTTAATTTAATAATTCATCAAGAGAAAAAACAGTTTTGTATACCCAATTTGACATTTGAATGAATGAAAATAAATTAAAAAACAAAAAAACTCATCAACCCATTAATCCAATGAAGATAGATAAAATAGAAAGGATAAAGAAGCAAAGCTAACCATCCAATTGCATGCGGGCTGCGTTGAGATGCGACACCGTTTGCGATTGAAGAGAAAAATTGGCAGCCAGAAAATGTTTGGAAGTCGAATGGACAGAAATGCTTTGAATCTGGGAATAACATGGAGAAAAAGAAGAATATGACGGTAATAACGTTGACTGAGTACGGCAATACTGAGCTGAAGAAAGGTTTGCCATTTAAGTCTCCCTTGTAATTGTTTGTTTCGGAGGGCAAAGAAGGAGAAGAGAAAGTAGATAGTAATTCCTTTAAAGAAACTTCGGAGACATCGAAGGCCCTTGAGAACTCCGAAAGGCTGGTTTTGTTTGTTTTGTGTTGAAGAGGCACTGCTTGGCAAAGTATAGGCCAATTAATCGCGAAGCGACTAGGACAACTACGCTTTTGTTTCCCTCTGTTTCCTATATTTCCTTCTCCTTTTTACCTATTTCGACGAAAATGACTTTTTTCGTAAAATCCCAACACTACGTCATTTTATTCCATTATTTAAAATTTTTTTTTTTTCACCCATTTTAATTAATTTATATAATATTTAAATAAAAATTTTATAATATAATCAAATTAAATTAATTATATATTTTTATTAAAATAATTAATATTTAAAATAATTTTTTATTATAAAATTTATGTAAATTAATATTTAATTTATTTTTATATTTTTACTATATTTTTAAAAATAAAAAAATATTTTTAATTTAAAATAAAAAAAAATTAAAATATATAATTTTATAATTGAAAATTTAGAAAGACTAAGTTAATTATTCAATACAGTTTAGATTTATAATTTTTAGTCGTACAAAATTTCTACATAATTTTACTATTTTTATATTGTACGATATAATCTGATTTTATAGTCAAATGCTTAAATGCATGTATATAAATTATACAATCAACATGTTTAATTCAGTGTAATAAATATTTCAGTAATAATCTACTAAAATGTCCCCATCTCAATTTGACTTTATATTAATATTAAAAAAAGGTGTAGAACTTTAATATTATTTATAACAGTTGTCTCTTTCTTCTCTTTTCTTTTCGTTTTTGTCAAGAATAAAATCTCACCGGATAAGCTGCAGTTTGTACTATCCCGTTAACATGATAAAATAGTTTAAACTAGAAGAAATAGTGCACATATAAGTTCCAAGTAGTAGTAAGAATACTATACATAAGAGAAAGGTAATAGCAGTAGGTCCAATATCCAAATCGTGATGAAACAAATTATAATACTATTGAGGTGCTGCAAAACTAGCTGCTGTTGGTTTCTACCGGTTGAATGTAGATGTTAGGAGCTAGGAATTGAATAAGTGAAAAGTTGGAGGAGGCACTCAAATCTCCTTGTAATGTGCTGGTTAATATTTGTATTTCAGTGATATTAACTTCTCACAATGTGGTTGGCTAGTTATAAAAGGAGGGAGTTGTTGGACAGAAGAATCTATATTTAGGGGAGGGAGTGAGAATTTAAACGTATATCTTCTTATTCAAGATAGGGAGTGAGAATTTAAACGTATACCTTCTTGTTCAAGATAGTGGACTCAAATCATCATTTCAAGGAATAACTAGATTCAAATTATTTTTGAAATAAGTGGAAAAACTTGTTTTAGTAAGGTTAGGAAGTATGGATTGTGTTTTACCCTACCTCTTTGCTAAGTGGAACAAGTGCTTTGGGCATCAGTAAGTTTAGACAAGATTCTGGTTGGTTGACATTCTTGGTAGGATTTTCCAATTTCAAGCTTGATTCATTTACAAAACGAGGCATTTGTTTATTTACATTTTTTCGTAACATATTACATACATATTTAAAATTACATGTAATATATTACATATTTTCTGTAATTGTATATAACATGTTATATATCCCTCTGAAGAGATTGTTGATATAATCGTTGTAGCTCTAGTAAAATCATAGGCAAATTTATTGGAACTTCGGTAAAATTATAAGCGAGCCACAAGAGCTCCAATGAGGCTAAAGTGTTTATAAATGAAAGATAAAGGATATTTTGACAAAACGCCTGTTGTATATGAAACTGTGAGATTTGAGAGTTAAATTACAAGTTTGAAAAAATTATAATATTTGTCTAAAACAAGTCAAACACTGAAATACTCAAGATGCAGTAGGAATATAAATTTGGCATGATCCGACCTAATTTGATTTGACTTGAAGTCCAATTAAGTTTGAGTATGTTTGATTTGGCCATATCTAAATAATTTTACGGCCAAAATTAAAGCCAAATATTTATATTATAAATCCAGCTTAAACACACTCAAAATATAAGTTTAAATTTTACAAAACACACACGCGCGCGCGCATATATATATATATATATATATATATATATATATATATATTTAATATATTATTATTTTATAATTTATTGCATCATTAAAACTCAAAAAACTTAAATCAATTCAAAATTTTAAAAAATCAAGCCTAAATATGCTCAAATATTTTAAAACTAAATTTTAAATATGCAGTTAATTTAAAAAATTTAATTCAATCTAACTCAAAAATATACATAATCTAATAATATATATATATCCCGAATCCAACCCATATTTAAAATTTATTAACCCAACCTACGAAAATTTATATCGCTAACAAAGTTTGGGTATGTTATTTTATGTCATTTTTTTAAAAATAAATTGGGAACTATTAATTATAAAATTGTAATGAATCACAACATACATGATACAATACAATAATTTCTAACCTATTGTGACCAAGAAAAAAAATTCAAGCCTGTATCGAAGACTTTCTTTATCTTCTTTCCACCGTCCACTCAGAAGATATTAACTTTAAGCAAGTTGATTTTTATAAATGCAATTTGCAACATTAAAAAAAAAAAAAAAAAAAAAAAAACCAATGAATAAATAAATAAATAATAACATATGAGATGTTCAAAGTTTTCGGCATAAAATGTAACAACAAATTTTTCCCAAAGGATGAACCTTTTCGGGTACAACCTTACACCAGACTGGGGAGGCTACAAACGATGCAACAACTTTAATATTTCAATATTAAAAAAAAAAAAAAACCAAATAGATCAGTTTGAGCTTTGAGGCAAGGGTATTGTTTACAAGAGGGGGGGAATAAGATTGCCTATGTCAATAACAAGGTCAAGCTTTCCCTCTAGCAATGACTAAATACTCATATGTTCACAAAAACTATCCAATAGGAGAGTTCTTTCAGGGCATGCCTTACTGAACAGACTCTTCAAGTCTTCTGTTCTCAGCTTCGCACGGAATTTAACTCCACAGAACTCCGGGACTTGCTGATACACAAAACTAATGTAAGCACTTAACAAGAAAAATGAGAAAAGAGCATATACCATCAATTGTAAAATTAAAATGGAAGATGAATGTTTAACCTTAGTCAACCATAACCAGTAACAAGCACAGTACGTGGCTTGTGCCTGATAATCTTCAAATTGAATGTCTGGAATAGTCGAGCAGGAGCTGAGAAGATGGAACTCGTTATCCACAAATATACCCAACTCTTCATCAATGCTAGTTCCATTGTTATCATTTGAGAAATGTTTTATCCAAATTAGAGAAAGGAAACGGCGATGAAGCCACAAAGCCTGCATTCAAGAAATACTAGAATGAAACCTGCAAAGTTTGGAAGGAGAAATGAAATTAAAATTTAAACTGTATTCCCTCTTGGACAGGCTCCAGTTGTATACCGCAAATAAAGAAATCATACAAGATAAGTGTATCAGCAATGCATTTATGCAAGATGAACCATATTTGGCAATGACTTTCGGTGTAGGCAAGCTGTGCTTCGAAAGCACTATTATGATACAATCAGGTGAAAATTGCAGCCTTTGCCAACTATGTAAATTGTTTATGCATTAGTAAATAATAGAAGTAACAAGTGTATTCCATTATATCATACCATAGATGTATCCCCAACATCAAAGCACAATAAATCTGCAAATACAGTTCAACTGTAAATAAATAGGAATTTTAGGTTTATTTCTTCCCTGAATCTGCAACATTACCGGACAGAATTGCACCATTGTAAGGCTAATTTCTTCTCGTATAAAACAAATATTTAAATAGGTCATCGAAGCGAAATTCAGTGCTCACCCCTCTCTATAAGAGGTGGTGTGCCGTACTGGGTACAAAATTTGAGTTACCCCAAGTCCCTCAAATTGAGGCTGTTTTAAAGTGGGTGCTTAGAAATCCCTTCCCCCAATCCCTTGGCATTAATATAGACCTTCACTGTAGAGTCCAAATAATGGAAAATTTTATTACATTACTGTCTACCTATGTACAACTGAAACAAGGCAAACAAAAGCCTAATAGAACAAAGAAAATGTCAGAAAAGCCTTGTACCTCTCTTCCTATATAACGCTTTATTAGTACTTCATCCCAATCAAGTTCTTCCTGTTGTAGGTTGAAATTGTCAATAAGTTAAAGAAATGAAACTTCAAAATAGAACTAGAACATTAATGACAGTTATGTTGCGAAAATGTTACATGATAGTAGGACTGATAAACATATATAAAATACAGAAGCGCTAACCTTCCACAGCTGATGAATTTCAACAGAATATTTAGAAGACATATTTTCTTTTTCAGGGCTTGCGTCCTCTAAAATCCTAAGCAATAGTAGCTGCAAATAAAACAACAAGGACTATGAAGTGAATTGATAATCAGAACAAAATGTGAGCAACTTTTCCTTCTTCCCTTTTTTCTCGCTAAAATCCCTGAGCCAGGGATGGTCTATCAATTCAATTGATAAGGTTTCTTAAACTTCCTATTAGTTGTCAATTAAGGAGAGTTGAACAAGTTGTTAAGTTGCTAACATAAAAAGTAATATGAAAAATACATACTTTGAATATTTGAGTTTTTACTCTAAATATCACACACACAATTGACATTACCTTGGATAGATTGCCAATTTTACCCTAAAAGTTACATGTGCATGTGCAGAGCACTGAAGTTTAAAAAAAGCATTAACATTGCCATAAAGTATGGATAAGCCCCAAAATAGCACGTATATATTGTACATAATCGAATTAGCTTAAAAATAGATATATACTATATACATAAATGAGTGTGTTACATGTGCATGCTACGTAAAACTGATACACTATTTATGAGCAAATTTGGTTATGTACAACCTATACATGTTTTTTAAGGCCCTGACACGAAAGTATAAGTGGCATCACCTACTAAAGGATGAAAATGCTATGTTTTCCAAATTCAAAAGCATACATCTCTAAATTGCTAAACCTCACCTACTAAAGGATGAAAATGCTATGTTTTCCAAATTCAAAAGCATACATCTCTAAATTGCTAAACCTCAGTGTGAATGATATTTCTTCCTTCTCCTCCTAACAGAGTCTTCTTTATTTTTATTTATTTGGTAATTTTTTGGGGAGAGAGTAGAGGGGCAGTGAAAGGAAAGAAGGTTCTTATAGAATGAACTCACTTGACGATAATGGAAACCACTATAATCAGCAACATGCAAGCCAGCCCAGTGTTTTAATTTCTTCAGTTCACATAGCACCTGATTCATGCAGCACATATTTATAACCATATAATTAAAAAAAAATACATAAGAGAACACCAGATGTATATATCTTGATAGAAATTTCACTGTTGTTATAGTTGTTGACAGTTTGAATATGAAAATTAGACCTTATCAAAGATAAGGAAAAACGTAAGTTAAAAAATTATGCCTCTAATTAAATTCCACTCTTAAGGAACTGCAACTGCACGAATAATATCCAATACTATTTAAGAACACTCCTAAGATGAGAAACTTTGTGAACTTTGTGAACTGCAACTGCATGAATAATATCCAATACTATTTAAGAACACTCCTAAGATGAGAAACTTTGTAAACTAGAGTGGTTTTCTTCCTAGCCCAAAAGGAAATGAAGGAGAAAAATCTGACCTGTACCGTTGACATGTAGCGTACCAACCAGCAACGATGATTCCATGCGCGGTAATTCATTTTTGAGCGCTGTGAAGAAAAGAGGAACAAATAAATAAAAACGACCCCCATAAAATAAAGGCTAAAGATAAACCAAAAGCATTAAACACCCCACCATTGCCATTTTATATGAACTATTATTATCATATTTCTTACAAAATACAGAATTCCTAAATGAGTCTTCAACTTCTACAGTAAAGAACCCTGCATTTGATGAGTTTCAAAGGCAAATAAAAGCGACATTTTACAATATTAGTGACATACCATGTAAATCATCATATGAATTTTAGATGGTATTGTTGTTGAGTGCAAACAAGCTGCAAAATTACATAAACTTGATCCTGATCAGATCTTACTTTCAAGGTTGTTTTTTTTTTATTGAATCTTACTTTCAAGGTTATGTCATCAGTTATTATGCTTTTATTTATAAGACTAACCAACATATTTATACCACTCATCATGATTTACAAGTATGAAGTTTTTGATCTGAGATTAAACCTCAGCTATTTTCTGAACAAGCTCAGATTCTTTTCCCACAATTTCTTGCAGAGTCGAACATTTTCCAGAGACCAACTTGATCACCCATCGCCTGCAAGTCATCAATATGTTCTTAATGTTTGTGTTTAAGGCCACTGAAAGAAAATAAGATACATATGAAAATTAGAAACAATATCTAGGGACATGATCTCATATATCATCCAAGTCCAATAAATGCAGCTAATAGACAAATAGAGAATTCTTGTGACAGTTTACTTCAGTCTGCAATATTTAAGATGGTGACTGTGAAGAGCTAAAGCACCAAAGTTCTACATCTTCGGCTTAAACGCATTATTTAAAGTTATATAATAAAATATGTTACCTATGGTTCCATGCATGCTCACATTTTGGGGAATATGAAAGAACAAGAGCAGACAACTGAAGTTCATCCATGTACTTGTGGAGAAGATGCTTCTTTGAGACAACTTGCTTCCTGCACAGGTGTAAACCAGAATATAGTAGGTTTCATAATCGTGATAAGGTTGGAGGAAGTTTCTATAAATTATAGACCATAGAACAGATACCAACATTAACTTCCAAGTCTCCAAGTCCTGAAAGAGCATTTATCAATCATGGGACAAAGAAAAAAATAACAGACAGAAAACCGTTACAACCAAACCAGCTTCTAGAAAACTATTGCTGTACATACATGTAAAGATTAATTTCAAGTTTTTTTGTCATCAGAAGAAGTAAAATTGAATTTAATAAAAGAGAATAGCGTAGCCCAAAACCAAGCATAAAAATGGAGAAAACCTGGAATGCCATGCAGTGCCGAAATCACAGCTTATCAATATTAAAGCCCTGCTATGCTTCAGGACATCACTTTCAACACTATCATTGGATGATAAGGTACAAGGAGAATTCTCAACCCCAAATTCATCAGATGGGTTGCTGAGTGCCTTGTACTGTCTAATTGCATCCATTAAGGCACATTTAGTCGCCTCGTACAGTGGAAGAAGAATGGCCGATGAAATACCCAATTTATGATCTCTATTCCAGAAGTTTCTAATACCATGGTTGTTAGACGTATAAACATCAGATTCTGCTGACTGCTGCAAACTACTGCTTGATGATGGAATGTAATAACTTGCCTCTTCAATCAGCGTAGCAAATTGGGATGGATGAATAAAACCCACTTCATCACTGAACTCAAGGCACAAGAAATAGTGCAGTAGACCTTAGAGTACGAAATATTCAAAAACACTTCAAAAGAACAACCTGTAAGAAAAATCTAAGTTACACTAAACTCTCTATGTGACTACCATACCAGCCCAAATACGAAGGCAGAGAAAGGCCATTTTATTGTCATAATACTAGTAACTACCCCAGGAATTCACTTGTTCAATGTAAAACTAAACACTGCCTCCTGACAAAACGAGGATGCAAATCCTTAGATAAGCAAAAGAACTAGTCACGATCCAGATGAAATAAAAAATTAAAATTTAAACTCTTTTGCAGGATGGTTCCTCATCAAACGACATAATTAGCAACCGTTATGAGCTCTTATGGAAATTTTAACGAACATTACGTGGGCACGCAAATATCTGTTCAAACATTAAACCGAACTTCCATACTAAAAAAACAAAATTTGCACTGCATACAAACATACATATACATGTATAATACGCATACATATGTAAAACTTACATGAGAGGATCAGATTCTAAGATGCCTTCGAATTGATTCAAAAGACTGACAGTTTCCTCTTCAGAATATGAAGTTTGTTCATTCATAGTAAATTGCAAACTCAAAGTGCGTTATGGAATCAAATTTTCATGAGCTAATTGTTTACTTGCCGATAAACTGCGAGAAGTTTTGAGAAAAAGGCTGTTTTTCGATAATATAAGTGAAAATAAAGATCGAACGGCCTATATACTGCCTAACCTGTCTCGAGTGTTGAAGCCAGCAAAATCAATCTCACGGTAGGCAAAAATCGAGCAGGCTTGTTTGGCTTTATTAATCTTTCTATGCGGCTGCGAAGTTCAGTCACTGCCACCTGACTGAGAGCTGAGAAGGTTATTTTGATCCCGAGGTCTGATCTGACAAGGTCAAGGCGTATGTTGAAGCAACGGGTAAGGAAGTTTAGTTTATGGATCAGTTTTGGAAAGATATATTTTTCTTGAAAAAAGTGCAATTTAATGTAATTTATGATTAGGAACTTTTATTACCGTTATTTATCATAATTAAGTATTTTTTAGACCAAAGAGTGCACGTTAGTCGTGATTGCCGAATGCAGCACATGGGTGTAGCTTTTTTCTTGCAACAATTTATTCCAGAAACTTTAAAATAGTGGTATCATAAGTCTAAATACTTCAAATTATATTACAATAATTTAAATTCGTCTACCAATTTAAATTTTTTTCCTATAAAATTTTTGGTTGAATGAACATAAATCTGATTTTAATGTTGTTTGTATTAGGATGCATGATTTTTCTTTGAAACAGTTAATTGGTGCACCTATTTTGTTAATTTTTACTTTTCAAAAATTACAATTATTCCACTCCATTTAATTTTATCCAAAGTTACATGAAAAATATTGCAAATAAAATATATATATTTAACGTTAAAAAACATTTATATAATTAATTTTTATTTTTTATAAATTTTAGCCGAAGTTACGGTCCCATGTAGCCACTAGCCACTAGCCACCAACAAGTTCTGCCCTGCTTGCAATGCACCTAGTTATGATATTGACTAGTTTTGATATATGAGTGGAGCTGCACAGTTTTTGTGTTCTTTATTTGTTTCAAAATAATAGCTTAATTGGACAAACACAATATAAGCAAAAAGTGTCATGATCATACTAATTCGTTCAAGGTGTACAAAGCCAACGTACTACATTAAGATTAAAAAAAATACTCTATTATCGAAAGTTCTAGCTGAACTATCAACTATAACAATATGCACATACAGGTAGCTACACCCATTGATTGCTCTCTTTAAAACTAAAAAAAAAATGGTGCTTAGTGATCTGATCTAACCTATATAGCCTCAATTTTCAGCAACACAAGGTGTTAAAGAGATCAAGGAAGCTATGTTCAGTACATGGGATTGTGATGCCACCCATTGGGTGATCATAAACAAACTCATCTGCAGCTTTGCTCAACAAATCCTGGAATGCAGGATCATTCAAATATGATATTGGAACCACAAATCTCTTTTCATGGCTAATTTCTCCAACGTACACTGCAAAATAGCCTTTTGGTACATCTCGTCCTGCAACCCTTGAATTTTGCTTGCGACAAATAACACTTGGCAATCGAAAACCCATTTTTCTAAATAGCTAGAGAGTTGTATGATCTCGGAGGATGAAAATCAGGTAAGTGTTTAAATGTATAGCTTAGACTTGCTTTGCAATTGCATAATAACTTAATAACAAGTGTCTATATAGATGAAAGGGTAAGTGGGAAAGTCCTTTCTTATTTGAAGCAATTGTGATTAAGACTTGGTGACAAATAAGGGTGGCTTGGTCAGAGACATGACCTTGTGAAGTATCACATGGATTTGCTTCCCAACTCATAATGAAGAGTCCCATATGTTTGTGGTCAAACAAGTTATTATCACATAGAAACATATTGGCCTACCTTTTTCAGATAAGAACCTATAAAAAATCCAATAAAGATTTAGTCCCAACAAATTCTCATTCAAAATTATGAGTTTTAGATTATCGACATCAAAATATAAATAATGGTGATATGTGTATTTCTAACTGGACCTTATCTTAAAATTCTAAACTATTTTCCTTTTTGGTATTATCCTTTTGAAAATGTGAATGAAGTCTTGAATTCCAAGTTTGAAGCTATAACATTTCTAGAGAAAAAATTGAATATACATGAAAAGTTATTGACATGTCACAGTTCTCAACTAATTCTACTGCTTAGGTCAGTGAGACATATGTTTACACTTGTCCAAAATAAAAATAAAAACTTGAGATTGGTAAAATTTGTTTCTCATATGAATTTACTTTTGGTTTCAAACTCATTCATGCGCTTAGTTTCTTGAATTAAGTCATTAAATTATTAATGCCTTCGCTTCTATGAAGCTTCTTATTAATAATGTCTTGTACAACCATGAATTAGTGCCTTTTGAGATGAACCAATCAATTATTGCAGTGTAAAACCGAAGTGATCTGGTCACTAGCTATATAGTTGGTTTCATCTAAGCACTTATATAGTTTAAGCTCAAACTTTTGCACCAGTTGTTACCTAGCTATTAGCTAATTATATCAAGATGAACTTTCCAAGCAGCGTTAGTGAATAGACATAACAGGATTGACATAGGTGGTAATTAAGAGAGTTGGCAAGAAAAACACAAGTTAAATCGGAGATCAAGCATTTTCTACATCAATATATATTAATAGGCCTTTAAACGTTTCAACGTGCTTAGTTGATAAAGGATCAAATTTTAACCGATTAGTATTTTTTATATTTTTTTCTGGAACTAGTGTTTGTGCTTCTGTAGATATATTTTATTTAACATATAACATTAACATACTGAAAATGAGCCATGATCATATAACATTTGAATGTTGATGGACCAATGGTGGTTAGAGTTGCCAAATGAATTGGTTTGACTTACATTGCTTAGGTTAACCCTTGAGATGAGTTGTAGCATAGCTTAACTTAACCCGTTTAAATTTTATAGATAAGTTCATATCACTTTTAAATGAATCGAGCTGACATACTTACATTTTTGAATATATATATATATATATATATATTATTTTTTTTAAAGACAAAAATATTAATACAAATATTATATTTTTTTATTATAATTTTGAAAAACGAGAAAATGAATCTAAATATTATGTTTTATTTTTTTTCCTATAACAATATTATGATATTATCCTTTGACAAAGTCATTTCGTTAAGAGCTGCTCATGTTAGGTGAGATAGTGTATGACTTTTTTTTTTTTGGCTCATTGGATGAATATTAAATGAACCGATATGAGTAACTCATTTGAGACCACCAACGACTGAAAATCGAATACTAGAGTAGAGAGGACAAAAGTGAACACAACCCAAGATAAATGAAATTGCTTCATGAATAAACTTTCATATGAACCAAAATAAGATAAAGGCCTAAACGTTGAATTACATATATTGCCAATCAAGTGAATGAATTCGTACTTTACGGCATATCTCAGTTCATTTTATAAATTACACTGGTTTTCTTAGGCAAATCACCAGGTCAAAAGTTTCAATTATATGTTTTTGAACGTCATGATGAACTATTTAATAAGTCCATGTGCTCTATTTTTACAGCCCTCATACTCAGTAGCATATTAAAATACAATAAATGTCCAAGAAGCTAGGCTTTTTTCTCTGCTTTGATATATAGTTGATATTAATTGCCTATCAAACCAAACTATCTGTTTCCTTTTCAAACGGTACTTGGCGCGCTTCACACTGTGACTTGAACTGGGTGGGAAAGTCTTATCCACCACCATACCACAACGTGAACCACGACTCTAACCCCTTTGCATTTTGTAGCACCTTGCGGTTGCACTCACTGATGTACACTTGTGCTTGTATGTTCTCACTTGTCAGATTTTATCCTCAATGATTAACCCTTAGTGGCATTGATGAAGATATCTTCTCTACAAGGAATAGTGAGAGCACCTGTTATGGGATAATCAAATCCGAATTCTTCTTGGACTTGACTCAACAAATTTTGAAATGAAGGTTGGTTAAAGTATGATATTGGAATCACAAACCTCTTCTTTTGGTCTTTTTCTCCAACATAAACTGCACAATAGCCCTTAGGCACATCCACTGCAGGTAAAGAAGACCTTCTAAGAAACTGTTTAGCATTAATAGCACTAGGCAAACGGATTCCCATGGCTTAGAAAAATAGGGGGAAAAAACTTAAGGGATTGAATGAAAAAAAGAAAACTTTGATATTTTGAGGGTTTGAAAACTCTTGTGTAGATCATGAATACAAAACATATGTATTTATATACAATATAAGTTAGTTCAGTTAAGGATGTGAAGTACTCCTTTGATAAGTGGAGTGAGGTGGACATATGGGTCTATAGTGGAAGATGATCTTGTTGTGAATCACAAGGAGTTGTCTTCCAACTCATCAAAGTAGTAAAGATTCTAAAAAAGAGAAACACAATGGCCTACCTCTTTTGTGGAAATTACTCACTTTTGACTAGATGGATTTGCTTTATTGAAAATCTCATCTTATCTGATTAGCTAAAGCACTTTCTGAACCTATGGCTTAGGAATATGCTTTGGTTGGGAAATCTACATTAATTTCTATCATTAGCCACATAACATGAGAAATCAGTATATTCCTCATTGCTATAGATTCTGGCTGAGAAATCAAATGAACCTTATTAAATCATCATAGTCCATGAAACATATTCAGGTTTAAAGTATTGTACCTTTTAGATAATCTATTGGTAAAAATCACAGATCATGCCCGGCTTTTTATCTTATCTTTTTAGCTGATGGGATTTCTCACCAACTTTAAGGGGAAAAGATCTGATGGGAAACCTTTCTTATCTTAAATTATGTTTGTTATTGGGACAATAGTGTTAGAATTAGATATACATTGAAACTATCTAATATGTAATATTACTTGTATCCAAGCAAATGATATGAATATTAGTGTAGATACTTGATACTTCAATTTATTGGAAGTTTACAGAAAATTGAGAAAAATATGTTTGTTTGACATGAGAGAAGTATCAAAAAATTTAGGACACTTGGTGTCCTAAAAAGATCTGTGTAACATAATAACATTGAACCAGTCAAGGTAACATAGCTCTTCTGGATGATCTTAAGAATATAGAAAACCAATCATTTCAAGTTTTAACCGCAAATATTTTCTTCCAACTAGTTCCGGTCATATCAGCAATTTATGAAGAACAAAATATGTCCCCATAAATTTTGCCTAGCAATAATCACTTCTGGCTAGTGTAGTGAAGATATTGATGTAATTCTTTAGAAGTATGTCCTAACTAAGAGGATATGCTTAATCTAAACTTTGAAAAGTGATTTGACTATTAAGGCTGTCCTTAACTAAAGAGAAAAAGCTTTGTGGACAATATTTTAAAGTGGATTAGACAAGTGGATAAATCACAAAGAATGAATTTTTATTTAGAAAATATGTAGTGAAGTATCACATGGTTTTGTCACCCAACTAACAATTTTTTTTGATAGACTTCTTACTTATTGCTTTATGGTAGAAGGCATGTCATCAGATACAAATTGCTCAATTTCAATCTATTATATAAATGTCTACTATTGGTTGTTAACTATGCGAATAGACTAAAAGATTGACCATTTGGACTAAATATTTATATGCAAGAGACTAATCGGAGAATATTCAAACCCAGACCAAAGGTTACCATAATGTGTTTGTTGTCGACACGTTTTAGAAGATGATATATTTGATAATAATTAGTCAGGAGGAGTAGATAATGATGCTAAAAACTCATTACTACTAAAATTAAATTGATGATAGGTTGATGGGAGACAAAGAGTCATTTTAAGCCATTATAGTATCTTTATCTTCTATGATGCTCAAGGCCTCAAAATTTCATTAGACTAAGAGATCAAAGAAAGCTATGTCTCTCTTCAATAAGCATTAATTAATTTGTAAGAACATGTTTGGAGTGCAAAACTAGTGCATCTTCGTTTGAGTATGAAACTTTTAGTCTGAAGCAGACCACTGATTTTGACTTATCAATATGAATTGCTGGGGTTTATGTTGAACCATATATAGATTGACCATTCATTTTTTTTTTCTTTCTTTCTTTCTTTCTAAATAAGTAGGAATTAGACAGAAGCATGTGGATTTGTAGTGCATTGTCCTATTAACTACTGAAAATATTTGTTTCCTTTTGATACATAGGCACCAAATTACCAACTTAAGATAAAAGGAATCATCCTCAAGAGACCTGACATTCTATATTTGGCTCATCCATTATCTTATTTGTTTCACTTTCACCATGCTTATTACTCTACAGTAACTATGAATCGCTTGACTCTGTACTATCACAAGGTCTCTTTTTTATTTATTTTACTTTTTAGTTCAACCATATAGGTTCGAAACTGTGATTTGAAGTGGGAGAAAGGTCCACCAAAACAAAAGGTGAACCACACCATTAGGCCTTACTATACATGGACAGAAAAGGCCTTAAGACAATCTTGGTCTCATGCCTTGTGAAGAGTATGAAGAATTACAATCACTTGTATCTTTCAAGGTGCCTATTTTGGTTGTGAGGTGTTATATTGAATATCGCTCGCAAGAAAACTAAAGGACTAAAATTGTTGTGGAATGCTACATTTCCACTACACAAACTAACAAGAATGAAAACGATTTGGAAAATCTTATAAACAATTTGTCCACATATTAGTTTTCAATTCAATTATGATAATGCAAATTGAACCTTTTAGGGTTTGGTATATAATGAATAAGATATAACATGCTTGCATTGCTTATTTCCAAGTAAATGTAGCACTATGAGTTATACAGATGTCATCAAATCGTTCTGCATCAACTCAGAACCACAAATTATAAAGGTAAAATGAAGGGTCCTGTCTTATTTTCTAAATTATTTATGATCATGAACATCAGATCAGAGCTATTCTCCAATATTCAAAATAGTATCACTATTACATGACTTATTTCAACAAAACAATAATGAAATATTCTTCCAGCTGGATTCAATCTTCATATACTCCCCAAATCACGACCCTTTAATCTCCTCCATAATTTTTTTATGGTAAAGTAACAATAGATTAATTAAACTGCTGATAAGTGCCTCATGACCAAGACTCAAAAAAGGACCCATTAAATTCTCTGTCTTTAATAAACAGAGGACTTTGTAGTAAAAACCATGTTTTGGATAATTTTTGGGACTATTGTTGGGTATGTGCTAACAAAGTACTAAACAAGACTTGGGGTGATTTATGGTTAATATGGAATTGAGTTACTTCACCCAACGTTAACCTTTTGGGATAAAACTCAAGTTTCTTATTGTGATATCAGTAGAGTTGGAATACTCCACCTAATAAGTTAAAGCACAAGGTCCTTACAACTACAATTAATCGTCAATAAGTCTGATTGGCTGGTTCTCACTTCTCACCAAAAGAGTCGCTGAATGAATAGCCCAAGTCCAAGTTCAATGCTACTGCATAAAAGCAAAATATGGATCACAAAATCCTCTTTAATTGAAAAAAAAAAAAAAAAACTTTCATTCCAATATCATGGCTAGCATAAATAAATAAAAACACAGTTTTCATATAAATAAAAACACAGTTTTCATATTAAGTACGTATATATTTTCCAAGTAGGTCCACTTTTTGTGGTAGGACCATATGTATTGGAAATGATTAAGCAAGACCATGTGAATGTTGAACAAGTACTTCACCTGATATGTTTCAAAATATTTTTTAAAACATTGAACTCTCAAAAATCACAGCCTTACCCACTTATAAGATTTGGAAAGCACTTGTCTATATATATTTAGGTACTCATCATAACCCACTTAAGTCTCAGTAACTTTCAAGTACCAAGCTTTCTTCATCATTCTATCGTAAACTTTTAAGTAGATCAGGCCATTTTTACTTCGTTAAATTTCTGAAAATGGGCATTAGTTTGATGGGTATTTCTCAAGCCAAAAGTAAACTTCAAAGAACACTTTCGGCGAGTTTTGGTAGTACAATTGCAGCAAATAGTACTAGTGATGTTCCAAAAGGACACTTTGCTGTTTATGTTGGTGAAGTTGAGAAGAAAAGGTTTGTGATCCCAATTTCTTATTTGAACCATCCTTTATTTCAAGACTTGTTGAACAGAGCTGAGGAAGAATTTGGATTCAATCATCCTACAGGAGGTCTAACAATTCCTTGCAGTGAAGACTACTTCATTAGTCTATCTTCCATACTAAACTGCTCATAAATGGTGCAATGTTGACTCGGAGTACAAAAAGAAATTTATTTTGCTTATTGAATTTTTTTTATGAAGTTTTTTCAATCTCTCCACCTTAAGAGACAAAAAAGATGGAGAGTTCCAAATAGCCAAACTAAATTTCAATGTATCTCTTCATTTTTGTATTTGAGAATTGTTGTCAAAACAATCCCATGTGATGATATGTTGTAACTTTAAGCCTAAATCTTCACCAATATGCTGATTCAAAGGAATTACTGTACTTAATCATTTATACGTTGTTTCAGTAAATTAGTAGGATCTTATAGTTTTTATCTAGTAAATCGACACAGCTTTTATTGTGCTTTTGTGAAAAGTTTGTGTGAGTGTGTGTGTGTTTTTTTTTTCCTGTCTAAATTTTAGAGTAGTTGTGAACAAGTAGTCAATCTTCCAAATGGGAAAGTACATTTAATTCTTTTAATATCCAAATAATCTATAAAAATATGACTTGATTACGATCTATCCAAATCATTGTAGGATTTATCTTATAATTTTAAGCCTTTAATTTTTTTAAAGTTAATCTTAGTTCTCAACCATACAGATTTATCTTGAAAAAAATAATTTAAATTGAATATTACTCAATAGTGGGTAGTGGAGGTAAAGAATCCGTACTATAAAATTTTCTCGAGTCTCATGTTTCGAAGGAAATCACCTAAATAACTAGATGGTCAGACATTTATTTTCAGTTGAATATATAGTTAAAAACAGTTCAATAATAAGAAAAAATACAAGTATATTAAATAAAAAGTACTAAAAATTTAATAACTATTAAAAAATGCATTAAAAGTAAAAAAAAAAAAAAAAATGTCAAAATTTTGTTTCACGTAACTCTACTTATAATATGATACATGGACAAAGTTTTAATAATTTTAATAATTTTAAATTTTTATTAAAATTTTAATTCACTCAAAATTAAGTGAAATTTTGTACATGTTAATAGAACTCTGGTACTTTTACCCTAATAATAATGTTCCAGTTCGAAAAAATACATTATAATAATGTTTGCTGTTACCCAATCAAAAAACTAAAAAGAAAATGCAGAGCTTATTTGATAAAACATGCAAAAACGAAAAGAAAAGAAAAAAAATCTAGAAAAATATAAATAGAGGTCAGTACGTATAATGGTCATCCATACTAATTAATAGAAGGTTTTTGTTTTTTGGGACAAAATTAATAGAAGGTTGTAGAGAGCCCTTAATAGTTGCAGCCTTTACCGTTTATTTGGATAATTATTGTTTTGCATAGGCCACATGTAGTCAATTCCAACAGAACCTTAACGAGCTCATGAATTTACAAACTACTCAAAAATTTCAAACCCACGTGCAATAATATCATTAAATCTTACTATAAATTTAATTATTATTTTTTATCTTGTATTCCCTATGTTAATAGCTAAGAACATGGTATGTTGATAGAGCTCTAGAAGAAATCACACACACTGCCACTATAAGGAAAAACGGGAAAGATTTTTCCTCTTGGCATTAAAAAAATATTTATTATTCAATTCGAGTTTTTTATTTATTCTCTCTTTCTCTCTCTTTAATTACTATTAATTTTAATAACATATTTTTAAAAAATAATATTACATAATTTAAAAACCTAGTAACATTATCTTACAACTCATTATTTAAAAATTATATTTTTAAATAAATTTTAAAAATTTAGAGAGTACAATTTTTATTATATAATTTAAAATACATAAATGAGTCTCCCATTAAAACTAAGATTTTAAACTTAAATAAAAAATTGAACTGTGGCCAACTACAAATCTAATATTACATTGTACAAACTGTAATTATTCATCAAATTTTTTTACTATATTATAATAGTTTAGAACTCATGTTTAGAAGCATTCAAGTTTAATTTTAACATTAAAAAAATAAAAATATTTATATTTGGATCTATTGTATAAGAATCTCATGAGTTTGACAGTAATTATACTTATAAGAACTAACATTGATATCTAAGTAACAATATTTTATATAATGTACCCATAAATAAAAATTAGTATAAAAAGTTATGTAAAATAAATAAAGCCATAAAGTAAGATTAATAAGAAGAAAAAAATTGCAATGAGTAGTGATAAATTGATATGACCTATTTAATAATCAATTTCAATAATTTTTTTTTTGACAAAAAATATATTTTAAACATTATATAAATAAAAAATAATTGTATTGACAATATAAATAGAAGTAAAAAAAAAAAACTAAAACAAAAGATAGATAAAGAAAATATTTTTTTACACTTACAATAAAGATCAAAATACCTAAAAATGCAAAATATATTAAAATAAGGCCTATTTTATAATTTAAATTCTTTCACCTTTATTTTAGACTAATACTGCCTTGTCCGTTTTTTTTTAAAAAAAATCTCTTTTATAATTGTCAAAAAAAAAATATTAAACAAAATTCTTGTCCAATAAATATTATGAATGAAATTTTCTTTATATATAAAGTAATGGATCTACTAAAAGATATAAATTTTTAAATAAAATATATTATATAAATATAAAATATAAAAAATAAATAAAAATATTATTCATCTTAAAATGAATATAAAATTATCAAAAAAAAATTTAAAGTATGAAATAAATATACTTATATTAATTATCTACTAAAAATATATATTACCTAAAAAAATTATTACAAAGAAATAAAAAAATATAAATTATCAACTAAAATTATCAAATAAATATAAAATCTCCAACTCTCCTTTATATATATACTAAAAGAAATTAAGAAAAATGTGTTTGAAATTTGTAGGGTTCTAAAAGTATTGTCCTAAATTACTTACGCATGAATTGATACTAGTATAATGTTTATAAATAATTATGTCTTATTTTGCTTATTTACTATAGAAAATTTATACTATGTGTCATGAGCCACCATAATAAAGATTACTTTAATAAAAAATGTCAATATTGTGACCAGATTTATTTTAGGTTTAATTGTATAACATAATTTTTTATATAGATGAAGTTTTATTTTTAACTCATACATGTAGTGTATATATGTTTTTTCGTATAACGTAAAAAAATATTTTTTTATAAATATTAAAAATAAAATTAGTTGAGCAAATAAATTATAAAAAAAATTTAGAAATCTTATAGTATAAACTATTTTAATATTGATCCTAGAAAGTCTGATCCTAATGGTTACAATTATGGATGGATCATTGACATTAACTTGGGGATAATTAGAGAATAATGTTATAAATATATTCTTATGTGACTCGTGTAATATGCCGTATGAAGGTCATAAGAGAGAGTGAGGTGGATCTTTTGTGTGCTAACTGATCCTTAAGCAACCAATAGTGCTCCTGTCCTATTGAATTGGGGTGTGCCCTGATCGAATTTCTGAACAGTAATATATACAATTATCTTTTTAGATATATCAAACGATTTTATTATTATTATTATTATTATTCGAATTTATAATTTTAAACAGAAAAGGATAAATCTTGCTGGCTAGATGATCACTAGGCAAATCAAACTAGAACCAATTATTTGTGTTTTTATCATATCTAGCTGTCTATATAAAATAGGTCCGTACCAAAATTATTTAGTTATTTAAAAAATTAAATGATATTTGGTTTAAAATTATAAATACTAGTAGATAATTAGACGGGAAAAAATGATTGTTATGTTGGGAGAAAAAGTGTGGTATATATATATATGTGTGTGTGTGTGTGTGTGAAAAACCAGTGGGCGAGAATTCAGTCCCATGAGGCAGTTTTAATACCAGAATCCAACAAAAATTATGATTGATGCACGCACAGTTGATGAAAAACCCCACCAATAAATTGATTAAGATATTCACTTCTATACGTATAGACACATTTGTCTCATATCATACGGAAATATCTCTATTAATGATTTATATAAATAGTTGTGCGTTATTTGAAGGAAGAGGCATGGTTATACCAAATTTTAGAACGTTGGTAATATAAATTTGAAACGTGTTATCAAAAGTTCATAATTCTAAAATTTATAAATTAAAATTGAAAATCTAGAAATGAGTAATAAAATTGTGAGAAAAAATTTAGAACATTTAATTCTTTCTAGTCACTCCAAAATGAACCATAAATTTTATTGAGTAATAATTACTAAACTTTTACCATTAATAGGCACTCTACTTTTTTTTAACTAAAATTTTAAGGTTCAATTCACAACTCCATATTTAAAATAAGTGTTTATTATTTTAAATATAAAAAAATAAAAACATAACACTTTAGTTGTAGTGGTTATTTTGAATTGAGAGTTGGTGAAATTCCCAACCTTAATCTTTAAAAAAAAAAAAAAAAAAAAAAGTTGAAAAATGAACTTCCTGAGTTGATACTAGCTTGAAGCAAAAAACCTCAAGTAAAAATGATTTATTTGTAATTTTGTGTGAAACTTGAGTTATTTATTAGGTATTAATTATCAAGGCATTGAAGAAATGAACGGGATGATCGCAACAAAAATCTAAAGTCAAAATTTTAATTATCTCTTCTTGATCTGAAGGGTGGTAATTTTTTACAGAATTTAATAATATTATAGTAAAAATTAATTAATAATTTTTTTTTTATGTTTTTAAAAATTTTGTTATTTCTTACTATTATAAATAAACAACAACAAAAAAAGTCGAATAAATTTTTCATGTGTCAACTAACGCGAAAACTCGACACAAATAATACAAAACGAACTAGGTACTGACAAGAATGACACGAGCACGAGCACAACTAGTACGACACAATTGCTACCCCTACTTATTCTAACAATGATTTCTTAGCATATACTAATGTAAGGTTTATAAGTAATTATAAATATCATTATCCTTAAATGTTAATGGCTTATACACTATATAAAATTTATATCATATCAAAACTTTAATTGATAAATGAGTCAAAAAAATTTGGACTTAATCTCGCAAAAAAATGAGTCTTGTGAAAAAACAAAAAATAAGTGATATAAATAAAATAAAATATAATAAATTAGGCTAAAAATATAAAGTAATGGACTTTACAAAAAAATAAAAACTTACAATTTAAAATTAATGTTAAAGTAATTGTTTCATATTTTTTAAGCATGATACTAAAATTTATAAATAATCATTAATATTATTATTCTTAAAAATTAACATTTTAAAAATAAATGATTCTTATTATTTATATATTATATAAAATACAAAATTTTCCATGTGTGGGTTCTCACATCGATCAATATTTATAATCTTGTGAAGTTTCGAGTTTTTATTTTTAATTTATATTTTAGAGAAGAAAGTTTCAAGTTTAAGTTCATATTTCGATTTATAATAACATTATATATTATGCATTTATGCATAGTAAATATAAATATATCTATCTATTATTTATATAATAAAGGAAGGTTATCAAAATAATTTTTATTTATTTTATAATTTTTATTTAATAAAATTATTTTAAAATTTACTTATTTTTTATTCTATTGTATCTACTATTTATATATAAAAGAGAACTTATTTTTTTATTATTTATTTATGTTTGATAATTAAATGGTCCTACATGCTTACGCTTGCCTGATTTTCCAAAATAAAAATAATAATAATTAAATGGGTTCGCTTACGCTACAACTTGCCTGGTTTCCCAAAATGAGATTACCCAATAAGGCAATAAACTTGTGAGATTTTTCAATAGTGTGGGACCTCCTTGCTATAGTCACATGACCTCAGGCTCGAACAATGGCCGTAATTGAAAACCGTAGTACAAATGATCGGGACACTATAAATACAAACAAACACTAGATAGTCCTCATCCTTAATTAGCACAATACCGTTGCAGATTCAATTGTTAGAAAAATATGCACATCTTTAAATATATTTCAAAATAAATAAATATTTATTAAATATTATATCCATCAATTTAAAATATATCTTTTCAAAAAAAATTATTTAAAAAATAATTATATCTCTTAAAAATAAAAAGACATATATAAAAAGATATTATATATCTTTTAAAAAAAGATTATAACTTAAGAATAAAAATGTGCATTTTTTAAAAGACATGTTCTTTTGCTTATATATATTTGAATTTTTTTTTTTATAAATATAACATAAATAAAATAATATCATTTATATGTTTTAAAATTGAAATAATACCATCCTTAATCAACACAATACCGTTGCAAATTCAACAACTACTACTGCTACAAAATTTCTCATCTTTTGTATCAATGAACCAAAGGTCCAAAACCCAACTTGAGTTTATATTTTCTCATTGATCTTCTCCAGTTCAAAGTACTTGCTCAAATGGGTTATCGGTTGCCATCTACTGTGAAGTGTCAGCTAGAAATAAGTCAAAGGTTCCAAAAGGACATATAGCAGTATACGTTGGAGAGTATCAAAGGAAGAGATTTGTGGTACCAATTTCTTACTTGAACCACCCTTCTTTTGAGAGAGTTGATAGGAAAGGCTGAGGAAGAATTTGATTTTGATCACCTTCGTTTATCTCCCTTCTCAATTCAAGGTCTTATACAAGGCTTAAAGCTAGATTCCACATTTTTTCCACACGTAGAATTTTTTATTTGTATTTTCCACATTTTTTTTATTATTTGTATTTTCCTGCAAGACCAGGAAAAATGAAGCAAATATACACGTAGAATTTTACTAATGTAAATATCATATTTTTTAATATCTAAATTTTCAAATAGTCCTTCCTTGTGTAGAGGAAAGTCTCATCAAAGCACTTTTGCTTACTCTAGCAAGTGGCCATATATTGTCTATAATGATACTTTATTCAATATGAATATCATCACTGCTGAGTAAAAAACACAATGGGGAAAAAAACCAAAGACCAACTACAAAGGACCTCAGTGCTAACATTTGGAAAAACAAAAGCTAAATAAATATAGTAGAAATCTAATCATAGAAAGCCATGTTATAACCAATAGAATAAAGATGTATCACCCCTGCTTCTTACAAGATTATAATATATATACTACTGACCTCTAACTTCAATTGATCCTCATAATGCTACATAAAGTACATCACTGAAACTACAATAGGCAATGACAATAACGGATTGATTGAATGTAAACAAATGTTTTAACACTAGAAATTAGAAACTGGAAACAAACATTTCCAAGTATATTGACATGTACCAACTCCATTTTGCATCTCTTTCTTCATGAGTTGATTCTGTAAACCATGTGATTTACTTTACTCCATGAAACATTATGTGCCTTGTATCTGAACTTCTTTTGAGATCTAAAGGAAACTTCAATCATGGGGTAGGAAATTAACCTGTTGCCAGAATAGGCATGCAAGACTTTTCTTTCCTTTTCCGTTCAAATGTGGTTAGGAAAATTGAGTGAGATAAATATTAGGCAGGTGTGTATCAATATTAACCCTTAGTCCAGTGACAAATTTGCAGATCTAATATTACGCTGCTGATGAGTAATTTCTTTGCCTAGTCTTAACTGGGATAAGATTAAGTCTCCTGGTTTTTCACTCAAGGAAGAAGCAAGCTTTGGCTGAAACCATCTTTTCATGGTTAGGCCATTGATCCTAATTTTGCCGCAGGATTCATGTCCTTGGTATGGTAACCCAAGCCTTCTCAACAATGCTGCAACTTCCTTGCCAACTCTGTTAACCAAAACATGTCACTCACAAAACAATAATAAAGGGAAATTCAAGTTAAAAGAACATCAAGATCCTAAGAACGAAGATTAAATTTTTTTAATTGCTTTAAGTATCATAAGCATGCAAGTCGACAATGATTGCTTAATGATAAACATATGTATATGCTACTATCCTTCTCAGGCAACCAAATACAAACAAAAAATAACAGTAATCATCATTATACTCTCCCTTCTTAATATGGGAATATAATTGCAGCCTGAATGTTTCCATTGAATATATGGATTTAGTTCAGGGTTCCCATAAATTTTTTACCCATGTTGATAAGTGATAGTACAATGATTAGACAATATTCTACACTTTTTATAAACAAGAAAAATAACTAGCAATTTAAATCGTAGTTCCATATTTACCAACCGAGGTCCAAAGTGCATGATTATTTATTGCTCAGTAGCTGAAACTTAAAAGCTACAGGTTATGAATGAATGAATCTAGCAAGCTTTGTCATCTTCTTATGTGTGAACTAAATTATGAAAACCCAAAAATAATATCAATTTCTATTCCATTTAATAATTGTTAAGAAGCCTTCCTCACCTTCCTGCAAGGTTGACAGTCTTCAGTTCGTTGGAAGACATAATTTTTGTCTTCTCTGCAGGTAATAAAATGGTTATTCCAGGTAACTTTGCACCTGTATGATTTCCCAAGGAGGAGAGAACAAAAGTAGAAGAAAAAAAAAAGAGGTTCCATTAGGCTAACAAAGGAAGCTTGAATTCTCTACCTACTTCACTTTTATATTTTGCAGATGTCCATCCATATCAAATCTCAATAAAGTTAAATTAGTCAAATTTAAATGAATTAATATCTCAAATTTCAACTCAATAAGGTAAGTTACAGTATGTTACCTGCAGCAAGTCGATGCTTCAGACCTCTCAGTACAGTTAAGAGGTATACCTAGAAAAATTAAGATGTCATAAATATGATTTCTTGAGCCCTGCTAATATGCGTGTCTAGAAGTTGGGGTATTTTAATACACATGCAAAGCATTGACAGGCACGAGATGATAGCAAGTGAAAAACTGTATAGAAGAGGACAAACATAATCATATTCAGACCTGCTACATAGGTTTTCAAAATCTATTTTGAGTTTTCAAAAACCCAATAAGACAGCAATGAACAATTTATCCTAAAAGAGTAGAAAAGGAAAACGGAGAATAATGGAAAAAATGTATATATTTGTATGCATTAGCAAAATAGCCGCAAATACAAAAGGAACCAGAAAACAGACCTAGCATCTTCCATATATGTGAAAAGTTCATTTATCAACATGTAACTATTAAACGTACATGGAAAAATAAATTAAATTATTGCGATGACATTTATATTGTCCAAAATATGTAGAGCATCTAAACTGCTTATTTTTAAGCTTTACTTTCCTTTTTCCATGAAGGGTTTTACTCTGTAGAGGAAACTCACCTTAGCCGTATGAATTTCAAACTTCCTTGCATCAACAACAACTGGATTTTCTTTTAAGGAAACACAGGGTACAATTCCAAGTGAAGAAGCTTCCTAAAATGCATAATTGCATCATATGGCTTCCATCATAAAAGACGCTCGAACCTTTTTAAGAAACATAAATTAAACGACTTTTCCCAACTAACCTCAAGTAATGAAAAGGCACGAGTGTCATATTCTCCAAATCCATCCAACAGTGAACAAAGGTTCGAGCGTCTTGATTTATCAGCACATATGCCTTGATTCTCAATGAGCCTACTTTTCAAGGATCTATCATGAGGGAGTTGCAAGCATCCTAAAACTTGTGAAAGAACATCAATTGTAGGCATTACACCAGCTGTAATGGCTTCACGGTAGACCATTAAGGCTGACAATGTCCTGCACAATTAATGCAGTAAACTCGCTAAGAAGCACAACATTTCAACCTACATTTATTTGTTAGAATAATTAATTATCAAATTTTTCCATCGAAGTGAATATGATAGAAAGCTGATCTCTGAATATATTTTTTCTCCGTCATCAATCTGTGAAGTTGATTATCAGTAGTTATGTTCAAAATTCTATTACATGGGGAAGTAATATAATATCAAGAAAATATTTCTTCTCCAGCTCTTCTCTCTAGGGTCATCCATTTATGTTCTATTTTATTTCATAATCACATAAATTAACAGAGCAAGTCAGAGAACAAAATACCATTTACTGTCAACCTGTGGCCTGCCTGAGTCAAATGATAAAACAGACTCACCAAGTGTGCAAGCCTTCTCATATCTCCGTAAGCACATACCTGCAAACAAATAATATACATACCATAAACAGAATTCATAATAAATTAACTAATTACACATTGAAGGGAATATAACAATAAAGAAGTTGCACTATAGTAAACCTATGGTATGTAGACTCCTCATTTTTTATGAAGTATCCATATCTAATGAACATGACATGAACTTGAATGTGGGTCCTCGACACTTCATATTGGTGAAAATTTAAAGAAAAATGAAAAAAAAATAGGCATGTTCGACACTCAAATACGTATCCAATCATTTAGGAAAACTCTTTGTCTTAAAAGAATCCATGTTACATAGTTGTAAACCCTATGCGCTTACCAATGACACATCTACATATAACGAGATTCATTGAAACGCCATCTTTTTTTACTTGAGAAAGGAGCTTGAGGCCTACTTCTAGATCATCCTTTCTGCAAACAATTTGCATGTATAACAAGAGCAACATTATTGAGTTTACTAATAATAAACATTTGCATAATGATATTTTAAACCCTATATAAAAAAGGGGAAAAAACTCTACAAATGAAACTGTTCTAAGACTCACTTTTCACTTGCCGCTATTAGTACTGAGTATGTTATGCTGTTAGGGCACAGTCCTAGTGTCTTCATTTCAGATTGAACTTCCATAGCCTTCTGTAACTGATTACCATGGCCTGTAGCAAAGTTTATCAATTTTACATCTTATTTAACTTTCTACTGAAAAAATGTTTTCAACACAAGTTTGAAATCATTAAACTTTTATATTATAAAAAATGTAGCCAAACATTTTCCACTTTTGGTCAAAAACACCATCATCACTCCCTCTATATAACACCCCCCCTCTCCTCCTGCAATCCCCTTTACTAACCAGTGACAAATTTTGCAAGTAAACAGCCTCAATGCAAGCCTGGAAACCACTTACATGTGGCCATCTGAATTTATAACGATTTGAGGCAAAGAGCTGTGCTGGGAAGGCAAAGTGGGAGAACGTGAGTGGTATTGGTGACAAAAAATGAAAGATGTCCCCTTTTCATGATGTTGAAGGAAAGGTCCCATTCTTCGCTCCATATTGTATAAGTACCAGTTTTATTGTTTATAATACTTAATATGCCAAAAAAAAAGGATGCCAAGGATACCTTTTACTACATGAGACACTTCTGGCGATAATAATCATGAACTTGGCCAAGAGCAAAATCACAATACCATAAGAAATTACTTGTCAAAATATAATGGAATCTTAATGAGGTGTAACACTCTCTGCAATCTATTTTTGTTATTCAGTTTACCATGTGAGCAATTATTTTTGAACGATCACAACTGATGTAATAGCACCTATTTTTCTTTACAAAAAATAGTCACATTTCATGTTAAAATGAGAAATAAAACTACGGCTAGGATCCTGTAATGTAGAGAAATTTCAGCAACCCATCAATCACTAAATGAATAAGGGACGTTATTGCAAAAAGAGAGAGAAGCATCCTAAAAGCTTACACAATGCTGTGATCAAAGCATTGACGGTGGGGACAGTTTGTCCTACTTTATTTAACTTGAGCTCCTCATAAAGCTCCAGTGCCTTCTGCCAGTTACCGGCCTAAACAAGGAATAAATTTAATACATATTACATGAGCTTCAGTGTCATAACAAATTTTACATATAATCTAGGAAATAATGTGAAAAATAAAACAAAATTTCCCCATTACATAACTACTTAGCAAGCAGCTCAACAAAAATAAATCTTTCAAAGTTCAAAAGGGGTTCTTAAAATACACAGGAAAGTCTTCTTTATCGAAATTACAAACCGAGGACACAGTATTAATGGTAACGATAAGCAACAGGGGAAGGCATGGGGGCACAAGAGCAATTACATTACTTGGGAAGTACTTAAGCAAATTCAGAGTGGATATTCTTTTTCAGTTTACGTTCTATGAGAAAGCTTGAAACTTTTTTTTTTCCCAAAATGATAAAGATTTGAACCAGAGATGCAAAAACCATGCTTAATGTGATCAATCTACAATAGGAATTCCTATTAGAGGCATACATTGCTACAGGCTCCCATCAAAGAGCTATAAGAAACAATTCCAACGGGAACTCCTTTTTTTCTGGCTTCCTGTAAAATGTCAAAGGCATCATCTAATTTTCCAACATGCCCTGCAACATCTATTAATGCACTGAGAAACATCTGCATTGAAGGAAAAACATCTCAATAAGAAATCTGCACAATTAAAAAGAACATAGGCTCCACAATTTATAAATTTATAACTAAATGAAGATCATGTGACCGAAGGAAACAATGATATCCACCCTATGCACTAAATGAAACATTAGTTGATTAAGAAGGGACCATGCCAAGTGCAATATTTTCTGCTGCAAACCATTTTTCTACTTTTGCCAACTTCTCCATACTGGTTAAATTTACAGAATACTGAAGGCTTATCATGAATACATTTAACGAAATCTCCATGTAAAACACTATAGTGCAAGTGCGTATATGTTTTACAAAATATAAAATTATTTCTAAAAAAGTCACCTCATCTGGGATGACACCTTTATCAGTCATGTCATCATACACTCTGCATGCAAACTCCCAGTCACCTGTCTGGCTGCAGCAATTAACAGCAATAGTGTAAACCTCTGGGGTGCCTTTAATTTTATATTTATGCATCATCTTATAAACTTCTTGTGCTCGATCAGCCTGCAAATAATATTTTATCTATGAAATTTAAAATGAAACGAAGCATACAATATGATATTTGTTAACGGCCATAAAGAAAATGACCAAATAAAACCTATAAGTAAGTGCAAAACTTCACCTGACCAGCATTAGCACATGCCTTTATCAATGCACCAACAGTGATATGATCAGGTTCTATAGGCTGCGTCTCTGTTGTCATTTCAGCCAAAACATCAAAAGCACGATCAACTGCTCCTGATTGACCACATGCAGTGATAAGTGCATTGAATACTACTCGATCTGGCTTCACATTCTACTGCATATAATATCTTATCAGAGTGTACATTTTAATAAATCACAAAGCAAAATGAAAATTAACAAATTAAAAATAAAAAGACAACCCAACATTAGAAGAAATTATTTAAGAAATATGTAAAGAATGTTTATGGCTTCTGCCCAGAAGTATACCTTAGAACTCATTATACCGTAAGCACCGAAAGCCTTGGCTACTTGTGCAGCTCTAGCACAGCCATCTATAAGTGCCCCATAAGTGTGAACATTAGGCTCCACACCAGCATTAACCATCTTATGATACACCTTAAGAGAGAGTATGATGTTGTTCAAAAGTTATGTATAATAGAGAAGGACAAGTTATCCCAAACAATTATTCAAAAGTTACGTATAACAGAGGATGAAAAGTTATGAGCTGGCCATATGTAAAATGCAGATGCCAGTTATAAACAAGTGTTTTAAGCAACAAGAATTTCTGAGTGTAAAAAAATTCTGACAGTAACACTTAAATCAAACATAAACTAACAACTAAAAGACTTAAAATTCATCTGCATTCAGTACGAAGGAAAAAGGATAATAGTTTTGACTTGAGAGGAAAATAATCTTGGCCCTGGTTGCAGATGTTCCATAACTGCAACAAAAATTCACTATACAGTATCTCGTATGTAAAATTTTAAATAAAAATAAAAATTCTTGGTAGATAAAAGCGCAAGTCAAATCGGAAACTTTTACTCTGATGTGATTATTTTCGGCATAACATAAAGACAATGAAGGCATGTGAGTAAAATTGGGGAAAAATAAAAAAAAAAACAGAATCCTAAGTTAGAATCACCAAGGAAGATACCATACTTCAAACATTGCATCAACTTTGCCACTTTTAGCACATGTTGAAATCAGAGTAGTGTAAAGTCTGCAGTCAGCTTTCAGTCCAGCTTCCTGGACAAGTCGTAGAGCTTGGAAGGCTCCTGTATGCACAATACAAGCATTATAAATTTGTACCATCTTTAAAACAAGGAAAGAACTGGCTAGGAATCCATGAAGGCACCACATAGACACAACATAAGTGACAGATGAACGAACCCTCTGAATCTTGGGAGCTTGCACAGACGGACATGAGCATGTTAAAAGTACTTAATGTAGGATTAGGAATCAGTTTGATGTAACGAAAAGCTTCTTTAACAGCTTTCTGATTTTTGCAGCTTCTGAAGAACTTTGCATGATACACCTGATACCAGAGAATCTAATTAGTAAAGAAAACTCATCATACAAGAACAAAGGAGTAACTCCAAACGGGATAGCACTCACCTTATTCATGTCCAACATATTCTTTCTTTCCAAATCCTCAAGCAATTTTACTGAATCATCTAATCTAATAAACACAAATAATTCTAAAATAAGCCTAGTAGGTCTAATATTTCCTTCAAAATTTCTAATAGATCTTATAAATATTAAAACTGATAACTTTCGTCCATTATTTTATTTCATTTCAAACTTGAACTGTCTCCACTGCACTTTATTCCCAGAAATTATGAAATGCATCATGTGTAGAATAGAAAAATACCTCCCAGCCTTTAGCAAACGATTGTAAACACTGAAATGAGCTGAGGCGTGATCTTCATTTCCAATGCGCAAGCCATTTAGGTGGGTGACTTGGGGCAAAGTATGATTATTATTCTGAGGCAAATGTCTTGCGTTTCTCTCCCTTGGATATCCGTTCCTTTCGCCAAAATATTTTCTACCATGGTGATGAACCACTTTTGTGGTCACAGAAGGCAGTTTTCTTTCATGGTATTCTGAATGGAAAAACACCCTTTATATCGAGTCAGTAAGATGATGAATAGAATTATGTTAGTGAGAAATTTTTTTTTCTTCTGCAGTAAATTGAAATTGAAAGAGAGTGAGAGAGAGAGAGATCAACCATCATTCTTTTACAGCATTACCTACAGCTTGAGGAGAACACGGTGTAGATACTTCTGCTCCTTTCTGAGTAGCGTTCCTCAATGATGAAGATAATGAAGAGCTTTCTAAAACAAAAGCATTTCCAGATAAGTGTTTGTGACCATTCAAGTTCGACATTGATTTCTTCGGCTGTTTGTTTGACTCATAAAACATGTAGAGCTCGTCTCTAGCCGTTTCACTAAGAAAGACATCATAACTAGTAGTTTCTGCCTCTTTTTCAAGCTCTTTTTTCTCACTACGTTCATTCACCACTCTGACCAAATCATTTACATGTATTTGGGAAGTACTAAGCCCAGAATCGCTCCTTACTTCATATAACTCATAATTAGACTCAGTTTTTTCTAGGAAATCTTTCATGCGCAATCCATTCAGTTCGTTAGCTGATGGAAGAGATTGCCCGATTTCTGATTCAGACAACCCAGGCAAAAGAGACCCATCCACAACCTTGGTCTCGACATGAAAATTAGAGTTACCAAGACCAGAAGAAACTCCAACGGGAAGAGGTGATTGTAAATTTTCACGGACCAAAGCCTGTTCGTGCAACAAAACAGGTGTGTGCAACTGAAATTCAGTCTCTTCTCTCTCGGAAGAACGGATACTCTCTTCAACATCACCCTTGGTCAATTTCTCTGCTTTCACATTTTGAAGGTGGCCAAAACCCGGAACAGCATGGTTCATATTGATCACATCTCTGTCCAATTCAGGTAGCTCAAAATTCGAGTTCCCGAACGTCTATCACCAGTGTCAAAAACATATTGCACCAATACGACATCAAATAAGTTGACGTACGAGTATTGAAATTAAAACCAAAATGGGAAAAATAAAAATAGAAAAATGAAAAGAATACTCAATGTCAAATTAAGCAACGAATAGAAACCAGAAGTCAAGATGGTTACCTCTGCTGAAATTTTCTTGAGCTTTAAGCGATTCAAGTAGTAGACAACAGAAACGGTAGAGAGAGTGACAACGGTGATGACAATGAACACAGAATCGGAACTGAGAGATGCCTTGAAGAAGAAGCGCGGAGAGTGTAAGTGAATTCCTGGAGTTCTGTGTCTTCTCCGAGAACGAATGGTTCTAGGAGGCCTGAGGTTATGGCCACAACCAAGGAACTCTCTTCTGATCGATCGGAGCTTTGAAGTTGACAGAGAAGGCGAGGAAGAGATAGGTTTGCATGAAGAGAATAGGGTTAGGTTTTGAGGTTTTGCATAAAATCTCATATCCATCGAAGAAAGGGAAGAGCGAATCAGTGAGATCAAATTGAGGAAGAAGGAGGAGGGTTAGGCAGCGGCAGCAGCAGCTGAGGAGGTTTGCGAGGGAGTGAGTGATGACTGACGAGTGACTAACGTCCTTACTCTTTTCAGTGGTTGTTATGGCCGTTTTGCTAATCCATTTATTGCTTACGTGGCATCATTTTTGTTCTTTCGATATGATAAATACTTTTTCTCGGAAAATGTTATTTATCAGCATTAAAAGTAACCTCGTGTATCTCCATTTTATCACGTCAATCTAAATAGTTATGCAAAGAATAATATAATTAATAATTAATACAATCTAAGAAGTTATGAAATGAAGGTATATAAAGAAATAAGTAATAATTATTAAAAAAATTTGATTATAATTTATGATAGTTTATTTTAAGTACTAATTTAAACAAATAAAAAAATATTGCTATTATATGATCTTTTTAAAAGAAAAAAGAATTTTTTTTTAAAGTAATAATACAATCATATCACAAAATATGATTTTAATAGTTGTGTTCTCACACATTTTTTTTTTTTTTACTTAAGTAATATTATAATTGTTAAATATATGTGATGGGATACCTTAAATATAAGTGATAAGGTATATTCAATTTATTTAAATTTTTAAAAAAATTTCTCTAGAATATTTATTTTAATAATTATCTAACAATAATTGTTAATTGAAGTTATCCAATCATTAATTGGAGTTGATTGGACTTTGGCTACAATTATCAATCATAATGTCATTCAAAGAAAGTACATATAAACTTAACTGAATCTAGATTCCAATAATGAATTGTGTATGAAGACTGTGTTGTTATTATTATTATTTTTTTCCGAGAATATTTCATTTAATTAATAGGTCCAAATAAGATACATATTGAAACAATATAACAAGATGTTGAATGTTTATTTTCTAAGAAAATAGATAATAGGTGGGTATAGAAGATTGTAATATTGAGAAAATAATCTATGAATTTGATAATATTTGTGTTATTTGACCCTTAATAAAGTTAATGGAATTGGATTTGTTTTTCTGATATAATACTATTTATAGTGGTTTCAAAGAAATATAAAATAGTAACCATGGTGTCCCTCTCTTACTTGAAAGGCAAAAACAGTTAAACAGATGGAGCCCTCTAGAAAGTGATGATAACAGAGGCAGAATAACGAGGGAATTAAAGGTTCAGACTTCAGATCAGAGATTTTTTTTTTTCTGAGCTACGCTTGCTTGAGGATGGATATATAAAGATGATATGTTATCTGCCTCAACTATAACTAGATAGGGTATATAAGGTCCACGAGTTTTTCATATGCCAATTTCTTATCCTCTGTCGATAGATTAACTGTTTATGAACCTCTCAATTGTCAATAACTGATTAAGTGCCTTAGAGGGGACCATCTGATAATAATATCTACCCTCCTATTATTAGTTTCTATTCATTTGGCTGTCATAATTTTATCCCTAAATCACCTCATCTACTACCACACTTTATCAATACGTCTTCAATATCAATGGAGCATAACATTACTTATATTTCGTTTTTGGACTAATTTGTAAAGCATTGTGTTTTACATTATCTATGTTATTAATTACATGCATAAATGTGATCATTGGGTATTTGGGTTTGGGTGAACATGGAATAACCCAATTGATAATTTTCCTTTTCATATACTAAGGCCCACATAATGAGGGGGAAAAATAAAATGAGACTTGGATCATCTTAAAATACCATAACAATATCATTAAAAAAATTATAAAATATCAATGTATTTCATCTTAACTCAAGTTAAACAAACAAGATGAAAATTAATTCATGGTATTGAATTCAAATAAAATCAACTTTATTTACATTTAATAAGTGATGAATATATAGTCAATAGTTGATCAAGCGTTAATTATAAGCAAGTCAACATTTATGCTAATGTTAAAATATAAGAAATGAACTTTACTAATTTATGATTAAATAATTAATTTTATGATTTTTTATTTTTTTATAAAAATAATCACAAATGTATTTGATAATAATTTATATTTAGTGATTTAAAAAAAATCAAAAATTACTTCAAAATTGTTTGGTAATTATTTTTATTTTTTGATTTTTTTCAAAAAAATTTAAAAATAAAGAAAATTTTTGTTTATTTTTTATAAATTTTAAGATTTTAATCATTTTCTTCCAATACTTAATCATACAAATATTAGAAGACTTGATTTATTCTCTAGAAAAAATGTTTGGTCAAAATGAAAAAAAATCGTAAATTATAAATCAAATTGAAAAATATTATTTTAAAAATTTATGAATCACCCTCTATTTTGTTCCTTAAAAGTGTAAAAATTAAAATTATAAATCGTTACTAAACATACTTAATTAAAAAATTACTTGAAAAAATAAAAAATAAAAAATTATAAATCTTATCAAACAAGCCCTTAATATTTTATATAATTTTTGTTTATATATATATATATATGTTAACAGCAGCCAGCAGGTATGCTTATTTATAAATTATCATTCATCCTAAAAATTAAGGATGTTAATAGAATTCGAAAAAATATTCAAAAGATGTCGATTGGATGGGCGGTCCAGCCTCGAACACTAAATAGCCTTTCATAGCTTGTAAAGTAGCTAATGAGGTAACTTTCCAAGCAGCTCGTGAGTACAGTTTTTCTCTCTCTTGAGGGGCGGCCCGTGTTGCTTGGAGGGCTTTGTGCTGCAGCCCAATCAAATTTTTCTGAGAAATACATAAATAGCAGTATAATTTTAATACCATATAATTATATAATTTGTATTATTTAAAACGAAGTAGGATTATAGAAAAATTTTAAATTATATTATTTAATTTTTTAAATTATAAATAATATTATTTAATTCTTTAATTTTTTTTAATCTATTTATTTTCTCTTCTATAACATGTTATACACAATTATAATAATATTGTTTTATTTAGTTATTAGTTTATCATTGTAAAATTTTCACACCTTATAATCAATTAACTTTCTTTTGGAATTTTCTTTTTTTATCCACACCAAGTATTATACACTTATATATTTAAGATCATATACTTAATTTCATTAAATATTATTTGATCTTTAAAATATTGCATTAAAAGCAAAGCTATTAACAAACTTATTTTATTATACTATTTAAAAAAAAAAATAAAGCATTTTTTATACATATGATTTATTTGTAACATTTGATAAAAAAAAAATGACTTGTAGCATTGAATTAAAAAATTATAATTTCTATAATAAAATAAACATATTTCTTCAATTAATTAAAAATTAGAATACAGTAACCAAACAATTATTTTTCTCCTTGAACAAATAGGTTATTTTCTCACCCATTTATTTTATTATTTTAATTTGAAAAAAAAAAAAAATATATATATATATATATATATATTGCTAAGATTTTGAATTTATATCTTTATATTTTTTTAATTTTATGATTTTTTTGTTGATTTTTTATAAATAATGTATTATTTAATTAATCTAAATGTTTATATTAATTATTTTTATCATATTGTAAAAAGAATGTTTTTTTTATTTATTTAAAAAGGGGCACTAAAATCTTATTTTTTTTTTATTAATAAGAGAAAACACATTTATACACACAGGTGAGATTCGAACTTTAGTTTATAGTGGAAGAATTGAAAGGCTTACCACTTGAACCATTAAAATTCTCAAAAAAAGTAAAGTTTTAAAAAACAGCCTCTTGAAAATTCTTGTTTTTTACCTGTCTTGAAAAAAGATCAACTTATTAGTAGGAATTATTAATAATGTTCATCAAAATATAAATAATAGTTTGTAAAAAGAAGTTATTTATGAGGAAAAAAAAAAAATCAAATCAAATTATTAGTGTACAGTATTCAGTTCCTCTATAAAAAATTTATGAATCTACCATTTCTCTCTTTTTAATTATATGATGCAAACGTGGTAGGACGTTGTATGAGAACGACATAGAAAGAATGTGTTAGAAAAGAAAGCACGGATGTAGTTTTAAATTCTCACAATCTTTTTTAATTTTTAATTTCCTATGTATCGAGCATAATTAATTGGGGATAGTTGAGAAATCAAATGCAAATTTTAAATCAATACTCATTATTTGTTTTATGGTGTACTTATTATAAGGTTTTCACAAAAACATTTAAATTACAAGTTGTTTTTTAAATAAACATAAACAAAATACATACGACAAAAAAAACAAAATTGGGGGTAAAGATTAGTCAAATTACAAGTTGTAAGTAACCAAGTTACAAATTATTTAATATTAATTAAATGAACTGATGAGTTAAAAAAAATTGAACTCGCATAATTTATAAACACAAACGATTAAGTTTACTCATTAGCTCATTTGTAATATTTATTTAAAAAGACTAAAAAATCAATACAATTAAAATTTAGAACAATTTTTTTAATAAAAATTGTACATTTCATTTCCTTTCTAATTAAAAAAAATGATACGTCCGCCGCTTTTTATATTTGGCATTTTACAATATAAAAAAAAATGTTATCATTTTATAAAAATAAAGCTTAAAAATGATTTTTTGTTGTTGTTATTTTTAATTTTATAAATGATTATTATTCATTTTTTTAAATAATTATTTTTATTATAATTTAATTTATATTCTAATTAATATGTTATCATCTAACTGACTTTTGTTATTAAAAGATTTTAAAATTATTTATTCATCTCACATTTTAAATTTTATATTGAATCGAAATGTTATTTAACACATACTTAATTATTTTTAATATATATAACATTATTTTTTAAAAATAATAACTATTTTTATCATAATTTAATATATATATATATAATAATTTATATAATATAATTTAATTAATTTTTATTAATAAAAAATTACATAATTATCGTAAATTTTTATCTAATGCATATTGCATATAACAATACTTTTTTTTTTAAAGCTTAAATGTCCGTGTCGTTATAAAAAACCAAAAAAAATGTCCAATTGTCGCACAGATACGGACCGACCAAAGTAAACAAAACTAGACTCTGGCCTTTATAGACCTTTTTACGTGCTTTTAGAGCTTTCTAACCGTCCCACGTGTCCTGTCCACTTATCTGTTAGTGACTAGTGGAATGAAAGAAATAGAAAATAGCCAGCCACAAAGAGGAGCATAGCTATCTCTTTGACTCTTTTGATCAAAAAAACAGAAAGTAAAAAGAAAAAGAGGAGCATAGCTAGAGCATCAGCAACTATAAAACAGAGCAGAAAGTCGGAAACTCTTTAGATTAGGATCGCGTGAATCACGAGATTTAAAACGCAAAAGCAGAGAAAACTCACAGGATGGAGACTCCAAACAAGAAAAGCGGAGGAAACAACGAACGGGTTCTGGACGGTTCCAACATAATGGAGTTGGTTGGGAACGAGAAGGTGTTTAGTAATTTCGTGGACCATAAGTTTCATGAGCTGGACATTGATAGAGATGGTAAACTTTCTGTGAAGGAGCTTCAACCTGCTGTTGCTGATATTGGTGCTGCTCTTGGTTTGCCTGCACAGGGCTCTTCTCCTGATTCTGATCACATTTATTCTGAGGTTTCTTCCTTTAAATTCTTCATTTCTGTTTTGCCCATCTTCTTTTTCCCATTTTCAAACATGGGTTTTGATTTACTTGTTACTAATTTTGTTGAGTAGAGTTTTTTCGTTTACTTCTCTGTCATTTGGGTTTCTACATTTTTTGGTTCTTCTTTTTTAGATTGGGAATATTTTCTAGATTGCCTGAGATATTGAGTAGTCACCAGATACAAGGAGTTGCATTAAGATGATGAATAATTAGACAAGTTATTAACTTTGTACTACTATCTCATCAGAAAAGCAAAAAGATTATTTGGGTTCATGGAAATTTGCTACTAAATAGCCCTCTTGAAATTTAAGATCGTGATGAATTGGCATACAATTTATCCAATTTGTTTTCGTCTTCCTTCCCGAAGCGTAAATTAAGTAATAAGTAATTATTTGGAATTATGAACTTGTAGCAGCTCTGTTGTCCCCTGCATATTTTGTTGCATTTATAGTTTTGTTATAAATTGTTTTTCCTCAATGGGTTTGGAAGCCTAAGATTGGAGCTTAATTTGCAAAGTTAATAAGTACCTGTGACCAAATATTAAAAAGAGAAAGTGATTCTGCAAGCTTACAAAAAGCTTGGAGCCTTGGAGAAGATAAGATATCAATACATATATGACTTTGACTTTGAAACTTGTGTTCCTTTGTCATTTGTGTTTTTGCGTCTTATATTCATTTTGGGCAGGTGACTTCTAAATTCTCATAAAAAAATTATTTTATTATAAATGCTTTTGAATACAAAGTTCCTATTTCTAGCAAGCTCGAGAAGCATTCAAAGTCCAACCGGTAGTATAACTTTGTCGGTCATGTGGGACTCTTTTTTTTATTTTTATTTTATTTAACTTCAAAATTTCATTTTTTTTTTTCTTTTTTCTGATACCTTGTTATGAAAGGAAGAATCTAGTGATGAACTATGTGGAAGCTTTATGTCTTGTTGGATTCATCATAACATGGATGAAATTTTGGTGGGGACTAAAGCTATCCGATATGAAAGAATCTTATACCTAATAAGTAATCACGTTATGTAAGTGGCAACACAAGTTAAACTACACCCATAACGTTAGATATGCTTATCAGAATAAATGTCACCAGTTCGGAGCATAAGTAGAGCAAATGACAATTATGGAACCAGAGGATAATTATTCTCTTTTGAAATGAACTAATTACTAATATTCCATGAGACCTTCCTATAATATATTATATTTTTATTACTCTAGTTAAAATAATTCTAATAGTTGAAGCTTGGAACTTTGAATGAAGATGTGAACTCTTAGATTTAGATTTAATAAGAACCATCAACAATGAAATTGTTATGGATGGATTTAGAATTGACCTTGAAGTTTTAAAATGAAAGTTTTCTTTTGTACGCATTATCTGTGCCCTGAAAAATAGTACTATTTTCTTCTTCTTTTTTCCCTGGTATTTATAGGTATTGAATGAATTCACTCATGGAAAACAAGAAAAAGTAAGCAAGACTGAGTTCAAAGAGGTTCTTTCAGACATTCTATTAGGTATGGCTACTGGTCTAAAGCGAGATCCTATTGTAATTCTTCGTATTGAAGGGGAAGATCTGCAAGAATTCATCAATGGTCCAAGTTTTGAGCCAGAAATGGAATATATATACTGTCAGATAGAGTCAGCTGAAGGATTGTCCGTACGCCAGTGTATCATTAAGGCTTTTGAGAAACTAACCGTTGAACAAGGGATGCCGCCGCCAACAGACTCTTGGGTAACTAGTCTTTTGTCTATACATTTGTAGTATTAAAGGAATGCTAGCTTATTTCTGCCACATAACTATAGGCCTTTTATTTTAGTTCTTTGCTTATTAGTTTTTTCTCCTGATTCATAAGGTAATGAGCAATATTGTGGAACCTGCTATTCAATCATGTGATGCCCAAGATTGGAATAAACCCACTTCTCAAGAGACATTTTTGGTAGAATTTAAGAAAGTAGCAGAAAAAGTGGCTCAACATCTTAGAGAACAGCCTGTGATTGTTGCTCATAGTGAAAATACCTTTGATGGAAGTGCCATTAAGAGACTCCTTGCCAACAAGTTTGAACTAGACAAGGTTTTGTTCAACATATAGTATTTATTTAGTTGTCATTTCTGTCTCAATATTTCTTGGAAACAACTTCTACATTGTTCTCTTTGCAGACACTCAATGCAGCTTTAGAAAATGTGCCGAAAGATCGCAATGGAAAAATACCTAAAGAGCACTTGCGTGTCGTGCTGGATGTCCTGGCTCCATCAGCTGGTCTACCACCTCTTGGTGCAGTTGAACAGGTACTATGGTTATGTTTGTTTATGCTTTCGAAACCTTGTAAAAGCACTTAAATGCTTTTCAACTGAACATAAAAGATTTACCAAGAGTGTTTTTAGGACTCATAAAGCATATTTATGCTTTCTTTGAAAGCATACCAAGAGTGCTTCCTGACAATACTTTTGAAACCATTTTTAATAGATGCAGAAGTAACCACACCCATGTCAATTATGACCTTAGCGTTATGGTATTAACTTAAGTTAGCATTCATTTTAAATTTATGCCTATTTAGCCAAGTCCAACATTCTCATGAACTTTGTGTTGAAATCCTGCAGATAGACAAGGTTATAACTGATGCATTTATGATGCTAAATGTCGATGACGGGAAGCTGGTGAAAGAAGATGAGTTCAAGAAGATTTTGACAGAAATATTAGGGAGTATCATGTTGCAATTGGAGGGCAATCCCATCTCAGTTTCATCTAACTGTGTTGTGCATGAGCCCCTTGCTTCTTCTTCCACATTATTGCAGCCATCATCTTAGTGTTACATCTTGGAAATGTTGAATATATCAAGCACAACTCAGATACAAATCAGAATAAAATTTTGAATAGAAGATAAGCACTAGCCCAAGTCTACGTAGTGTCAATCAAACTATGGATGTAAAATAACCTTGATGATGTTCTTTAATTGTTCATTATAAGGTACAATATTCTAGTCTATTTATACAATTACAAAGCCCTATGTATGATTAAACTCTTGTGATTTTGCATATAGTATTCTGGCCAGTAATTTAAGTTGAACTACCTCACATAACATCTTATCTTACAAAAGAAAAATTTTATTCTCCCTTTTTTAACTTTAGGATACTTATCAAATACCGTGCATAAATGAATAAATTATTTAACTGGTTTCACTTTTAACCCTTCTTAGTATATATGTCGTTATGTGTTTATTTACTTCGTAAAAAAAATGAACATATATAATTTTTTTTAAATGGTTAAAAATGAAATTTTATCTTTGAAAATAAGTTATGTCGTACAATTAAACCTATCAAATATTAAAAAAGTAATTAATTTTTTTTAGGTAATATTAACACATGTTACAATAATTTGTGTGAATTAGCATTCTTCAACCTACTGAATTAAATAAGATCTTTAGCTCAAATAATTTGTTTTGAATATGAAAGAAGAAGAAAAAACTGTTGTTAGGAATCAATGCACATAGATATTCTTTAGTTCTTCAAAACTAAAACAATATATAATTTAGTTTGTTCATACAAGTTTTAAGTGCTAAGTACTAGAGTGAAACCCTTACGATTTATCTTAAAAAGGTTCACAAATGTGGTAAATAAGAAAACAACCAAACAAAACCAAACTTAACCATTTAATATAACTAATAACATAAGTTGCACTCAATAAACCTTTCTTCCTTTCGAATTTCGATCTACCACTTGGGTCACCTATATGATATAAAGTTCATTCTTGGCATGAGCTACGCAGACCAAAATTGATCACTTTCCTACTTAGCTAGGCTAAGCCTCCTTTGGGAAAGCCTTATGAAAAGCACAATAGACAACACAAGCTGAAAAGGGTCCAATCCAAAACACCCAATGTCCTTGCCATAAGCGGCCTCCTTCTAAAACCGCTGGACCTAAACATCTTGCTGGGTTCATACCAACACCACCATAACCAACCTTACCAGTCATAGTAATTGACACAAAAACTGCCACTGCCATTGGTGCTGATATCATAAAACTAACCATAGCTAGACCAAGTTCTTTGCTTCTTTTCTTGTCAAATGCCACTGTCATTCCGGTAAACAACTCAATAAACGAGCACGCAAATTCCAATACAAATGCCGAACCTATACTTATGCCTGAAGTTTCCCCATTACCATTTAGAGTACAACCTGCTAACAAAGTGTTATGTGCAACATTTTTGTTCATAACACTTTTTATTAGAAGAAAACCGAGGATGGAACCAATACATTGGGCAAAAATGTAGGCACAAGCACGTGTAAAAGATATAACACCTTCAAGGGTACATATGAAAGTAATTAAAGGGTTCATGTGACCTCCAGTGATGGGATATATTGCCATTAGAAAAAGGAAAAGGTTGATGAAAACAGCTAGTGGAACAAGAAGTGATGGTTCGGATACATTAGAGTTCAAGCATGCCATCACACTACCAATTAGTGCAAACATTAGAAAGGCTGTTGCTATTGACTCTATTAAGGCTGCTTTCCACATCTGGAAAAAAAAAAAAAAATAGTACTCAAAATATGAAAAGCGATTAGTTTTCTTCATCTTGTTAAAAGAAGGTTAAGTGTCTAAGTATCTATTAAAATGATTGAAAATTTTCTGTTTACTACTTCAAGTATTTTTTTTTTCCCTATCAATTTGATATTTTTAGTTTCAATGTTACAATGATCTGCTTTTCTGGTGTCCTTTTCCCTGTCGAATTTGTAAAAAAATTACTTTTTTTGACATGATAAATCTTGATTTATATTATATCATAAATTAATGACCCTAAAAGAATTCCTAATTTTAAGAATTTAACAAGAAAAGGGGAACTAAAAATAGTTGAATAAAAATTTTCTAAATTTTTTTTTTAAAAGGGTACTGAAGTCTCATTATTTTTATTAATAAGAGAAAACACAATCACACACACGGGTGGGATTTGAACTTGAATTTATGGTGGGAGAATTAGGAATTGTACCACCTGAACTACAAGATATTCCAAAAAATCATAAAACATAAAACTGATGGAGCAAAATAAAAATTTTCTAATATTTTTAGTAGTTAGGTGAAAAATTACACACACACAAACAAACAAAAAATTTGAAGGAAGAATGTTGCTCCAGTAATAATAGTGGAAAAACTCTTCTCATCTTAATTAAGTGATTGCATGAAACAGTTGAATCCATTTTTAGCATTCATTTACATATATACTTAATTAAGATCACATAAAAAAAAATTAGAAGTAATCAATAATAGTACAAATATGCATAAATTTACAACCTTAATTATTAATTACCTCAGATGAGAAAAGTTCGTCGGTCCCAAAAGAGGAAAGAAAATTTGTCCTTTGGGAGTTCTTTCCTGTTTTCCCAGTTGATCTTGGGAGATCTGATCTATTGGCTTCATCATCAATGACAAGTTTTTCCATGGCTTTAAATTAATCTAGATAGAAACCAAGGAAAACTTTCAAGTTTTTAGTAATTAAAAATCTTATATCAAAATTAATTAATACTAAAGATTTATTTGCTTTGTTATACACAAAGTGTTAGAAATTTGTTTACCAAATTGAAAATCATGTTTTCTAGATCCCATGTTGAATCAAGAGAAGAAGAAGAGATTATTGCGGAAGCGTACCGGAATCCATAGCGTTCTTCTGTCGAACAGGTTCAGATCTTCCAATTGATGCGCAGTTGTCTAAAGAGTTTTTCTCTGTTGATGGGGATACAGAGAAAACTTATGTTCTACAAGCACTGCGCTCAAATGGGGACCATGACCCCTTTATATAGATAACTGCCAAAGGCGGTTACCAATTATTGGTATTTTTAAATTGGCCCCTCATCAACTTAAAAATACAAGTCCGGTCTCTACACATTAATTCCACAATAATTTAATACCCGATAGCCAAAATTAAACTTTATAGATCACCTTTTAATTGGCTAAACTATAAGATAGCATAGCACATTTAAAACTACATGTGTGGCCCCACAGAATAATAATATTTTTCCAACAATCTCCCACTGGGCCACATATGTAACTTTGTAAATGTGCATAACCTTATGAGCTCATGAAACTGCCATCACAATTAGGGTACTTCCGAACAATCTCGTCCATTAATCATACTGATACAGGATCAAAGCGATCTTCGTCACATTTATCGTGACTAAATCTATCAATGGTCACATATACCAATACAACCAAATGACATAGATCAATCATGAATGTGTAGCATGAAAATTACATGTAATGTGATCCAAACATGTCTATTTTCAACTAGTCCTACTTTATTCTTTATTGAGATCAGTATTACCACATTACTTAACAGAGTGTGTTAAACCAAAACTTTACTTCTGCAGAAAGTAAACTAAATAATATATGTATATAACAAATCTGAAGTTCAACATAAAGCAACAAATCAAATTCAAACTCCCACTAAACTAAAGTATCCTCAAACAGAATAACACCCATATGAGCAGTATGCTCGTGAAAGACCTTGGGTGGTAGTCCCTTTGTGAGCGGATCCGCTATCATGGAGTTTGTTCCAATGTGCTCTATAAAAATCTGACCACTCTGCACTCTTTCTTTCACAACCAGAAACTTGATGTCAATATGCTTTGACTTCGTTGAGCTTCTGTTGTTGTTAGAATATAAAACCGCTGATTTATTGTCACAAAATAATTTGAGTGGTCTTTCAACACCCTCTAAAATACGCAGCCCAGTGACAAAATTTCGCAGCCATATTCCATGATTTGATGCCTCATAACAAGCCACAAATTCTGCGGCCATGGTGGATGAAGCCACAAGCGTTTGCTTGGCAGACCGCCAAGAAACTGCCCCACCAGCCAACAGATAAACATAACCTGATGTGGATCTCCTGCTGTCTTGGCATCCAGCAAAATCAGAGTCGGAGTACCCAATGATCTCTAACCGATCTGATCTTCTATATGTGAGCATATACTCCTTTGTTCTCTGTAAGTATCTCATAACCCGTTTGGCTGCTTTCCAATGATCCATGCCTGGGTTACTTAAATATCTGCCTAACATGCCAACTATGAACGCAATATCCGGACGCGTACATACTTGGGCATACATTAGACTCCCTACAGCCGAAGCATAAGGAATCTTCTGCATTTCTTTAATTTCAAGGCTATTCTTTGGGCATTGGCTGAGACAAAATTTGTCTCCCTTAGAGACTGGGGTTTCACCTGGTTTGCAATTTTGCATGCCAAACCTATTGAGAACTTTCTCAATATAGTTCCTTTGTGACAGTCCCAATATACCCAGAGAGCGATCTCGGTGTATCTCAATTCCTAATACAAAGGAAGCTTTACCAAGATCTTTCATTTCAAAATTCTTTGATAGAAATCTCTTGGTGTCATGCAAGATGCTTATGTCATTTGTGGCAAGTAAAATGTCATCGACATACAAAACCAGAAAAATATGCTTACTCCCACTGAACTTGTGATACACACAATCATCAACGACATTCATCTCAAAACCGTACGAAACAATGACTTGATGAAACTTGAAGTACCACTGACGAGAAGCCTGCTTGAGTCCATATATGGATTTCGTCAATTTACAAACCATATTCTTTGAATCTCCTAATACAAAGTTTTCTGGTTGTACCATATAAATTGTTTCTTCAATGTCACCATTGAGAAACGCTGTTTTGACATCCATTTGATGCAACTCAAGGTCAAAATGTGCAACAAGCGCCATAATTGTCCTAAAAGAGTCTTTCGTGGAAACCGGAGAGAAAGTTTCTTTAAAGTCAATTCCTTCTTTTTGAGTAAAGCCTTTGGCTACAAGACGTGCCTTATACCTCTCCACATTACCCTTTGAATCCCTTTTGGTTTTAAATATTCATTTACAACCAACAGGATTCGCACCAGCCGGTAATGGGACAAGTTCCCAAACTTTATTGTCTTGCATAGACTTATACTCCTCATTCATGGCTTCAATCCATTTATGAGAATTGGAACTTTGCATGGCTTGGCGGAAGTTGATTGGATCATCTTCCGACATTCCACTTTCTACCTCATGTTCCTGGAGATATACAACATAATCATCTGAAATTGCAAATCTCCTTTCTCTCGTGGATCGCCTTAATGGCGCGGGTTCTTGAGGTTGTTGAGGTTGTTCCTCAGGAATTGGTTCCTCTGGAACAATTACCTCATTTTGAATGAGGGGTTGAATAACATTGTCTTGCCGAGGATCTGAATTCATTTCTTGATCAATGACAGGTATGGAAACCTGCACATTGTCAAGAAAAGTAGTAGCAGGAATTGGAATTACTCCCTCTTCCTCCTCAAAGACAATGTTCCTAACTTGATTTCCCCTCCCAAACTCAACATCCTCAAAAAATGTTGCAATTCCCGTCTCAAATATAGACTTACTAGTAGGATCATAAAACTTGTAACCCCTTGATCGTTCTGCATAGCCAATAAAGTAGCTGCTAATGGTTTTGGAGTCCAATTTTCTTGCATGAGGTTTATAAGGCCTCGCTTCAGCAGGACATCCCCAAATACGCAAGTGCTTTAGACTAGGCTTTCGCCCAACCCAAAGTTCATAAGGCGTTTTTGCAGCTGCTTTAGTTGGCACCCGATTCAGGATATAAGTTGCTGTCTTTAGAGCTTCACCCCAGAGTGACTCTGGTAAAGTAGATTGACTAATCATACTTCTTACCATGTCCTTAAGAGTCCTGTTTCGTCTCTCAGATACACCATTCATGCTAGGCGACCCTGGCATAGTGTATTGAGGGACGATTCCACATTCCTCTAGGTATTTAGCAAATGGTCCCGGACGTTGTTCACCTGATTTGTCGTATCTACCGTAGTATTCACCACCACGGTCAGATCTGACACTCTTTATCCGTTTGTTGAGTTGTAACTCAACTTCGGCCTTAAATATTTTGAACACGTCCAAAGACTGTGATTTCTCATGTATAAGAAATAGATACTCATATCTAGAATAGTCGTCTATGAATGTTATAAAATATTGTTGACCATTCCAAGATGCTGTAGGGAATGGACCACAAATATCCGTATGAATCAATTCTAAGACGTCCGTAGTCCGATTTGCATCTAATTTCTTCATTTTGGTCTGTTTTCCCTTGATACACTCAACACAGACATCAAAATCTGAAAAATCAAGGGATTCCAAAATCTCATCAGACACAAGTCGCTCAACTCTAGATTTAGAGATGTGACCTAAGCGTTTGTGCCATAATGAGGCTGAAGTTTCCTTATCTAATTTTCGCTTTGTACCTCGTGACTCGACATGCAAGGTTTCATTATAAGATGAAACAGTTTCTAGCAAATATAGATTATCAAAAGTATTAAGTAAACCAGTACCAATAACATTTGAATTTAAAGACAAAGTAAACTGAGTATTTCCAAATGAACAATAATAACCCAATTTGTCCAAAACAGAAATGGAAATTAAGTTCCGTCTAAAAGACGGTACAACAAAAGTGTCTTTCAAATCCAAATAACAACCAGTTTTTAATAACAATCTAAAATGCCCTATTGCCTTCACTTCCACCGACTTGCCGTCGCCCACAAAGATACGTCTTTCAGCATCAGTTGGCTCTCGGTAGTTTAGGCAACCCTGCATAGAAACACAAATGTGAGTAGTAGCACCAGAATCTACCCACCAAGTGTTTCTTGGTACAGATGCTAAATTGATCTCAGAACAGACCAAAACAGGAATTATACCTTTCTTTTCACGCCATGCGCTATACTTGGCACATTCCTTCTTCTGATGTCCAGGCTTACCACAGAAGAAACAATTGTCATTACTTTTCTGTTTCTTTTGCACTGGACCCTTAGGAATAGCAACTTCCTTTCCTTTATCCTTCCTTTTACCCTTGCCCTTAAAAGTACTTGACAGATGAGCACTTTCAGTCCTCTCTTGCTTCAATCTCTCTTCCTCTTGCACACAAAATGAAATGAGCTCATTGAGAGTCCATTTCTCCTTTTGGCAGTTATAACTGACCTTAAATTGACTGAATTGTGCAGGAAGAGAGATCAGAATTAAATGCACGAGCAAATCATCTGATAAGTCGAGCTTTTGTGCCTTAAGTTTTGAAGCAAGATGAGACATCTCCATGATGTACTCTCTGACATTACCTTTGCCCTTATATTTCATTGAAATCAAGCTTGCTAAGAGCGTGCTTGTTTTAGCCTTATCGTTTTTGACAAAACGATTCTGAATTTCCTCAATGAACTTACTGGCAATGATACTGTCATCTGTTATTGCACCTCGAAAGGCTTCTGGAATCCCGCGCTTCATGATCATAAGACTTAGCCTGTTTGAACGGTCCCACTTTTCAAAGTACGCAATGTCCTCAGGGGTACTTTGTGCAGTGAGATCATTCGGTTTTGGCATTCTTAATGCCAAGTCTATGTCCATGCAGCCAAGAACAATCAATATGTTCTCTTTCCAGTCCTTAAAGTTTGTTCCATTTAACATTGGAACATTATTCATACTAGCAGATATTGTAGTAGTAGACATTAAAGCTGAACAGAGAACAAAATTAAATAAATAAACCATGCTCACATAAAAATAACCAAAGTAAACAGTCATTAAATTGATTAATTACATGACAACATTTCAAGATACCAAGAACAACATTAATACCAAGTCTTTGGACAGTGATATTAATTGTAAGTGGTACTCTTGTTGCAATGATCAAACAATGACAATAAGTTATGTCAAATAATAAATCCATGTTTGCATCGATTCATTATTCACATGAGGTCACCTTGATAATTGTCATACGATTACCATCGCAGGTGCGTGTGTAATTCGGCCAAATATGAACCTCTCTTTGGATTGGTTAATATTCGCATGAATTACACATACACAAACATCATATCCAATTATTCTCCCAATATCAATATACACAAGAGTGGTCACTTTGGTGACATCTTGTATAAATTAATGTAATTAGAATATTAGATAAGTGTTAAAAAAAAAAAAAAGTTGTATATAATTAATCAAAATTTGAAAATGTTTTAATTCATGACCCAAACTTCAACATATGTAATTCTTATATTACAAATATATGTATATATCCGAAAGTTGTAATTATATATATATATAAAAGCCAAACTGTAAATTATATATATATTAACTAAAGTTACCTATATATATATATATATAAGCCAAACTGTAAATTATATATATATCCGAAAGTCTGTAATTATATGCATATAAGATAAGAGGAATATATATATATGATTACTAGACACACCGAAAGAGAAACTGAAAAGCAGCAGTTTTTTTTTTTTTTTTTGCTCCATGTGCAGTTGCACAACAACAACAAAGACCCAAATAAAAAGGAAACCGAAAAAGTACAGTTTGAAAACTGTACGTTTCTTGAAATCGGAATCATTGAGTGCCAGAATCCATATATTAAAAAAAAAAAAAAATTAGAAAGCCGATCAGAAAACATATATAAATATTAGAGTCGATGAGATTTTGTGAAGTATATATATAACCTTTATATACATAAAAGTATCAAACCGAATTCACAAAACAAGATGCATATATATATATATATATATATAACGTCGTGTACCGAAAACCCAATTTTGTGCAGAATCAATTTTGCATATAAAACAAATTGGGGGTGCCGATCAAAATCCATATATAAACAATTCAATAAATTAATCTCTAATATTCATAGATTCTTTTGAATCAAACATGGGTAGGCTCTGATACCACTTGTTAGAAATTTGTTTACCAAATTGAAAATCATGTTTTCTAGATCCCATGTTGAATCAAGAGAAGAAGAAGAGATTATTGCGGAAGCGTACCGGAATCCATAGCGTTCTTCTGTCGAACAGGTTCAGATCTTCCAATTGATGCGCAGTTGTCTAAAGAGTTTTTCTCTGTTGATGGGGATACAGAGAAAACTTATGTTCTACAAGCACTGCGCTCAAATGGGGACCATGACCCCTTTATATAGATAACTGCCAAAGGCGGTTACCAATTATTGGTATTTTTAAATTGGCCCCTCATCAACTTAAAAATACAAGTCCGGTCTCTACACATTAATTCCACAATAATTTAATACCCGATAGCCAAAATTAAACTTTATAGATCACCTTTTAATTGGCTAAACTATAAGATAGCATAGCACATTTAAAACTACATGTGTGACCCCACAGAATAATAATATTTTTCCAACACAAAGCACTAACAGACACATTTTTTATAACAAGCGTTAGCTTTTAGAGCTAAAAAGCACAATCTTTGCTTCTTGATGGAAGTACATAACATGTTTATCTTCCTAAAATCACTTTCGATTGAAACTCATTTAAAAATAAGTACAAGTAAAATTGTAGGGGGAAAATGCATATGATAGAAGTTTTAGTATGTTTAGAGGGAAAAATAATAGACAGTAGAAAATATATAATTAAACATACGATCAATTCACACTCACATATTAATACTAAACATGCATAAATGCAAGTTACAGTCTTAAGAAACTGAATATATGTTGGTTTACTAAAGAAGGCAAGCCTTCATTACCTTTTACAGAACGCCTTGTAGTTTTAGTTTATAGATTTTAGGTCTATTTATAATAAAGCTATATAAGTGCCTTTTTGGTGATATGGAATAATGTATGTAGCTATTTCATAGTCTCCTCTTTTGTAAATGGAATCTCTTAATTGTCATATTACTAGAATCAATTTTGTATATTAATCAATTACTTTTATCCCTCTCACGAGATGGATGGTTTAAATCTTTATATTTATTTTGTTTTGTTATTTGTGTGTTTCGTCTCTCTCTCTCTCCACAAAAACCCTAGCGCCTCTTAGGTTTCCTTGCGCCGCGTGGGTTTGGCCGACGGCGGGCCGCTTTTGGCCGTCGGCCAGACGTTGTTTTGGGTCGCCAGACGTTGTTTTGCGACTCCCTTTCCTGGTTTTTCTCTGTTTCCTTCGTAATAAACTGGTTCGACGCGACGGTGGGTGTGGCTGGCTCTGTTGTGCGCGACTCCGGTTGCGTTTTTGGTTGCCGGCGCTCTCATCGTGGTGTTTGCCGTGTGGTGTTCGCGTTGTAGTGGTTTTTGGCGTCGTCCTTGTTGCGCGCTCGCCGTTATTTTGCCGAGTTAACGTCTGCGTGGTGGTGGGTTGTTGCCGGCGTCGTTGGCTGCCATGGTAGGTTCTGCGCGGTGGTGGTCGTTGCCACCGTCGTTGGTTGCCGTGGTAGGTTCTGCGTGGTGGTTGGTGGTTGCCGTGTTCGTTGTTTGCCGGTTTAGGTTCTCACTGGTGCGAACCGTAGCCCTGCTCTTTCGGCCTGTTCGTGGTGGCTGGTAGAGGGTGGTGGTTGTGCTGGTATTTCGGTATTTCGTGTCGTGGTCAACTACTTTCCTATTACTGTTTTGTTTAATAAGCCTGCTGTGTGATTTAATTTTCTTACGGTTCTAATTTCGATTAGGGCTTGTAAGTGTGTTTGTGTCTTACAGTTCTGATTTGATTAGGGCTTGTAAGTGTTGTTTATTGTCAGCTGTAAACCTGCTTTGATTAGGGCTTGCAAGTGTTGTTTATTGTCAGCTGTGGTTTACAGCTTCTATTGTGTTATAAATCATCTGGTAAATCGGGTGATATTATGGATATGTTGGACAATCTTCTTTTGAAGATTCTTAACAGTCGGTTAGGTGTTATTTTTGGGTATGTATTTCTGGATCTTTTGGGTAATTTATCCTTGACAGTTTTGAGAGCTGGTCGACACAATGAGCTATGCAACGCTTCGTATATGTCACCTGTTAGTGATTCAGATTCACTTTTTCTCTCCTTCGGACGTAATTTTCGTTTTAGTTTGAGGTACCCTTTGGAGACTTTTATGTGTACTTGAGAATGGGTCTTACCTTGTAATGTAATCTTTGAAACTTGATTATCAATATACTATAATTACGATAAAAAAAAAAAAAAATCTTTATATTTATTTTGCTAGATTAGTTTAACTTCAAATTTTGATTGTGTTATTTTTCTTTCTAATTCCACTTGGTAAACTAAAATTGTATTTGTGTTTTATACATTTAATGTAATTATCCAAACGCATCCTCTCTCTTCTTATGAAATGAACAAATTAAAAGGGAAAACTAAAATAAAAAATTTGTCTTTTCATAAATCACAATGTCGATATCATATCATTACCAATTGAAAAGCAGAAGCCATTTCCTCTCTTGAGAAGGCATTACACATAGAAGAATGGCTCATGGTTTGAATGTGTAAGAACAACAAAACTGGTAGTTGTTTTCCAAAATCCAAAAGCCACCACCACAGCTGCTCAAAAGTTATTCTTTCTAAAATAAAAATCATAGTTTCAACTATAATTCTTTATTTCTTATTCTTTTTTTATTCTTACACATATATAATAGCAGAGTTCAAACTCACAGTTTTTCGATATACACAAGAAGCTTATATCATTACACTACAAGACAATTTGTAACAATATATACATTATTAAACAATTTTAACATAATTTCACTTAAATTATAAAAACTTGCAATTTTAGTGGCATGGTAGATAAATGTTCAGATGAAAAAATGATTGTAATTTGATGAAAGAATAGGAAGAGTTGAGTAGTATAGCCTTGAATTATAATTAGACTTTTACGCGCTTCATTGCACAAAAATCATCGTGATCACATAATGTTTCTTAATTTTTGTTTCCAACATAAGACGAATGACTATTACCCATAAAACAACTCCCAGCCAATTTCAAAACATCGTACTCACCCTCTACCCAATTCAATCCTTCTTTAGGCAAGTTAACTGACAAAATATAATAAACACTACACGCCAAAAATGGTCCTACCCAAAATACCCAATGGCCATACCACAATGGTCTTCCTATCAGCAATGCTGGGCCTAAACACCTTGCTGGGTTAAGCCCAACACCTGCATAACCAGCCCTTCCAGTTACAGTAATAGACACAAATACTGAAAGTCCCATAGCCATTGCTACAACAACACAAACCATAACTAACCCAAGTTCTTTGCTCCTTTTTTTGTCAAAAGCTATTGTAACTCCAATAAAAAGCACCACAAATGTGCATGAAAATTCTAACATCAATGCTGTATAAGCACTTAGCCCAGAAGCCCCTCCATTGCCAGCAATGCTACATCCACCTAAAAAGTACTTATCTGCTACATTTGGGTCCATCACAGCTTTGATTATTAGAAAGCCCATTATTGAACCAATGCATTGGGCTAAAAGATATATGAAAGCACGAGAAAGTGTTACAAGTCCTTTAAGGGTAGCAATGAAGGTGAAAACTGGGCTCATATGTCCACCAGATATAGGAACTGTAACCATGAGAAAAAGGAATGCTATAAAAAAGACTGCAAATGGAACTAGAAGTTTGGGATTGTTGTCCTTTGAATCTAGGCATGAGATTATTGAAGATGTGAGAGTGAACATGAGACAACTTGTTGCTACTAGTTCTGTTAGAGCTGCTCTCCATACCTGAAATAAATTTTAAGGATCAAAGGAAGTAGAATAAGTAGATCATTGTTTTGTCGAAGTACTTGACTTTTCATAAACTAATTAACATTTAACACAATCTTAACTAGTCAATTTGCTTAAAAAAACATTAAAAGAAATATGCAACACAATCTCTTTACGTTTAGCTTTTACTTTTATTTTTTCTTAAACATGATATTAAAATTCACTCTCCCTAGTCACAAATTAAAATCACACAAGGTACATTTTGATTTAACAAAAATGATTATGCAATACATGTGTGCTTAAATAGATTTTTAAAATGACACATTACATACACACCTATTTACATTAAATTTAAATTTATGAGAGCTTATGTTATCGTATTATAGAAGATAATGTCCTCTCATGAAAATTTCAGTTATAAATTTTAAAAAAATAAATAATTATATTAATTTAATCCATTATCTTTTCAAATATCATTCGTCTAGCTGTTCCTTAATCTATTTGTTAGACTAATTTAATTGTTTATTTTGCAATGTTCAGACCAATTTAATTATTGGCATCTTATTTGATCATTGAATCGGTGAAACCCACTAAATCTCATAATATCATATTCATCATTATTAATTTTAAAAATAAGTGAATTTTTCAAATCTCATAATATACGAATAGCCAATAATAAATCTAACAAGTTGTGACTCAACATATGTAGTTTATTTGAGCATGTAAAAGATGTAACATTTGACTTGTAGTATAGTTATTTCAAAATAATAATAATTAAAAAAAAAAAAACTCTAATGGCTCAAAAGACAAATATTTTACAAATAAATAAAAAATAGTTTACCTCTAGTGAGCAAAAATCACGAGCACCAACAGAAGAAAAAAGAAACTTGACTAAGGAGTTGTTACTTCTATTTTGATTATGATGATCTGCCGCCTCAACAATTTTAGTTGATTTACTAAAATCTGTCTCATCTTCACAGGAGATGACCCAATCCATGCCCTATATGATAAAACAAATCAAGTACCCTTTTTTAGTTGAAACCTTAGTTGGAAAATAAATGTAGCCCTTGCTAGTTCATACATATATATATTGCCAGTACCATATGATTGTAATTATTGATAAACATTGTCGTATTACATGCATTTTGATGATTGTTTAATACTACCTATGGCGAGGTAGTCAAGAGATTATTAGAGTAAAACTATGTTTTTGGCATAGTAAGATGATAACAATCCTATAAATAAACCAGAGGATATTCTTATTCTTGCGAACCTTAGATCAATTAATTGGGAAGGGAAAAAAAAAGGACTACGTACATAAATTAAATTTTATATTTAATCATGTCACAGTCTTATTGGCAAATTGGCATATATGTTTGAATGGGATCAAACATTAAACTAAACCTCCTGAAAAAAAAAAAAAAAAAAAAAGATTTGACAAAAAATAGACGTACAACCGATATAGATTTTAAGTGAGTTTTTTATGAGAAAAAGTCGATCTTTCATGGAAACCAACTTAGATTTCAAGTTAGTCATAAATTTGACCCTAAATTTTAGAATAAGTTACGAACAGTTAATTAAAATAAGTTAATTTGGTTCTGGTGGTTTCACAATTCACAATGACAATTAAACCATATATCTAGAGTCGATTTTTTTTTTTTTACACGAGATATCTATAAAATAATCAAGTTTCAGTTGAACTTACATAAGTTATGTCGTAAACATATAGATCCATTAATTTAACCTATTTAAAAAATATGTCAAAATAAGTTAACTTAATCAAATAACCTGTAATCCATATAAGCAACTCGAATTAATAATTATTTTAAGTTATGTAAGTAATTGTTTCTAATATAATTATTTTGTAAGATTGTATTTTGAATATTTTTAGAATAATATTTAAATTTATTTTATATTTTATTTTCATATTTTTATTAATTTATAATAATATGTTGTTTAGTTTAATTTTATATGTTTTAATTATTGATTATTTATTTTAGACTTAAACAAATATTTACGTACAAAAATTTATGGTATATATTTTTATTAGAGTTTTTTATTGGTTGTTAATACTGACTTTAATATATCACAATATTTATAATTATTGATATTATTTTATTTTACATTAGTTAATATTTTAACATTTTTTTATTGAAATAATGCTTAAATTAATTTAGTTTTAAAAATTTAATTAGAATTTATTACATTAACATATTATATTAATATATGTTGATATTTGATAAAATATATTAATGTTTTTTACATTATAAAGCAAAATATATATTATTTAATATGTTTAAACGAATTAAATGAGTTAAATATATCAACTCATTTATTAAATATATTAGATTAAAATTATACCTTTTTAATTTATTTAATAATCAATTTAAACCTCAATCAAATTATAAATGAATTAACTCAACTCCTAAATAACTCACGTATTTAACAACTTTAGGTATAACATTCTTGAGCTGAAGAAAAATGCGATTTAAATTAGAGCTGTCAAACAAGTAAGTTGTGTCGTGTTCGAATCAACCTGTTTGCGACCCAACTCATGTAAAGTTGACCCTGATCCAACTTATTTATTAAACAGGTCAGAAAGTACAACCCTAACTCAACTTGAGTTGACCCATTTAAATATATTAAATAATATATATTATATTTTATAATATAAAAAAAGCAGAGATATTATATAAAGTATCAACATATATTTATGTAACCTATTAGCATAATAAATTCTAATTTGACTCCAAAAATTAAATTAATTTAAGTATTATTTTAACAAAAAATGTAAAAATATTAACTAATATAAAAAAATAATATCAATAATAATAAATATTGTGATATATCAAATCTAATATGTTAAAGTCTCAAACAGTAACAAAAAAGTCTAACAAAAATATATATCATAAATTCTTTGTAAGTAAAAACTTGTTTTAAGTCTAAAATAAATAATCAATAATAACAACATACAAAATTAAACTAAATAATATATTAGTATAAATTGATAAAAATAAGAAAATAAAATATGAAATGAATTTAAACATCATCTCAACAATATTTCAAAGTATAAACCTACAAAATAATTAAATAAGAAATAATTACCTACATACAATAATAATTTTAGTTATTTACTTGTGTTACTTATATGGGTTACGGGTTACCCAATTAACCCATTAAAACCTGATTTTTTAAATGGGTTAAACGGGTCGACCTGTTTACAATCTAACACATATAAACTCAACCCGAATTTAACTATTTCGTGGGTGAATTGTGTCGAGTTAGCAGGTGGTGTCAAAAATTACCAGCTCTAGTTCAAATCACTTGCTTTTCTACACTTTTGGTTACTTGTACCTCATAAAGACACGATCTTACCTCCAGTTGTTCACATAAATCAAATTTTTTTTTTTTGTAATTATGAATCATCTTATATTTTGGTATTAATTCTTTAAAAATAAAAAAATTAAAATTATAAATCTTTACCAAATATAAATGATTTAAAATTATTTAAAAAAATTAAAAATTAAAATCATTATCAAACAAATTATTAACTATTTAAGGTTATTGTTGTCGGGGGTTTTCGAGTTTAACGTTCTCAATTGTTCACAAGGACGAAATAGATATTTTATACCAAAGTTTTCAGATAATTTGTGAGAATCGAATATTCCATACTAAGGAATAATATATGAATAATTATATATTTTATGTTATAAATTAATTTTTTTTTTTTTTTGCTAGAGGGGATAGGCAAAAGCCTAAGTATGGGTCGAGGGGAGAAGGGTGGGGGGGAGAGTTAATCGTTCTGGATCCTGAATAACAGTTGAGGTAGATGTATCTCCTAGATTTGTTTTAACCAGATTGTGAGCTCGGTTGTTCAGATGACGAGGGATCCATCGAATTGAAATCATAGAAAAGAACGGTAGCTGCTGCTTTAAGTTCTGGATGATTGCCTCTGCTGTAGTTGATATTGTGTCCTTTGTGTCTTCCATTAGAGCTTGGATTACAAATTTTGCATCTCCTTCAATGTAGATAGCTTTGTTTTTTATTGATAAAGCATGGGTGATCGCTGCTTCCAAAGCTAATGTTTCTGCAACATCCACACTGGCAGTGTACCGTTGTTCCGTCCAAGTCTCAACTATGTTGCCATTCTTGTCAGAAATAACAAATCCGAGTGTTGCATTTCCATGAGACCATGATGCATCAAAATTATATTTCACCGCACCAGAAGGAGGTGGTTGCCAATGGTTTGGAATGGGAATGAAGGTCGTGTCCTGTAATTTTTGATTGTTTATTTGTTTTTGGGGGAGAAGGCAGATTTGGAATTCTTCAACTCGTCTGATTATTGAACTGATGGCTCTAGGTCCTTCGATGGATCCTGCATTAAAGATGATTTGGTTTCTGGAAAACCATATGTGTTCAAGCATAATGACTGCTGTCAGTGTAAACATGTCCGTAGAAACGTTTGCCTGGAGAAGAATCTTTGGAGGTTGTAGTATGAATTTGATGTACGAGAAAATATCCAGCGATTGAGTGAATTCCCACAGTAAATTCCAGTTCCAATGTTTCCACCAAGATTTTAAAATTTCACATTTGATGAATTGATGTTCCACATCTTCTGCTTCTTTGTGGCAGAGAGTGCAGCTTAAGTCTGCCATTGGTATGAAATGGGCGATCCGTTTTTTTGTGCTAAGGGCATTCTTTAATATTTTCCAGAGGAAAATTTTGTGTCTCTCATGTATTTTCGCTTTTCAGAGTAAATGCCAAAAACTCTGGCAATCTTGAATGCCTTTGTTTTTTTTGTAGAGTATGATATGCATCCTTGACTGAGTAATTACATGTACCTGTACCAAACCAAGTTAGAGTATCAGGGGTACCTGGTGTTGGGGGAGGGATTGCCTGTATAAAATTTGCCACGTATGCTGGGAAGATGTGTTTAATTGTTGACATATTCCATTGTAGATTAGGATACCAGTGGCATAGGTCTGCAGGAGTAGAGATGGTTTCTTGGAAGTTTTGTCCCAAAGCAAGCGGAAGTTTTTGTTGTGGTAAACCAGGGATCCAAGGTTGTGACCATATATTTATGGATTGTCCATGTCCTAGTTTCCAATAGCTGCCTTGGAGGATTAATTCTTTACCCCATAGGATGCCTTTCTAGATGTAGGAGTCAGAATTGCGAGGGAGTACTGTTGAGAATTCCAGGTCTTTGATATATTTTGCACTGAGTATTTTGACCCAGAGTTTATTTGGGGCCTTGAAGACTTCCCATGCTAATTTTGATAGCATTGCTTGATTAAAGTCTTTTAATTGTCGAAACCCCAACCCACCTGTCTCTTTGGGTAAGCAAATTTGTCTCCAGCTGATTGGAGAGAAGTAGTGTTTCACGTTCATGTCTTTGTTCCACCAGAATTTCCTGATTATAGAGTCCGCCTCTGCCCAAATGCTTGAAGGGAGTTTAAAGGTGCTTATGGTGTAAGTGGGCACATTTTGTAGAACCGAACGGATTAGAGTGGCTTTACCTGCTTGTGAAAGTAGTTTGGATTTCCAACCTTGTAGTTTGTTTCTGAGATTCTGTAGCAGGCCATGGAAGTTATCTTTTTTTGAGCGGTTGAGTGGAAGGGAATTCCCTAAGTACTTGATACTTCCTTCTGCTCTCTGGATTTGGAGTTCATTGCATATGGTAATTTGGAGGGTAGGGTGCGTGTTTTTGGAAAAAAATATGACCGATTTTTGAAGGTTCACTTTTTGTCTAGACCAAATACCATATGTTTGCAGTATGTCTTTGATGCTATTTGTATTTAAAAGATTACCTCTCAGAAAAATGACTACATCATCAGCATACATTAAGTGAGAGATGGGAGGGGCTCTTCTTGCAATTTTGATACCATGGATGGTTCCTGTGTGTTCTGCCTTCATAATCATCCTGGACAGACATTCCGATATAATAAGGAAAAGGTAAGGGGATAAAGGATCCCCTTGTCTAAGTCCCCTTGAAGGTTGAAATCTACCAAAAGGAGAGCCATTTAGCAAGAGTGAGATCGAAGAGGTTGATATGCATTGCAGAATTAATTGTCTAAACTTTGCGGAGAAACCCCATAGCTCCATAATTTTCATGAGGAAGTTCCATTCTACCCTGTCGTATGCTTTTTCCATGTCTACCTTTATACACATTAGACCACCTTTTCCAGTTGATTTCTTGGAGATAGTGTGGGCAACCTCCTGGGCTAGAATTGTATTTTCTGCAATCCATCTCCCCGGGAGAAAGGCTGATTGAAAGGGGGATATATGTTTTTGTAGGATTGCACGAAGTCTATTAACTAACAGCCTAGAGATGATCTTGTAGCTAACATTGCACAGACTTATGGGTCTGAAGTCCTTGCATTCCATAGAGCCTGAGATTTTTGGAATTAAGATGATGAATGTATGGTTCCAACCATCCTTCATGGCGCCAGTTAGGAAGAATTGTTGTATCTCCTTAACAATAGTTTCTCCTACTATGTGCCAGTATGTCTTATAAAAGCCAGCAGGAAAACCATCCGGGCCCGGTGATTTATAATCCCCCATTTCCCACAGTGCTTTCTTAACCTCAGAATTAGAGGGGATCTCTGTAAGACTGGAGTTTTCTTCTGTTGTAACCACCTTTGAGAAGAAGTTGCTTAATTCATCTGGTAATATGGGTAGATCCGTAGTGAAGGAACTAGTGAGGTGTGTAATGAATTCATTACCAATTTCTTTCCTTTGCCAGGTTGTTCGACCGGTGTTTAACTTTAGACAAGGAATAAAGTTCGTTTTCCTCCTCAGTAGAGTAGAAGTATGAAAGAATTTAGTATTTCGATCTCCCTCTTTAATCCAAAGTTCTCGAGACTTTTGCTTCCATAAAGAGTCCCATCTTGAGTATTGTTCTTCCAGTAACTTACATACCAGTTTTTCCTGATCTTGTGTATCCTCTGCAAGCGGTCCTTGTTGAATGACCATGAGTTGGGATTCCAGTTTTTTTATTTTGTCAGGAATGAATCCAAATTGATGTTTGTTCCACTTACTTAAAGTATTAGCCAACAGTTTGAGTGTGACAGTGACATTAGAATACTTACCTGTAAGTGTTGCCCATGATTGTTGGATTAGAGATTCACAGCTGGTATCACGAGTCCACATCTCATAAAATCTGAATGGTCTACGTAGATATTGTTCTTGTGCACCACAAAGGTTTAGTACAATAGGATTGTGGTCTGAAGTGTAGGTGGGTAAATTAGTTACCAGTGCCTTTGGGAACGAATTCAACCAGTTGACCGACGAGATGACTCTGTCCAATTTTTGGAGTATTCGTTGATCCTATTCTCGTTTGTTGTTCCAAGTGAACTTATGTCCCACACTACCAAGGTCTACTGCCTCTTGTTCCTCCATAAATCGAATTAGTTCATTCATTGGTTGGATGTGGAAAGGTATACCTCCACATTTCTCAGTGTCTTGAGTGATGTCATTTAGATCTCCAATTAGACACCAAGAATTATTCAACAGAGGGATCCTATCCGAAATCTCCTTCCAGACTTGTTTTTTAGCACTGTAGTATGGAGGGATATAAGCAAATATGATATGTATTATTTCATTGGACCCAAAGGCAGAATTTAAATCTGCTATTACAAAAGAGCTTCCCACAAAGCTGATATTTAAATTTACATTTCCAGTCCAAAACAAACAGTAGCCTCCTTGTAATCCTGAAGCAGGTAGGATGAGACTATTGTGAAAACCTACTAGAGTAGTTTGTAGATGAGAAGCCTGATTTTCCTGGGCCTTCGTTTCCATTAACCAAAGGATGTCCAGTTTTTGTTTTTTAATCAGAAAGCGCAGTTCGCGCTTGGCTCGAGGTCGGACCAGTCCTCGGCCATTCCAGCTAAGGATTTTCATGTTTGCTTGGGGGGCAAGTTAGAGGTCGCCTCCCCACCTTCAGTATTACTATCCTTAAAATTGTCAGCTTGTGCCCACGTAGGAGTGGGAGTTAAGTTACTATGTGGCGTGACCAGGTCGTCTCCTTTTGTACCCGAACCTGTGTCCTGCACATTTTCCATGCCAGAGTGAAAATTATCATTTAAACACAATAAAGATTCAGAACCTAGGTTGATGTCAGGATGGTGTAAAAAAGCTTTCTTTTTGCAAGGCGTTTGTGGAGCCGCAGGTGCCTTGCGTTTTGGAGGTCCCGGAGATGCCAGGTTGGTTGTTGGAGTCTTGTGATTTCTTCCTAAAGGAGACCTCTCACTTCTATGGTTTGCCAGTTGGTATTGGAATAGTGCAAAAGTGATTTTGGACAGAGGATCCGATGCATTGAATCGTACACCATAGATTGCGTACTCAGCAAGTTGGAAAATTCTTGTTGTTGTGAGCCTAAGTGGTGATTCCTGAATATTGAAGTCAAGGCGATAGCCAATGGCATGAGCTAGTAATTTGCATCGTAAATTTATGTCACTGTCTGTGGTGGCCCCTGCTGAGTACCACTCCTCATAAGCCGCTGCAAAATGAATGAGTTCCAGATCACTAGTCATTTGTAACAGTTCCTGTACTTCATTGTGAAGTCTTGCCATTTTCTTTGAGAATGATTCCTTCTGGGTCACTGAATGAGATGCTTCGGATTGGGGAGGGAAGTTGATTGCATGCTTCGCCTGTATGTTAGGGTTCCGGTTTCCCATGTTGTGCACATTCAAGGTTGGTGTGAGTTCAGATTCGGTTGTAAGAAGCCAGAATTTGTTCAGAGGGGTATTTTGGTTGGCACTAACTTTGAGCCAGTCACCAAAGACAGGGGACTGCAGGTTCTCATTGATCATAAACGTTGTTGCAGATGTTAGGTCACATTCCTTAGTGCTATGGTCCAGGATGCCACACTTATAACAGAGGTCAGGTAGTCTTTCATAACGAAATTCTACCCATATCTTATCATTGGTATGTTGTGCATGCTTCCGGGGAACAATGCAGCCTGTTGCGAGAGGTTTGTGTACATTAACTTCCACTCGGAATCGGAGGTATTGGCGCATTTGAGTTGAGTCCAGTTCGTTCAATTCTATATCCACCAGTTTACCGGCAACCTGCGCCAGTTTTCCAATGTTGGATGCTTTCATGCCTGCAAAGTGTAACCATGTGCCTGTATCCAAAAGCAGGCAGTACTGAAGTCTAGTTCTTGTATGGTGAATTGGTTGTTCCAAGTTTTGAGTACCATTAGTGCATTGTTGACATGCCAAATTCTTTGTTCCCACACATAGTCTCTGTCTCCTTCCATTGAGAAAGTGAAGGAGAAAATGTTCCTGTTATAATCCATTACGGATATTGCTACCTCTCCTTTTAGATTCCATGCTTTTTTTGCGGCACTTATCACCTGCGCCTTCCTGATCGTGGTACGAGAGAGGATTTTGCCTATTAGTTTGAGTGAGGTTGAGAATTGAAAGGAAGTGTCTTCATCAAGTTGAATCTCTGGTAGTAGACAAGTGAGGTTTTGTGTTTCTTCCACAAGTAAATTAAGCTCCTTAGTATAATTCGAACAGGAGATTGAGACATTTTTGTTTGCGGGAGGAAGTCTGTGTAGTAGCTTGATTTGTCTCTTGTTTTGTAAACTTCAGTGCTGAATGTTCCCAGTATTCTCAGTTGCCTTATATAGTGATATGGGAGTGCTGTAAATACCAAGCCTCTCAGAAACGTGCAAAAAATTAGTACAACACGTAAAATAAATGGTTCTGTGTTTTCTGTGTTTGAGTGCCTTTTGCAAGTAAACAGAGGGGACATCATTGTTGGTCAGTGTTTGGTCTTTTAATGGACAGAAAGGGAATTGGTTTGTGTGTGGTTAATTAATGGACGGTATGGGTTCGAGATTATAAAATATGACTAGCTAACTTGATTACTCTTCTGACTGTGGAGATTTGGGAATGGGTGAGTTGATACGATGGATAATGAATGCTAGTTTCATGATTCTTACTCTGAGTTACCCACTGATATGGAGATTAAGGCATGGAAACAGTTTGTGATGCGATGGAACAAATGATTAGGAGCGATTACCAAATCTTAATTCTATACCTGCTGGAACAATTACCAAATTTTGCGATGGTACTATACCCTTACTCTGTCTGCTACACGGTGTAATAAAGGCCTGGTGAGGTACGGACTAGGCATCAATCAGTTGGTGAAGGACGAACGAAGACGTAGAGAAGCAACAAACGGTAGTTTCTTGTGATTCAACTGTCAGAAATGGGAGGAAGGAAGCTACCGGCAAGCAAGGGAGTGCGCAGTCTGTTCTCGCAGCGTGGAGAAGCAGCAATCGGCGGTCCGCCTCTGGTAGCTCGAGTTCGCCCCTATGTTATAAATTAATTTATGCATATAAATAAAATAAGTTTAAAGTTATATTTAATAAATATTAAATGTAATGTATAAATTATAAATATAATTAAATTATTTATTTTTATGGTCATTAAAAAATAAAAATAAAATATATTTCTAATTATAATGTAATATTTTTTTAATTAAAGTATATAAAAAATAATATAAAATGATAAATAATTTGGGTTCGAAAATTTAATAGAGGAAGAAATGTAATCCCTTACCCATTTTACAAAGAAATTTTCTACATTTGTAAAAAATTCTAATTTTTTTCATGATTATCCACCATAATGGTGCAAAAATTCAACTTTGGCAAAGGAATTTAGAAATGACCCAGAATTTTTGGCCGGAATCCGAGCCGTCGGATCAGCCCGCCGAAGACTATCTAAGAATGAATTTTGTTTGTTAGATAATGGTGTGGATGTTTCGGTATTGAATAGGCATTGCGTTACAAAAATAAAATTATTTTTTATTAATTATAGAACTTGATATTATCTAGCAGTAAATACTTTTTCATTTTTTATAAAAATAAAACATCAAAATTAATTAATTATACAGTTAATATAATTATTGTATGAAAAAATTACTTTGCGTTACGGGTGCGTACAGTGGTAATTACTGACGGTCCAATACAGGAATTGCCGTTTATAAATTTGGTGAGGTGGTAAGAGGGAGATGTTTTTGTTAGGAAGGAATGGGGGCCGAGCTAAAGCGCGTAATGAGTCTGAAGCACGCGCAGGGATAAGAAAGAACGAACGAAAGAGGAGATTGGGTGTGATGGCGAGTTAGCATTTTGTATGGACGAGTCACCAAAGCCGTTGGATTGTTTTAATACTTTGATGCTTCAGCTTTGGCTAAGACGACACACAATCGTATACTTTCAAAGACAAATGAGCTGGGGACATGTGCTCTTGTCACTTTGTGTTTTTTTTTTTTTTTTTAATAATTTGTATAAAATAAAATTATATAATAAAAATAAATTTAATAATTTTAAAAATTTAATTAGATAAAATTTAAATGATTATAATTTGTAGTGAATGCACTATATAAAATAATAATTTAATTTTTTTTAATAACAAAAATATATAAACTAAATATAAAAAATCTTATTTTTATAATTATAAATTTTTTTTTTTTTTCATTTTCATTTACCTTAAATGTTACTTTATCATTTTTTGTTCTTAAATACTTCGTTGGCCCCAAAATGATGACGATGATTACTTATATTTTAAATTTTTAAGAAAAATGTTAAAAATATATAAAATTATATTTATTTTTATATTAATATTAATTATATCATAGTATGTAGTCTAATATTTAAAAAAATAAATAAATAATTTATTTTTTTAAATAATTTTAATATTGATATAAATGCAAAAGTTAATATAAACTCATACCACCGTACCATTACTAACTAGTTAACTTTTAAATAATAAGCGCTTTTACGTGTTTATTATCATAGTATTATTATTTTATTTTATTTTTTTTCTTTTTGGTCCCAAAACACAGGTCATTGAAGTTTGGGCAGATCTGTAATTTTTGAAAGTTAATCGGAAAATTATCAAAAATAATACTTATAAAATTTATAATAATAAAAGTAGCACCCTAATAATATTAGACATTTAATATTGAACGGATCTAAATTGTCGTTGTTCAATTCTAATTGAATGAGTGTTTAAAGAAAAATAACATATTAATTATTTTTTTAATTATAAAAATATAAATTTGAATGTAAAAATTGCTAGTTATGTTATTAGGTGTTATTTTTGTGGTTTTTACAAAGTTAATTTCGAAAGGGATAGTGTATTTAATTAACACCTGCTTGTTACTCACTTGAGTAGTTAACGAGCTTGCTCACTGTTAAATGACTAAACCAAATGGATTGATATTAAAAAGAGAGAGAGAGAGAGAGACAAGAGGAAGGAAGACCGAATAAGAAGTTTTGGCAGCCAATGAAACTCAAAGTGAAGTGCATATATTTCGCCTCAAGTTAAGCTTAAAAATTCATATGCAAACAAGCAATTGAAGCTTTTTGGTTTAACCATTTTGCAGTCAGCACTGAACGAGAGATAGAAGACTGAGAATTTCACAAGTGATTATCTGTTTCAGTAAACAAATCTCTATTAAAATCTTAAATGAAAAAAAAAAAAATCAAAATCATCTTTTTTTGTTGTTGATTGTAACAGCAAAATGTCCATTTTCTTGTTTATAGCTTGAAAAGAAAGATTGACCAGATTAAATTCTTTGTTTATAGCTTTGTTTGTTAATCATTGACCAGGTTCAGTATTTTGTTTTACCTTGATTGATGATCTTTACCAGTTATAGTATTTACTTTTGTGCCATCTTTTGACAGAGTCTTGTAGTATATACTAAAAGATATCAATTAGGACAAAACAAAGGCCTTCCAAACATTTTGTGATACCCTGTTGTGCCATTATGCATAGCATCTTTTGATGCAGTTATTTAACTTTCTCTGTCTTATCCATTCGATAATTCCAATGTTCCTTGTTTAATTGTTACGGGTATGGCTAAGCTTAAGATGATTCAGCAAAAAACTAGGTTTGTCTAGGCTTTTACAATCATCTCCTCTTCTTAACAACTCTTATTCGTCTCTTCTACCGTAACAAGTTAATAACTTCTTGTACCCTCTTTCTACTTTCTGCAAAGGGGAAAAAAAATGGCAAATTCTCTTTCATATGTACGGTCTTTTGCACTGATGTTATTAGTTGCTGTGTTCACTTTATCAGGCATCATACCTGTTCCTTTATTAATCAATGCTTTCAAATTCTTTGAAAAGTTGATCGTTTCCAACTTCATTTGCTGATTATTTTTCTTTTCTCTGCTTTGAATATTTTTTAGATTGCTATGATCCAATGGATCCGTATGGTAATATCACGGTTACTTTTGATATTTATCAGTATAGAACTGATGGCTATCAGGTTAGTCTTGTTTTTCTTACAAATACTACAGCTTTAATGTAATGTGGTCATTGCTATTCTTTAGTCCAATTGGTCTATTGCATGTTCTGTTTGTTTCACTTCTAATAGAAGTGAATCAAAATTCATATACTGGTACTTGAGCGAAAAGGTCCCCTCAAGTCGTATAACATAGAGAAAACATAATATTGTTGAAAGACTCATAAATGTTGTTAACTTGCAATGCAGGCAAAAGTGACCATACAAAATTACTATCAATATCGTCATATTGACAAACCAGGTTGGTCACTAGGGTGGACATGGTCCAAGAAGGAAGTGATTTGGTCAATGAGAGGTGCCTTTGCCACTCATCAGGGAAACTGCTCATTATTCAAGTACGACAAACCACATTCATGTGAAAGAAGTCCGGTTATAGTTGATCTTTGGCCAGAAGCTACACCGGAGAACAGATCAGAGGACTGTTGCCGTAGTGGTGTTCTTAATGCATGGACAATTAACCCTTCCATTTCATTCTCTTCCTTTGAAATTGCAGTTGGAAACTTGGAACCTAATAGTCCCGGTTACATACCTCAAAACCTTACTTTAACGGCACCTGGTCCTGGCTATACTTGTGGTCCACTTATGGATGTTGATCCTACTGTTTCTTTAGACATTGGTGGTAGAAGACAAGCACAAGTATACAGTAAGTACTTCATACCAAAGTTGCAGACTAATTTTCCATAGTTTCTAGTGACAATTTAGAATTTCCTAATTCCTTTCACAACGTATCTCAATTAGCATTTTGTGTCCTACTATTGATCGGTACTTAGGTTCTAAAACTTTTTTTCGATAAGCACTTGGGTTATAGAACTTAGTGTAACTTTTTTCTACTTGTAGAGAAGGTAACACAGTTCCTCATATGGTTTCAGCTCTTCAAGAAATATAAATTACAAGAATCAGAGTTTTGTATAATGTAGTTTGTCTCTTGATCTTAAATAGGAAAATGAAAGTGATGGATACAAATTACAAAAGAAAAAAAGAAAAATGTAACTAAATTGGAAAGTTTTGTACTGAAAATACAATACTGTGATACAACGAGTAAACTAAATTCCATAGTAATTTTCATTGATCATTGGTTGTAGGAACATGGAAAACAACGTGCACATATTCCAGCTTTTTAGCAAACAAAACTCCAATATGTTGCGTTTCACTCTCTACATTTTACAATCCAGAAGTAACATCTTGTCCAAAGTGTAGTTGTGGATGCAGAGAAACAGATAAACCCGTTTCTTCATGTATAAGGTAATTTCAAATTTTGATGTCTTAGTAATAATTACAGAAGGCATATGAAATAGTAGTCAGTAGACATGTTTTATCTCATGCAGTAATTTTAATGTATAATGATACTGAAGCTTTTTATTTTGTTTGTTTGTTTGTTTGTTATAATACCAGAGAAGGCTATCCATCATCATCCTCAGATTTTGTGAGTAATTTCGACACGGTACGATGTACTGATCACATGTGCCCAATTCAAGTTCATTGGCATGTTAAAAACAACTATATGGATCATTGGAGGGTAAAGCTTACAGTTTCCAACTATAACTATAAGAGAAATTACCCAGATTGGAATGTTCTAGTTCAGCATCCTGGTTTCAGCCAATCTTTAACAACATACAGTTTCAATACTACTGTTCTTCCTGCTGTTGGGTTAGGAGGTATTTCATTATTTCTATAAATTAATGCTGAAGCTTTTAGGAAGAACAACAGTCTCTAACAATATTAAAAAATGAACACAAATTCTAGTTTGAACTGTTTTAGATCTTAATAATGCAACATAAAATATTGACAATTCATTTTTGTAGTTGAGATAAGTCGTGAATTTTATATACTATTGAATATGACAATTGAAAGGGGATTGAATTTGCAGATAATGTTGCTCTCTTTTGGGGGATTGAAAACTACAATAAAGAGCTGTTGAATGCTGATAAAGATGAACTAGGTTCAGTAACTACTGAAATACTATTGCAAAAAGACTCAGAAGCATTTACATTAAGAAATGGATGGGCTCTCCCTAGAAGAATATATTTCAATGGTGAAAACTGTGAGATGCCTCTACCAGATACCTTTCCAATGTTACCAAATGCAGACTTAAGAAAAAAGCCTTCCCATTTTTCACTTCTTTTCATCATTTTCACTTCCTTGAGATTAGTTACTTGGATTTGATTAAAGCAAAGTACATATGTATTACTCATTATATGATTGCTTTATTGCTTTCCAAATAGTTTGGATCGATTTTGTGGTCTAATTCTATTTTATCTGCAAATTTTGTTGATATTGTAAATGTGGATGAAAAGAGAGGGAAAAAAATATTCTTTGACTTTGCCATATGTCAGGTTTGTAATATTTAAACTGTTGAATAGAAAATACTTTTAAATTTGACATAGAATCGATCCCTCCCTGTCTGATTTTAGTTTTGATCACCTCCTCAAAATGACATAATAGCTTCTTCTTCTCTATTTTTTAAGCAATTAGCGTAAATCCATGTAACTTATTGAGCAAATGAGTTTTTACACTTTCCATTTTTTAAATAAATTTGTAAGATACACGTCAATTAATTTAACATTTAATAAGTATTTTCAAGCAACTTGTAATTGTGATGCCATCTCATCACATCACGTAAATTTGTATTATTTAATTTTCATGCTCATATCTAATATTTAACTATAACCACTTTATCATAAAAATGTCAAATGTATTATTATTATTATTATTATTATTATTATTATTATTATTATTATTATGTATTCAATGTAAATATATTTTTAGGGTGAATTAGGAATTTTAGTTCGGCTGCTTTCAAATATAATACTTTAGTCTTATAATTTAAAAAAAGTATGTACTTTAATTCTAAAAATTTAAAATTACGAGACTTACGTGCAATTTTTTTTTTCTGAATTAAAATGAAATTAAAGTACACCATTTTTTTTCAAGTTATTAAACTAAAGTGCTATACTTCATAATTATACAATTAAATTGCTTATTCATCTAAAATTATGGAACTTTCTTTCTATTTTTAATATTAATATATCATGGAACATTAATAATATTATAATAAATAAATAATTTTTTTATCACTTTTACTAAATTTAATGGATAATTTATTAGTAACATATCCATCAAACACCAAAAGAATAATATAAAAACATTTGGACCATGTATTCTATGTCATTTTGTCTTATTTATATGCATGAGGTAGGTATATCAATGCGAGCTACATTAATTTAGGTTAGTTTAAATTAATTAAATTTAAATTGTTCGAATTTTAATTCAAAATAAATTTAATTTGTGTTATAAATTGTCAACTTTAATTTAATAAAAAAAAATTATATTAGCCCAAACTAACTTAAATTATCCCAAATTTTTATTTACATATATTAATTAATATTTTTTTTATCTTATTTAACACAATGTTAATTAAAATATATATATATATATATATATATATATATATATATATATATATATATATATATTTATATTTATATATTTTAATCTAATTATAATAATAAAAGCTTTTAACCAAATTTAATGCATTTTAATAAAATTAAAATACAAATAAAAAATTTGTTATAAGATTTTATAAAATTTAAAAGTAAAAGTTTATATATCATAATTATATTATAAAATAATTCAAGAAATCACTATCTAAAATTAAAATAAATGAATATTTTAGATTTAAACTTTATTTAATTGTGATCGGTGATAACATAATATATTTGTACATGTATTAATAAAAGAAATAAAATAAAATTTCTATAACATGAATTAATAGACTCATTTGTTAGAAATAATAATAATATATAACAATAATAATAATTATTTTTTATTTTCTTGTTATTAGGGTAACTCTAATCTAATCATAATTTTTTTTGTGTTATTAGGGCTGATTTAAATTGGACCTAAATTTAAATAATTTATGTTTAATTCGTATTTTTTAGTTTATATTTGATTTTAATAATTATATTAGAGCATAAGTTGTCTCTAATTTTTTTTGTTCTCTCAAAGATTAGTCTAAGTAGACACTAACTTGTTAAGATTGAGTATCAAATCTTAAATCGAGTAACAAATTCGTATAAAAATAATAATTAAGCTTGTTAAAAATACAAATACAAAATATTAAGAATGGATACAAAAGTTAGGTATGGTATACTCCTAGCATTAATTTTATAATATTAATTAGAAAAAAATTCATAGTTTTATTATTATTTATAGGTGTAATATTTTTAGTTTTTTATTTATTAAATTTATCTATTATTGTGTAAAAATTAATCCCTCATTATGATATAAAAGTAATTAATTTTAATAATTAATTGACTAAAGAGTATTAATTTTTAATAACTAAATAATATCAAAATTAATAGTATTTAACTTATAAATTGTGGACTAAAATATTAATTTAAGTAATATCGTAATGGATGCTAAATTGATAATATATGATGTTGAAATGACCATTTAACTACTTATAAAGATAGACTAATTATATTAAGACATATAGACCAATACATATAATTAAGTTTGATAAAAATTAATTTTTATATTAAAAAATATAGAAGGATTTCAAATTTGACAATAATTAAAATTTAAAAGTAATTAAGTAAATAGTTTCTCAACTGGTTATGAAAAATACCATTTATTACTATTAAATTGTATGGAAAAAATTGATTAAAAATATATTATTAAATTTTATGTTATATTTATTATTTATTTTATGTTTTATTAAATTATTACTTTACATATTAGTTATAATATAAGTCATATTTTAAATAATAGTGTTTTCAAACATTACTCGTTTTGAAATGCTCCAAAATCTGAAATTCTCTTTTGGACCGAAGGAAGAAAAAAAACCGAGCGGTGTGGGCCAAACTATAATTAGGCCCAATATAGACTATAACTGGAGGGTACAGATCAACTCGGAGCTCACACATGGTGACATGGTGCATCACTATTCGCCGTAAATCTGTTCTTTTTTATTGTTGTTGCTTTTATGTTGCAATTTTCCACAAAGCGAACACTGTTTTGTTTATCTTTCCTTTTTTTGCCAAGACTATTCAGATTTCAGAGGTTGTGTTACTTGTTTGTTGGAGGTAGAGAGAAAGGAAAGAGTACACTATTCCGAGAAAATTGTAGGAGTTATTGTTCAGATTACGAGAGTAATCAAAGTTATTATTAGGGTAAAGAAGCAAAGTTATGGCGGCTTCTCCGGCTGGCGACAAATCAGATGCTGCTGTTGAGGCAGAGGAAGCCATGGTTGCGCAACCTGATCAACGTCTCATTTCCACTATCCTTATAGTCATTGGTACTCTCTCTCTCGTATTTGTGTATGTGTGTATAAGTATTTGTATTGTTTTTAATATGAATATGTTTTCTTTTGTTTGTATAGTATAAATATTTTCTGATTTTGTTTCTGATGAGTTTTTGGATGTGGATTTGGGGTTAACAGCTATGCAGACTGAAGCGCTTCCTTTGGTTGATAAGTTACAGCTTATTGAGGACGTCAACCCCGTGTGAGTTTTTATTTCTGTTTGTTATTTTTTTGGCAATAATTTGTCTTTGTCGCTAATTTTGTACAGTTCTTAGCTGCTAGAGAGTTTTGACATTTTCACTTCGTTCAACTTTTATTGCACTCGTTGTATCAGAGTGTATTTGTTCATATTCAATATCATTTGTTGATTTTGTTGGATAATTGACTTCTTATGATTGTTGATAGTAGTGTAAAATCGTATTGGACTTTCCCTTTTGAAATTGCTGGTTTATGAGTTGAAATTTATATGCAAATTAAAATGTTTGAGTAAAGATTATGTTGCTGACATAATACATATACATGCTATATTAAAAGTATTTGGCATGAAACTTGAAAGTTCCATGGTTACTTTTCCTTTTACTAGGTATTTTGTTGGTTGGGGTTGGGAGGGGAGCTATTGCTTGTTATGAAGCTTGATATGTCTTTACAAAGATGCTGCAGGTTTCCGAAGGGTGTCCCTTGGATCCGGTATCATGGTACTTACAAGGATTTGTCTATTAATCTAGTTTGGCCAGGAAAAGATTCAACTTTAGGTAAGTTTTGGACTCCTATTTTATTTTATCTTCTTTTTTCATCCTAATTTTATTTTATATTCTTTTCAAATTAGATCTTATAATTGTTATTTTTTAATTATCTACTCTGACATCTGTGGATGGTTTAATTCATAATGCTATCACCAGCCTTCACCTTCCTGTTATGAGCATTTTTTGTTACTGGAGTCTAAGAACTTGTAGGCCATTTGGATAAGTAATTTGGATTCTATAATAACCGGCTGAAAGAGTGGATTTTCACTTGTATATAAGAGATGCTTTGATGTTTTAAAGATAAATTCAACAGTATTTTTAACCAAAAAAGCATAATGGCGAGATGAAAAGTCTACTTGGCCATCACACGTGAAGTTCTCAGGGAGTCTATATCTATCCACCAATTATGATAATGAGTTGTTTGCAACTTCTATCAGACTGGATAACACGCAAATTAGAGGTCCCAAATTGAACAACATGGCAATTATACTTGAACGACCACTAACACTGAGAATTTCTAAACTATATCTAAACGTGGAAGCAAACTTTTGCCCCCAAGAGCATGAACGACCTTACCCTCAAGAAATCTTGATGAAGCCATTGTCAAATAAAGAATCTAATACCTATTCTTTCAGGGTGGAGTTATATGTCTGTGGTAAGCCAATAGAACTAAAATTCATGTCTGACTTGTTCTGACTAAGCATATGTTTGGTCATTGAAGGTTTTATCCCAAGCAGCTTAAATCCATTGCCTTCACCAACATCTTTTGAAAACAAGGTTGTTCCTGTTCTACGAGTTCCACATTAATATAACATATAATATATAACCGAACCACTTGACTGCAACCTATCATTTCCAAATGACCACAAACTGGCAAACCTAATTGGTGAGACTAACCTTATAAGTATATTTGACATTTTAGAAATAAGAGTCTAGCTCCAATATTTTATGTTTTGGTAATTATTTTACTAGAAAATAATTTCAGCAATTTGTGGTATGTTACCATATGCTTCATTTTAAATTTGGAAGGCCGGCCTCTTGAAATCAGTTGCTTCTCCCCCAAAATCTCTTCATCTATTGGGCTCACTTAATAATGGGCCACCACTCTATTCTTTTGGAGATGTATCCAGCCTCAGCATCAAATGAAAAGTTAATTTATTGTTTTTGTTCGGATGTCTTGCCATTGACTCCTTGAATTTCTTTCCAGGGGTTGACAGCGTAGGTACAGTTTCAACATCTCTCGTAACCTATGCTGCCATCCAAGCACTGCAACCAGATTTAATTATTAATGCAGGTACTGCTGGTGGCTTTAAGGTATGCCTTTTACCACTGACCTTGTAGTATCGTGCTTTTCCAAGTTTTAAGATATAATCTTCAATGCTTCTCTCTTATTTTCCTTATTTATTATAGCTCAAATAAAATTTTTGGTTTTTTTTTCTTTCAAATCAATCACTATGTTGTATCCATCTTTTTCCCCTTTATTTCGAACATTTTTTTTTGTTGTTGTTAGGAGCAGCATAAATCCCTCTGTTCTCTATCACATTGTTACTTTTATTTTGAAAAAGTTGCACCATAGGTCCCATTATTCTTCTTGGAGTGAAGATAAGTTCAATGCCTAGTGAAACATTTTTTTTTGTTAGTGGATGTAACGTAACATTTAAGTGATAGTTATTGTGTCATTATAAGACATAAAAAAATATTGCCAGATGAACAGTAACCCTACACTTAGCACTGCATGGAAATTATACTGTTCATTTGGCATATTCCCCCGCCTCTCTTTTCTTAAAAGGATACTCAATACCTCTCACTTAAACGTCACTTGACGTCCATGTGACAAGAAAAATCATATTTCACTAGACATTGAAATTATCTTAACCTTTAGAAGGATAAGGGAACTATGTTGCACCTTTTCAAAATAAATGGACCAGCATGCACCTTTTAGAGAATAAAGGGACATGGGCTGCTCTTTTCAACATTTTTCTGTGCTGGAATTGGTAAAAGACAATATTTGGGGCTGCTTTGTTTCATGATACAAATCTTAATATAAATGAAAAGAACCACACATATGTAGCACCTTTTGAATTCACCTTTCGTGCACACACTAATAAGATGCCAAACCTTAGTGCTTTACATTTTTGTTTCTAGTTAGTACTTATTTATGACATTCATTTCTGCTTGCAGGCTAAAGGAGCAAGTATTGGGGATGTATTTCTTGCTTCTGATGTTGCTTTTCATGATAGAAGGATACCAATTCCTGTGAGTGATATTGTATTATTACACTTTTCTTGCCTTGCTAATCAAGCAAATTGATCCTTTGTTGTTCTTAGCTATACTTGTGTAATATTACTTCAATAGGTGGTGCATATAGAAGTAGGCTGACATTTTCAGGTTTTGAGTTGAAATGGTCTTATAACTTTAGGTAAATGACACATTGGTCTTGTAACTTTTAAAGTAGATTATTTTTAGTATTGTAATTTAAAAAAATGGTCAATAAAATCCAAATTTTAAAAGTTAATATTTTTTAAGTGTAAAGAAAGAAATATTTTAAAAAAAAAGAAGTAAAAAAAACCTTTCTATCATTCTTCCCACAATTTTTAATTTTTAATTATCTAGTTTTGTTATTTCAGTTCTATAAATAAAACCAAATATTTTAATTCTTTTACAGACCAGAATGAATTAAATATAGTATTAGTTTTTTTTTCCAATTATCTGTTGTTTATTCATTTTCTTATTCATTTAAATCTTTAACCTTAATTCGTGTATTATTTATTTATCTTGTTCTATATTAGTTTGATATCAAAGCCAATAAAAAACAAAATTTTTTATTCAAATTTTTTCAATAAAAACAAAGCTCACTAAAAAAAAAGATCTCAGTAAAATGAGAGAAAGAAGGAATATATAATTTTTTTTAATTTTTTTAATGATTTCTTATTTTACTCCTAAAAAGACCTCAATTTTTTACCATTGTTTTAAATTACAGTACTAAATTAGCTCAACTTAAAAGTTATAGGATCAATGTGTCATTTATTTAAAGTTACAATATCATTTCAACCCAAAACCTGACATTTTCTATACATTTTGAGGTACTTTATTTAAAATGTTTTGGTTAAGGGATGTCACAGGTTCTTGTCAGTAATATTTTCTTATACCAACTGTAATCTGCTCATGGTCTTGTAAACAGAAGTTTCATGATCAAGTTTATTGTGTGACTTAGAATGTTTGACAGGACTCGAGGGAGATTTATGTTAGACGTAGGAGCATAGGGAGAAGCAAATCCCCTATTTACCTTGGTGCGCTGCAGGCTCTTTATAATGACAATTCCTTTTTAGCAGAAAGTAATTTTCCATAGCAGAGGAGGCAATGGCTTGTTACTAAACCATTATCCTGCTTGATGTTTTACTCAAACATGTCACTTAGCTTTTCAATCTATGCATAATAGCATTTGAATATGTTGCTGTTAATGTTTGTATCTTGTTTACTTAATAAAATTAATGAGCTTACTTGTTTTGTGTTTTCTGTGTCGCCTTTAGGTTTTTGATCTGTATGGAGTTGGTTTGCGGGAAGCTTTTTCCACACCTAATCTTTTGAATGAACTCAATTTAAAGGCAAGTCCTATTTACCAATAACCTTGGACCTAATTTTACTAACATCTTCAACATACAATCTTTCTGCTTTATTTTACAGACATATGTCATATTGTTGTTAAATGCTTTGTATGCCATATTATTCGTGGATTTTTCTTGTCAATCGTACCCCCTTTGCCTTTCATAAAACCTTAGGCTTATTGAGAGAAGATTTTATGGGCATTTTTACTCGTGATCTCATGCCATCTAAATCCTGCTCAGTAAGTATGGATGTTGGCAGTTTTAAGGGGCAAAGCAAGGAGAGAGAGGGGGGCGGGGGGTTTACTTTAGATGTTATGCTCATGTGCTCTGATGAGAAACATTTTCTTCAAATCGGCCTCTCTTACATGTCCTGTATGAATTTGCTTCTGGGTAAGTTGATAAGGTAGCGGTAGGACATTTTGTATATTATATATTTAAGCATTCACTATTCAGAAGGCATATGTGATGCATAAATATTTCCTTTATGCAGTGAGATACTTTCTTCCATGTTGAGAATACAATAGCTATAAACAAGCATATAAGTTGTATGAAGTGGTTACAAACTGAATTTGAAATTTTTTATGAAATCATTATATTATACTACTTGAACTGATATCATCTAGTGGTGTGTGTACATTTTGATCTTCGGTTTGATTCTCTCTGATTTTAGTATGCTTGATTGTAGGATAACAATTTTAAACTTCAAAACGTTGCAATATTTAAACTGTTGAATGAAATAATTCAAAAATTAAAATGATTTGTTAAATTCATCAGTCAACAGAATGAAGCATTTAGTTGTATAAAGAAACGTTTTAATAACTCTTGTTGCCTGGTTCAGGTTGGAAAATTGTCTACTGGTGATTCTCTGGATATGTCCCAACAGGATGAATCATCAATCATCACAAATGATGCTACAGTAAAAGACATGGAAGTAAGTACAACCTTTTAATATAATTTACAACATACGTTGATGATCATGTGCACATAGTAAATTATTGTGTCAGTTCATCTAGGCAAGGAATTTGAATGCTAAAATGTATCTTGTTATCATATATAGATCTTAAATTAATGGACCCTCTAGGTTGTTATCACAATTTTCATTTTGCTGAATAACTTTCAATCATTCAGAGAATGCTATTTGGCGTTCATTATAATAAGAAGCAAATACCGAGAATACGATGTAAATAGCTTATGTAACCGTCGTTCTATAAATAGCTTATGTAATTCTTCTAAGTTATCCAAAATTGAGCTATTTCAGGGTGCAGCTATTGCATATGTGGCCGACCTACTGAAAGTCCCAGCAATATTTATCAAAGCAGTGACTGATATTGTGGATGGTGAAAAACCAACTGCAGAAGAATTTTTGCAGAATTTGACTGCAGTAACTGCTGCTCTTGAACAGGCAGTCACACAAGTCATTGATTTCATACATGGAAAGCGTCTCACTGAACTTTAATGCTCTCATCAAATGTTGTTTGTGACATTCCCAAATTTGGCCTAGATAAAGTTATTATTATTATTATTATTATTATTATTAAAAGGTGATAATGTTGTGTTGGTTATTCTCATTGTGGGACTAAATTGCCTTTACTTTTTAGTTTTTCGTTTGTTTGTTGGTTTTTATTGATGTCAATAAATACCAAAATAATTTTATAATAAACATATCAAGTTCTATGAATAGATATATTTTTTATATAATATTTTTTGTGTATTGTTTTTATATTATTATTATTGAATAGTAAATTTAGTGATATAAAAATTGTTACACTTGGGTTGTGTGAAAATTCATGTTGTTGATGCATGTACTATTTAATAAATGGATTCATGTCATAATTTTTTTTCTTTTGGGAAATATGGTTACGAATTTTGTCTTACATGAACTCAAGTATAAACTAAATTACACCTAAATATATTTTTTTAATTATTAAATATTTAAATAATATTTATTTTTTAATTATGTATTATCTAAATAAGTTTTTTTTAATTGCGTACTATCTAAATAAATTTATTTTAATTGCGTACTATATAAATAAGTTTTTTTTAATTATCAACTATTTCAATAACTTTTTATAAATTAAATAAAACAATAGAAAACGATAATGCTTATAATTTCAACAACTCCTATGGTTTCATATCTCCTTCCATAATATAAATATAAATTTAACTTCTTTTTTTTTTACAAGCCATGGCAATTGATAATTGTAACAAATACATATAAATAAATAAAAAGGCCTTAAAAAAATAAATTTAATTTTTTTTATTTATATAATATTTTAAATTTTTAAATTTTAGTATAAAATTAAATACATAATTACTAGTTAGTACTTAAAAAAATTATATTAAATACACATATTTTTTTAGTTAAATACATTAAATTTGTTGAGTTTAAGTCATTCATTATTTATATTTTAATCACATTATAAATATTAATTTTGATTTTAATGTCAAATTAATTTTTAAAAGTGTAATATTTAAAATATAAAAAAATAAAATAAAAACATACACATATATCAATTAATTTATTGGCTAATTTTCCATCAAATTTTTTTTTTGTTTGCAACAAATGATTTAGATCAATAATATTTTAATATTTTATTAGTTTAATTATGTTAGTGTTATTTTATTTTTATTGCTTTCCAAAAAGTATACACTCAAACATATGCGTACAACTAAAATTCGAACTTATAAAAAGCATAAGTTATAATGTTATTTAAAATTTTATATGTATTAATTGTATATTTTTATTAAATAATTATTTGAAAACATAAATAAATTTCAATTACAGAATATATGCACGTGCGTAAACCTAGTATTAATTAACAGCATCATGTACCATGAATTTTGATAGGAAAAAATTAAGAAGTTGGCCGTGGTTATTTAAAAAATATATCGATATAGTTATTAGGACAAATTATTAGTTGGTTTTATATAAAAATGATTTGATGATTCAAGTAAATTAATATGAGAGAAAGATAGTAATTTTTTATTGTAGATTAATTTAGACTTTTATGTTAGTTTGGTTCATCATCAATTAACAATTTAATTATAAGATACTTTTGATGAAAAATTGTTTAAATTTTGTGTTTTTAAAAACGCATCCTCTAGTAAAAAAATAAAATGTCTTTCACACGTTCCAGCAAGCCCAAAACTGGCGGGTACGGGCCTAGTCCACTTGGTTGAAACGAACGGCAGCGCTTTCAACCACAGCTTCTTTATATTGTATCTTGGCCTCTAGAAACCCTAGCTGCTTAGGGTTTTCTGGTAACTGGTAAGCTCATGACTTCTCCTTCTCGTTCTCCTTCGCCGCTTTATTGATTTTTCTTTCTTTTACGCAGGAGAACATCTTAGGTCTTTAATATTCAACCATGAGGTATGTAATATCATAAAGTAACTTAAGCTGTTTTTATTAATTATAGTCGAATAAATCGTCTGTTAATCCTCTTTTGCTTCTCTCTTTCAACCTTGTACTTTCGTTCATTTTTCGTTTGTGTATTTTAGATTCAGCTGCTTTTGCATTTATTTAGGTCTTAGATTTCAATGCTATTTGTTCATTGTTAAGTGTGATTTTATGCTTCTATTGTTTTTTACACCAGAACATTGCGTTGGTTAATAATCATTTTTGAAAAATTGAAATTAGGAGAACCTTGTCAACTGGATCTTTGCTTTTACCATTGTTTGACTTTTTAGTCGCTATTATCATACAATATAATGTAAATGCTGCTTCACAATCTGTATGCGTCTGCAAGAGTGCAAGTTTTGTGTTGTTGATATGATTCTGGTTGATATGATTCTGAAATTTAGGATTAGCGTGGACTTTTGTTGTTTGGAACCCTTTTAAAATACACACAAGTCGTTTTGAGTTCTGGGAATTCATTTATTTTATTGTTCTATATTTGACGCTATTGCAGTAAGCTCCAGGGTGATGTTGTTAGAGAGGCCGTTTCAACTATCATGGCCGAATGCAAGGAAAAGAACCGAAAATTCACTGAAACCATTGAACTTCAAATTGGGTTGAAAAACTATGATCCTCAGAAAGACAAACGTTTCAGTGGTTCTGTTAAGTTGCCACACATTCCTCGCCCAAGAATGAAGATTTGCATGCTTGGTGATGCTCAGCATGTTGAGGAGGTATAATGTGATATTGTTTGGTCACAACAATGTTTTTTAGTCTGTTATTAGCATTATTATGCTCCAACCGTTTTCTAATTTAATAATTTCTTGAAATAAAAATTTCAGGCAGAGAAGATGGGTTTGGAATATAGGGATGTTGAATCATTGAAGAAGCTGAACAAAAATAAGAAGGCAGTTAAGAAGCTTGCTAAAGGATACCATGCCTTCTTGGCATCTGAATCTGTTATTAAGCAGATTCCTCGTCTTTTGGGCCCTGGTCTTAACAAGGCTGGTTAGTATATAATTGGCTTTCTCTAGTAATTTCCCATTTCCTTATTTTTTTTATCCATGGTATTATTCCTAGTTCTATTGTCACTTATGGTAACTTTCTTTGTGTTTTATGTTTATTACTATATTTTAAAAGGCCTGGTAGATACTAGTAGTTTTGAATTGTCTTTAAGAATGATATATTTACTTTCCTTTGTTTATTTTGTGAATGCAATGTAGGCAAATTCCCAACCCTTGTTTCCCACCAAGAATCATTGGAGTCTAAAGTTAATGAAACAAAGGCAATGGTGAAATTTCAACTGAAGAAGGTCCTCTGCATGGGAGTTGCTGTTGGTAACGTATCCATGGAAGAGAAGCAAATCTTCCAGAATGTTCAAATGAGTGTTAATTTCCTTGTTTCGTTGTTGAAGAAGAATTGGCAAAATGTGAGTTGAATTTATCTATTTGGATTTGTTTTTATTATAGACAGATAGAAAGTTATTTGTTCTTTTTATTCATTAATAATTTTTTGTGTAGTACCCTCTAACTCTCCTTTTTCAATGGTTTGTTTCCTTGATGAATCTAGGTGCGCTGCCTATACCTCAAGACTACCATGGGAAAGCCGCAACGGGTGTTTTAAGAAGGTTTTTGCCCTAATGGTTTTTTTTTCTTCCTAGGAAACGTTTATGGTATTTTTTCTTTGGATGCTCAAGTTTATCTTTATGTTTTTAATATTTTGCTGTTTAATTTTGAATTGAGAGAGAACGTTCTTTGTAAAACAAATGTTTGCTTTTATTACCTTTTTTGACTTTTCCTTATATTTTCCCATTGATTATTTTTGTGCCCGGTGTTAAATAGCATATATATATTATTTACATAATTAAATTGATTCTAAAATAGCATGTTAATTGTACATGATATTTAGGGACCGAATCAATTGTCTTCTAGGTAATATGGTATTATAGGTTTTCTAATCGTTATTTTCTGAGCATTTTTTGTGGGTACGGTTATTATTGTCAAGCGTTATGTTTGTTATAACTTATCTAGCATTCATGCCATGACACATACCTTAGCTAGTAGTTGGCCTTATTTTTGTCGTTGAACTACAGACTTTCCCTCAAGTTGTAAAGGCGTATCTCTAAGTTCAAACTTAATAGATAATAGTTCCTGGAATTGCTTTTTTTTTTTTTTTGGGGTTAAAAGTAATTTAAAATGAATCAAATATTTTGAAGAATATTTGACAATATTTATGAAAAATATTTTTAATACTTTTAAAATTTTAAGAAGTATTATTTATGCTTTTAAGAAAAGTAATTATACTTTAGAAGTTTTGAATGTATCCTCTAATCCAATAATAATTATCAAATTTTCACCAAAAATCACAAACATTTTCATTTCATTTAAATGCTTTTTTTTTTTTTTTTTTAAGTTATCTTTATTCAAATTAATTTATTTTATATCCTTTTTGTTTTTTGTTTTAAATTACTTTTAAGATAAGCTGACTCAAACGCAAGTTTACTTGAAAAATATTCCAACTTTGCCCGACTGATCTTTTTCGTTGGACTTTAGGGCTGTTTGCAAATGTGAATTTGTGGGGATTTTATTTTTATGTACATGTGGGGTAGGGAATATTACTAAGCATCCACTTTCAATCGCCTCAATTTGGTAGGAGTCAGGCAATTCGGTTTGATAAACGAATACATTACACTTATTCCAGTAGTCATGAAATAGTTTAGTCCAAGTTTTATCGTCCAGATTTCGTTGTAAATGAAGATTTGTACTCTTTTGTAATATTCTATAAGAATGTCTACTTTGGCAAGACATGGCAATGTTTATGCTAATAGCAAGTCATGACACAAGGATAAATGTTGCACATTTTCAAATTGAAATTGTTTTCTCATTTCGACAGCATATTAAAAAAATTATTTAATGATTGCTAATGGTGTCGATGGTGAGTTAGTGGCATAGTGTGCACGTTACTAGTATCAAATTCACCCATTTATTTAATAAAAATTAACTATAATTTGAATTATATTTCATTTATATTTTGTTTGCTCTCTTTTTTCCCCCAATATACATGAAAAGTAGCTTGAATTATAGCTAATTATTATTTTATTTTGCTCTTCTTTTCCTTTTGTTCTTTAATTTTCTCCTTTTTAAACTTTTTTTTATTTATTCTTTTTTTGTTTGTTTGTTATTCTCTCTTTTTGTTTGAAGTCTTTTGACATCTACCCACAATTTCAAAACCCACTAAAATAGTAGATTACATAACATCTTTTGACATTTTACGTGAGGTTTGATGTTTGAGTTACATGACAGATGCTCTAGTCCGGTTCTCCAGTTTAACATCCTAAGTAGTGGGCTAGTGAAAATGGCTTTGAAATTGATTAATTTCAAAGATAAAGTAGGTGTAGGTTAGGTTTATCACGTCACTTAATCCTCGATCCCCCATTAATCAAAGCACAGCTAATTATTGATCGGCGTAACAATGGCCCTTGTTTCAAGGAATCAAATACAAAATAAACACCAACCAAATGTTACAACCGACATCCATAAATTGATTGCGTGGGTATTTGTGATGATATAAATTATCAACAACAAAAAATCTGTCATCCTCAACTTTACAATAGTAATATCCACTTCCAGTCATGTCAACAAGACAGAAATGGACCCACTACAGTGAAGAGGACATCCTTCCCTATTCAGACATAAGTTGATTTACACCACTCCTGAGGGAAGACGAAGAACAAGCTGTCCTCCAAATACACTGCAAAGATTCACAAAAATGTTATGTTATTATTGCTATAAAATGCAACAATAAGATTGAAGTTTTCTTCTTTTCTTTTCTTTTCATTTCAAACCAAAAACCCCATAATGTTTGTTTGTTACTTCTTAAAGGTTTAGCATGAACTTAATTCATAATCCTCTTGTTTATGGAGGGCACTGAAGTGTAAAAGTGCAGCTTCGGCTAACCTTTTCACATAATAGTAACAGAAGTCGGCTAAGATGAAAGTCTGAACAATTTCTGAGATAAGAACCATAGAAGGCCATAATCCATAGCCCAGTGCTACCAGCAATTGTCCCCTTGTATCTAGAACCTGTCAAAAGAAAATCCAATTCAATCTATCCATTTGAATAATACGCCTAATTTGCTACTTAGTTAAAAACACGAAACTGAACAGTGGCACATGTCACAGAAATGCTTCTTAAGAGGTGAGAGAACCAACCTGGAGAACCCAATGAGCACAGCTGAGGAACCTTGCAACACCCAGTGCAAATATATAATGAGCGGTGAATGGTTCAACGATCTGAAAGTTTAGGAAAAAATTAATAATAAATATGGTAAGAAATATCTGTAAAAACTTAAAATATGTGATCTCTATTCTAACCACTAACTATACCTTAGTATTCTGCATGACGCGCAGTTGGGGTAATACGGAAACAGCTTCAAGATATACACAGAATGCCCAGAAAATTCTATTCAGAAGATGATGAGAAGTAGATGGATGGATTAACAAGGCCAACACAGCACAGGGTAACACCTACGTCCAAAATTAAAAAACCAAAAAAGGGGCATAAATAAACACGTTAATTGGCATGCAATTTCATGCCAAAATTCTTCAAAACAAGAAAATATCTATCTTATTCTGGTTTAGATATCCATAGTTAGAAGCTTTACAATTCCAAGTGGGCAAATCTAAAACACAAGAAGTGAAGAATCTATAGCAAAATCTACTTCTATTTTTATCATAACAATGTTAAAAAGGAGAATAAGAACTATAAAAACAACAGAACAAGAACAAGAACAAAAATTTTGCATCGAATTGATGCTTTTAGGTGCAATACAATCTTAGACTTAGGATCAATGGAGAGGCAAAACAAATAAATAAAATATGAAACAAATTATAAAGCTTTTGATTCATTTATCAACAAGACCAAAAGATGAAATGCTTCAGTACTATCTTGTATAAACAAGATGAGTGAGTAATACTTCTTTTTTGCCAAAAGGAAATTAAAAAACCATATGTCTGTTGTTACTTAAGTTTCAAACCACCTAATTTAAGATTTCTGTAATAGAAACAAACTTTATTCAAATAAAGATCTATTAAATGTTAAAGAAAACTTACCACATAATATATGGCAAAATTGTCTTTATCCTCCATGTAACTAGACCTTAATTTGAAACGTATCATATAGATAACCCACAGTGTTGTTGCCAATGTTGCTAGATCAAGTAGGGTATGTATATCGTACTCCATAACAAAACTACAGTACAATCTAACAGCTAAAAACATAGCAGTCAATTCTTGAGATTTTAGAGATAGCCCTGCACATCATTCGAATTAGAATTAGAACTTTAAAAGGATGCGATGAAAGCGCAACAAGAGCACATGTATGATACACATAAAAAGAGAGAAAAAGAATTAAATGCGCTTCCCTGTAAGGGTACCACATTTTCTCTTACTTCACCATATTGACTTGTTGCAGGAAATTTGTATCTTTATGGAGAAAAATAACCATAAAACTACAACAGGATACAGCGATGGATCATGAATCTCTTAGTAGTTGGCTTTAGGTTGCATTAAATATTGAATGATTTCTATATTGAATACAAAATCTCAACCAAATGCCCTAAGCTCATAAATACGAAAGAACAGAACTTTGAACATCGAAGAAAAATTGTGACGACTGCTCAGTCCTCCAATTACAATCCATAGAAAACAAGCCTTAAACCTCTTATAAAACAGGTGTTATAGAGATCAATTTAAGTTTTATTGAAGGAAATAGAGGATAGTAATTCGAAAATTTTAATGGAAGAATCCTCAATTTGCTATAATCTTATGAATCAAAATAGTGAAATTTTAATTCAATAATCCCCAATTTAGACTACGGAGTATAGAAGTCAAAATAAATTCAAACGATGTCCTTCTAAACCCCAGATTTTCCTTTTATTTCCCACGTTTTCTCAGTACCAAACAACCCATAAAGAGAACAAATAATCGTCACGTAATAAATATTTAAGTTTTTACCAGCACAAGTCTTCTCCTTCATGAGCTTGTAGATAAGCACAGAGATACCAATGGAGTGAACGGCCTCAGCTGCAACAAAAAGATTGTCGTGATCGTGAACGATGACTCGTAGCAAAACTAGAGCTGCCATGCCTGAAACCACGGCAAGAAAAGCCTTCACCTTTGGTGGTTGCCGCCGGACCCATGTTGTCACAACGTGGATCGGCGTTTTTTGAGGCCTCATAAGGTATTGATGTTATTTGATTTTCCCGGAAAAGCGTGATTGGGAGGCAAGAAAGTAAGAAAACAAAAAAGAAAGAAAAGTCCCCTGAACGAAAAATTGAACGTATTGTGGAGGAGACCATTAAAAAGTAGAAAGAGTGTGATTTGGGTTGGTACAGTATGTCTCGCATTTTCTTCAGTTTATTGGAGCGCTTTCAAGTAGAAAAAGAAAAATATATTTTAGGTTTAATCGTGAAGTTTCATTTTTTTATTTTTATTTTATTTTATAAATATATGTAGATATATGTTTTTTTTTTAATGCAAGACGAAAAAAAATATATATATATATATATATATTATTAAAAGATTAAAAATAAATTAGTTAAATAATTAAAATATTTATGTACACAAATGATATATTTTAAGCAATTTTTGTTCTGTGATTTTGATTCTCCTTTTCTAATGAATTTCAGTTTCCATAAGAACGACAATCCTTTTTCCAATTGGACTTCTTAACTTAACACTCGCTAATTATAGGAGATTAGGGGAATGATCCTCAATTTGCTATAATCTTATGGGGTTTTGTTGTTCGCTAACAACAGGATAATTATTATAAACACGAATTTTGTATTAGGTTTTAAATCCACTCAACTCTATAAAATTTTAAAAACATCACAACAAATATCTATAAATTTGTGGATAATTTTTTTTATTTTTTATTTTATAAATTTCAAAAAATAAAACCAAAATATTTACGTAACAAAAAATAGCACTCAATAAATTTGAACAAATATAACTGGATATAATTTAACATTGAACAGTATAAATAAACATTTAAATTAAAAACAATGTTAAATGTGAAATAATTTGCCGAACTTTCTTAAATAGTAAAAATATAAGAATAATATATAATAAATTATTTTTGTTATTACAAATTTTAAAAAATTTATTTTTTTGTTTTCTTAATTTTTTTTTTATATAACAAAATAGCATTATAAAATTATAATGTTTTCAGTTTATAGTTTTATAATTTTCTTAATTGAAAACGTAACGTTCCCAAAATATTGAGAAAATCTTGTATGTCACTTGTTCTATGCCTAGAGCATTTTGTTTCATTCCACTGCTTCCACTTTCTTTTACTCCATCAAAATTAATGGCTTAAATTTATGTGTTTTATTATCGATATTAAGATAATTTAGTGATAACGTTATTAGACTGTGTATATATGAAGTCATAATTCAAAAAAGGAAAAAAGATGTATAATAATTACTAAAATTCTTTAATAACAGTCATAAAAATCATTTTTATATAAAATTACTTAACAGTTCAATCAAATAAATATAAGACCAAAGAGAATTGCAATTAAAACTAAAAATAAGACCATGTAGAAGGTTAATAGGTGAAAACCTTATAACAGACTAAAAATAAAATTTTATATATAAAGAATTTATACAATATAATTAAATTAAACTAAGTTAATATCATATATCATAATGTTTATTTCAATTTCAGAAGAAGAAAAAAAAATACTGTTTTGTTTTTGTTTTTTCTGAAATTCACAATCCTAGCAAAATAAATATAGTTCTGGTCTCTGGATTCACAGAGGTGCATAAGTTATGAAACGTCATTGGTGTAACTCCTGTAACACATTAGAGTGTGTAGCAAATTATAAAAGTGGGCGACAAAAAGAAGTTATATAATTTGTTCAAAAAAAAAAAAAGAAGTTATATAGTGTGCAAGATATATTTTAATAATTAGTTCTGCATTAGAAAAAGAAAAAAAGAACAATAAATTAATGCATACAACGTACAGAGACCTTAGTTCAGAAAGAAGAGAAAAAAAATACAGTGACCTTAGTTTCCGGAGACCTAAACTTTGATTGTTGTCTGTGCTCTATTTAAGCCTGTCTTCTCCTCTCTACAGTTAAGGAAGTTCATAGCAAAAATCAAAAGGGCCATGAATTAGATCTTCTCATAAGGGGCTTCATCTGCTTGTCTTCCTCAAGGGATACCATACCTAAATGAGATGGATCTTCTAACATCATCTTCGCCACTAAGTATCCCGCAACTGACCAGGTTTGACACTTACGCGCCTGCTTTCCGATGTAACGACCGAGCTTCCCGTCGTAGTATTCAGGCCAGTTGTCTTTTAGCAACCTGGTCTCAGCTAGCTCAATTGCCTTTCTTCCAATTTGGGGTCGTCCCGTCTTGATGCATGCAGCAATTAGAAGCCATAGAAGCACTGGACCAATTACAAAGGTCAAGATACGTCTTTAGCATAAAGGTTACAGCAGGAGTATATGAACAAAAGAGAAGAGGAACAGTTGAACAGTTGAACTCATTCTATTATATAGTTATGGAAAAAGACATTCCTAATATACTTTACTAGACTTTATTTTAGAAAGGCCAATTCTTTGTAATGACATTTGCATGCGTAGGTGTCAGAGTGTGTAAACGTATTTATATAATAATAAAAAAAACTATTTTCAGAAATAAATGATGAAAAGATACACTCAAGGGAAGTGATATCGAGTTAATCAGTTAATGGATCTCTTCCAAGTAAGCTACATTATTGGCAAACAAATTTTTTTCATTTTTGTCATTAGGCATTTTATGGACCTATTTGCAACAGACCACCATCAAGATTCAAGAGAGGATATATGATTTAGTACATAGAGCTTCTATAACCAAGAAAGCATACCTGGCCAAGATCCTCCATTGTGGTAGCTCCACCGAGTATTCTTCGGGTCACATCCTGTTACAATCCGCCATTCATGGCTCTCTATAGCTGGAAAACAAACCTTCAACGGCATTTCGCCTACCAACTCCTCCCATCTTGATTCTATGAGATCCATGATTGCTGTAGATTGCTCAGGGGTTGCTAAGGATGAGAGAATGGCAATGCAATTACCCAAGCAAAACCAACGGAAATCCATTCTTGCAGGACTCACATTTCCAATAAAGTAGCCACCACGAGTTGGCATAAAGTCAAAAATCCACTCTGGAAGGGAATCCGGTATCACATTAAACTTGTTCACAGCTGTGTGAGAGTATTCCTCGGTTTTGTATCTGTATATGTCATTCAGCTGTTTCAGGTCCATCCAAAAGTAACTTCTTATGTGATAGCTTAAGGCATGTAGGCGTTTAGCTATCCGTTCTGCACACTCCTTACCCTCAACATCTTGCTTAAGTAAAACCAAAGCACATCTCAAAGCCATAAAGAAAAGAGTCTGAATTTCTATGGGATACCCATAAACACCCTGAAAATATAGTTAGCATAATGAAGGTAAGGTACAGTCATTGGCTAATCCTACCACTTCATGACTCCTCTATTTGAATTCACTTCAACTGTTATAGTGTTTTGCACCATAATGAACCGTAAAACCTTCTTTAGTGATACAGCAGAATTTATAAATAAAAATAATAATAAACAAATAACATAAAAGAAATGGAACAGTGAAAAAAATTGCACTCAATATCACCACACAGCTTGCAGTTTCTCCCACTAACACCAATCTGTATGATAATTAAAGCACTGGAAAAAGAAATGTTTGCATGAAGTTTACTTAATATGAAAAACAAAATGATAGATGGCAATTGATACCAGTGAAATTTCCTCGTCTCTGGCATTTTACTTCTGTTTTTTCATCTAAAGTTGACAGTATTTGAAAGCCTTTTTTGCGATTGATGCTAATTGTAGTACAACACAAGTTCAAAACCCAACATTATGATTATGTTCTAGTAGGGAAATTTTTTTATCCAGTTCTAACCTGTAACAGGAATAATAAGGTTCATTTTATGGCATGCTTTTCAGTTCAAGATATCATATGATGAAACAAAAAAATTACGAATTACTTACCATTCTACGATCAATCATGCAGCATCCGTCAGCACAAAGAAGAGTTGGAAATGTGTCAAAGCCCTCTGAAAGACATAAACTTAAAATAAGGCGCATGCCCTTCTGAATTTCTGGCATCTCAGCCAAGGAAGAATCTCCCGTGGATTTTGTGTATGCCCGTAGCAATATAATCCACCAAAATCCAGAATCAACAGGAGCAACTCTGCCTATTGCACTCTCACCGAAGTCCGCTATTAAAGTCTCATGATTCCTGACTGGATCATGAAAAACTTTGAAACTGGCCGGCATTACTCCTTCTCCTAGCTGGAACCTATCAATCTTTTTTTCCCATGATTGAAGACGGAGTGTCTTCAAGAGAAAGTTTTTAACTATTTCAGGCTCACCATTCATGAGAAAAGCTAAACCACTTGGAAAAAAATCTCTGACAAACACCTTCATGAGAAGGACAAAAGTAAATTAGTTTCGCATACCAAATAATATAACTGACACTGCAGGCCAGATAAGTTCAAGTTAAAGAGCAGCACAAGTAGATAAATACTCTATTTAGACAAAATTAGCTTGTAAAAGAAATAATTGGTGCAGAGTATAATTTTATAATCATATAAATAATATATAAAGAAGTATATTGATAAGCACATGATTTTTTTTTTTTTTTTCTTTTATACTAGAAATGCAATCAACAGTTCATCTATAAAGGCAGCATTGCCTGGAAAATTGAAACCCCAGATAGACAAGCCATGACCTCTCTTTTAGAAGCGTCACATTCATCCAAACAAGGACCATATATAAAAACACAACAGTAATATAGAATTACAAAAAACTACTTGAGATTTATTCCTTCAAATGTATATATATCAGATCTATAAGTGAGATAATATAGCGGCATGCAAAACAGTGGCAGCATTTTGTATGTAAAAGAGGTATGATATAATGGATAACCTAAAGGCCGCGGACAAAGTCCTCATAATGTTATACATAATGATTATCAATTTCTTTTCAATCATCTCATCATTATTATGTGGCAAAATAATTGAAAGAAAATCAAAAACAGATAAATTTTACTCTTTCCATCACCAACTCAATGTTCCAAGTGATAATGCAGATACATAAGTGGTATCGGTTTTAGTTTAAAGTACACCAAATATATACATGTTCAATATAGACAAAGACTATTCACCTGATCATAATTAAGATTTTCTTCATTTGGATCCAATGCAGCAATTGTTCCTACTGGCTGACCTCTGAAATGCACCAACGAGCGCCTCAAACCTTCCCAACCTTCGGCTACAATTGGATGCGGTTGCGGTTCAAAACTAGTATGTGACTTTGGTGTACTAAACCCTGACCTTCTACCCGGTGAAAATGCATAATCAAGATGGTCAAAATGTCGGGAGAAGTTATCAGCATTCCTTGATAAGTGTCGAGGAGAGATCATCCCAATAGATTCCCCAAGTGACCTCTCATCACAGGATCTTTGTCTCTCTATATTTAGAGGCCTTGGTCTCTCTGTGAATTTCGAGAAATCAATTTCATCTTTTTCTGCAACTGAACTTTGGGAGTCAATATTTTTCACATTTCCATTCTGCCACATATCCATGGTTTTGGATTTGCTTGTAAAGATATTAAGCCCACTGTGATTGAAGTGCTAAATCCCCTGAAAATTTGAGCATCAGCATTGGACCCTTCATCAAATAAAAGCAGAGTATAGTGCTTGCAGAATTCATTTCAAACAAAGTGATAGAAGTTCATTAACTGCTCGGTTAGAAAGAAAAGCTTTTATACAACAAGTAAATAATAGCCAAACAATTCCTCTTGTACGTTAGAGAAAAAAAACATAATCACATGGTTGAATTGCTGAAAGATTAAGACCAGGGTCTCTAAATTTTCCCCCCAAAAAATCAATTTCGATGGGTTTCTCGTATAATCCAAATGAGACCTGTAAACGATTCTAATCGTAAAAATGTTTGATATTTACTGTCAGTTTTTTCTGGCAACCGAATAAAGCAAGCATAAGAAACAATAAACTGAGAAAATTGTTTAACTTAAAAAAACATTTCATCAAACACATAGGATCAACAAAATCTTGAAATAACAAGAAAGGCGTTAAAATTTGAACACCAATAGTAAGAACAAAGCAACCATAGCGAAGCAAAGTCAATAACATATATAGAAAAGGTTCAAGATCCAATGAAAACCCATCGAAAACAAACAAAACATGCATGCATTATACAAATAATTAATCTGTTCAATCAAAACATGAAAATCTACAAAACCCACTTAATAATTGTAAGAGTTCTAACCAGATAAGAGCCTGTAAGGACAATTTCAGCTCCTTGAGGACATCGACCAAATGAAAGAAAGAAAGAAGCTGAGTTAAAGAGTGTTAATAACAATGAGAATCATGTGTTTTGATTGTATGAGATGTGGGCCAGATAATCAACCGGACAAGCCGGTAAAACCATAGGTTGAAGTGAGTGGAGGAGACTGGCAGATGAGAAATAGAGTCTGAAAATTGCCTAATGGGATGCCTGTGAGATTGTGAATCTGTAAAGGTAATTAAATAATGAAACATACAAGTTGAAAGTGACGTCATTGATGTGGTAAATTGATGGTATGATTGCAAAATGTTATTGAATACTTGCAGGTGGGGACAGGGGACGTTTGGAATTGAATCCAACGGTCCAAACTGAACCGTCTCTGTATTTTTATTTGTAAGAAAATAGTTGCTGTTGCTCTAGGCTTCATGCAGAGGAGAAGATGTCTGTTTGCGCACGTGTACGGTCATCAGATCCTAAGTAAATAGTGAATTCACTGATTTTAGGTTGTTTTTCTCTGTTGGCCATGTGGCTGGCTCAAAGGATCCTTTTCGTGATTTTTTTTTTTCATTGAATTACTTAATTACTTTTTTTTCTCTCTCTCTCAAGTATCTTTTACGGGTAGAGAGATGATATTTGTTAATTCCATCTTACTTTTTTTTTTTTTTTGTCAACTAAGATACCATCAGGTCTCTCAAGTATGCAGCTTGGGTGGCTTGATTTTGTCCAACAAGGTGGATAGGTTGCCTTTTCTTTGGTTGCACAACCCTCTCCCCCAACAAAAAAAAAAATAAAAAAAAATTGAATTTAAGCTCGATTTATTATGTTGTATCGATCCACATATCTAAAATATAAAAACATTACATATTCACAAATCATTTCAAACAAAAATATGTATATATTCACCAGTTTAAAAACTAATATTTTTAAAAAACACTCCCAATGTTGTAGACAGGTTGAAATTCCTATTGCTAAATTTGTATTATTCATAAGTCGTAACATTTGTTATATAATTTTGTGGCACAATTGTATTTAGTCTCTCTCTCTTTTTTTTTTTTTAGTAACAATTGTATTTAGTTAATAAGTACATAATACACCTTTCCAACTGTCTCCACGTACATAATGATATTTAAAATAATTTAGTTATTTTATTAATTTTATTTTTTAATAAAAAATTATATTATTTTTACGATTTAAAAAAATATATATTTATTTACATTATAAAATTAATAAATATATATATTTTAAAGTTTTTTATATATAAAAAATTTGTGTTATATAATTAAATTTATTCTGTCAAATAAGCTACAAGATGATATTTTAATTAACCGACGAATCAATTTCGACTTTCATGTCTAATTATAATTATAATTATAATTTGAGTAATCAATTATGGTACATTGTAATGAGTCACAATTTTGCTCAATTTGGGAATTTCAATATTATTAATTTTTTTTTTCCCGAAACTTTCAGATTCTTACCAATTATGTCCGTGATTTTTTTTTTTTTGGTTTGTTAAGATAATTACTTCCGTGAGTGAATGAAATTGGAACTTGTCATATTTGTGTCATTTCATTCCAAATTTGATCCCGACTCTGAGTCACCGGTCTATCCTCCAATAGTTTGTAATAAAGACTAGAAAAGTTGAAACATCGAAGAAGACAAGCACCAAAATCCAAAATAGTCTCTCTCTCTCTTTTTTTTTTAAAGGGTGTTTACTACTATATAAAAAGAAGTCATTTTCATTTTTATATTTATTTTCTAAAAATTAGAAGAAAAAAATTGTCTAAACTTTCTTGCAAACCTTTCACAAATTATCTTACTTTTTAATATTTTATTTTAATTTTATAATTATCTTACTTTTTAATGTTTTATTATTCATTATTATTTTTTAGAATAATATTTAAATAAATTAATAATTTTATTCAAATTAGTAAATATATAAAAATGAAATGGTTTTTTTTCCCTTGATTAATTTTTATTCCAATTTTCAATTAATTTACCAACGTACCCTTAGCTTTTTTTTTTTTGCTTAAACGAAGTTCACCGCCTCAAATACACTACATACACGACTTTGATAGGCTCTCTCTGTTATCTCCTTGTCTCTAGGATTGAGAAGCTTGGTGGGTTTGTTCTGTTTCTTTATCAATGGCTGATAAGGGTAATGAATCCGAATTTTTCTTGGAGAATGACGATGTTGGTAGCCAAGCAAATGATATTGAAGTCAACAAGAATGAAAGTGGCAGTAGTTCTTACAGTGGCGTGGACGATGAGTTTCCTAACGATGATGATGCATCTTTGCCAACCTTTTCTTCTCAAGTATGGCCACAGAGTTACAGGTAACTATATTGTGTGTCTTTGATAAATGTTCAAAAGACGATATTTATGGATCTTTTTTTTTTAATTATGGGTTTGTGGTTTCGACTTTCGATGTCTCTAAAAGAAAGATGGAATTTTTAGTTTAAATATTTATTATTCTTTCTCGAAACAACTTTCTAGTTTTATGCTTCTAGTTGCCCCATATTCTTATATTCATGTCTCGGGTTAGTGTAACGCTTTTTACTATGTTTTGCTACATATTTTTATTATTAAAAGTTAAAAATGGATCCTACCTACCTTGTTCCAATGTTAGTCTAACTTGTACTGTGATACAAGTTGACCTGGGGTTTTTTTTGTTTGGTTGCTCATTGACAAATTAAATAGTTTGTTTGATATTTATTAGCTAAGGTTCACCACACTCTGTTTCAAAGTTTGAGTGGGTGCTGTAATGCTAATATATTGGCATGATATTGCTGTATGTTGGTAATAAAAATTTCAGTTGTATATATATATATATATATTTGGGACCGAAAAATTCCAATCTTAAAATAACTTTTACTCAAAAAAAAAAAAAAAAAATCTAAGTACTTTATTGTTTGAAATAGGACTTATTCTGTCACGTTTCTTTTATGATTCTTCATTTTATTATTTGAGGATGTTGGTTAAGATTGAAGGTTTAAGTTGTGTTCTGATTAAATTGCCTGCTTTAAGACCTAAAGGGTGTAAAAATGGAAAACTTTATTTCATCAGCAAGCCAAATTAAAAATGGGGTTGGGAGTGGCAAGCAAAGGTCTATGCTAACGGTTTTATATCTGCTTTTAGCTTCACTGGTTAAGGCAAGCCGTCTTCGATCACTCGTCCTGCTTTCTTGAGGACTAATGTGAGAATAAGGAGATAGTAGTGTCCCTTTGAACTTCTCTGGAGCTATTAAACGTGTCCTTGAAGTCAAATTGTTTTTGTGTGTGTGTGTGTGTGTGTGTGTGAAGAATAACCAATAACCAATACTAAAGATAGGTCGTTGCAGTTTATTGAAAAGTAGAAGGTCGGACATAATTATTGCATCCTATGCTGTTGAATTTGCTCTGTGGTTTCTCTGTTCCTTGTTATTAATAAGTTCACTATTGGTGCAGGGAGACAACTGATTCCTATACAATTGCTGCATCACCAGGTTTTGGAAGTTTTGGACCTATTAGAAACTTAAGCTTTGGAAGTTTTTCTAAAAGTAGCTTAGATCTGGATGGAAAGACTCCTTTGCTCTCTGATCATGAAAGAATTTCTCAAAAGGATGATGACATGGATAGAATCTCAAGGACACAATCATCATGGTCAGACAAAACCCAAGTTCGGAAACAGCTGACTGGAGAATTGCCCATTGGTCAGGGTTGTAGCTTCACACAAACAGTCTTTAATGGTATGCTATGCTATGTTGTTGCATTTATATACGACACATTGGTTTGATTGTTGTCATACATGATTATATCTGCCAATTATAAAGAAATTATCCTAATGGTTATGAAGGCTGGACAGTCCTGCATTTACTCTGGAATTTAAATTTGTCATAAGGTTGTAGATTTCATGAATTTATTGTACTACATTTTCCTGGGACAGGAATTAATGTAATGGCTGGGGTCGGGCTTCTTTCCACACCATTTACTGTAAAAGAAGCTGGATGGGTGAGTTTGGTGGTGCTAGTTCTTTTCGCTGTAGTTTGTTGTTACACAGCATCTCTCATGAGATACTGCTTTGAGAGCAAGGAAGGCATCGTAACTTACCCTGACCTAGGTCAAGCTGCCTTCGGTAAATATGGGCGTATAGCCATATCTGTAAGTTTAGCATCTGTCTTTTGAGCTATTTTTCCTGGCATGTCTTGTTTAAGTTTCATTTTTTCGACCAGACAAGTTTAAGATCGAGATTGAGATTGGGAAGATAATAAGTGTTTGGCTTAGCCTCTATGTGACTTAGCTATTTTCATTTTTTCCATGTTTGGTTTGCCTAATTTTGTGTTTTGCACTTGATACTTATTGTATATACAACTTTTTGCATCTATTAACTTACTTTATTTCCCAGGAATCCAATTGATAAGTAGGGATGTGCAAAAAAATGTTGCATTTATTTGAAACTTACCTTGTACTTAATTTAACTGATAATAATTTTCTTTTCATTTGGTGCAGATCTTTTTGTATACAGAGTTATATGTAAGTGAAAGATTTGAATCCATTTCTACGTTATGCATGAACCCTCTTTGCAGGGGTCCTATTTCAGTTTAATAAGATATATCTTATCATGTGCAGTCTTACTGTGTGGAATTTATAATTTTGGAAGGAGATAACCTCACCAGTCTATTTCCTGGAACATTCTTGGACTGGGCTGGTTTTCATCTAGACTCCAACCACTTATTTGGAATTCTAACTGCACTGGTTGTTCTACCAACGGTTTGGTTAAGAGATCTCCGTATTATCTCGTACCTTTCAGGTGTAACAAACAGCATATTATAAGTGCCTGTAGTTGGTTTATTTTTGAAAGATGAGTGATTTATCACGAAGTTTTACTCTTTTTTTGTTTGCAGCTGGTGGGGTATTTGCAACAATTTTGATAGTGCTATGTGTATTTCTGCTCGGTACAACAGAAGAGATTGGGTTTCATCATAGTGGTCATGTAATAAACTGGAGTGGAATTCCATTTGCTATTGGAATCTATGGATTTTGCTACTCTGGCCATTCTGTGTTTCCTAATATCTACCAATCTATGGCTGACAAAAGTAAATTTACTCTGGCACTGGTAATATGGTAAGGAATGCCATGTTTTGACATTGAAAACGTGTTGCTTTTGCCCTTTTTTCCCTTCATATGATCCCCTACAACTTTTTTTTCATGCAGTTTTCTATTGTGTGTTTTAATATACGGTGGTGTGGCAGTCATGGGATATCTTATGTTCGGTGAAAATACCCTGTCCCAGATAACTTTGAATATGCCACCTCATAACTTTGTCTCCAAAGTTGCCCTGTGGACAACAGTAAGTTTGAGAAACCATCCATGATTTCATTTGTTTTAATTATTAAAAAACACAAGCTTCAGAGTTATAGATAAGTTTTACTAAGTTTTCATTTCTTGCTTTTTTACAGGTTATCAACCCATTCACTAAATATCCTTTTGAACTGTATACGAGTTAGTAATAAAAATTATTGGACTTCCAGGACTTTATGCATTTAATTTTCCTTAACACTGAGCAAGTATGCCCTGCTGATGAACCCATTGGCAAGGAGTATCGAGGAGCTGCTTCCAGTTGGCGTTTCAAATAGCTTCTGGTGCTACATTCTTCTTAGAACAACACTTGTAATCTCTTCCGTTTTCGCTGCCTTTCTTATTCCTTTCTTTGGTGCGTATAGCTTCAACCACATACTTTAATTTTCATTTTATATTTGTCAGTAGTACTTATGAAGTGGATAGCAGATACCCAATTGCATATTCATCCCATTTCTGATTTGTAGTCATTGCTTGAATGAACTTTAATGAAATTAGACTGCGTTTTCTATGAAGTGTGAATGTTTTAGTTTTACTTAACGAGCATGTTGCATTTGGATTTATAATCCCTTTGAAGATCAAATGTGCTATTGGTGTGTACAATATTTATATGTTAAATGATATTTTGTTGAGATTCCTTCGACCAATTTTAGAGTGTGCTTAGCATTATTGAAATTTATAGAGATTGATAAGCTCTTTAACCTACTTCTTATTCGTAATGAAAATCAATGACTAAATTTATTTTATTTTTTCTATTCTAGGTCTTGTAATGGCCTTAATTGGTTCCCTCCTCAGCATACTAGTGGTAAGCATACAATTTTTTTTTTTGTAATTGTATAATTGCTGTCTCCACAACAACCATTTTGCGGTTTCCGTCCTTTTCACTTCTCATGTTTTGACAGAACTTTTATGACCTTATGTACTGTGGCACCGGTGTATATTTGAGAATTACTATCTTTTGTTGCTCAGAATGTACTAAAAGCATTTCATCTTTAATTGAGAATGTTTATGAGATTGGGCATGTCATTCACAAATATAATAGAGATTTCGACGATTACCAATTATTTCTACATGGACATCTTTACCATTTTTTGTTAAAGGCCATATATTAGCTTTTAGCAGCTCTGGGAATCAAGTGGGAACTGTGATTATATAAAAGACATTTTAGGGAATGAATTTACTAAGCACATTAAGTATTTGACTAGGTTACACTAAGATTATAGAATGATCTTAAAAAATGCCAAAGTATTTGACTTGGGACTTATGTATTCATATGAAGCAATGATATTCATCCTGATTCCTGAACCCCATAGATTTATTTGAACTGGTCTCTGTCTGTTACCTGCTAGATTTTGCCTAAAGCATTCCTTCTCTGTTTAAGCTCCTTCCAAGATGAAAATTCTTGCACATTCAAATTCATTTTTTTCTATACAGTGTTTATGTTGTCCAAGGTATGCATGGATATTTTCTTACAGATGCTTCTGTTATGGTAGTTTTTTACATTACATGCTTAAATCCGACTAAAAGTTAATGTTTTATGTACAGGCTGTAATAATGCCAGCATTATGTTTTCTGAAAATAATGTGGAGAAAAGCTACCATTTTGCAGGTAAAAGTGTTTCCTTTTTCCATATTCTTCAGTATTTTGAGAATTCGCAATACTGAAGAATATACCGCCACCTCTCTTCGGTCTTCTTTCCTACTCATCATAGTTGAAGAATACATAGGTTTTCACATCTCGTTCCGAAAGAAAACAGAAGTAGTTAATGAAAGTAACATGTTTCTTCTTATTTAAATATTTAATACTCTCCTTTTTTCCTCATATAATATTTCCCTTATCTTCATGCACTGCGTTTCTACCTTATCAGATTGTCTTCAGTATTGCAATCTTGGCAATAGGCGTGGTTAGTGGAGCACTTGGAACGTATTCTTCAGTATTGCGGATTGCAAATAGTTACTGAACTATTTGTACCACATCCATTCAATCATACGGTGTGATTATTCCCTTGGCTTGGGTCCAGAATTGATGCAATTTTTGGATGCTCAATCCCATTTCTATCTCCTCAAGGCTTCTGAGAGTTGTACATGAAATACTTCATTTCGGTGATTGTAGCTCCATAAATACTATGAAACACCAAAAGATAGTCATTTACTAGACCTAATTTATTGGCATGTATGCAATAATCGTCCAACTAGCTAAGCAATATTGGGTACTTTAAGAACGTTTTATTTCATTGAGTTGCTTCATCTAGACAATTTTCTTTTTTGAAGTATTTGTGCAAGGTAGGAGATATTGACTTGACTACGCACAAAACATCACTGTTTATCAAATGCTGTATGGTATCTTGAAACGGGATGAGTAGTCTTATTTACTAGACCTAGCTAATTAAAACACATTTAGTAAGATCGTCAACGTTGTATTCAAGCTTTAGGACTTAGCTGCTGATCAATTGATCTTATTTTATATCATAAAAATATCATATTTATGCTGCTTAATGATCCATATTTTGACTTCGTCTTCCCTCTGGTTGAAATTACCAAGCTTAATCATCACAAATTTGCTTGTGTGCTAAGCAAATTCCTTAATTTCAAATGTGACGTGCTTTGTTGTGGAGATAATATTTAGAATTCGAATGCTTAAAAAGTTACAAAGTGTTCAATCAAAAAAAAAAAAAAAAAGTTAAAAAGTGTTTAATAAAAAAAACAAGGGGGTTAAAAAGTGAAAGTATCTAGGACAAAAAACAAAAGAAAAATAATAGTAAAAAGTACACGATAAGGTTTTCTTCTATTGTTTGGTTTACACTTGATGTAAAATTTGGTGCCTTTTCATTTGGCCTTTATGGAAGGATATTATTGAGTAGATAGTGATTGATAACAAGTCAACAACCAGAATTTTTTTTTTTTTTTTGACAGAAGAGAATTTTATTTAAAAAAAAGAAAATAATACAAACTAATTATTCTAATATCAGCTATACACAATGCATAATTTAAAAAATAAAATAACCAACTAACTAGCAATATAGCTAGCCTAACAGTAAATTCGACAATATAAGCAATAACAAATTCCCTCCCTAACAGTCCAGCTAAGTAACATAAAAAAAATTAATTAAGCTTATAGAGTCGATACAAACAAACAACACTCTTCAAATCAGAAAAATAACTAGCGTAATAACAAAGAAATAAAAAAAAATGACACCAATATTCAAGAAAACATAATAACTGAAAAAACAAAATGACTATCATCGAAATCCAAACCACTATTCATGAAATCTTGCCAAATCCCACATTTTTCTTCCACTGAATATTTGTTGACTTATCACTTTTTGAAAACTTTGTTGAACCACAAACGAGCCATATCTAATCCATTTTTTCATGCAAACAACAAAATATTGTTAAAATTCTTTAATGCTCATCCCAATCACAATCCCAAAGTATGAGAGATCACCTTGGTGAACAAAAAAGTCTAATAGACCTGACTGATTTCTTACCACCTCAATTGTAGTTCCAATTAGCAAAATACAATGAAATCAAATCAACTCCAAAATTAACTTACACAAAGGTAACAAATCTCAGAACCAAATCATACAAGTAACCTCCAAGAGAAGAAACAAATCAACAAGAAGTTGGAAGGAGAAATCCAGAGTGCATGACGCTACTCGAAGAAATTTGATATACTAACTTAACAATTAAATCTGCAATTTGAAATTTGGAGCTTTCACAAAAAGATTATGCAATTTTAACGAAACACGAACAATGAACTCAAGAACTGAATTAGACTTTTCACCACAGAGGAGATAAACCAGACTTTGTCACTAAACTCAAGAACTAAACAAGACTTTGTCACTAAAAGTCTTCAACGGAGGAGAAACAAAATAGCCACAGAGGCGACAAAACTGAATTAAAACTAGAGCAAAGAGCTAAAGACAACGAGATTGACTAAGTTCAACAACAAAAGTGGAGGAAGACATAAAGCAGTAACAGCTGATGAGTAGGAAGGACCAAGGCGAGTGATGGCGATGGCGACGATGAGATGGACCGAGGAAGGTGACGGCGATGGCAACGATGAGATGGACCGAGAAAGGCGATGGCGACGATGACATGGACCAAGGAAGGCAATGATGACGGTGAACAGGAAGGATCGAGGAAGGCGATGGCGATGAAAAGAGAGAGGGTTTTTAGCTCTTCTTAGAGAGCATTTTTGAGCTTTTTTTTTCTTATAAGTACGGTCATCTTTTAGAGGTATAAAAGTTTTGGTATATTCTCAAAATAAGACTAACTAACTATTAATTGCACATAAAATATCATATCTAAAATCCAACAACCATAAATTTAAAAGAGAGAAAAAGTGGATTAAAAAAAAAAACGCGTGGTTGTGATGGATTGAAGATTTGACTTTCTTATTTACCCAAGTTTCGTTATAAATTAATAAGTACCCCTTCCATTTACTTATTATTCTTCTTGTGCAAAATTTTCCAAAAGCTCCTGTAATATAAGCAAGAAAAAAAAGGGAGGCTTGATGGGTTATGTATGCAGAAGAAATCAGAGTCCATCTTTATCTCCAATTCTTCTGATTTTGGCAGTAATAATAGCCTTATTAGCCATACCTTGGTTTTTCTCATTTAAGCCAGAGCCAGAGCCAGAGCCAGAACCCTTCAAATTGCAGATCAATTGGGCACTTATAGCTTTACCACTATTGTTGCTAGCCATTGTTCATTGGCTTTCTTCAATGGAAACTTCAAGAAGGCCTTGTCCTATGCCTCCTCCTTATGCTTATTATGGTGGCTGTTCCTGCAAATTTGGGAAGAAACGCTGCTGGTGTGTCAAGTTTTGATTATGCTTTTTGACTTTTTCCATCTTGTTTCATGGTAATACTCTGGTTCGAATCTCTCCCCCAACTAGATAAAAAATAATCTAGGAACTATTTTCTTGTAAGATTCTGATCTATTAGAATCCGAATTTTCAATCTTCAATGTTGATGGCCCTGAAAAATAAATTGCTAATTTAATATTTTCAGTGTTGATGGCCCTGAAAAATAAATTGTTTATTTATATTTTCAGTCCAAAATTATAATCAAATATTAGATCTCCAGACCATAGGACCTTGTACTAAATCCAATTACTCATAACTCCAAAATAAGAGAGTGTATATTTTATTTTAACTGCTACTGCATAGAATGAAACTAGTGTTGTTGGATCGGTAAAGCTATAAACAATTATGACAGTATTTTCATCACGAAAGTACCTTTGGTTGCAACAGTATGTATATATATAGATATATGTTATAAAAATGCTAAACATCTCTAAGTTAGAATATACTAATGTAAATATTATTGGTCTCTTGTACGTGCGAGTCTCAAAGTTTTATAAATGAGATACAAATTTCAAAAAGCTACTTAATTACATATACTGTCTAGACAAGGAAAAGTATGATAAACTTGTGTGTAAAAAAAAACCTACTCGTTTTATTTTGAGTACTCAAGAAAATAAAAATTCCTATGATATAAAAGTTTCAATTAATTAATTATTCTGAAAATTATTAAGATGTATCATTTAAGTACGTAATTGTTAGCTAAAAAAATTTCTGATGTTTAAGAGGCAAAAAAAAAAAAAAAAAAAAGAGTCGCTATGATCGTAAAAAAAATAAAATAAAAAAACAAACAAATATTTTAATATCTAACTTGTAATAATTTATGGTGGTCGACCAAAAGTAGGTATATTAATATATTCATGAATAAATGATAGAACCAACTACCAAGTAATGACAAAGAAAGTAGCTTTAGACTTGTAAAAGTAATTAAAGGCGATTTGATCTTGGATTGGATTAATTGGAGTGTTGTTTCAACCTTTAAAAAAATTGTGAATTTGTGATATAAGTGTTCGAGTTATTTACTTATAGCCTCTGCTCTGGTACAGAGCAGAGTCGACATAAAACGTTTGGTGGTGGATGTCAAAGTGGTAAAGGACATAGTCTGACACTCAACATGAAACGTTTGGTGGTGAATGGTGACAGTGGCTTAGAATACATACAACTTAGTCGATAAACTAAAATTCACTATTTTATTTTCTTTTCCTTTTCGCTATAAATACGTAAGGCCTTCAATCCTTAACTTCCTCTTGAACTAGTTCTCTCTAGACTGACTCATAGGTCACACATAAATGGCCCATACAAGAGGAAATTCAATCTTAGATGCCTTATCTCTAAATCCACTACCATACCCAGTTCTGCTAATCTTAGCACTGATCTCCATCTTTTTTGGAACATCATGGTACTTCTCTTATGAGTCAGCTGTGGAAAGTGCTGAAGAACAATTCAATTGGCTACTTTTGGTGATCCCTGTATTTCTACTAGTCATAGTTCGTTGGTTGTCCTCCGTTGAAAATCCTGAAAGTTTATTCGCCATGTTGCCGTGGGATCGTCGCCGCCCAACCTACCACCGGCCGTCAGAGGGTAGCTCACCTTGGGGTGTTGCAGTTTTGATTGTGGTGTTACTGGTTTTGTTGCACTACCAATCTATCTTCCTTGATAGCTGGTCCATATAAATTACAACACTACATAAATAAAGATCGGATATGTTTTTTTTCCTTCTTTTTTATGCTTTTTTTTTTAGTGGTTTTTTTTATACCATATTGTAATTGTATTGTGTTTATAAGATCAAAATCTAGGCGGATTGGTAGTTTGGAAAACCAACATATTAATATATAAATTATCCTCATATAACATGTTAATTTATGCTTATTATATACACACAATGACATAAATATATTATATATATATAGTTATGAACACACAATGACATTTTATTTTAGGATTAACTCAATTACGTAAAATTTATGTATTAAATTCCAAACTCTAATAGTTATATGTAAGTATCCAACCAACCACCTAAATTTCTGTCTGTGATGGTTCAATATCTTAATCATTCCAAAAACAATGTGGTTAGAGCACTAGTTCATTTTTCTTTACTATGTTTTTGTGTTTTCTTGCAAACAAACACGGATATTTCCAATCCATCAACTTCTTTTAAATAAACAAAAAGCTTCATCACAATGTTCGTCTTGTTACTGTTTATTTTCACAATTAAGCATCACAATCGGATATAGCTGTATATTATTTTTGGTAAAATAGAGAAAGAAAGAGTAGGGGCAGAGTCAAAAGTAGTTGTTGATTTTCCGGAGAATAAGGAAGAAAAGAGAAATCGGAAAATAAGAAATACAATACTCATAAAACTTATAATAACAAAAATAACACCTTAGTATTAATTCTAACACTAACTCATATCCTCATATTTCAAAAGAAAGGTGTTGTTTTTGTTGGTATTAAAAGACTAGTTTGATTCTCCTTTAACTTCTTCCAAGTTTCTTTAGCTGCCCTTTATGTGAGCTCATTTTCCTTCCGCGTCCAAGGGGTGCCAATCGTGTATTAGTTTCGAGTTTGTGCTGTTTTCACAAGTTAAATGATACAATAAAAAGCTTCAACAACATTTTTTTCATCTAACTATTTATACTAATAAGTAATATCATGTCCTTTTAATTAAGTGCTTTTCGTTCTTATGACTCTTGAACTCAATTCGACAAGAAAATAGGGTGTACTGCACTATAGACAGTACAATATGATACTACACTTCAACAAAGTTGTTGCTTTCCCCTTATCAGCGACTCTCAGCCTCTTAGGTGTACTCACTTCCTGCAGGAACAATCCAACCAAATTCATTAAAAGAGTAACTACAAACTTCAGGTTAAGGAGTACCAAAGCTTTTTTTGTGAACATGTAAATGAAAGATTAGGGGTGTATGAGTTGTATAATGTTATTTAAAAAAGCCTCATAAATTATAAAATAAAATAAAAAAACTGCTAGGGAATAATACTTGTAAATAACTTTTCTCCACATTATTTTTCAGAAAACATAATGCTGGCATTATTACTGCCTGTACATAAAACATTAACTTTTAGTCGGATTTAAGTACGTAACATAAAAAACTACCATAACAGAAGCATCAGTGATCTTAGATAAGCTAAACACTGTATAGGACAAAATGAATTTAAAATGTGTAAGAATTTTCATCTTGAAAGGAGCATAAACAGAAAATGTTTTAGGCAAAATTTAGCAGGTAACAGACAGAGAGCAATTCAAATAAATCTATAAGGCTTAGTAATCAGGATGAATATCATTGCTTCATAATATGAGTACATAAGTCCCGAGTCAAATACTTAGTAGTTTTTTAAATCATTCTATAATCTTGTTAGTGTAACCTAGTCAAATACTTGATGTGTTTCGTAAATTCATTCCCTAAAATGTCTTTTATATAATCACAGTTCCCACTTGATTCCCAGAGCTGCTAAAAGCTAATATTGCCTTTGGCAAGAAACGGTAAAGATGTCCATATAGAAATAATATGAACTCGTCAAAATCTCTATTATATTTGTGAATGACATGCCCAATCTCATAAACAGTCTCAGTTAAAGATGAAATGTTTTTGGACATTCCGAGCAACAAAAGATAGTAATTCTCAAATATGCACCTGTGACACAATACATAAGGTTGTTAGCGTGAGTCATGTAATTAGTATATATGTGTCTATCTATAATAAAGTTCTAGGTTGTACATAGTTCTATTTTATTTAGAACTCTTGTATTTTACTTTCTATATATACCTCTATTTTGAGGTAATAATACAAGAAATATATTTCATTCATTATATTTAACTTGGTATCAGAGCAAATATTCGTAAAGAAATTTTATCTTCTTTTTTCTGTCAGCGCTGCCGCCGCCTGTTGCCGCGTCTCCACGCCGCCGCCCTGTCCAGTCCCGCCTATCCGCGCCGCCGCCCTGTCCCGCGCCGCTCCTGTCCAGCGCCGCTCTGCCCTCCGCGCGCCGTCCGAGCGCCTGTCCCTCAGCCGCTCTCCAGATCTCCGCGCCTGTCTTTGCAGCACCGCGCGCTGTCCTTCCGCGCCAGTCACCGGCCTCACCGTGCGCCAGCCACCAGTCTCTCCCGTGCGCGGCTGTCTCCGTCGCACTCTGTCAGTCAACCTGTTCAGATCCGCCGTCCGCCTGTCCGTTCGCGCCGCCAGTTCACTCTCCGCGCCTGTCCGCTAGCGCCGCCTGTTCGCTCGCCGCGCCTGTCCGATCACCGCGCTGGTCTCCAGCCGCTCAGCCTGTCTCCTCGTCGCCAGTCTCCGCCGCCTGAACTCCCACCAGCTCCAGATTTGCCGCCAGCCTTACTCCTAGCCCTAACAGATATATACAAGAAACCCTAGTCCAAACTATTTCAAACCCTAGCCCAAAATACTACCCAAGCCCAAACATTATAACCCTAGCCCAAACTACTTCAAACCCTAGTCCAAAATACCCCAAGCCCAAACCATTACAACCCAGGTCCAAAATTCCAAAAAAAAAAAAAAATACCACAACAATAGTCCAACCCAATTCTCACCTATTCTCAGTCAAGCCTAATTTCGACCCATTCCTATCAGCTGGTCAACGACCTGTCCAGTCAGTCGTCAACAGACACAGTCAGCAATTCAGTCAACAGACATAGTCAGCAATTATCAAACACAGTCAACAGTCAAATCAACGGTCCAGTCAGCAAATTTAAAAAAAAAATTACTGCATATTATTATTATCTTTTTCAATGGAAGATTTGAAAGAAAATCATAATTTCAAGACCAATGAAATATTTAGCTTAGCTATTCATGCAAGATCAATAATACCAGATTTTTATGGAGTAACTGGACAAGATCATTATACGACTTGTGGAGGTAACCCTACAGTTTCTATAACTGGTCGTGGTAAGATTGGTATGGTTTCAAACGTTCACTCTATTGGATCAGATACTTGGATTATTGATTCTGGTGCATCTGATCATATGACTTATGATAAATCTTATTTTACTGACTTGTCTTCTCCACCAGTGTCTTATGTTACGAATGCTAATGGTGAAACTTTTCCTGTGTTAGGGATGGGGCCAATTCGTATTACCCTAACCTTACAGCTCCAAAATGTTTTATATGTCCCGGATTTATCTCATCACCTGATATCTGTCCCACAGTTGAATACTGAGTCTAAGTGTTCTGTAACTTTTTACCCTATGTATGTGATTTTCCAAGATCTTCTTACGAGGAAAATAATTGGTCGGGGGTATATGAAGAATAGATTATTTCGTCTGGATCAGAACTACGCAGGGGAGAAACCAGGAGCACAGTCCCGCACTGCTTTGACCTCGAGTTCTGACCAACTAAGTGAAATTTGGTTATGGCATCGTCGCTTAGGGCATCCATCTTTTAGCCTTATGAAAAAATCTATGCCTACTCTATTCATTGGTGTGAGTGAATCTGCTTTGCGTTGTGAGACATGTGTGCTGGCAAAGAGTCATCGTACTACTTATTCTCCAAGTGTTTCTAATAGAAGTACAATTCCTTTTGAATTAATTCATTCTGATGTTTGGGGACCGTCTAGAGAGCCTACTATATCAGGTGTGAGGTATTTTGTGTCGTTTATTGATGATTGTACACGATTGTCATGGGTTGGTCTTCTTAAAAACAAAGATGAAGTTTTTCAAGCTTTTCAAAATTTTTGTACTCGTGTTCAAATACAATACAATAGCACCATTAGAGTACTACGTTCTGACAATGGGGGAGAATATGTTAATCGTACTTTTCAAGATTTTTTCCAAACACATGGAATTGTTCACCAAACTACCTGCCCACAAACACCAGAACAAAATGGGGTGTCCGAAAGAAAAAATCGTCACTTACTTGAAATGGCTCGTGCTCTCTTATTTAGTGCTAATATGCCAAAATACCTTTGGGGCGATGCTGTACAAGCTTCCGCCCATCTCATCAATCGCCTCCCATCTAGTGTCCTTCATGAAAAAATCCCGTTTGAGGTTCTCGCATCTCATGTATCCGTGTCATCATTTCACACCGCTTTGACCTCGAGTTCTGACCAACTAAGTGAAATTTGGTTGTGTTGCTTTTGTTCATGTTCCTCAAAATCAGAGGTCTAAATTAGATGCCCGAACAATTAAGTGTGTGTTTGTTGGTTATGGAGGCTATCAAAAAGGGTACAAGTGCTACCACCCACCTACTAGAAAATATTATGTCATTATGAATGTTACTTTCTTTGAAGATATGCCCTATTTTTCCTCAACTGATACTGCTCTTAAGGGAAAGAATTCATATTTTGAAGAGCTGTATCATGGTGAGAGGGAGGAACTGGAAGGAACTGTGGAAGTAATGCAATCAGGAGATATTTCGATGGATCCAGTTGAGGTTCTTATCCCGATGAATTCAATTGTAGAAGAAACAGATGCTTCAAGTATCCAAGCACAAGATCCGCTCATTGAAAATCAAACTGAAGACACAGCTGTTTCCTCTCCTACCCTTGATCAACTCCCTAGTACTGAAGGTCACTCATCTGAGGTATGTACACCCACTGATACTAATAGCATTGAGTCTAATGTTGGACAGTATGTGCTACCGAATAGGTCTACTCGGGGTCAACCAGCCAAAAGGTATGAACCCAATATTCATGCAAAATCAAAGTATCCAGTAGCTAACTACATGTCCACTAAAAGATTATCTCAGTCCTATAAGTCATTTGTAAATCAAATTTCTGCTGTATCAGTACCTAACAAAGTACAGGATGCGTTGGGAGATCCAAAGTGGAGGAAGGCAATGGATGAAGAGATGGAGGCGTTACAGAAAAATGATACTTGGTAACTTGTGCCTCCACCACAGGACAAGAAGGCAGTTGGTTGTTGCTGGGTATTTACTGTAAAACATAATGCTGATGGATCTGTAAATTGATATAAAGCTCACCTTGTAGCAAAAGGGTTCACTCAGACGTATGGTATAGACTACGATGAGACTTTTGCTCCTGTTGCCAAAATGAATACTATCCGGATTTTGCTTTCGCTTGCTGCTAGCTTAGACTGGCCACTTCGACAGTTTGATGTTAAGAATGCGTTTCTTCATGGAGAGCTAGTCGAGGAGGTGTACATGAGTCTTCCACCTGGATATGTAGCTGATTCTCCTGGTAATTTTGTATGCAAATTAAGGAAGTCTTTGTATGGTCTTAAGCAATCCCCTCATGCCTGGTTTGGAAGGTTTTCTCAATTCATGCAGAAGGTTGGTTACAGACAGAGTAATTCAGACCATACGTTGTTTCTCAAACATCAACAAGGGAAGGTAACTGCTTTAATTATTTATGTTGATGATATGGTAATTACTAGCAATGATACTGTTGAGATGGATAGTTTACAGAGACAACTAGCATCTGAATTCGAGATGAAGGATTTAGGTGAACTGAAATACTTCTTAGGGATTGAGGTAGCTAGGGGGAGAGAAGGAATTTTTTTGTGTCAGAGAAAGTACATTCTTGATCTGCTAATTGAGACAGGTATATTGGATTGCAAACCTATTGACACTCCTATTGAGCAAAATCATTGTCTAGCAGAGTATCCAGATAAGGTGCTAATTGATAGAGCTCGCTATAAAAGGTTAGTTGGGCGCTTAATTTATTTAGCGCATACTAGACCAGATGTTACATATGTGGTAAATGTAGTAAGTCAGTTTATGCATAATCCGAGTCAGAGTCACATGGATGCAGTTGTTAGGATTTTAAGGTACTTGAAATCAGCTCCAGGGAGAGGAGTAATGTTCTCTAAACACAACAACCCTCTTGAAGTTTGCGGTTTCACAGATGCAGATTGGGCAGGAAATATTACAGATAGAAAGTCAACATCAGGTTATTTCACTTTCATTGGAGGCAATTTGGTTACATGGAAAAGTAAGAAGCAGAAAGTTGTGGCACGATTGATGTGTTAAAATGTGTACTCGCAAGTGTACGAATCGCTCGTAGTAAAGCGATAAGCAACTTCCAAGGTCGGTCTCTCAAGGAATTGTAGTGGTTTTAAATAACTAACTTTTTAATCTAAATAGAGTTCTAATGAAAATAAAAGACTAATTAAATAGAGTTCTAGTAAAACTAAAACTCTAAGTAACTAGAATCCTAAAGCTAGTAAAACTGTAAAAAGGTGTTTGATTTGTAACGGGAACAAAGTACGAGCAATTAAACGAAAACAAAATCGCAATTAAACAATCAATTCAGATATATTTGAAGATCAATGGAGAATGTATGGACGTTTAGCTTGGTTGACCATGCTTGCATCGAAAAGGTATGGTGAGATAACATGAACGTCCTATATAAACAAAACTACCGGCTTTCCTTTTAATTACGAGACTCCTTTTGGCGGGGGTAGGTCTCTTTATTGATTAACTAATTAATTGCCTTTGGCGGGGGTAAATCAAATAGTAATCAAATTATGCGCAAGGAAAACATGCCAATCAAATTAATGCTATGACTAAGTCACTAACTTGAAGCTTCGATTAAGTGTTTCGGAATAAAGTTAAGGTGACGTTCCTATAACTAAATTCTCAGATTTTTCAATCTAACTACGAACATCAAATGGGCCCATGATTATTCATAATCAAATATCTAAACATGCTCTTAATAAAAAAGTAATTCGTTTATATTAAATCAATAGAATACACCATACACAGTTCTAGCAAACATGGCAACACAAACTAAACATCCATAATAAAACTAGCCAGACATGTTCATATTAATATTCATAGACAAATAAAATATGAACATACACTCCAACAAAAGAAGAAGAAAAATAGAATTCTACAACACCAAAGAAAACCTAGATCTAAATACCGCTTATGGATTGGTTGACGTACTTCTCCGTAAGCTTTATCTTCGATTGTCGACGGCTTCTTTGGATCCTTAGAATGGTTTCTCTTGCTTTGTTTTTGTGTAGCAAAACTCCCAAAGTTGATTGAATCTCTTGTTTGGTTGCAAAATTGTAAAGTGTAAGAGTTGTGTATCAATTCGAGTTCTCTTTGTAAAGGGGGTCTAAGGGGGTATTTATAGATGTAAGGGATTCCTGATTGCAATAGGAATAGGCGCGCCGCGGCATGCATTTTCCCCGCCGCGGCGCAACACAAAATTTGGAAAATATGCAAAAACCCGAGAGCTCCCCGCCGCGGCATACAATTCCCTCGCCGCGGCGCGCAATGCTTCTATGTTTTCAGGATCAAACCCGAGAGCCTCACGCCTCGGCATGCAATTCTCTCGCCGCGGCGCGCAATGCTTTCCTTCTTTTCACGTCCCCCCTTACATATGTGATGGCACTATATGTAAGGCTTACATATTCGTCTTGATTAGTCCGTAACTCGTGATCCGAGCGCCGTAGGTGTTCCGTCTTCGCGTGTTTTCATCATTTGAATCATTTGACGCTAAAAACACCTGAAATGCACTAAAATATACCCGTGACTCCGAATGGATAGATTTATGAAAATAATCGAAATAATAGTCATAATAAATCTATATATCAATCAATCAAGCATAATTAATCACGAAATATTAGTGCTTTTCGAGCACTCATCACAACCCCCAACCAGCTTCTTGCTAGTCTCTAGCAAGTGAAGCGATCTAAAAACTAAAATAAAATAAATAAAATAAACTAACCTAACCTAAATCACTTCCGTAGATTGTCACGGTTGCATTTAGCATATGCAACAAGCCTTTAAACCCCTAGGTGGCCCTAGTGGACGAGTTATAGTCTCGTGAGGGTTTCCAGTGATGACACCCACAAACATCGTACGACTCTCAAAACTAATAAAGACTCTAAACATACTTGAATCAATCCATGCATACATCTCAAAAATTGTTAACAACGAATGATACATGAAATAGTTAAACATCACCTAAGCTCAAAAACAGTCCAAACATCAAACTCATCATGGTAATTGAATTTTGAACAACCAATCACACCACAAACCCATTAGTTATACTATCTGACCGTGTCATGCATGATATTCATAAATTACATTTCAATGTCTCATAAATATGCAAGTAAAATATGAATGTGAATTTTTGCACTTATAAACTCCATATGCTCATTTTTCAAACTCATCTCCACTAATATAGAAACTAAACTACCTAGAATCAATAGGACTTCATTAAGCTTGTAAAGTTGTGGCTAGGTGTGTGATCATGAAAGTACAAAAATGATGTTTTCATATGATAAGAGTACTTTTTATTTCACAAACATATTTTCAACTTTTTCTACCAAGTGTTCTTTTCCATCCTCCCTTCAATTCAAATGTCCTTTGGATCTTTTGCTTGATTTTTTTTTTTTTTATTCTTGCTTACTGTTTCAATCATCATCATTTTTCATTTTTTTTTTTTTTTTTTATGATGAAGCAAGATAAACACAACATAATTGCTCATGAAAATCAAATATTACATCGAGTACTCTTATCACTAAGGGTAGTACAATGTATGTCAATGTTGAGTTCAAGGGTGTGCTATTGATAAAATATTGCGGGGAGGCATGAAAGGTCCAAACGGTCCAAAAATGGCCTAAATCACTTTCTAAGTGGCATTTGTTTCTATTATTTCGCTTCAACGTGTTTTCAAATGAGTTCTAGAGATTGTTGAGACTTAAAACATATCATGAACATGCATACATTCCACAAATCAGAATAGTTATACTAACCATGCAAACTACCACAAGTACCACAAAATTCTCAAATTAGATGAATCCAACATTTGTGTGCTTCGTTGCTTAGGTAAAAATCTAACATCTCTCATATGTCATCTTCATTACAATCATGTTAATATCATGGACTTCCGGATTGACTCAAGTAGACACGACACTAATCTAAAACAATTCAAGTGACAAAAGTTAAAAATTTAAAATTGGTCATATTTCATGCTCATGGAATATTCTTCCCACCCCCAACCTAATTTCTGCATTGTCCTCAATGTTGAAAAAGAAGAACAAAAGAAATAAGAAAAAAAAGTGTGAGAAGTTACCCCCCTGTCGTATGAGATTGTGTATACTACACGTACGCTCCGGTTCATTGTTCCTCGCTTTTCTCATGATGAAGCAATTAGTGTGCAAGAAACATGTATGAAACCTCAAAGATTTACATCCCAATTCAGATCCAAATTTAAATTAAAACTAAGTCAAATGAAAAACAGAAAACACTAAACAAAGTTAAACAATTCAAACTAAAATAAAATAAAGGAAAAATTGAAAAAGAAAATTAAACTAAATAAAAAGAAAATAAAGAAAAGAAAATAAGTTGATACTACCGAATATGGTGGGTGATGAGTGCTCGAAAAGCACTAATATTTCGTGATTAATTATGCTTGATTGATTGATATATAGATTTATTATGACTATTATTTCGATTATTTTCATAAATCTATCCATTCGGAGTCACGGGTATATTTTAGTGCATTTCAGGTGTTTTTAGCGTCAAATGATTCAAATGATGAAAACACGCGAAGACGGAACACCTACGGCGCTCGGATCACGAGTCACGGGCAAAACGAGTCAAATATGTAAGCCGTACATGTCAAGCCAGCACATATGTAAGGGGGTAAGCATGAAGAGCAGGAAAGCAATGCGCGCCGCGGCGAAGAAATTATGCGCCGCGGCGAGGGTCTCGACAATACATGTAAAGCCATGTACATTTGATGTGTTAAAATGTGTACTCGCAAGTGTACGAATCACTCGTAGTAAAGTGACAAGCAACTTCCAAGGTCGGTCTCTCAAGGAATTGCAGTGGTTCTAAATAACTGTCTTCTTAATCTAAATAGAGTTCTAACAAAAATAAAACACTAATTAAATAGAGTTCTAGTGAAACTAAAACTCTAAGTAACTAGAATTCTAATGCAAATAAAATACTAATTAAATAGAGTTCTAGTAAAACTAAAACTCTAAATAACTAGAATCCTAAATCTAATAAAACTGTAAACAAGTTGGAATTGTGACAAGATCAATGGTACGAACAATTAACGAAAACAATATTGCAAATTCACAATCAATTCAAATAGATTTGAAGATCAGTGGAGGATGTATGGACGTTTAGCTTGGTTGACCATGCTTGCATCAAAAAGGTATGGTGAAATAACATGAATGTCCTATATAAACTAAACTACCGGCTTTCCTTTTAATTACGAGACTCCTTTTGGCGGGGGTAGGTCTCTTTATTGATTAACTAATTAACTGCCTTTGGCGGGGGTAAATCAAATAGTAATCAAATTATGCGCAAGGAAAACATGCCAATCAAATTAATGCTATGACTAAGTCACTAACTTGAAGCTTTGATTAAGTGTTTCGGAATAAAGTTAAGGTGACGTTCCTATAACTAAATTCTCAGATTTTTCAACCTAACTACGAACATCAAATGGGCCCATGATTATTCATAATCAAATACCTAAACATGCTCTTAATCAAAAAGTAATTCGTTTATTCCAAATCAATAAAACATTCACCATACACAGTTCTAACAAACATGGCAACGCAAACTAAACATCCATAATAAAACTAGCCAGACATGTTCATATTAATATTCATAGACAAATAAAATATGACATACACTCCAACGAAAGAAGAAGAAAAAAAGAATTCTACAACACCAAAGAAAACCTAGATCTAAATACCGCTTATGGATGGGATAGCGTTCTTCTCCGTAAGCTTTATCTTCGATTGTCGACGGCTTCTTTGGATTCTTAGAATGGTTCTCTTGCTTTGTTTTTGTGTAGCAAAACTTCCAAAGTCGATTGAATCTCTTGTTTGGTTGCAAAATTGTAAAGTGTAAGAGTTGTGTATCAATTCGAGTTCTTTTTGTAAAGGGGGTCTAAGGGGGTATTTATAGATGTAAGGGATTCCTGATTGCCATAGGAATAGGCGCGCCGCGGCATGCATTTTACCCGCCGCGGCGCAACACAAAATTTGGAAAATATGCAAAAACCCGAGAGCTCCCCGCCGCGGCATACAATTCCCTCGCCGCGGCGCGCAATGCTTCTATGTTTTCAGGATCAAACCCGAGAGCCTCACGCCGCGGCATGCAATTCTCTCGCCGCGGCGCGCAATGCCTTCCTTCTTTTCACGTCCCCCCTTACATATGTGATGGCACTATATGTAAGGCTTACATATTCGTCTTGATTAGTCCGTAACTCGTGATCTGAGCGCCGTAGGTGTTCCGTCTTCGCGTGTTTTCATTATTTGAATCATTTGACGCTAAAAACACCTGAAATGCACTAAAATATACCCGTGACTTCGAATGGATAGATTTATGAAAATAATCGAATAAACAATCATAATAAATCTATATATCAATCAATCAAGCATAATTAATCACGAAATATTAGTACTTTTCAAGCACTCATCACAACCCCCAACCAGCTTCTTGCTAGTCTCTAGCAAGTGAAGCGACCTAAAATAAAATTAAAAACAAATGAAATAAACTAACCTAACCTAAATCACTTCCGTAGATTGTCACGGTTGCATTTAGCGTATGCAACAAGCCTTTAAACCCCTAGGTGGCCCTAGTGGACGAGTTATAGTCTCGTGAGGGTTTCCAGTGATGATACCCGCAAACATCGTAACTGACACAAATAAAGACTCAAAACTAATAAAGACTCTAACAATACTTGAATCAATCCATGCATACGTCTCAAAAATTGTTCATAACGAGTGGCACACGAAATAGTCAAATATCACCTAAGCTCAAAAACAGTCCAAACATCAAACTCATCATGGTAATCGAATTTTGAACAACCAATCAAACCACAAACCCGTTAGTTATACTATCTGACCGTGTCATGCATGATATTCATAGATTACATTTTAATATCTCATAAATGTGCAAGTAAAATATGAATGTGAATTTTTGCACTTACAAACTCCATATGCTCATTTTTCAAACTCATCTCCACTAATATAGAAACTAAACTACCTAGAATCAATAGGACTTCATTAAGCTTGTAAAGTTGTGGCTAGGTCTGTGATTATGAAAGTACGAAAATGATGTTTTCAATAGGACAAGAGTACTTTTTATGTCACAAACTTATTTTCAACTTTTTCCACCAAGTGTTCTTTTTCATCCTCCTATAAATTTCATATGTCCCTTGGATCTTTTTGCTTGATTCTCTTTCTTTATTTTTCTTGCTTATTTTTTTTTTAATCATCATCATCATCATTTTTTATTTTTTTTTATTTTTTATGATGAAGCAAGATAAATTCAACATAATTGCTCATGAAAATCAAATATTATGTTGAGTACTCTTATCACTAAGGGTAGTACAATATATGTCAATGTTGAGTTCAAGGGTATACTATGGATAACAATAATACGGGGAGGCTTGAAAAGTCCAAACGGTCCAAAAATGGCCTAAATCACTTTCTAAGTGACATTTGTTTCTATTATTTCGCTTCAATTTGTTTTCAAATGAGTTCTAGAGATTGTTGAGACTTAAAACATATCATGAACATGCATACATTCCACAAATCAAAATAGTTATACTAACCATGCAAACTACCACATGTACCACAAAATCCTCAAATTAGATGAATCTAACATTTATGTGCTTCGTTGCTTAGGTAAAAGTCCAACATCTCTCATATGTCATCGTCATTACAATCATGTTAATATCATAGACTTCCAGATTGACTCAAGTAAACACGACACTAAACTAAAACAATTCAAGTGACAAAAGTTAAAAATTTAAAATTGGTCATATTTCATGCTCATGGAATATTCTTCCCCACCCCCAACCTAATTTCTGCATTGTCCTCAATGTTGAAAAAGAAGAACAAAAGAAATAAGAAAAAGTGTGAGAAAGTACCCCCCTTTCGTATGAGACTGTGTCATTACTCGTTATGCTCCGGTTCACTGTTCCTCGCTTTTCTCATGAAGAATTTATGTGTATGAACATATATTGAACCTCAAAGTGTATGCAACACAATTCAAACTCAAACCCAATTTTAGATTATAACTAAGTCAGATGAAAACAGAAAAACATTAAACTAAGTTAAACAATTCAAAATAAATAAAATAAAAGAAAAACTGAAAAAGAAAATTAAACTAAATAAAAAGAAAATAAAGAAAAGAAAATAAGTTGATACTACCGAATATGGTGGGTTGCCTCCCACTAAGCGCTTTCTTTAACGTCTTAGCAAGACGTTGCTAATTCATTTCTATCCACCATCATCAAAGATCTTGAAGTGTGTGATATCAATTTTTCGAGCTAATATGTCATTAAGCTTGTCCTTCCATCTCGGTAGTTGTTTCCTATGAAGTACAGCACACACTCTTTTGTGGAAGTAGTATGGAAAATAATTTGGGGATGTGCAAGTCTTAGGTGCCTTGTGTGGCATGGGAGGTGAAGATAATTCCTCCTTGTTCTCCATAGAAGTTTGTAGAATTTGATATTCATCAGCTTGACATTCTTTGAGAATTGCTTGCTCTCCATCTGTATTTTCTACACAAAGTGGTAAATCATCAAAAGTTTCAGAAAAATAAATATTTTCAAAATTTTTACCACTTTGAAGGATTGTGTCATCCTTCACTTGCTCAATTTGAGTGGGCAACTCTTCTTGTTTTTGAATTTGTTCCGCTAATTGCCCAACTTGCATTTCTATTCTTTTCATTGATGCCTCCACAGACTCCATCCTTTCACTAGTAGATTGTATGAAAGCATTCAAGGTTTCCTCTAAGGTTGGCTTCCTAGGTTGATTAGAAACTCTACTTCCTTGTATGAAAGAATTCAAGCTCTCTTCGAAGGTGGCCCTAGATGGATATTGATGAAAACTTGAGCTTTGCATTTGGTATTGTGCATAAGGTGGGTCATATGGTTGAAAATTTGAGCTTTGCATGTTGTATTGGGCATAAGGTGGGGTAGAGTTTGCTTGCCATGAAAAATTATGGTGATTTTCCCACTCAGGATTATAGGTACTAAAATAAGGATCATTCCAAGGTGGGTGACATCCCTCATTACGATCAAAGTTTGAATTAGTGGGTGTATAGTAATCACCTGCAAAAGTGCAAACATTAGCATAATGCCCATATAAACCACAAATGCTACATACCTCCATGTATGTCATATCATGCAGCTCTTCAAAAGGCCTTGTATTGGCTCATGGATTTCTGTATCCAGCCTGATTAGGTGCATTTTAAAATTCGTTGATGTTGTCTATGAACGCTACCTTTCAAAAACTAACAAAAACAACAGAGAAATCAAAGCACCACATATTAAGCAATTAAAAGCACTATTATTTATTTATTTGTTTATTTATTTATTTATTTATTTTTAGAAACTTGATGTATTAAAATGTGTACTCGCAAGTGTACGAATCACTCGTAGTGAAGTGATAAGCAACTTCCAAGGTCGGTCTCTCAAGGAATTGCAGTGGTCTTAAATAACTAGCTTTTTAATCTAAATGGAGTTCTAATGAAAATAAAACACTAATTAAATAGAGTTCTAGTGAAACTAAAACTCTAAGTAACTAGAATCCTAATGCTAATAAAACTGTAAAAAGAGTTTGTTTGGTTTTGGTAACGGGAACAATTATACGAAAATCACACGAAATTGCAATCAAACAATCAATTCAATCAAATCAAATATCAATAGAGGATGTATGGACGTTTAGCTTGGTTAACCATGTTTGCATCGAAAAGGTATGGTGATATGCATGAACGTCCTATATGAATTAAACTACCGGCTTTCCTTTTAATTACGAAACTCCTTTTGGCCGGGGTAGGTTTCTTTGTTGATTAACTAATTAACCGCCTTTGGCCGGGGTAAATTAACTAGCTATCAAATTATGCGCAAGGAAATTATACCAATCAAATTAATGCTATGACTAAGTCACTAACTTGAATCTTTGATTAAGTGTTTCGGAATAGAGTTAAGGTGACGTTCCTCTAACTAAATTCTTAGGTTTTTCAATCTAACTACGAACATCAAATGGGCCCATGATTATTCATAATCAAACATTTAAACATGCTCTTAATCAAAAAGTATTTTATTCATAAGTCAAAAAGATACACCATACACAATTCTAGCAAACATGGCAACACAAACTAAACATCCATAATTAAATTAGCCAGACATGTTCATATTATTATTCATAGACAAATAAAATATGATCATACACTTTAACAAATAAAGAAGATGAATTAATTCTATAACAACAAGGAAAACCTAAATCTAAATACCGCTTATGGATCGGTTGACGTACTCCTCCGTAAGCTTTATCTTTGATTGTCGTTAGCTTCCTTGAATCCTTAGAATATTGTCTCTCGCTTCGTTATAGTGTGGCAACGCTCTCAAAACTGATTGAATGTCGTGTTTGGGTCGCGAAATTGAGAAGAGGAAGAGTTGTGTATGAGTTGATCAAGTTATTTCGAGTTGTGTTGTAAAGGGGGTATTTATAGATGTAAGGGTTTCTGTAAATCCTGTGTGCCCTACGAATAGGCGCGCCGCGGCATGCATTTTCCCCGCCGCGGCGCAACACAAATTCTAAAAAATATGTAAAAACCCGAGAGCTCCTCGCCGCGGCATGCAATTATCCCGCCGCGGCGCGCAATGTTTCTATGTTTTCCAGGATTCAACCCGAGAGCCTCTCGCCGCGGCATATGTTTTCTTCGCCGCGGCGCGCCTTGTATGTAACGGTATGTAAATGGTATGTACATACATTTACATACGCTGTTCAGACCCTCGCCGCGGCACGAAGTTTCTTCGCCGCTGATGTGTTAAAATGTGTACTCGCAAGTGTACGAATCACTCGTAGTAAAGTGACAAGCAAACTTCCAAGGTCGGTCTCTCAAGGAATTGCAGTGGTTTTAAATAACTAACTTTTAATTAAAATAGAGTTCTAATGAAAATAAAACGCTAATTAAATAGAGTTCTAGTGAAACTAAAACTCTAAGTAACTAGAATCCTAATGCTAATAAAACTGTAAAAAGAGTTTGTTTGGTTTTGGTAACGGGAACAATCATACGAGAATCACACGAAATCAAGATGGCAATCAGACAATCGATTCAATCAAATAAAATATCAAAAGAGAATGTATGGACGTTTAGCTTGGTTAACCATGTTTGTATCGAAAAGGTATGGTGATATGCATGAACGTCCTATATGAATTAAACTACCGGCTTTCCTTTTAATTACGAAACTCCTTTTGGTCCGGGTAGGTTTCTTTGTTGATAAACTAATTAACCGCCTCTGGTCAGGGTAAATTAACTAGCTATCAAATTATGCGCAAGGAAAATATGCCAATCAAATTAATGCTATGACTAAGTCACTAACTTGAAGCTTTGATTAAGTGTTTCGGAAAAGAGTTAAGGTGACGTTCCTCTAACTAAATTCTTAGATTTTTCAGTCTAACTACGAATATCAAATTGGTCCATGATTATTCATAATAAAACATCTAAACATGCTCTTAATCAAAAAGTAATTCATTCATAAATCAATTAAATACACCATACACAATCCTAACAAACATGGCAACACAAACTAAACATCCATAATAAAACTAGCCTCTCATGTTCATATTGTTATTCATAGACAAATAAAATATGATCATACACTTTAACAAACAGAGAAGATAAATTAATTCTATAACAACAAGGAAAACCTAAATCTAAATACCGCTTATGGATCGGTTGATCTACTTCTCCGTAAGCTTTATCTTCGATCGTCGTTGGCTTCCTTGAATCCTTAGAATGGTATCTCTCGCTTCGTTATAGTGTGGCAACGCTCTCAAAGCTGATTGAATGTCGTGTTTGGGTCGCAAAACTGGGAAGAGGAAGAGTTGTGTATGATTTGGAGTTCTTAATTCGAGTTCTGCTTGTAAAGGGGGTCTAAGGGGGGTTTTTATAGATGTAAGGGTTTACACGAATCCTATGTGCCATAGGAATAGGCGCGCCGCGGCATACATTTTCCCCGCCGCGGCGCAACACAAATTCTGGAAATTATGTACAAACCCGAGAGCTCCCCGCCGCGGCATAACTTTTCCTCGCCGCGGCGCGCAATGTTTTTTGTATTTTCAGAATCAAACCCGAGAGCCTCACGCCGCGGCATGCAATTCTCTCGCCGCGGCGCGCATTGGTTTCCTTCTTTTCACGTCCCCCTTTACATATGTGATGGCACATTATGTAAGGCTTACATATTTGTCTAGTTTAGCCCGTAACTCGTGATCCGAGCGCCGTAAGTGTTCCGTCTTCGCGTGTTTTCATCATTTGACTCATTTTGACGCTAAAAACACCTGAAATGCACTAAAATATACCCGTGACTCCGAATGGATAGATTTATGAAAATAATCGAAATAATAGTCATAATAAATCTATATATCAATCAATCAAGCACAATTAATCACGAAATATTAGTGCTTTTCGAGCACTCATCACAACCCCCAACCAGCTTCTTGCTAGTCTCTAGCAAGTGAAGCGACCTAAAATAAAATTAAAAACAAATGAAATAAACTAACCTAACCTAAATCACTTCCGTAGATTGTCACGGTTGCATTTAGCGTATGCAACAAGCCTTTAAACCCCTAGGTGGCCCTAGTGGACGAGTTATAGTCTCGTGAGGGTTTCCAGTGATGATACCCACAAACATCGTAACTGACACAAATAAAGACTCAAAACTAATAAAGACTCTAACAATACTTGAATCAATCCATGCATACGTCTCAAAAATTGTTAACAACGAGTGGCACACGAAATAGTCAAATATCACCTAAGCTCAAAAACAGTCCAAACATTAAACTCATCATGGTAATCGAATTTTGAACAACCAATCAAACCACAAACCCGTTAGTCATACTATCTGATCGTGTCATGCATGCTATTCATAGATTACATTTTAATATCTCATAAATGTGCAAGTAAAATATGAATGTGAATTTTTGCACTTACAAACTCCATATGCTCATTTTTCAAACTCATCTCCACTAATATAGAAACTAAACAACCTAGAATCAATAGGACTTCATTAAGCTTGTAAAGTTGTGGCTAGGTGTGTGATCATGAAAGTACAAAAATGATGTTTTCATATGATAAGAGTACTTTTTATTTCACAAACATATTTTCAACTTCTTCTACCAAGTGTTCTTTTCTATCCTCCCTTCAATTCAAATGTCCTTTGGATCTTTTGCTTGATTTTCTTCTCTTTTTTTTATATTCTTGCTTACTATTTCAATCATCATCATCATTTTTTTTTTTTTTTTTTTTTTTTTTTTTTTTTTTTTTTATGATGAAGCAAGATAAACACAACATAATTGCTCATGAAAATCAAATATTACATTAAGTACTCTTATCACTAAGGGTAGTTCAATGTATGTCAATGTTGAGTTCAAGGGTGTGCTATTGATAAACTAAAATGTGTACTCGCAAGTGTACGAATCACTCGTAGTAAAGTGATAAGCAACTTCCAAGGTCGGTCTCTCAAGGAATTGCAGTGGTTTTAAATAACTAACTTTTAAACTAAAAAGAGTTCTAATGAAAATAAAAGACTAATTAAATAGAGTTCTAGTGAAACTGAAACTCTAAGTAACTAGAATTCTAATGCAAGTAAAACTGTAAAAAGGGTGTTTGTTTTTGTGACGAGAACAATCATACGCTACTCAAACTAAAACAGGATCGCAATCAAACAATCAATTCAATAAAATATCAATAGAGGATGTATGGACGTTTAGCTTGGTTAACCATGTTTGCATCGAAAAGGTATGGTGAGATACATGAACGTCCTATATAAACAAAACTACCGGCTTTCCTTTTAATTACGAAACTCCTTTTGGCGGGGGTAGGTCTCTTTGTTGATTAACTAATTAACTGCCTTTGGCGGGGGTAAATTAAATAGCAATCAAATTATGCGCAAGGAAAACATGCCAATCAAATTAATGCTATGACTAAGTCACTAACTTGAATCTTTGATTAAGTGTTTCGGAATAGAGTTAAGGTGACGTTCCTCTAACTAAATTCTTAGGTTTTTCAATCTAACTACGAACATCAAATGGGCCCATGATTATTCATAATCAAACATTTAAACATGCTCTTAATCAAAAAGTATTTTATTCACAAGTCAAAAAGATACACCATACACAATTCTAGCAAACATGGCAACACAAACTAAACATCCATAATTAAATTAGCCAGACATGTTCATATTATTATTCATAGACAAATAAAATATGATCATACACTTTAACAAATAAAGAAGATGAATTAATTCTATAACAACAAGGAAAACCTAAATCTAAATACCGCTTATGGATCGGTTGACGTACTCCTCCGTAAGCTTTATCTTCGATTGTCGTTAGCTTCCTTGAATCCTTAGAATATTGTCTCTCGCTTCGTTATAGTGTGGCAACGCTCTCAAAACTGATTGAATGTCGTGTTTTGGTCGCAAAATTGAGAAGAGGAAGAGTTGTGTATGAGTTGGTCAAGTTATATCGAGTTGTCTGTAAGGGGGACTCTAAGGGGGTTTTTATAGATGTAAGGGTTTACACGAATCCTATGTACCATAGGAATAGGCGCGCCGCGGCATACATTTTTCCCGCCGCGGCGCAACACAAATTCTGGAAATTATGTAAAAACCCGAGAGCTCCCCGCCGCGGCATAACTTTTCCTCGCCGCGGCGCGCAATGTTTTTGGATTCCTAGCATGCAACCCGAGAGCCCCTCGCCGCGGCATATGATTTCTTCCCCGCAGCGCGCCTTGCATGTAACAGTGTACATGGAATGTACATGGCTTTACATGTATTGTTGAGACCCTCGCCGCGGCGCATAATTTCTTCGCCGCGGCGCGCATTGCTTTCCTGCTCTTCATGCTTACCCCCTTACATATGTGCTGGCTTGACATGTACGGCTTACATATTTGACTCGTTTTGCCCGTGACTCGTGATCCGAGCGCCGTAGGTGTTCCGTCTTCGCGTGTTTTCATCATTTGAATCATTTGACGCTAAAAACACCTGAAATTCACTAAAATATACCCGTGACTCCGAATGGATAGATTTATGAAAATAATCGAAATAATAGTCATAATAAATCTATATATCAATCAATCAAGCATAATTAATCACGAAATATTAGTGCTTTTCGAGCACTCATCACAACCCCCAACCAGCTTCTTGCTAGTCTCTAGCAAGTGAAGCGACCTAAAATAAAATTAAAAACAAATGAAATAAACTAACCTAACCTAAATCACTTCCGTAGATTGTCACGGTTGCATTTAGCGTATGCAACAAGCCTTTAAACCCCTAGGTGGCCCTAGTGGACGAGTTATAGTCTCGTGAGGGTTTCCAGTGATGATACCCGCAAACATCGTAACTGACACAAATAAAGACTCAAAACTAATAAAGACTCTAACAATACTTGAATCAATCCATGCATACGTCTTAAAAATTGTTAACAACGAATAATACATGAAATAGTTAAACATCACCTAAGCTCAAAAACAGTCCAAACATCAAACTCATCATGGTAATCGAATTTTGAACAACCAATCACACCACAAACCCGTTAGTTATACTATCTGACCGTGTCATGCATGATATTCATAGATTACATTTTAATATCTCATAAATGTGCAAGTAAAATATGAATGTGAATTTTTGCACTTACAAACTCCATATGCTCATTTTTCAAACTCATCTCCACTAATATAGAAACTAAACTACCTAGAATCAATAGGACTTCATTAAGCTTGTAAAGTTGTGGCTAGGTATGTGATAATGAAAGTACAAAAATGATGTTTTCATATGATAAGCGTACTTTTTATTTCACAAGCATATTTTCAACTTTTTCCACCAAGTGTTCTTTTCATCCTCCCTTAACTTCAAATGTCCTTTGGATATTTTGCTTGATTTTCTTCTTTATTCTTGCTTATTATTTCGATCATCATTTTTTTTTTTGATCGAAAAATAAGATTTACATTTACACAACATAATTGCTCATGAAAATCAAATATTACACTAAGTACTCTTATCGCTAAGGGTAGTTTAATGTATGTCAATGTTGAGTCCAAGGGTGTGCTATTGATAAAATATTTCGGGAAAGCATGAAAAGTTCAAACGGTCCAAAGATGGCCTAAATCATTTTCTAAGTAGCATTTGTTTCTATTATTTCGCTTCAACGTGTTTTCAAATGAGTTCTAGAGATTGTTGAGACTTAAAACATATCATGAACATGCATACATTCCACAAATCAGAATAGTTAAACTAACCATGCAAACTACCACAAGTACCACAAAATTCTCAAATTAGATGAATCCAACATTTATGTGCTTCGTTGCTTAGGTAAAAATCTAACATCTCTCATATGTCATCGTCATTACAATTATGTTAATATCATAGATTTCCGGATTGAATCAAGTAGACACGACACTAACTAAAAACAATTCAAGTGACAAAGTTAAAAATTTAAAATTGGTCATATATCATGCTCATGGAATATTCTTCCCACCCCCAACCTATTTTCTGCATTGTCCTCAATGTGAAAAAGAAGAACAAAAGAAATTAAGAAAAAGTGTGAGAAGTTACCCCCCTTTCGTATGAAATTGTGTCGTTACTCGCTATGCTCCGGTTCACTGTTCCTCGCTTCTCTCATGAAGAATGTATGTATATGAACATATATTGAACCTCAAAGTGTATGCACACAATTCACATTCAAACCCAATTTTTAATTATAACTAAGGCAATTGAAAACACAAACGTGTTTTCATTATTTGAATCATTTGACGCTAAAAACACCTGAAATGCACTAAAATATACCCGTGACTCCGAATGGATAGATTTATGAAAATAATCGAAATAATAGTCATAATAAATCTATATATCAATCAATCAAGCATAATTAATCACGAAATATTAGTGCTTTTCGAGCACTCATCAACATTCCATGTACACTGTTACATGCAAGGCGCGCCGCGGCGAAGAAATCATATGCCGCGGCGAGGGGCTCTCGGGTTGCATGCTAGGAATCCAAAAACATTGCGCGCCGCGGCGAGGAAAAGTTATGCCGCGGCGGGGAAAATGTATGCCGCGGCGCGCCTATTCCTATGGCACATAGGATTCGTGTAAACCCTTACATCTATAAAAACCCCCTTAGAGTCCCCCTTACAAAGAACTCGAATTGATACACAACTCTTACACTTTACAATTTTGCAACCAAACAAGAGATTCAATCAACTTTGTGAGTTTTGCTACACAAAAACAAAGCAAGAGAAACCATTCTAAGGATCCAAAGAAGCTGTCGACAATCGAAGATAAAGCTTACGGAGAAGTACGTCAACCAATCCATAAGCGGTATTTAGATCTAGGTTTTCTTTGGTGTTGTAGAATTCTATTTTTCTTCTTCTTTTGTTGAAGTGTATGTTCATATTTTATTTGTCTATGAATATTAATATGAACATGTCTGGCTAGTTTTATTATGGATGTTTAGTTTGTGTTGCCATGTTTGCTAGAACTGTGTATGGTGTATTCTATTGATTTAATGTAAACGAATTACTTTTTGATTAAGAGCATGTTTAGATATTTGATTATGAATAATCATGGGCCCATTTGATGTTCGTAGTTAGATTGAAAAATCTGAGAATTTAGTTATAGGAACGTCACCTTAACTTTATTCCGAAACACTTAATCGAAGCTTCAAGTTAGTGACTTAGTCATAGCATTAATTTGATTGGCATGTTTTCCTTGCGCATAATTTGATTACTATTTGATTTACTCCCGCCAAAGGCAATTAATTAGTTAATCAATAAAGAGACCTACCCCCGCCAAAAGGAGCCTCGTAATTAAAAGGAAAGCCGGTAGTTTAGTTTATATAGGACGTTCATGTTATCTCACCATACCTTTTCGATGCAAGCATGGTCAACCAAGCTAAACGTCCATACATTCTCCATTGATCTTCAAATATATCTGAATTGATTGTTTAATTGCGATTTTGTTTTCGTTTAATTGCTCGTACTTTGTTCCCGTTACAAATCAAACACCTTTTTACAGTTTTACTAGCTTTAGGATTCTAGTTACTTAGAGTTTTAGTTTTACTAGAACTCTATTTAATTAGTCTTTTATTTTCATTAGAACTCTATTTAGATTAAAAAGTTAGTTATTTAAGACCACTGCAATTCCTTGAGAGACCGACCTTGGAAGTTGCTTATCACTTTACTACGAGTGATTCGTACACTTGCGAGTACACATTTTAACACATCAGTGGGTTGCCTCCCACCAAGCGCTTTCTTTAACGTCTTAGCAAGACGTTACTAATTCGTTTCTATCCACCATCATCAAAGATCTTGAAGTGTGTGATATCAATTTTCCGAGCTAATATGTCATTAAGCTTGTCCTTCCATCTCGGTAGTTGTTTCCTATGAAGCACAGCACACACTTTTTCGTGGAAGTAGTATGGAAAATAATTTGGGGATGTGCAAGTCTTAGGTGCCTTGTGTGGCATGGGAGGTGAAGATAATTCCTCCTTGTTCTCCTTAGAAGTTTGTAGAATTTGATATTCCTTAGCTTGGCATTCTTTGAGAATTGCTTGCTCCCCATCTGTATTTTCTACACAAAGTGGTAAATCATCAAAAGTTTCAGGAAAATAAATATTTTCAAAATTTTTACCACTTTGAAGGATTGTGTCATCCTTCACTTGCTCAATCTGAGTGGGCAACTCTTCTTGTTTTTGAATTTGTTCCGCTAATTGCCCAACTTGCATTTCTATTCTTTTCATTGATGCCTCCATAGACTCCATCCTTTCATTAGTAGATTGTATGAAAGAATTCAAGGTTTCCTCTAAGGTTGGCTTAGAATCTCTACTTCCTTGTATGAAAGAATTCAAGCTCTCTTCAAAGGTGGCCCTAGATGGATATGTATGAAAACTTGAGCTTTGCATTTGGTATTGTGCATAAGGTGGGTCGTATGGTTGAAAATTTGAGCTTTGCATGTTGTATTGGGCATAAGGTGGGGTAGAGTTTGCTTGCCATGAAAAATTATGGTGATTTTCCCACTCAGGACTATAGGTACTGAAATAAGGATCATTCCAAGGTAGGTGGCATCCCTCATTACGATCAAAGTTTGAATTAGTGGATGCATAGTAATCACCTGCAAAAGTGCAAACATTAGCATAATGCCCATATAAACCACAAATGCTACATACCTCCATGTCTGTCATATCATGCAGCTCTTCAAAGGGCCTTGTATTGACTCATGGATTTCAGTATCCAGCCTGATTAGGTGCATTTTAAAATTTGTTGATGTTGTTGATGAACGGTACCTTTCAAAAACTAACAAAAACAACAAAGAAATCAAAGCACCACAGATTAAGCAATTAAAAGCACTATTTTTTTTTTTTTTTTTTTTTGAATTTTAAATTTTTTTTGTATTTTTGAATTTTTTTTTTGAATAAAATAAAAATAAAAATAAAAAATAAAATAAATAAACAAATAAAAGATAACAAATAAAATAAATAAACAAATAAAATAATTAAGAAACTCTAAAAAGTTAAAAAGAAAATTATTTAAAACGCCAACTCCCCGGCAACGGCGCCAAAAACTTGATGTGTTAAAATGTGTACTCGCAAGTGTACGAATCGCTCGTAGTAAAGCGATAAGCAACTTCCAAGGTCGGTCTCTCAAGGAATTGCAGTGGTTTTAAATAACTAACTTTTTAATCTAAATAGAGTTCTAATGAAAATAAAAGACTAATTAAATAGAGTTCTAGTAAAACTAAAACTCTAAGTAACTAGAATCCTAAAGCTAGTAAAACTGTAAAAAGGTGTTTGATTTGTAACGGGAACAAAGTACGAGCAATTAAACGAAAACAAAATCGCAATTAAACAATCAATTCAGATATATTTGAAGATCAATGGAGAATGTATGGACGTTTAGCTTGGTTGACCATGCTTGCATCGAAAAGGTATGGTGAGATAACATGAACGTCCTATATAAACAAAACTACCGGCTTTCCTTTTAATTACGAGACTCCTTTTGGCGGGGGTAGGTCTCTTTATTGATTAACTAATTAATTGCCTTTGGCGTGGGTAAATCAAATAGTAATCAAATTATGCGCAAGGAAAACATGCCAATCAAATTAATGCTATGACTAAGTCACTAACTTGAAGCTTCGATTAAGTGTTTCGGAATAAAGTTAAGGTGACGTTCCTATAACTAAATTCTCAGATTTTTCAATCTAACTACGAACATCAAATGGGCCCATGATTATTCATAATCAAATATCTAAACATGCTCTTAATCAAAAAGTAATTCGTTTATATTAAATCAATAGAATACACCATACACAGTTCTAGCAAACATGGCAACACAAACTAAACATCCATAATAAAACTAGCCAGACATGTTCATATTAATATTCATAGACAAATAAAATATGAACATACACTCCAACAAAAGAAGAAGAAAAATAGAATTCTACAACACCAAAGAAAACCTAGATCTAAATACCGCTTATGGATTGGTTGACGTACTTCTCCGTAAGCTTTATCTTCGATTGTCGACGGCTTCTTTGGATCCTTAGAATGGTTTCTCTTGCTTTGTTTTTGTGTAGCAAAACTCCCAAAGTTGATTGAATCTCTTGTTTGGTTGCAAAATTGTAAAGTGTAAGAGTTGTGTATCAATTCGAGTTCTCTTTGTAAAGGGGGTCTAAGGGGGTATTTATAGATGTAAGGGATTCCTGATTGCAATAGGAATAGGCGCGCCGCGGCATGCATTTTCCCCGCCGCGGCGCAACACAAAATTTGGAAAATATGCAAAAACCCGAGAGCTCCCCGCTGCGGCATACAATTCCCTCGCCGCGGCGCGCAATGCTTCTATGTTTTCAGGATCAAACCCGAGAGCCTCACGCCGCGGCATGCAATTCTCTCGCCGCGGCGCGCAATTCTTTCCTTCTTTTCACGTCCCCCCTTACATATGTGATGGCACTATATGTAAGGCTTACATATTCGTCTTGATTAGTCCGTAACTCGTGATCCGAGCGCCGTAGGTGTTCCGTCTTCGCGTGTTTTCATCATTTGAATCATTTGACGCTAAAAACACCTGAAATGCACTAAAATATACCCGTGACTCCGAATGGATAGATTTATGAAAATAATCGAAATAATAGTCATAATAAATCTATATATCAATCAATCAAGCATAATTAATCACGAAATATTAGTGCTTTTCGAGCACTCATCAACGATCCAGTGCTGAAGCTGAGTATAGAGGTATGGCTCATGGGGTATGTGAATTGCTGTGGATAAGAAGTTTGCTATCTGATTTGGGTTTTGAACCCAAAAGTACTATGAAGTTGTATTGTGACAATCGGGCAGCCATTGATATATCACAAAATCCAGTACAGCATGATCGCACTAAGCATGTAGAGGTTGATCGTCACTTTATAAAAGAAAAGCTAGATGCCAAACTAATCAGTTTCCCTTTTGTTCCCACTGGAAAGCAACTTGCAGATGTGCTCACCAAAGGAGTTTCCAAGAAGGTGTTTTATGACTCACTAAGCAAGTTGGGCATGGTCGATATGTATGCTCCAACTTGAGGGGGAGTGTTAGCGTGAGTCATGTAATTAGTGTATATGTGTCTATCTATAATAAAGTTCTAGGTTGTACATAGTTCTATTTTATTTAGGACTCTTGTATTTTACTTTCTATATATACCTCTATTTTGAGGTAATAATACAACAAGAAATATATTTCATTCATTATATTTAACTAAGGTCATAAAAGTTCTGTCAAAACATGAGAAGTGAAAAAGATGGAAATCACGCAATGGCTGTTGTGCAGACAGCAATTATATAATTACAAAAAATAAAAATAAAAATTTGTATGCTTATACCACTATAAGGAAAAAGGCTTTTAGGTACAGTTGTTAACCGTATCTATAGGCTTTTAGGTACGGTTGTCTTTTAGCGCGTAACCGTACCCGTAGCCCGTGTCGCTATAGGTTGACCTACGGGTACGGTTGTTAACCGTACCCGTAGAGTTTTAGGTACAGTTAACAACTGTACCCGTAGGTATTTGTAACCGTACCTAAAACCCTACGCGTACGGTTGTTAACCGTACCCGTAGAGTTTTAGGTACAGTTAACAACTGTACCCGTAGGTATTTGTAACCGTACCTAAAACCCTATGGGTACGGTTAACAACCGTACCCGTAGGGTTTTAGGTACAGTTAACAACTGTACCCGTAGGTATTTGTAACCGTACCTAAATCTCTACGGGTACGGTTAACAACCGTACCCGTAGAGTTTTAGGTACAGTTAACAACCGTACCCGTAGGATTTTAGGTACGGTTGTGTAACCGTACCTGTAGAGTTTTAGGTACAGTTAACAACCGTACCTAAAACCCTACGGGTACGGTTGTCTTATTAATTACATGGTTTTAGGTACGGTTAACAACCGTACCTATAGGTTAAAATTTTTTTTTTTAATAATTTTTTTCTGTAATTATATTTTTACCTGTTTTTATCCCTGCTCACTATATTATCAGACTTTAATCAGACATTTATATACATATCTCAACAAGCATACAAATATTCTATTACAATTATGCATATTGCGTCGTCATTTCAGTAAATTAAAATACATAGCTAATGTCACTAACCTAATTAAATTAACTATATATACATACAAGTTAAATCTAACTAATATATATCAAAATGTAAAATATTTAATTGTCTAACTTGTGCTTTCAATACTATCAATAAGGAATTGACATACTTCTCTTCGACAAACATCAAGTTCTTCGCGGGTGTATGTTTTCTTTTCTACAAACTAAAAAAAAGGTAATTAGATCTATATATAGTTATAAATAATTAGGAAATATATGATACTTAAAAATTTATGAATACAATGATTTAAAAAAATTACTAGCTAAATAATTGTATGTACAATCATAAATATTTTGTTAACTTACTAGTAGTGATCGAGACTTTCTTGGTTGATATATAATATCTCTCATATATCTCATCACAAAAAAATCACATTCAATGCTATTATTTTGAATAGGTGCCTACACACATATATAAAACATAAATTGCATAGTTAATTAATTTGAATAGCTTATCTAAATAATTACTTGTAATTAAAGATGTACAGGCATATAATAAACGATAAATTAATATATACTAACCTTAATAGGCCGGAAAGTAGGTGGTGGCTTAAACGAACGTGTTATAGTTTGGTACCATCTAGAAAAAGCACTATAATATCGACATAATAAATAAACATTATTCATATTCAATCATCCATGATTACTTAATTAGAAATAATTTAAAATCATGTTAATCAAATATATTAAGTTAATAATACCCAATGATCATATCTTGAAATCTTTGTGGTGGACTGTTTCCAAGTGAATCAAACCACTCAACAACACCACTATATGGATGGATCACTCCAAGCATCCAATGATTTCTACAATTAATTACAAATGATTGTTATAATAAGGACTTAACAAAATTAGAACATAAGAAAAGTATATGTATATAAAATACTCACGATAGCCAATAAGGAACAATAAGTCTTTCATTCTCTTCTACTCCAAGCATTCGTTCAATGAGAGCATCGATTTGATCATCAAGAGTAGGGCTCCATTGATTTGATATAAGTGCAGGATGCAGAAAGCGATATAATTTGTGATTTTTTACATTTCTTGTTAAGTGATCAAATAAAATCCTATACTTAGAAAAAAATATAATTATTATATTTCGTATTATTGAAAAAAAAACTTATAAATAATATAAAAAGTTTAAATAAATGTTACCTCTCATATACTGCAATAATTGTTGCTTGTAGCCACCCAACAATACATAATGGCATTATGTCTTCGCTCCTAACCTCCAAGGGCTCCTCAATGCCCAATGCGTCTATGACATTAATTTGAAATGATTCACCATTAGCTATCATATTATTGCATGCATACATTGTCATACGTTCAATGGCACCTCCATCACCTATACATGGAATATCTTCAATTCTTTTTTCATGAGAAGTGACTTTTTTCTTTGGCTTCATTTGCTTTTTGGAGGCCTACGCTTAACAACAAATTATGTTAAATAATATAATTAAAATTGCAGATATCAGCACATGAAATAATGTTAATGTATGTTAACCGAATCATTTTGGGTGATTATCCAATTTTTAGGCCAAGCTACCATACATCCTTCAGCTTGTCCAACACACATCAACTCATCTCCAATTGGAATTGGCAAAAATTCTTCATCTTTAAGTGACTTCTCAATACTAACTCGTGCATTATACTTACCAAGAAGCATATGATGCACTTTAGCATATGGGTCACTAGTTTGGTAAACTTTACCCTTAGCCACAATGTTATTCAATTCATCCAATGCTAAATAACATGGACTTCCCTACAATTGAGATGAAACTCATATTAGCATTGCTTACAATTCACTATGTTATACTTGTAATTATATGTGATGCATACCTCTAAGTCATTGATAGGAAATGTTGAAATTGTTGGAGGCATAAAAGGGTTGCTCTCTTGAGTGATACCTGGACTTTTTGACTTAAGTGCTTCATTCTCAGCCCTTAACCTGATATTCTCTTCTAAAAGTTGTTTTTCCTTGTCAACCTTCCCTTTACCTTTATTTGGCTTTATTGGGTTCTTCTCACGTGTGGGTGTGTGATATCTCTTAAGTATGGTAACCCCATAACTAGCACCTCTAACACGTCCAGGATGTTCTTTTGTTTGTAACGATTGACCCAATATATTCTTGTGACCAATGGGTATAAATTCTCCCGAATGGCTCTTTCTTTCATAATCTTCCTGCAAATTAAGTAATCACTATATAAGCTTAACACATGATAATATGAATGTAAGTTATAATCAACATATATTATGTTAAACTTAATTCATTTACCATCAATTCTATTGCTTTTTGGGCAGCTTCATTAATTGGAACTCCATCTCTAGAATGCGTGTGCCTCCAAGTAATGTGTCTACCTGGGATAATTCCATCTTGAAAATTGGTTTTCTATAATAATAGCAATTATCAAGTTAGATAGATAAATGTTATATATAATCACATGAAATCAGGCACTTCATACAAGTTGTAATACCAATGACTCTTCGGTATTTGCAATACTTCTTCGACCAGTATAATTTACGTACACTAACTGTTCTCTATTTTGTTTGGACTCCTTGCTTATATCCTACAAAAACTAACTTGTATCAGTAAAACACTTTATATATGTATATATATAGTATGTATTCAATGTAATTGATTTATATGTCATTACCTTAAAAGTGTCAGTTTGTGTCCACTCCACAAACCAATCCCATTGTTCTTGTGTAATAAAATCATACTTTTCGGGGGGTGTTCTCAACAAATCTGGAAACTCAAGATTAGCCACCACGTGCTCTTTGTATAACTTATGCTTGTATTTCCTCCACATATCACCCAACTTCTTCATGGTATATACTCGTGCTATCTCTGAGTCGATATTGGGAAATATAAAAGTTGTCTACATAAAACATGTACACAATATTTATAACCATGCATATATTATGATAATCATTGAATTCAAGTAGAATAAGCAAAGAAAAATTATTACTTACTATCACATCCTGCCACAAAAGTTCCTTGCAATCGTGAGGCACATCCGTCCATACTTTGTAATTAATTGGAATTGAAGATCGTGCTAATACCCCCAAATAACTAATGAAATCATTAGAATTTTGTCCAATAGGTATGTTTTCTGAATTAAATAGTACGGATGTCCTAATCCCTTCACTTCTTAATTTTACTAACTTATTCATTTGGGTACGACCTCTAGTTTTCTTCTCCGTACTACCACTTGAACGTTGAGACAATTCCATCCTGCAATATCACACACATTTTTATAAGTACACATATAATATCATGTTTAATTAACAACAAAATATATTAAGAAATTAATTAAATTAAAGTATAACTTACAAATACATAATGAGTACTACATTATTTTTCTTTGTCATGTACAATCCACGTTCCTTCACACTCAATTCGACAGTAATCAACATTCTCATCTTCTTGTTGGTCTAACATGTTACTTTCATCTAACAATGTGACAATCTCCTTATGCTCCATTACGATGTCTCCTAATACGTCAATATTAAGAGTGTCATTATAATCCCGACGAGGAGGAGTTAAGACATTCCACCATTGTTTCTCTTGAGAATCATGAATGTAGAAAACTTGTTTAGCTTGTGAGGCCAAAATGAAAGAGTCATTAACATGTGACTTCTTATTTAGATCAACCAATGTGAAACCAAGTGCATCCTTCTTTATTCCATGTTTGCTATCCACCCAACTACACTTAAATAAAGGAATTCTAAACTTTACATAATCTAGATCCCATATTTCATCAATAACTCCATAATAATGAATGTCTCCTTCAATAGGTTGCATATCTTTGGCACTTGAAAATTGCATAGTTTTTGCAATTATAGAAACTCCACAATTTTGGGTAACACGATTGTCACTTCTATTTTTTGTTTGATAATGGGTCCCATTTATGGTATAACCATGATACTTAATGACATTAAACTTCGGACCTTGTGCTATCCATCTCAATTTTTCAGAGATATTACAACTTGTTCTATTCAATTCATTTGCAATCTAAAGCACAAAATTACCACATTTAACTCATTAGTAATTAGTAATAAATATAATGAATTAAATCTATAATTGACTAGTAAATTCAACTTATAATTCACTTACTTGAGCTTTCAACCAATATATAAATGTTCGATTATGTTCATTTAATATCCATTTTTCTCTCTTATTTTGGTTTGTATGACGAATATGCTTCATATGTTTCCTACAAAAATAATTGATTTGTGTCAAAGTAAGATGAACATTTAATGATTAGAACAAAAAAAATAAAGTATGAGGAGTACACATACTCGATATAAGGTTGAACTACTTCCAAGTTGTTCAAAACATTACTATGTGCTTGTTCCCAAAGTGCACGATCAATAGAATCAACCCACCCACCTTTATCTGGCTTTCCGGAGATGCTCTCACAATTTAAGTGCTTAATCAAGTCAACTGAAAGACCAATTGGTTTTACTCCAATTAAAAATTCAGAACAAAATTCTATTGCTTCCTCTGCCACATAACACTCTGCCATGCACCCTTCTGGACGATTACGATTACGAACGTAACCTTTAAGTACACTCATATGTCTTTCAAAAGGGTACATCCACGTTAAGTACACAGGTCCACATAACTCCAACTGTTTTGTGAGATGCACTGTTAAGTGTATCATTATGTCAAAGAATGATGGTGGAAAATACTTTTCAAATTTACATAATGTGAGCACAACTCTTTTTTGAATTTCTTCAAGCCTTGTAACATCCACAGACTTTTTGCATATATCATTAAAAAACGTACACATATCTATGATTGCACTCCTAACATCCTTAGGCAACATACCACGTATTATAACGGGTAATATTTGTTGTATTAAAGTGCGACAATCATGAGACTTCATTCCATTCAATTTCCAATTTGAAGTGTTAACCAAAGACTTTATATTAGAGGAATATCCAGAAGGAACTTTAACATTGGATAGTGCTTCCATAAAAATTTTTTTCTCCTCTTTAGACAAAGTAAAACACGCTGGAGGAAGAAAAGTGCGACGGTCCTCAAATTGAGGATGCAACTCTGGACGTAACTTCATGTCTGCTAAGTCCAATCGAGCACCTAATCCATCTTTTGTTTTTCCAGGAATATTCAACAAGGTGCCAAGAATACTATCACACACATTTTTCTCAATATGCATAACATCAAGAAGGTGTCTAATTGGCAAATGTTGCCAGTACTCTAATTCAAAGAATATTGATCTCTTCCTCCAACATATTGAAGTATTTAAAAGTTTTTGTTGTTCTTTTGATTTACCACGAGGAAAAGTTATTCCTTCAACTTCTTTTAGAATATCATCTCCAGTTGGTGGTAATGGAGCTTCATTATATTCTTGTGTTCCATCAAAACATCGTCTTTGATTTCTATATTTATGCCCAAGTGGAAGGAATTTGCGATGACCTCTGTAACACATTTTATGAGAATGGGCTAATTTATCCGCATATGTGTTTGTGCTACAAACTGGACAAGCAAAATAGCCCTTCACAGCATGACCAGACAAGTTACCATATGCAGGAAAATCATTTATAGTCCACATTAGAATTGCCTTTAAGGTGAACTTCTCTTGATGATATGAATCAAATACTTCAATGCCATTATTCCATAAAATTTTTAAATCATCTATTAATGGCTCTAAAAACACGTCAATATCATTCCCTGGTTGCTTAGGGCCTGATATCAACAATATTAGCATCATGAACTTCCTTCTCATGCATAGCCACGGTGGGAGATTATAATTGACCAACATAACGGGCCAACAACTATACTTAGTACTCATTGAGCTATACGGATTGATACCATCAGCTGCAAGTGCAAGTCTAAGATTTCTGGGCTCTGATGCAAATTCAGGCCATTTTTCATTGATGAGGTTCCAAGAACGAGAATGTGATGAATGTTCTATTTTACCATTAACAACCTCTTGAGCAGCATGCCATGATAAATTTTTGGATGTATCAATGCTTCGAAACATCCTTCGAATACGTGGAATAGGTGGAAAATACCACAACACCTTTACAGGTATTTTTTTTTGATTTTTCATCTAATCCAAATTTGGACTCTTTCCACCTTGATTCCTTACATATAGGACATTCACGTGCATCTGTATACTCTTTCCTATATAGTATGCAGTCATTTCGACATGCATGTATTTTCTCATATCCCATACCTAGCTCATTAAGTGTTTTTTTAACATCATACATAGAATGAGGTAATTTATGATCCTCAGGCAACATATCACCTATTACAGTCAGAAGTTCTTTAAAATACTTATCAGGTATTCCACACTTCGCTTTAATATTGTACAATGTGACTAATGCAGAAATCTTAGTGTACTTCTTACACCCATTCCATAATGGTTTTTCAGCATCCTCTAAAATCTCATTAAACTCTTCACCCAACATATCGGCATTCAAATTATCTTGCACTGCATCTAACATTTCATTAGTATCAACAAAAGCTTCTTAACGCTTTCTCTTTTGTTGTGTAGGGGACGCATTGGGGAACTCATTACTATTCTTCATAATTTCTTCCCCATGCCAAAACCATATCTTATAACTTTTGTCAATACCATGTTTGAATACATGATTTCGAATTTCCATAACATTATGTCCTTTTCGGTTCCCACATTTCAGACAAGGACACTTAATTTTTTCATGATTACTTGCATTATCAGCAGCAAAAGTAAGAAAATTTTCAAGCCCTCCACTAAATTCATTTGACCTTCTATCCATTGACATCCAAGACTTATCCATTTAAAAACCTAATTAAAGATATATATATATATATAAACATTATGTCAATGAACATATATAATATTGTGAAATAACAAGTGACAAAAATATTAAAAAAAAAGAATCAAATAATAAATATATACAAATACAAACAACATTAATTCAAGTAAAAAAAAATAAAAATATATACAAGTTATACAACATTAATTCACCTACAAGTTGTAACATTATATAATTTTTTATCGCACTATGCATATGTATATAATTTTTTCCATGAATAAATATACAATAATATATAACATTATAAATAATTAATAATAATAAACAAAATAAAATAAAAAAATTAAAACATATATATATATATTAACGGCAACTATATATATGCACTATAAAAATTTTCATGAACAAATATAAAATATGCATGAATTATAATATCATAGCAATTATAAATAAATAACGATAATATTTATTTTTAGGCAAAAATTCTCAAAACATATATTCAAGGCATATAGCAAACATGGGTAATAGAGATTATGAACTAATTAAGAAAAAAATCAAGTACATTACTCAAAAAAGCACAAAAAATACATACCTTGAAGAAGAAAAGTTGATGGTGGCAAAAATGGAGGTCAAAATGGGACCTTTGGTGGCTGAAATGGTGGAGGAAAAAAATGGAATTTTTCGGCTGAAATGGGAGAAACACTAGGCGGCTAATGGTTCAAAACCGTACAACACGGCGGCGGCGGCAGCACTCACGCCGTCGGAAAGCAGTCGGCAACGAAACACCCAGGCGAAACCGGTCACGTTTGTGTGGGAAGGGGGGGCGGTGCTGGATATTGTGGGACAAAGGGTGGGCTCGGGTGGGGAAGAAAAGAACAATTGTGTGGAGCCCGTGGATGTGGAGACCTAATTAAAAGATTTGACCTACGGGTACGGTTGTTAACCGTACCCGTAGCCTTTTAGGTACGGTTAACAACCGTACCCGTAGGGTTTTAGGTACGGTTGTTAACCGTACCCGTATCCTTTTAGGTACGATTAACAACCGTACCCGTATCCTTTTAGGTACGGTTAACAACCGTACCTAAAAAACCGTACCTAAAAGTTTTTTAATTAACCTACGGGTACGGTTGTTAACTGTACCCGTATCATGTCAACTTTTAGGTACGGTTAACAACTGTACCTAAAAGTTTCCGTAATTTTCCGAAAAAGTTCCGCGTTTTGGTTCACTTTTAGGTACGGTTAACAACTGTACCCATAGGTAATTCTTTTAAAATACACGGCCAACCGTACCTATAGCTATTTAGGTATTGTTGTTATCAATATTTTAATTTAACAACCGTACCTATAGGTATATTTTGTTGTAGTGTTACCACTAGTATGCTGAGGAGGAAACCAATTAAGGCCATTACAAGACCAAGAATAGAAAAAATACAATAAATTTAGCCATTGATTTTCATTAAGAATAAGAATTAGGTTAAAGAGCTTATCAATCTCCATAAACTTCAGAAATGAACATGCAATTGGGTATCTACTATCCACTTATATTCAAAGTTATCTGGGACAGTATATTTTCACCGAATGTAAGATATCCCATGACTGCCACACCACCGTATATTAAGACGCACAATAGAAAACTGCATGACAAAAAGGGTTTCAAAAATAAACCAACCAACTAGAGGCACTTATAATATCCTGTTTGTTACATTTAAAGGCTATTTAATGTATCATATTGAATACGTTAAGTATAATTGTATTGGATTGAATTGTATTAAATTGTATTATAATTAATCTGCACAGTATTTGATAAAAAACTGTATAATATAGTCCGATTAAAATTTATATATATATTTTACTAAAATAATTTAAATTTAAAATAGTTTTTATGTTATAAAATTTATTTAAATTAATATTTAATTCATTTTTATATTTTTATTAAATTTTTAAAAATAAAAAATATATATTATTTTTAATTTAAAATAAAAAAAAAGTTAAAATATATAATTTTATAATTAAAAATTCATATAAATTAAGTTGATTATCTACTACAATTTAAATCAATATCAATTTAACTGTGAAATTACGATATGTTATATGCATGTTCCGAAACTGTATTTACACAACTTGATTAATGCCTTTTTTTTATTGTTTTGTTCGGATGCGTATTCTTATATACAGATTTATTTTATGTATTTTGGTATGCATTTCATGTATTTTGGGAGGCCAAATCTGTGTTGATTTGAATGAAAATCCAAACCTTAATATTTGAGTATTTTTCAAAAAAAAAAAAAAAAAAAAAAAAAAAAATATATATATATATATATATATATATATATATTTTTTTTTTGGGCCAAGATTATTGCCATGAATAATTATTTGTGCTTGTATAATTCTTCTGATATATTTGTAGGCATTTTAGTTGCAAGTTTTGGGATTATTTGTATATAAACTAATTTTTTTTTAAATTTTGGGTGTTCTTAAAATCTTTTTCGGCCAAAACAAATATCATAAATCTTCTATTCGTATTTATTCGATCGTTTTGAGATATTATATGTCAATTATTGGTGGCTGGCTGCGTAAAATTCGATCGGGTTGAATTTGGATCCACCGAAGGAAAAGTTGCTACATGGTTACTGTTCATTTTTTTTTTGCTCAATACGGAAGTAATTCCATTGGATGATAAGGAGAGGTCTGAATACAAAGTAAATATAGACAAAACTATATTAAGCCCTATCTTGTAACAAGAGGGCCAAAAGTTGAGCAGGCGGGTTGGAAACCCAATCAAGTGGCAGCGACCTAGTCTTAGAGTTGCGAGCAACCCAATCTGCGACGATATTGGCACCACGCCTTACATGTTGTACTTGTACATTCGGGATATCCCGCAGACCTCTCCTTAAGCTAATGATTAAGCCAGATAGTTCCCATGGGACATTTGAAGCATCGCTTGTCAAGAAGTCAATGAGAAGTTTAGAGTCACTTCTCAATTGAAAATTGGTGCACCCATATATCCCGGCTAAATTGAGAGCATAAAGACCAGCCAAACATTCAGTCTTCAGGGCAGAGTTGCTAGCCACTATAGAGTGCGCGCCAAATACAATATTACCATTTTGATCCCTTGCTACAATCCCGACACTTCCTTGCTTTGATCCTACACTCCATGCACCATCACAATTGATGGCGATGCAGTTAGATGGTGGCGGGACCCAAACAGAGACAACACGATCATGGATAGCAAGGCCAGAGGCGTGTGAATCTTCAAAGACATGATTAGTATGTGGATGCACAGCTTGATATTCTTGACAGATTGTGAGAGCCAGAGAGCTGGTCTTGATCGGGTCAAGTGGAGTATGTTCAAATACCCAACAGCATCTATGCTTCCAAATAAACCATAAATGATAAACCAAGGCAGCTTGTGTTTCCGAACCACAACGTTACTGTTCATTAAACAGTGTTTTGTCCTTTTCTCTATTTTGTCTTTTTTCCATTAAAAAAAAAAATGCATAAATTAAAAACAGTGATTCCCTATTTCACTTTTGTTTCTCCAATTTTTTTTTAAATGGCTAAATAAAATTTTGCAATATATTGAATTATAAAGTATATTATGTGTGTATGAAATATAATAATATACATTAATTTTTAAATTTATTTTATATTCGGATTTTTTTTAAGCAAATGTGAAATTTAAACAATCTAATATTTAGTAGTGCTTGTCTCTTGTAAATCTAAATATGCCAAATTGCATAATATATTTTGTGATTTTGTGTATAATGTACATGATTATAATAAAGTGTACAAATAAATAATTTGATAAAATCTCAATTTCACAATTTAATCCAAAATTTTATGAAATAACTTGTTAACAAATTTTTTTTTTTTGAAGTTTTGTGATAGAACTTAATTATAAAGTGCATCATGTGTGTTAAGTTATTGAGAAATTAGAAATTAAATGCACATAAAATTTTGGATTGGTTATTTTGGATCTATAAATAAAGTGAAGTTAGATTGCATATAAATACTTACGTACTTGCCTCTCGTAAGTTTATGCACATTGGATTGCGAACTCTATTTTGTAATTTTGAAAAAGTATTGTTGTATGCAATCATAAAAATTACTAAGATTCTTACGGATAGGGAAATATCCTCTCGATATTTTATTATTCGACAAGAATGCTTAAGTTGATAAAGAAATTAGTTAAAGTCATGAACCGTGTAATCTTGTTCGCCCTCTCAGTGATAGATTAACATATTTGGTTGTAAAATTTAGTTATTTTGTTTTATAGTGCACAAGAGTCTACTTATAAATGAGACTCTATCATGAATTTAAAAAAATAAGTAAAAACATGATCTTGATTTTACATGCATTTGATTGTTGTTATTTCTTTATATTTGGATGAATGACTCTAGCATAAAAAATAAAAAAGAAGAAGAATTTATGATAAACACGATCCTTGTTAACTACGTGCATGTAAGTTGAAAGTAAATTCTTCAATTATAATGGTTATAAGATGTCTCTGATATGTTATGTCATCGATGTTATGAACGAATGTGATAAACTTTATAAGTGTGTTATATGACAACATGAAAAGTAAAGTAATTAATATTCTATTCAAGGACAATTGCTAGACTACGGCGCATTGGTTGTCTAAAAGTAATTTTTTTTAGTTTTTAAATATACTCTACGAGTGTGTCATATGATTATTATACATATGATAGCGTGTGAAATAGAGTGAATAATTTATGACTCTCCTAAATACTGTGCTTTATTGGCCCATTAATAACATTTACAAATTATGTGGACTTATTCTGTAAAAATCATATAATTTGTTTTTTTTTTTTTTTCAAAATTTATGTGTATAAAAGTCTATAAAACTAAAATACAATTATATTCTCAAGTGAATTTTCTAAAAGACTTTTCATTTTCTGGAATATCATTTTGAAAATTAATTTTTTGTCATTGAAATATTGTGGGATGTTTGAACACTATATTTGATTCAAATATTATAAAAATAAATTATGGTCTAGCAAACATGAAACGTTATTGTAGCTAGAGCATTAGTCTTCACCTTCCATAAAATATGTCAAATCAAATGGAAGTATTTTGATATTGTTAATTAATTGTATGATTTTTTATTTTTATTGATAAGTTTTGGCTCATTAATAGTTTTTTTTTCTAGCCAAAGAATAATTTTTTACTTTTTAAAGGTGAATAATATATATATATATATATATATATATATATATATATATATATATTGAATTTTGCTAAACATGTACACATTATTTAAAATATCTTTTGGTGAGTTGATAAAGTCAAAATTCTAAGACTCTTTTTTCTAGTATTAAGTTAAGCTTAGTTGGACAACACTTGTATATCGTAATAACATTTATAAAAAAAATGTCTAAAAGTTATGTTGTTGAAGTTTTAAATTAAAATCAGACATTTATTGTGATTGTCCATATTTTTCACTCAAATTTACAAACACTAATTACACATTTTATGGCAACCACAAATTTAGCTATATTAATAGTCATATTTGACTTATTCATAAATGAAGGTATAGATGATATTTAAAAAAAAAAAGGGAACATATACATGAAAAATATTTTTGATAGCAATATAATCTCATTTTTTGTTTAAAAGACATATTTGGATTGCTGGTTAATATATTTTGTTGGTTGCATATATTTTCTGTTATGTAAACATTCTTTTGATAAAGAGATAGAAATCTATGAATGAAGATAATATATTTTGTGTTTGATCTTCATTACTTTTTATTAATGATATTTATTTGTGTTCACTATTTGATAACAATAACAATTTAAAATGTATGATCATCGCAACCAACTAATGTATATATTCACGTATTTTGAAAGTGTTCAATATTTGATTTTAAAAACATCCATACAGTAACAAATATTTGTTATTTTGCTGGTCTTAAAAAATTATATATATATGTTTTCACTGATCATTAAATATGAATGCAAATGTGTATATAAAAATTAGTGAAATTGAACAATTTTTATTAAATAATGATATTTTATGTGTAATTATTTTGTGTGCAAGCTTTAATTAAAGACAAGATAATTTAGTTATTTAATAATTTTTTGAGATCTTAATCAACACATAAAAGATTTAAGAACTAAAGATATCAAAATGTTTATATCTAACCTGTGTCTCTTATCTAAATGAAACTTGCTTGCAACATTATTACACAATGAGACCAATGAATACGAAACATTTGTTCAGAAAATTGTCATAAAAACATAAATATTAACTTAAGTGTGTTGTACACATTTAAAAATTGCCGGCAAGTGTTATAATAACTGTACTAGAAGAAAAATACTTGAGTTTAACTTGGATTGCTCTCAATTACTTTTTATAATCGTTACGAATATTTTGAGGTGTAATGTATTGTGACCTCATGTCAATATTAAGTAATTGAGACTGTTTAATGTGATCTTGTGCCAATTTTGGGTAATCCATAGTTGTTTTGAATAATTCTATATTTTATTAATTGATTATTGTAGTGCCAAATATATTGAGCAATTCAAAATTGTCTGATATTAAAAGGAAAATTTTGTTGCAAAGTGTTATTATACACTTCAAATTCCTTTGAATAAAAAAGATGATAGAGACATATAATGTTGTGAGGCTATAATTGCTGAATAGATACAGAATCAAATTTTCTAGTACAAAGAATTTTATCTCTATAATACGAGATTGCTGAAAAATTTATTTGTGGTTATTCTACAATATGAGCTCATAACATGATATATAACCATGAATACAAATAACTCTTCATATTATATATATATATATATATATATATATATATATATATATTGGCTCATATGTGAATATAGGGTGCACATATCAAATGAATGTGATACCTATTGATGTATTAAGTGAATGAGAACTCAATGATTTGCCATTTGACCATGTTATTGTGCACATGTTGGTAATTTATGTTGTCATGTTCGGTGTTGTGCACGCATGATTGTTTATGACGTTACATTATACTCTGAGACGTTTATGACCTAGTTTCAGAGGGCTTGAGATTATAGCAAAAATCTTTCTAGATGGATGCACGGGCCTTGATGACGTAGGCATGTTTGATTTGTTTACATGTAATTTATTATGCTATATTCAACTATTTTCTATGTCATGTGGTAGAGAGTTCTTATTTGGGTAATAACATCATTTCGATGTTTTATATGGTAGGATATTTTCATGTCTATATTGTTGAACTAGGTTATAGTTATGCTTGCTCACATTTAACATTTCATATTTTTTCTTACTTGTATGGTCTAGTTTTGTCTATGATGCCGTCCAGGTGGATAAAAATTTACATTAATTTCTAATTTTATTTATGGACTGACATAACTGTACTATGACAAACTAGATTAACAGAGAAATGTCAAAATATTTATGGAGCATGTTACCAGTGTATCGGTAAACTAACATCTTGTTAATATATTTATAGTTGGCTATAATGACACCGATAATAGAAGCATAATTTTAGCATGTTATGAGGAAATTTGTGAAATATAATATGATTGTATAATTATTCGAAGGTTATATTGAGTTGTTAGCACTGTTTTAGAAAATTTTGATAATGTATTATGACCATCTAGAGTCACTTTCTCTCAATGGTATTGATTATATGCCTATATGTGTGAAACATATTAGATTCACTCATTACAGTTTAGATCAATTTTGTTTTAAGAGCATGTTTTTCACTTAAAATTTGTTTGTAAAATACATTTATCAGTTGAGTGGAGTCTTATATACATATGTAGTGTGTGATCTAGTATTGTGAGTCATCATCACATGCTTTACAATCACTGCATATTTTTTGGTTTAAAGGGTGACAAAATTGAGAAACGTTATATTTTAGCCTCAAATATGCATATTATTAATACACAGTACCTGTCGTATCTATGCATAAGTGAATTATTGTCGTCATGCTTTAAATCTCCAATACATATATCAGTTTGGCTCATAAATTTTGAGATGCATTATTTGATATGATTATATTATTGAGTATTTAGTGCATGATTATGTTGTCCAAGTGGGAGAATATTGGAATTATTTTATGTGGACTAAAATAATCATTTCAAAAAATTTATAAAAGTATGTTAGAACAATATTGTATTAATGAGATAATTATTAAATAAACATGTGTTATACTTATGTACATAATGAGATGAACTAAACATAATTATAATATGTGATAGGCTCATGGGCTTGCTGCACTCATAAATTTAAACTGACCTATTAGTTTAGAATTTCTATTATAGAGGTTATATATAAATATAACAATTAAAGGCTAGAGTCAATAAATCGTTCAATTGCATAACGCGAGTGTAACTATTTCCATAAACTCTTATACACTAAATTTACAAGTATACGATCGGAGCATCAATATGAACATCAATATGTTATATTATTGAAACATAAATATTATTCCGCGATTAATTATATTTAACAGATAAGATATATCTTATTAAAGTGAATTAGGACCTTTGCAAAGAAGGTTCATGCATAACGTAGAAATGGGTTCAAATCTTTTACTTACATATAACTCTGTGTACAAAATGATCTGCACCAAATTCACGGGGAATGTCAAATATAATCCCCAAATTCACGGGAATGTCGAATCTAATCCCCAAAATCACGGGTATGACAAATATAGCATTTTGAAAACACATGCTGAATATAACCGTTAAGGGCATCAAGGAGAAGGAGACCGTTGGTTTCAAATTGAGAAGAGCGTTATAGCATTTTGAAAACACATGCTGAATATAACCGTTAAGGGCATCAAGGAGAAGGAGACCGTTGGTTTCAAATTGAGAAGAGCGTTATAGCATTTTGAAAACACATGCTGAATATAACCGTTAAGGGCATCAAGGAGAAGGAGACCGTTGGTTTCAAATCGAGAAGAGCGTTAACAAACCTAGATCCGCCGTTTCCATCTCAATTTCGTATGATAATTCGTCTATTTTATACTTATTTTATATTTTCTGGTCGAAAACCAGAGAGAAAGAAAGTGAGAGCGTTTTTCAAAACAGAGAGATCCAACCTTTATTTCTGATGGGGATTTTTTTTTTATCACCATCTCTTTTGTTGATTTCGAAGATTTCAGGACTGGCCACTTCGAATTTGCAGTTTCATTATGCTTTTACAGGACTTGTTTAAAGAAACTTCGAGTAGTTGGTGTCTTAATTTGGTAAATATTTGTCCTTCTAAATGTTAATCTTTATATTTTTGTTCTGATTCTTAATCTGTTGCCTCTTCTTTATCTCCCGCCCCAACTTCCAAGATTCTTTTCAATCGTTAATATTTATGGCTTTATAAAATAAAGTCGATCACACATAACATATAAATTAAATATAATATAAGACATAAAGGTTATTTATTACTTTATTGTTTTCTGTTCTATTTTCTTGTTCAATTTGTTCTTTTGGCTGCATGTGAGACGATATCAGCACAAGAGAAATCAGGAACTAATTGTTCATGTACTTTTGCCGTTGTTAATCAAATATTAGATCTATTGACCATAAGACCTTGAGGCAAATCTAATTACTCAGAACTCCCAAACAAGAGTGTGTATATTTTTATTTCACTTGCTACTGCATAGAATGAAACAAGTGTTGTTGGATCGGTAAACCAAGCTATACTGCTATGAACAATTATGACAGTATTTTTACAAATGTACCTTTGGTAGATTATGAATGACATTTGTTCTTTAAGATCACATATGTTAGTGATAAAATGATAAGTCCTCACTATCAACTTGATGCTTTGTTTCTTGGCCGTTCAACCACTGGTATATATGGTAGATTATGAATGACATTTTGTTCTTTATGTTCTTCTGTATGCACATTGAATAAGAATACTAATGTTATTTAATCTATGATATGTTAGGGCAGTTTAATGTATCAGTTCTAATAACGTATGTGTTTATGATGAGATTTCTTAAAACTGCTTAATCTGATAAGAAGGTTTACATTTTATTTTCATATATTGTTATAATTAAAATAAAATAAAAGCATTATTGTGCTTATAAATGATCATAACTTGATTCACTGTATTTTTATCGGCTCGAGCTGCTTCTGTTCTTGATAGAACTATGCATCGTCAAAAATGGAATGCTCAACTTCTACACATCTCTACTAGTTGTGGACGGTCTATGCCTTGGAGTAAGTGAGAAGTACAGCAACTATATGAGGAGCACCTAGTGAGTTTTTCTTATATGGTTATGATTGTGATTTTTAAATTAATTGCTCTCATTTTTAATGAATTAGGTTAGGACCGGACTGTTTTCTTATTGTTGGTGCTTTTAAGTTTCAATGTTATATTCCTCCACTTGTTGATGGAACTTACCAATTTTTCTATTTAAAAAAAAAAAAAAAGATTAGAAAATATTTTAATTGAATTTGAAAAATATATATATTTCTGGTATTTGAATTTTTTTTTTGAAACTTTCTATTTATAAAATTTTTGGATATATTTAAAGAAATTATGGAGAGTTTATGACTTGTTTGGTTAGTTAACTCAAAAATTGTTTTTAAATCATAACTTAAAAATTGTTTTCTATAATTTTTAAAAATAATAAGATGTTTGGCCAATATTTTAAAAAATTATTTTTAAAAACAGAAAACAAAAAAATTATTGTATTGTTGTTTGGCCAAATTATTTAAAAAACTTGTTTTCACATATATTCTAATATAAAATCTAATATTTTAATAATAATAATTTAAATCGTTCATAACTTTAAAACAATAAATTCTCATAAATTTCTAAAAATAAAATATTATCCAATATGATCAAAATGAAAATGATTTTTTTAAGAAATAAAAGTAGAAAAATTTCAATAATTTCCTCAAATATGTTTTAAAAAAATATTTGAAATTAGAAAATAAAAACTTATCAAAATCCTTAAATTTGTACAAAATTTTGAAATAAAACTTTTCAAAATTCAAAAGTAAATTCTAAAAAAAAATTACCAAAATTTTGAAACAAACAAAAAAGTTTCTAATATTTAAATATTGTGAAAAATGTAGTAACAATCATCTAAAATTTGTAAAACTATTACATAATTTGAAAATATTCTCCAATTTGAAAAAATGCAAAGTTTCCTAAATTATAAAAGTAGAAAAGTTCTTAAATAACTAAAAGTTTTTAAAATTTGTAAAAATAAGTTTTACAAACTAAACAAAACTTATAAAGTAGAAAAAAATTTCAAATTTTCTTGTATTTAAGGTTTCGTAAATTTATGAAGTATAAAGTTTAAAACTATCATAATTCCAAACTATGTACAAATCTTTTTGAAAAAAATAATTTTTACAAAATCAAAAGTAATAAATTGTTCATAATTTTCAAACTTATTAAACTAGTAAACATGCAAATTTTACAAAACTATAAATTTTGAAAAATTATGAAAAATAAAATATTGTCCAACATGGTCAAAATGGAAGAAAAAAATTAAGGAAAATAAATTGTTTATTTTTCCCAAATTTGTAAAAAAAGTAATAAATTGTTTATAATTTTAAAACTTATAAAAACTAGTAAACATTATAAATTTTACAAAATTTTAAAAATATAAGGGCATTGATATTGATTGGTTTCAAAAATTGTTTTTAAAATCATAACTTAAAAATAATTTTCTTTAATTTTTAAAAATAATAAGTGGCCAATTTTTTAAAAAATTATTTTTAAAAACATAAAATAAAAAAATTATTGTATTGTTGTTTGGCCAAATTATTATAAAAACTTGTTTTCACATATATTATAATATTAAATCTAATATTTTAATAAAAATAATTTAAATATTATTATAATTAAATATGATTGTCATTATAAGTTTTAAGTCAATTAAAATTCTAGATATTAAGAATTTACAGGAACTCGCTTAATTATTAAATTTATATTTAATTATAAATCTAATAATTTAATTATTAATTATAGTCTTTATTATAAAATTATTATTTGAGTTTTAAGTGTATTGTAATTTTGACCACTAAAATGTTGTACCCATAATTAAAATTTATTAGAATTAATAATAAAATTAAAATTTGTTTTTGATAAAAAATAATTTAAATAGAATCATCAATTTTTTTATGCAACAAAACATACACTTGTAATTAGGATTCGAATATTAAAATTTTAAAATGCTTCAATAAAGTTCATGTCTTTAATTTACAATTTATTGATAATTAAAATCGTTTTTTGAGAGTACATTTAAATATGCTGTTTAAAATGTTTTAATTTACGTATATCAAATTGGATAATATATATGTATATTGATACAAAATAAGTATATTTAATAAAATTAGCTATATAAATTAATTTGTTATATCTGTCAAGTGATGTGTTAATTTAAATGTAAAGTTGAAAATGTGATATAAAACATCAATACCATTTAGATGAATAAGTTGTTTATTATTAATTGAATTTTATTAAAATATAATGAGTTGTAAGATTTGTGATACGTACATAATATTAAGAAGTGTGGTTGTAATACGAAGGATTTTTTGTAATTGTGAATCAATTATTAGTAAAACAAAAGTTATTACCATAATTGGTAAATTGTTATATGTGATAAAAAAAATATTAACACTAAAACAAAAGTTATGAGATAGTCTATAAGTTGATTGATAAATATTACTTACTTGACTTTTTATTAGTTGACACTTTTTAGTTTTAGTTTACTATTTATTTTTATGTATAAAATATATATAACAGTTAACGAAAATCACCGCGAACGTAAAAGGTGTTTTTTGTGTTTAGGTTTGTTTTAGAAACTAGTGAAAACAAAGTAGTGATGTTTTTAATTTTTTGTTTTTTAGCTCACATTATTTTATAAAATTGTTACTTAAAAACAAGGCTAAACAGTTAGATTTGTTTTTAAAATTAAGTTTTAACATAAAAAACAGTTTTTAAGTGTTATAAACAGGCCCTTGTATTTTTTATTTTTGAAAAAAAATTCATTTTGATCATATTTGGACAACATTTTATTTTTAGAATTTTTTTAAAATTTATAATTTTACAATTATGAACATATATTTTTAAAAATTTGTTTAAAAATTTATATAAATTTTAAAACTTCAAAATTTTTGTACAAATTTAGGAATTATGATAAATTTTATATATTATATTTCATATATATTGGAAATTTTATTTTGGATTTTTTATACTTTATAAATTTTACTAGTTTAGATAAATTTTAAAATTTTGCAAGATTTTAGAGTGTTTATGTAAAATTTTCTAATTTAATTTTTTGTAATTATGAATATTTTATAAAACTTTCTATTCATAAAAAGGACATATTTAAAAAAATTATGGAAATTTTCTATACTTATTTTTGAAGAACAAAACATTTTAGTTTTGACCATGTTTACACAATATTTTATTTTTAGAAATGTTTTAGAATATATAGTTTTAAAAAAAAATTTGAACATATAATATTTTTAAAATTTTGTATAATTTTTAATAGTTTATAGAACTTTTAAAAAAATTTAAATTTTTTGAGAATTTACTGTTTTAAATATATGAACAGTTTATTACTTCTATATTTTAAAAAAATCGTACTTTTATTAATTTTAATACTAGTTTAGATAAGTTTTAAAATTTCATAAATTTTTTGAGAATTTATTATGAATTTATTATGAACTTTAACTTTTGGTAATTTTGAATATTTTTTAAACTTTATAATTATGAAAATTTTGTACATTTCTAAAAATTGATGAAAAATTTTGTTTTTCTTTCGGAAAACAAAAACACATTTTCATTTTGACCATGTTTGGACAATATGTTTTGAGAATTTATAGTATTAAATTTATAGTTTTTCTTTCGTAAATTTAAATTTATAGTTTTAAATTTACGGCCTGTTTGGCCGTAACATTTAAAAATTGTTTTTTATTTTAAAAAATAAAAAATTAGTTTTAAAAACAAATCTAATTGTTTAGCCATGTTTTTAAGTAACAATTTTATAAAATAATGTGAACTAAAAAACGAAAAATTAAAAACATCACTACTTTGTTTTCACTAGTTTTTAAAACAAACCTAAACACAAAAAACACCTTTTACGTTCGCAGTGATTTTTGTTAACTGTTATATATATTTTATACATAAAAATAAATAGTAAACTAAAACTAAAAAGTGTCAACTAATAAAAAGTCAAGTAAGTAATATTTATCAATCAACTTATAGACTATCTCATAACTTTTGTTTTAGTGTTAATATTTTTTTTATCACATATAACAATTTACCAATTATGCTAATAACTTTTGTTTTACTAATAATTGATTCACAATTACAAAAAATCCTTCGTATTACAACCACACTTCTTAATATTATGATCGTATCACAAATCTTACAACTCATTATATTTTAATAAAATTCAATTAATAAATAAACAACTTATTCATCTAAATGGTATTGATGTTTTATATCACATTTTCAACTTTACATTTAAATTAACACATCACTTGACAGATATAACAAATTAATTTATATAGCTAATTTTATTAAATATACTTATTTTGTATCAATATACATATATATTATCCAATTTGATATACGTAAATTAAAACATTTTAAACAGCATATTTAAATGTACTCTCAAAAAACGATTTTATTTATCAATAAATTGTAAATTAAAGACATGAACTTTATTGAAGCATGTTAAAATTTTAATATTCGAATCCTAATTACAAGTGTATGTTTTGTTGCATAAAAAAATTGATGATTCTATTTAAATTATTTTTTATCAAAAACAAATTTTAATTTTATTATTAATTCTAATAAATTTTAATTATGGGTACAACATTTTAGTGGTCAAAATTACAATACACTTAAAACTCAAATAATAATTTTATAATAACGACTATAATTAATAATTAAATTATTAGATTTATAATTAAATATAAATTTAATAATTAAGTGAGTTCCTGTAATTCTTAATATCTAGAATTTTAATTGACTTGAAACTTATAATGACAATCATATTTAATTATAATAATATTTAAATTATTATTATTAAAATATTAGATTTAATATTATAATATATGTGAAAACAAGTTTTTATAATAATTTGGCCAAACAACAATACAATAATTTTTTTATTTTATGTTTTTAAAAATAATTTTTTAAAAAATTGGCCACTTATTATTTTTAAAAATTAAAGAAAATTATTTTTAAGTTATGATTTTAAAAACAATTTTTGAAACCAATCAATGCCCTATATTTTTACAAAAAATCCTTCGTATTACAACCACACTTCTTAATATTATGTACGTATCACAAATCTTACAACTCATTATATTTTAATAAAATTCAATTAATAAATAAACAACTTATTCATCTAAATGGTATTGATGTTTTATATCACATTTTCAACTTTACATTTAAATTAACACATCACTTGACAGATATAACAAATTAATTTATATAGCTAATTTTATTAAATATACTTATTTTGTATCAATATACATATATATTATCCAATTTGATATACGTAAATTAAAACATTTTAAACAGCATATTTAAATGTACTCTCAAAAAACGATTTTATTTATCAATAAATTGTAAATTAAAGACATGAACTTTATTGAAGCATGTTAAAATTTTAATATTCGAATCCTAATTACAAGTGTATGTTTTGTTGCATAAAAAAATTGATGATTCTATTTAAATTATTTTTTATCAAAAACAAATTTTAATTTTATTATTAATTCTAATAAATTTTAATTATGGGTACAACATTTTAGTGGTCAAAATTACAATACACTTAAAACTCAAATAATAATTTTATAATAACGACTATAATTAATAATTAAATTATTAGATTTATAATTAAATATAAATTTAATAATTAAGTGAGTTCCTGTAATTCTTAATATCTAGAATTTTAATTGACTTGAAACTTATAATGACAATCATATTTAATTATAATAATATTTAAATTATTATTATTAAAATATTAGATTTAATATTATAATATATGTGAAAACAAGTTTTTATAATAATTTGGCCAAACAACAATACAATAATTTTTTTATTTTATGTTTTTAAAAATAATTTTTTAAAAAATTGGCCACTTATTATTTTTAAAAATTAAAGAAAATTATTTTTAAGTTATGATTTTAAAAACAATTTTTGAAACCAATCAATGCCCTATATTTTTAAAATTTTGTAAAATTTATAATATTTACTAGTTTTGATAAGTTTTAAAATTATAAACAATTTATTACTTTTTTTTTACAAATTTAGGAAAAATAAACAATTTATTTTCCTTAATTTTTTTCTTCCATTTTGACCATATTGGACAATATTTTATTTTTCATAATTTTTCAAAATTTATAGTTTTGTAAAATTTGCATGTTACTAGTTTAATAATTGAAAATTATGAATAATTTATTACTGTAAAAATCATTTTTTCAAAAAGATTTGTACATATTTTGGAATTATGTTAATTTTAAACTTCATAAATTTACAAAACCTTAAATACTAGAAAATTTGAAATTTGTTTCTACTTTTATAAGTTTTGTTTAGTTTGTAAAACTTATTTTTACAAATTTTAAAAACTTCTAGTTATTTAAGAACTTTTATATTTTTATAATTTAGGAAACTTTGTATTTTTTGAAATTGGAGAATATTTTCAAATTATGTAATAATTTTACAAATTTTAGATGATTGTTACTAAAATTTTCATAATATTTAATATTAGAAACTTTTTTGTTTGTTTTTTTTTTTAGAATTAACTTTTGAATTTTGAAAAGTTTTATTTCAAAATTTTTGTACAAATTTAAGTATTTTGATAAGTTTATATTTTCTAATTTCAAATTTAAGTATTTTTATACTTTTATTTCTTAAAAAAATCATTTTCATTGATCATATTGGATAATATTTTATTTTTAGAAATTTATCAGAATTTTTATGTTTTAAAGTTATGAACGATTTAAATTTTTAATTTTTTGTTAAATTTATTTGTAAACATACTTTTAAAAAATTATGAAAACTTTTGGAAATATAAGAAGTTTTTTATTTTATAAATTTAGAAAAATCATTGACAAATTTATAGTTTTAGGACACTCTGATGATTATTTATATAATATTTATTTTTTGACAATATTAAAATATCAGCAAATTTTCAGTTTAATATTAAGTTTTTATATTTTATAATTTAGAAAATATTTTTAGAATTTTCAAATCATGGACAAATTTACGGTTTTCAAAATTTTAGATAATTATTATTATATTTATTTTTTGACAATATTAAAATATTACGAACAATTTCGTAGCCAATTGTCCTTAAAATTGGAGAATCAGAGGATGCAGAAGCAAAAACAGTTTGTAATAGGACGAAATCATTGTTCAGAGTCCTATGCTTATATTTTTCAGGTATACTTTAATAAATCTGTTCATTGCAAATGTGTTTTTGTAATGAACAGATTTTGTCCGTAATTATCTAAAATTTATATTTGTCCTCTTCAAGGTTACGCACTATATTTTGTCCGTAATTATTATGTTTTATATTGTTTTATATTATTAATATATTGAATTTAACAGGTCATTCATGAAGATACTAGTGATGAAGTAGATTTGCTGAATAAGAAGTGTACCTGTAATGAGTATTCACAAGATTTCATGTAGTCATGCCGGTAGCTAGATTTGGACTTTCACTCCTTGGTTGATAAGAAATATACAGCTGAGTGTTATCTAATTGTTTATTCAGAGCCGATCTTTCTTACAAATGATCATGGTGAATGGGAAGTCCCTAAGGAAATAGCAGACTTGGTAAATGAACCCCCTAACACAAAGAAAATTAGATCACGTGGTGAGGAGATTAAGAAAATTACTCTTTGTAGTAGGTGCTGAAGACTTGGACATAATCGTGCAACATGCAATGAGGTCTTGCAAATGATTGTCAAACCTATACCATCATCCTTAAATTAACTATTTTTATAGTATTTTATGTATAAATACTCTAATGTTAAATTGATCATTTGTAGCTTCAGCTTGTATTTGTGACGCAACTTTCGTCATAGTTTGTATAATTATTAATGTCATTAAATATTAATGCAGGGTAACTCTTTTCTATGTATAATACATTAAATACTCACTTTTTGATTGTAATTTAGTATCTAGACTCACTTTTTGATTGTAATTGAGTGTTGGTAATTTTTGTGGGCAAAACAATTAATTGTATCAAAAGTTAAATAAAGCAAGACATTTCCTCCAATACAAATGCTCATGAAAATAAAGTATTACATTGAGTACTCCTATCACTAAGGGAACTTTCTTGAAAACCCATTAAGGGCAAATGTATATTGAGTTCACGGGTGTCACTATGGATAAACATTACCGGGAGGCTTGAAAAGTTCAAACGGTCAAAGATAACCTAAATCACTTTCTAAGTGGTATTTGATTCTATTATTTGGCCTTAATGAGTTTTCAAGAAAGTTCTAGAGTTCGTTTAGACTTAAAATATATCACAAACATGCATGCATTACACAAATCAAACATAGCGATACTAACCAAACAAACTACCACATATACCACAAAATCCTCAAACTAAATGAATCTAACATTTTTGTGCCTCTTCACTTAGGTAAAAAATTAATTTCTTTCACATGTCACCGTTATTACAATCACATCATAGACTTTCGGATTAAATAAATGGACTCGATACTATCCTAAATTCATGGTCTAAATTCATGCTCATGGAATATTTTTCCCACCCCCAATCTAATTTCTACATTGTGCTCAATGTTAAAAAGAAAAACAAAAGAAATTAAGTAAAAAAGTGAGAGAAGTTACCCTCATTTTGTATGAGATTGTGTACATTACGCTTACGCTCCGTTTCACTATTCTTCGCCCTCCTCATCATGTGGCATTTAGTGCGTAAGGAATATGCATGAAACCTTTAAATGTGTGCATCACAACTCAAAGCCAAATTTAAAGATTAACTAAATGCAAATGAAAGTAAAAACATTAAACAAAGTCAATTAAAATCCTTAAACAATCCAACATAAAATAAAAATAAAAAAAAATGAAAGAAAAAGAAAATTAAACTAGAAAATGAAAATTAAAGAAAGAAAATACAATTGGGAGGCTTAGTCCTCCATATCATCAAATTGCTCATTTTTCGTCGTTGGGTTGGTTCATTGGTGGTCTGAAGACAAAGTTGTGACTCAGATACTGCGAAACTGGGCCAAATTGGGTAAGGTCTACTCCATTTTGTGTCAGCTAAAAACTCATCATTTGTGGAGTAGAACTTAGTATTCGTGTGAATATCTCATTTGGTCACTGAACCAAGCTTGCTGTTGAGTTTGGTATTCTTGTATTAACCCTTGCCTCAAAGTTCACCAACCTATTTTTTGTGGTAGCGTTCTTAGAAGAGGTACCATCACCCTTCCTACTACCTTGTCCTGCTTTGGTACCACTAGTTAGGTGTTGCATGTAAGCAAAGGTCAATGTTTCATCCGATTGCAATAGTACATCGCCCGTGTTATATTGGACTCCATGTTTGACACACAGGGCGGTGATCAGTTGGGAAAAAAATAACTTAGGTTGTGATGCTCAGCTGAGTACATAACCCGTTGTTGGATAACCATCCCACATCAATTGAACGCTCGATTTTTATGGCATATTGCAAAATTTCCTGCTCCCTATCAACATTACTGTAATGCCTAGTTGGCATTAATCTAGAACACACAAAGAGGTTTTTATTTTTTTGAGCAAATATGTCAAAATTGATAGAGGAATGCTTGATAGCAATGTTAGAATGAAGAAAATATGAAGTAAAGTTTTGATTTTGGTTAGAAATTGAGAAGAAATTGGAGAGAAAGTGAGAGGGTGTTTGGGAGAAAATGTGGGAAAGTGAGAAAAAATTGTGGATGAAATGGATTTTGAATTCACGAGTGCCCCATTTCTGGAAATTTTTAGAGGCGCGCCGTGATGTGATAAATTTAGTTCTTGCAAGTGTACGAATAACTCGTAGAAAAGTGACAAGTAAACCTCCGATGTCGGTCTTTCAAGGAATTGCAGTGGTTCTAAACAACCTTTTTCTTAATCTAAATAGAGTTCTAAAGCAAATAAAATACTAATTAAATAGAGTTTTAGTTTCACTAAAACTCTAAGTAACCAGAGTCCTAAATCTAGTAAAACTGTAAAAAGAAGTTTGGTTTTGAAACGAGATCAATGGTACGAACAATTAACGAAAACAATAACGCAAATTCACAATCAATTCAAGTAGATTTGCAAATCAATGGAGGATGTATGGACGTTTAGTTTGGTTGGCCATGCTTGCATCGAAAAGTAATGGTGAAATAACATGAACGTTCTAATAAACAATTTTATCGACTTTTCCTTTTAATTACGAGAATGCCTACAGTCGGGGTAATTCTCTTTATTGATCAACTAATTAACATCCTACGATCGGGTATATCAAATAGCAATCAAATTATGTGCAAGAAAATTTATACCAATTAAACTAATGCTATGACTAAGTCACTAATTTGAAGCTTTGATTAAGTGTTTCGGAATAAAGTCAAGGTGACGTTCCTAAAACTATATTCTCAGATTTTTCAACCTAACTATGAATATCAAATTGGCCTATGAAAATTCATAATTAAATATATAAACATGCTCTTAATCAAAAGGTAATTCATTTATATTAAATTAATAAAACATTCACCATAAATAATTTTAGCAAACATGGCAACACAAACTAAACATCCATAATGAAATTAGCTGCTCATGTTCATATTAAAATTCATAGACAAATATAATATGATCATACACTTCAACGAAAGAAGAAGAAAATAGAATTCTATAACAAGGAAATCCTAGATCTAAATACTACTAATAGATGAGATAGCGTTCTTCTCCAAAAGCTCGATCTTCGATCGTCGATGGTTTCCTTGGATCCTTAGAATGGTTTCTCTTGCTTCGTTGAGTGTGGCAAAGCTCCTAAAACTAATTGAATCCTTTGTTTGTTCGCAAAATTGTTGTGTGTAAAAGTTGTGTCTAAGTTGGAGTCTAGAGGGGGCATTTATAGATGTAAGGGTTTACACAATTTCTGATTGCAATAGGAGTAGGCGCGCTGCGACATACATTTTTTCCGCCGCGGCGCAACACAAAAATTGGAAATATTGGTAAAAACTCGAGAGCTCCCCGCCGCGGCATACATTTTCCTCGTCGCGGCGCGTGTCGCCTTTCCTTTCTTCACATTTAGCCCCTTATATATGTGCTTGCTCGTTATGTAAGGCTTACATATTTGTCTCGTTTTGCCCGTAACTCGTGATCCAAGGGCCGTAAGTGTTCCGTCTTAGCGTATTTGCATTATTCAACTCATTTGATGCTAAAAATACCTGAAATACACCCCGTGATTCCGAATTGATAGATTTATGAAAAATAGTCAAATAAATAATAATAACAAATCTATTTTTAAACAATTAAGTGCAATAAACCACGAAATATTAGTGTTTTCCAAGCACTAATCACGCCGTGGCCTACTTTTTTCCTCCTTGCGGCACAGATCAAACATGGGCAAACAGGACGACTCCCATCGTGGCACAAATATTTTCCTGCTGCGGCGTGCACCAGAATTTTAAAATGTGTCCCAAAATAGAACCATACTCGCCGCGACACAAATTTTTTCTGCCGCGGCATACATAAATTTTCAAAAATATGCCCCAAAACAGAACCATGCTCACCGCAGCACACACAAAAATTTTAAAATTTTTTATTTCTTTCAAATTTTTGAAAATGGGCAACGTATTCACCCCAACCAAGATTAGGGTAATGTCCTCATTGCCACAAAATTTTTTTAAAAAAAATTAAAAGAAAAGAACGAAAGAAAGAAACGAAAACATGAATTATATAACAAAACTTTCATTCCAAGAACTAAAGAATATTTGATGAGCCCTTTGTCATGATAGTGCTTAGTAAGCTCCCGAAGTTTGGGGATGATATGGGGTACATGTGAAAATACATTTATAAATGTAAGGGTTACATAGAATTGAAATTGATTTAGGAATAGGCGCGCCACGGCACAACAATAAATTGAAAACAATGGTCAAAACCCAAGAGGTTTTCGCCATAGCACCCATTATATAGACAATTTATTCCATTGTTAAATAGATTAAATGGTCATTATATCGGCTAACAAAATTGTCGCAGACATAATCATACGACAATATGAAAATTTTATACAATTAGTCCTTTTATAAGTTACAAAACATTATGTATATCAGAAGCATATATCATAATTCGACTTTACATATACAAAATAACCGAAACCATAAATTCTCTGAAACATAACTGAAACATGTTACCTCCTAACCAAAATTAAATCTCAACAAAACATGTATTGTTTAACACTACAAAGATCACATCAGAAGGACATTGTCTCTTGAATTATACAATCCATAGCATAGCTTCCGAAATAAGGTTATGGCTTCATGCTTAATGCAGATCAATGGATTCCCTGTAGTCCAATATTCAATGAACTTTGATGCATAAATACCACAATCTCCACTGTAAACTAGTAAAAAAAATTAATTAATAATAAAAACCATGTCTTAATGGATTATATTTAAAACATAACAATATGCAATGAAATTGTACTCACGCATTCTCCTGTATCGGTACTCTCTCCTTTTGGTTGCGGGACATTTTCCAAGTTTTTGTAAAGGTTATTTTTCGACCATGATGATTTTTCTCATACATTCCACACTGATAGATGAAATTGGGGAACATCTTACATATATTTTGTAGTTGTCTCTTCAAGGGTGCATCTTAAATATGGGATGAAAGTGAGTCATAGATGTGTATCTCTTGAGACAGAAAATCAAACTCTAACACAATCCAATGATTTTTGAAGGATATAATTCCATATAGGACGTCCAATTCATACCATGGCATTCCAAATTCAAGAAAGGATCCTAGTATATAATTTGTCAGAGTTCTGTCAGAGAACCAATCATATGGCTCATTCCTTCCTTCAGCCCTTAACCATTCATCCTTATGACTCAATAATCGTAGCTGGAAATTTTTTTTATAAATACAATAAGAAAAATCAAAATAAGCATTTATGAGAACTATAGACATAACCAAGCTGATCAGGATAATAAATTTCAATTCAGATTATAATTTTGAAGACTGAAGTGGATATGCCTATAAATCAAATACAAGTTAATTTCCAAAAAAGAGTCACCGCTGCTCAGGAACTAAGGAAATCAGAAGCAACCGAACTTGCAAACAGAGTTTTATCTCATATAAAAATCTTATGAAACAAACATGACAGTGCCATTAATTAAGAGAGTAATGCTTACAAATAGGTCTACCCAAATTAGTCCAAAAATAGAGTACATTAAACATTGTAATTTAACTATTTCTCTACCATTAAATTAATCAAACCTGAGCACATGTAATTGCTTCATGGTTTTTAGTACATCTAAGTGGCAATATGAAATAGACAAGACAATAGATTCATTATTTATTTGTGATAACAGATTTCTATGTTTTTTCAAAAATTCAAACATTAAGTGTCTGCAACATTATGACTCAATCTAATAGCAATGTAAGTTTATTGGCAATTAGTTCCTGAATAAACAAGTTACTTACTCAAGAAAGTACATGATTATCATCTTCAAAGATACAAACAAGACGGTTAACTTGTCTTGCAGAACAAACAGTTAACTTTAACCAGTTATTGTAATACAAGTTGCAAATCCAATTGGTACTCTCTCTCCCAACTCCCCTCTATCAATTTGTCCTTCAACAAAGCACAAATCGAAGTCCGAACGACCAATCTCAACAACATTGTAAAATACAAATATCCATTTCTGAGTTCGAAGATCTGATAATTGCATCAAAATCAAGCTCTAGTTTTCTTACTTTTGATTTCATCTCTTGCAAAAATTCAATCTTTTTTTCCCAATACCCAACAGACCACACTTAAACAAAAATTAGATCGATAACTTGCGCAAAAGTAGCTCAATCCATTTTTGCCGCCATCTCCCTTTCTTTCTCTAGAAAAATGCCATCGTAACAAATTTATAATACATTACCCAAAAACCCCCATACTCATCTTATGAATCACTAAGTGGCAATATGAAACAGACATTAAAACATATTCATTATTTATTTGTTCTATTTATTCGAATAGATTTTTAGTTTTAATTTATTTAAATGAGATTACATAATTATTCAAATTTCAAATAAATAAGTTTGGTTATCATAAAGTGCACATCACTTCACTAGTGATGCCAATAGAATGGTGGCTGGAAAACTAGAACCAATCAAGGGTCAGAAATGAAGAATTCAGAGGACCCTCCAACTGAGTTTATACATGAATATGAAGAATTGAAGATAAAGCTCAGCAATTGTTATTAACATAATAACGCAATCCAATATTATGCAGATAATAATATCCATAACAAATATATTGGTAGAAAAGATGTATAGGATGCAATGACGAAAATTTAATATTTCAATCTCACTATACAATCTGGATAGGGTGATGATGCACAAAAACTTGTTAACCAAATTTTGTATTTGTAAAAGCTCGCAAGTGCACGAGGCACTTATAGTAAGCGACAAGTATACTCCCAAGGTCGTCTCTCAAAGGAATTGCGTTGGTTTTTAAAAGAGTTAAATGTGATCTAAAACGTAACGGTAAAAAGCAATCCTAAACACGCTAATCAAAGATTGGTTTGGAAAACAGTTGCTAAAAGTGTAAATAGTTAAAATAAGCAAAAGACGAATAAAGAACGATGTCGAAAACTTTATGATGAACTAGTGTGGGAAATTAGTTAGTGAACTAAGTATGGATAAATTGGTTTACGTGGTCTCCTCAATTAAGCATATAAAGTGAACTTTGTTGATTCTTTTCACTAATCCTAGAAAATCCCAAATCAATGGTGATTTTCCCTTAATTAACTAATTAACTTCTTTGATCCGGATCGTTAATTAATTAATTAGCATTAATTTTAGAAAAGGTAATTCAATCACTCAAATTAAGACAAGTCAATGCACTCAATTTAAGTTCATGCTCAAGAATGCCCAATTAAACTTAGATTGCGTTTCTAAAGTTCAACCCTAAAATAGTCTCAAACATTCATAAACTAAATTGGCCAAAAATAATCAATGAATAAAGATGTCAAGAACAATGAGCATGAAACAAAACACTAAAATAATAATCAAACCACATAAAAATTATCCATTCAAAGTCACATTACTAAAATCCCACACAAAATGATTTAGCTACTCATAATCAAACTCAAATCCAGATTTCTCATTACAATTATCATCAAAAGAATTTTAATGAGGAAAAGAAAGATTACAAACAAGAATCTACCCACTTTCACTCTAGCAAAAAGAACCTTGATGTTGGATGATCACCTATCTCAAGTCTCTTGATGAAGCTCCAATGGAATACCCTTGATGAAGTAACTTCTCTGCCAAAATTGTAAGAAGAACCCTAAATTCGTCACTGTTCATCCAGAGTTGGTGGAGGCTGATGAGAGTTTGGAGGCTGGAGAGGTCTGGTAGATGGAGGCTGGAGAGGTCTGGTAGATGGAGGCTAGCGGGAAAAAGAGATAGATCTCCTTTTTAATTAGGTCTTCTTTTTTTATGTAAGGAGAGGTCTAAAAAACTCAGAAAATTCTGGTACCCAAAATGCTACAGCATTGCTACAGCAAAGTTCGCAGCAACACAGACCACCTCCACCATTCCCTCAAAGATTTCAGAAACAGCAACAAGACCTTCAATTCAAGAAATTTTTGGATGTTCTTAAGCAACTTCATATCAACATTCCATTGGTGGAAGCCTTGGAACAAATGCCAAATTATGTCAAATTCATGAAAGACATCTTGACCAAAAAGAGACGATTTGGCGAATTTGAGACAGTTGCCTTAACAAGTGAAAGTAGTGCTATGTTACAGAACAAACTTCCTCCTAAGCTCAAGGATCCTGGGAGTTTCACAATTCCATGCTCTATAGGTAATCAATATTTTGGCAAGGCTTTATGTGATTTGGGAGCAAGCATTAATTTAATGCCTTTGTCAATTTTTAAGAAGTTGGGGATTGGTGAAGCATGGCCTACTACAGTCTCTTTACAACTAGCAGATCGATCCATTGCTCATCCTGAAGGAAAAATTGAAGATGTCTTGGTGAAAGTGGACAAATTCATTTTCCCAGCAGATTTTATTGTACTTGACTATGAAGAAGACAGAGAAGTGCCTATTATTTTGGGAAGACCATTTTTAGCTACAGGCCGAACTTTGATTGGCGTTCAAAAAGGAGAATTAACTATGAGAGTTCAAGATAAACAAGTCACTTTCAACGTGTTTAAAACCATGGAATCTCCCAATAATGTTGAAGAGTGCTCATCCATTTCAGTTGTGGAATCTCTGGTATCTAAAGAACCTGCACAACGTGGCTATAATGATTCTCTACAAATTTTATCGCAATATGATTCAGATAATGAAGAGGAAGATGAGGAGAAATTACCTTGGTTGGAAACAGGGTCTAATACATACAAAACGGAAAATAAAGTTCAATTTCTAGACTTTTTATCTCCGGACTTCAATCTTTCTAAGTCTTCAGTTGATGTGCCACCAGATTCAAATTCCTATCAAAAGAAGAAATTTTTCCATAATTTGAAGTTCTACTATTGGGATAGGTCATTCTTGTTCAAGCGATATACAGACCGAAAGATTAGAAGGTGTATTCCCGAAGATGAGATGGTGAATATTTTGCAACAATGTCAGTCCTATCGAGAAATTAAGAGGATCTTAAAGAACAATGTTGGTCTAAGTCAAAAATATTGGAAATGTTGGTCCAAGAAAAAATTTCAAGCTAATGGCCAACACATTAGACATTATTGGAGAGGAATTCTTGACAGGGAGCATACCTCCATTTCACTCCCAGACCCATGACTATAAGCAAAGTCGGGCTGTCGACTCTAACACAAGCGCTCATGGGAGGCAACCTATGTTTCTTCACTTTTCTTAGTTTTTCTTAATTTTTAGTTTTTAATTTTTAATTCAATTCAATTGTATGAGTTCTTTAGCTTAGAAGTTTATTTTCTGCATTTTCAGGTCATCCCAAGGAGTGAGAGCAAGAGCAAAGCAAAGCAAAACCAACAACCAAATATGTCCTCACAGTGTGAACAAACTGGAAAATTTTGCTGCAACTTTGCTGCAGCAACGCTAGAGCAAAGTTTTACACTGTCTTTAAGTGAGCAAAATTCTACGTTGGTTGGGCTTATTTTCAGTGCTTCAGTTTTGAGTTTTGATGAAGATTTAAGTATGGGGTAGAAGAGAGTAGGGGAGAAGAACCACAGGACCAAAAACTATCATAATACAAAAACTGGAAAATTTTGCTGCAGCAATGCTGCAGCAAAGCTAGAGCAAAGTCTATGTTGTTCTTCGTTCATTTCAGATCAGGCGTGCTGGGCATGGCTTAATAATCAGTTTTGTGGAATGGGCTTTAATGGAGGTTATAAACTTATTTTGGAGCTTCAGATTGGGCTTAAATGGGGATTAGCCCATGAAATATTTTTGGAACTACACAAGCCATTTAAAAAAAAAAAAAAAACCGTCTCAGCACCCAGACCCGCAACTCTTCTCGGGTCACCCATAAATCACCCCTCCCCCACGAGCACCTCTCACAATCTCGTCTACCCTCACAATCTCGTCTCCCCTCCTTCTCACCCACATCCCCCGAGCACCTCTCACCTCGCCAACACTCCGTCCACCACTCGCAAACGCCACAATCTAGAAGACCCAACCCCTCGTCAACATCCCGAACATCCCAGAATTTTCCTCTCATTCGGCACCGCACCCCACTACCATCAACCTCCCTCACACACCCGAGCACCCCCAATCGTTCAGGCGAATGGTTGCCTAGCCACCAGCCCCTCATCCAGGCGCTACCCATAAGACCCAACACTCCGCCCATTTCCACGCCTCACCGATACCAGCCATCCACTTCAAGCCGTCGTCGCTACTCACGCTTCAAAAATTTGGACTTCAAAATCAGTTTTCATGGTTGTTCGGGTTAGCAATTCGTGTTGTTCAGATCCTCCCCACACCAATAACAACTGGGTGTTGCTATATTGGTTCATATTCACCAAATTGTTCATTCACGGGAGCAACACAGCAATAACAGGGCAGTCTCGTTACTTTGTCATTTTTATTTTGTTTTCTTTCTGCCCTTTTTGGCTGCTGACTGATCTGTTTAGTTATGAGCACTGAGGACAGTGCTTGTTTTAAGTTTGGGGGGATGAATTTGCTGTTTACTATCTGATTTGTTTACTGTGTTTACTATCTGATTTATCTACCGTTGCACTCTGGCATTGATGAAATTGATGTCATCACTGTGCTGAATGTTAATTTTATGATGTGCAATCTGCTATGACGTTATGATGAATTGCAAAAAAAAAAAATTTCATGTTGTCATCTTTGTTTTGAAAAAGAAACTAATTTGTCCATTTATTAGAAGAGATATCTTGCTTTATGAGAAAAATTGATTTGATTAAATGTTAGTTGGAAAATGTTGAGAACTTATTTTGAAATATACACCCACAACTCTAACTGCACTGTCTACTTGTTTGTTTGTTTGATATAAACTTTGAATAAGGGTAATTTATGGGAGAGTTTGAGCCTCTAGAATTGGTTTGGAGAATTTCTCAAAGCGAAATTCTAGAAAGTTCACAACTCAATGAAATGATTTAGGCCTTCTTTGGATTCGATTGTGCTTTTCATGCTAACCTTGGTTAAAAATATATTTCATTTGCACACCTAATTTGAGCCATGAATGATCAAAATTCTTTTTGTCAACACCCACATAAAAACTTAGCATTTCCTTATTTGCATATCCTTTGACCTTTACCTCACAAGTGCATTACCATCTTTAAGAATTGTTGTTAGAAAGGTTGATGCCTCTTGGAAGAAAGAAATTATGGTGTTGAAAATGGTGTTGTTTATGATGAAAATCACTCTTGTTTGGTTATATTGAGATCGATCCTTCATTCAAAAAAAAAAAAGAAAGAGAAATCTGGAAACAACTTTGCTGTAGCTTTGCTACAGCATTGCTGCAGCAAAACAGATTCACTCCAAAAAACAAAAAAAAAAAAAAAACAAAAAAAAAAAAAAAAAAAAAAAAAAAACAAAAAAATGAATGAAGAGAAGTTTTGGGGTAGCAATGTAAATAAAGAGTCCAAAAGTATTCTTGAATAGTGTTTGTGCTTGTGGGGTATGATACCTAAATATGACTTTCACCTTACCTTTACCCTAGCCTTACATTTCAAGCTTATTTAAGTCCTCTTGATCTTTGATTAGTGAATATCTACATTAGTGGAGAGGGATTCAAAAGACCAACATATGGAGGCATGATTTTAAGCTTAAGGAACATAAATTACCTAAGTTTGGGGGGAAGTATCAAATAACAAATTATGAGACATCACACACACACATGGGGTTGTTTTGGAATGAGTTTGAGATATTGAAACTAACATTTGAGAAAAATCAATTTGGATCATGAATTTGAGATTTCTTCTTTCTAATTTTGAAACAAGTTTAGTTTATTTATTAGTTGACAACTATGTTTTTAGCGTGAGATGAAACCTTTGTTTTAAATTGCCACTTGCCAATCATCACATAATTTATTGCTTGAGGACAAGCAAGATGCTAAGTTTGGGGGAGTTGATAACTCTAATTTATTAGAGTATTATTAGCTCTTATTCATAAATACTTGCTTGTTAATTTGGGAATATCCACACATTATAATCATTTATACACTATTTGTGGATTTTGTGATTTAAATGAATTCTTTGATAATAAATTCAAAATAATTATGAAATATGTCAAAAAGAATTATATTTTGATGTGCACTCATTATATTTTCATTGCCCTTGCAGGAAATAAAGAAAACAACAAAGAAAATTCAAAAATACAACTTTGCTGCAGCTTTGCTACAGCATTGCTGCAGCAAAATCATATCAGGAAATCAACGCAGAAAACAGAGGCTGACTTGGAGTTAAAATTTAAAGGCTGATTTGGACTCTCAACAAAAGGACAATTTTGGGCTTTCATTAACTCACCTTTTTAGGGATAATATTGGAAATTCACACACCAAAATTTGTCTCCAATTAAACCTAATATAAAAGAGCAAAAACAGGGGCTGATTTGGAGCATTCTGCGGCAGAAAATAAAATACATATACAGCAAAATCTGGGCAGCAGCGAAGCAGGAGGAACAACCAGAATTGCGACAGGAAAACAGAGAACAAATCAGCTGCAGCAAGGAGGAAAAACACCACAAATAGCAGCCCCAAATTCTGGACAGATTTGGTGCAAGGAAGGAGAGGCAAAACAGAGCATCAATTTGAATCTGGAAAGAGACCAATTGAGGCTTGATTTGCAAGGACTTTCATTGAAGAGAAAGCAAGAACGAGACAAAGGATCATAATCCAATTGGTTTAGGGTGGATTTAAGGGATTTATTTATTTATTTCATTATTTCTTTATTATTTGATTCTTCTAAATTCTCTAAACCATATGGATCTGATTTTGAGCATATATAATTTGATGTTTAATTTTATAAACATGCTTGGCTAAATTCTCATTCAGTTAGGGTTGTGGATATGCAAGTGTATGTAGATCTTGTGCTTTAATTTCATAAAATTGTGCTTTGCTTGGCAAGGAATGCTAGTTATTCTACGCTTAATTGATTGATTCATTCTTATTGATTGCTTGATCAACAATTGATAGGATATTAGACTGAAATTGAATCTGGAAAGGTTAATTTTAAGTTGGATAAAGCTAGAATAGTGTGAAGAAATTGATATAGGAATATATAATTATCTCACATAACTCAAAAGAATTTGTGCATGAACGTTGTTCTTAGATTCAGTTTTGCATAGGAATATGTTTCATTGAATCATAGAATATATAAACATTGCAGATTCGGAAGAATCCTTTGTGAATTTTTGCAATTCTAGTTACTGGTATACTTTGCTACAGCATTGCTACAGCAAAGCTGCAGCAAAGCAGTTTGTCTACATCACTTGTCATATTTGCAATCCTAACTGATTTATCTATTTACGATTCTTGATATCCTTCTTGTTGATTGCTGTTTCAGTGTTTTCACTCTTGTCCTCTAGTATTATTTATTTTATTTTATTTATTTATTTTTATAAACAAAAACACAAATATTGATTTTAATAGTTAATTTTTACGATATTTTCTAGTATTCCAATCTCCGTGGGAACGATCTTTCTTATCATTATATTACTTGTTTGCGACACGTGCACTTGCGTTAAATCATATACACCATTGTGAACAACACGCGCCTTGCATGTAACACTGTACATGGTATGTACATTTATGTACATACGTTGTACATACTCTGTTGGTTATCGATGTAAGGCTTACAGAATGAATGGCACCTAATGTAAGGCTTACATATTTAGACATTTTTACTTCATTTTTGCTCTCTTTTCTACATTTCTTTCCAAACCCACTTTGACCTGCAAAACAATATAATACCCTCCAAAACAAGATTATAACGAGATTAATTGCAAAATAAACACTCAAAAACATAACAAATAGTAGATCAAAATAGTGTTCATCAAATACCCCCAAACCTACATTTTGCTAGTCCTCAAGCAAAACTAAAATTGAAAAGACAAAATAACAAAACTAAAATTGAAGTTAACAAAACTTGTCATGCTTTAGTTTCTTTCCAATTCATAGCAAAATATTTATGCACCAAGTTATCCGACAATCTAACTCATCAAGGTTCACCATTTAGATCAATTTCGCTTCACGAATCTAAATTCCAATGCTAAAAGCGTATCAACATTGACTCCCCCAAACCTAGTGTTAAGAATATGAATTCGTTTCAACTCTAATCCTCACAAGAATTACTCTCTAAATCACACCGATCCTATGGGTTCAAGCACTCAACAATGTATATGCGAATAGAAGTTATGTAAAGAAACGAGCTAATAGGTTCGCATATGATTAAACAAGAAAAGCTCAAAAGTGCATAACATTGATCTCATGAAAGGAATCAAATGATAGGATTTATGAAGGAATCACATTACTAATCTCATGCTTCAATTAAAATCCTCAAGCAAAAACTTCAAGTGTGCCATAGAATGAAAATGTTTTGACTTTAAGGGAACTTATTTCCTATTTCTCTCTCTGTTTTTTTTTTGTATTAACCATTCATACTTGAAGAACTTAGGGTCATAATAAACTTATTATCTCTTCTTTTTTTTTTTTTAAGACCCACATACATATGTAATTTGTGAATGGCTACTTCTTAGCTCTTTTTGTGTTTGATATAGGAATTCCCTTTTATTTTTTAAAGTCAAGCACGAATGAAATAGGCAAACACTTCAAACTTTACTTAAGTCATTTAATCTAAACAATTCAATTAAGCACATGATCCCTCATTACATGTTTAAAATCCTAACACTCAATGCAAAAACCTATAGAGATCATCTAACAATTTGAAATGATATGAAAGGTGTTTAAAAGAGTAGAAGAATATTTATCTCTCCGAATAAAACGTTAAGGGCTCAAAAATATTCTCACAAGGTAGTCTCCACTATTCAATTCCTAAACACAAGCAGAAACTTTTCCTCGCCGCGGCGCGCAATGTGTTCATGATTTGGGTCCAAAGCAGAAACCTCCTCGCCGCGGCATAACTTTTCCTTGCCGCGGCGCACAATGTTTTCATGATTTTCATGTTTCAACCCGAGAGCCTCTCGCCGCGGCACACAATTACTTCGCCGCGGCGCGCCTTGCATGTAACACTGTACATGGTATGTACATACGTTGTACATACTCTGTTGGTTATCGATGTAAGGCTTACAGAATGAATGGCACCTAATGTAAGGCTTACATATTTAGACATTTTTACTTCATTTTTGCTCTCTTTTCTACATTTCTTTCCAAACCCACTTTGACCTGCAAAACAATATAATACCCTCCAAAACAAGATTATAACGAGATTAATTGCAAAATAAACACTCAAAAACATAACAAATAGTAGATCAAAATAGTGTTCATCAGGTGACTTACTAAGAAAATGGAGTCTATTGTTGACCATCTTTTTTGACGAAATTTTGAAAGGCATGCATCAAACTTCTTTCTCAACAACTAGAGACCACAATCAATATGCTGCAAGGTAAATTTATAACTATGCCATTTTGAAAATATTTGTTCTATTAAAACAAGTGTAATATAAAGAAATTTAAATATTCGGATAATACAAGTAAACAAAACAGGTGGATACTAATACTCACTGAGTTGAATAGGTTAGTTTCATTTTTTAATGATAGTGAAACCATATAGCATTTGATGTCCCTAAAATAAAATTTGTAAAAATATCTTAATTAATGAAAGCGAAAGTGAACTATATAGAAAAAAATATGCAAAGTATATTAAGAAAATTTATAGATACGAGATCGTATATATCAAAGGTGATTTACTTACACCATACTAGACGATGCTTCGTACAACCAGGAAATGAAATGAAATTATTTATATGAATCTATTCCTTGATTCACATTATAGTAATCAAGAGAGCATCCATCAAGTACATCGAAGGACTGATCTATTTTTGATGCCTTCATCTTCCTTCCAATGTTCTTGTAGATCTCATATGGAGATATGAGTGATGGACCAAACGATCTGTGCTTTCTCATGTAGTACTTCTTGGTTGGTGTGGGACCCGACACAATCATACAACAATCTGGATCGTTTACATTAACATCCTCAGATTGTGTCTTAATATCTTTTTCAATTTCATATCCTTGTACTGCCAAATTTCTTTTTTGTAATTCTTCCTCTAAGAATATAATTTGAATAGATTTGTCCTTTTCTCCATACTGATTTTTTTACGTATCCACATCATCATCAATATTGGTAGCTTTATCATCATCCATAGGTACGCTTTCACTCTTATCAACAACATCTTCTTCTCCAATGACCCATTCATTGGAGTTTCGTTGTATATCAAACCCATTATTGACGCCAACTGTAGCCTCCACATCACCACTACATTCTCCCCTTATTGGGCTGCTTCCTTGAAATACATGATGACCTTCGAAAAGGACATCTCTATTTCCCTTATTCAACACATCTAAAATACTGGTCACCATTTGCTTAATTTCCTGAACTTCTTCCTTAACAAGGAGCAGTTCTTCCATAACCTAATAATATATATGAATGGATAAGTATTTAAATATCGTCAATGTCAATAATAAAGTAGAAATTAAATAATTATTACATAACCTACCCAAATGGGACGTTAGACAAAGTCCAAAAGACACAGGACAATGATGAAATTAATTGTACCTTATCAATGTTTGTTGTTGATGAAGAGGGTTGATATTCATTGTTCAAGATTATGAAATACTTGTTCACCAAACTCTTCAGGCTTTCCTCTCGTACAAGCCAAACTTGATCTATAAAACAACATCTCCTTCTCAATTTCAGTAGGAGCCAAAACCTGTTGAACCAAAAGCTGCAAGAAATTTCACATTTGAAAATTCATACAATGAAAACATTATTTATTAATGTTTATAAAATAAACATTATTTATTAATTTTTATAAAATAAACATTATTTATTAATGTTTATAAAATAAACATTATTAAGAATTTTAAATTAGTAACAAATGAATATCTTACATCATCATGACTAAAGTAAGTCCTCTTCAAGTATTTGAATCTCAACCACCGACTAGTCTTATTGTTTTTCTATTTCAAAATCATTGGCATCGAATCTGATACACGTTGACAAACTAAATCATCAACCAAAGTAGGTATGGCTTCGTAAGCCCATACATGTAATGCCAATGGAAAACCATACATGTTATACGATGTACATGCATAAGATTTCCTCGCGTTATTATCTTCTTCATTATCGTCCATATCCACATTATTTTCTTGTACCTATTCTTCAATTTCTTCTTGTTTTCTTTCCAATGTTTTAATGTTCTTTGTTACTCTATTCACCATACTGCTTTTCATCTTTCGTATGGTGAAATCATAAACAACCTTCCCCTATGGAAAGTTGTTAAATATATCTAGATATTCAGCAAAACACAAGTAATTAAAATTAATCTTATGTGATTTCTGCTCCCCCAATAAGATAACTTCTAATGTGACGACAAGTGACAAATGATGAGTGCTCGAAAAGCACTAATATTTCGTGATTAATTGTGCGTAATTGATTGATATATAGATTTATTATGATTATTATTTCGATTATTTTCATAAATCTATCCATTCGGAGTCACGGGTATATTTTAGTGCATTTCAGGTGTTTTTAGCGTCAAATGAGTCAAATGATGAAATCACGCAAAGACGGGACACCTACGGCGCTCGGATCACAAGTTACGGGCTAATCAAGACAAAATATGTAAGCCTTACATATAGTGCCATCACATATGTAAGGGGGGACGTGAAAAGAAGGAAAGCATTGCGCGCCGCGGCGAGAGAATTGCATGCCGCGGCGTGAGGCTCTCGGGTTTGATCCTGAAAACATAGAAGCATTGCGCGCCGCGGCGAGGGAATTGTATGCCGCGGCGAGGAGCTCTCGGATTTTTGCATATTTTTCAAATTTTGTGTTGCGCCGCGGCGGGGAAAATGCATGCCGCGGCGCGCCTATTCCTATTGCAATCAGGAATCCCTTACATCTATAAATACCCCCCTTAGACCCCCTTTACAAGAAGAACTCGAATTGATACACAACTCTTACACTTTACAATTTTGCAACCAAACAAGAGATTCAATCAACTTTGGGAGTTTTGCTACACAAAAACAAAGCAAGAGAAACCATTCTAAGGATCCAAAGAAGCCGTCGACAATCGAAGATAAAGCTTACGGAGAAGTACGTCAACCAATCCATAAGCGGTATTTAGATCTAGGTTTTCTTTGGTGTTGTAGAATTCTATTTTTCTTCTTCTTTTGTTGGAGTGTATGTTCATATTTTATTTGTCTATGAATATTAATATGAACATGTCTGGCTAGTTTTATTATGGATGTTTAGTTTGTGTTGCCATGTTTGCTAGAACTGTGTATGGTGTATTCTATTGATTTAATATAAACGAATTACTTTTTGATTAAGAGCATGTTTAGATATTTGATTATGAATAATCATGGGCCCATTTGATGTTCGTAGTTAGATTGAAAAATCTGAGAATTTAGTTATAGGAACGTCACCTTAACTTTATTCCGAAACACTTAATCGAAGCTTCAAGTTAGTGACTTAGTCATAGCATTAATTTGATTGGCATGTTTTCCTTGCGCATAATTTGATTACTATTTGATTTACCCCCGCCAAAGGCAATTAATTAGTTAATCAATAAAGAGACCTACCCCCGCCAAAAGGAGTCTCGTAATTAAAAGGAAAGCCGGTAGTTTAGTTTATATAGGACGTTCATGTTATCTCACCATACCTTTTCGATGCAAGCATGGTCAACCAAGCTAAACGTCCATACATTCTCCATTGATCTTCAAATATATCTGAATTGATTGCTTAATTGCGATATTGTTTTAGTTTAATTGCTCGTACTTTGTTCCCGTTACAAATCAAACACCTTTTTACAGTTTTACTAGCTTTAGGATTCTAGTTACTTAGAGTTTTAGTTTTACTAGAACTCTATTTAATTAGTCTTTTATTTTCATTAGAACTCTATTTAGATTAAAAAGTTAGTTATTTAAAACCACTGCAATTCCTTGAGAGACCGACCTTGGAAGTTGCTTATCACTTTACTACGAGTGATTCGTACACTTGCGAGTACACATTTTAACACATCAAGTTTTTGGCGCCGTTGCCGGGGAATTGACGTTTTAAATAATTTTCTTTTTAACTTTTTAGAGTTTCTGATTTATTTTTATTTATTTATTTATTTTATTTATTTATTTATTTTATTTATTTATTTTTATTCGAAAAATCCAAAAAAATCAAAAAAAATAAAAAAATCAAAAAATAGTGCTTAATTTCCAATTTCACTGCTACCTTGATCTTTGTTTGCTTTTTATTTGTGCATGCAGGGTAGGAGATCACTTAACAAGGAACTCTCTCTTTACATTGACAACATTCATAGAGTCAAACACCGATCAAAGAAACTGGACAATCAATTTCAAGAGGAAGAAGTCCAACAACAATTACAAGCAGCAATGGGTGAAAACGTAGCTAGGCAAATGATGAACAAAGAGTTTGCAAGACCGATCATTGGGACCGCCACATCATGCATTCAACTTACAGAGGCGGCTAGGAATTATGAATTGAAAAATATTCATTATTCCATGCTTCCCTCCTTTTACGGTATCCCTAATGAAGATCCTTTAAATTTTATGCGTGAACTATATGCTACTGTGCAAACTTTTCCATTGCAGGGACTTAGTGAAGATCAACTACGCATGAGGTGTTTTCCATACACTCTCAAGGATAGAGCTAAGTCTTGGCTAATGACGTTAGCACCCAGTTCTTTGGTCACATGGGACGATGTTTACAATAAATTCATGGGTAAGTTCTATTCCCATCAAAAGACATCTGATCTAAGAACAAAAATTGCTACTTTTTCGCAGATGGACGGAGAACCCTTCCACGAGGCTTGGGACAGATTCAAATTGCTGTTGATACAATGTCCACATCACCACTTCCCGTTGCAGTTACAGAATCAGTTTTTCTACGACGGATTGACGCTACAATGTCAATTCACAGTTGACAACGCTGCAGGAGGAGCTATGGGTGAGAAAACAGCAGATGAAACATACGAACTATTCGAGATGTTGGGAGCCAATTCCCAACAAAAGAGCGCTAGAGGAAGAAGAGCTGGAGTCCACGAGTTAAGCTCTAACAATGAAATGGCCATGCAACTTGCTGAATTGACGAAACAAGTGCAACTTCTCACAACCTCCAATATTAATCAAATGCCAAAACACGAGGTATGTGGAGTTTGTGGTTCATATGGACATGGTGCTAATGTTTGTTCTTTTGCAGGTGATCCTTACACAGGTACTACTGAAGAGGCGAATTTAATGCAGGGGTACCAACCTAGACCTAGGAACGACCCTTATTCAAATACCTACAACCCTGGATGGAGGAATCACCCTAATTTTGGATGGAAACAAAACAATAGCCAACCATTTGTCCAAGATCAAACACAAGGCCAAAACGTAAACCGACAATTTCCACCAAATAAACCAACCGTAGAGGAAACCCTAAACAATTTTATACAATCTTGTAGTGGTAGGATGGACTCTATGGAAGCATCAATCAAAAGAGTGGAAATGCAAGTGGGGCAGCTAGCAGAACAAATGTACAAACAAGAGACGGGAAAGCTGCCTAGTCAACCTGAACAAGCAAAGGCGATCACAGTTTTTCAAAATGATGAGGAGGTACTTAATAATTTACCTGATAATTTACCTGATAATTCTAATGTTTTGTTATCTAGTACAGGTAACTTTGAAGGTGAAGATTCAACTCTCAAAGGAGATGATGAGCTTAATACCATTCCAAATGAACTTCCCAAGAAAGAAACACCCAACATTTTTCGATTGCACAAGTCAATGGACCCATACCGACCACCAATACCACCAATAAACCAGTTTGAGGAGAAAAATCAGGATGAGCAATACTCTGACACTCTTGCTTTATTTTCTGGAATTAATTGTAATTTACCTCTTTTGGATATTATAAAGAACAGCTCAACTTATGATCCAAATTGCAGGAACTTTATCATCAAGAAGAATAGAAGCAAAGAGAATGAGATGTCAAAAATTGGTAGTCCAACAATCCAACCGCACTTACCTCTCAAAATGAAAGATCCAGGTAGTTTCCACATTAACATCACTATGGGAGATAAGAGGGTATTCGAGGCTATGTTAGACTTAGGAGCAGGTATAAACCTAATGCCATATTCAGTATACTTGCAACTAGGATTAGGAAAGCTTAAAGAAACAAGGATGACCCTTCAACTTGCAAACGGTTCTATTCAATACCCAAAAGGAATAGTGGAAAATTTGTTAGTACAGGTGGACAAGTTTATTGTACCAGTGGACTTTGTGGTGCTTGAGATGGACAGAAACTTTCTTCAGGACAAGGAACATACAATTATTCTTGGTAGACCTTTCATGGCCACAACCAAGACAACTATTGAGGTCCATAATAGGAAGTTAACAATGACGGTTTGTGGAGAGACTGTAAAATTTGGAACTTTTCAACCCTCTCCTATTTTTTCTAACATTGAATTGCAGGATAGCAAAAGTAACAGAATTGAGGTTCGAAACGTTGAATGGAGAGGGAAGGACAAGCAGATAAATTTAAGTCGGGATGATGCCTACAAAGAACGCATTAAGCATTCTAATTACAAAAACCCAACTTGGAGGACTAAAGCTCATTTCAAGAAAGATATGGGAGGAAATAAGCAGTACAATTACATATTTAACCCTCCTTGACACGAGATCAGTCACGTCTTGCTAAGACGTTAAACTAAGCCCTTAATAGGAGGCACCCATTCGGTATCGTATCTCTTTCGTTGTCTTTATTTCTTTTATTTCTTTTTCATTTATTTTCTTTTCTTTTCCTTTATTTTTATTTATTTATTTTTTATTTTATTTATTTTGGATTGTTTAACTTTGTTTGATGTTTTTGTGTCTTCAATTGCCTTAGTTATAATTAAAAATTGGGTTTGAATGTGAATTGTGTGCATACACTTTGAGGTTCAATATATGTTCATACATTCTTCATGAGAGAAGCGAGGAACAATGAACCGGAGCATAGCGAGTAACGACACAATTTCATACGAAAGGGGGGTAACTTCTCACACTTTTTCTTAATTTCTTTTGTTCTTCTTTTTCACATTGAGGACAATGCAGAAAATAGGTTGGGGGTGGGAAGAATATTCCATGAGCATGATATATGACCAATTTTAAATTTTTAACTTTGTCACTTGAATTGTTTTTAGTTAGTGTCGTGTCTACTTGATTCAATCCGAAAATCTATGATATTAACATGATTGTAATGACGATGACATATGAGAGATGTTAGATTTTTACCTAAGCAACGAAGCACATAAATGTTGGATTCATCTAATTTGAGAATTTTGTGGTACTTGTGGTAGTTTGCATGGTTAGTATAACTATTCTGATTTGTGGAATGTATGCATGTTCATGATATGTTTTAAGTCTCAACAATCTCTAGAACTCATTTGAAAACACGTTGAAGCGAAATAATAGAAACAAATGCCACTTAGAAAGTGATTTAGGCCATTTTTGGACCGTTTGAACCTTTCATGCCTCCCCGCAATATTTTATCAATAGCACACCCTTGAACTCAACATTGACATACATTGTACTACCCTTAGTGATAAGAGTACTCGATGTAATATTTGATTTTCATGAGCAATTATGTTATATTTGTCTTGCTTCATCAAAAAAAAAAATGATGATGATTGAAATAACGAGCAAGAATAAAGAAGAAAATCAAGCAAAAGATCCAAAGGACATTTGAAGTTAAGGGAGGATGAAAAGAACACTTGGTGGAAGAAGTTGAAAATATGCTTGTGAAATAAAAAGTACTCTTATCATATGAAAACATCATTTTTGTACTTTCATGATCACACACCTAGCCACAACTTTACAAGCTTAATGAAGTCCTATTGATTCTAGGTAGTTTAGTTTCTATATTAGTGGAGATGAGTTTGAAAAATGAGCATATGGAGTCTGTAAGTGCAAAAATTCACATTCATATTTTACTTGCACATTTATGAGATATTGAAATTTAATCTATGAATATCATGCATGACACGGTCAGATAGTGTAACTAACGGGTTTGTGGTTTGATTGGTTGTTCAAAATTCGATTACCATGATGAGTTTGATGTTTGGACTGTTTTTGAGCTTAGGTGATGTTTAACTATTTCATGTGCCATTCGTTGTTAACAATTTTTGAGACGTATGCATGGATTGATTCAAGTATTGTTAGAGTCTTTATTAGTTTCGAGTCTTTATTTGTATCAGTTACGATGTTTGTGGGTATCATCACTGGAAACCCTCACGAGACTATAACTCGTCCACTAGGGCCACCTAGGGGTTTAAAGGCTTGTTGCATACGCTAAATGCAACCGTGACAATCTACGGAAGTGATTTAGGTTAGGTTAGTTTATTTTCTTTGTTTTTATTTTAGTTTTTAGATCGCTTCACTTGCTAGAGACTAGCAAGAAGCTGGTTGGGGGTTGTGATGAGTGCTCGAAAAGCACTAATATTTCGTGATTAATTGTGCGTAATTGATTGATATATAGATTTATTATGATTATTATTTCGATTATTTTCATAAATCTATCCATTCGGAGTCACGGGTATATTTTAGTGCATTTCAGGTGTTTTTAGCGTCAAATGAGTCAAATGATGAAATCACGCAAAGACGGGACACCTACGGCGCTCGGATCACAAGTTACGGGCTAATCAAGACAAAATATGTAAGCCTTACATATAGTGCCATCACATATGTAAGGGGGGACGTGAAAAGAAGGAAAGCATTGCGCGCCGCGGCGAGAGAATTGCATGCCGCGGCGTGAGGCTCTCGGGTTTGATCCTGAAAATATAGAAGCATTGCGCGCCGCGGCGAGGGAATTGTATGCCGCGGCGAGGAGCTCTCGGGTTTTTGCATATTTTCCAAATTTTGTGTTGCGCCGCGGCGGGGAAAATGCATGCCGCGGCGCGCCTATTCCTATTGCAATCAGGAATCCCTTACATCTATAAATACCCCCCTTAGACCCCCTTTACAAGAAGAACTCGAATTGATACACAACTCTTACACTTTACAATTTTGCAACCAAACAAGAGATTCAATCAACTTTGGGAGTTTTGCTACACAAAAACAAAGCAAGAGAAACCATTCTAAGGATCCAAAGAAGCCGTCGACAATCGAAGATAAAGCTTACGGAGAAGTACGTCAACCAATCCATAAGCGGTATTTAGATCTAGGTTTTCTTTGGTGTTGTAGAATTCTATTTTTCTTCTTCTTTTGTTGGAGTGTATGTTCATATTTTATTTGTCTATGAATATTAATATGAACATGTCTGGCTAGTTTTATTATGGATGTTTAGTTTGTGTTGCCATGTTTGCTAGAACTGTGTATGGTGTATTCTATTGATTTAATATAAACGAATTACTTTTTGATTAAGAGCATGTTTAGATATTTGATTATGAATAATCATGGGCCCATTTGATGTTCGTAGTTAGATTGAAAAATCTGAGAATTTAGTTATAGGAACGTCACCTTAACTTTATTCCGAAACACTTAATCGAAGCTTCAAGTTAGTGACTTAGTCATAGCATTAATTTGATTGGCATGTTTTCCTTGCGCATAATTTGATTACTATTTGATTTACCCCCGCCAAAGGCAATTAATTAGTTAATCAATAAAGAGACCTACCCCCGCCAAAAGGAGTCTCGTAATTAAAAGGAAAGCCGGTAGTTTAGTTTATATAGGACGTTCATGTTATCTCACCATACCTTTTCGATGCAAGCATGGTCAACCAAGCTAAACGTCCATACATTCTCCATTGATCTTCAAATATATCTGAATTGATTGCTTAATTGCGATATTGTTTTAGTTTAATTGCTCGTACTTTGTTCCCGTTACAAATCAAACACCTTTTTACAGTTTTACTAGCTTTAGGATTCTAGTTACTTAGAGTTTTAGTTTTACTAGAACTCTATTTAATTAGTCTTTTATTTTCATTAGAACTCTATTTAGATTAAAAAGTTAGTTATTTAAAACCACTGCAATTCCTTGAGAGACCGACCTTGGAAGTTGCTTATCACTTTACTACGAGTGATTCGTACACTTGCGAGTACACATTTTAACACATCAACAAACGAAGAACATCTTTTTTATCTGTGTTCTTTGGTACCCTTTTGTATACTTCACATAACCTTGACTTGATAATGATATTCTCCCTTTTGAAATTTTGTTCTTTCAAACGACTTTGGAAGGATGGAATGTTCTCATCACCGGTAAACATCAAACCCGTTATGAGGGAAAATTTCTCATAACCAAATCGATGTGCACGTCCATTATAAACAATTCTAAATTCCTTCCCACTTTGTTTGCTATCTTGCATCATTAGAAGATGGTGCACCAAAGGTCCTGTGAACTCAATTTGGTGCATTCTCAATAGAAATCCAAAGCATGCTTCTTCAAATTGTCTCTTCAAACCAAACATGTCTAATTTTGACTTGATTGTTTCAATTTCTTCCATTCTAGATATGTTAGAAATCTTCCCAATAAAGTAGTGTCTGCATCTAAAACATGAAAGTCGTTCAATATTTTCAAATGCCATTGTCTGTTACAAGAAAAAATAATATTACATATTCATTAAAAAATAGAAATTTAAAAAACAAACATAAAAACACACCACATTATAACCAGTAATATAACATGTTTAATACAATAACTTGTAACCTTGGTGTTCAATTTGTCACCCATAAACAACAGTTGTATATTAACATATAAATAGCTTATAATTTTTATGAAATCACGAAGTAGTTCAGTACTCAAGGAAAAACTCGACTACTGTTGGCAAAAAATAAAACTTTAATTTCCTGGGAAGTAGGAATACTATAAAGATCATTACTTTATTTTGAGGAAATACACTGAGAAAACAACTTTGACAATACATCCAAAGTTAGTGAAAACTAAAATCATGAACTCTATTCAAAAACCATCTCACATTAGTATCCTTTCCTTAACATGATGAATGGTATTTCTTCTTCTCTTTATCATGACTAAAGTATGAAAGTAGTTCAGTCATGCGGACACCTTCTAAGAATCAAGTATGCCCCACAGCCGAACCTTACCGAAGATCAGCTTATAGCTATGATATCTGAAATCAACTTTGTTGGTGGATCTGAGGGGTGGTGAGTGGACATTGGTGCTTCTCGCCATGTCTACTATGATCGTGAGATGTTCAACTCCTATTCTGTGTCTAAGGATAAGAAAGTGCTGCTGGGCGACTCCCACTCCACTAAAGTTGCTAGTACTGGTGAGGTGGAATTGAAGTTTACCTCTAGAAAGACTGTCATCTTGAAGAATGTCTTGCATACTCTAGAGATGAGAAAGAACTTAGTTTCAGGCTACCTTCTCAACAAGGCTGGGTTTACTCAAACTATAGGGACTGATTTGTATACAATTACTAAAAATAATGCATTTATTGGGAAAGGGTACGCCACTGATGGCATGTTTAAATTGAATGTTGAAATTAATAAAGCATCTTCATCTGCTTATATGTTGTGTTCTTTTAATGTTTGTCATGTTAATAAACTCATGATAAAGAACATGAGTAACTTAGAACTAATTCCTAAATTATCAATGAATGATTTTGAAAAATGTGACTTTTGCAGTCAAGCTAAAATAACCAAAACTTCGCATAAATCAGTAATTAGAGAATCTGAACCATTAGATTTAATACACTCTGATATATGTGAACTTGATGGTACTTTAACAAGAAATAAAAAATGCTATTTTATAACTTTTATAGATGACTGTTCAAATTATACTTATGTATATCTAATGAAAAATAAAATTGAAGCGTTTGACATGTTTAAAACATTTATGACTGAAATTCAAAATCAACTTAACAGAAAAATAAAAAAATTTCAAAGTGATAGAGGCACTGAATATGATTCCAATATTTTTAATGACTTTTATAAAACTTATGGAATCATTCATGAAAAAACTGCACCTTATTCTCCTGAAATGAATACAAAGCTTAAAGAAAAAATAGAACTTTTATCGAATCAGTTGTTGCAATTTTATTAAACTTTGGTGCTGCTTCCCATTAGTGGGGAGAAATTTTATTAACTGTTTGCTATGTGCTAAACAAAGTGCCTAAATCTACTAGTCAAATTTCACCATATGAAATTTTGAAAAATAAGAAACCTAATTTAACTTATTTTAAAACTTGGGGCTGTTTAGCCTATGTTAAGATCCCTGATCCAAAAAGAAATAAACTTGCTAGTAGAGCATATGAATGTGTATTCATAGGATATACAGTGAATAGTAAAGCTTATAAATTCTATGAATTAAATGATTATGTAGTTATAGAATCAAATGATGCAGACTTCTATGAACATAGGTTTCCCTTTAAACTAAAGAATAGTAGGGGCTCGTCTTCTAGTAGTTTACCCATAACTAGAACTAGTGAACAAAATGAGGAATTAGATACTGAACTTGGGAGAAGTAAACGAGCTCGAACCTTTAAGGATTATGGGTCTGATTTTTATGCTTATACCTTAAAGAAAGATCCCCAAACCATTCAAGAAGCCTTATCTTCTTTAGATGTCAGCTTATGGGAAGAAGCCATAAATGATGAAATGGACTCTCTTGAGTCTAATAGAACTTGGCATTTAGTTGACTTAGCTTCTGGTTGCAAGACCATAGGATGTAAATGGATACTGTTGCACAAAAACTTGATAACCAAATTTTGTATTTGTAAAAGCTCGTAAGTGCACGAGTTACTTGTAGTAAGCGACAAGTATACTCCCAAGATCATGTCTCAAAGAAATTACGATTGTTTTTAAAATTATTAAATGTGATGTAAAAATTAACTACGGAAATAAATTCTAAACACTAACAAAGATTGGTTTTGAAAATGGTTGTTAAAATTGTAGTTACTTAAAACAAGAGAAAATAAACAAGTGAAAACGTAGTTGAAACGATGTGATGAAAGAGTGTGAAAAATTAGTTAGTGAACCAAAGACGGATAGATTAATTTATGTGATTTTCACAATTAAGCATATAAAGTGGAATTTATTGATCTTTTTCACTAAACCTAAAAAATCTCAAGTCAATGGTAATTTTTCCTTAATTACATAATTAATTTCTTTAATCTGGATAGTTAATTAACTAATTAGCATTAATCATAGGAAAAGATTTAATCACCTAATTTAAGACAAGTCAATGCAATTAAATTATGCTCATGATCATAAATGCCCAATTGAACTTAGATAGCGTTTCTAAAGCTCAACCCTAAAATATTCTCATACATTCATAAATTAAATTGGCCAAAAGGAATTGATAAACATAGATATTAAGAACAATGAATCATGAAATAAATCACTCAAGTATAAATTAAACCACTTAAATAATTATTCATTCATAGCCACATCCCTAAAATCCCACACAAAAGGGGTTTAGCTACTCACAATCAAATTTCAATCAAGGTTTTCCATTACAAATAACATTCAAAGAGTTCTAAAGAGAAAAGAGTTTACAAACAATAAAATATCCCACTTCCACTCTTAAAACAAGCTTCTTGATGTTGGATGATCACCTTCTTCAAGTTTTCTAATGAAGCTTCAATGGAGTAGCCTTAATGAAGTAATTTCTCTCTAACAAATGTATGAAAAATCTGGATTCGGCACTGTTCATGTTACTGTTCACGAGTTGGGGAAGAAAAGGGTTTGTGTGTGTGTGTGTGTGGGGTGGAAGGAGAAAAACTGGAATACGCGGCAGGCCATGACACGCATTTTTCTATGCCCTGGCGCGCTATGCCATTTTGAACTTCGAACCAAAACAGGAAGTGTCTCACTGTGGCGCACAATATTAATGCCGCAACGCACAATGTTTTCATGATTTTTCAGGCTGCACCCGAGAGCCCCTCGTTGCGGCATGCATTTTCCTCGCCGAGGCGCGCTATGTTGGAATGCTTTGTAAGGTCCTTACATTTTTTTTGATTCTTGCGTAAGCCTTACGTTCCTTGATATGCAAATTATAGTACTTGCAAGTGTACAAATCACTCATAGTAAGTGATAAGCAAACCTCTAAGGTTGGTCTCTCAAGGAATTGCAATGATTTTAAACAATCTTTTTCTTAAACTAATTAGAGTCCTAACTTAACTAAAAGTACGAATTAAATAGAGTTCTAGTGAAACTAAAACTTTAAGTAACTAGAGTCTTAAACCTAGTAAAACTGTAAAAAGAGTTCGCTTTGTAGCAAGATCAATGGTACGAACAATTAAACGAAAACAATATCGCAAATTCACAATCAATTCAACTAGATTTGAAAATCAATGGAGGATGTATGGACGTTTAGTTTGGTTGGCCATGCTTGCATCGTAAAGTAATGGTGAAATAACATGAACGTTCTATTAAACAATTTTACCGGCTTTTCTTTTTATTACGAGAATGCCTACTGTCGGGTAAATTCTCTTTGTTGATTAACTAATTAACATCCTACGATCGGGTATATCAAATAGCAATCAAATTATGTGCAAGGAAATTTATGCCAATCAAACTAATGTTATGACTAAGTCACTAATTTGAAGCTTTGATTAAGTGTTTCGGAATAAAGTTAACGTGATGTTGCTAAAACTATATTCTCAGATTTTTCAACCTAACTATGAATCTCAAATTGGCCCATGAAAACTCATAATTAAATATCCAAACATGCTCTTAATCAAAAGGTAATTTATTTATATTAAATCAATAAAACATTCACCAAAAATAATTCTAGCATATATGGCAACACAAACTAAACATCCATAATGAAATTAGCCGCTCATATTCATATTAAAATTCATAAACAAATATAATATGATCATACACTCAAAGAAGGAAGAAGAAAGATAGAATTCTATAACAGCAAGAAAATCCTAGATCTAAATACCGCTAATGGATGGGATGGTGTTCCTCTCCAAAAGCTTGATCTTCGATCGTCAACGGCTTCCTTGGATTCTTAGAATGGATTCTCTCGCTTCGTTGAGTGTGGCAACGCTCCTAAAAATTGATTGAATACCTTGCTTGTTTGCAAAATTATAGTATGTAAAAGTTGTATGTAAGTTGGATTCTAGATGGGGTATTTATAGATGTAAGGGTTTACACAAATCCTAATTGCAATAGGAATAGGTGCTTTGCGGCATACATTTTTTCCGCCGCGGCGCAATGATGAGTGCTCGAAAAGCACTAATATTTCGTGATTAATTGTGTTTAATTGTTTAAAATATAGTCCGCAACTCAACCCAAGCAGTGTAATTTCAATATTTTGCTAACCTCATTCCTATCTATTTTTTACACTTTGCTTCAACAGGCCAATCCAAGGATGTTCTTGGAAATAGACTGGTGAGGTTATCTTCTACCAAAATTATAAATTCCACATAGTAAGATTGCACATGATAATGTTGGAATTATTTTACCTGGATTAACATAATCACTAACAACTCTATATTAATTATGTCAAATAATTTATAAAAATATGTTAAGACAATATTGTATTAATGAGACAATTATTAATTAATGATGTATTATACTTATGTCCATAATATAATGGACTAAATATATTTATAATGTGTTATAGACCCATGGACTTGCCGGACTTATAAGCCTAAACTAGCCCAATTTAGGATTTTTATTGTAGATATAGAACAATTAAGGACTAGAATCAATAAGCCGCTCAAGTGCAGGTATACTATATACTAAATTTGTTGTCAATGTAGATTAATGGCTCTTATAATAATCTCATACACAAATATATATTTATATTTAATCATATGTTATATTATTAAAACATAAATATTATTTTGCTGATTAATAATATTTAACTATTAGTATCATAGCTACTTGCTTTGCAATAACTGTGATATTCAAATCTTTTAATGGTGTGCACATATTGTTTCACCCGATAGATATTTGCTTGTTTTTGGACATTAATATACGACTGTACCGATTTAGTTGTGAAATTACGATATGTTATATGCATATTCCGAAACTATATTTACACAACTTGATTAATACCTTCTTTTTTTTTTGGGCCAAGATTATTGCCATGAATAATTATTTGTGCTTGTAGAATTCTTGTAATATATTTGTAGGCATTTTGGTTGCAAGTTTTGGGGTTATTTGTATAGAAACCCAAAAATCATTAAATTTCGGGTGTTCTTAAAATCTTTTTCAGCCAAAACAAATATCATAAATCTTCTATTCGTATTTTTTCAATCATTTTAAGATTATTATATGTCAATGATTGGTGGCTGGATGTGTAAAATTCGATCGGGTTGGATTTGGATCCATTGAAGAAAAAGCTGCTACACGGTTACTGTTCATTAAACAGTGTTTTGTCCTTTTCTCCATTTTGTCTTTTGTCCATTAAACAAAAAAAATACATAAAATAAAAACAGTAATTCCCTATTTCACTTTTGTTTCTTCAATTTTTTTTAAATGGCTAAATGAAATTTTACGATATATATAAATTATAAAATATATTATGTGTGTATGAAATATAATAATATGCATTAATTTTTAAATTTATTTTATATTTGGATATTATTTTTGAGCAAAATGTGAAATTTAAACAACAACCTAATACTTAGTGCTTGTCTTTTATAAGTCTAAGTATGTCAACTTGAGTAATGTATTTTGTGATTTTGAGAATACATAATGTAATGTACATGATTATAATAAAGTGTACAAATAAATAATTTAATAAAATCTCAATTGCACAATTTGATCCAAAAATTTAAGAAATAACTTGTTAACCAAAAAAAAAATTTTGAAGTTTTGTGATAGAACTTAATTGTAAAGTGCATCATGTGTGTTAAGTTATTAAGAAATTAGAAATTAAATGCACATAAAATTTTGGGTTGGTTATTTTGGATCTATAAATAAAGTGAAGTTAGATTGCATATAAATACTTACGTACTTGCCTCTCGTAAGTCTATGCACATTGGATTGCGAACTCTATTTTGTAATTTTAGAAAAGTATTGTTGTATGCAATATGGTTGTAAAATTTAATTATTTTGCTTTATAGTGTACAAGAGTTTACTTATAAATGAGACTCTAAGCATGATTTTGAAGAAATAAGTAAAAATATGATCTTGATTTTACAGGCATCTGATTGTTATTATTTCTTCATTTTTGTATGAATGACTCTAGCATAAAAAAAAAAAAAGAATTTATGATAAGCACAATCCTTGTTAACTACGTGCATGTAAGTTGAAAGTAAATTCTTCAATTATAATGGTTATGAGATGTCTCTGATATGTTATGCCATCAATGTTATGAACGAATGTGATAAACTTTATAAACGGTGTAATATGACAACATGAAAAGTAAAGTAATTAATATTCTATTCAAGGACAATTGCTAGACTATGGCGCATTGGTTGGTCTAAAAGTAATTTTTTGTACTTTTTTGAATATACTCTACGAGTGTGTCATATGATTATTATACACATGATAACGTGTGAAATAGAGTGAATGATTTAGGGTTCCCTTAAATACTGTGCTTTGTTGGCCCATTAATAACATTTACAAATTATGTGGACTTATTGTGTAAAAGTCATAGAATTTGTTTTCTTTTTTTCAAAATTTATGTTTATAAAAGTCTATAAAACTGAAATACAATGATATTTTCAAGTGAATTTTCTAAAGGACTTTTCCTTTTTTGGAATATCATTTTGAAAATTAATTTTTTGTCATTGAAATATTGTGGGAATGTTTGAACACTATATTTGATTCAAATATTATGAAAATAAATTACGGTCTAACAAACATGAAGCGTTATTATAGCTAGAGCATTAGTATTCCTCTTCCATAAAATATGTCAAATCAAATGGAAATATTTTGATATTGTTAATTAATTGTATGATTTTTCATTTTTTGTCGATAAATTTTGGCTCATTAATTTTTTTTTTCTAGCCAAAGAATAAATTTTTTTTAAAGGTGAATAATATATATATATATATTGCTAAACATGTACACATTATTTAAAATATCTTTTTTGTATACTATACCTTCTTAGTGGTGTTTGGTGAGTTGATAAAGTCAAATTTTAAAGACTCTTTTTTTAAGTATTGAGTCAAGCTTAGTTGGGCAACACTTATATATCGTAATAATATTTATAAAAAAATGTCTGAAAGTTATGTTGTTGAAGTTTTAAATTAAAATCAAACATTTATTGTGATTGTCCATATTTTCCACTCAAATTTACAAACACCAATTACACATTTTATGGCAACCACAATTTAGCTATATTAATAGTCAAATTTGAGTTATTTATAAATAAAAGTATAGATGATATTTTTTTTTAAAAAAAAGGGAACATATACATGAAAAATATTTTTGATAGCATATAGTCTCATTTTTTGTTTAAGAGACATATTTGGATTGCTAGTTAATATATTTTGTTGGTTGCATATATTTTCTATTATGTAAACGTTCTTTTAATAAAGAGATAGAAATCTATGAATGAAGATAATATATTTTGTGTTTGATCTTCATTACTTTTTTATTAATGATATTTACTTGTGATCACTATTTGATAACAATAACAATTTAAAGTGTGTGATCACCGCAATCAACTAATGTATATATTTACGTATTTTGAAAGTGTTCAATATTTGATTTTAAAAACATCCATACAGTAACAAATATTTGTTATTTGGCTGGTCTTAAAAAATTATATATATATGTTTTCATTGATCATTAAATGTGAATGCAAATGTGTATATAAAAATTAGTAAAATTGAACAATTTTCATTGAATAATGGTATTTTATGTGTAATTATTTTGTGTGCAAGCTTTAATTAAAGACAAGATAATTTAGTTATTTAGTAATTTTTTGAGATCTTGATCAACACATAAAAGATTTAAGAACTAAAGATATCAAGATGTTTATGCCTATTCTGTGTCTCTTATCTGAATGAAACTTGCTTGCAACATTATTACATAATGAGACCAATGAATATGGAAAATTTGTTCAAAAAATTGTCATGAAAACATAAATATTAACTCAAGTATGATGTACACATTTAAAAATTACCAGCAAGTGTTATAATGGTTACGAATATTTTGAGGTATTATGTATTGTGACCTCATGTCAATATTAAGTAATTGAGACTATTTGATGTGACCTTGTGCCAATTTTGGTTAATCTATAGTTTTTTTTGAATAATTCTATATTTTATTAACTGATTATTGTGGTGCCAAATATATTGAGCAATCCAAAATTGTCTGATATTAAAAGGAAATTTTTGTTGCAAAGTGTTATTATACACTTTAAATTCCTTTGAATAAAAAAGAAGACAGATACATATAATGTTGTGAGGCTATAATTGCTGAATAGATGTAGAATCAAATTTTCTAGTACAAAGAATTTTATCTCTATAATACGAGATTGTTGGAAAATTTATTTGTGGTTATTCTACAATAAATGCTTCTACCATGATATGAAGAGTTATTTATACTCATGGTTATATGTCATGTTTTGTTTATGAAAAGCACGTTACGAGCTCATTTATATATATATATATATATATATGAATATACTTATTATAGGTTGGCTCATATGTGAATATAGAGTGCACATTTCAAGTGAATGTGATACCTATTGATGTATTAAGTGAGTGGGAACTCAATGATTTGCCATTTGACCATGTTATTGTGCACATGTTGGTCATTTGTGTTGTCATGTTCAGTGCTGTGCGCACATAATTGTTTATAACGTTACATTATACTCTAAGACGTTTATGACCCAGTTTCAGAGGGCTTGAGAATAGAGCAAAAAGCTTTCTGGATGGACGCACGGGCTTTGATGACTTAGGTATGTTTGATTTATTTACATGTAATTTATTATGTCATATTCAACTATTTTTTATGTCATGTGGTAGAGAGTTCTTATTTGCATAATAACATCATTTCAATGTTTTATGTGGTTGGATATTTTCATGCCTATATTGTTGAACAAGGTTATAGTTATGTTTGCTCACATTTGACATTTCATATTTCTTCTTACTTGTATGGTCTAGTTTTGTCTATGATGCTGTCCAGGTGGGATAAAAATTTACATCAATTTCTAATTTTACTTATGGATTGGCATAACTGTACTATGACGAACTAGATTAATAGAGAAATGTCAAAATATTTATTGAGCATGTTACAAGTGTATCGGTAGTTGGATATAATGACACCGATAATAGAAGCATAATTTTAGCATGTTATGAGGAAATTTGTGAAATATAATATGATTGTAGAATTATTCGAAGGTTATATTGAGTTGTTAGCACTGTTTTAAAAAATTCTGATAATGTATTATGACCACTTTACAATCACTTTCCCTCAATGGTATTGATTCTATGCCTATATGTGTGAAACATATTAAATTCACTCACTACAGTTTAGATCAATTTTGTTTTAAGAGCATGTTTTTCACTTGAAATTTGTTTGTAAAATACATTTATCAGTTGAGTGGAGCCTTATATACATGTGTAGTGTGTGATCTAGTATTGTGAGTCATCATCACATGCTTTACAGTCACTGCATGTTTTTTGGTTAAGGGGTGACAAAATTGAGAAACATTATATTTCAATCTCAAATATGCATATTGTTAATGCACAGGTACCTGTCGTATCCATGCATAAGTGAATTATTATAGCTGATGAACACATTTTTGACCTATATTTTGTTATGTTTTTAAGCATTCATTTTATCTTTTATTTTATTATTTTCGTGTTTTGGAAGGTATTTTTGTGTTTTGTAGGTTAAAGTAGGTTTGGGAAGAAATGTGGAAAAAGAGAGCAAAAGTGTTTAAAAATGTAAGCCTTACATTGGATGTCAAAAACTATGTAAGGGTTACATACAAGACAAAAGGAACGCGCGCCTAGGCATGAAAAACCTGCGCCTAGGCGGGGAGGTTTCTGTTTTCAATAGCCAGAAAATGTAAGGCTTACATAAGGAGTCAAAAACTATGTAAGGGTTACATACAAGACAAAGGAAACGCGCGCCGAGGCGGGCAAAACCTGCGCCGCGGCGGGGAGGGTTCTGTTTTCAATTCTGGAGCCAAAATAGAACGCGTTCCGAGGCATGAAAAACCTGCGCCGCGGCGAGCGTGCCAAAACTGCCCAGAAACCCTAAAACGCGTATTCCACTTCCTTCCTCCTATAAATACCACATTATACCTCTCCCAAACACAAGTTTTCACACCCATTTTCTTCCTCCCCTTAGCTGCTACTGCAGCAAGGGTTTTTCACCCAAAATCAACCCAAAATCAAGAGGAGACCCTCCATTGTTGAAGCTACTCCAAGGATTTGAGAAAGAGGATCAATCAAGTTCAAGGATTTGGAGCTAGAAGATTCATTGGGGTAATTTTTATTGTAATATGTTTTTCTTCTCTGATTTTGTGGTTTGCCTCCATGACTAAATTGATTGACACCAATTTAGTTATGGTTGGCTAATTTATGTATTTGGGATGTTAGTATTGCTTCCAATGATTGGAAGAACAATTTTGTAATTTAATTATATAAGATTTGGATTTAATTCTTGTTCATGTTCTTATTAATTTCTGATTGTGAATTAATGGTGGACCAAACCTTAGTTTGTGATTAGAAAGAATATTTAAGAATTAGGCATTAGAAACACCATCTTTGCTTAATTGTGCATTATGAACAAGAGCCTAAATTGATTGCATTGATTTGGGTTAGTTTAGGTGGTTAGAATTATTTCCTTGAGCTAATTCCGATTGATTAGTTAATGATCCGGACCAAAGACGTTAATTAGTTGATCGTAGTGAAAATCGCCATTGATTTGGGATTTTCTAGGTTTAGCGGAAAAATCATTAAATCCAACTTTTAATTGAATGCTTAATTTGTTTTTACCATGAATGGATAGCAAACTAATAATCCCATTTACATCCATCATCCCCACTTTGGTTGTGATTACTTTTATTTCCATTTTATTTTAGTTACATAATTAATTTCCGAATTTACAATCTTTTCTGCAAAGTGACAATTGTTAGAATGTTTAGGATTGTTTGTTCTACTAAATAAGAAAATAAATAACATTTTAGAACCACCGCAATTCCTTTGAGAGACGATCTTGGGAGTATACTTGTCGCTTACTATAAGTGACTCGTGCACTTGCGAGCTTTTACAAATATACAAAATTTGGTTAACAAGTATTTGTGCATCAAGTTTTTGGCGCCGTTGCCGGGGAATTGGCGTTTTAAAGTGTTTATTTATTTTCTGTTTAGTTTGTTTTTCGTATTTCTTTATTTTTGTGATTTCTTTTTAGTTTTGTGATTTTTGTTAATATTTGTGTTTTGCTTTGTTATTTTTAGTTTCTTAAATTTTTTTATTTGTTTGAGTCATTTATTTTAGTTGTTTGTTTTATTTTATTTCTTTTGTTATTTATTTTCTTTTTTCTGGATATATATTGTGGTGCTTTGATTTCTTTGTTGTTTTTGTTAGTATATGAAAGGTACTGTTCATAGACTACATCAACATATTCAAAAGAGCACTTAATCAGGCTGGATACTAATATCCAAGAGCTAGCAATTATGGAGGTATGTGGTATTTGCGGTTTACATGGACATGATGCTAATGTTTGCACTTTTGCAGGTGATTACTATACCTCTACCAACCGGGATATCGATCTTAATGAAGGATGTCATCCACCTTGGAATGATCACCCACCTTGGAATGATTCCTACACTTATATTCCCGAGTTGGAAAATCACCAAAATTTTTATTGGGAAGCAAACACTAACCCACCCTATGCCTCATACCCATATTTCAATCCTTATGACCTACCCATTCACCCTAAGAGACCAACCTTGGAGGATACCTTGAATACTTTTATTCAAGTTAGTTTAGAAAACCAAGAGAAACGTAATCAAAGGATGGATTTCTTAGAGGATTCTATGATAAGGATTGCAATGCAAATTGGACAACTAGCGGAACAACTTCTACTACAAGAAGAGTTGCCCAATCAAGATCATCAAGTTTTTAATCCTTATGACCAACCCATTCACCCTAAGAAACCAACCTTGGAGGATACCTTGAATACTTTTATTCAAGTTAGTGTAGAAAACCAAGAGAAACGTAATCAAAGGTTGGATTACTTAGAAGACTCTATGATAAGGATTGAAATGCAAATTGGGCAACTAGCGGAACAACTTCTAGCACAAGAAGAGTTGCCCAATCAAGATGAGCAAGTAAAGGATGACATCATCCTTCAAAGTGGTAAAAATTTTGAAAATATTTATTTGCCTGAAATTTCTAATGATTTACCACTTTGTGTAGAAAATTCAGATGGGGAGCAAGCAATTCTCAAAGAAGGTCAAGTTGAGGAAAATCAAATTCTACAACCTTCTAAGGAGAACAAGGAGGAATTCTCTGTACCTCCTTTACCACTCAAAGAACCTAAGACTTGTACGTCCCCAAATCCTTCTCCTTACTACTTCCACCAGAAAGTGTGTGCTGTGCTTCATGGGAAACAACTACCGAGATGGAAGGATAGGCTAAATGACATACTAGCTCGAAAAATCAATATCACACACTTCAAGATTTTTGATGATGGTGGATAGGAGTGGATTATCAACGTCTTGCTAAGACGTTAAAGAAAGCGCTTGGTGGGAGGCAACCCACTATTTTAGGTAATATTTTTCTTTTTCTTATAGTTTAGTTAATTTTCTATTTGTTCCTTTTAAATGCTTTTCTGAACATGTGCGTAGTTGAAAACATTGAGGACAATGTTTAGTTTAGGTTTGGGGGTACAAATAGGTCCAATAAAAACTTTTTGATATAAAACTATCATGTTTTCTTGTTAATTTAAAGTGAATAATTGAATCTTTATACATGTTTTGTTTGATTTCTTGTACATATTCAAGGTTAGTTGTAAAAGTTGGTTTTTGTTCCTAGTTCATACTTCATGCTTTTTAATATTGAAATTGAAATGAACCCAAATTTTGTGTTTAAGAATCAAATAGTGGAGACTACCTTGTGAGATGATTGTTGAGCCATTAACGTTTCATTCTGAGAGTTAATCATTATTCTACTCTTTTAAACACTTTTCTTATTATTTCAAATTGTTAGAAGATCTCTATAGGTTTTTGCATTGAATGTTAGGATTTTCAACATCTAATGAAGAATCATAGGTTTAATTGTATGCTTAGATTAAATGATTTGAGTAAAATTTTAAGTGTTTGCCTATCTCATCCATGTTTGACTTTAAAAGATATGAGGGAATTCCTATATCCATTCACAAAATACATATGTATTTGGGTCTTTGTATAAAAAAAAGAAAAAAAAAAGAAAAAGATAATAAGTTTCCTATGACCCTAAGTTCTTCAAGTATGAATGGTTAATACATAAAAAAAATAAGTTCCCTTAAAGTCAAAGCATTTTCATTCTAGGGCACACTTGAAATTTTTGCTTGAGGATTTTAATTGATGCATGATAATAGTAATGTGATTTCTTCATAAATCCTATCATTTGATTCCTTTCATGAGATCAATGTTATACACCTTTTGAGCCTTTCTTGTTTAATCATATGCGAATCTATTAGCTCATTTCTTTACATAACTTCTATTCGCATATACTTTGTTGAGTGTTTGAACCCATAGGATCAGTGTGATATGAAGAGTGAATTTTTTATCTTGTGAGGAGTAGAGTTGAAACGAATTTAGATTCTTAACACTAGGTTTGGGGGAATTAATATTGATATATATATTTTTTTAGTATCGGAGTATGCACTTGTGATACAAAATTGATTTGCATGATGAATCCTTAATGTGTTAAGATAATTGGATGAATTTATGTAGGAGTTTCGATTATAAACTAAGAATAAACTGAAGCATGAGAAATTTTGTTGAAATAAGTTTGTAGTTTTTATTTGTAGTATTGTTATTTGTCATTTTAGTTTTTCTTTTAGTTGGATGTTTGTGGGAATCATCACTGAAAACCCTCACGAGACTTTAACTCGTCCACTAGGGCAACCTAGGGGTTTAAAGGCTTGTTGCATATGCTAAATGCAACCGTGACAATCTACGGAAGTGATTTAGGTTAGTATAGTTTAATTTTAGTTTTGCTAGAGGACTAGCAAAATGTAGGTTTGGGGGTATTTGATGAACACATTTTTGACCTATATTTTGTTATGTTTTTAAGCATTCATTTTATCTTTTATTTTATTATTTTCGTGTTTTGGAAGGTATTTTTGTGTTTTGTAGGTTAAAGTAGGTTTGGGAAGAAATGTGGAAAAAGAGAGCAAAAGTGTTTAAAAATGTAAGCCTTACATTGGATGTCAAAAACTATGTAAGTGTTACATACAAGACAAAAGGAACGCGCGCCTAGGCATGAAAAACCTGCGCCTAGGCGGGGAGGTTTCTGTTTTCAATAGCCAGAAAATGTAAGGCTTACATAAGGAGTCAAAAACTATGTAAGGGTTACATACAAGACAAAGGAAACGCGCGCCGAGGCGGGCAAAACCTGCGCCGCGGCGGGGAGGGTTCTGTTTTCAATTCTGGAGCCAAAATAGAACGCGTTCCGAGGCATGAAAAACCTGCGCCGCGGCGAGCGTGCCAAAACTGCCCAGAAACCCTAAAACGCGTATTCCACTTCCTTCCTCCTATAAATACCACATTATACCTCTCCCAAACACAAGTTTTCACACCCATTTTCTTCCTCCCCTTAGCTGCTACTGCAGCAAGGGTTTTCCACCCAAAATCAACCCAAAATCAAGAGGAGACCCTCCATTGTTGAAGCTACTCCAAGGATTTGAGAAAGAGGATCAATCAAGTTCAAGGATTTGGAGCTAGAAGATTCATTGGGGTAATTTTTATTGTAATATGTTTTTCTTCTCTGATTTTGTGGTTTGCCTCCATGACTAAATTGATTGACACCAATTTAGTTATGGTTGGCTAATTTATGTATTTGGGATGTTAGTATTGCTTCCAATGATTGGAAGAACAATTTTGTAATTTAATTATATAAGATTTGGATTTAATTCTTGTTCATGTTCTTATTAATTTCTGATTGTGAATTAATGGTGGACCAAACCTTAGTTTGTGATTAGAAAGAATATTTAAGAATTAGGCATTAGAAACACCATCTTTGCTTAATTGTGCATTATGAACAAGAGCCTAAATTGATTGCATTGATTTGGGTTAGTTTAGGTGGTTAGAATTATTTCCTTGAGCTAATTCCGATTGATTAGTTAATGATCCGGACCAAAGACGTTAATTAGTTGATCGTAGTGAAAATCGCCATTGATTTGGGATTTTCTAGGTTTAGCGGAAAAATCATTAAATCCAACTTTTAATTGAATGCTTAATTTGTTTTTACCATGAATGGATAGCAAACTAATAATCCCATTTACATCCATCATCCCCACTTTGGTTGTGATTACTTTTATTTCCATTTTATTTTAGTTACATAATTAATTTCCGAATTTACAATCTTTTCTGCAAAGTGACAATTGTTAGAATGTTTAGGATTGTTTGTTCTACTAAATAAGAAAATAAATAACATTTTAAAACCACCGCAATTCCTTTGAGAGACGATCTTGGGAGTATACTTGTCGCTTACTATAAGTGACTCGTGCACTTGCGAGCTTTTACAAATATACAAAATTTGGTTAACAAGTATTTGTGCATCAAGTTTTTGGCGCCGTTGCCGGGGAATTGGCGTTTTAAAGTGTTTATTTATTTTCTGTTTAGTTTGTTTTTCGTATTTCTTTATTTTTGTGATTTCTTTTTAGTTTTGTGATTTTTGTTAATATTTGTGTTTTGCTTTGTTATTTTTAGTTTCTTAAATTTTTTTATTTGTTTGAGTCATTTGTTTTAGTTGTTTGTTTTATTTTATTTCTTTTGTTATTTATTTTCTTTTTTCTGGATATATATTGTGGTGCTTTGATTTCTTTGTTGTTTTTGTTAGTATATGAAAGGTACCGTTCATAGACTACATCAACATATTCAAAAGAGCACTTAATCAGGCTGGATACTAATATCCAAGAGCTAGCAATTATGGAGGTATGTGGTATTTGCGGTTTACATGGACATGATGCTAATGTTTGCACTTTTGCAGGTGATTACTATACCTCTACCAACCGGGATATCGATCTTAATGAAGGATGTCATCCACCTTGGAATGATCACCCACCTTGGAATGATTCCTACACTTATATTCCCGAGTTGGAAAATCACCAAAATTTTTATTGGGAAGCAAACACTAACCCACCCTATGCCTCATACCCATATTTCAATCCTTATGACCTACCCATTCACCCTAAGAGACCAACCTTGGAGGATACCTTGAATACTTTTATTCAAGTTAGTTTAGAAAACCAAGAGAAACGTAATCAAAGGATGGATTTCTTAGAGGATTCTATGATAAGGATTGCAATGCAAATTGGGCAACTAGCAGAACAACTTCTACCACAAGAAGAGTTGCCCAATCAAGATCATCAAGTTTTTAATCCTTATGACCAACCCATTCACCCTAAGAAACCAACCTTGGAGGATACCTTGAATACTTTTATTCAAGTTAGTGTAGAAAACCAAGAGAAACGTAATCAAAGGTTGGATTACTTAGAAGACTCTATGATAAGGATTGAAATGCAAATTGGGCAACTAGCGGAACAACTTCTAGCACAAGAAGAGTTGCCCAATCAAGATGAGCAAGTAAAGGATGACATCATCCTTCAAAGTGGTAAAAATTTTGAAAATATTTATTTGCCTGAAATTTCTAATGATTTACCACTTTGTGTAGAAAATTCAGATGGGGAGCAAGCAATTCTCAAAGAAGGTCAAGTTGAGGAAAATCAAATTCTACAACCTTCTAAGGAGAACAAGGAGGAATTCTCTGTACCTCCTTTACCACTCAAAGAACCTAAGACTTGTACGTCCCCAAATCCTTCTCCTTACTACTTCCACCAGAAAGTGTGTGCTGTGCTTCATGGGAAACAACTACCGAGATGGAAGGATAGGCTAAATGACATACTAGCTCGAAAAATCAATATCACACACTTCAAGATTTTTGATGATGGTGGATAGGAGTGGATTAGCAACGTCTTGCTAAGACGTTAAAGAAAGCGCTTGGTGGGAGGCAACCCACTATTTTAGGTAATATTTTTCTTTTTCTTATAGTTTAGTTAATTTTCTATTTGTTCCTTTTAAATGCTTTTCTGAACATGTGCGTAGTTGAAAACATTGAGGACAATGTTTAGTTTAGGTTTGGGGGTACAAATAGGTCCAATAAAAACTTTTTGATATAAAACTATCATGTTTTCTTGTTAATTTAAAGTGAATAATTGAATCTTTATACATGTTTTGTTTGATTTCTTGTACATATTCAAGGTTAGTTGTAAAAGTTGGTTTTTGTTCCTAGTTCATACTTCATGCTTTTTAATATTGAAATTGAAATGAACCCAAATTTTGTGTTTAAGAATCAAATAGTGGAGACTACCTTGTGAGATGATTGTTGAGCCATTAACGTTTCATTCTGAGAGTTAATCATTATTCTACTCTTTTAAACACTTTTCTTATTATTTCAAATTGTTAGAAGATCTCTATAGGTTTTTGCATTGAATGTTAGGATTTTCAACATCTAATGAAGAATCATAGGTTTAATTGTATGCTTAGATTAAATGATTTGAGTAAAATTTTAAGTGTTTGCCTATCTCATCCATGTTTGACTTTAAAAGATATGAGGGAATTCCTATATCCATTCACAAAATACATATGTATTTGGGTCTTTGTATAAAAAAAAAAAAAAAAAAAAGAAAAAGATAATAAGTTTCCTATGACCCTAAGTTCTTCAAGTATGAATGGTTAATACATAAAAAAAATAAGTTCCCTTAAAGTCAAAGCATTTTCATTCTAGGGCACACTTGAAATTTTTGCTTGAGGATTTTAATTGATGCATGATAATAGTAATGTGATTTCTTCATAAATCCTATCATTTGATTCCTTTCATGAGATCAATGTTATACACCTTTTGAGCCTTTCTTGTTTAATCATATGCGAATCTATTAGCTCATTTCTTTACATAACTTCTATTCGCATATACTTTGTTGAGTGTTTGAACCCATAGGATCAGTGTGATATGAAGAGTGAATTTTTTATCTTGTGAGGAGTAGAGTTGAAACGAATTTAGATTCTTAACACTAGGTTTGGGGGAATTAATATTGATATATATATTTTTTTAGTATCGGAGTATGCACTTGTGATACAAAATTGATTTGCATGATGAATCCTTAATGTGTTAAGATAATTGGATGAATTTATGTAGGAGTTTCGATTATAAACTAAGAATAAACTGAAGCATGAGAAATTTTGTTGAAATAAGTTTGTAGTTTTTATTTGTAGTATTGTTATTTGTCATTTTAGTTTTTCTTTTAGTTGGATGTTTGTGGGAATCATCACTGAAAACCCTCACGAGACTTTAACTCGTCCACTAGGGCAACCTAGGGGTTTAAAGGCTTGTTGCATATGCTAAATGCAACCGTGACAATCTACGGAAGTGATTTAGGTTAGTATAGTTTAATTTTAGTTTTGCTAGAGGACTAGCAAAATGTAGGTTTGGGGGTATTTGATGAACACATTTTTGACCTATATTTTGTTATGTTTTTAAGCATTCATTTTATCTTTTATTTTATTATTTTCGTGTTTTGGAAGGTATTTTTGTGTTTTGTAGGTTAAAGTAGGTTTGGGAAGAAATGTGGAAAAAGAGAGCAAAAGTGTTTAAAAATGTAAGCCTTACATTGGATGTCAAAAACTATGTAAGTGTTACATACAAGACAAAAGGAACGCGCGCCTAGGCATGAAAAACCTGCGCCTAGGCGGGGAGGTTTCTGTTTTCAATAGCCAGAAAATGTAAGGCTTACATAAGGAGTCAAAAACTATGTAAGGGTTACATACAAGACAAAGGAAACGCGCGCCGAGGCGGGCAAAACCTGCGCCGCGGCGGGGAGGGTTCTGTTTTCAATTCTGGAGCCAAAATAGAACGCGTTCCGAGGCATGAAAAACCTGCGCCGCGGCGAGCGTGCCAAAACTGCCCAGAAACCCTAAAACGCGTATTCCACTTCCTTCCTCCTATAAATACCACATTATACCTCTCCCAAACACAAGTTTTCACACCCATTTTCTTCCTCTCCTTAGCTGCTACTGCAGCAAGGGTTTTCCACCCAAAATCAACCCAAAATCAAGAGGAGACCCTCCATTGTTGAAGCTACTCCAAGGATTTGAGAAAGAGGATCAATCAAGTTCAAGGATTTGGAGCTAGAAGATTCATTGGGGTAATTTTTATTGTAATATGTTTTTCTTCTCTGATTTTGTGGTTTGCCTCCATGACTAAATTGATTGACACCAATTTAGTTATGGTTGGCTAATTTATGTATTTGGGATGTTAGTATTGCTTCCAATGATTGGAAGAACAATTTTGTAATTTAATTATATAAGATTTGGATTTAATTCTTGTTCATGTTCTTATTAATTTCTGATTGTGAATTAATGGTGGACCAAACCTTAGTTTGTGATTAGAAAGAATATTTAAGAATTAGGCATTAGAAACACCATCTTTGCTTAATTGTGCATTATGAACAAGAGCCTAAATTGATTGCATTGATTTGGGTTAGTTTAGGTGGTTAGAATTATTTCCTTGAGCTAATTCCGATTGATTAGTTAATGATCCGGACCAAAGACGTTAATTAGTTGATCGTAGTGAAAATCGCCATTGATTTGGGATTTTCTAGGTTTAGCGGAAAAATCATTAAATCCAACTTTTAATTGAATGCTTAATTTATTTTTACCATGAATGGATAGCAAACTAATAATCCCATTTACATCCATCATCCCCACTTTGGTTGTGATTACTTTTATTTCCATTTTATTTTAGTTACATAATTAATTTCCGAATTTACAATCTTTTCTGCAAAGTGACAATTGTTAGAATGTTTAGGATTGTTTGTTCTACTAAATAAGAAAATAAATAACATTTTAGAACCACCGCAATTCCTTTGAGAGACGATCTTGGGAGTATACTTGTCGCTTACTATAAGTGACTCGTGCACTTGCGAGCTTTTACAAATATACAAAATTTGGTTAACAAGTATTTGTGCATCAATAGCCATGCTTTAAATCTCCAACACATAAATCAGTTTGGCTCATAAATTTTGAGATGCATTATTTGATATGATTATATTATTGAGTATTTAATGCATGATTATGTTGTCCAAGTAGGAGAATATTGGAATTATTTTATGTGGACTAACATAATCATTTCAAAAAATTTATAAAAGCATGTTTGGACAATATTATATTAATGAAATAATTATTAAATAAACATGTGTTATACTTATGTCCATAATGAGACGAACTAAACATAATTATAATGTGTGATAGGCCCATGAGCTTGCTGCACTCATGAGTCTAAATTGACCTATTAGATTTAGAATTTATATTATAGAGATTATATATAAATAGAACAATTAAGAGCTAGAGTCAATAAGTCGTTCAATTGCATAACGTGAGTGCAACCGTTCCCATAAACCCTTATACACTAAATCTGCAGGTATACGATCGGAGCATCAATATAGATCAATAACTGGTATAGTAATCTCATACACAAGTAAGTATTTATATTTATTTACATGTTATATTATTGAAACATAAATATTATTCCGCTTTTCATGATTAATTATATTTAACAGATAAGATATATCTTATTAAATTGAATTAGGACCTTTGCAAAGAAGGTTCATGCATAATGAGATGAACTAAACATAATTATAATATGTGATAGGGCTCATGGGCTTGCTGCACTCATAAATTTAAACTGACCTATTAGTTTAGAATTTCTATTATAGAGGTTATATATAAATATAACAATTAAGAGCTAGAGTCAATAAATCGTTTAATTGCATAACGCGAGTGCAACTATTTCCATAAACTCTTATACACTAAATTTACAAGTATACGATCGGAGCATCAATATGAACATCAATATGTTATATTATTGAAACATAAATATTATTCCGCGATTAATTATATTTAACAGATAAGATATATCTTATTAAAGTGAATTAGGACCTTTGCAAAGAAGGTTCATGCATAACGTAGAAATGGGTTCAAATCTTTTACTTACATATAACTCTGTGTACAAAATGATCTGCACCAAATTCACGGGGAATGTCAAATATAATCCCCAAATTCACGGGAATGTCGAATCTAATCCCCAAAATCACGGGTATGACAAATATAGCATTTTGAAAACACATGCTGAATATAACCGTTAAGGGCATCAAGGAGAAGGAGACCGTTGATTTCAAATTGAGAAGAGCGTTATAGCATTTTGAAAACACATGCTGAATATAACCGTTAAGGGCATCAAGGGGAAGGAGACCGTTGGTTTCAAATCGAGAAGAGCGTTAACAAACCTAGATCCGCCGTTTCCATCTCAATTTCGTATGATAATTCGTCTATTTTATACTTATTTTATATTTTCTGGTCGAAAACCAGAGAGAAAGAAAGTGAGAGCGTTTTTCAAAACAGAGAGATCCAACCTTTATTTCTGATGGGGATTTTTTTTTTATCACCATCTCTTTTGTTGATTTCGAAGATTTCAGGACTGGCCACTTCGAATTTGCAGTTTCATTATGCTTTTACAGGACTTGTTTAAAGAAACTTCGAGTAGTTGGTGTCTTAATTTGGTAAATATTTGTCCTTCTAAATGTTAATCTTTATATTTTTGTTCTGATTCTTAATCTGTTGCCTCTTCTTTATCTCCCGCCCCAACTTCCAAGATTCTTTTCAATCGTTAATATTTATGGCTTTATAAAATAAAGTCGATCACACATAACATATAAATTAAATATAATATAAGACATAAAGGTTATTTATTACTTTATTGTTTTCTGTTCTATTTTCTTGTTCAATTTGTTCTTTTGGCTGCATGTGAGACGATATCAGCACAAGAGAAATCAGGAACTAATTGTTCATGTACTTTTGCCGTTGTTAATCAAATATTAGATCTATTGACCATAAGACCTTTAGGCAAATCTAATTACTCAGAACTCCCAAACAAGAGTGTGTATATTTTTATTTCACTTGCTACTGCATAGAATGAAACAAGTGTTTTGGATCGGTAAACCAAGCCATACTGCTATGAACAATTATGACAGTATTTTTACAAATGTACCTTTGGTAGATTATGAATGAAATTTGTTCTTTAAGATCACAAATGTTAGTGATAAAATGATAAGTCCTCACTATCAACTTGATGCTTTGTTTCTTGGCCGTTCAACCACTGGTATATATGGTAGATTATGAATGACATTTTGTTCTTTATGTTCTTCTGTATGCACATTGAATAAGAATACTAATGTTATTTAATCTATGATATGTTAGGGCAGTTTAATGTATCAGTTCTAATAACGTATGTGTTTATGATGAGATTTCTTAAAACTGCTTAATCTGATAAGAAGGTTTACATTTTATTTTCATATATTGTTATAATTAAAATAAAATAAAAGCATTATTGTGCTTATAAATGATCATAACTTGATTCACTGTATTTTTATCGGCTCGAGCTGCTTCTGTTCTTGATAGAACTATGCATCGTCAAAAATGGAATGCTCAACTTCTACACATCTCTACTAGTTGTGGACGGTCTATGCCTTGGAGTAAGTGAGAAGTACAGCAACTATATGAGGAGCACCTAGTGAGTTTTTCTTATATGGTTATGATTGTGATTTTTAAATTAATTGCTCTCATTTTTAATGAATTAGGTTAGGACCGGACTGTTTTCTTATTGTTGGTGCTTTTAAGTTTCAATGTTATATTCCTCCACTTGTTAATGGAACTTACCAATTTTTCTATTTAAAAAAAAAAAAAAAAAGATTAGAAAATATTTTAATTGAATTTGAAAAATATATATATTTCTGGTATTTGAATTTTTTTTTTGAAACTTTCTATTTATAAAATTTTTGGATATATTTAAAGAAATTATGGAGAGTTTATGACTTGTTTGGTTAGTTAACTCAAAAATTGTTTTTAAATCATAACTTAAAAATTGTTTTCTATAATTTTTAAAAATAATAAGATGTTTGGCCAATATTTTAAAAAATTATCTTTAAAAACAGAAAACAAAAAAATTATTGTATTGTTGTTTGGCCAAATTATTTAAAAAACTTGTTTTCACATATATTCTAATATAAAATCTAATATTTTAATAATAATAATTTAAATCGTTCATAACTTTAAAACAATAAATTCTCATAAATTTCTAAAAATAAAATATTATCCAATATGATCAAAATGAAAATGATTTTTTTAAGAAATAAAAGTAGAAAATTTCAATAATTTCCTCAAATATGTTTTAAAAAAATATTTGAAATTAGAATATAAAAACTTATCAAAATCCTTAAATTTGTACAAAATTTTGAAATAAAACTTTTCAAAATTCAAAAGTAAATTCTAAAAAAAAATTACCAAAATTTTGAAACAAACAAAAAAGTTTCTAATATTTAAATATTTTGAAAAATGTAGTAACAATCATCTAAAATTTGTAAAACTATTACATAATTTGAAAATATTCTCCAATTTGAAAAAATGCAAAGTTTCCTAAATTATAAAAGTAGAAAAGTTCTTAAATAACTAAAAGTTTTTAAAATTTGTAAAAATAAGTTTTACAAACTAAACAAAACTTATAAAGTAGAAAAAAATTTCAAATTTTCTTGTATTTAAGGTTTCGTAAATTTATGAAGTATAAAGTTTAAAACTATCATAATTCCAAACTATGTACAAATCTTTTTGAAAAAAATAATTTTTACAAAATCAAAAGTAATAAATTGTTCATAATTTTCAAACTTATTAAACTAGTAAACATGCAAATTTTACAAAACTATAAATTTTGAAAAATTATGACAAATAAAATATTGTCCAACATGGTCAAAATGGAAGAAAAAAATTAAAAAATAAATTGTTTATTTTTCCCAAATTTGTAAAAAAAGTAATAAATTGTTTATAATTTTAAAACTTATCAAAACTAGTAAACATTATAAATTTTACAAAATTTTAAAAATATAAGGGCATTGATATTGATTGGTTTCAAAAATTGTTTTTAAAATCATAACTTAAAAATAATTTTCTTTAATTTTTAAAAATAATAAGTGGCCAATTTTTTAAAAAATTATTTTTAAAAACATAAAAAAAAAAATTATTGTATTGTTGTTTGGCCAAATTATTATAAAAACTTGTTTTCACATATATTATAATATTAAATCTAATATTTTAATAATAATAATTTAAATATTATTATAATTAAATATGATTGTCATTATAAGTTTCAAGTCAATTAAAATTCTAGATATTAAGAATTACAGGAACTCACTTAATTATTAAATTTATATTTAATTATAAATCTAATAATTTAATTATTAATTATAGTCGTTATTATAAAATTATTATTTGAGTTTTAAGTGTATTGTAATTTTGACCACTAAAATGTTGTACCCATAATTAAAATTTATTAGAATTAATAATAAAATTAAAATTTGTTTTTGATAAAAAATAATTTAAATAGAATCATCAATTTTTTTATGCAACAAAACATACACTTGTAATTAGGATTCCAATATTAAAATTTTAACATGCTTCAATAAAGTTCATGTCTTTAATTTACAATTTATTGATAAATAAAATCGTTTTTTGAGAGTACATTTAAATATGCTGTTTAAAATGTTTTAATTTACGTATATCAAATTGGATAATATATATGTATATTGATACAAAATAAGTATATTTAATAAAATTAGCTATATAAATTAATTTGTTATATCTGTCAAGTGATATGTTAATTTAAATGTAAAGTTGAAAATGTGATATAAAACATCAATACCATTTAGATGAATAAGTTGTTTATTATTAATTGAATTTTATTAAATATAATGAGTTGTAAGATTTGTGATACGTACATAATATTAAGAAGTGTGGTTGTAATACGAAGGATTTTTTATAATTGTGAATCAATTATTAGTAAAACAAAAGTTATTACCATAATTGGTAAATTGTTATATGTGATAAAAAAAATATTAACACTAAAACAAAAGTTATGAGATAGTCTATAAGTTGATTGATAAATATTACTTACTTGACTTTTTATTAGTTGACACTTTTTATTTTTAGTTTTAGTTTACTATTTATTTTTATGTATAAAATATATATAACAGTTAACGAAAATCACCGCGAACGTAAAAGGTGTTTTTTGTTTTAGGTTTGTTTTAGAAACTAGTGAAAACAAAGTAGTGATGTTTTTAATTTTTTGTTTTTTAGCTCACATTATTTTATAAAATTGTTACTTAAAAACAAGGCTAAACAATTAGATTTGTTTTTAAAATTAAGTTTTAACAAAAAAAAAAACAGTTTTTAAGTGTTATAAACAGGCCCTTGTATTTTTTATTTTTGAAAAAAAATTCATTTTGATCATATTTGGACAACATTTTATTTTTAGAATTTTTTTTAAAATTTATAATTTTACAATTATGAACATATATTTTTAAAAATTTGTTTAAAAATTTATATAAATTTTAAAACTTCAAAATTTTTGTACAAATTTAGGAATTATGATAAATTTTGTATATTATATTTCATATATATTGGAAATTTTATTTTGGATTTTTTATACTTTATAAATTTTACTAGTTTAGATAAATTTTAAAATTTTGCAAGATTTTAGAGTGTTTATGTAAAATTTTCTAATTTAATTTTTTGTAATTATGAATATTTTATAAAACTTTCTATTCATAAAAAGGACATATTTAAAAAAATTATGGAAATTTTCTATACTTATTTTGGAAGAACAAAACATTTTAGTTTTGACCATGTTTACACAATATTTTATTTTTAGAAATGTTTTAGAATATATAGTTTTAAAAAAAAAAAATTGAACATATAATATTTTTAAAATTTTGTATAATTTTTAATAGTTTATAGAACTTTTAAAAAAATTTAAATTTTTGAGAATTTACTGTTTTAAATATATGAACAGTTTATTACTTTTATATTTTAAAAAAATCGTACTTTTATTAATTTTAATACTAGTTTAGATAAGTTTTAAAATTTCATAAATTTTTTGAGAATTTATTATGAATTTTTGGAAAATATTGAACTTTAACTTTTGGTAATTTTGAATTTTTTTAAACTTTATAATTATGAAAATTTTTACATTTCTAAAAATTGATGAAAAATTTTGTTTTTTTTCGGAAAACAAAAACACATTTTCATTTTGACCATGTTTGGACAATATGTTTTGAGAATTTATAGTGTTAAATTTATAGTTTTTCTTTCGTAAATTTAAATTTATAGTTTTAAATTTACGGCCTGTTATTTAAAAATTGTTTTTTATTTTAAAAAAAAAAAATTAGTTTTAAAAAAAATCTAATTGTTTAGCCATGTTTTTAAGTAACAATTTTAAAAATAATGTGAGAAAAAACAAAAAATTAAAAAATCACTACTTTGTTTTCACTAGTTTTTAAAAAAACCTAAACACAAAAAACACCTTTTACGTTCGCGGTGATTTTCGTTAACTGTTATATATATTTTATACATAAAAATAAATAGTAAACTAAAACTAAAAAGTGTCAACTAATAAAAAGTCAAGTAAGTAATATTTATCAATCAACTTATAGACTATCTCATAACTTTTGTTTTAGTGTTAATATTTTTTTTATCACATATAACAATTTACCAATTATGGTAATAACTTTTGTTTTACTAATAATTGATTCACAATTACAAAAAATCCTTCGTATTACAACCACACTTCTTAATATTATGTACGTATCACAAATCTTACAACTCATTATATTTTAATAAAATTCAATTAATAATAAACAACTTATTCATCTAAATGGTATTGATGTTTTATATCACATTTTCAACTTTACATTTAAATTAACACATCACTTGACAGATATAACAAATTAATTTATATAGCTAATTTTATTAAATATACTTATTTTGTATCAATATACATATATATTATCCAATTTGATATACGTAAATTAAAACATTTTAAACAGCATATTTAAATGTACTCTCAAAAAACGATTTTATTTATCAATAAATTGTAAATTAAAGACATGAACTTTATTGAAGCATGTTAAAATTTTAATATTCGAATCCTAATTACAAGTGTATGTTTTGTTGCATAAAAAAATTGATGATTCTATTTAAATTATTTTTTATCAAAAACAAATTTTAATTTTATTATTAATTCTAATAAATTTTAATTATGGGTACAACATTTTAGTGGTCAAAATTACAATACACTTAAAACTCAAATAATAATTTTATAATAATGACTATAATTAATAATTAAATTATTAGATTTATAATTAAATATAAATTTAATAATTAAGTGAGTTCCTGTAATTCTTAATATCTAGAATTTTAATTGACTTGAAACTTATAATGACAATCATATTTAATTATAATAATATTTAAATTATTATTATTAAAATATTAGATTTAATATTATAATATATGTGAAAACAAGTTTTTATAATAATTTGGCCAAACAACAATACAATAATTTTTTTATTTTATGTTTTTAAAAATAATTTTTTAAAAAATTGGCCACTTATTATTTTTAAAAATTAAAGAAAATTATTTTTAAGTTATGATTTTAAAAACAATTTTTGAAACCAATCAATGCCCTATATTTTTAAAATTTTGTAAAATTTATAATATTTACTAGTTTTGATAAGTTTTAAAATTATAAACAATTTATTACTTTTTTTTTACAAATTTAGGAAAAATAAACAATTTATTTTCCTTAATTTTTTTCTTCCATTTTGACCATATTGGACAATATTTTATTTTTCATAATTTTTCAAAATTTATAGTTTTGTAAAATTTGCATGTTACTAGTTTAATAACTGAAAATTATGATTACTTTTGATTTTGTAAAAATCATTTTTTCAAAAAGATTTGTACATATTTTGGAATTATGTTAATTTTAAACTTCATAAATTTACAAAACCTTAAATACTAGAAAATTTGAAATTTGTTTCTACTTTTATAAGTTTTGTTTAGTTTGTAAAACTTATTTTTACAAATTTTAAAAACTTCTAGTTATTTAAGAACTTTTATATTTTTATAATTTAGGAAACTTTGTATTTTTTGAAATTGGAGAATATTTTCAAATTATGTAATAATTTTACAAATTTTAGATGATTGTTACTAAAATTTTCACAATATTTAAATATTAGAAACTTTTTTTTTTAGAATTAACTTTTGAATTTTGAAAAGTTTTATTCAAAATTTTTGTACAAATTTAAGTATTTTGATAAGTTTATATTTTCTAATTTCAAATTTAAGTATTTTTATACTTTTATTTCTTAAAAAAATCATTTTCATTGATCATATTGGATAATATTTTTATGTTTTAAAGTTATGAACGATTTAAATTTTTAATTTTTTGTTAAATTTATTAGTAAACATACTTTTAAAAAATTCTGAAAACTTTTGGAAATATAAGAAGTTTTTTATTTTATAAATTTAGAAAAATCATTGACAAATTTATAGTTTTAGGACACTCTGATGATTATTTATATAATATTTATTTTTTGACAATATTAAAATATCAGCAAATTTTCAGTTTAATATTAAGTTTTTATATTTTATAATTTAGAAAATATTTTTAGAATTTTCAAATCATGGACAAATTTACGGTTTTCAAAATTTTAGATAATTATTATTATATTTATTTTTTGACAATATTAAAATATTACGAACAATTTCGTAGCCAATTGTCCTTAAAATGGGAGTCCTTAAAATGGGAGAATCAGAGGATGCAGAAGCAAAAACAGTTTGTAATAGGACGAAATCATTGTTCAGAGTCCTATGCTTATATTTTTCAGGTATAAACATATATTTTTCAGGTATACTTTAATAAATCTGTTCATTACAAATGTGTTTTTGTAATGAACAGATTTTGTCCGTAATTATCTAAAATTTATATTTGTCCTCTTCAAGGTTACGCACTATATTTTGTCCGTAATTATTATGTTTTATATTGTTTTATATTATTAATATATTGAATTTAACAGGTCATTCATGAAGATACTAGTGATGAAGTAGATTTGCTGAATAAGAAGTGTACCTGTAACGAGTATTCACAAGATTTCATGTAGTCATGCCAGTAGCTAGATTTGGACTTTCACTCCTTGGTTGATAAGAAATATACAGCTGAGTGTTATCTAATTGTTTATTCAGAGCCGATCTTTCTTACAAATGATCATGGTGAATGGGAAGTCCCTAAGGAAATAGCAGACTTGGTAAATGAACCCCCTAACACAAAGAAAATTAGATCACGTGGTGAAGAGATTAAGAAAATTACTCTTTGTAGTAGGTGCTGAAGACTTGGACATAATCGTGCAACATGCAATGAGGTCTTGCAAATGATTGTCAAACCTATACCATCATCCTTAAATTAACTATTTTTATAGTATTTTATGTATAAATACTCTAATGTTAAATTGATCATTTGTAGCTTCAGCTTATATTTGTGACGCAACTTTCGTCATAGTTTGTATAATTATTAATGTCATTAAATATTAATGCAGGGTAACTCTTTTCTACGTATAATACATTATAACAATATATTGTAATTTAGTATCTATGTATAATACATTAAATACTCACTTTTTGATTGTAATTTAGTATCTAGACTCACTTTTTGATTGTAATTGAGTGTTGGTAATTTTTGTGGGCAAAACAATTAATTGTATCAAAAGTTAAATAAAGCAAGACATTTCCTCCAATACAAATGCTCATGAAAATAAAGTATTACATTGAGAGTACTCCTATCACTAAGGGAACTTTCTTGAAAACCCATTAAGGGCAAATGTATATTGAGTTCACGGGTGTCACTATGGATAAACATTACCGGGAGGCTTGAAAAGTTCAAACGGTCAAAGATAACCTTTCTAAGTGGTATTTGATTCTATTATTTGGCCTTAATGAGTTTTCAAGAAAGTTCTAGAGTTCGTTTAGACTTAAAATATATCACAAACATGCATGCATTACACAAATCAAACATAGCGATACTAACCAAACAAACTACCACATATACCACAAAATCCTCAAACTAAATGAATCTAACATTTTTGTGCCTCTTCACTTAGGTAAAAAATTAATTTCTTTCACATGTCACCGTTATTACAATCACATTATAGACTTTCGGATTAAATAAATGGACTCGATACTATCCTAAATTCATGGTCTAAATTCATGCTCATGGAATATTTTTCCCACCCCCAATCTAATTTCTACATTGTGCTCAATGTTAAAAAGAAAAACAAAAGAAATTAAGTAAAAAAGTGAGAGAAGTTACCCTCATTTTGTATGAGATTGTGTACATTACGCTTACGCTCCGTTTCACTATTCTTCGCCCTCCTCATCATGTGGCATTTAGTGCGTAAGAAATATGCAAAAAACCTTTAAATGTGTGCATCACAACTCAAAGCCAAATTTAAAGATTAACTAAATGCAAATGAAAGTAAAAACATTAAACAAAGTCAATTAAAATCCTTAAACAATCCAACATAAAATAAAAATAAAAAAAAATGAAAGAAAAAGAAAATTAAACTAGAAAATGAAAATTAAAGAAAGAAAATACAATTGGGAGGCTTAGTCCTCCATATCATCAAATTGCTCATTTTTCGTCGTTGGGTTGGTGGTCTGAAGACAAAGTTGTGACTCAGATACTGCGAAACTGGGCCAAATTGGGTAAGGTCTACTCCATTTTGTGTCAGCTAAAAACTCATCATTTGTGGAGTAGAACTTAGTATTCGTGTGAATATCTCATTTGGTCACTGAACCAAGCTTGCTGTTGAGTTTGGTATTCTTGTATTAACCCTTGCCTCCAAGTTCACCAACCTATCTTTTGTGGTAGCGTTCTTAGAAGAGGTACCATCACCCTTCCTACTACCTTGTCCTGCTTTGGTACCACTAGTTAGGTGTTGCATGTAAGCAAAGGTCAATGTTTCATCTGATTGCAATAGTACATCGCCCGTGTTATATTGGACTCCATGTTTGACACACAGGGCGGTGATCAGTTGGGGGAAAAAATAACTTAGGTTGTGATGCTCAGCTGAGTACATAACCCGTTGTTGGATAACCATCCCACATCAATTGTACGCTCGGTTTCTATGGCATATTGCAAAATTTCCTGCTCCCTATCAACATTATTGTAATGCCTAGTTGGCATTAATCTAGAACACACAAAGAGGTTTTTATTTTTTTGAGCAAATCTGTCAAAATTGATAGAGGAATACTTGATAGCAATGTTAGAATGAAGAAAATATGAAGTAAAGTTTTGATTTTGGTGAGAAATTGAGAAGAAATTGGAGAGAAAGTGAGAGGGTGTTTGGGAGAAAATGTGGGAAAGTGAGAAAAAATTGTGGATGAAATGGATTTTGAATTCACGAGTGCCCCATTTCTGGAAATTTTTAGAGGCGCGCCGTGATGTGATAAATTTAGTACTTGCAAGTGTACGAATCACTCGTAGAAAAGTGACAAGCAAACCTCCGATATCGGTCTCTCAAGGAATTGCAGTGGTTCTAAACAACCTTTTTCTTAATCTAAATAGAGTTCTAAAGCAAGTAAAATACTAATTAAATAGAGTTTTAGTTTCACTAAAACTCTAAGTAACCAGAGTCCTAAATCTAGTAAAACTGTAAAAAGAAGTTTGGTTTTGAAACGAGATCAATGGTACGAACAATTAACGAAAATAATAACGCAAATTCACAATCAATTCAAGTAGATTTGCAAATCAATGGAGGATGTATGGACGTTTAGTTTGGTTGGCCATGCTTGCATCGAAAAGTAATGGTGAAATAACATGAAAGTTCTAATAAACAATTTTACCGACTTTTCCTTTTAATTACGAGAATGCCTACAGTCAGGGTAATTCTCTTTATTGATTAACTAATTAACATCCTACGATCGGGTATATCAAATAGCAATCAAATTATGTGCAAGAAAATTTATACCAATTAAACTAATGCTATGACTAAGTCACTAATTTGAAGCTTTGATTAAGTGTTTCGGAATAAAGTCAAGGTGACGTTCCTAAAACTATATTCTCAGATTTTTCAACCTAACTATGAATATCAAATTGGCCTATGAAAATTCATAATTAAATATATAAACATGCTCTTAATCAAAAGGTAATTCATTTATATTAAATTAATAAAACATTCACCATAAATAATTTTAGCAAACATGGCAACACAAATTAAACACCCATAATGAAATTAGCTACTCATGTTCATATTAAAATTCATAGACAAATATAATATGATCATACACTTCAACGAAAGAAGAAGAAAATAGAATTCTATAACAAGGAAATGCTAGATCTAAATACTACTAATAGATGAGATAGCGTTCTTCTCCAAAAGCTCGATCTTCGATCGTCGATGGTTTCCTTGGATCCTTAGAATGGTTTCTCTTGCTTCGTTGAGTGTGGCAAAGCTCCTAAAACTAATTGAATCCTTTGTTTGTTCGCAAAATTGTTATGTGTAAAAGTTGTGTCTAAGTTGGAGTCTAGAGGGGGCATTTATAGATGTAAGCGTTTACACAATTCCTGATTGCAATAGGAGTAGGCGCGCTGCGACATATATTTTTTCCGCCGCGGCGCAACACAAAAATTGGAAATATTGGTAAAAACTCGAGAGCTCCCCGCCGCGGCATACATTTTCCTCGTCGCGGCGCGCGTCGCCTTTCCTTTCTTCACATTTACCCCCTTATATATGTGCTTGCTCGTTATGTAAGGCTTACATATTTGTCTCGTTTTGCCCGTAACTCGTGATCCAAGGGCCGTAAGTGTTCCGTCTTAGCGTATTTGCATTATTCAACTCATTTGATGCTAAAAATACCTGAAATACACTAAAACATACCCGTGATTCCGAATTGATAGATTTATGAAAAATAGTCAAATAAATAATAATAACAAATCTATTTTTAAACAATTAAGTGCAATAAACCACGAAATATTAGTGTTTTTCGAGCACTTATCACGCCGTGGCCTACTTTTTTCCTCCTTGCGGCACAGATCAAACATGGGCAAACAGGACGACTCCCACCGCGGCACAAATATTTTCCTGCTGCGGCGTGCACCAGAATTTTAAAATGTGTCCCAAAATAGAACCATACTCGCCGCGACACAAATTTTTTCTGCCGCGGCATACATAAATTTTCAAAAATATGCCCCAAAACAGAACCATGCTCACCGCAGCACACACAAAAATTTTAAAATTTTTTATTTCTTTCAAATTTTTGAAAATGGGCAACGCATTCACCCCCAACCAAGATTAGGGTAATGTCCTCATTGCCACGAAAAACTTTTAAAAAAAATTAAAAGAAAAGAACGAAAGAAAGAAACGAAAACATGAATTATATAACAGAACTTTCATTCCAAGAACTAAAGAATATTTGATGAGCCCTTTGTCATGATAGTGCTTAGTAAGCTCCCGAAGTTTGGGGATGATATAGGGTACATGTGAAAATACATTTATAAATGTAAGGGTTACATAGAATTGTAATTGATTTAGGAATAGGCGCGCCGCGGCACAACAATAAATTGAAAACAATGGTCAAAACCCAAGAGGTTTTCGCCGTAGCACCCATTATATAGACAATTTATTCCATTGTTAAATAGATTAAATGGTCATTATATCGGCTAACAAAATTGTCCCAGACATAATCATACGACAATATGAAAATTTTATACAATTAGTCCTGTTATAAGTTACAAAACATTATGTACATTAGAAGCATATATCATAATTCGACTTTACATATACAAAATAACCGAAACCATAAATTCTCTGAAACATAACTGAAACATGTTACCTCCTAACCAAAATTAAATCTCAACAAAACATGTATTGTTTAACACTACAAAGATCACATCAGAAGGACATTGTCTCTTGAATTATACAATCCATAGCATAGCTTCCGAAATAAGGTTATGGCTTCATGCTTAATGCAGATCAATGGATTCCCTGTAGTCCAATATTCAATGAACTTTGATGCATAAATCCCACAATCTCCACTGTAAACTAGTAAAAAAAATTAATTAATAATAAAAACCATGTCTTAATGGATTATATTTAAAACATAACAATATGTAATGAAATTGTACTCACGCATTCTCCTGTATCGGTACTCTCTCCTTTTGGTTGCGGGACATTTTCCAAGTTTTTGTAAAGGTTATTTTTCGACCATGATGATTTTTCTCATACATTCCACACTGATAGATGAAATTGGGGAACATCTTACATATATTTTGTAGTTGTCTCTTCAAGGGTGCATCTTAAATATGGGATGAAAGTGAGTCATAGACGTGTATCTCTTGAGACAGAATATCAAACTCTAACACAATCCAATGATTTTTGAAGGATATAATTCCATATAGGACGTCCAATTCATACCATGGCATTCCAAATTCAAGAAAGGATCCTAGTATATAATTTGTCAGAGTTCTGTCAGAGAACCAATCATATGGCTCATTCCTTCCTTCAGCCCTTAACCATTCATCCTTATGACTCAATAATCGTAGCTGGAAATTTTTTTTATAAATACAATAAGCAAAATCAAAATAAGCATTTATGAGAACTATAGACATAACCAAGCTGATCAGGATAATAAATTTCAATTCATATTATAATTTTGAAGACTGAAGTGGATATGCCTATAAATCAAATACAAGTTAATTTCCAAAAAAGAGTCACCGCTGCTCAGGAACTAAGGAAATCAGAAGCAACCGAACTTGCAAACAGAGTTTTATCTCATATAAAAATCTTATGAAACAAACATGACAGTGCCATTAATTAAGAGAGTAATGCTTACAAATAGGTCTACCCAAATTAGTCCAAAAATAGAGTACATTAAACATTGTAATTTAACTATTTCTCTACCATTAAATTAATCAAACCTGAGCACATGTAATTGCTTCATGGTTTTTAGTACATCTAAGTGGCAATATGAAATAGACAAGACAATAGATTCATTATTTATTTGTGATAACAGATTTCTATGTTTTTTCAAAAATTCAAACATTAAGTGTCTGCAACATTATGACTCAATCTAATAGCAATGTAAGTTTATTGGCAATTAGTTCCTGAATAAACAAGTTACTTACTCAAGAAAGTACATGATTATCATCTTCAAAGATACAAACAAGACGGTTAACTTGTCTTGCAGAACAAACAGTTAACTTTAACCAGTTATTGTTATACAAGTTGCAAATCCAATTGGTACTCTCTCTCCCAACTCCCCTCTGTCAATTTGTCCTTCAACAAAGCACAAATCGAAGTCCGAACGACCAATCTCAACAACATTGTAAAATACAAATATCCATTTCTGAGTTCGAAGATCTGATAATTGCATCAAAATCAAGCTCTAGTTTTCTTACTTTTGATTTCATCTCTTGCAAAAATTCAATCTTTTTTTCCCAATACCCAACAGACCATACTTAAACAAAAATTAGAACGATAACTTGCGCAAAAGTAGCTCAATCCATTTTTGCCGCCATCTCCCTTTCTTTCTCTAGAAAAATGCCATCGCAACAGATTTATAATACATTACCCAAAAACCCCCATACTCATCTTATGAATCACTAAGTGGCAATATGAAACAGACATTAAAACATATTCATTATTTATTTGTTCTATTTATTCGAATAGATTTTTAGTTTTAATTTATTTAAATGAGATTACATAAATATTCAAATTTCAAATAAATAAGTTTGGTTATCATAAAGTGCACATCACTTCACTAGTGATGCCAATAGAATGGTGGCTGGAAAACTAGAACCAATCAAGGGTCAAAAATGAAGAATTCAGAGGACCCTCCAATTGAGTTTATACATGAATATGAAGAATTGAAGATAAAGCTCAGCAATTGTTATTAACATAATAACGAAATCCAATATTATGCAGATAATAATATCCATAACAAATATATTGGTAGAAAAGATGTATAGGATGCAATGACTAAAATTTAATATTTCAATCTCACTATACAATCTGGATAGGGTGACTTACTAAGAAAATGGAGTCTATTGTTGACCATCTTTTTTGACGAAATTTTGAAAGGCATGCATCAAACTTCTTTCTCAACAACTAGAGACCACAATCAATATACTGCAAGGTAAATTTATAACTATGCCACTTTGAAAATATTTGTTCTATTAAAACAAGTGTAATATAAAGAAATTTAAATATTCGGATAATACAAGTAAACAGAACAGGTGGATACTAATACTCACTGAGTTGAATAGGTTAGTTTCATTTTTTAAAGATAGTGAAACCATATAGCATTTGCTGTCCCTAAAATAAAATTTGTAAAAATATCTTAATTAATGAAAACGAAAGTGAACTATATAGAAAAAAATATGCAAAGTATATTAAGAAAATTTATAGATACGAGATCGTATATATCAAAGGTGATTTACTTACACCATACTAGACAATGCTTCGTACAACCAGGAAATGAAATGAAAGTATTTATATGAATCTATTCCTTGATTCACATTATAGTAATCAAGAGAGCATCCATCAAGTACATCGAAGGACTGATCTATTTTTGATGCCTTCATCTTCCTTCCAATGTTCTTGTAGATCTCATATGGAGATATGAGTGATGGACCAACCGATCTGTGCTTTCTCATGTAGTACTTCTTGGTTGGTGTGGGACCCGACACAATCATACAACAATCTGGATCGTTTACATTAACATCCTCAGATTGTGTCTTAATATCTTTTTCAATTTCATATCCTTGTACTGCCAAATTTCTTTTTTGTAATTCTTCCTCTAAGAATATAATTTGAATAGATTTGTCCTTTTCTCCATACTGATTTTTTTACGTATCCACATCATCATCAATATTGGTAACTTTATCATCATCCATAGGTACGCTTTCACTCTTATCAACAACATCTTCTTCTCCAATGACCCCTTCATTGGAGTTTCGTTGTATATCAAACCCATTATTGACGCCAACTGTAGCCTCCACATCACCACTACATTCTCCCCTTATTGGGCTGCTTCCTTGAAATACATGATGACCTTCGAAAAGGACATCTCTATTTCCCTTATTCAACACATCTAAAATACTGGTCACCATCTGCTTAATTTCCTGAACTTCTTCCTTAATAAGGAGCAGTTCTTCCATAACCTAATAATATATATGAATGGATAAGTATTTAAATATCGTCAATGTCAATAATAAAGTAGAAATTAAATAATTATTACATAACCTACCCAAATGGGACGTTAGACAAAGTCCAAAAGACACAGGACAATGATGAAATTAATTGTACCTTATCAATGTTTGTTGTTGATGAAGAGGGTTGATATTCATTGTTACCTTATCCTTTCCCTTGTCAACTTTTTCAAGATTATGAAATACTTGTTCACCAAACTCTTCAGGCTTTCCTCTCGTACAAGCCAAACTTGATCTATAAAACAACATCTCCTTCTCTATTTCAGTAGGAGCCAAAACCTGTTGAACCAAAAGCTGCAAGAAATTTCACATTTGAAAATTAACAATGAAAAATTATTTATTAATTTTATAAAATAAAATTATTTATTAATGTTTTAAAATAAACATTATTAAGAATTTTAAATTATAACAAATAATTTTAATCATATGATAAAGTAAGTCCTCTTCAAGTATTTGAATCTCAACCACCGACTATCTTATTGTTTTTCTATTTCAAAATCATTGGCATCGAATCTGATACACGTTGACAAACTAAATCATCAACCAAAGTAGGTATGGCTTCGTAAGCCCATACATGTAATGCCAATGGAAAACCATACACGTTATACGATGTACATGCATAAGATTTCCTTGCGTTATTATCTTCTTCATTATCGTCCATATCCACATCATTTTCTTGTACCTCTTCTTCAATTTCTTCTTGTTTTCTTTCCAATGTTTTAATGTTCTTTGTTACTCTATTCACCATACTGCTTTTCATCTTTCGTATGGTGAAATCATAAACAACCTTCCCCTATGGAAAGTTGTTAAATATATCTAGATCTTCAGCAAAACACAAGTAATTAAAATTAATCTTATGTGATTTCTGCTCCCCCAATAAGATAACTTCTAATGTGACGACAAGTGACAAACGAAGAACATCTTTTTTATCTGTGTTCTTTGGTACCCTTTTGTATACTTCACATAACCTTGACTTGATAATGATATTCTCCCTTTTGAAATATTGTTCTTTCAAACAACTTTGGAAGGATGGAATGTTCTCATCACCGGTAAACATCAAACTGGTTACGAGGGAAAATTTCTCATAACCAAATCGATGTGCACGTCCATTATAAACAATTCTAAATTCCTTCCCACTTTGTTTGCTATCTTGCATCATTAGAAGATGGTGCACCAAAGGTCCTGTGAACTCAATTTGGTGCATTCTCAATAGAAATCCAAAGCATGCTTCTTCAAATTGTCTCTTCAAACTAAACATGTCTAATTTTGACTTGATTGTTTCAATTTCTTCCATTCTAGACATGTTAGAAATCTTCCCAATAAAGTAGTGTCTGCGTCTAAAACATGGAAGTCGTTCAATATTTTCAAATGCCATTGTCTGTTATAAGAAAAAATAATATTACATATTCATTAAAAAATAGAAATTTAAAGAACAAACATAAAAACACACCACATTATAACCAGTAATATAACATGTTTAATACAATAACTTGTAACCTTGGTGTTCAATTTGTCACCCATAAACAACAGTTGTATATTAACATATAAATAGCTTATAATTTTTATGAAATCACGAAGTAGTTCGGGACTCAAGGAAAAACTCGACTACTGTTGGCAAAAAATAAAACTTTAATTTCCTGGGAAGTAGGAATACTATAAAGATCATTACTTTATTATGAGGAAATACACTGAGAAAACAACTTTGACAATACATCCAAAGTTAGTGAAAACTAAAATCATGAACTCTATTCAAAAACCATCTCACATTAGTATCCTTTCCTTAACATGATGAATGGTATTTCTTCTTATCTTTATCATGACTGAAGTATGAAAGTAGTTCAGTCATGCGGACACCTTCTAAGAATCAAGTATGCCCCATAGCCGAACCTTACCGAAGATCAGCTTATAGCTATGATATCTGAAATCAACTTTGTTGGTGGATCTGAGGGGTGGTGAATGGACACTGGTGCTTCTCGCCATGTCTACTATGATCGTGAGATGTTCAACTCCTATTCTGTGTCTGAGGATAAGAAAGTGCTGCTGGGCGACTCCCACTCCACTAAAGTTGCTAGTACTGGTGAGGTGGAATTGAAGTTTACCACTAGAAAGACTGTCATCTTGAAGAATGTCTTGGATACTCCAGAGATGAGAAAGAACTTAGTTTCAGGCTACCTTCTCAACAAGGCTGGGTTTACTCAAACTATAGGGACTAATTTGTATACAATTACTAAAAATAATGCATTTATTGGGAAAGGGTACGCCACTGATGGCATGTTTAAATTGAATGTTGAAATTAATAAAGCATCTTCATCTGCTTATATGTTGTGTTCTTTTAATGTTTGTCATGTTAATAAACTCATGATAAAGAACATGAGTAACTTAGAACTAATTCCTAAATTATCAATGAATGATTTTGAAAAATGTGACTTTTGCAGTCAAGCTAAAATAACCAAAACTTCACATAAATCAGTAATTAGAGAATCTGAACCATTAGATTTAATACACTCTTATATGTGAACTTGATGGTACTTTAACAAGAAATGAAAAATGTATTTTATAACTTTTATAGATGACTGTTCAGATTATACTTATGTATATCTAATGAAAAATAAAATTGAAGCGTTTGACATGTTTAAAACATTTATGACTGAAATTCAAAATCAACTTAACAGAAAAATAAAAAGATTTCAAAGTGATAGAGGCACTGAATATGATTCCAATATTTTTAATGACTTTTATAAAACTTATGGAATCATTCATGAAAAAACTGCACCTTATTCTCCTGAAATGAATACAAAGCTGAAAGAAAAAATAGAACTTTTATCGAATCAGTTGTTGCAATTTTATTAAACTCTGGTGCTGCTTCCCATTGGTGGGGAGAAATTTTATTAACTGTTTGCTATGTGCTAAACAAAGTGCCTAAATCTACTAGTCAAATTTCACCATATGAAATTTTGAAAAATAAGAAACCTAATTTAACTTATTTTAAAACTTGGGGCTGTTTAGCCTATGTTAAGATCCCTGATCCAAAAAGAAATAAACTTGCTAGTAGAGCATATGAATGTGTATTCATAGGATATGCAGTGAATAGTAAAGCTTATAAATTCTATGAATTAAATGATTATGTAGTTATAGAATCAAATGATGCAGACTTCTATGAACATAGGTTTCCCTTTAAACTAAAGAATAGTAGGGGCTCGTCTTCTAGTAGTTTACCCATAACTAGAACTAGTGAACAAAATGAGGAATTAGATACTGAACTTGGGAGAAGTAAACAAGCTCGAACCTTTAAGGATTATGGGTCTGATTTTTATGCTTATACCTTAAAGAAAGATCCCTAAACCATTCAAGAAGCCTTATCTTCTTTAGATGTTAGCTTATGGGAAGAAGCCATAAATGATGAAATGGACTCTCTTGAGTCTAATAGAACTTGGCATTTAGTTGACTTAGCTTCTGGTTGCAAGACCATAGGATGTAAATGGATACTGTTGCACAAAAACTTGATAACCAAATTTTGTATTTGTAAAAGCTCGTAAGTGCACGAGTTACTTGTAGTAAGCGACAAGTATACTCCCAAGATCATCTCTCAAAGAAATTACGATTGTTTTTAAAATTATTAAATGTGATGTAAAAATTAACTACGGAAATAAATTCTAAACACTCTAACAAAGATTGGTTTTGAAAATGGTTGTTAAAATTGTAGTTACTTAAAACAAGAGAAAATAAACAAGTGAAAACGTAGTTGAAACGATGTGTTGAAAGAGTGTGGAAAATTAGTTAGTGAACCAAAGACGGATAGATTAATTTATGTGATTTTCACAATTAAGCATATAAAGTGGAATTTATTGATCTTTTTCACTAAACCTAAAAAATCTCAAGTCAATGGTAATTTTTCCTTAATTACGTAATTAATTTCTTTGATCTGGATAGTTAATTAACTAATTAGCATTAATCATAGGAAAAGATTTAATCACCTAATTTAAGACAAGTCAATGCAATTAAATTATGCTCATGATCATAAATGCCCAATTGAACTTAGATAGCGTTTCTAAAGCTCAACCCTAAAATATTCTCATACATTCATAAATTAAATTGGCCAAAAGGAATTGATAAACATAGATATTAAGAACAATGAATCATGAAATAAATCACTCAAGTATAAATTAAACCACTTAAATAATTATCCATTCATAGCCACATCCCTAAAATCCCACACAAAAGGGGTTTAGCTACTCACAATCAAATTTCAATAAAGGTTTTCCATTACAAATAACATTCAAAGAGTTCTAAAGAGAAAAGAGTTTACAAACAATAAAATATCCCACTTCCACTCTTAAAACAAGCTTCTTGATGTTGGATGATCACCTTCTTCAAGTTTTCTAATGAAGCTTCAATGGAGTAGCCTTAATGAAGTAATTTCTCTCTAACAAATGTATGAAAAATCTGGATTCGGCACTGTTCATGTTACTGTTCACGAGTTGGGGAAGAAAAGGGTTTGTGTGTGTGTGGGGTGGAAGGAGAAAAACTGGAATACGCGGCAGGCCACGACGCGCATTTTTCTATGCCGTGGCGCGCTATGCCATTTTGAACTTCGAACCAAAACAGGAAGTGTCTCGCTGTGGCGCACAATATTAATGCCGCAACGCACAATGTTTTCATGATTTTTCAGGCTGCACCCGAGAGCCCCTCGCTGCGGCATGCATTTTCCTCGCCGAGGCGCGCTATGTTGGAATGCTTTGTAAGGTCCTTACATCTTTGTTGATTCTTGCGTAAGCCTTACATTCCTTGATATGCAAATTATAGTACTTGCAAGTGTACAAATCACTCATAGAAAGTGATAAGCAAACCTCTAAGGTTGGTCTCTCAAGGAATTGCAATGGTTTTAAACAATCTTTTTCTTAAACTAATTAGAGTCCTAACTTAATTAAAAGTACGAATTAAATAGAGTTCTAGTGAAACTAAAACTTTAAGTAACTAGAGTCTTAAACCTAGTAAAACTGTAAAAAGAGTTCGCTTTGTAGCAAGATCAATGGTACGAACAATTAAACGAAAACAATATCGTAAATTCACAATCAATTCAACTAGATTTGAAAATCAATGGAGGATGTATAGACGTTTAGTTTGGTTGGCCATGCTTGCATCGTAAAGTAATGGTGAAATAACATGAACGTTCTATTAAACAATTTTACCGGCTTTTCTTTTTATTACGAGAATGCCTACTGTCGGGTAAATTCTCTTTGTTGATTAACTAATTAACATCCTACGATCGGGTATATCAAATAGCAATCAAATTATGTGCAAGGAAATTTATGCCAATCAAACTAATGCTATGACTAAGTCACTAATTTGAAGCTTTGATTAAGTGTTTCGGAATAAAGTTAACGTGACGTTGCTAAAACTATATTCTCATATTTTTCAACCTAACTATGAATTTCAAATTGGCCCATGAAAACTCATAATTAAATATCTAAACATGCTCTTAATCAAAAGGTAATTTATTTATATTAAATCAATAAAACATTCACCAAAAATAATTCTAGCAAATATGGCAACACAAACTAAACATCCATAATGAAATTAGCCGCTCATATTCATATTAAAATTCATAAACAAATATAATATGATCATACACTCAAAGAAGGAAGAAGAAAGATAGAATTCTATAACAACAAGAAAATCCTAGATCTAAATACCGCTAATGGATGGGATGGTGTTCTTCTCCAAAAGCTTGATCTTCGATCGTCAACAGCTTCCTTGGATTCTTAGAATGGATTCTCTCGCTTCGTTGAGTGTGGCAACGCTCCTAAAAACTGATTGAATACCTTGCTTGTTTGCAAAATTATAGTATGTAAAAGTTGTATGTAAGTTGGATTCTAGAGGGGGTATTTATAAATGTAAGGGTTTACACAAATCCTAATTGCAATAGGAATAGGTGCTCTGCGGCATACATTTTTTTCGCCGCGGCGCAATGATGAGTGCTCGAAAAGCACTAATATTTCGTGATTAATTGTGCTTAATTGTTTAAAATATAGATTTGTTATGATTGTTTATTTGATTATTTTCATAAATCTATCCATTCGAAGTCACGGGTATGTTTTAGTGCATTTCAGGTGTTTTTAGCTTCAAATGAGTCAAATAATGAAAACACGCAAAGACGGAATACTTACGGTGCTCGGATCAAGAGTTACGGGCTAAACGAGACAAATATGTAAGCCTTACATAACGAGCCATCACATATGTAAAGGGATAAACGTCAAGAAACTGAAGACAACGCGCGCCGTGGCAAGGAAAAGTCATGCCGGGCCGGGGAGCTCTCGGGTTTCTACATTATTTTCAGAATTTATGTTGCGCCGCGGCGGGAAAAATGCATACCGCGTCGCGCCTATTCCTATGGCAATCAGGATTTGTGTAAACCCTTACATCTATAAATACCCCCTTAGAGTCCCCCTTACATACAACTTGAATACAACTCTTACACACAATAATTTTGCGACCAAACAAGTAATTCAATCAGTTTTTGGAGCTTTGCTACACTCAAACGAAGCGAGAGAAACCATTCTACATTGGTTGGTCTAAAAGTAATTTTTTGTACTTTTTTGAATATACTCTACGAGTGTGTCATATGATTATTATACACATGATAACGTGTGAAATAGAGTGAATGATTTAGGGTTCCCTTAAATACTGTGCTTTGTTGGCCCATTAATAACATTTACAAATTATGTGGACTTATTGTGTAAAAGTCATAGAATTTGTTTTTTTTTTTCAAAATTTATGTTTATAAAAGTCTATAAAACTGAAATACAATGATATTTTCAAGTGAATTTTCTAAAGGACTTTTCCTTTTTTGGAATATCATTTTGAAAATTAATTTTTTGTCATTGAAATATTGTGGGAATGTTTGAACACTATATTTGATTCAAATATTATGAAAATAAATTATGGTCTAACAAACATGAAGCGTTATTATAGCTAGAGCATTAGTATTCCTCTTCCATAAAATATGTCAAATCAAATGGAAATATTTTGATATTGTTAATTAATTGTATGATTTTTCATTTTTTGTCGATAAATTTTGGCTCATTAATTTTTTTTTTTCTAGCCAAAGAATAAATTTTTTTTAAAGGTGAATAAAATATATATAATATATATATATATATATATATATATATATATATATATATTGCTAAACATGTACACATTATTTAAAATATCTTTTTTGTATACTATACCTTCTTAGTGGTGTTTGGTGAGTTAATAAAGTCAAATTTTAAAGACTCTTTTTTTAAGTATTGAGTCAAGCTTAGTTGGGCAACACTTATATATCGTAATAATATTTATAAAAAAATGTCTGAAAGTTATGTTGTTGAAGTTTTAAATTAAAATCAAACATTTATTGTGATTGTCCATATTTTCCACTCAAATTTACAAACACCAATTACACATTTTATGGCAACCACAATTTAGCTATATTAATAGTCAAATTTGAGTTATTTATAAATAAAAGTATAGATGATATTTTTTTAAAAAAAAAAGGGAACATATACATGAAAAATATTTTTGATAGCATATAGTCTCATTTTTTGTTTAAGAGACATATTTGGATTGCTAGTTAATATATTTTGTTGGTTGCATATATTTTCTATTATGTAAACGTTCTTTTAATAAAGAGATAGAAATCTATGAATGAAGATAATATATTTTGTGTTTGATCTTCATTACTTTTTTATTAATGATATTTACTTGTGATCACTATTTGATAACAATAACAATTTAAAGTGTGTGATCACCGCAATCAACTAATGTATATATTTACGTATTTTGAAAGTGTTCAATATTTGATTTTAAAAACATCCATACAGTAACAAATATTTGTTATTTGGCTGGTCTTAAAAAATTATATATATATGTTTTCATTGATCATTAAATGTGAATGCAAATGTGTATATAAAAATTATTAAAATTGAACAATTTTCATTGAATAATGGTATTTTATGTGTAATTATTTTGTGTGCAAGCTTTAATTAAAGACAAGATAATTTAGTTATTTAGTAATTTTTTGAGATCTTGATCAACACATAAAAGATTTAAGAACTAAAGATATCAAGATGTTTATGCCTATTCTGTGTCTCTTATCTGAATGAAACTTGCTTGCAACATTATTACACAATGAGACCAATGAATATGGAAAATTTGTTCAAAAAATTGTCATGAAAACATAAATATTAACTCAAGTATGATGTACACATTTAAAAATTACCAGCAAGTGTTATAATGGTTACGAATATTTTGAGGTATTATGTATTGTGACCTCATGTCAATATTAAGTAATTGAGACTATTTGATGTGACCTTGTGCCAATTTTGGAATCTATAGTTTTTTTTTTGAATAACTATATTTTATTAACTGATTATTTGGTGCCAAATATATTGAGCAATCCAAAATTGTCTGATATTAAAAGGAAATTTTTGTTGCAAAGTGTTATTATACACTTTAAATTCCTTTGAATAAAAAAGAAGACAGATACATATAATGTTGTGAGGCTATAATTGCTGAATAGATGTAGAATCAAATTTTCTAGTACAAAGAATTTTATCTCTATAATACGAGATTGTTGGAAAATTTATTTGTGGTTATTCTACAATAAATGCTTCTACCATGATATGAAGAGTTATTTATACTCATGGTTATATGTCATGTTTTGTTTATGAAAAGCACGTTACGAGCTCATTTATATATATATATATATATATATAATATACTTATTATAGGTTGGCTCATATGTGAATATAGAGTGCACATTTCAAGTGAATGTGATACCTATTGATGTATTAAGTGAGTGGGAACTCAATGATTTGCCATTTGACCATGTTATTGTGCACATGTTGGTCATTTGTGTTGTCATGTTCAGTGCTGTGCGCACATAATTGTTTATAACGTTACATTATACTCTAAGACGTTTATGACCCAGTTTCAGAGGGCTTGAGAATAGAGCAAAAAGCTTTCTGGATGGACGCACGGGCTTTGATGACTTAGGTATGTTTGATTTATTTACATGTAATTTATTATGTCATATTCAACTATTTTTTATGTCATGTGGTAGAGAGTTCTTATTTGCATAATAACATCATTTCAATGTTTTATGTGGTTGGATATTTTCATGCCTATATTGTTGAACAAGGTTATAGTTATGTTTGCTCACATTTGACATTTCATATTTCTTCTTACTTGTATGGTCTAGTTTTGTCTATGATGCTGTCCAGGTGGGATAAAAATTTACATCAATTTCTAATTTTACTTATGGATTGGCATAACTGTACTATGACGAACTAGATTAATAGAGAAATGTCAAAATATTTATTGAGCATGTTACAAGTGTATCGGTAGTTGGATATAATGACACCGATAATAGAAGCATAATTTTAGCATGTTATGAGGAAATTTGTGAAATATAATATGATTGTAGAATTATTCGAAGGTTATATTGAGTTGTTAGCACTGTTTTAAAAAATTCTGATAATGTATTATGACCACTTTACAATCACTTTCCCTCAATGGTATTGATTCTATGCCTATATGTGTGAAACATATTAAATTCACTCACTACAGTTTAGATCAATTTTGTTTTAAGAGCATGTTTTTCACTTGAAATTTGTTTGTAAAATACATTTATCAGTTGAGTGGAGCCTTATATACATGTGTAGTGTGTGATCTAGTATTGTGAGTCATCATCACATGCTTTACATGTTGGAAAAATATTATTAATCTGTGGGGCCACACATGTAGTTTTAAATGTGCTATGCTATCTTATAGTTTAGCCAATTAAAAGGTGATCTATAAAGTTTAATTTTGGCTATCGGGTATTAAATTATTGTGGAATTAATGTGTAGAGACCGGACTTGTATTTTTAAGTTGATGAGGGGCCAATTTAAAAATACTAATAATTGATAACTGCCTTTGGCAGTTATCTATATAAAGGGGTCATGGTCCCCATTTGAGCGTAGTGCTTGTAGAACACAAGTTTTCTCTGTATCCCCATCAACAGAGAAAAACTCTTTAAACAACTGCGCATCAATTGGAAGATCTGAACCTGTTCGACAGAAGAACGCTATGGATTCCGGTACGCTTCCGCAATAATCTCTTCTTCTTCTCTTGATTCAACATGGGATCTAGAAAACATGATTTTCAATTTGGTAAACAAATTTCTAACAAGTGGTATCAGAGCCTACCCATGTTTGATTCAAAAGAATCTATGAATGTTAAAGATTATTTTATTTTTAATAAATTTTGTCCGGTGTGCCATGAATTATATTGTTATGGAGGCACTGTCTCGTTTCCGAAAGAAATATATATTTGCATATGAATGAACTGAAAACTTGTTTCTTTTCTTTAATCTTTTTTTGAAATCTGAATTGCTTTTCGTCGAGATGTATAAGAGATTTCATATGTAGATATATATATATATCTTAACAAATTGTTCCTTCGTCCCACTATGGATTCTGATCTATATATATATATTTTTTTACGATCGCAGTTTTTCTTGTAATTGTTTGGTTTCTGCGTAATTTATGTATGTATGGTTACCTTACCTTTTTTTTTTTTTTTTAAGTAAAGGACAATTGCCTTGTTTCTGCAAAATTGCGAAAACCACAGTGGTTAATTTTTTTTTCTTTCCTTCAGTTTCTGAGAAACTGACAATTGTAGTTATTTTCGGTTTCTTCAAAAAAAAAAAAAAAAAAAAAAGGAAAAACGTGACAGAACCCAATTCCTTTTAGGATATATACAAAAGCTCTTTTCGGATATATATATATGTATATTACTTTTCTGTTACTTTTCGGTTTATCAGATAGATATATATATATATATATATATATATATATATAATATATATATATAATTCTTATTATATATATATATAAATTATTGGGAAAATAACAAAACTAACACCCCCTAAAAATTATAATAACAAAACTAGCACCCCTGTGTTCAATTAAAATTGAACGACGATAATTTAGACTCGTTCAATATTGAACGTTCAATATTATCCGTTCAATTAGAATTGAATGACGACAATTAGACCTATTTAATATTGAACGTTCAATATTTTACGTTCAAATTGAATATTGAACGTTCAATATTAAACGTTCAATTTTAATTGAACACAAAAGGGGTGCTAGTTTTGTTATTATAATTTTTAGGGGTGCTATTTTTGGTAATTTCCCTAAATTATTTATATTACAGTTTTGGCTTTTATATATATATATAACTACAACTTTCGGATATATACATATATTTGTAATATAAGAATTACATATGTTGAAGTTTGGGTCATGAATTAAAACATTTTCAAATTTTGATTAATTATATACAACATTTTTTTTAACACTTATCTAATATTTTAATTACATTAATTTATACAAGATGTCACCAAAGTGGCCACTCTTGTGTATATTAATATTGGGAGAATAATTGGATATGATGTTTGTGTATGTGTAATTCATGCGAATATTAACCAATCCAAAGAGGGGTTCATATTTGGCCGAATTACACACGCACCTGCGATGGTAATCATATGACAATTATCAAGGTGACATCATGTGAATAATAAATCGATGCAAACATAGATTTATTATTTGACATAACTTATTGTCATTGTTTGATCATTGCAACAAGAGTACTACTTACAATTAATATCACTGTCCAAAGACTTGATATTAATGTTGTGCTTGGTATCTTGAAATGTTGTCATGTAATTAATCAATTTAATGACTGTTTACTTTGGTTATTTTATGTGAGCATAGTGTATTTATTTGATTTTGTTCTCTATTCAGCTTTAATGTCTACTGCTACAATATCTGCCAACATGAATAATGTTCCAATGTTAAATGGGACAAACTTTAAGGACTGGAAAGAGAACATATTGATTGTTCTTGGCTGCATGGACATAGACTTGGCATTAAGAATGCCAAAACCGAATGATCTCACTGCACAAAGTACCCCTGAGGAAATTGCGTACTTTGAAAAGTGGGACCGTTCGAACAGGCTAAGTCTTATGATCATGAAGCGTGGGATTCCAGAAGCCTTTCGAGGTGCAATAACAGATGACAGTATCATTGCCAGTAAGTTCATTGAGGAAATTCAGAATCGCTTTGTCAAAAACGATAAGGCTGAAACAAGCACGCTCTTAGCAAGCTTGATTTCAATGAAAATAAGGGCAAAGGTAATGTCAGAGAGTACATCATGGAGATGTCTCATCTTGCTTCAAAACTTAAGGCACAAAAGCTCGACTTATCAGATGATTTGCTCGTGCATTTAATTCTGATCTCTCTTCCTGCACAATTCAGTCAATTTAAGGTCAGTTATAACTGCCAAAAGGAGAAATGGACTCTCAATGAGCTCATTTCATTTTGTGTGCAAGAGGAAGAGAGATTGAAGCAAGAAAGGACTGAAAGTGCTCATCTGTCAAGCACTTTTAAGGGCAAGGGTAAAAGGAAGGATAAAGGAAAGGAAGTTACTGTTCCTAAGGGTCCAGTGCAAAAGAAACAGAAAAGTAATGATGATTGTTTCTTCTGTGGTAAGCCTGGACATCAGAAGAAGGAATGTGCCAAGTATAGCGCATGGCGTGAAAAGAAAGGTATAATTCCTGTTTTGGTCTGTTCTGAGATCAATTTAGCATCTGTACCAAGAAACACTTGGTGGGTAGATTCTGGTGCTACTACTCACATTTGTGTTTCTATGCAGGGTTGCCTAAACTACCGAGAGCCAACTGATGCTGAAAGACGTATCTTTGTGGGCGACGGCAAGTCGGTGGAAGTGAAGGCAATAGGGCATTTTAGATTGTTATTAAAAACTGGTTGTTATTTGGATTTGAAAGACACTTTTGTTGTACCGTCTTTTAGACGGAACTTAATTTCCATTTCTGTTTTGGACAAATTGGGTTATTATTGTTCATTTGGAAATACTCAGTTTACTTTGTCTTTAAATTCAAATGTTATTGGTACTGGTTTACTTAATACTTTTGATAATCTATATTTGCTAGAAACTGTTTCATCTTATAATGAAACCTTGCATGTCGAGTCACGAGGTACAAAGCGAAAATTAGATAAGGAAACTTCAGCCTCATTATGGCACAAACGCTTAGGTCACATCTCTAAATCTAGAGTTGAGCGACTTGTGTCTGATGAGATTTTGGAATCCCTTGATTTTTCAGATTTTGATGTCTGTGTTGAGTGTATCAAGGGAAAACAGACCAAAATGAAGAAATTAGATGCAAATCGGACAACAGACGTCTTAGAATTGATTCATACGGATATTTGTGGTCCATTCCCTACAGCATCTTGGAATGGTCAACAATATTTTATAACATTCATAGACGACTATTCTAGATATGGGTATCTATTTCTTATACATGAGAAATCACAGTCTTTGGACGTGTTCAAAATATTTAAGGCCGAAGTTGAGTTACAACTCAACAAACGGATAAAGAGTGTCAGATCTGACCGTGGTGGTGAATACTACGGTAGATACAACAAATCAGGTGAACAACGTCCGGGACCATTTGCTAAATACCTAGAGGAATGTGGAATTGTCCCTCAATACACTATGCCAGGGTCGCCTAGCATGAATGGTGTATCTGAGAGACGAAACAGGACTCTTAAGAACATGGTAAGAAGTATGATTAGTCAATCTACTTTACCAGAGTCACTCTGGGGTGAAGCTCTAAAGACAGCAACTTATATTCTGAATCGGGTGCCAACTAAAGCAGCTGCAAAAACGCCTTATGAACTTTGGGTTGGGCGAAAGCCTAGTCTAAAGCACTTGCGTATTTGGGGATGTCCTGCTGAAGCGAGGCCTTATAAACCTCATGCAAGAAAATTGGACTCCAAACCATTAGCAGCTACTTTATTGGCTATGCAGAACGATCAAGGGGTTACAAGTTTTATGATCCTACTAGTAAGTCTATATTTGAGACGGGAATTGCAACATTTTTTGAGGATGTTGAGTTTGGGAGGGGAAATCAAGTTAGGAACATTGTCTTTGAGGAGGAAGAGGGAGTAATCCCAATTCCTGCTACTACTTTTCTTGACGATGTGCAGATTTCCATACCTGTCATTAATCAAGAGATGAATTCAAATCTTCTGCAAGACAATGTTATTCAACCCCTCTTTCAAAATGAGGTAATTGTTCCAGAGGAAACAATTCCTGAGGAACAACCTCAACAACCTCAAGAACCCGCGCCATTAAGGCGATCCACGAGAGAAAGGAGATTTGCAATTTCAGATGATTATGTTGTATATCTCCAGGAACATGAGGTAGAAAGTGGAATGTCGGAAGATGATCCAATCAACTTCCGCCAAGCCATGCAAAGTTCCAATTCTCATAAATGGATTGAAGCCATGAATGAGGAGTATAAGTCTATGCAAGACAATAAAGTTTGGGAACTTGTCCCATTACCGGCTGGTGCGAATCCTGTTGGTTGTAAATGGATATTTAAAACCAAAAGGGATTCAAAGGGTAATGTGGAGAGGTATAAGGCACGTCTTGTAGCCAAAGGCTTTACTCAAAAGGAAGGAATTGACTTTAAAGAAACTTTCTCTCCGGTTTCCACGAAAGACTCTTTTAGGACAATTATGGCACTTGTTGCACATTTTGACCTTGAGTTGCATCAAATGGATGTCAAAACAGCGTTTCTCAATGGTGACATTGAAGAAACAATTTATATGGTACAACCAGAAAACTTTGTATTAGGAGATTCAAAGAATATGGTTTGTAAATTGACGAAATCCATATATGGACTCAAGCAGGCTTCTCGTCAGTGGTACTTCAAGTTTCATCAAGTCATTGTTTCGTATGGTTTTGAGATGAATGTCGTTGATGATTGTGTGTATCACAAGTTCAGTGGGAGTAAGCATATTTTTCTGGTTTTGTATGTCGATGACATTTTACTTGCCACAAATGACATAGGCATCTTGTATGACACCAAGAGATTTCTATCAAAGAATTTTGAAATGAAAGATCTTGGTGAAGCTTCCTTTGTATTAGGAATTGAGATACACCGAGATCGATCTCGGGGTATATTGGGACTGTCACAAAGGAATTATATTGAGAAAGTTCTCAATAGATTTGGCATGCAAAATTGTAAACCAGGTGAAACCCCAGTCTCTAAGGGAGACAAATTTTGTCTCAGCCAATGCCCAAAGAATAGCCTTGAAATTAAAGAAATGCAAAATTCCATTTCCGGGTAACAATGATCCCAATATTACGGTGGATAGGTTTAAGTTCATTTAAGATATTTAAAATAGGCATGGTCTTAAAAATTGGAAAAAATTAAAAGAAAGGTGGATATAAAAAAAAATTTAAAAATTTTTAAAAGTTTTCATTTTTTAAAAAAAATTTTAAAAAAAAATTTTTAATAAAAGGTTCCCTAATAAAAAAAAAAAATAAAAAAAAAAAAATTTTAATTTTTAAAAAAAAAAGGAAAGATATTTAAGAAAATTTTTTAATAGGGGGCCCCAAAATACAAATGATTTTTACTTCCCTCCCAAGCTTTTCTAAAATTGATGAAAAAGGGAATTTTTCTATTTTGGTTCCTTTTTTTTTTAAAACCACAAAATAAATTTGGAAACTTTATCTATTTTTATTTCTTTCCTTTTAATTTCTTTTCTCCCCTTTATTTTGAAATTTTTGGATTTTCCCTTTTTTAACCCTTTTTTTCCCCACAACATCCCTTTTGGTTTTTTACAATTACCTTCCCAAAAAATTTTTCTTTTAAATCTTTTTCTTTTCAAACCTTGAAATTTCCAACTTTTTTAATTCCTTCCTTAAAAAATATATTGAAAAAAATTTCCCTTTTCAAAATAAATTTTAATTTAATTTCATTTTAAAATGGGCTTTTAAACAAAAAAAAAATAAAATTTAATTTATAAAAATTTTTTAAATTTAAATTAATTTCTTTTACCCAAAATTTTTGGTTATGTTTATCTGTTGGCTGGTGGGGCAGTTTCTTGGCGGTCTGCCAAGCAAACGCTTGTGGCTTCATCCACCATGGCCGCAGAATTTGTGGCTTGTTATGAGGCATCAAATCATGGAATATGGCTGCGAAATTTTGTCACTGGGCTGCGTATTTTAGAGGGTGTTGAAAGATCACTCAAATTATTTTGTGACAATAAATCAGCGGTTTTATATTCTAACAACAACAGAAGCTCAACGAAGTCAAAGCATATTGACATCAAGTTTCTGGTTGTGAAAGAAAGAGTGCAGAGTGGTCAGATTTTTATAGAGCACATTGGAACAAACTCCATGATAGCGGATCCGCTTTCAAAGGGACTACCACCCAAGGTCTTTCACGAGCATACTGCTCATATGGGTGTTATCCTGTTTGAGGATACTTTAGTTTAGTGGGAGTTTGAATTTGATGTGTTGCTTTATGTTAAACTTCAGATTTGTTATATACAAATATTATTCAGTTTACTTTCTGCAGAAGTAAAGTTTTGGTTTAACACACTCTGTTAAGTAATGTGGTAATACTGATCTCAATAAAGAATAAAGTAGGACTAGTTGAAAATAGACATGTTTGGATCACATTACATGTAATTTTCATGCTACACATCCATGATTGATCTATGTCATTTGGTTGTATTGGTATATGTGACCATTGACAGATTTAGTCACGATAAATGTGACGAAGATCGCTTTGATCCTGTATCAGTATGATTAATGGACGAGATTGTTCGGAAGTACCCTAATTGTGATGGCAGTTTCATGAGCTCATAAGGTTATGCACATTTACAAAGTTACATATGTGGCCCAGTGGGAGATTGTTGGAAAAATATTATTAATCTGTGGGGCCACACATGTAGTTTTAAATGTGCTATGCTATCTTATAGTTTAGCCAATTAAAAGGTGATCTATAAAGTTTAATTTTGGCTATCGGGTATTAAATTATTGTGGAATTAATGTGTAGAGACCGGACTTGTATTTTTAAGTTGATGAGGGGCCAATTTAAAAATACTAATAATTGATAACTGCCTTTGGCAGTTATCTATATAAAGGGGTCATGGTCCCCATTTGAGCGTAGTGCTTGTAGAACACAAGTTTTCTCTGTATCCCCATCAACAGAGAAAAACTCTTTAAACAACTGCGCATCAATTGAAAGATCTGAACCTGTTCGACAGAAGAACGCTATGGATTCCGGTACGCTTCCGCAATAATCTCTTCTTCTTCTCTTGATTCAACATGGGATCTAGAAAACATGATTTTCAATTTGGTAAACAAATTTCTAACATTACAGTCACTGCATGTTTTTTGGTTAAGGGGTGACAAAATTGAGAAACATTATATTTCAATCTCAAATATGCATATTGTTAATGCACAGGTACCTGTCGTATCCATGCATAAGTGAATTATTATAGCCATGCTTTAAATCTCCAACACATAAATCAGTTTGGCTCATAAATTTTGAGATGCATTATTTGATATGATTATATTATTGAGTATTTAATGCATGATTATGTTGTCCAAGTAGGAGAATATTGGAATTATTTTATGTGGACTAATATAATCATTTCAAAAAATTTATAAAAGCATGTTTGGACAATATTGTATTAATGAAATAATTATTAAATAAACATGTGTTATACTTATGTCCATAATGAGACGAACTAAACATAATTATAATGTGTGATAGGCCCATGAGCTTGCTGCACTCATGAGTCTAAATTGACCTATTAGATTTAGAATTTATATTATAGAGATTATATATAAATAGAACAATTAAGAGCTAGAGTCAATAAGTCGTTCAATTGCATAACGTGAGTGCAACCGTTCCCATAAACCCTTATACACTAAATCTGCAGGTATACGATCGGAGCATCAATATAGATCAATAACTGGTATAGTAATCTCATACACAAGTAAGTATTTATATTTATTTACATGTTATATTATTGAAACATAAATATTATTCCGCTTTTCATGATTAATTATATTTAACAGATAAGATATATCTTATTAAATTGAATTAGGACCTTTGCAAAGAAGGTTCATGCATAATGAGATGAACTAAACATAATTATAATATGTGATAGGGCTCATGGGCTTGCTGCACTCATAAATTTAAACTGACCTATTAGTTTAGAATTTCTATTATAGAGGTTATATATAAATATAACAATTAAGAGCTAGAGTCAATAAATCGTTTAATTGCATAACGCGAGTGCAACTATTTCCATAAACTCTTATACACTAAATTTACAAGTATACGATCGGAGCATCAATATGAACATCAATATGTTATATTATTGAAACATAAATATTATTCCGCGATTAATTATATTTAACAGATAAGATATATCTTATTAAAGTGAATTAGGACCTTTGCAAAGAAGGTTCATGCATAACGTAGAAATGGGTTCAAATCTTTTACTTACATATAACTCTGTGTACAAAATGATCTGCACCAAATTCACGGGGAATGTCAAATATAATCCCCAAATTCACGGGAATGTCGAATCTAATCCCCAAAATCACGGGTATGACAAATATAGCATTTTGAAAACACATGCTGAATATAACCGTTAAGGGCATCAAGGAGAAGGAGACCGTTGATTTCAAATTGAGAAGAGCGTTACAGCATTTTGAAAACACATGCTGAATATAACCGTTAAGGGCATCAAGGGGAAGGAGACCGTTGGTTTCAAATCGAGAAGAGCGTTAACAAACCTAGATCCGCCGTTTCCATCTCAATTTCGTATGATAATTCGTCTATTTTATACTTATTTTATATTTTCTGGTCGAAAACCAGAGAGAAAGAAAGTGAGAGCGTTTTTCAAAACAGAGAGATCCAACCTTTATTTCTGATGGGGATTTTTTTTTTATCACCATCTCTTTTGTTGATTTCGAAGATTTCAGGACTGGCCACTTCGAATTTGCAGTTTCATTATGCTTTTACAGGACTTGTTTAAAGAAACTTCGAGTAGTTGGTGTCTTAATTTGGTAAATATTTGTCCTTCTAAATGTTAATCTTTATATTTTTGTTCTGATTCTTAATCTGTTGCCTCTTCTTTATCTCCCGCCCCAACTTCCAAGATTCTTTTCAATCGTTAATATTTATGGCTTTATAAAATAAAGTCGATCACACATAACATATAAATTAAATATAATATAAGACATAAAGGTTATTTATTACTTTATTGTTTTCTGTTCTATTTTCTTGTTCAATTTGTTCTTTTGGCTGCATGTGAGACGATATCAGCACAAGAGAAATCAGGAACTAATTGTTCATGTACTTTTGCCGTTGTTAATCAAATATTAGATCTATTGACCATAAGACCTTTAGGCAAATCTAATTACTCAGAACTCCCAAACAAGAGTGTGTATATTTTTATTTCACTTGCTACTGCATAGAATGAAACAAGTGTTGTTGGATCGGTAAACCAAGCCATACTGCTATGAACAATTATGACAGTATTTTTACAAATGTACCTTTGGTAGATTATGAATGAAATTTGTTCTTTAAGATCACAAATGTTAGTGATAAAATGATAAGTCCTCACTATCAACTTGATGCTTTGTTTCTTGGCCGTTCAACCACTGGTATATATGGTAGATTATGAATGACATTTTGTTCTTTATGTTCTTCTGTATGCACATTGAATAAGAATACTAATGTTATTTAATCTATGATATGTTAGGGCAGTTTAATGTATCAGTTCTAATAACGTATGTGTTTATGATGAGATTTCTTAAAACTGCTTAATCTGATAAGAAGGTTTACATTTTATTTTCATATATTGTTATAATTAAAATAAAATAAAAGCATTATTGTGCTTATAAATGATCATAACTTGATTCACTGTATTTTTATCGGCTCGAGCTGCTTCTGTTCTTGATAGAACTATGCATCGTCAAAAATGGAATGCTCAACTTCTACACATCTCTACTAGTTGTGGACGGTCTATGCCTTGGAGTAAGTGAGAAGTACAGCAACTATATGAGGAGCACCTAGTGAGTTTTTCTTATATGGTTATGATTGTGATTTTTAAATTAATTGCTCTCATTTTTAATGAATTAGGTTAGGACCGGACTGTTTTCTTATTGTTGGTGCTTTTAAGTTTCAATGTTATATTCCTCCACTTGTTAATGGAACTTACCAATTTTTCTATTTAAAAAAAAAAAAAAAAAAGATTAGAAAATATTTTAATTGAATTTGAAAAATATATATATTTCTGGTATTTGAATTTTTTTTTTGAAACTTTCTATTTATAAAATTTTTGGATATATTTAAAGAAATTATGGAGAGTTTATGACTTGTTTGGTTAGTTAACTCAAAAATTGTTTTTAAATCATAACTTAAAAATTGTTTTCTATAATTTTTAAAAATAATAAGATGTTTGGCCAATATTTTAAAAAATTATCTTTAAAAACAGAAAACAAAAAAATTATTGTATTGTTGTTTGGCCAAATTATTTAAAAAACTTGTTTTCACATATATATATTCTAATATAAAATCTAATATTTTAATAATAATAATTTAAATCGTTCATAACTTTAAAACAATAAATTCTCATAAATTTCTAAAAATAAAATATTATCCAATATGATCAAAATGAAAATGATTTTTTTAAGAAATAAAAGTAGAAAATTTCAATAATTTCCTCAAATATGTTTTAAAAAAATATTTGAAATTAGAATATAAAAACTTATCAAAATCCTTAAATTTGTACAAAATTTTGAAATAAAACTTTTCAAAATTCAAAAGTAAATTCTAAAAAAAAATTACCAAAATTTTGAAACAAACAAAAAAGTTTCTAATATTTAAATATTTTGAAAAATGTAGTAACAATCATCTAAAATTTGTAAAACTATTACATAATTTGAAAATATTCTCCAATTTGAAAAAATGCAAAGTTTCCTAAATTATAAAAGTAGAAAAGTTCTTAAATAACTAAAAGTTTTTAAAATTTGTAAAAACAAGTTTTACAAACTAAACAAAACTTATAAAGTAGAAAAAAATTTCAAATTTTCTTGTATTTAAGGTTTCGTAAATTTATGAAGTATAAAGTTTAAAACTATCATAATTCCAAACTATGTACAAATCTTTTTGAAAAAAATAATTTTTACAAAATCAAAAGTAATAAATTGTTCATAATTTTCAAACTTATTAAACTAGTAAACATGCAAATTTTACAAAACTATAAATTTTGAAAAATTATGACAAATAAAATATTGTCCAACATGGTCAAAATGGAAGAAAAAAATTAAGGAAAATAAATTGTTTATTTTTCCCAAATTTGTAAAAAAAGTAATAAATTGTTTATAATTTTAAAACTTATCAAAACTAGTAAACATTATAAATTTTACAAAATTTTAAAAATATAAGGGCATTGATATTGATTGGTTTCAAAAATTGTTTTTAAAATCATAACTTAAAAATAATTTTCTTTAATTTTTAAAAATAATAAGTGGCCAATTTTTTAAAAAATTATTTTTAAAAACATAAAATAAAAAAATTATTGTATTGTTGTTTGGCCAAATTATTATAAAAACTTGTTTTCACATATATTATAATATTAAATCTAATATTTTAATAATAATAATTTAAATATTATTATAATTAAATATGATTGTCATTATAAGTTTCAAGTCAATTAAAATTCTAGATATTAAGAATTACAGGAACTCACTTAATTATTAAATTTATATTTAATTATAAATCTAATAATTTAATTATTAATTATAGTCGTTATTATAAAATTATTATTTGAGTTTTAAGTGTATTGTAATTTTGACCACTAAAATGTTGTACCCATAATTAAAATTTATTAGAATTAATAATAAAATTAAAATTTGTTTTTGATAAAAAATAATTTAAATAGAATCATCAATTTTTTTATGCAACAAAACATACACTTGTAATTAGGATTCCAATATTAAAATTTTAACATGCTTCAATAAAGTTCATGTCTTTAATTTACAATTTATTGATAAATAAAATCGTTTTTTGAGAGTACATTTAAATATGCTGTTTAAAATGTTTTAATTTACGTATATCAAATTGGATAATATATATGTATATTGATACAAAATAAGTATATTTAATAAAATTAGCTATATAAATTAATTTGTTATATCTGTCAAGTGATATGTTAATTTAAATGTAAAGTTGAAAATGTGATATAAAACATCAATACCATTTAGATGAATAAGTTGTTTATTATTAATTGAATTTTATTAAATATAATGAGTTGTAAGATTTGTGATACGTACATAATATTAAGAAGTGTGGTTGTAATACGAAGGATTTTTTATAATTGTGAATCAATTATTAGTAAAACAAAAGTTATTACCATAATTGGTAAATTGTTATATGTGATAAAAAAAATATTAACACTAAAACAAAAGTTATGAGATAGTCTATAAGTTGATTGATAAATATTACTTACTTGACTTTTTATTAGTTGACACTTTTTATTTTTAGTTTTAGTTTACTATTTATTTTTATGTATAAAATATATATAACAGTTAACGAAAATCACCGCGAACGTAAAAGGTGTTTTTTGTGTTTAGGTTTGTTTTAGAAACTAGTGAAAACAAAGTAGTGATGTTTTTAATTTTTTGTTTTTTAGCTCACATTATTTTATAAAATTGTTACTTAAAAACAAGGCTAAACAATTAGATTTGTTTTTAAAATTAAGTTTTAACAAAAAAAAAACAGTTTTTAAGTGTTATAAACAGGCCCTTGTATTTTTTATTTTTGAAAAAAAATTCATTTTGATCATATTTGGACAACATTTTATTTTTAGAATTTTTTTTAAAATTTATAATTTTACAATTATGAACATATATTTTTAAAAATTTGTTTAAAAATTTATATAAATTTTAAAACTTCAAAATTTTTGTACAAATTTAGGAATTATGATAAATTTTGTATATTATATTTCATATATATTGGAAATTTTATTTTGGATTTTTTATACTTTATAAATTTTACTAGTTTAGATAAATTTTAAAATTTTGCAAGATTTTAGAGTGTTTATGTAAAATTTTCTAATTTAATTTTTTGTAATTATGAATATTTTATAAAACTTTCTATTCATAAAAAGGACATATTTAAAAAAATTATGGAAATTTTCTATACTTATTTTGGAAGAACAAAACATTTTAGTTTTGACCATGTTTACACAATATTTTATTTTTAGAAATGTTTTAGAATATATAGTTTTAAAAAAAAAAAATTGAACATATAATATTTTTAAAATTTTGTATAATTTTTAATAGTTTATAGAACTTTTAAAAAAATTTAAATTTTTGAGAATTTACTGTTTTAAATATATGAACAGTTTATTACTTTTATATTTTAAAAAAATCGTACTTTTATTAATTTTAATACTAGTTTAGATAAGTTTTAAAATTTCATAAATTTTTTGAGAATTTATTATGAATTTTTGGAAAATATTGAACTTTAACTTTTGGTAATTTTGAATATTTTTTAAACTTTATAATTATGAAAATTTTGTACATTTCTAAAAATTGATGAAAAATTTTGTTTTTCTTTCGGAAAACAAAAACACATTTTCATTTTGACCATGTTTGGACAATATGTTTTGAGAATTTATAGTGTTAAATTTATAGTTTTTCTTTCGTAAATTTAAATTTATAGTTTTAAATTTACGGCCTGTTATTTAAAAATTGTTTTTTATTTTAAAAAATAAAAAATTAGTTTTAAAAACAAATCTAATTGTTTAGCCATGTTTTTAAGTAACAATTTTATAAAATAATGTGAGCTAAAAAACAAAAAATTAAAAACATCACTACTTTGTTTTCACTAGTTTTTAAAACAAACCTAAACACAAAAAACACCTTTTACGTTCGCGGTGATTTTCGTTAACTGTTATATATATTTTATACATAAAAATAAATAGTAAACTAAAACTAAAAAGTGTCAACTAATAAAAAGTCAAGTAAGTAATATTTATCAATCAACTTATAGACTATCTCATAACTTTTGTTTTAGTGTTAATATTTTTTTTATCACATATAACAATTTACCAATTATGGTAATAACTTTTGTTTTACTAATAATTGATTCACAATTACAAAAAATCCTTCGTATTACAACCACACTTCTTAATATTATGTACGTATCACAAATCTTACAACTCATTATATTTTAATAAAATTCAATTAATAATAAACAACTTATTCATCTAAATGGTATTGATGTTTTATATCACATTTTCAACTTTACATTTAAATTAACACATCACTTGACAGATATAACAAATTAATTTATATAGCTAATTTTATTAAATATACTTATTTTGTATCAATATACATATATATTATCCAATTTGATATACGTAAATTAAAACATTTTAAACAGCATATTTAAATGTACTCTCAAAAAACGATTTTATTTATCAATAAATTGTAAATTAAAGACATGAACTTTATTGAAGCATGTTAAAATTTTAATATTCGAATCCTAATTACAAGTGTATGTTTTGTTGCATAAAAAAATTGATGATTCTATTTAAATTATTTTTTATCAAAAACAAATTTTAATTTTATTATTAATTCTAATAAATTTTAATTATGGGTACAACATTTTAGTGGTCAAAATTACAATACACTTAAAACTCAAATAATAATTTTATAATAATGACTATAATTAATAATTAAATTATTAGATTTATAATTAAATATAAATTTAATAATTAAGTGAGTTCCTGTAATTCTTAATATCTAGAATTTTAATTGACTTGAAACTTATAATGACAATCATATTTAATTATAATAATATTTAAATTATTATTATTAAAATATTAGATTTAATATTATAATATATGTGAAAACAAGTTTTTATAATAATTTGGCCAAACAACAATACAATAATTTTTTTATTTTATGTTTTTAAAAATAATTTTTTAAAAAATTGGCCACTTATTATTTTTAAAAATTAAAGAAAATTATTTTTAAGTTATGATTTTAAAAACAATTTTTGAAACCAATCAATGCCCTATATTTTTAAAATTTTGTAAAATTTATAATATTTACTAGTTTTGATAAGTTTTAAAATTATAAACAATTTATTACTTTTTTTTTACAAATTTAGGAAAAATAAACAATTTATTTTCCTTAATTTTTTTCTTCCATTTTGACCATATTGGACAATATTTTATTTTTCATAATTTTTCAAAATTTATAGTTTTGTAAAATTTGCATGTTACTAGTTTAATAACTGAAAATTATGATTACTTTTGATTTTGTAAAAATCATTTTTTCAAAAAGATTTGTACATATTTTGGAATTATGTTAATTTTAAACTTCATAAATTTACAAAACCTTAAATACTAGAAAATTTGAAATTTGTTTCTACTTTTATAAGTTTTGTTTAGTTTGTAAAACTTATTTTTACAAATTTTAAAAACTTCTAGTTATTTAAGAACTTTTATATTTTTATAATTTAGGAAACTTTGTATTTTTTGAAATTGGAGAATATTTTCAAATTATGTAATAATTTTACAAATTTTAGATGATTGTTACTAAAATTTTCACAATATTTAAATATTAGAAACTTTTTTTTTTTAGAATTAACTTTTGAATTTTGAAAAGTTTTATTTCAAAATTTTTGTACAAATTTAAGTATTTTGATAAGTTTATATTTTCTAATTTCAAATTTAAGTATTTTTATACTTTTATTTCTTAAAAAAATCATTTTCATTGATCATATTGGATAATATTTTATTTTTAGAAATTTATCAGAATTTTTATGTTTTAAAGTTATGAACGATTTAAATTTTTAATTTTTTGTTAAATTTATTAGTAAACATACTTTTAAAAAATTATGAAAACTTTTGGAAATATAAGAAGTTTTTTATTTTATAAATTTAGAAAAATCATTGACAAATTTATAGTTTTAGGACACTCTGATGATTATTTATATAATATTTATTTTTTGACAATATTAAAATATCAGCAAATTTTCAGTTTAATATTAAGTTTTTATATTTTATAATTTAGAAAATATTTTTAGAATTTTCAAATCATGGACAAATTTACGGTTTTCAAAATTTTAGATAATTATTATTATATTTATTTTTTGACAATATTAAAATATTACGAACAATTTCGTAGCCAATTGTCCTTAAAATGGGAGTCCTTAAAATGGGAGAATCAGAGGATGCAGAAGCAAAAACAGTTTGTAATAGGACGAAATCATTGTTCAGAGTCCTATGCTTATATTTTTCAGGTATAAACATATATTTTTCAGGTATACTTTAATAAATCTGTTCATTACAAATGTGTTTTTGTAATGAACAGATTTTGTCCGTAATTATCTAAAATTTATATTTGTCCTCTTCAAGGTTACGCACTATATTTTGTCCGTAATTATTATGTTTTATATTGTTTTATATTATTAATATATTGAATTTAACAGGTCATTCATGAAGATACTAGTGATGAAGTAGATTTGCTGAATAAGAAGTGTACCTGTAACGAGTATTCACAAGATTTCATGTAGTCATGCCAGTAGCTAGATTTGGACTTTCACTCCTTGGTTGATAAGAAATATACAGCTGAGTGTTATCTAATTGTTTATTCAGAGCCGATCTTTCTTACAAATGATCATGGTGAATGGGAAGTCCCTAAGGAAATAGCAGACTTGGTAAATGAACCCCCTAACACAAAGAAAATTAAATCACGTGGTGAGGAGATTAAGAAAATTACTCTTTGTAGTAGGTGCTGAAGACTTGGACATAATCGTGCAACATGCAATGAGGTCTTGCAAATGATTGTCAAACCTATACCATCATCCTTAAATTAACTATTTTTATAGTATTTTATGTATAAATACTCTAATGTTAAATTGATCATTTGTAGCTTCAGCTTATATTTGTGACGCAACTTTCGTCATAGTTTGTATAATTATTAATGTCATTAAATATTAATGCAGGGTAACTCTTTTCTACGTATAATACATTAGTATTATAACAATATATTGTAATTTAGTATCTATGTATAATACATTAAATACTCACTTTTTGATTGTAATTTAGTATCTAGACTCACTTTTTAATTGTAATTGAGTGTTGGTAATTTTTGTGGGCAAAACAATTAATTGTATCAAAAGTTAAATAAAGCAAGACATTTCCTCCAATACAAATGCTCATGAAAATAAAGTATTACATTGAGAGTACTCCTATCACTAAGGGAACTTTCTTGAAAACCCATTAAGGGCAAATGTATATTGAGTTCACGGGTGTCACTATGGATAAACATTACCGGGAGGCTTGAAAAGTTCAAACGGTCAAAGATAACCTTTCTAAGTGGTATTTGATTCTATTATTTGGCCTTAATGAGTTTTCAAGAAAGTTCTAGAGTTCGTTTAGACTTAAAATATATCACAAACATGCATGCATTACACAAATCAAACATAGCGATACTAACCAAACAAACTACCACATATACCACAAAATCCTCAAACTAAATGAATCTAACATTTTTGTGCCTCTTCACTTAGGTAAAAAATTAATTTCTTTCACATCTCACCGTTATTACAATCACATCATAGACTTTCGGATTAAATAAATGGACTCGATACTATCCTAAATTCATGGTCTAAATTCATGCTCATGGAATATTTTTCCCACCCCCAATCTAATTTCTACATTGTGCTCAATGTTAAAAAGAAAAACAAAAGAAATTAAGTAAAAAAGTGAGAGAAGTTACCCTCATTTTGTATGAGATTGTGTACATTACGCTTACGCTCCGTTTCACTATTCTTCGCCCTCCTCATCATGTGGCATTTAGTGCGTAAGAAATATGCAAAAAACCTTTAAATGTGTGCATCACAACTCAAAGCCAAATTTAAAGATTAACTAAATGCAAATGAAAGTAAAAACATTAAACAAAGTCAATTAAAATCCTTAAACAATCCAACATAAAATAAAAATAAAAAAAAAATGAAAGAAAAAGAAAATTAAACTAGAAAATGAAAATTAAAGAAAGAAAATACAATTGGGAGGCTTAGTCCTCCATATACTACGAAATTGGGCCAAATTGCTCATTTTTCGTCGTTGGGTTGGTGGTCTAAAGACAAAGTTGTGACTCAAATACGGCGAAATTGGGCCAAATTGGGTAAGGTCTACTCCATTTTGTGTCAGCTAAAAACTCATCATTTGTGGAGTAGAACTTAGTATTCGTGTGAATATCTCATTTGGTCACTGAACCAAGCTTGCTGTTGAGTTTGGTATTCTTGTATTAACCCTTGCCTCCAAGTTCACCAACCTATCTTTTGTGGTAGCGTTCTTAGAAGAGGTACCATCACCCTTCCTACTACCTTGTCCTGCTTTGGTACCACTAGTTAGGTGTTGCATGTAAGCAAAGGTCAATGTTTCATCCGATTGCAATAGTACATCGCCCGTGTTATATTGGACTCCATGTTTGACACACAGGGCGGTGATCAGTTGGGGGAAAAAATAACTTAGGTTGTGATGCTCAGCTGAGTACATAACCCGTTGTTGGATAACCATCCCACATCAATTGAACGCTCGGTTTCTATGGCATATTGCAAAATTTCCTGCTCCCTATCAACATTATTGTAATGCCTAGTTGGCATTAATCTAGAACACACAAAGAGGTTTTTATTTTTTTGAGCAAATCTGTCAAAATTGATAGAGGAATGCTTGATAGCAATGTTAGAATGAAGAAAATATGAAGTAAAGTTTTGATTTTGGTGAGAAATTGAGAAGAAATTGGAGAGAAAGTGAGAGGGTGTTTGGGAGAAAATGTGGGAAAGTGAGAAAAAATTGTGGATGAAATGGATTTTGAATTCACGAGTGCCCCATTTCTGGAAATTTTTAGAGGCGCGCCGTGATGTGATAAATTTAGTACTTGCAAGTGTACGAATCACTCGTAGAAAAGTGACAAGCAAACCTCCGATGTCGGTCTCTCAAGGAATTGCAGTGGTTCTAAACAACCTTTTTCTTAATCTAAATAGAGTTCTAAAGCAAGTAAAATACTAATTAAATAGAGTTTTAGTTTCACTAAAACTCTAAGTAACCAGAGTCCTAAATCTAGTAAAACTGTAAAAAGAAGTTTGGTTTTGAAACGAGATCAATGGTACGAACAATTAACGAAAATAATAACGCAAATTCACAATCAATTCAAGTAGATTTGCAAATCAATGGAGGATGTATGGACGTTTAGTTTGGTTGGCCATGCTTGCATCGAAAAGTAATGGTGAAATAACATGAACGTTCTAATAAACAATTTTACCGACTTTTCCTTTTAATTACGAGAATGCCTATAGTCGGGGTAATTCTCTTTATTGATTAACTAATTAACATCCTACGATCGGGTATATCAAATAGCAATCAAATTATATGCAAGAAAATTTATACCAATTAAACTAATGCTATGACTAAGTCACTAATTTGAAGCTTTGATTAAGTGTTTCGGAATAAAGTCAAGGTGACGTTCCTAAAACTATATTCTCAGATTTTTCAACCTAACTATGAATATCAAATTGGCCTATGAAAATTCATAATTAAATATATAAACATGCTCTTAATCAAAAGGTAATTCATTTATATTAAATTAATAAAACATTCACCATAAATAATTTTAGCAAACATGGCAACACAAATTAAACACCCATAATGAAATTAGCTACTCATGTTCATATTAAAATTCATAGACAAATATAATATGATCATACACTTCAACGAAAGAAGAAGAAAATAGAATTCTATAACAAGGAAATCCTAGATCTAAATACTACTAATAGATGAGATAGCGTTCTTCTCCAAAAGCTCGATCTTCGATCGTCGATGGTTTCCTTGGATCCTTAGAATGGTTTCTCTTGCTTCGTTGAGTGTGGCAAAGCTCCTAAAACTAATTGAATCCTTTGTTTGTTCGCAAAATTGTTATGTGTAAAAGTTGTGTCTAAGTTGGAGTCTAGAGGGGGCATTTATAGATGTAAGCGTTTACACAATTCCTGATTGCAATAGGAGTAGGCGCGCTGCGACATATATTTTTTCCGCCGCGGCGCAACACAAAAATTGGAAATATTGGTAAAAACTCGAGAGCTCCCCGCCGCGGCATACATTTTCCTCGTCGCGGCGCGCGTCGCCTTTCCTTTCTTCACATTTACCCCCTTATATATGTGCTTGCTCGTTATGTAAGGCTTACATATTTGTCTCGTTTTGCCCGTAACTCGTGATCCAAGGGCCGTAAGTGTTCCGTCTTAGCGTATTTGCATTATTCAACTCATTTGATGCTAAAAATACCTGAAATACACTAAAACATACCCGTGATTCCGAATTGATAGATTTATGAAAAATAGTCAAATAAATAATAATAACAAATCTATTTTTAAACAATTAAGTGCAATAAACCACGAAATATTAGTGTTTTCCGAGCACTTATCACGCCGTGGCCTACTTTTTTCCTCCTTGCGGCACAGATCAAACATGGGCAAACAGGACGACTCCCACCGCGGCACAAATATTTTCCTGCTGCGGCGTGCACCAGAATTTTAAAATGTGTCCCAAAATAGAACCATACTCGCCGCGACACAAATTTTTTCTGCCGCGGCATACATAAATTTTCAAAAATATGCCCCAAAACAGAACCATGCTCATCGCAGCACACACAAAAATTTTAAAATTTTTTATTTCTTTCAAATTTTTGAAAATGGGCAACGCATTCACCCCCAACCAAGATTAGGGTAATGTCCTCATTGCCACGAAAAACTTTTAAAAAAAATTAAAAGAAAAGAACGAAAGAAAGAAACGAAAACATGAATTATATAACAGAACTTTCATTCCAAGAACTAAAGAATATTTGATGAGCCCTTTGTCATGATAGTGCTTAGTAAGCTCCCGAAGTTTGGGGATGATATAGGGTACATGTGAAAATACATTTATAAATGTAAGGGTTACATAGAATTGTAATTGATTTAGGAATAGGCGCGCTGCGGCACAACAATAAATTGAAAACAATGGTCAAAACCCAAGAGGTTTTTGCCGTAGCACCCATTATATAGACAATTTATTCCATTGTTAAATAGATTAAATGGTCATTATATCGGCTAACAAAATTGTCCCAGACATAATCATACGACAATATGAAAATTTTATACAATTAGTCCTGTTATAAGTTACAAAACATTATGTACATTAGAAGCCTATATCATAATTCGACTTTACATATACAAAATAACTGAAACCATAAATTCTCTGAAACATAACTGAAACATGTTACCTCCTAACCAAAATTAAATCTCAACAAAACATGTATTGTTTAACACTACAAAGATCACATCAGAAGGACATTGTCTCTTGAATTATACAATCCATAGCATAGCTTCCGAAATAAGGTTATGGCTTCATGCTTAATACAGATCAATGGATTCCCTGTAGTCCAATATTCAATGAACTTTGATGCATAAATCCCACAATCTCCACTGTAAACTAGTAAAAAAAATTAATTAATAATAAAAACCATGTCTTAATGGATTATATTTAAAACATAACAATATGTAATGAAATTGTACTCACGCATTCTCCTGTATCGATACTCTCTCCTTTTGGTTGCGGACATTTTCCAAGTTTTTGTAAAGGTTATTTTTCGACCATGATGATTTTTCTCATACATTCCACACTGATAGATGAAATTGGGGAACATCTTACATATATTTTGTAGTTGTCTCTTCAAGGGTGCATCTTAAATATGGGATGAAAGTGAGTCATAGACGTGTATCTCTTGAGATAGAATATCAAACTCTAACACAATCCAATGATTTTTGAAGGATATAATTCCATATAGGACGTCCAATTCATACCATGGCATTCCAAATTCAAGAAAGGATCCTAGTATATAATTTGTCAGAGTTCTGTCAGAGAACCAATCATATAGCTCATTCCTTCCTTCAGCCCTTAACCATTCATCCTTATGACTCAATAATCGTAGCTGGAAATTTTTTTTATAAATACAATAAGCAAAATCAAAATAAGCATTTATGAGAACTATAGACATAACCAAGCTGATCAGGATAATAAATTTCAATTCATATTATAATTTTGAAGACTGAAGTGGATATGCCTATAAATCAAATACAAGTTAATTTCCAAAAAAGAGTCACCGCTGCTCAGGAACTAAGGAAATCAGAAGCAACCGAACTTGCAAACAGAGTTTTATCTCATATAAAAATCTTATGAAATAAACATGACAGTGCCATTAATTAAGAGAGTAATGCTTACAAATAGGTCTACCCAAATTAGTCCAAAAATAGAGTACATTAAACATTGTAATTTAACTATTTCTCTACCATTATATTAATCAAACCTGAGCACATGTAATTGCTTCATGGTTTTTAGTACATCTAAGTGGCAATATGAAATAGACAAGACAATAGATTCATTATTTATTTGTGATAACAGATTTCTATGTTTTTTCAAAAATTCAAACATTAAGTGTCTGCAACATTATGACTCAATCTAATAGCAATGTAAGTTTATTGGCAATTAGTTCCTGAATAAACAAGTTACTTACTCAAGAAAGTACATGATTATCATCTTCAAAGATACAAACAAGACGGTTAACTTGTCTTGCAGAACAAACAGTTAACTTTAACCAGTTATTGTAATACAAGTTGCAAATCCAATTGGTACTCTCTCTCCCAACTCCCCTCTGTCAATTTGTCCTTCAACAAAGCACAAATCGAAGTCCGAACGACCAATCTCAACAACATTGTAAAATACAAATATCCATTTCTGAGTTCGAAGATCTGATAATTGCATCAAAATCAAGCTCTAGTTTTCTTACTTTTGATTTCATCTCTTGCAAAAATTCAATCTTTTTTTCCCAATACCCAACAGACCATACTTAAACAAAAATTAGAACGATAACTTGCACAAAAGTAGCTCGATCCATTTTTGCCGCCATCTCCCTTTCTTTCTCTAGAAAAATGCCATCGCAACAGATTTATAATACATTACCCAAAAACCCCCATACTCATCTTATGAATCACTAAGTGGCAATATGAAACAGACATTAAAACATATTCATTATTTATTTGTTCTATTTATTCGAATAGATTTTTAGTTTTAATTTATTTAAATGAGATTACATAAATATTCAAATTTCAAATAAATAAGTTTGGTTATCATAAAGTGCACATCACTTCACTAGTGATGCCAATAGAATGGTGGCTGGAAAACTAGAACCAATCAAGGGTCAGAAATGAAGAATTCAGAGGACCCTCCAATTGAGTTTATACATGAATATGAAGAATTGAAGATAAAGCTCAGCAATTGTTATTAACATAATAACGAAATCCAATATTATGCAGATAATAATATCCATAACAAATATATTGGTAGAAAAGATGTATAGGATGCAATGACTAAAATTTAATATTTCAATCTCACTATACAATCTGGATAGGGTGACTTACTAAGAAAATGGAGTCTATTGTTGACCATCTTTTTTGACGAAATTTTGAAAGGCATGCATCAAACTTCTTTCTCAACAACTAGAGACCACAATCAATATGCTGCAAGGTAAATTTATAACTATGCCATTTTGAAAATATTTGTTCTATTAAAACAAGTGTAATATAAAGAAATTTAAATATTCGGATAATACAAGTAAACAGAACAGGTGGATACTAATACTCACTGAGTTGAATAGGTTAGTTTCATTTTTTAAAGATAGTGAAACCATATAGCATTTGCTGTCCCTAAAATAAAATTTGTAAAAATATCTTAATTAATGAAAACGAAAGTGAACTATATAGAAAAAAATATGCAAAGTATATTAAGAAAATTTATAGATACGAGATCGTATATATCAAAGGTGATTTACTTACACCATACTAGACGATGCTTCGTACAACCAGGAAATGAAATGAAAGTATTTATATGAATCTATTCCTTGATTCACATTATAGTAATCAAGAGAGCATCCATCAAGTACATCGAAGGACTGATCTATTTTTGATGCCTTCATCTTCCTTCCAATGTTCTTGTAGATCTCATATGGAGATATGAGTGATGGACCAACCGATCTGTGCTTTCTCATGTAGTACTTCTTGGTTGGTGTGGGACCCGACACAATCATACAACAATCTGGATCGTTTACATTAACATCCTCAGATTGTGTCTTAATATCTTTTTCAATTTCATATCCTTGTACTGCCAAATTTCTTTTTTGTAATTCTTCCTCTAAGAATATAATTTGAATAGATTTGTCCTTTTCTCCATACTGATTTTTTTACGTATCCACATCATCATCAATATTGGTAACTTTATCATCATCCATAGGTACGCTTTCACTCTTATCAACAACATCTTCTTCTCCAATGACCCCTTCATTGGAGTTTCGTTGTATATCAAACCCATTATTGACGCCAACTGTAGCCTCCACATCACCACTACATTCTCCCCTTATTGGGCTGCTTCCTTGAAATACATGATGACCTTCGAAAAGGACATCTCTATTTCCCTTATTCAACACATCTAAAATACTGGTCACCATCTGCTTAATTTCCTGAACTTCTTCCTTAATAAGGAGCAGTTCTTCCATAACCTAATAATATATATGAATGGATAAGTATTTAAATATCGTCAATGTCAATAATAAAGTAGAAATTAAATAATTATTACATAACCTACCCAAATGGGACGTTAGACAAAGTCCAAAAGACACAGGACAATGATGAAATTAATTGTACCTTATCAATGTTTGTTGTTGATGAAGAGGGTTGATATTCATTGTTACCTTATCCTTTCCCTTGTCAACTTTTTCAAGATTATGAAATACTTGTTCACCAAACTCTTCAGGCTTTCCTCTCGTACAAGCCAAACTTGATCTATAAAACAACATCTCCTTCTCTATTTCAGTAGGAGCCAAAACCTGTTGAACCAAAAGCTGCAAGAAATTTCACATTTGAAAATTCATACAATGAAAACATTATTTATTAATGTTTATAAAATAAACATTATTTATTAATGTTTATAAAATAAACATTATTAAGAATTTTAAATTAGTAACAAATGAATATCTTACATCATCATGACTAAAGTAAGTCCTCTTCAAGTATTTGAATCTCAACCACCGACTAGTCTTATTGTTTTTCTATTTCAAAATCATTGGCATCGAATCTGATACACGTTGACAAACTAAATCATCAACCAAAGTAGGTATGGCTTCGTAAGCCCATACATGTAATGCCAATGGAAAACCATACACGTTATACGATGTACATGCATAAGATTTCCTTGCATTATTATCTTCTTCATTATCGTCCATATCCACATCATTTTCTTGTACCTCTTCTTCAATTTCTTCTTGTTTTCTTTCCAATGTTTTAATGTTCTTTGTTACTCTATTCACCATACTGCTTTTCATCTTTCGTATGGTGAAATCATAAACAACCTTCCCCTATGGAAAGTTGTTAAATATATCTAGATCTTCAGCAAAACACAAGTAATTAAAATTAATCTTATGTGATTTCTGCTCCCCCAATAAGATAACTTCTAATGTGACGACAAGTGACAAACGAAGAACATCTTTTTTATCTGTGTTCTTTGGTACCCTTTTGTATACTTCACATAACCTTGACTTGATAATGATATTCTCCCTTTTGAAATATTGTTCTTTCAAACGACTTTGGAAGGATGGAATGTTCTCATCACCGGTAAACATCAAACCGGTTATGAGGGAAAATTTCTCACAACCAAATCGATGTGCACGTCCATTATAAACAATTCTAAATTCCTTCCCACTTTGTTTGCTATCTTGCATTGATGAACACTATTTTGACCTACTATTTGTTATATTTTTAAGCATCTATTTTACATTTTATCTCAATATAATCTTGCCATGGAGGGTATTTTATTGTTTTGTAGGTCAAAATGGGTTTGGGAAGAAATGTGGTCAAAAGAGCAAAAATGAAGTAAAATGTGTTAAAGACTGTAAGCCTTACAGTGGGTGCAATTTACTATGTAAGGGGGGACCAACAAGAGTTTAAGAATGTAAGCCCTTACATCGAGAATCAGCAAATTATGTAAGGACATTTACATGGCACCAACAACATCGTGCGCCGCGGCGAAGAAAACATGTGCCGCGGCGAGAGGCTCTCGGGTTGCATCCTAGGAAATCAAGAAAACAAGGTGCGCCGCGGCATGAATAAGGTGCGCCGCGGCGAGGGACTTTCTGTTTTGTTTCACAATTCTGAAGAACATTGCGTGCCGCGACATGAGTATTGTGCGCCGCGGCGAGAAGGTTTCTGTTTTTACTCGTAAATCAATTTCACATCTGCGCCGCGGCATGGAAAAAGGCGCGCCGCGGCGCGCGCGCGCAGATTGCACAAAGTCTTTATGGAAACCCTTACATAAAAGGAAAACCTAAAAGGGGACACCAATCTTTCCATCCTTTATATATACATCATCAGCCTCCAACACAAACACACAACTTTGAGCCTCCACCAATTCAAAAACATTATTTTTCTTCTTCTTCTCCACACCCTTTTAGAGAGAAAATTATTCAATTAATGCTCCTCCATTGAAGCTCCATTGACAACCTTGAAGAAGGTGATCATCCAACATCAAGGGCTTGTTTGAAGAGTGGAAGTGGGGTAATTTATTTGTAATCTCTTTTCTTTTTAAAATGTTATTTGTAATGAAAAATATTGATTTGGATTTCATTATGAGTAGCTAAACTCTTTATGTGTGGGATTTTGGTAATGTAACTATGATTGTATGATTGATTGTGTGGTTAATTTTATGATTAAGTAATTTGATTCATGTTCATTGTTCTTAATAAATATGTTCATCAATTATTTCTGATCAATTTGATTTGTGAATGTATGAAACATTTTAGGGTTGAGTTTTAGAAACGCCATCTGAATTCAATTATGCACTCTTGAGCATGAACCTAGTTTAAGTGCATTGATTTGTCTTGAATTAGGTGATTAAACTATTTTCCTGGATTTTAGGCTAATTAACTAATTAACGGATTGGATTAAAGAAGCTAATTAGTTAATTAAGGGAAGATCACTATTGATTTGGGATTTTCTAGAGTTAGAGAAAATAATCGTTAAATTCTACTTTTTCGTGCTTATTTGTCAAATCCACATAAATCAAGTCATCCATGATTAGTTTACTAACCAATTTCCCACACTCATTCATCTCATCATTTCAACAAAACTTTCACGTACTTACTTTTATTGTTTTAGTATTTTTATGATTTTAGAAACAATTTCCAACCCAAACTTCGATTAGAGTGTTTAGCATTTATTTTATTGTTACGTTTTAGATTACATTTAGCTATTTTAAAAACCACATCAATTCCTTTGAGAGACGATCTTGGGAGTATACTTGTCGCTTACTACAAGTGACTCGTGCACTTGCGAGCTTTTATAAATTACAAAATTTGGTTATCAAGTTTTTGTGCATCAAGTTTTTGGCGCCGTTGCCGGGGAATTGGCGTTTTTAAAATTGTTATTTGTTTTCTTTTTAGTTTACTATTTAATCTTTATTTTTTGTTGTTTTTGTGTTTTTGTTACTCGTTAGAGTCGTATAGTGTCTGGTGCTCTGATTTTTTTTGTTGTTTTTGATTGTGCATGCACGGAAGGAGATCTCTTGGAAATCAGCTCGTACCGTTCATAGATAACGTCAACAGGAGACGAGCACATTTGAGACCATTCGGCGCTAACATTTTGGAGGACGAGCAACCACCAACAATGGGAGAACAACTACCTCCACACAGAGAGATGACGATGAAGGAGTATGCAAGGCCAATCATCGGCACTGCAACTTCTTGCATCCAACTAGGGGAAGCAGCTCGAAACTATGAAATTAAGAACATACATTTTAATATGTTACCGTCTTTTTATGGGATTCCTAACGAAGATCCTCTAACTTTTATTCGTGATTTCTATGCTACTGTGCAGACTTTTCCGCTACAGGGGCTAAATGAGGATCAGCTGAGGATGAGATGTTTCCCGTACACGCTTAAAGACAAAGCCAAGTCCTGGCTTATGACTCTTCCACCTGGATCTCTTTCAACTTGGGACGCAATTTTCAACAAGTTCATGGGAAAATTCTATTCCCACCAAAAGACTGCGGACCTAAGAACCAAAATTGCAACGTTCTCCCAAATGGACGGAGAACCATTTCATGAGGCGTGGGATCGCTTCAAATTGCTTCTGATACAGTGCCCACACCATCATTTTCCTTTGCAACTCCAGAACCAATTCTTCTATGACGGGTTGACACAACAGTGCCAATTCACTGTGGATAATGCAGCGGGAGGAGCAATGGGAGAAAAGATCGCTGACGAGACATATGACCTATATGAGATGTTGGGTGCTAATTCCCAACAAAAGAGCTCTAGAGGACGGCGGATGGGAGTTAACGAGGTAGCTCCGAGAAATGATATGGCAATGCAAATTGCGGAGCTGACAAAACAAATCGCACTCCTCACCTCAAAGAACACACCAACTCAAGAGGTATGCGGTATTTGTAGTACGTACGGACATGGTGCTAACATTTGTCCTTTTGTTTGTGATCAAAATGCAGGTACAAGTTATGAGCAAGCTAATGCTATGGAGGGATACCAACCAAGGCCAAGGAATGATCCCTACTCGAATACGTATAATCCTGGTTGGAGAAGTCATCCCAATTTCTCTTGGAAGGGAAATAACAACCAAGGGTATGCTCAGAATAACTTCCCACATCATCCAAACAACAACAATCCACAGCTCGCTCTTCCAAACAAACCAAGCTTGGAGGACAACTTGAATGCATTCATTCAAGTTAGTCGGGAAAATCAAATGAAGAGTACTCAGAGATTGGACTCGTTGGAGGCTTCGATGAAAAGGGTTGAAGGCCAAGTAGGTCAATTGGCGGAGCACCTCCAACGTCAAGAAAAAGGAAAACTACCGAGCCAACCCGAGCAAGCAAAAGCGGTCACGATCCTTCGCAGTGGTAAGATCGTAACTAAAAATTTACCTGAAATTTCTGATGATCTACTTTTCAATGCAAGAAACATGGAAGAAGGTAGTGCAATACCTAAGGAAAATGATACACCCAAGGCTAGGGAAGTTGAACCTTCAAAGGAATCGAATGGAGAGTCATCTACCGCTCCCCAATTGCACAAATCATCCGAGCCTTACCGACCTCCGGTACCTTTTCCACACCGTCTCAAGGACGATAAACAGGATAAGCAATTTTCTGATCTTTTTAACATGCTTTCTAAAGTTTAAATAAATCTGCCCTTATTGGATGTTATTAGAAATGTGCCTTCCTATGCTAAGTTTTTCAAAGATCTAAATACTAGGAAGAGAAAGTATGGTTTAAATGAAAGGATAGTTGTTTCTGAAATTTCTAGTTTGATTCTTCAACAACGTTTACCACCTAAACTAAAGGATCCAGGGAGTTTTAACATTAATATTACTTTGGGGAACAAGAAAGTGGTACGTGCCATGCTAGATTTAGGTGCAAGTATAAACTTAATGCCATATTCTATTTATTTGCAACTAGGTCTAGGGGAATTGAAACATACTACCATGTCCCTACAACTAGCTGATAGATCTGTTAAATATCCTAAGGGAATGGTAGAGGATTTGCTTGTACAGGTTGATAAATTGATTATACCTGTAGATTTTATTGTGTTGGATATGCAGGAAAATCCATCTATGGACAAAGAACACACTATTCTTCTTGGTAGGCCATTTATGGCCACTACTAAGACAATTATAGATGTCCATAGTGGAAGCCTAACTATGACAGTTTTGGGGGAAACTGTCAATTTTAGAGTATTTGATTCCTCCCCTTTACCTTCTATATCCTCAATTGATGAATGTTCTTCTATTGACCTTATTGATAATCTTGTTTATGATACCCTTTTGCAGGAAGAAGTTAAGGACGGACTTGAATATGCTTTAACAGTTGATGGGATAGAGAAGGAATTGGATGATGAAACTAAGGGTTACTTAGAGCTGTTAGATAATGCTGAACCATTAGAAGAACCAAGTACACCCTTAGAGTTACCCAAAACCCCATCTAGGGAAGACGATGCTCCACCTAAGCTTGAGTTGAAAGATTTGCCAAAACACCTTAAGTATGTATTCTTGGGTGAGGGGGACACTTATCCAGTCATAATTTCATCTACCTTGACCCGAACCCAAGAACGAGCGCTAGTGAATATACTTAGGAAACATAAGAAAGCCATAGGATGGAGCATTGATGATATTAGAGGTATTAGTCCCACCGTGTGTATGCATAAGATAAATCTTGAGGACAATACCAAACCTGTGAGAGAAGCCCAAAGGAGACTTAATCCTATTATGCAAGAGGTAGTGAAAACGGAAATTTTAAAACTCTTGGCAGTTGGGGTTATCTATCCTATTGCGGATAGCAAATGGGTTAGCCCGGTACATGTGGTACCGAAGAAATCTGGGATCACTATGGTAAAGAACGATACAAATGAGTTAGTGCCCACGAGATTGATCACGGGATGGAGAATGTGCATTGATTTTCGTAAATTAAATTTGTACACAAAGAAAGATCATTTTCCTCTTCCTTTTATTGATCAAATGCTTGAACGTTTAGCAGGGCATGATTTTTACTGTTTTCTTGATGGTCTTTCAGGTTATTACCAAGTGCCCATCGCTCAGGAAGATCAGGAGAAGACCACATTCACATGCCCATTCGGGACATTTGCCTTCAGGAGGATGCCATTCGGTCTTTGCAATGCCCCCGCCACATTCCAACGATGCATGATTTCAATATTCTCGGATATGGTGGAGAAATGTATAGAGGTATTTATGGATGATTTTTCGGTTTTTGGAAATTCATTTGATGATTGCCTGCATAATCTGACTCGTGTGCTTGAGCGTTGTATTGATAGTAACTTGACCCTTAGTTGGGAAAAGAGTCATTTTATGGTTAAACATGGCATTGTATTAGGGCATGTTATTTCAAGTAGAGGCATTGAGGTGGATAGAGCAAAAGTTGATTTAATAGCTAAACTTCCACCTCCCATAAATGTTAAGGGAATAAGGAGTTTTCTTGGTCATGCGGTTTTTTATAGGAGATTTATTCAGGATTTTTCTAAGATAAGTCGTCCCCTATGCAATCTGTTAGCTAAGGATGTTTCTTTTGTCTTTGATACTGATTGCTTGAATGCTTTTAATGTTTTGAAAGAAAAACTAACTACTGCACCCATTATCATGGCACCTGATTGGTCACTCCCATTTGAAATTATGTGTGATGCATCTGATTTTGCTATAGGGGCTGTTTTAGGACAACGAGTAGATAAGCGTTTGCATGTAATTTACTATGCTAGTAAAACTCTAAATGACGCTCAACTTAACTACTCAACCACCGAAAAAGAATTTTTGGCTATTGTGTTTTCTCTTGATAAATTTAGGTCTTATTTGGTAGGATCTAAAGTAATTGTGCATTCGGACCATGCTGCTTTGCGATATTTGTTAAGTAAACCGAATGCTAAGCCTAGACTAATTCGGTGGGTTTTGTTGTTACAAGAATTCGATTTAGAAATCAGGGATAAAAAGGGAACAAAAAATGTGGTAGCTGATCATTTATCCAGGTTGATTTCTGACTTTGACACTACTGAGAGTGACAAAGATATTGCTATTGTTGAGACTTTTCCTGATGAGCAGTTATTTTCTGTAGGTCCAAACCCTTGGTACGCTGATATTGTAAATTTCCTTGCTAGCGGTTTGTTGAGGCCTAACATTTCTTTTCAGGAAAAGAAAAGATTTTTTCATGTGTGCAGGCAATACTTCTGGGATGATCCATATCTATTCAAGATCTGTCAAGACCAAGTCATTCGGAGGTGTGTGCCGGAAGAGGAGCATGCAAGCATCTTAACTTTCTGTCATGAACTTCACTGTGGAGGACATTTTGGCGGTAAGAAAACTGCTATTAAGGTACTTCAATCTGGTTTTTATTGGCCTACTCTGTTTAAAGATGCCTATAATTTTTGCATGCACTGTGATAGATGTCAGAGAACTGGTAACATAGGTAGACGTAATGAAATGCCTCTGACATGTAATCTTGTTGTTGAGTTGTTTGATGTGTGGGGGATTGACTTCATGGGTCCTTTTCCCCCTTCTTCTGGTTTTGAGTATATTTTGGTTGCGGTTGATTATGTGTCCAAGTGGGTAGAAGCTATACCCACTAAGTCTAATGATGCTAACTATGTTGTGAAGTTTTTGAAGGAAACAATATTTAACAGGTTTGGCACACCAAGGGCAATAATCAGTGATGGAGGGAGCCATTTCTGCAACAAACTTTTTGATGGATTGTTGAAAAAGTACAACATCACACATAAAGTGGCCACTCCATATCACCCACAGACATCGGGACAAGTTGAAGTAAGTAACCGGCAAATAAAGAGTATCTTGGAACGTACGGTGCGACCTTCGAGGAAGGATTGGGCTTCAAAGCTCAATGACGCATTATGGGCTTACAGTACAGCGTACAAGACACCTATTGGGATGAGCCCATATCGGTTAATTTATGGCAAGGCATGCCATTTGCCCGTTGAGCTTGAGCACAAGGCCTATTGGGCAATCAAGCAGTTAAACATGGATTGTCAACAAGCGGGCGAGAAACGCTTACTTCAACTTGATGAGCTTGAAGAGATCCGGAACGAAGCCTATGAGAATGCTAAGATTTACAAAGAAAGCACCAAACGTTACCATGACAAAGGGCTCGTTGGTAAGTGTCTCTATCCTGGAATGCAAGTACTTTTATTTAACTCTCGTCTTAAACTTTTTCCAGGAAAGCTTCGATCAAGATGGAGTGGACCATACAAGATTGTGGAAATCTTTCCACATGGAGCTGTTGAGCTAATCAATCCCAACACACAAGCAACTTTCAAGGTGAACGGACATCGTGTTAAGCCTTACTTGGAAGGAGTCGTTCACCGTAAAGATGTGGAGTGCATTGAACTGCATGCACCTTAACCATGAGCATCGTCTTGCTAAGACGTTAAACTAGGCTCTTGGTGGGAGGCAACCCACCGTTTTTGGTATTATCTATCTTTTCTTTTAATTAGTTAAGTTTGGTTTAGCTTTTCTGTTTGCCCTTTCTAAATTCTTTTCTGAACATGTGTGTAGTTGAAAACCTTAAGGACAATGTTTAGTTTAGGTTTGGGGGTGCATTTTGCATTTTTGATTGGTAACGACACTTTCATGCTTTGGTCAATTTTTGATGAATAACTAGTCTTTATGCATTGTTTATCTGATTTTTAAAATGTTTGAGGTTTGTTGTAAGGATCGGTTTTAATTTGCAATCTGTTTTTCATGCTTTTGATGTTGAAACTGAGATGAACCCAAATCTTGTGTATAGGAATTAAATAGTGGAGACTACCTTGTGAGAATATTTTTGAGCCCTTAACGTTTTATTCGGAGAGATAAATATTCTTCTACTCTTTTAAACACCTTTCATATCATTTCAAATTGCTAGATGATCTCTATAGGTTTTTGCATTGAATGTTAGGATTTTAAACATTTAATGAGGGATCATGTGCTTAATTGAATTGCTTAGATTAAATGACTTAAGTAAAGTTTGAAGTGTTTGCCTATTTCATTCGTGCTTGACTTTAAAAACAAATAAAAGGGAATTCCTATATCTAATAAAAAAAAAAGAGCTAAGAAGTAACCATTCACAAATTACATATGTATATGGGTCTAAAAAAAAAAAAAGAGAAGAAGAGATAATAAGTTTATTATGACCCTAAGTTCTTCAAGTATGAATGGTTAACAAAAAAAAAAAAAAAAAAAAAGGAGAGAAATAGGAAATAAGTTCCCTTAAAGTCAAAGCATTTTCATTTTATGGCACACTTGAAATTTTTGCTTGAGGATTTTAATTGATACATGAGATTAGTAATGTGATTTCTTCGTAAATCCTATCATTTGATTCCTTTCATGAGATCAATGTTATGCACTTTTGAGCCTTTCTTGTTTAATCATTTGCGAACCTATTAGCTCGTTTCTTGACATAACTTCTGTTCGCATATATTTTGATGAGTGCTTGAACCCATAGGATCGGTGTGATTTAGAGAGTAATTCTAGTGAGGATTAGAGTTGAAACGAATTCATATTCTTGACACTAGGTTTGGGGGAATCAATGTTGATACACTTTAGTATTGGGATTTAGAGTTGTGAAGCGAAATTGATCTAAATGGTGAACCTTGATGTGTTAAAATGTTGGATAAATTGGTGCATAAATGTTTGGTTATGAATTGGAAAGAAACTAAAGCATAACAAGTTTTGTTAACTTCAATTTTATTTTTGTTAATTGGCTTTTTAATTTTAGTTTTGCTTGAGGACTAGCAAAATGTAGGTTTGGGGGTATTTGATGAACACTATTTTGACCTACTATTTGTTATATTTTTAAGCATCTATTTTACATTTTATCTCAATATAATCTTGCCATGGAGGGTATTTTATTGTTTTGTAGGTCAAAATAGGTTTGGGAAGAAATGTGGTCAAAAAGAGCAAAAATGAAGTAAAATGTGTTAAAGACTGTAAGCCTTACAGTGGGTGCAATTTACTATGTAAGGGGGGACCAACAAGAGTTTAAGAATGCAAGCCCTTACATCGAGAATCAGCAAATTATGTAAGGACATTTACATGGCACCAACAACATCGCGCGCCGCGGCGAAGAAAACATGTGCCGCGGCGAGAGGCTCTCGGGTTGCATCCTAGGAAATCAAGAAAACAAGGTGCGCCGCGGCATGAATAAGGTGCGCCGCGGTGAGGGACTTTCTGTTTTGTTTCACAATTCTGAGGAACATTGCGCGCCGCTGCATGAGTATTGTGCGCCGCGGCGAGAAGGTTTCTGTTTTTACTCGTAAATCAATTTCACATCTGCGCCGCGGCATGGAAAAAGGCGCGCCGCGGCGCGCGCGCGCAGATTGCACAAAGTCTTTATGGAAACCCTTACATAAAAGGAAAACCTAAAAGGGGACACCAATCTTTCCATCCTCTATATATACATCATCAGCCTCCAACACAAACACACAACTTTGAGCCTCCACCAATTCAAAAACATTATTTTTCTTCTTCTTCTCCACACCCTTTTAGAGAGAAAATCATTCAATTAATGCTCCTCCATTGAAGCTCCATTGACAACCTTGAAGAAGGTGATCATCCAACATCAAGGGCTTGTTTGAAGAGTGGAAGTGGGGTAATTTATTTGTAATCTCTTTTCTTTTTAAAATGTTATTTGTAATGAAAAATATTGATTTGGATTTCATTATGAGTAGCTAAACTCTTTATGTGTGGGATTTTGGTAATGTAACTATGATTGTATGATTGATTGTGTGGTTAATTTTATGATTAAGTAATTTGATTCATGTTCATTGTTCTTAATAAATATGTTCATCAATTATTTCTGATCAATTTGATTTGTGAATGTATGAAACATTTTAGGGTTGAGTTTTAGAAACGCCATCTGAATTCAATTATGCACTCTTGAGCATGAACCTAGTTTAAGTGCATTGATTTGTCTTGAATTAGGTGATTAAACTATTTTCCTGGATTTTAGGCTAATTAACTAATTAACGGATTGGATTAAAGAAGCTAATTAGTTAATTAAGGGAAGATCACCATTGATTTGGGATTTTCTAGAGTTAGAGAAAATAATCGTTAAATTCTACTTTTTCGTACTTATTTGTCAAATCCACATAAATCAAGTCATCCATGATTAGTTTACTAACCAATTTCCCACACTCATTCATCTCATCATTTCAACAAAACTTTCACGTACTTACTTTTATTGTTTTAGTATTTTTATGATTTTAGAAACAATTTCCAACCCAAACTTCGATTAGAGTGTTTAGCATTTATTTTATTGTTACGTTTTAGATTACATTTAGCTATTTTAAAAACCACATCAATTCCTTTGAGAGACGATCTTGGGAGTATACTTGTCGCTTACTACAAGTGACTCGTGCACTTGCGAGCTTTTATAAATTACAAAATTTGGTTATCAAGTTTTTGTGCATCATGCATCATTAGAAGATGGTGCACCAAAGGTCCTGTGAACTCAATTTGGTGCATTCTCAATAGAAATCCAAAGCATGCTTCTTCAAATTGTCTCTTCAAACTAAACATGTCTAATTTTGACTTGATTGTTTCAATTTCTTCCATTCTAGACATGTTAGAAATCTTTCCAATAAAGTAGTGTCTGCGTCTAAAACATGGAAGTCGTTCAATATTTTCAAATGCCATTGTCTGTTATAAGAAAAAATAATATTACATATTCATTAAAAAATAGAAATTTAAAGAACAAACATAAAAACACACCACATTATAACCAGTAATATAACATGTTTAATACAATAACTTGTAACCTTGGTGTTCAATTTGTCACCCATAAACAACAGTTGTATATTAACATATAAATAGCTTATAATTTTTATGAAATCACGAAGTAGTTCGGTACTCAAGGAAAAACTCGACTACTGTTGGCAAAAAATAAAACTTTAATTTCCTGGGAAGTAGGAATACTATAAAGATCATTACTTTATTATGAGGAAATACACTGAGAAAACAACTTTGACAATACATCCAAAGTTAGTGAAAACTAAAATCATGAACTCTATTCAAAAACCATCTCACATTAGTATCCTTTCCTTAACATGATGAATGGTATTTCTTCTTATCTTTATCATGACTGAAGTATGAAAGTAGTTCAGTCATGCGGACACCTTCTAAGAATCAAGTATGCCCCATAGCCGAACCTTACCGAAGATCAGCTTATAGCTATGATATCTGAAATCAACTTTGTTGGTGGATCTGAGGGGTGGTGAATGGACACTGGTGCTTCTCGCCATGTCTACTATGATCGTGAGATGTTCAACTCCTATTCTGTGTCTAAGGATAAGAAAGTGCTGTTGGGCGACTCCCACTCCACTAAAGTTGCTAGTACTGGTGAGGTGGAATTGAAGTTTACCACTAGAAAGACTGTCATCTTGAAGAATGTCTTGGATACTCCAGAGATGAGAAAGAACTTAGTTTCAGGCTACCTTCTCAACAAGGCTGGGTTTACTCAAACTATAGGGACTAATTTGTATACAATTACTAAAAATAATGCGTTTATTGGGAAAGGGTACGCCACTGATGGCATGTTTAAATGGAATGTTGAAATTAATAAAGCATCTTCATCTGCTTATATGTTGTGTTCTTTTAATGTTTGTCATGTTAATAAACTCATGATAAAGAACATGAGTAACTTAGAACTAATTCCTAAATTATCAATGAATGATTTTGAAAAATGTGACTTTTGCAGTCAAGCTAAAATAACCAAAACTTCACATAAATCAATAATTAGAGAATCTGAACCATTAGATTTAATACACTCTGATATATGTGAACTTGATGGTACTTTAACAAGAAATGAAAAATGCTAGTTTATAACTTTTATAGATGACTGTTCAGATTATACTTATGTATATCTAATGAAAAATAAAATTGAAGCGTTTGACATGTTTAAAACATTTATGACTGAAATTCAAAATCAACTTAACAGAAAAATAAAAAGATTTCAAAGTGATAGAGGCACTGAATATGATTCCAATATTTTTAATGACTTTTATAAAACTTATGGAATCATTCATGAAAAAACTGCACCTTATTCTCCTGAAATGAATACAAAGCTGAAAGAAAAAATAGAACTTTTATCGAATCAGTTGTTGCAATTTTATTAAACTCTGGTGCTGCTTCCCATTGGTGGGGAGAAATTTTATTAACTGTTTGCTATGTGCTAAACAAAGTGCCTAAATCTACTAGTCAAATTTCACCATATGAAATTTTGAAAAATAAGAAACCTAATTTAACTTATTTTCAAACTTGGGGCTATTTAGCCTATGTTAAGATCCCTGATCCAAAAAGAAATAAACTTGCTAGTAGAGCATATGAATGTGTATTCATAGGATATGCAGTGAATAGTAAAGCTTATAAATTCTATGAATTAAATGATTATGTAGTTATAGAATCAAATGATGCAGACTTCTATGAACATAGGTTTCCCTTTAAACTAAAGAATAGTAGGGGATCGTCTTCTAGTAGTTTACCCATAACTAGAACTAGTGAACAAAATGAGGAATTAGATACTGAACTTGGGAGAAGTAAACGAGCTCGAACCTTTAAGGATTATGGGTCTGATTTTTATGCTTATACCTTAAAGAAAGATCCCTAAACCATTCAAGAAGCCTTATCTTCTTTAGATGTTAGCTTATGGGAAGAAGCCATAAATGATGAAATGGACTCTCTTGAGTCTAATAGAACTTGGCATTTAGTTGACTTAGCTTCTGGTTGCAAGACCATAGGATGTAAATGGATACTGTTGCACAAAAACTTGATAACCAAATTTTGTATTTGTAAAAGCTCGTAAGTGCACGAGTTACTTGTAGTAAGCGACAAGTATACTCCCAAGATCATCTGTCAAAGAAATTACGATTGTTTTTAAAATTATTAAATGTGATGTAAAAATTAACTACGGAAATAAATTCTAAACACTCTAACAAAGATTGGTTTTGAAAATGGTTGTTAAAATTGTAGTTACTTAAAACAAGAGAAAATAAACAAGTGAAAACGTAGTTGAAACGATGTGATGAAAGAGTGTGGAAAATTAGTTAGTGAACCAAAGACGGATAGATTAATTTATGTGATTTTCACAATTAAGCATATAAAGTGGAATTTATTGATCTTTTTCACTAAACCTAAAAAATCTCAAGTCAATGGTAATTTTTCCTTAATTACGTAATTAATTTCTTTGATCTGGATAGTTAATTAACTAATTAGCATTAATCATAGGAAAAGATTTAATCACCTAATTTAAGACAAGTCAATGCAATTAAATTATGCTCATGATCATAAATGCCCAATTGAACTTAGATAGCGTTTCTAAAGCTCAACCCTAAAATATTCTCATACATTCATAAATTAAATTGGCCAAAAGGAATTGATAAACATAGATATTAAGAACAATGAATCATGAAATAAATCACTCAAGTATAAATTAAACCACTTAAATAATTATCCATTCATAGCCACATCCCTAAAATCCCACACAAAAGGGGTTTAGCTACTCACAATCAAATTTCAATAAAGGTTTTCCATTACAAATAACATTCAAAGAGTTCTAAAGAGAAAAGAGTTTACAAACAATAAAATATCCCACTTCCACTCTTAAAACAAGCTTCTTGATGTTGGATGATCACCTTCTTCAAGTTTTCTAATGAAGCTTCAATGGAGTAGCCTTAATGAAGTAATTTCTCTCTAACAAATGTATGAAAAATCTAGATTCGGCACTATTCATGTTACTGTTCACGAGTTGGGGAAGAAAAGGGTTTGTGTGTGTGTGGGGTGGAAGGAGAAAAACTGGAATACGCGGCAGGCCACGACGTGCATTTTTCTATGCCGTGGCGCGCTATGCCATTTTGAACTTCGAACCAAAACAGGAAGTGTCTCGCTGTGGCGCACAATATTAATGCCGCAACGCACAATGTTTTCATGATTTTTCAGGCTGCACCCTAGAGCCCCTCGCTGCGGCATGCATTTTCCTCGCCGAGGCGCGCTATGTTGGAATGCTTTGTAAGGTCCTTACATCTTTGTTGATTCTTGCGTAAGCCTTACGTTCCTTGATATGCAAATTATAGTACTTGCAAGTGTACAAATCACTCATAGAAAGTGATAAGCAAACCTCTAAGGTTGGTCTCTCAAGGAATTGCAATGGTTTTAAACAATCTTTTTCTTAAACTAATTAGAGTCCTAACTTAACTAAAAGTACGAATTAAATAGAGTTCTAGTGAAACTAAAACTTTAAGTAACTAGAGTCTTAAACCTAGTAAAACTGTAAAAAGAGTTCGCTTTGTAGCAAGATCAATGGTACGAACAATTAAACGAAAACAATATCGCAAATTCACAATCAATTCAACTAGATTTGAAAATCAATGGAGGATGTATAGACGTTTAGTTTGGTTGGCCATGCTTGCATCGTAAAGTAATGGTGAAATAACATGAACGTTCTATTAAACAATTTTGCCGGCTTTTCTTTTTATTACGAGAATGCCTACTGTCGGGTAAATTCTCTTTGTTGATTAACTAATTAACATCCTACGATCGGGTATATCAAATAGCAATCAGATTATGTGCAAGGAAATTTATGCCAATCAAACTAATGCTATGACTAAGTCACTAATTTGAAGCTTTGATTAAGTGTTTCGGAATAAAGTTAACGTGACGTTGCTAAAACTATATTCTCATATTTTTCAACCTAACTATGAATCTCAAATTGGCCCATGAAAACTCATAATTAAATATCTAAACATGCTCTTAATCAAAAGGTAATTTATTTATATTAAATCAATAAAACATTCACCAAAAATAATTCTAGCAAATATGGCAACACAAACTAAACATCCATAATGAAATTAGCCGCTCATATTCATATTAAAATTCATAAACAAATATAATATGATCATACACTCAAAGAAGGAAGAAGAAAGATAGAATTCTATAACAACAAGAAAATCCTAGATCTAAATACCGCTAATGGATGGGATGGTGTTCTTCTCCAAAAGCTTGATCTTCGATCGTCAACGGCTTCCTTGGATTCTTAGAATGGATTCTCTCGCTTCGTTGAGTGTGGCAACGCTCCTAAAAACTGATTGAATACCTTGCTTGTTTGCAAAATTATAGTATGTAAAAGTTGTATGTAAGTTGGATTCTAGAGGGGGTATTTATAAATGTAAGGGTTTACACAAATCCTAATTGCAATAGGAATAGGTGCTCTGCGGCATACATTTTTTTCGCCGCGGCGCAATGATGAGTGCTCGAAAAGCACTAATATTTCGTGATTAATTGTGCTTAATTGTTTAAAATATAGATTTGTTATGATTGTTTATTTGATTATTTTCATAAATCTATCCATTCGAAGTCACGGGTATGTTTTAGTGCATTTCAGGTGTTTTTAGCGTCAAATGAGTCAAATAATGAAAACACGCAAAGACGGAATACTTACGGTGCTCGGATCAAGAGTTACGGGCTAAACGAGACAAATATGTAAGCCTTACATAACGAGCCATCACATATGTAAAGGGATAAACGTCAAGAAACTGAAGACAACGCGCGCCGCGGCAAGGAAAAGTCATGCCGGGCCGGGGAGCTCTCTGGTTTCTACATTATTTCCAGAATTTATGTTGCGCCGCGGTGGGAAAAATGCATACCGCGTCGCGCCTATTCCTATGGCAATCAGGATTTGTGTAAACCCTTACATCTATAAATACCCCCTTAGAGTCCCCCTTACATACAACTTGAATACAACTCTTACACACAATAATTTTGCGACCAAACAAGTAATTCAATCAGTTTTTGGAGCTTTGCTACACTCAAACGAAGCGAGAGAAACCAGTCTACATTGGTTGGTCTAAAAGTAATTTTTTGTACTTTTTTGAATATACTCTACGAGTGTGTCATATGATTATTATACACATGATAACGTGTGAAATAGAGTGAATGATTTAGGGTTCCCTTAAATACTGTGCTTTGTTGGCCCATTAATAACATTTACAAATTATGTGGACTTATTGTGTAAAAGTCATAGAATTTGTTTTCTTTTTTTCAAAATTTATGTTTATAAAAGTCTATAAAACTGAAATACAATGATATTTTCAAGTGAATTTTCTAAAGGACTTTTCCTTTTTTGGAATATCATTTTGAAAATTAATTTTTTGTCATTGAAATATTGTGGGAATGTTTGAACACTATATTTGATTCAAATATTATGAAAATAAATTATGGTTTAACAAACATGAAGCGTTATTATAGCTAGAGCATTAGTATTCATCTTCCATAAAATATGTCAAATCAAATGGAAATATTTTGATATTGTTAATTAATTGTATGATTTTTCATTTTTTGTCGATAAATTTTGGCTCATTAATTTTTTTTTTTCTAGCCAAAGAATAAATTTTTTTTAAAGGTGAATAATATATATATATATATATATTGCTAAACATGTACACATTATTTAAAATATCTTATTTAAAATATCTTTTTTGTATACTATACCTTCTTAGTGGTGTTTGGTGAGTTGATAAAGTCAAATTTTAAAGACTCTTTTTTTAAGTATTGAGTCAAGCTTAGTTGAGCAACACTTATATATCGTAATAATATTTATAAAAAAATGTCTGAAAGTTATGTTGTTGAAGTTTTAAATTAAAATCAAACATTTATTGTGATTGTTCATATTTTCCACTCAAATTTACAAACACCAATTACACATTTTATGGCAACCACAATTTAGCTATATTAATAGTCAAATTTGAGTTATTTATAAATAAAAGTATAGATATATTTTTTTTGAAAAAAAAGGGAACATATACATGAAAAATATTTTTGATAGCATATAGTCTCATTTTTTGTTTAAGAGACATATTTGGATTGCTAGTTAATATATTTTGTTGGTTGCATATATTTTCTATTATGTAAACGTTCTTTTAATAAAGAGATAGAAATCTATGAATGAAGATAATATATTTTGTGTTTGATCTTCATTACTTTTTTATTAATGATATTTACTTGTGATCACTATTTGATAACAATAACAATTTAAAGTGTGTGATCACCGCAATCAACTAATGTATATATTTACGTATTTTGAAAGTGTTCAATATTTGATTTTAAAAACATCCATACAGTAACAAATATTTGTTATTTGGCTGGTCTTAAAAAATTATATATATATGTTTTCATTGATCATTAAATGTGAATGCAAATGTGTATATAAAAATTAGTAAAATTGAACAATTTTCATTGAATAATGGTATTTTATGTGTAATTATTTTGTGTGCAAGCTTTAATTAAAGACAAGATAATTTAGTTATTTAGTAATTTTTTGAGATCTTGATCAACACATAAAAGATTTAAGAACTAAAGATATCAAGATGTTTATGCCTATTCTGTGTCTCTTATCTGAATGAAACTTGCTTGCAACATTATTACACAATGAGACCAATGAATATGGAAAATTTGTTCAAAAAATTGTCATGAAAACATAAATATTAACTCAAGTATGATGTACACATTTAAAAATTACCAGCAAGTGTTATAATGGTTACGAATATTTTGAGGTATTATGTATTGTGACCTCATGTCAATATTAAGTAATTGAGACTATTTGATGTGACCTTGTGCCAATTTTGGTTAATCTATAGTTTTTTTTTGAATAATTCTATATTTTATTAACTGATTATTGTGGTGCCAAATATATTGAGCAATCCAAAATTGTCTGATATTAAAAGGAAATTTTTGTTGCAAAGTGTTATTATACACTTTAAATTCCTTTGAATAAAAAAGAAGACAGATACATATAATGTTGTGAGGCTATAATTGCTGAATAGATGTAGAATCAAATTTTCTAGTACAAAGAATTTTATCTCTATAATACGAGATTGTTGGAAAATTTATTTGTGGTTATTCTACAATAAATGCTTCTACCATGATATGAAGAGTTATTTATACTCATGGTTATATGTCATGTTTTGTTTATGAAAAGCACGTTACGAGCTCATTTATATATATATATATATATATATATGAATATACTTATTATAGGTTGGCTCATATGTGAATATAGAGTGCACATTTCAAGTGAATGTGATACCTATTGATGTATTAAGTGAGTGGGAACTCAATGATTTGCCATTTGACCATGTTATTGTGCACATGTTGGTCATTTGTGTTGTCATGTTCAGTGCTGTGCGCACATAATTGTTTATAACGTTACATTATACTCTAAGACGTTTATGACCCAGTTTCAGAGGGCTTGAGAATAGAGCAAAAAGCTTTCTGGATGGACGCACGGGCTTTGATGACTTAGGTATGTTTGATTTATTTACATGTAATTTATTATGTCATATTCAACTATTTTTTATGTCATGTGGTAGAGAGTTCTTATTTGCATAATAACATCATTTCAATGTTTTATGTGGTTGGATATTTTCATGCCTATATTGTTGAACAAGGTTATAGTTATGTTTGCTCACATTTGACATTTCATATTTCTTCTTACTTGTATGGTCTAGTTTTGTCTATGATGCTGTCCAGGTGGGATAAAAATTTACATCAATTTCTAATTTTACTTATGGATTGGCATAACTGTACTATGACGAACTAGATTAATAGAGAAATGTCAAAATATTTATTGAGCATGTTACAAGTGTATCGGTAGTTGGATATAATGACACCGATAATAGAAGCATAATTTTAGCATGTTATGAGGAAATTTGTGAAATATAATATGATTGTAGAATTATTCGAAGGTTATATTGAGTTGTTAGCACTGTTTTAAAAAATTCTGATAATGTATTATGACCACTTTACAATCACTTTCCCTCAATGGTATTGATTCTATGCCTATATGTGTGAAACATATTAAATTCACTCACTACAGTTTAGATCAATTTTGTTTTAAGAGCATGTTTTTCACTTGAAATTTGTTTGTAAAATACATTTATCAGTTGAGTGGAGCCTTATATACATGTGTAGTGTGTGATCTAGTATTGTGAGTCATCATCACATGCTTTACAGTCACTGCATGTTTTTTGGTTAAGGGGTGACAAAATTGAGAAACATTATATTTCAATCTCAAATATGCATATTGTTAATGCACAGGTACCTGTCGTATCCATGCATAAGTGAATTATTATAGCCATGCTTTAAATCTCCAACACATAAATCAGTTTGGCTCATAAATTTTGAGATGCATTATTTGATATGATTATATTATTGAGTATTTAATGCATGATTATGTTGTCCAAGTAGGAGAATATTGGAATTATTTTATGTGGACTAACATAATCATTTCAAAAAATTTATAAAAGCATGTTTGGACAATATTGTATTAATGAAATAATTATTAAATAAACATGTTTTATACTTATGTCCATAATGAGACGAACTAAACATAATTATAATGTGTGATAGGCCCATGAGCTTGCTGCACTCATGAGTCTAAATTGACCTATTAGATTTAGAATTTATATTATAGAGATTATATATAAATAGAACAATTAAGAGCTATAGTCAATAAGTCGTTCAATTGCATAACGTGAGTGCAACCGTTCCCATAAACCCTTATACACTAAATCTGCAGGTATACGATCGGAGCATCAATATAGATCAATAACTGGTATAGTAATCTCATACACAAGTAAGTATTTATATTTATTTACATGTTATATTATTGAAACATAAATATTATTCCGCTTTTCATGATTAATTATATTTAACAGATAAGATATATCTTATTAAATTGAATTAGGACCTTTGCAAAGAAGGTTCATGCATAATGAGATGAACTAAACATAATTATAATATGTGATAGGGCTCATGGGCTTGCTGCACTCATAAATTTAAACTAACCTATTAGTTTAGAATTTCTATTATAGAGGTTATATATAAATATAACAATTAAGGGCTAGAGTCAATAAATCGTTTAATTGCATAACGCGAGTGCAACTATTTCCATAAACTCTTATACACTAAATTTACAAGTATACGATCGGAGCATCAATATGTTATATTATTGAAACATAAATATTATTCCGCGATTAATTATATTTAACAGATAAGATATATCTTATTAAAGTGAATTAGGACCTTTGCAAAGAAGGTTCATGCATAACGTAGAAATGGGTTCAAATCTTTTACTTACATATAACTCTGTGTACAAAATGATCTGCACCAAAGTCACGGGGAATGTCAAATATAATCCCCAAATTCACGGGAATGTCGAATCTAATCCCCAAAATCACGGGTATGACAAATATAGCATTTTGAAAACACATGCTGAATATAACCGTTAAGGGCATCAAGGAGAAGGAGACCGTTGATTTCAAATTGAGAAGAGCGTTACAGCATTTTGAAAACACATGCTGAATATAACCGTTAAGGGCATCAAGGGGAAGGAGACCGTTGGTTTCAAATCGAGAAGAGCGTTAACAAACCTAGATCCGCCGTTTCCATCTCAATTTCGTATGATAATTCGTCTATTTTATACTTATTTTATATTTTCTGGTCGAAAACCAGAGAGAAAGAAAGTGAGAGCGTTTTTCAAAACAGAGAGATCCAACCTTTATTTCTGATGGGGATTTTTTTTTTATCACCATCTCTTTTGTTGATTTCGAAGATTTCAGGACTGGCCACTTCGAATTTGCAGTTTCATTATGCTTTTACAGGACTTGTTTAAAGAAACTTCGAGTAGTTGGTGTCTTAATTTGGTAAATATTTGTCCTTCTAAATGTTAATCTTTATATTTTTGTTCTGATTCTTAATCTGTTGCCTCTTCTTTATCTCCCGCCCCAACTTCCAAGATTCTTTTCAATCGTTAATATTTATGGCTTTATAAAATAAAGTCGATCACACATAACATATAAATTAAATATAATATAAGACATAAAGGTTATTTATTACTTTATTGTTTTCTGTTCTATTTTCTTGTTCAATTTGTTCTTTTGGCTGCATGTGAGACGATATCAGCACAAGAGAAATCAGGAACTAATTGTTCATGTACTTTTGCCGTTGTTAATCAAATATTAGATCTATTGACCATAAGACCTTTAGGCAAATCTAATTACTCAGAACTCCCAAACAAGAGTGTGTATATTTTTATTTCACTTGCTACTGCATAGAATGAAACAAGTGTTGTTGGATCGGTAAACCAAGCCATACTGCTATGAACAATTATGACAGTATTTTTACAAATGTACCTTTGGTAGATTATGAATGAAATTTGTTCTTTAAGATCACAAATGTTAGTGATAAAATGATAAGTCCTCACTATCAACTTGATGCTTTGTTTCTTGGCCGTTCAACCACTGGTATATATGGTAGATTATGAATGACACTTTGTTCTTTATGTTCTTCTGTATGCACATTGAATAAGAATACTAATGTTATTTAATCTATGATATGTTAGGGCAGTTTAATGTATCAGTTCTAATAACGTATGTGTTTATGATGAGATTTCTTAAAACTGCTTAATCTGATAAGAAGGTTTACATTTTATTTTCATATATTGTTATAATTAAAATAAAATAAAAGCATTATTGTGCTTATAAATGATCATAACTTGATTCACTGTATTTTTATCGGCTCGAGCTGCTTCTGTTCTTGATAGAACTATGCATCGTCAAAAATGGAATGCTCAACTTCTACACATCTCTACTAGTTGTGGACGGTCTATGCCTTGGAGTAAGTGAGAAGTACAGCAACTATATGAGGAGCACCTAGTGAGTTTTTCTTATATGGTTATGATTGTGATTTTTAAATTAATTGCTCTCATTTTTAATGAATTAGGTTAGGACCGGACTGTTTTCTTATTGTTGGTGCTTTTAAGTTTCAATGTTATATTCCTCCACTTGTTAATGGAACTTACCCATTTTTCTATTTTAAAAAAAAAAAAAAAATTAGAAAATATTTTAATTGAATTTGAAAAATATATATATTTCTGGTATTTGAATTTTTTTTTTGAAACTTTCTATTTATAAAATTTTTGGATATATTTAAAGAAATTATGGAGAGTTTATGACTTGTTTGGTTAGTTAACTCAAAAATTGTTTTTAAATCATAACTTAAAAATTGTTTTCTATAATTTTTAAAAATAATAAGATGTTTCGCCAATATTTTAAAAAATTATCTTTAAAAACAGAAAACAAAAAAATTATTGTATTGTTGTTTGGCCAAATTATTTAAAAAACTTGTTTTCACATATATTCTAATATAAAATCTAATATTTTAATAATAATAATTTAAATCGTTCATAACTTTAAAACAATAAATTCTCATAAATTTCTAAAAATAAAATATTATCCAATATGATCAAAATGAAAATGATTTTTTTAAGAAATAAAAGTAGAAAATTTCAATAATTTCCTCAAATATGTTTTAAAAAAATATTTGAAATTAGAATATAAAAACTTATCAAAATCCTTAAATTTGTACAAAATTTTGAAATAAAACTTTTCAAAATTCAAAAGTAAATTCTAAAAAAAAATTACCAAAATTTTGAAACAAACAAAAAAGTTTCTAATATTTAAATATTTTGAAAAATGTAGTAACAATCATCTAAAATTTGTAAAACTATTACATAATTTGAAAATATTCTCCAATTTGAAAAAATGCAAAGTTTCCTAAATTATAAAAGTAGAAAAGTTCTTAAATAACTAAAAGTTTTTAAAATTTGTAAAAATAAGTTTTACAAACTAAACAAAACTTATAAAGTAGAAAAAAATTTCAAATTTTCTTGTATTTAAGGTTTCGTAAATTTATGAAGTATAAAGTTTAAAACTATCATAATTCCAAACTATGTACAAATCTTTTTGAAAAAAATAATTTTTACAAAATCAAAAGTAATAAATTGTTCATAATTTTCAAACTTATTAAACTAGTAAACATGCAAATTTTACAAAACTATAAATTTTGAAAAATTATGACAAATAAAATATTGTCCAACATGGTCAAAATGGAAGAAAAAAATTAAGGAAAATAAATTGTTTATTTTTCCCAAATTTGTAAAAAAAGTAATAAATTGTTTATAATTTTAAAAACTTATCAAAACTAGTAAACATTATAAATTTTACAAAATTTTAAAAATATAAGGGCATTGATATTGATTGGTTTCAAAAATTGTTTTTAAAATCATAACTTAAAAATAATTTTCTTTAATTTTTAAAAATAATAAGTGGCCAATTTTTTAAAAAATTATTTTTAAAAACATAAAATAAAAAAATTATTGTATTGTTGTTTGGCCAAATTATTATAAAAACTTGTTTTCACATATATTATAATATTAAATCTAATATTTTAATAATAATAATTTAAATATTATTATAATTAAATATGATTGTCATTATAAGTTTCAAGTCAATTAAAATTCTAGATATTAAGAATTACAGGAACTCACTTAATTATTAAATTTATATTTAATTATAAATCTAATAATTTAATTATTAATTATAGTCATTATTATAAAATTATTATTTGAGTTTTAAGTGTATTGTAATTTTGACCACTAAAATGTTGTACCCATAATTAAAATTTATTATAATTAATAATAAAATTAAAATTTGTTTTTGATAAAAAATAATTTAAATAGAATCATCAATTTTTTTATGCAACAAAACATACACTTGTAATTAGGATTCGAATATTAAAATTTTAACATGCTTCAATAAAGTTCATGTCTTTAATTTACAATTTATTGATAAATAAAATCGTTTTTTGAGAGTACATTTAAATATGCTGTTTAAAATGTTTTAATTTACGTATATCAAATTGGATAATATATATGTATATTGATACAAAATAAGTATATTTAATAAAATTAGCTATATAAATTAATTTGTTATATCTGTCAAGTGATATGTTAATTTAAATGTAAAGTTGAAAATGTGATATAAAACATCAATACCATTTAGATGAATAAGTTGTTTATTATTAATTGAATTTTATTAAAATATAATGAGTTGTAAGATTTGTGATACGTACATAATATTAAGAAGTGTGGTTGTAATACGAAGGATTTTTTATAATTGTGAATCAATTATTAGTAAAAACAAAAGTTATTACCATAATTGGTAAATTGTTATATGTGATAAAAAAAATATTAACACTAAAACAAAAGTTATGAGATAGTCTATAAGTTGATTGATAAATATTACTTACTTGACTTTTTATTAGTTGACACTTTTTATTTTTAGTTTTAGTTTACTATTTATTTTTATGTATAAAATATATATAATAGTTAACGAAAATCACCGCGAACGTAAAATGTGTTTTTTGTGTTTAGGTTTGTTTTAGAAACTAGTGAAAACAAAGTAGTGATGTTTTTAATTTTTTGTTTTTTAGCTCACATTATTTTATAAAATTGTTACTTAAAAACAAGGCTAAACAGTTAGATTTGTTTTTAAAATTAAGTTTTAACAAAAAAAACAGTTTTTAAGTGTTATAAACAGGCCCTTGTATTTTTTATTTTTGAAAAAAAATTCATTTTGATCATATTTGGACAACATTTTATTTTTAGAATTTTTTTTAAAATTTATAATTTTACAATTATGAACATATATTTTTAAAAATTTGTTTAAAAATTTATATAAATTTTAAAACTTCAAAATTTTTGTACAAATTTAGGAATTATGATAAATTTTATATATTATATTTCATATATATTGGAAATTTTATTTTGGATTTTTTATACTTTATAAATTTTACTAGTTTAGATAAATTTTAAAATTTTGCAAGATTTTAGAGTGTTTATGTAAAATTTTCTAATTTAATTTTTTGTAATTATGAATATTTTATAAAATTTTCTATTCATAAAAAGGACATATTTAAAAAAATTATGGAAATTTTCTATACTTATTTTGGAAGAACAAAACATTTTAGTTTTGACCATGTTTACACAATATTTTATTTTTAGAAATGTTTTAGAATATATAGTTTTAAAAAAAAAAAATTGAACATATAATATTTTTAATATTTTGTATAATTTTTAATAGTTTATAGAACTTTTAAAAAAATTTAAATTTTTGAGAATTTACTGTTTTAAATATATGAACAGTTTATTACTTTTATATTTTAAAAAAATCGTACTTTTATTAATTTTAATACTAGTTTAGATAAGTTTTAAAATTTCATAAATTTTTTGAGAATTTATTATGAATTTTTGGAAAATATTGAACTTTAACTTTTGGTAATTTTGAATATTTTTTAAACTTTATAATTATGAAAATTTTGTACATTTCTAAAAATTGATGAAAAATTTTGTTTTTCTTTCGGAAAACAAAAACACATTTTCATTTTGACCATGTTTGGACAATATGTTTTGAGAATTTATAGTGTTAAATTTATAGTTTTTCTTTCGCAAATTTAAATTTATAGTTTTAAATTTACGGCCTGTTATTTAAAAATTGTTTTTTATTTTAAAAAATAAAAAATTAGTTTTAAAAACAAATCTAATTGTTTAGCCATGTTTTTAAGTAATAATTTTATAAAATAATGTGAGCTAAAAAACAAAAAATTAAAAACATCACTACTTTGTTTTCACTAGTTTTTAAAACAAACCTAAACACAAAAAACACATTTTACGTTCGCGGTGATTTTCGTTAATTGTTATATATATTTTATACATAAAAATAAATAGTAAACTAAAACTAAAAAGTGTCAACTAATAAAAAGTCAAGTAAGTAATATTTATCAATCAACTTATAGACTATCTCATAACTTTTGTTTTAGTGTTAATATTTTTTTTATCACATATAACAATTTACCAATTATGGTAATAACTTTTGTTTTACTAATAATTGATTCACAATTACAAAAAATCCTTCGTATTACAACCACACTTCTTAATATTATGTACGTATCACAAATCTTACAACTCATTATATTTTAATAAAATTCAATTAATAATAAAACTTATTCATCTAAATGGTATTGATGTTTTATATCACATTTTCAACTTTACATTTAAATTAACACATCACTTGACAGATATAACAAATTAATTTATATAGCTAATTTTATTAAATATACTTATTTTGTATCAATATACATATATATTATCCAATTTGATATACGTAAATTAAAACATTTTAAACAGCATATTTAAATGTACTCTCAAAAAACGATTTTATTTATCAATAAATTGTAAATTAAAGACATGAACTTTATTGAAGCATGTTAAAATTTTAATATTCGAATCCTAATTACAAGTGTATGTTTTGTTGCATAAAAAAATTGATGATTCTATTTAAATTATTTTTTATCAAAAACAAATTTTAATTTTATTATTAATTATAATAAATTTTAATTATGGGTACAACATTTTAGTGGTCAAAATTACAATACACTTAAAACTCAAATAATAATTTTATAATAATGACTATAATTAATAATTAAATTATTAGATTTATAATTAAATATAAATTTAATAATTAAGTGAGTTCCTGTAATTCTTAATATCTAGAATTTTAATTGACTTGAAACTTATAATGACAATCATATTTAATTATAATAATATTTAAATTATTATTATTAAAATATTAGATTTAATATTATAATATATGTGAAAACAAGTTTTTATAATAATTTGGCCAAACAACAATACAATAATTTTTTTATTTTATGTTTTTAAAAATAATTTTTTAAAAAATTGGCCACTTATTATTTTTAAAAATTAAAGAAAATTATTTTTAAGTTATGATTTTAAAAACAATTTTTGAAACCAATCAATGCCCTATATTTTTAAAATTTTGTAAAATTTATAATATTTACTAGTTTTGATAGGTTTTAAAATTATAAACAATTTATTACTTTTTTTTTTACAAATTTAGGAAAAATAAACAATTTATTTTCCTTAATTTTTTTCTTCCATTTTGACCATATTGGACAATATTTTATTTTTCATAATTTTTCAAAATTTATAGTTTTGTAAAATTTGCATGTTACTAGTTTAATAACTGAAAATTATGATTACTTTTGATTTTGTAAAAATCATTTTTTCAAAAAGATTTGTACATATTTTGGAATTATGTTAATTTTAAACTTCATAAATTTACAAAACCTTAAATACTAGAAAATTTGAAATTTGTTTCTACTTTTATAAGTTTTGTTTAGTTTGTAAAACTTATTTTTACAAATTTTAAAAACTTCTAGTTATTTAAGAACTTTTATATTTTTATAATTTAGGAAACTTTGTATTTTTTGAAATTGGAGAATATTTTCAAATTATGTAATAATTTTACAAATTTTAGATGATTGTTACTAAAATTTTCACAATATTTAAATATTAGAAACTTTTTTTTTTTAGAATTAACTTTTGAATTTTGAAAAGTTTTATTTCAAAATTTTTGTACAAATTTAAGTATTTTGATAAGTTTATATTTTCTAATTTCAAATTTAAGTATTTTTATACTTTTATTTCTTAAAAAAATCATTTTCATTGATCATATTGGATAATATTTTATTTTTAGAAATTTATCAGAATTTTTATGTTTTAAAGTTATGAACGATTTAAATTTTTAATTTTTTGTTAAATTTATTAGTAAACATACTTTTAAAAAATTATGAAAACTTTTGGAAATATAAGAAGTTTTTTATTTTATAAATTTAGAAAAATCATTGACAAATTTATAGTTTTAGGACACTCTGATGATTATTTATATAATATTTATTTTTTGACAATATTAAAATATCAGCAAATTTTCAGTTTAATATTAAGTTTTTATATTTTATAATTTAGAAAATATTTTTAGAATTTTCAAATCATGGACAAATTTACGGTTTTCAAAATTTTAGATAATTATTATTATATTTATTTTTTGACAATATTAAAATATTACGAACAATTTCGTAGCCAATTGTCCTTAAAATGGGAGTCCTTAAAATGGGAGAATCAGAGGATGCAGAAGCAAAAACAGTTTGTAATAGGACGAAATCATTGTTCAGGTATAAACATATATTTTTCAGGTATACTTTAATAAATCTGTTCATTACAAATGTGTTTTTGTAATGAACAGATTTTGTCCGTAATTATCTAAAATTTATATTTGTCCTCTTCAAGGTTACGCACTATATTTTGTCCGTAATTATTATGTTTTATATTGTTTTATATTATTAATATATTGAATTTAACAGGTCATTCATGAAGATACTAGTGATGAAGTAGATTTGCTGAATAAGAAGTGTACCTGTAACGAGTATTCACAAGATTTCATGTAGTCATGCCAGTAGCTAGATTTGGACTTTCACTCCTTGGTTGATAAGAAATATACAGCTGAGTGTTATCTAATTGTTTATTCAGAGCCGATCTTTCTTACAAATGATCATGGTGAATGGGAAGTCCCTAAGGAAATAGCAGACTTGGTAAATGAACCCCCTAACACAAAGAAAATTAGATCACGTGGTGAGGAGATTAAGAAAATTACTCTTTGTAGTAGGTGCTGAAGACTTGGACATAATCGTGCAACATGCAATGAGGTCTTGCAAATGATTGTCAAACCTATACCATCATCCTTAAATTAACTATTTTTATAGTATTTTATGTATAAATACTCTAATGTTAAATTGATCATTTGTAGCTTCAGCTTATATTTGTGACGCAACTTTCGTCATAGTTTGTATAATTATTAATGTCATTAAATATTAATGCAGGGTAACTCTTTTCTACGTATAATACATTATAACAATATATTGTAATTTAGTATCTATGTATAATACATTAAATATTCACTTTTTGATTGTAATTTAGTATCTAGACTCACTTTTTGATTGTAATTGAGTGTTGGTAATTTTTGTGGGCAAAACAATTAATTGTATCAAAAGTTAAATAAAGCAAGACATTTCCTCCAATACAAATGCTCATGAAAATAAAGTATTACATTGAGAGTACTCCTATCACTGAGGGAACTTTCTTGAAAACCCATTAAGGGCAAATGTATATTGAGTTCACGGGTGTCACTATGGATAAACATTACCGGGAGGCTTGAAAAGTTCAAACGGTCAAAGATAACCTTTCTAAGTGGTATTTGATTCTATTATTTGGCCTTAATGAGTTTTCAAGAAAGTTTTAGAGTTCGTTTAGACTTAAAATATATCACAAACATGCATGCATTACACAAATCAAACATAGCGATACTAACCAAACAAACTACCACATATACCACAAAATCCTCAAACTAAATGAATCTAACATTTTTGTGCCTCTTCACTTAGGTAAAAAATTAATTTCTTTCACATGTCACCGTTATTACAATCACATCATAGACTTTCGGATTAAATAAATGGACCCTAAATTCATGGTCTAAATTCATGCTCATGGAATATTTTTCCCACCCCCAATCTAATTTCTACATTGTGCTCAATGTTAAAAAGAAAAACAAAAGAAATTAAGTAAAAAAGTGAGAGAAGTTACCCTCATTTTGTATGAGATTGTGTACATTACGCTTACGCTCCGTTTCACTATTCTTCGTCCTCCTCATCATGTGGCATTTAGTGCGTAAGAAATATGCAAAAAACCTTTAAATGTGTGCATCACAACTCAAAGCCAAATTTAAAGATTAACTAAATGCAAATGAAAGTAAAAACATTAAACAAAGTCAATTAAAATCCTTAAACAATCCAACATAAAATAAAAATAAAAAAAAATGAAAGAAAAAGAAAATTAAACTAGAAAATGAAAATTAAAGAAAGAAAATACAATTGGGAGGCTTAGTCCTCCATATCATCAAATTGCTCATTTTTCGTCGTTGGGTTGGTGGTCTGAAGACAAAGTTGTGACTCAAATACTGCGAAACTGGGCCAAATTGGGTAAGGTCTACTCCATTTTGTGTCAGCTAAAAACTCATCATTTGTGGAGTAGAACTTAGTATTCGTGTGAATATCTCATTTGGTCACTGAACCAAGCTTGCTGTTGAGTTTGGTATTCTTGTATTAACCCTTGCCTCCAAGTTCACCAACCTATCTTTTGTGGTAGCGTTCTTAGAAGAGGTACCATCACCCTTCCTACTACCTTGTCCTGCTTTGGTACCACTAGTTAGGTGTTGCATGTAAGCAAAGGTCAATGTTTCATCCGATTGCAATAGTACATCGCCCGTGTTATATTGGACTCCATGTTTGACACACAGGGCGGTGATCAGTTGGGGGAAAAAATAACTTAGGTTGTGATGCTCAGCTGAGTACATAACCCGTTGTTGGATAACCATCCCACATCAATTGAACGCTCGGTTTCTATGGCATATTGCAAAATTTCCTGCTCCCTATCAACATTATTGTAATGCCTAGTTGGCATTAATCTAGAACACACAAAGAGGTTTTTATTTTTTTGAGCAAATCTGTCAAAATTGATAGAGGAATGCTTGATAGCAATGTTAGAATGAAGAAAATATGAAGTAAAGTTTTGATTTTGGTGAGAAATTGAGAAGAAATTGGAGAGAAAGGTGAGAGGGTTTTGGGAGAAAATGTGGGAAAGTGAGAAAAAATTGTGGATGAAATGGATTTTGAATTCACGAGTGCCCCATTTCTGGAAATTTTTAGAGGCGCGCCGTGATGTGATAAATTTAGTACTTGCAAGTGTACGAATCACTCGTAGAAAAGTGACAAGCAAACCTCCGATGTCGGTCTCTCAAGGAATTGCAGTGGTTCTAAACAACCTTTTTCTTAATCTAAATAGAGTTCTAAAGCAAGTAAAATACTAATTAAATAGAGTTTTAGTGAAACTAAAACTCTAAGTAACCAGAGTCCTAAATCTAGTAAAACTGTAAAAAGAAGTTTGGTTTTGAAACGAGATCAATGGTACGAACAATTAACGAAAATAATAACGCAAATTCACAATCAATTCAAGTAGATTTGCAAATCAATGGAGGATGTATGGACGTTTAGTTTGGTTGGCCATGCTTGCATCGAAAAGTAATGGTGAAATAACATGAACGTTCTAATAAACAATTTTACCGACTTTTCCTTTTAATTACAAGAATGCCTACAGTCGGGGTAATTCTCTTTATTGATTAACTAATTAACATCCTACGATCGGGTATATCAAATAGCAATCAAATTATGTGCAAGAAAATTTATACCAATTAAACTAATGCTATGACTAAGTCACTAATTTGAAGCTTTGATTAAGTGTTTCGGAATAAAGTCAAGGTGACGTTCCTAAAACTATATTCTCAGATTTTTCAACCTAACTATGAATATCAAATTGGCCTATGAAAATTCATAATTAAATATATAAACATGCTCTTAATCAAAAGGTAATTCATTTATATTAAATTAATAAAACATTCACCATAAATAATTTTAGCAAACATGGCAACACAAATTAAACACCCATAATGAAATTAGCTACTCATGTTCATATTAAAATTCATAGACAAATATAATATGATCATACACTTCAACGAAAGAAGAAGAAAATAGAATTCTATAACAAGGAAATCCTAGATCTAAATACTACTAATAGATGAGATAGCGTTCTTCTCCAAAAGCTCGATCTTCGATCGTCGATGGTTTCCTTGGATCCTTAGAATGGTTTCTCTTGCTTCGTTGAGTGTGGCAAAGCTCCTAAAACTAATTGAATCCTTTGTTTGTTCGCAAAATTGTTATGTGTAAAAGTTGTGTCTAAGTTGGAGTCTAGAGGGGGCATTTATAGATGTAAGGGTTTACACAATTCCTGATTGCAATAGGAGTAGGCGCGCTGCGACATATATTTTTTCCGCCGCGGCGCAACACAAAAATTGGAAATATTGGTAAAAACTCGAGAGCTCCCCGCCGCGGCATACATTTTCCTCGTCGCGGCGCGCGTCGCCTTTCCTTTCTTCACATTTACCCCCTTATATATGTGCTTGCTCGTTATGTAAGGCTTACATATTTGTCTCGTTTTGCCCGTAACTCGTGATCCAAGGGCCGTAAGTGTTCCATCTTAGCGTATTTGCATTATTCAACTCATTTGATGCTAAAAATACCTGAAATACACTAAAACATACCCGTGATTCCGAATTGATAGATTTATGAAAAATAGTCAAATAAATAATAATAACAAATCTATTTTTAAACAATTAAGTGCAATAAACCACGAAATATTAGTGTTTTCCGAGCACTTATCACGCCGTGGCCTACTTTTTTCCTCCTTGCGGCACAGATCAAACATGGGCAAACAGGACGACTCCCACCGCGGCACAAATATTTTCCTGCTGCGGCGTGCACCAGAATTTTAAAATGTGTCCCAAAATAGAACCATACTCGCCGCGACACAAATTTTTTCTGCCGCGGCATACATAAATTTTCAAAAATATGCCCCAAAACAGAACCATGCTCATCGCAGCACACACAAAAATTTTAAAATTTTTTATTTCTTTCAAATTTTTGAAAATGGGCAACGCATTCACCCCCAACCAAGATTAGGGTAATGTCCTCATTGCCACGAAAAACTTTTAAAAAAAATTAAAAGAAAAGAACGAAAGAAAGAAACAAAAACATGAATTATATAACAGAACTTTCATTCCAAGAACTAAAGAATATTTGATGAGCCCTTTGTCATGATAGTGCTTAGTAAGCTCCCGAAGTTTGGGGATGATATAGGGTACATGTGAAAATACATTTATAAATGTAAGGGTTACATAGAATTGTAATTGATTTAGGAATAGGCGCGCCGCGGCACAACAATAAATTGAAAACAATGGTCAAAACCCAAGAGGTTTTCGCCATAGCACCCATTATATAGACAATTTATTCCATTGTTAAATAGATTAAATGGTCATTATATCGGCTAACAAAATTGTCCCAGACATAATCATACGACAATATGAAAATTTTATACAATTAGTCCTGTTATAAGTTACAAAACATTATGTACATTAGAAGCATATATCATAATTCGACTTTACATATACAAAATAACTGAAACCATAAATTCTCTGAAACATAACTGAAACATGTTACCTCCTAACCAAAATTAAATCTCAACAAAACATGTATTGTTTAACACTACAAAGATCACATCAGAAGGACATTGTCTCTTGAATTATACAATCCATAGCATAGCTTCCGAAATAAGGTTATGGCTTCATGCTTAATACAGATCAATGGATTCCCTGTAGTCCAATATTCAATGAACTTTGATGCATAAATCCCACAATCTCCACTGTAAACTAGTAAAAAAAATTAATTAATAATAAAAACCATGTCTTAATGGATTATATTTAAAACATAACAATATGTAATGAAATTGTACTCACGCATTCTCCTGTATCGATACTCTCTCCTTTTGGTTGCGGGACATTTTCCAAGTTTTTGTAAAGGTTATTTTTCGACCATGATGATTTTTCTCATACATTCCACACTGATAGATGAAATTGGGGAACATCTTACATATATTTTGTAGTTGTCTCTTCAAGGGTGCATCTTAAATATGGGATGAAAGTGAGTCATAGACGTGTATCTCTTGAGATAGAATATCAAACTCTAACACAATCCAATGATTTTTTAAGGATATAATTCCATATAGGACGTCCAATTCATACCATGGCATTCCAAATTCAAGAAAGGATCCTAGTATATAATTTGTCAGAGTTCTGTCAGAGAACCAATCATATGGCTCATTCCTTCCTTCAGCCCTTAACCATTCATCCTTATGACTCAATAATCGTAGCTGGAAATTTTTTTTATAAATACAATAAGCAAAATCAAAATAAGCATTTATGAGAACTATAGACATAACCAAGCTGATCAGGATAATAAATTTCAATTCATATTATAATTTTGAAGACTGAAGTGGATATGCCTATAAATCAAATACAAGTTAATTTCCAAAAAAGAGTCACCGCTGCTCAGGAACTAAGGAAATCAAAAGCAACCGAACTTGCAAACAGAGTTTTATCTCATATAAAAATCTTATGAAATAAACATGACAGTGCCATTAATTAAGAGAGTAATGCTTACAAATAGGTCTACCCAAATTAGTCCAAAAATAGAGTACATTAAACATTGTAATTTAACTATTTCTCTACCATTATATTAATCAAACCTGAGCACATGTAATTGCTTCATGGTTTTTAGTACATCTAAGTGGCAATATGAAATAGACAAGACAATAGATTCATTATTTATTTGTGATAACAGATTTCTATGTTTTTTCAAAAATTCAAACATTAAGTGTCTGCAACATTATGACTCAATCTAATAGCAATGTAAGTTTATTGGCAATTAGTTCCTGAATAAACAAGTTACTTACTCAAGAAAGTACATGATTATCATCTTCAAAGATACAAACAAGACGGTTAACTTGTCTTGCAGAACAAACAGTTAACTTTAACCAGTTATTGTAATACAAGTTGCAAATCCAATTGGTACTCTCTCTCCCAACTCCCCTCTGTCAATTTGTCCTTCAACAAAGCACAAATCGAAGTCCGAACGACCAATCTCAACAACATTGTAAAATACAAATATCCATTTCTGAGTTCGAAGATCTGATAATTGCATCAAAATCAAGCTCTAGTTTTCTTACTTTTGATTTCATCTCTTGCAAAAATTCAATCTTTTTTTCCCAATACCCAACAGACCATACTTAAACAAAAATTAGAACGATAACTTGCGCAAAAGTAGCTCGATCCATTTTTGCCGCCATCTCCCTTTCTTTCTCTAGAAAAATGCCATCGCAACAGATTTATAATACATTACCCAAAAACCCCCATACTCATCTATGAATCACTAAGTGGCAATATGAAACAGACATTAAAACATATTCATTATTTATTTGTTCTATTTATTCGAATAGATTTTTAGTTTTAATTTATTTAAATGAGATTACATAAATATTCAAATTTCAAATAAATAAGTTTGGTTATCATAAAGTGCACATCACTTCACTAGTGATGCCAATAGAATGGTGGCTGGAAAACTAGAACCAATCAAGGGTCAGAAATGAAGAATTCAGAGGACCCTCCAATTGAGTTTATACATGAATATGAAGAATTGAAGATAAAGCTCAGCAATTGTTATTAACATAATAACGAAATCCAATATTATGCAGATAATAATATCCATAACAAATATATTGGTAGAAAAGATGTATAGGATGCAATGACTAAAATTTAATATTTCAATCTCACTATACAATCTGGATAGGGTGACTTACTAAGAAAATGGAGTCTATTGTTGACCATCTTTTTTGACGAAATTTTGAAAGGCATGCATCAAACTTCTTTCTCAACAACTAGAGACCACAATCAATATGCTGCAAGGTAAATTTATAACTATGCCATTTTGAAAATATTTGTTCTATTAAAACAAGTGTAATATAAAGAAATTTAAATATTCGGATAATACAAGTAAACAGAACAGGTGGATACTAATACTCACTGAGTTGAATAGGTTAGTTTCATTTTTTAAAGATAGTGAAACCATATAGCATTTGCTGTCCCTAAAATAAAATTTGTAAACATATCTTAATTAATGAAAACGAAAGTGAACTATATAGAAAAAAAATATGCAAAGTATATTAAGAAAATTTATAGATACGAGATCGTATATATCAAAGGTGATTTACTTACACCATACTAGACGATGCTCTGTACAACCAGGAAATGAAATGAAAGTATTTATATGAATCTATTCCTTGATTCACATTATAGTAATCAAGAGAGCATCCATCAAGTACATCGAAGGACTGATCTATTTTTTATGCCTTCATCTTCCTTCCAATGTTCTTGTAGATCTCATATGGAGATATGAGTGATGGACCAACCGATCTGTGCTTTCTCATGTAGTACTTCTTGGTTGGTGTGGGACCCGACACAATCATACAACAATCTGGATCGTTTACATTAACATCCTCAGATTGTGTCTTAATATCTTTTTCAATTTCATATCCTTGTACTGCCAAATTTCTTTTTTGTAATTCTTCCTCTAAGAATATAATTTGAATAGATTTGTCCTTTTCTCCATACTGATTTTTTTACGTATCCACATCATCATCAATATTGGTAACTTTATCATCATCCATAGGTACGCTTTCACTCTTATCAACAACATCTTCTTCTCCAATGACCCCTTCATTGGAGTTTCGTTGTATATCAAACCCATTATTGACGCCAACTGTAGCCTCCACATCACCACTACATTCTCCCCTTATTGGGCTGCTTCCTTGAAATACATGATGACCTTCGAAAAGGACATCTCTATTTCCCTTATTCAACACATCTAAAATACTGGTCACCATCTGCTTAATTTCCTGAACTTCTTCCTTAATAAGGAGCAGTTCTTCCATAACCTAATAATATATATGAATGGATAAGTATTTAAATATCGTCAATGTCAATAATAAAGTAGAAATTAAATAATTATTACATAACCTACCCAAATGGGACGTTAGACAAAGTCCAAAAGACACAGGACAATGATGAAATTAATTGTACCTTATCAATGTTTGTTGTTGATGAAGAGGGTTGATATTCATTGTTACCTTATCCTTTCCCTTGTCAACTTTTTCAAGATTATGAAATACTTGTTCACCAAACTCTTCAGGCTTTCCTCTCGTACAAGCCAAACTTGATCTATAAAACAACATCTCCTTCTCTATTTCAGTAGGAGCCAAAACCTGTTGAACCAAAAGCTGCAAGAAATTTCACATTTGAAAATTCATACAATGAAAACATTATTTATTAATGTTTATAAAATAAACATTATTTATTAATGTTTATAAAATAAACATTATTTATTAATGTTTATAAAATAAACATTATTAAGAATTTTAAATTAGTAACAAATGAATATCTTACATCATCATGACTAAAGTAAGTCCTCTTCAAGTATTTGAATCTCAACCACCGACTAGTCTTATTGTTTTTCTATTTCAAAATCATTGGCATCGAATCTGATACACGTTGACAAACTAAATCATCAACCAAAGTAGGTATGGCTTCGTAAGCCCATACATGTAATGCCAATGGAAAACCATACACGTTATACGATGTACATGCATAAGATTTCCTTGCATTATTATCTTCTTCATTATCGTCCATATCCACATCATTTTCTTGTACCTCTTCTTCAATTTCTTCTTGTTTTCTTTCCAATGTTTTAATGTTCTTTGTTACTCTATTCACCATACTGCTTTTCATCTTTCGTATGGTGAAATCATAAACAACCTTCCCCTATGGAAAGTTGTTAAATATATCTAGATCTTCAGCAAAACACAAGTAATTAAAATTAATCTTATGTGATTTCTGCTCCCCCAATAAGATAACTTCTAATGTGACGACAAGTGACAAACGAAGAACATCTTTTTTATCTGTGTTCTTTGGTACCCTTTTGTATACTTCACATAACCTTGACTTGATAATGATATTCTCCCTTTTGAAATATTGTTCTTTCAAACGACTTTGGAAGGATGGAATGTTCTCATCACCGGTAAACATCAAACCGGTTATGAGGGAAAATTTCTCACAACCAAATCGATGTGCACGTCCATTATAAACAATTCTAAATTCCTTCCCACTTTGTTTGCTATCTTGCATTGATGAACACTATTTTGACCTACTATTTGTTATATTTTTAAGCATCTATTTTACATTTTATCTCAATATAATCTTGCCATGGAGGGTATTTTATTGTTTTGTAGGTCAAAATGGGTTTGGGAAGAAATGTGGTCAAAAGAGCAAAAATGAAGTAAAATGTGTTAAAGACTGTAAGCCTTACAGTGGGTGCAATTTACTATGTAAGGGGGGACCAACAAGAGTTTAAGAATGTAAGCCCTTACATCGAGAATCAGCAAATTATGTAAGGACATTTACATGGCACCAACAACATCGCGCGCCGCGGCGAAGAAAACATGTGCCGCGGCGAGAGGCTCTCGGGTTTGCATCCTAGGAAATCAAGAAAACAAGGTGCGCCGCGGCATGAATAAGGTGCGCCGCGGCGAGGGCTTTCTGTTTTGTTTCACAATTCTGAAGAACATTGCGCGCCGCGACATGAGTATTGTGCGCCGCGGCGAGAAGGTTTCTGTTTTTACCTCGTAAATCAATTTCACATCTGCGCCGCGGCATGGAAAAAGGCGCGCCGCGGCGCGCGCCGCAATTGCACAAAGTCTTTATGGAAACCCTTACATAAAAGGAAAACCTAAAAGGGGACACCAATCTTTCCATCCTCTATATATACATCATCAGCCTCCAACACAAACACACAACTTTGAGCCTCCACCAATTCAAAAACATTATTTTTCTTCTTCTTCTCCACACCCTTTTAGAGAGAAAATCATTCAATTAATGCTCCTCCATTGAAGCTCCATTGACAACCTTGAAGAAGGTGATCATCCAACATCAAGGGCTTGTTTGAAGAGTGGAAGTGGGGTAATTTATTTGTAATCTCTTTTCTTTTTAAAATGTTATTTGTAATGAAAAATATTGATTTGGATTTCATTATGAGTAGCTAAACTCTTTATGTGTGGGATTTTGGTAATGTAACTATGATTGTATGATTGATTGTGTGGTTAATTTTATGATTAAGTAATTTGATTCATGTTCATTGTTCTTAATAAATATGTTCATCAATTATTTCTGATCAATTTGATTTGTGAATGTATGAAACATTTTAGGGTTGAGTTTTAGAAACGCCATCTGAATTCAATTATGCACTCTTGAGCATGAACCTAGTTTAAGTGCATTGATTTGTCTTGAATTAGGTGATTAAACTATTTTCCTGGATTTTAGGCTAATTAACTAATTAACGGATTGGATTAAAGAAGCTAATTAGTTAATTAAGGGAAGATCACCATTGATTTGGGATTTTCTAGAGTTAGAGAAAATAATCGTTAAATTCTACTTTTTCGTGCTTATTTGTCAAATCCACATAAATCAAGTCATCCATGATTAGTTTACTAACCAATTTCCCACACTCATTCATCTCATCGTTTCAACAAAACTTTCACGTACTTACTTTTATTGTTTTAGTATTTTTATGATTTTAGAAACAATTTCCAACCCAAAATTCGATTAGAGTGTTTAGCATTTATTTTATTGTTACGTTTTAGATTACATTTAGCTATTTTAAAAACCACATCAATTCCTTTGAGAGACGATCTTGGGAGTATACTTGTCGCTTACTACAAGTGACTCGTGCACTTGCGAGCTTTTATAAATTACAAAATTTTGTTATCAAGTTTTTGTGCATCATGCATCATTAGAAGATGGTGCACCAAAGGTCCTGTGAACTCAATTTGGTGCATTCTCAATAGAAATCCAAAGCATGCTTCTTCAAATTGTCTCTTCAAACTAAACATGTCTAATTTTGACTTGATTGTTTCAATTTCTTCCATTCTAGACATGTTAGAAATCTTCCCAATAAAGTAGTGTCTGCGTCTAAAACATGGAAGTCGTTCAATATTTTCAAATGCCATTGTCTGTTATAAGAAAAAATAATATTACATATTCATTAAAAAATAGAAATTTAAAGAACAAACATAAAAACACACCACATTATAACCAGTAATAAACATGTTTAATACAATAACTTGTAACCTTGGTGTTCAATTTGTCACCCATAAACAACAGTTGTATATTAACATATAAATAGCTTATAATTTTTATGAAATCACGAAGTAGTTCGGTACTCAAGGAAAAACTCGACTACTGTTGGCAAAAAATAAAACTTTAATTTCCTGGGAAGTAGGAATACTATAAAGATCATTACTTTATTATGAGGAAATACACTGAGAAAACAACTTTGACAATACATCCAAAGTTAGTGAAAACTAAAATCATGAACTCTATTCAAAAACCATCTCACATTAGTATCCTTTCCTTAACATGATGAATGGTATTTCTTCTTATCTTTATCATGACTGAAGTATGAAAGTAGTTCAGTCATGCGGACACCTTCTAAGAATCAAGTATGCCCCATAGCCGAACCTTACCGAAGATCAGCTTATAGCTATGATATCTGAAATCAACTTTGTTGGTGGATCTGAGGGGTGGTGAATGGACACTGGTGCTTCTCGCCATGTCTACTATGATCGTGAGATGTTCAACTCCTATTCTGTGTCTCAGGATAAGAAAGTGCTGTTGGGCGACTCCCACTCCACTAAAGTTGCTAGTACTGGTGAGGTTGAATTGAAGTTTACCACTAGAAAGACTGTCATCTTGAAGAATGTCTTGGATACTCCAGAGATGAGAAAGAACTTAGTTTCAGGCTACCTTCTCAACAAGGCTGGGTTTACTCAAACTATAGGGACTAATTTGTATACAATTACTAAAAATAATGCGTTTATTGGGAAAGGGTACGCCACTGATGGCATGTTTAAATTGAATGTTGAAATTAATAAAGCATCTTCATCTGCTTATATGTTGTGGTCTTTTAATGTTTGTCATGTTAATAAACTCATGATAAAGAACATGAGTAACTTAGAACTAATTCCTAAATTATCAATGAATGATTTTGAAAAATGTGACTTTTGCAGTCAAGCTAAAATAACCAAAACTTCACATAAATCAATAATTAGAGAATCTGAACCATTAGATTTAATACACTCTGATATATGTGAACTTGATGGTACTTTAACAAGAAATGAAAAATGCTAGTTTATAACTTTTATAGATGACTGTTCAGATTATACTTATGTATATCTAATGAAAAATAAAATTGAAGCGTTTGACATGTTTAAAACATTTATGACTGAAATTCAAAATCAACTTAACAGAAAAATAAAAAGATTTCAAAGTGATAGAGGCACTGAATATGATTCCAATATTTTTAATGACTTTTATAAAACTTATGGAATCATTCATGAAAAAACTGCACCTTATTCTCCTGAAATGAATACAAAGCTGAAAGAAAAAATAGAACTTTTATCGAATCAATTGTTGCAATTTTATTAAACTCTGGTGCTGCTTCCCATTGGTGGGGAGAAATTTTATTAACTGTTTGCTATGTGCTAAACAAAGTGCCTAAATCTACTAGTCAAATTTCACCATATGAAATTTTGAAAAATAAGAAACCTAATTTAACTTATTTTAAAACTTGGGGCTATTTAGCCTATGTTAAGATCCCTGATCCAAAAAGAAATAAACTTGCTAGTAGAGCATATGAATGTGTATTCATAGGATATGCAGTGAATAGTAAAGCTTATAAATTCTATGAATTAAATGATTATGTAGTTATAGAATCAAATGATGCAGACTTCTATGAACATAGGTTTCCCTTTAAACTAAAGAATAGTAGGGGCTCGTCTTCTAGTAGTTTACCCATAAGTAGAACTAGTGAACAAAATGAGGAATTAGATACTGAACTTGGGAGAAGTAAACGAGCTCGAACCTTTAAGGATTATGGGTCTGATTTTTATGCTTATACCTTAAAGAAAGATCCCTAAACCATTCAAGAAGCCTTATCTTCTTTAGATGTTAGCTTATGGGAAGAAGCCATAAATGATGAAATGGACTCTCTTGAGTCTAATAGAACTTGGCATTTAGTTGACTTAGCTTCTGGTTGCAAGACCATAGGATGTAAATGGATACTGTTGCACAAAAACTTGATAACCAAATTTTGTATTTGTAAAAGCTCGTAAGTGCACGAGTTACTTGTAGTAAGCGACAAGTATACTCCTAAGATCATCTCTCAAAGAAATTACGATTTTTTTTAAAATTATTAAATGTGATGTAAAAATTAACTACGGAAATAAATTCTAAACACTCTAACAAAGATTGGTTTTGAAAATGGTTGTTAAAATTGTAGTTACTTAAAACAAGAGAAAATAAACAAGTGAAAACGTAGTTGAAACGATGTGATGAAAGAGTGTGGAAAATTAGTTAGTGAACCAAAGACGGATAGATTAATTTATGTGATTTTCACAATTAAGCATATAAAGTGGAATTTATTGATCTTTTTCACTAAACCTAAAAAATCTCAAGTCAATGGTAATTTTTCCTTAATTACGTAATTAATTTCTTTGATCTGGATAGTTAATTAACTAATTAGCATTAATCATAGGAAAAGATTTAATCACCTAATTTAAGACAAGTCAATGCAATTAAATTATGCTCATGATCATAAATGCCCAATTGAACTTAGATAGCGTTTCTAAAGCTCAACCCTAAAATATTCTCATACATTCATAAATTAAATTGGCCAAAAGGAATTGATAAACATAGATATTAAGAACAATGAATCATGAAATAAATCACTCAAGTATAAATTAAACCACTTAAATAATTATCCATTCATAGCCACATCCCTAAAATCCCACACAAAAGGGGTTTAGCTACTCACAATCAAATTTCAATAAAGGTTTTCCATTACAAATAACATTCAAAGAGTTCTAAAGAGAAAAGAGTTTACAAACAATAAAATATCCCACTTCCACTCTTAAAACAAGCTTCTTGATGTTGGATGATCACCTTCTTCAAGTTTTCTAATGAAGCTTCAATGGAGTAGCCTTAATGAAGTAATTTCTCTCTAACAAATGTATGAAAAATCTGGATTCGGCACTATTCATGTTACTGTTCACGAGTTGGGGAAGAAAAGGGTTTGTGTGTGTGTGGGGTGGAAGGAGAAAAACTGGAATACGCGGCAGGCCACGACGCGCATTTTTCTATGCCGTGGCGCGCTATGCCATTTTGAACTTCGAACCAAAACAGGAAGTGTCTCGCTGTGGCGCACAATATTAATGCCGCAACGCACAATGTTTTCATGATTTTTCAGGCTGCACCCGAGAGCCCCTCGCTGCGGCATGCATTTTCCTCGCCGAGGCGCGCTATGTTGGAATGCTTTGTAAGGTCCTTACATCTTTGTTGATTCTTGCGTAAGCCTTACGTTCCTTGATATGCAAATTATAGTACTTGCAAGTGTACAAATCACTCATAGAAAGTGATAAGCAAACCTCTAAGGTTGGTCTCTCAAGGAATTGCAATGGTTTTAAACAATCTTTTTCTTAAACTAATTAGAGTCCTAACTTAACTAAAAGTACGAATTAAATAGAGTTCTAGTGAAACTAAAACTTTAAGTAACTAGAGTCTTAAACCTAGTAAAACTGTAAAAAGAGTTCGCTTTGTAGCAAGATCAATGGTACGAACAATTAAACGAAAACAATATCGCAAATTCACAATCAATTCAACTAGATTTGAAAATCAATGGAGGATGTATAGACGTTTAGTTTGGTTGGCCATGCTTGCATCGTAAAGTAATGGTGAAATAACATGAACGTTCTATTAAACAATTTTACCGGCTTTTCTTTTTATTACGAGAATGCCTACTGTCGGGTAAATTCTCTTTGTTGATTAACTAATTAACATCCTACGATCGGGTATATCAAATAGCAATCAAATTATGTGCAAGGAAATTTATGCCAATCAAACTAATGCTATGACTAAGTCACTAATTTGAAGCTTTGATTAAGTGTTTCGGAATAAAGTTAACGTGACGTTGCTAAAACTATATTCTCATATTTTTCAACCTAACTATGAATCTCAAATTGGCCCATGAAAACTCATAATTAAATATCTAAACATGCTCTTAATCAAAATGTAATTTATTTATATTAAATCAATAAAACATTCACCAAAAATAATTCTAGCAAATATGGCAACACAAACTAAACATCCATAATGAAATTAGCCGCTCATATTCATATTAAAATTTATAAACAAATATAATATGATCATACACTCAAAGAAGGAAGAAGAAAGATAAAATTCTATAACAACAAGAAAATCCTAGATCTAAATACCGCTAATGGATGGGATGGTGTTCTTCTCCAAAAGCTTGATCTTCGATCGCCAACGGCTTCCTTGGATTCTTAGAATGGATTCTCTCGCTTCGTTGAGTGTGGCAACGCTCCTAAAAACTGATTGAATACCTTGCTTGTTTGCAAAATTATAGTATGTAAAAGTTGTATGTAAGTTGGATTCTAGAGGGGGTATTTATAAATGTAAGGGTTTACACAAATCCTAATTGCAATAGGAATAGGTGCTCTGCGGCATACATTTTTTTTGCCGCGGCGCAATGATGAGTGCTCGAAAAGCACTAATATTTCGTGATTAATTGTGCTTAATTGTTTAAAATATAGATTTGTTATGATTGTTTATTTGATTATTTTCATAAATCTATCCATTCGAAGTCACGGGTATGTTTTAGTGCATTTCAGGTGTTTTTAGCGTCAAATGAGTCAAATAATGAAAACACGCAAAGACGGAATACTTACGGTGCTCGGATCAAGAGTTACGGGCTAAACGAGACAAATATGTAAGCCTTACATAACGAGCCATCACATATGTAAAGGGATAAACGTCAAGAAACTGAAGACAACGCGCGCCGCGGCAAGGAAAAGTCATGCCGGGCCGGGGAGCTCCGGGTTTCTACATTATTTCCAGAATTTATGTTGCGCCGCGGTGGGAAAAATGCATACCGCGTCGCGCCTATTCCTATGGCAATCAGGATTTGTGTAAACCCTTACATCTATAAATACCCCCTTAGAGTCCCCCTTACATACAACTTGAATACAACTCTTACACACAATAATTTTGCGACCAAACAAGTAATTCAATCAGTTTTTGGAGCTTTGCTACACTCAAACGAAGCGAGAGAAACCAGTCTACATTGGTTGGTCTAAAAGTAATTTTTTGTACTTTTTTGAATATACTCTACGAGTGTGTCATATGATTATTATACACATGATAACGTGTGAAATAGAGTGAATGATTTAGGGTTCCCTTAAATACTGTGCTTTGTTGGCCCATTAATAACATTTACAAATTATGTGGACTTATTGTGTAAAAGTCATAGAATTTGTTTTCTTTTTTTCAAAATTTATGTTTATAAAAGTCTATAAAACTGAAATACAATGATATTTTCAAGTGAATTTTCTAAAGGACTTTTCCTTTTTTGGAATATCATTTTGAAAATTAATTTTTTGTCATTGAAATATTGTGGGAATGTTTGAACACTATATTTGATTCAAATATTATGAAAATAAATTATGGTTTAACAAACATGAAGCGTTATTATAGCTAGAGCATTAGTATTCATCTTCCATAAAATATGTCAAATCAAATGGAAATATTTTGATATTGTTAATTAATTGTATGATTTTTCATTTTTTGTCGATAAATTTTGGCTCATTAATTTTTTTTTTTCTAGCCAAAGAATAAATTTTTTTTAAAGGTGAATACTATATATATATATATATATATATATATATATATATATATTTGCTAAACATGTACACATTATTTAAAATATCTTATTTAAAATATCTTTTTTGTATACTATACCTTCTTAGTGGTGTTTGGTGAGTTGATAAAGTCAAATTTTAAAGACTCTTTTTTTAAGTATTGAGTCAAGCTTAGTTGAGCAACACTTATATATCGTAATAATATTTATAAAAAAATGTCTGAAAGTTATGTTGTTGAAGTTTTAAATTAAAATCAAACATTTATTGTGATTGTTCATATTTTCCACTCAAATTTACAAACACCAATTACACATTTTATGGCAACCACAATTTAGCTATATTAATAGTCAAATTTGAGTTATTTATAAATAAAAGTATAGATGATATTTTTTTTTAAAAAAAAGGGAACATATACATGAAAAATATTTTTGATAGCATATAGTCTCATTTTTTGTTTAAGAGACATATTTGGATTGCTAGTTAATATATTTTGTTGGTTGCATATATTTTCTATTATGTAAACGTTCTTTTAATAAAGAGATAGAAATCTATGAATGAAGATAATATATTTTGTGTTTGATCTTCATTACTTTTTTATTAATGATATTTACTTGTGATCACTATTTGATAACAATAACAATTTAAAGTGTGTGATCACCGCAATCAACTAATGTATATATTTACGTATTTTGAAAGTGTTCAATATTTGATTTTAAAAACATCCATACAGTAACAAATATTTGTTATTTGGCTGGTCTTAAAAAATTATATATATATGTTTTCATTGATCATTAAATGTGAATGCAAATGTGTATATAAAAATTAGTAAAATTGAACAATTTTCATTGAATAATGGTATTTTATGTGTAATTATTTTGTGTGCAAGCTTTAATTAAAGACAAGATAATTTAGTTATTTAGTAATTTTTTGAGATCTTGATCAACACATAAAAGATTTAAGAACTAAAGATATCAAGATGTTTATGCCTATTCTGTGTCTCTTATCTGAATGAAACTTGCTTGCAACATTATTACACAATGAGACCAATGAATATGGAAAATTTGTTCAAAAAATTGTCATGAAAACATAAATATTAACTCAAGTATGATGTACACATTTAAAAATTACCAGCAAGTGTTATAATGGTTACGAATATTTTGAGGTATTATGTATTGTGACCTCATGTCAATATTAAGTAATTGAGACTATTTGATGTGACCTTGTGCCAATTTTGGTTAATCTATAGTTTTTTTTGAATAATTCTATATTTTATTAACTGATTATTGTGGTGCCAAATATATTGAGCAATCCAAAATTGTCTGATATTAAAAGGAAATTTTTGTTGCAAAGTGTTATTATACACTTTAAATTCCTTTGAATAAAAAAGAAGACAGATACATATAATGTTGTGAGGCTATAATTGCTGAATAGATGTAGAATCAAATTTTCTAGTACAAAGAATTTTATCTCTATAATACGAGATTGTTTGAAAATTTATTTGTGGTTATTCTACAATAAATGCTTCTACCATGATATGAAGAGTTATTTATACTCATGGTTATATGTCATGTTTTGTTTATGAAAAGCACGTTACGAGCTCATTTATATATATATATATATATATATATATTGAAATACTTATTATAGGTTGGCTCATATGTGAATATAGAGTGCACATTTCAAGTGAATGTGATACCTATTGATGTATTAAGTGAGTGGGAACTCAATGATTTGCCATTTGACCATGTTATTGTGCACATGTTGGTCATTTGTGTTGTCATGTTCAGTGCTGTGCGCACATAATTGTTTATAACGTTACATTATACTCTAAGACGTTTATGACCCAGTTTCAGAGGGCTTGAGAATAGAGCAAAAAGCTTTCTGGATGGACGCACGGGCTTTGATGACTTAGGTATGTTTGATTTATTTACATGTAATTTATTATGTCATATTCAACTATTTTTTATGTCATGTGGTAGAGAGTTCTTATTTGCATAATAACATCATTTCAATGTTTTATGTGGTTGGATATTTTCATGCCTATATTGTTGAACAAGGTTATAGTTATGTTTGCTCACATTTGACATTTCATATTTCTTCTTACTTGTATGGTCTAGTTTTGTCTATGATGCTGTCTAGGTGGGATAAAAATTTACATCAATTTCTAATTTTACTTATGGATTGGCATAACTGTACTATGACGAACTAGATTAATAGAGAAATGTCAAAATATTTATTGAGCATGTTACAAGTGTATCGGTAGTTGGATATAATGACACCGATAATAGAAGCATAATTTTAGCATGTTATGAGGAAATTTGTGAAATATAATATGATTGTAGAATTATTCGAAGGTTATATTGAGTTGTTAGCACTGTTTAAAAAATTCTGATTATGTATTATGACCACTTTACAATCACTTTCCCTCAATGGTATTGATTCTATGCCTATATGTGTGAAACATATTAAATTCACTCACTACAGTTTAGATCAATTTTGTTTTAAGAGCATGTTTTTCACTTGAAATTTGTTTGTAAAATACATTTATCAGTTGAGTGGAGCCTTATATACATGTGTGTGTGTGTTAGTATTGTGAGTCATCATCACATGCTTTACAGTCACTGCATGTTTTTTGGTTAAGGGGTGACAAAATTGAGAAACATTATATTTCAATCTCAAATATGCATATTGTTAATGCACAGGTACCTGTCGTATCCATGCATAAGTGAATTATTATAGCCATGCTTTAAATCTCCAATACATAAATCAGTTTGGCTCATAAATTTTGAGATGCATTATTTGATATGATTATATTATTGAGTATTTAATGCATGATTATGTTGTCCAAGTAGGAGAATATTGGAATTATTTTATGTGGACTAACATAATCATTTCAAAAAATTTATAAAAGCATGTTTGGACAATATTGTATTAATGAAATAATTATTAAATAAACATGTGTTATACTTATGTCCATAATGAGACGAACTAAACATAATTATAATGTGTGATAGGCCCATGAGCTTGCTGCACTCATGAGTCTAAATTGACCTATTAGATTTAGAATTTATATTATAGAGATTATATATAAATAGAACAATTAAGAGCTAGAGTCAATAAGTCGTTCAATTGCATAACGTGAGTGCAACCGTTCCCATAAACCCTTATACACTAAATCTGCAGGTATACGATCGGAGCATCAATATAGATCAATAACTGGAATAGTAATCTCATACACAAGTAAGTATTTATATTTATTTACATGTTATATTATTGAAACATAAATATTATTCCGCTTTTCATGATTAATTATATTTAACAGATAAGATATATCTTATTAAATTGAATTAGGACCTTTGCAAAGAAGGTTCATGCATAATGAGATGAACTAAACATAATTATAATATGTGATAGGGCTCATGGGCTTGCTGCACTCATAAATTTAAACTGACCTATTAGTTTAGAATTTCTATTATAGAGGTTATATATAAATATAACAATTAAGGGCTAGAGTCAATAAATCGTTTAATTGCATAACGCGAGTGCAACTATTTCCATAAACTCTTATACACTAAATTTACAAGTATACGATCGGAGCATCAATATGAACATCAATATGTTATATTATTGAAACATAAATATTATTCCGCGATTAATTATATTTAACAGATAAGAAATATCTTATTAAAGTGAATTAGGACCTTTGCAAAGAAGGTTCATGCATAACGTAGAAATGGGTTCAAATCTTTTACTTACATATAACTCTGTGTACAAAATGATCTGCACCAAATTCACGGGGAATGTCAAATATAATCCCCAAATTCACGGGAATGTCGAATCTAATCCCCAAAATCACGGGTATGACAAATATAGCATTTTGAAAACACATGCTGAATATAACCGTTAAGGGCATCAAGGAGAAGGAGACCGTTGATTTCAAATTGAGAAGAGCGTTACAGCATTTTGAAAACACATGCTGAATATAACCGTTAAGGGCATCAAGGGGAAGGAGACCGTTGGTTTCAAATCGAGAAGAGCGTTAACAAACCTAGATCCGCCGTTTCCATCTCAATTTCGTATGATAATTCGTCTATTTTATACTTATTTTATATTTTCTGGTCGAAAACCAGAGAGAAAGAAAGTGAGAGCGTTTTTCAAAACAGAGAGATCCAACCTTTATTTCTGATGGGGATTTTTTTTTTATCACCATCTCTTTTGTTGATTTCGAAGATTTCAGGACTGGCCACTTCGAATTTGCAGTTTCATTATGCTTTTACAGGACTTGTTTAAAGAAACTTCGAGTAGTTGGTGTCTTAATTTGGTAAATATTTGTCCTTCTAAATGTTAATCTTTATATTTTTGTTCTGATTCTTAATCTGTTGCCTCTTCTTTATCTCCCGCCCCAACTTCCAAGATTCTTTTCAATCGTTAATATTTATGGCTTTATAAAATAAAGTCGATCACACATAACATATAAATTAAATATAATATAAGACATAAAGGTTATTTATTACTTTATTGTTTTCTGTTCTATTTTCTTGTTCAATTTGTTCTTTTGGCTGCATGTGAGACGATATCAGCACAAGAGAAATCAGGAACTAATTGTTCATGTACTTTTGCCGTTGTTAATCAAATATTAGATCTATTGACCATAAGACCTTTAGGCAAATCTAATTACTCAGAACTCCCAAACAAGAGTGTGTATATTTTTATTTCACTTGCTACTGCATAGAATGAAACAAGTGTTGTTGGATCGGTAAACCAAGCCATACTGCTATGAACAATTATGACAGTATTTTTACAAATGTACCTTTGGTAGATTATGAATGAAATTTGTTCTTTAAGATCACAAATGTTAGTGATAAAATGATAAGTCCTCACTATCAACTTGATGCTTTGTTTCTTGGCCGTTCAACCACTGGTATATATGGTAGATTATGAATGACACTTTGTTCTTTATGTTCTTCTGTATGCACATTGAATAAGAATACTAATGTTATTTAATCTATGATATGTTAGGGCAGTTTAATGTATCAGTTCTAATAACGTATGTGTTTATGATGAGATTTCTTAAAACTGCTTAATCTGATAAGAAGGTTTACATTTTATTTTCATATATTGTTATAATTAAAATAAAATAAAAGCATTATTGTGCTTATAAATGATCATAACTTGATTCACTGTATTTTTATCGGCTCGAGCTGCTTCTGTTCTTGATAGAACTATGCATCGTCAAAAATGGAATGCTCAACTTCTACACATCTCTACTAGTTGTGGACGGTCTATGCCTTGGAGTAAGTGAGAAGTACAGCAACTATATGAGGAGCACCTAGTGAGTTTTTCTTATATGGTTATGATTGTGATTTTTAAATTAATTGCTCTCATTTTTAATGAATTAGGTTAGGACCGGACTGTTTTCTTATTGTTGGTGCTTTTAAGTTTCAATGTTATATTCCTCCACTTGTTAATGGAACTTACCCATTTTTCTATTTTTTAAAAAAAAAAAAAATTAGAAAATATTTTAATTGAATTTGAAAAATATATATATTTCTGGTATTTGAATTTTTTTTTTGAAACTTTCTATTTATAAAATTTTTGGATATATTTAAAGAAATTATGGAGAGTTTATGACTTGTTTGGTTAGTTAACTCAAAAATTGTTTTTAAATCATAACTTAAAAATTGTTTTCTATAATTTTTAAAAATAATAAGATGTTTGGCCAATATTTTAAAAAATTATCTTTAAAAACAGAAAACAAAAAAATTATTGTATTGTTGTTTGGCCAAATTATTTAAAAAACTTGTTTTCACATATATTCTAATATAAAATCTAATATTTTAATAATAATAATTTAAATCGTTCATAACTTTAAAACAATAAATTCTCATAAATTTCTAAAAATAAAATATTATCCAATATGATCAAAATGAAAATGATTTTTTTAAGAAATAAAAGTAGAAAATTTCAATAATTTCCTCAAATATGTTTTAAAAAAATATTTGAAATTAGAATATAAAAACTTATCAAAATCCTTAAATTTGTACAAAATTTTGAAATAAAACTTTTCAAAATTCAAAAGTAAATTCTAAAAAAAAATTACCAAAATTTTGAAACAAACAAAAAAGTTTCTAATATTTAAATATTTTGAAAAACGTAGTAACAATCACCTAAAATTTGTAAAACTATTACATAATTTGAAAATATTCTCCAATTTGAAAAAATGCAAAGTTTCCTAAATTATAAAAGTAGAAAAGTTCTTAAATAACTAAAATTTTTTAAAATTTGTAAAAATAAGTTTTACAAACTAAACAAAACTTATAAAGTAGAAAAAAATTTCAAATTTTCTTGTATTTTAAGGTTTCGTAAATTTATGAAGTATAAAGTTTAAAACTATCATAATTCCAAACTATGTACAAATCTTTTTGAAAAAAATAATTTTTACAAAATCAAAAGTAATAAATTGTTCATAATTTTCAAACTTATTAAACTAGTAAACATGCAAATTTTACAAAACTATAAATTTTGAAAAATTATGACAAATAAAATATTGTCCAACATGGTCAAAATGGAAGAAAAAAATTAAGGAAAATAAATTGTTTATTTTTCCCAAATTTGTAAAAAAAGTAATAAATTGTTTATAATTTTAAAACTTATCAAAACTAGTAAACATTATAAATTTTACAAAATTTTAAAAATATAAGGGCATTGATATTGATTGGTTTCAAAAATTGTTTTTAAAATCATAACTTAAAAATAATTTTCTTTAATTTTTAAAAATAATAAGTGGCCAATTTTTTAAAAAATTATTTTTAAAAACATAAAATAAAAAATTATTGTATTGTTGTTTGGCCAAATTATTATAAAAACTTGTTTTCACATATATTATAATATTAAATCTAATATTTTAATAATAATAACTTAAATATTATTATAATTAAATATGATTGTCATTATAAGTTTCAAGTCAATTAAAATTATAGATATTAAGAATTACAGGAACTCACTTAATTATTAAATTTATATTTAATTATAAATCTAATAATTTAATTATTAATTATAGTCGTTATTATAAAATTATTATTTGAGTTTTAAGTGTATTGTAATTTTGACCACTAAAATGTTGTACCCATAATTAAAATTTATTAGAATTAATAATAAAATTAAAATTTGTTTTTGATAAAAAATAATTTAAATAGAATCATCAATTTTTTTATGCAACAAAACATACACTTGTAATTAGGATTCGAATATTAAAATTTTAACATGCTTCAATAAAGTTCATGTCTTTAATTTACAATTTATTGATAAATAAAATCGTTTTTTGAGAGTACATTTAAATATGCTGTTTAAAATGTTTTAATTTACGTATATCAAATTGGATAATATATATGTATATTGATACAAAATAAGTATATTTAATAAAATTAGCTATATAAATTAATTTGTTATATCTGTCAAGTGATGTGTTAATTTAAATGTAAAGTTGAAAATGTGATATAAAACATCAATACCATTTAGATGAATAAGTTGTTTATTATTAATTGAATTTTATTAAAATATAATGAGTTGTAAGATTTGTGATACGTACATAATATTAAGAAGTGTGGTTGTAATACGAAGGATTTTTTGTAATTGTGAATCAATTATTAGTAAAACAAAAGTTATTACCATAATTGGTAAATTGTTATATGTGATAAAAAAAATATTAACACTAAAACAAAAGTTATGAGATAGTCTATAAGTTGATTGATAAATATTACTTGACTTTTTATTAGTTGACACTTTTTATTTTTAGTTTTAGTTTACTATTTATTTTTATGTATAAAAATATATAACAGTTAACGAAAATCACCGCGAACGTAAAAGGTGTTTTTTGTGTTTAGGTTTGTTTTAGAAACTAGTGAAAACAAAGTAGTGATGTTTTTAATTTTTTGTTTTTTAGCTCACATTATTTTATAAAATTGTTACTTAAAAACAAGGCTAAACAGTTAGATTTGTTTTTAAAATTAAGTTTTAACAAAAAAAACAGTTTTTAAGTGTTATAAACAGGCCCTTGTATTTTTTATTTTTGAAAAAAAATTCATTTTGATCATATTTGGACAACATTTTATTTTTAGAATTTTTTTTAAAATTTATAATTTTACAATTATGAACATATATTTTTAAAAATTTGTTTAAAAATTTATATAAATTTTAAAACTTATTTCAAAAATTTTGTACAAATTTAGGAATTATGATAAATTTTATATATTTTTCATATATATTGGAAATTTTATTTTGGATTTTTTATACTTTATAAATTTTACTAGTTTAGATAAATTTTAAAATTTTGCAAGATTTTAGAGTGTTTATGTAAAATTTTATAATTTAATTTTTTGTAATTATGAATATTTTATAAAACTTTCTATTCATCAAAAGGACATATTTAAAAAAATTATGGAAATTTTCTATATTTATTTTTGAAGAACAAAACATTTTAGTTTTGACCATGTTTACACAATATTTTATTTTTAGAAATGTTTTAGAATATATAGTTTTAAAATAAATTTTCAACATATAATATTTTTAAAATTTTGTATAATTTTTAATAGTTTATAGAACTTTTAAAAAAATTTAAATTTTTTGAGAATTTACTGTTTTTAATATATGAACAGTTTATTACTTTTATATTTTAAAAAAATTGTACTTTTATTAATTTTAATACTAGCTTAGATAAGTTTTAAAATTTTATAAATTTTTTGAGAATTTATTATAAATTTTTGGAAAATATTGAACTTTAACTTTTGGTAATTTTGAATATTTTTTAAACTTTATAATTATGAAAATTTTGTACATTCTAAAAAGTGATGAAAAATTTTGTTTTTCTTTCGGAAAACAAAAACACATTTTCATTTCGACCATGTTTGTACAATATGTTTTAAGAATTTATAGTTTTTCTTTCATAAATTTAAATTTATAGTTTTAAATTTACGGCCTGTTTGGCCGTAACATTTAAAAACTATTTTTTATTTTAAAAAATAAAAAATTAGTTTTAAAAACAAATCTAATTGTTTAGCCATGTTTTTAAGTAACAATTTTATAAAATAATGTGAGCTAAAAAATAAAAAATTAAAAACATCTCTACTTTGTTTTCACTAGTTTCTAAAACAAACCTAAACACAAAAAACACCTTTTACGTTTGCGGTGATTTTCGTTAGCTGTTATATATATTTTGTACATAAAAATAAATAGTAAACTAAAACTAAAAGGTGTCAACTAATAAAAAGTCAAATAAGTAATATTTATCAATCAACTTCTCGACTATCTCATAACTTTTGTTTTAGTATTAATATTTTTTTTTATCACATATAACAATTTACCAATTATGGTAATAACTTTTGTTTTACTAATAATTGATTCACAATTACAAAAAATCATTATTACAACCACACTTCTTAATATTATGTACGTATCACAAATCTTACAAATTCATTGTATTTAAATAAAATTCAATTAATAATAACCAACTTATTCATCTAAATGGTATTGATGTTTTATATCACATCTTTAACTTTAAATTAACACATCACTTGACAGATATAACAAATTAATTTATATAGCTAATTTTATTAAATATACTTATTTTGTATCAATATACATATATATTATCCAATTTGATATACGTAAATTAAAACATTTTAAACAGCATATTTAAATGTACTCTCAAAAAAAGATTTTATTTATCAATAAATTGTAAATTAAAGACATAAACTTTTATTGAAGCATGTTAAAATTTTAATATTTGAGTCCTAATTATAAGTGTATGTTTTGTTGCATAAAAAATTGATTATTCTATTTAAATTAATTTTTATCAAAAACAAATTTAAATTTTATTATTAATTCTAATAAATTTTAATTATGGGTACAATATTTTAGTGGTCAAAATTACAATACACTTAAAACTCAAATAATATAAATAATAATTTTATAATAAAGACTATATAATTAATAATTAAATTATTATATTTATAATTAAATATAAATTTAATAATTAAGTGACTTTCTGTAATTTTTAATATCTAGAATTTTAATTAACTTGGAACTTATAATGACAATCATATTTAATTATAATAATATTTAAATTATTATTATTAAAATATTAGATTTAATATTATAATATATGTGAAAACAAGTTTTTATAATAATTTGGCCAAACAACAATACAATAATTTTTTTATTTTATTTTTTTAAAAATAATTTTTTTAAAAATTGGCCACTTATTATTTTTAAAAATTAAAGAAAATTATTTTTAAGTTATGATTTTAAAAACAATTTTTGAAACCAATCAATGCCCTATATTTTTAAAATTTTGTAAAATTTATTATGTTTACTAGTTTTGATAGGTTTTAAAATTATAAACAATTTATTACTTTTTTTACAAATTTAGGAAAAATAAACAATTTATTTTCCTTAATTTTTTTCTTCCATTTTGACCATATTGGACAATATTTTATTTTTCGTAATTTTTCAAAATTTATAGTTTTGTAAAATTTGCATGTCACTAGTTTATTAACTTTGAAAATTATGAATAATTTATTACTTTTGATTTTGTAAAAATCATTTTTTTCAAAAAGATTTTGGAATTATGATAATTTTTAAACTTTATACTTCAAAAATTTACGAAACCTTAAATACTAGAAAATTTGAAAATTTTTTCTACTTTTATAAGTTTTGTTTAGTTTGTAAAACTTATTTTTACAATTTTAAAAACTTCTAGTTATTTAAGAACTTTTATATTTTTATAATTTAGGAAACTTTGTATTTTTTGAAATTGGAGAATATTTTCAAATTATGTAATAATTTTACAAATTTTAGATGATTGTTACTACATTTTTCACAATATTTAAATATTAGAAATTTTTTCACAATATTTAAATTGGAGAATATTTGGTAAATTTTTTTTTAGAATTAACTTTCGAATTTTGAAAAGTTTTATTTTAAAATTTTTGTATTTTGATAAGTATTTTCTAATTTCAAATATCCTTTTTAAAAGGAAATTATTGAAATTTTATACTTTTATTTCTTAAAAAAATCATTGATCATATTGGATAATATTTTATTTTTAGAAATTTATCATTTTGATCATATTGAATTTTTATACTTTTATTTTATTTTTAGAAATTTATCATTTTCATTTTGATCATATTATATTGGATAATATTTTTTTTTAGAAATTTTTAATAATATAAGTTTTTATAATTTTTTCTAAATTGGAGAATTTATATTTTCAAATCATGGACAAATTTACAGTTTTCGAAATTTTAGATAATTATTATTATATTTATTTTTTGACAATATTAAAATATTACGAACAATTTCATAGCCAATGGCCTTAAAATGGGAGAATCGGTACCTTATAGATGATGCAGAAGCAAAAACAGTTTGTAATAGGACGAAATCATTAAAGTTCAGAGTCCTAAAGAGATAAATCTGTTAATATTTTTCAGGTATAAACGTAAATTAAATCTGTTAATACTTTATTAAATTAAATCTGTTAATTTATTTTTAAAAGGTTTCATTTATATTTGTCCTCTTCAAGATTGCACACTAACTTTATATGTACTTATTTTGTCCGTAATTATTATATTTTATGTTATTATTAATATTGAATTATGTATATTTATTTCATAGGTCGTTCACTAGTGATGAAGTAGATTTGCTAAATAAGATATTGAAGATAGCGGCAGCTAAATTTGAAGATAGCGGCAGTTAAATTTGAAGATATTGACATTCATTCCTTTGTTGATAAGAAATATACAGCTTAGTGTTATCTAATACTTATTCAGAGCCGATCTTTTCCCCCAAATACAAAGAAAAAATCAGGCAAAGGAAATTATTCTTTATAGTAGGTGCCGAAGACCTGGACATAATCGTGCAACGTGCGCAATCATCCTTAAATTAACTATTTTTATATATAATGTTAAATTGATCATTTGTAGCTTCAGCTTGTATTTGTGACATTTAAGTCTCATTAATGTCATAGTTGTATAATTATTAATATCATTAAATATCTATATATTATTATACATTATAACAATATATTGTACTAATCTAGACTCAATTTTTTATTGTAATTTAGTATCTACACTCACTTGTTGATTGTAATTGAGTGTTGACAATTTTTGTGGATAAAACAATTAATTGTAATTTAGTATATAGACTTACTTTTCGATCAAAAAGTTAAATAAATCAAAGCAAGACATATATAATTTTCTCCAATACAAAATGCTCGTGAAAATCAAGTATTACATTAAGTACTCCTATCACTTTAGTACAATGTATATTGAGTTCACGAGTGTGTATTACACCCCTGAACTCAATATACATTGTACTATGGATATTGTGGATATTACATCAAGTATTACATTTAGTAGTACAATGTATAAATGTATATTGAGTTCACGAGTGTCACTATGGATAAACATTACCGATATTTAATTCTATTATTTCGCCTTAATGAGTTTTCAAGAAAGTTTAAGAGTTCGTTGAGACTTAAAATATATCATGAACATGCATACACTACACTAACCAAACAAACTACCACATATACCACAAAATCCTCAAACTAAATGAATCTAACATTTTTGTGCCTCTTCACTTAGGTAAAAATTTAATTTCTTTTATATGTCACCGTTATTACAATCACATTAATATCATAGACTTCCTGATTGACTCAAATGGACTCAATACTATCCTAACAAAATTCTACAAAAAATTAAAATTTAAAATTTGATCTAAATTCATGTTCATGGAATATTTTTCCCACCCCCACCTAATTTCTACATTGTCCTCAATGTTAAAAAGAAAAACAAAAGAAATTAAGTAAAGAAGTGAGAGAAGTTACCCCTATTTCGTATGAGATTGTGTACATTACACTTATGCTCCCTTTCACTATTCTTCACCCTTCTCATCATGTGGCATTTAGTGTGCAAGAAATATGCATGAAAATGTGTGTGTCACAACTCAAAGCCAAATTTAAAGATTAACTAAATGCAAATGAAAGCAAAAACATTAAACAAAGTCAATTAAAATCCCTAAACAATCCAACATAAAATAAAAATAAAAAAATGAAAGAAAAAGAAAAAGAAAATTAAACTAGAAAATGAAAATTAAAGAAAGAAAATACAATTGGGAGGCTTAGTCCTCTATATCATCAAATTGCTCATTTTCGTCGTCGGGTTGGTTCGTCGGTGGTCTGAAGACAAAGTCGTGGCTCAGATATTGTGAAACTGGGCCGAACTGGGTAAGGTCTACTCCGCTTTGTGTCAGCTCGAAACTCATCATTTTGTGGAGTTGAACTTGGTATTCGCTGAACCAAGCTTGCTGTTGAGTTTGGTATTCTTGTATTTTATTAACCCTTGCCTCCAAGTTTACCAACCTGTCTTTTGTGGTAGCATTCTTGGAAGAGATACCATCACCCTTCCTAATATTTTATTCTGCTTTGGTACCACTAGTTAGGTGTTGCATGTAAGCAAAAGTCAATGTTTCACCCGGTTACAATAATACCTCGCCCGTGTCATATTGGACTCCATGTTTGACACACAGGGCGGTGATCAGTTGGGGAAAAAAAATAACTTAGGTTGAGATGCTTAGCTGAGTACACAACCCGTTGTTGGATAACCATTCTCACGTCAATTGAACGCTCGATTTCTATGACATATTGCAAAATTGCCCGCTCCCTATTAACAGTACTGTAATGCCTAGTTGGCATTAATCTAGAACAACAAAGTACTGCTAGATATGGGAATAGGTTCTAAGGTGCTTAGCTTGAAAAATATTAATCATGTCTCCCTTATACTCCCACTCCGCATAACCATCGGTTAGGGTATTTATAATCTCATCGTAATCAACCTGTTTTAGATAGGTTTTATACCTGTTATCTTGAATATCTCTCAACCCATAGTATGAATTTATAACCGTCCTATTAAACGGGACCTCAACACCCCTTACCCATACCATTCAGTCCCGAACTTCTGGGACATTCGCGTAGAATTTTTGGACCAATGAACTCACACCTACTTTCGGGGCATGTACAAATTTTCTCCACCCTAGAGCCTCAATCTTATCGAAAATGCCCATTAGTCCCACTTGACCAAAGTCTAACCCCAACTCATTAACAAACCCTTTATTTCTTTTAGTAGCAACCTCGTACCGCTCTTGTGCCTCCTGACTAACAAACCGAGAAGCATCAAAATTTTGTTTCTCAACCACTTTACCTTTCCATTTTGGACAACTACCTTCTTCGGCCTTTCTTTTAGGAATCATAAAAAAAATTTACTCAAATAATTTTCACACCCAACAATTAATTCCAAAAAATTTAGAAATCTCCCAAAAATTAGTCCCCTCTTATCCAATTCAAATCACTTAAATCCAAAAATTTCAAACACAATTCACAAATTCCAAAAAATAATTACCAAATTAAAATAGAATTGTGAAAAAATTTACCTCTTTGGAGTTCAATTGAAACCTTGAAGAGAAAGCCCCAATTTTTTCGAAACCCTAGGTTTTGTTGAAGAAGATGAAGATGTTCTTATTTTTTTGAGCAAATCTGTCAAAATTGATAGAGGAATGCTTGATAGCAATGTTAGAATGAAGAAAATATGGAGTAAAGTTTTGATTTTTGTGAGAAATTGAGAAAAAATTTGAGAGAAAGTGAAAAGGTGTTTGAGAGTGTTTGGCAGAAAATGTTGGAAAGTGAGGAAAAATTATGGGTGAAATGGATTTTGAATTCACGAGTACCCCTTTTCTAAAAAATTTTAGAGGCGCGCGGCGGCATGCTTTTTTTCCCGCAGCAGCACAAATATTTTCCTGTCGCGGCGCAAACCAAAATTTTAAAATGTGTCCCAAAATAGAACCATGCTCGCCGCGGCACAAATTTTTCCTACCGCAACACACATAAATTTTCAAAAATGTGCCCCAAAACAGAACCATACTCCCCGCGGCACAAATTTTTCCTGCAGCGGCAAAATTTTAAATTTTTTTATTTCTTTGAAATTTTTGAAAATGGGCAACGCATTCACCCCCAACCAAGATGAGGGTAATGTCTTCATTGCCACAAAAAACTTTTAAAAACAAAAAGAAAAGAAAAGAATGAAAGAAAGAAAGAAACGAAAACGTGAATTATATAACAGAACTTTCATTCCAGGAACTAAAGAATATTTGATGAGCCCTTTGTCGTGATAGGGCTTAGTAAGCTCCCAAAGTTTGGGGATGATATGGGGTACATGTGGAAATACATTTATAGATGTAAGGGTTACATAGAGTTGTAATTGATTTAGGAATAGGCGCACCGCGGCACAACAATAAATTGAAAACAATGGTCAAAATCCAAGAGGTTTTCGCCGCGGCACACATTATATAGACAATTTATTCCGTTGTGAAATAGATTAAATGGTCATTATATTTGCTAACAAAATTGTCACAGCCATAACCATACGACAATATGAAAATTTTATACAATTAGTCCTGTTATAAGTTACAAAACAATATGTACATCAGAAGCAGATACCATAATTCGACTTTACAAATACAAAATAACCAAAGCCATAAAATCTCTGAAACATAACTGAAACATGTTACCTCCTAACCAAAATTAAATCTGAACAAAACATGTATTGTTTAACACTACAAGGATCACATCAGAAGGACATTGTCTCTTGAATTATACAATTTATAGCATAGCTTCTTCTGAAATAAGGTTATGTCTTCATGCTTAATGCAAATCAATGGATTCCCTGTAGTCCGATATTCAATAAACTTTAATGCATAAATCTCACAATCTCTACAGTAAACTAGTAAAAAAAAATAATTAATAATAAAAACCATGTCATAATGGATTATATATAAAACATAACAATATACAATGAAATTGTACTCATGCATTCTCCTGTATCGGTACTCTCTTCTTTTGGTTGCGGGACATTTTCCAAGTTTTTGTAAAGGTTATTATTCGACCATGATGATTTTTCTCATACACTCCACATTGGTAGATGAAATTGGGGAACATCTTACATATATTTTGTAGTTGTCTCTTCAAGGGTGCATCTCAAATATGGGATGAAAGTGAGTCATAGACGTGTATCTCTTGAGACAGAATGTCAAATTCTAACACAATCCAATGATCTTTGAAGGATATAATTCCATATAGGACATCCAATTCATACCATGGCATTCCAAATTCAATAATGGATCCTAGTATATAATTTATTAGAGTTCTGTCAAAGAACCAATCATATGGTTCATTTCTTCCTTCAGCCCTTAACCATTCATCCTTATGACTCAATAATCGTAGCTGAAAAAAAAATTTATAAATACAATAAGCAAAATTAAAATAAGCATTTATGAGAACTATAGATATAACCAAGCTGATCAGGACAATAAATTTCAATTCAGATTATAATTTTGAAGACTGAAGTGGATATGCCTATAAATCAAATACAAGTTAATTTCCAAAAAAGAGCCACCGCTGCTCAGGAACTAAGGAAATCAGAAGCAACCTAACTTGCAAACAGATTTTTATCTCATATAAAAATCTTATGAAATAGACATGACAATGCCATTAATTAAGAGAGTAATGCTTACAAATAGGTCTACCCAAATCAAAAATAGAGTACATTAAACATTGTAATTTAACTATTTCTCTACCATTAAATTAATCAAATTTAAGCACATGTAATTGCCTCATGGTTTTTAGTACATCTAAGTGGCAAATACAGACATGATAACAGATTCATTATTTATTTGTGATAACAAATTTCTATATTTTTTCAAAAATTCAAACATTAAGTGTCTGCAACATTATGACTCAATCTAATAGCAATGTAAGTTTATTGGCAATTAATTCACGAATAAACAAGTTACTTACTCAAGAAAGTACATGATTATCATCTTCAAAGATACAAACAAGACGATTAACTTGTCTTGCAAAACAAACAGTTAACTTTAACCAGTTATTGTAATACACGTTGCAAATCCAATTGGTACTCTCTCTCCCAACTCCCCTCTATCAATTTGTCCTTCAACAAAGCACAAACCAAAGTCTGAACGACCAATCACCAACAACATTGTAAATACAAATATCCATTTTTTAGTTCGAAGATCTGATAATTACATCAAAACCAAGCTCTAGTTTTCTTATTTTTGATTTCGTCTCTTGCAAAAATTCAAATTTTTTTTCCAATACCCAACAGACCATACTTAAACAAAAATTAAATCCTTAACTTGCACAAAAGTAGCTCAATCCATTTTTGCTGCCATCTCCCTTTCTTTCTCTAGAAAAATGCCATCGCAACAGATTTATAATACATCACCCACAAACCCCCATACTCATCTTATGAATCACTAAGTGGCAATATGAAACAGACATGAAAACAAATTCATTATTCATTTGTTCTATTTATTCCAACAAATTTTTAGTTTTAATTTATTTAAATAAGATTACATAAATATTCAAATTTCAAATAAATAAGTTTGGTTATCATAAAGTGCACATCACTTCACTAGTGATGCCAATAGAATAGTGGTTAGAAAACTAGGACCAATCAAGGGTCAGAAATTAAGAATTCAGAGGACCCTCCAATTGAGTTTATACATAAATATGAAGAATTGAAGATAAAGCTTAGCAATTATTATTAACATAATAACGCAATCCAATATTATGCAGATAATAATATCCATAACAAATATATTGGTAGAAAAGATGTATAGGATACAATGACAAAAATTTATATTTCAATGTCACTATACGATGTGGATAGGGTGACTTACCAAGAAAATGGAGTCTATTGTTGACCATCTTTTTTGATGAAATTTTGAAAGGCATGCATCAAACTTCTTTCTCAACAACCAGATACCACAATCAATATGTTGCAAGGTAAATTTATAACTATGCCATTTTGAAAATATTTGTTCTATTAAAACAAGTGCAATATAAAGAAATTTAAATATTTGGATAATACAAGTAAACAAAACAGGTGGATACTAATACTCACTGAGTTGAATAGGTTGGTTTCATTTTTTAAAGATAGTGAAACCATATAGCATTTGATGTCCCTTTACTTGGGCAACCAACACTGATGTTGTCCCTAAAGTAAAATTTGTAAAAATATCTTAATTAATGAAAGCGAAAATGAACTATATAGAAATAAATATGCAAAGTATATTAAAAAAATTTATAGATACGAAATCGTATATATCAAAGGTGATTTACTTACACCATACTAGATGATGCTTGATATAGCCAAGAAATGAAACGAAAGTATTTATCTAAATCTATTTCTTGATTCACATTATAATAATCAAGAGAGCATCCATCAAGTACATCGAAGGACTGATCTATTTTTGATGCCTTTCTCTTCCTTTCAATGTTCTTGTAGATCTCATATGGAGATCTAAGTGATGGACCAACCGATCTGTGCTTTCTCGTGTAATACTTCTTGGTCGATGTGGAACCCGACACAATCATACAACAATCTGGATCATTTACATCAACGTCCTCAAATTGTGTCTCAATATCCTTTTCAATTTCATATCCTTGTACTGCCAAATTTCTTTTTTGTAATTCTTCCTCTAAGAATATAATTTGAATAGATTTGTCCTTTCTCCATACTGATTTTTGTACATATCCACATCATCGTCAATATTGGTAGCATTATCATCATCCATAGGTAAACTTTCACTTTTACCAACAACGTCTTCTTCTCCAATGACCCCTTCATTGGAGTTTCGTTGTATATCAGACCCATTATTAACGCCAACTGTAGCGTCCACATCACCACTACATTCTCCCTTTATTGGGTTGCTTCCTTGAAATACATGATGACCTTCGAAAGGGACATATATGTTTCCCTTATTCAACACATCTAAAATATAGGCCACCATATACTTAATTTCCCGAACTTCTTCCTTAACAAGGAGCAGTTCTTCCATAATCTAATAATATATATGAATGGATAAGTATTTAAATATCTTCAATGTCAATAATGAAGTAGAAATTAAATATTATTACATAACCTACCCAGGACGTTAGACAAAGTCCAAAAGACACACGACAATGATGAAATTAATTGTACCTTATCAATGTTTGTTGTTGATGAAGAGGGTTGATATTCATTGTTCACCTTATCCTTCCCCTTGTCAACTTTTTCAAGATTATGAAATACTTGTTCACCAAACTCTTCAGGCTTTCCTCTCTTATAAGCCAAACTTGATTTATAATATAACGTCTCTTTCTCCATTTCAGTAGGAGCCAAAATTTATTGAACCAAAAGTTGTAAGAAATTTCACATTTGAAAATTCATACAATGAAAACATTATTTATTAATGTTTATAAAATAAACGTTATTAAGAATTTTAAATTAGTAACAAATGAATATCTTACATCATTATGGCTGAAGTAAGTCCTCTCGAAGTATTTGAATCTTAACCACCGACCAGTCTTATTGTTTTCCCATTTCAAAATCATTGACATCGAATATAATGCACGTTGACAAACCAAATCATCAACCAAAGCTAGTATGGCTTCGTAAGCCCATACTTGTAATGCCAATGGAAAATCATACACGTTATACGATGTACATGCATATGATTTCCTCGCGTTATTATCTTCTTCATTATCGTCCATATCCACATCATCTTCTTGTACCTTTTCTCCAATTTCTTCTTGTTTTCTTTCCAATTTCTTAATGTTCTTTGTTACCCTATTCACCATACTGCTTTTCATCTTTCGTATGGTGAAATCATAAACAACCTTCCCCCATGACAAGTTGTTAAATCTATCCAGATCTTCAACAAGACACAAGTAATCAAAATTAATCTTATGTGACTTCTGCTCCCCCAATAAGATAACTTCTAATGCGACCACAAGTGACAAACGAAGAACATCTTTTTTATCTGTATTCTTTGTTACCCTTTTGTATACTTCACATAACCTTGACTTGATAATGATATTCTCCCTTTTGAAATATTGTTCTTTCAAGAGACTTTGGAAGGATGAAATGTTCTCATCATCCGTAAACATCAAATCGATTATGAGGAAAAATTCCTCATAACCAAATTAATGTGCACGTCCATTATAAACAATTCTAAATTCCTTCTCACTTTGTTTGCTATCTTGCATCATTAGAAGATGTTCACAGGACCTTTGGTGCATTCTTAATAGAAATCCAAAACATGTTTCTTCAAACTGCCTCTTCAAACCAAACATGTCTAATTTTGACTTGATTGTTTCAATTTCTTTCATTCTAAACATGTTAGAAATCTTCCCAATAAAGTCCAATAAAGTAGTATTCGAGTCTAACACATGAAAGTTGTTCAATATTTTCAGATGTCATTGTCTGTTACAAGAACAAAGAATATTACATATTCATTAAAAACTAGAAATTTAAAAAACAAACATAAAAACACACCACATTATAACGAGTAATATAACATGTTTAATACAATAACTTGTAACCTTGGTGTTCAATTTGTCACCCACAAACAACAGTTGTATATTAACATATAAATAACTTATAATTTTTTATGAAATCACGAAGTAGTTCAGTACTTAAGGAAAAACTCGACTACTGTTGACAAAAAATAAAACTTTAATTTCCTGGGAAGTAGGAATACTATAAAGATCATTACTTTATTTTGAGGAAATACACTGAGAAAACAACTTTAATAATACATCCAAAGTTAGTCAAAACCAAAATCATGAACTCTATTCAGAAACCATCTCACATTAGTATCCTTTCCTTAACATGATGAATGGTGTTTCTTCTTCTCTTTATCATGACTGAAGTATGAAAGTAGTTCAGTCATGCGGTCACCTTCTAAGAACTAAGTATCTCTGTTTTTTTTCTTTCCAAATTCTCTCTATTATATTCTAGAGTTTATTTCAGTCATGAGTTTATTCAATGATTCCAACCTTAAAAGAAATTCTTCAACAAAAAATATATAAAATTTTCCTAAAACTAATTTAAAACCCCAATCATTAACTACTGTCCCTCAACTGTATCCAAACAAAATACCAGAACTCTGAATTGTAATTGAGCAACTATTAAATGAAATAGCCAGATAATTTTGTTAAGTAATAAACAATTTATAGACATTAAATTAATAACTACATTGTGCTTCTTAATCCAAAATATCATTTTACTTTCACAATATATTATCATTTCCAAAAACCATATAGAAATAAAACAACCTACAAACTTGGCAACCAAATAGTTCATCATAAGATGTTGTAGCAGTTCGGCTTCTGAACCCATTAAAACTCCTACACATTATTTTCCTCTCAAAATTATATTTTAACTTAAGAACAAAACAAAATAACTGCTCTAACAATAAATACATACTGAATACTGAGATTGCCAACGAACATATAGTCAAAATGCAAGTCAACAAATAGAGAAAGGGTATCTAGATTATAGCCTAAAGAAGTTCTAAACTATTATAGGAAAAGGATTAGAGCATTAAATAAAGAGCAAATATAATATTTTGTATACAAGTCTAAATAAAGGTAAAATTTTTATCTACGAAAGACATGACAAACATAACTTTTTCAACATAAAACATAAGGTTAATAGCTTAATGCTTATATAACTTTCCTTCTTTTCAATTATTGTTCATAAAAGCTAGAAGTCCAAAAATTGATATCATAGGAGAAGCAATGTGATTCTTAGCTTCCAAAACAATAAGAAAACAATTAAATAGGCGGCTTTAAATACCCAGGAGTTATACTAAAAAATATTTCTCCTTCCATCTATAAACTTTACCGGGTCATTAGTGAGAGACTGTCAGAGTTCCAGTTAAATAAATGCTCATCCATTCATAAATAGACATTCATCTCACGTGAATGGACACACGTTCAACTCAAAATGAACACTCAAAAAATCTCCATATTAAAGTTGGGGTAAAAATAACAACAGCAACAACAAAAGGGACTAATCGATTTACTGATTTTTTGTGTGCCAGAAATAAAGAAAATTTGACTAAAAAAAAAGAGTACAACAATTTAAAGCTTAAAAGGAGGAGCCAATGCCTCAACCATTAGAAGAGTAACAAGCTTAAAATATAATATAAATACAAGCTTGGCAAAGAGAAAATAACATGAGAGAAATTTCATGACACCAAAGCTATATCTAACAGCATTATAAGAATGTCAATGGGGTAAAACGAACCAAATGGCATAAAATCCTAAACCAAATCCAAAATAATAAACTGCAACCAAAATTAACCGAAAAGTGTTGTGTTTCAATTCGGGGAATCCCATCAGCTAACAATGACATGTTTGGGGCTCCAAAATCCAAATTTTTTTCTTTCTAATTTAAATAAATTCTTCAAAATACATTAAGTCATTAACTCAACAAAGAAACCTATACAGGTGACCAAATCTGTTTGAGAATCTCCACCAACCCTTTCTTCCCTAATAGAATTCATTATTTTCTCATAAATTTAAGCACAACACTATTTGCTAAGAAGCTACGAAAATTGTTTGTGCCCAAATCTGATTTATTAAGCCACACTAAACACTGATTAATTTCGTAACTACAAATATAGATTAATATGCTTGACCTTCGTTTATAAACTATCTCTAATACTACCTAAAACTTCACAAGCAAATAGAGAGAACATTGATAAAAACAGTATATAAGCAATAGTACTTTCTTGTGAGAATCATGGTAAAAAAATTAGAATAATAGAGCTTAGAAAAGACTAAGTTATCTAGTATTGGCATGCAAAATGCACCGATTGATGAGCCGACGAAAGTGGGAGAATAGGCTGCGCTTATGGTCGTGAATAGAGGCAGATTGGTGGTGGCTGAGCTTCTAGATAATGGTTGCAAACAGAGGAAGACTAGTGGTGGCTGTGCTGCTTACTGGTGGTTGCGAACAAAGGATTGCTGGGTCGCTGGATGATGACTACGAATAGAGGCGGACTAGTGGCGATAACAGAAGCGCATTGGTGGCATGTGGACAGCCACGATAGAGGTGCTAGTTTCCAAGCGAGAGAGGCTGCTTGGCTTTTTGGGTGAGAGGAGGATGAATTGAACAACGACCAAATGTTGTCTTAAGCAATGTTTCCTTCCTCTTACTAGGGCATTTATCGCCCAACGTTTTCTTTCTTTTTTAGAGTCTTTTTTTTTTATTAGGCGAACTTGGAGACTGGCTGTTACAAGTAATAAACCAGCCAAACAGACCAATTTCATAAGAATTCCATCATGGGATAGAAATATTCAATTCGGCACCTTTATGGGTACATTTAAGGCATTTGCCTAGGGACGGATCTATACACAGTTGAGGAGGGGTACGTGCCCCACCTCAAATTTCAACAAATAAAATTTTAAGTGTAATATTTATAAAATTATAGATAATTATATATACAAAATATTATCGTGTCCCACCTGAATTTCAAATTTTAGATTTAATATTCAATAATTCAATACAAATTTAATAATTCGCACACATTTTTATTAAAATAAAATATATATAATATATATTTTTAATTAAAAATAATTAATTATTAAAAAGTATCAAATATTATTTTTTATTGTCCGGATATAAATTTTAAATCCGCCGCTGCATTTGCCACTGCGGTTCATGCCTTTGTTTTCTTCAAAATCCCACACACTACGGTAGCACAATCGCTAAGACAGAATTACTCTTCTACAAAGGAAGAAAATATGTCGGGAATGGGGGATGGGTATGTGGGTACATCCCAAGACGCAGTTAGGATCCGAAGGCTAGAGAAGCAGAGAGAAGCCGAACGGCAGAAAATCCAGGAGCTTAAGACTAAATCCGCCTCTGATAACGGCCAACCTGGTCTTCTTCAGTTCGGTTCTAGTACCTCCGAGGTGTTTAGCAATATTGGGTTTTTCTTCTCTATCGGCTATTTCTAAATATTCTTAGGTTTTCAATCGTTTGACTTAATATATGTTTCAGATTCTTGAGACCGCGTTTAAGAAGGAAACTGTTGGTTTGGTTACAAGGGAACAATATGTTGAGAAGGTAAAAATAGGGAACAATAAGTAATCTAGTGTCTTTTATTTGTTCTTTATCAAATGAAAGGCATTAAGTACTTAACTTTAGAGGCTTTGTTTTTGTATTTATTGTAGAAAGTTACTATTCGAAATAAAATTGAGGAGGAAGAAAGGGAGAAACTTCAAAAGTTACAACAAGAGTGAGTTTTTGTTTCTTTCTTTTATACGTGAATTGAATTAAGCTTTATCTTTCATATTTTTCAATTTATGTAGGAAAGTATAGTTTGGTGTTTGTATTAATTGCTCTTTGTGTCTCAGGGAAGAAGAGCTTCAACTACAAAAGCGTAAAAAGAGGAAAATAAAGGGCAATTCTCGTTTGTCGTTTACAGATGACATTGAAGATGGAGAAGAAGAAGATGAGGAAAATAGTAAAATATTTTATTTTTCTATTGGAAGCATTGGTGCCACCTTTAGTTTCTATGTGAAATTATTTCTTATGATTTCTACTCGTTTTTATATTTGCTATGATATTTCTTAGAACACATTAGTTTTCTGGATTTATCTGCCTGTATCTCCCCTCTCCAAATTGTTTAAACCATCGTCTCATTTTCAGTAAGAAATTCTAGCTCTTTCGTAATGAGGATTTAATATATGCTTTCTTGTTACTTGTTATTTTGAAAAGGGTATTGTATTTGCATGAAACGATATGAAAAATGAGTAGTTTGCTACAATTACACATCTTATCTTAGCAATTAAGTTAATGTGATGCTTGATTGAACTAACACTGTGTAACACTTTTAGCAGTTAAGTTAGGGTGTGTTTGAATTGTCTCTGAAGAGCTATAGGATACCAATATTTCATTTCCCATACTAGACTAATTGTAGGGAATGGTTGAAAGATAATGTTCTTTCGTGCGTCTAATGCAAAGAACCTTTCTATTCATGAAGTTTCAAATTTGTCAGTGTCATTTGGTTGGGATTTTAGATTTGTTCACAATCTCAATGTTAGGGAGGAGTTTTCCTTTATTTGGAGGAGGAGGAGGAGGAGGTTCTCTCGAGCTCTTTTTCATGTAAATCCTACTTTCTTTGATCAAGGATACTTTGGTACCTTGTTTCGCTTCTAATTATTTCATTTGAAAATCGACCTCTCCTTCTCTATTTTGGTCTGTCTGGTTTGAAAGAAATGGCAGAGTTTTTTTATGACAAAGAAGAAGTCAAGAGCAAGAGATGATGTAAAAGGATAATTTTTGGCTACTATGTGGGATTCTACTTTTGTTCTTTTTGAGGGATTTTTTAGATTTCACATTTTTCTAAATTTTCATAATGTTGTTTAGGTTTTTGGGATATCTGTTTAACCGTCTTCCTTGTTTTTTCCCTTAATCTTTACTACTATATTGGTTGGACTACTATACTGATCCACATTTGTATATTTTTATTTTATCTTTTTTAAATATAAAATGTTTGTTTCCTATCAAAAAATTGTGGAACACAATACATGATTCAATTACTGAAATTATTGATATATACTAGCCCTACTCATGCATGTTGTGAAAATATTGTTTCAAATCATAACTAAGTAAAATTTTCATCTACTGGATAATTGGTGTTTTGGTGCGTATCATATTTGAAATATTTTTATTATTGATTGAACAGTATTTGTTTCTGATTTGAAGCTCTGACCTTTATTGTTTTGTTATTTTTTTTCTTATTAAGTTCTCAGCTTTTATGGGTTCCTATTGTCAGATATATCAGTGCATTCATTACATTTCTCAATGTTTTTGCTTTCCCCAGAAAACTTAGATTCAACAAGACTTCGATGTGGTAAATTTGGTAAAGATCCAACAGTTGAAACTAGTTTCCTGCCAGACAGGTCTGACATTTCACTTCTTTTCTCTCTCCCTCTACCTAAAATTTGCTTAGAGTTTCTAATGATGCTGTTTCAGTGAGCGTGAAGCTGAGGAACAAGCTGAGCGTGAAAGGTTGCGGAAACATTGGGTTATTGAGCAGGAGAAAATACGAAGTAACTCTGCATCTTTACATGGTTTTTGTGACATGAAATTCTTGGGGAAAACTTGATGCTGATCAACTTTCTCATTTTATTTTCAGATGAGCCACTTGAAATTACTTACAGCTATTGGGATGGAACAGGTCATAGGCGAGTACTCCAGGCCAGTGAAGCTCTGCCTAACTTGATCTATTTGATTTTATCTTAAGTATTGGATTTATTTATCTTTGTGTTTTCTCTTCGTAATTCAGGTACGCAAGGGTGATTCCATTGGAGAGTTTCTTCGAGCTGTTCAGCAACAACTTGCTCCCGAGTTTCGAGAGATTCGTACTACATCTGTGGAGAATTTGCTGTATGTGAAAGAAGATCTTATCATTCCACATGTAAGATAAAAAAATGAAGTCATCAAGTACAGTACTCTTATAAAATTTTCTGGAAGTTTTTCTAACTAGTTATGTCATTTGTTCTTCTGTGTAAGTACAGCAGCATAGTTTCTATGAGCTAATCATTAACAAGGCTAGGGGAAAGAGTGGACCGGTAATGTCCTTATATCTTTTTATTTTGTTTTGTTTTGATAAAGTTCGTTTGGGCAAAAATTGATATCACAAAACGATATCTCTAATTTCTATAGCTGTTCTTTCCATGTGACAGATGAGTAACAAAACAATATCTCTGATATAGTTGATGTTTGACAATTTGAGGATAATTTATTGTTTTGGTTGTCTTTTATGCCGCAAGTAACTTCCATCTTTCCTATTATTTTCTTACCTTGTTCAGTCTGGCATCAAGCTAAATTCCAAGGTCTCCTACCATTTGGGAAGTAAATATTTATCTTTAATTTCCATAGATTCATGGAATGAAGTTGAAGTTATTACCGTATATGCTTAACTGTTGGGTAAAGTTGTCTGTGGTAAAAAATTCCTGTAATTGTCTGATGAGAATTTGATTCATCTTTATTATTTCTCATGCTATACTGTAATTTTTTTTTTTACCGAACACATTTTACTGCATTTGATGGGCCATTTAGAATAATGTGGTTTCTGTGTTATACAGCTTTTTCACTTTGATGTGCATGAGGACGTACGGACAATTGCTGATGCAACAATTGAGAAGGACGAGGTATTATCCTTTTTTATTATAGTCTTACATGTTTGTTTGAAATTTGTTGTTGCTTGTCTGTCAAAAATTTTCTGCACTGGCATTTTGCGTATCAGACTGACTTAGGTCACCCATTATCCCTGCATTTGTCCCAATACTGCTATGTTAAGTTTCCCTGTGGTGTCTCAACTCTCAAATTGTTTTAACAGTCAAATTCTTAGTAGTTGTCATTAGATTTTAGTTTGATAGCTCATAGATGTTTGCTCTCCTCACTATACTTAGCTTTTTGTTTTTTTGGGTTAAATTATATCGTTGGTCCCAAACTTTTATAACGTACGATTTAATATTTAAATTTTTAAATCATACGATTTAGTCAGAAATTTTTAAGACTTTACACATAGGTATTAAAATTTACAAATGTGTATTTTAGTAACCAAGTTAGGACTTATGTTTGAATTTTTTAAAGCTTGGGACTTAATCGTAGGATTTAAAAGTTTTATGATCTATGTTTAAAATTTTGGTATTAAATTGTAGAATTTAAAAATTTAGGTATTTATGTGAAAATTTGCTCAACGTTTGGAGACTAGTGGAGTAGTTAAGCTTCTTTTTTTTTTTTTGGTAGTTCTTGACTTTTGAAATCTTAAAATATTCCATTTGACTTGTAAGTGGCCTTATCACTCTTGTTTGAAGCTCTTACATCTTTTTGTTATTCTATGATCTATTGTGTTGGAGAAATGAGCATGAGTACGAGATTTGTGACATAAGTAACATAATCTCTGTTACCATATATCGTTATGCACATTTTTTTTATTTTTTGAAAGTATGTTTTTTTAGTCGATCTATGGAATGATTATTTATTTTCCCTCTATCTTGTCCCTCTCCCCTTTCTCCTTCTCCCCCTTCTCTTCCCCCAAGAAGAATGAATATTCATTCTCTAAATTTAGTTAATTCTTTTTTTGATAAGATTTCTTTTGTACCTGTAGCTTAAGCATGTGGATGGGCCATAATCTTTAGATAATCTGCTGTTTACTTCTGATATTTCAAACCTAGATCAAAATATATCAAATGTGTGTTTGACTGTTGGGTTAACAATTGTTTTTAACAATGATGGATGCAATTTAATTATTAGGCCTATGTAGGAAACTATGAGTAGCAGAGAGGCACCTTAAGGTGAAATATGATTGATCATATGATCCTGGCTCTGTACGAGAGCTTGGACTTTTTAATAAAAGCTATGCATGCAATGGTTTTACCGTAAGAAATACATACCTGTCGTGTTTCTTTTAGTTTTGTGTCTATACATAATATGTTTATTTACCATTGATGTTGGCTTTTTATGTGACTTTTTTTGTAGTCTCATGCTGGAAAAGTAGTTGAAAGGCACTGGTATGAAAAGAACAAACATATTTTTCCAGCATCAAGATGGGAGGTAAATCTATCTCTCCCTCTTCCGCCTCCATGTATTTTGAATTAAAAGGAAAAAATCTAGATTGCTAGCTAGTGTACTCTAACAAGGGCATGTGCTCTTGGAAATGTAGTTATTTGCTGATTTTCCTTTCTGTCTTTTTACTAATGACAGATATATGATCCAACGAAAAAGTGGGAGCGGTACACCATCCATGGAGACTAATAATAGTGATGTTCATGAGATTCTATGTCATTTGTGATTTGTCCAACATTGAATCATTACTGGTGATCCACAAATTTTGTACATGTATTTCGATACCTCTTAGATCAACTTGCCTGATTGGGAAAGGGCTGTATGGTCACTTTTTGTTGTTTTTATTCATTTAGATATATCAACACTAGGTCTTAGCATACTGTAACTTATATAGAACTTGAAATGAAGGTTGAAGATTAATTTGGCTTCTAAAACTCGAAATTATTCTTGAAGTGATATTTTGTCCGTGCCTGCTCTTATTTGATTCTTGAATGTATCAAGGCCCTAAAGTTGCAGTTTTTCTAAAAATCACAGGTTTTGACGATGTATATATGAGTTATGTACGCGATTTTGGGACGTTAATCTCACAATTACGGTTCCAATTGGATTTGGATATAAGTAATCTTTTTGCTTTTTAAAAAACAGTAAGATATCGTTCTGCAAAGTTAAATTTACTGTACAGTGACTGATAAAATAAAATAAAATAAATACCGTACAATGAGGGCTGCTGATGGAGCAGTTTCTAACTTTCTAGCATGGGCAAAAACTAACCTCCATTGAAATATTATTCTGTTTTGGTCTTCATTGTCTACGAGTTGTGGCCCGATTGAAGCTAACTTGAGTACGCCGAAGACGTGTAGAGTTTAAGCCTTAATTAGAGCAAGTAATTTTGAGTTGCATAAAAATTGATTTTTTGTACATTTTCAATGCATTTCAAATTTTATTATGAATTAATAAATTATCAATTTTAATTGCGTAAACCAATAAATTCAAAGTTTTTATCCAATTTAATTCAAATTATTTTAGATTTGATGATATTTTTCTAACAAAAAAAAATGAAAGATTTCACCCAATCTAATTACATCTATAACTATCAGAATTTGGAAGAATATATGATATATCTTCTTGTTTTCATCAAAGTGTAAGGATATCAGTTTAATAAAAAAAATAAGGATTCAATTTCATCAAATCTACAAATTGGATGACTCCTTTGACACAATTTTTCTTTTTGAAAACACGTAGTTTTTATAAGTGAACAATAAATAGATAAATTTCTCCATTTTATATGTGGTAACATGCCAATAATTTAAATAAAAAATATTTTTTTTAAAATAAACTAACCATTATAATTATAGATATGAGAACATTTGATTGATAATATTTACAATGTAATACATAGAGTGTAATAGATGAATTTATTTCAATCATATAAATTTTTTATAGCTATATAAATGTATAAGTATCTAAGAAATTATTCATTAGTTTAGTAATAAGTAATATCATATTTTTATAAATTAAATTGTTTGTTATTTTAATGAAGTAGTGAGAATTGTGTTTTTAATAAAATTGTTGTATCGATGTATAATTTCTATTAAGTACCCTCACAAAATCTAGGATAAGATTTGAAGGAAAAAGAAAAAAGAAAACGACGACGTTTAATTCTAGTTGCAAAATTTTCAGTTTTTTTTTCTTCTTTCTTTCAAACGCAATAAATACCCAATTTTGTCAAACACGAGAATCAAAGCCTGCTGGTCTTTGTTGAAATCCACGGTTTGCCTACACTGTCAATTATAATCCAAAGAAGAGTAGAGAAGCCCTGAAGCTCCTAAAACCAATCGTCGAAATGAGGCATACTAGGGTTTTCTTTCTCCTTTTTCTCCTCATCGCTTCCCCGTTGATTCAAGGTTTCTCTTTGCTTTATTTATAGATCTAGATCTGTTATACTCCTAATTGTATATGCCTTCTATATTCCCCATGCATCAATTTCGATTCACTTTCCTTTCAAGAATTTCCAATTTTTTTGTCTCATAACATTTATTGAGCTGGATTCTGATGCATGCATTTGTTTTGATCCTATGAGATTTGATTTCCTCGGTTTATCTCTGGGGTATGCATGGGAGTTCTTCATTTTAAATTGATTTCGTTTTTTCATGTGTTTTTTCTACTGTGAATTCTACTTGTTGAGTAGAGTAGTTTGTTTTGGTTTCGAATTTCTAATTGCATGGGGTATCTTTTTTTCGAATGAGTTTGATTTATCGCTTAGAGTATTTTGTTGTGATTTTTAGTGCTTTTAAGACCAAGGTTTAATTTTTTACTATTTTGTATTAGCTGGTGATTATGTTAACTAGTTTAACTTTTGTAAGCCTTTGTCTTTGTAGTTGCTAGGGGTCAATCCGATGCGGATGTGGCAGCTTCTGAAACTGTAGAAGAAAACAGTGATCTTGGGATTGTTGGTGAGGATGTCCAAGACTTTGGTGATGGGAATTTTAGCCCAGCTCCAGGTGTTCAGACGGTCTGCATTTTTCCTAAGAATGGCGCAAGATGTGAGAATTTCAAAGATACCGGTTGTGTTAAGAACCTGCTTCATTTGTAGTCTTGAGAGCTACGGTTGAAGTTCTTTTTTTTTTTTTTTTTCCTGCAGTGGTTACAGCTGGAGAAGAGACTGAGCTACTAGTTGGAATGAAAAATGACGGTAATGATTGTTTCTAGAAGTAATGTCTTGTTAATTGTTTTTATGAAGGGAGCCCGTTCTCCTTTGTTTTTCTCTGTGGTCTTACTTGTGGTAGTAGTATGTTTGGTAGTTTATTGTTTGGTCCAGGAAACATAGAACGCCATATTTCTAGGTATCATGTGGCTTCTCATTGTCAACTTTTTGTTGTGATGTTTACTTGTCAATATTGTGGCTTAGTTGATTATTTGGATTGGAAAAACAGGGGATTCAAGCATAAATGTCATTGCAATTAAAGCCAGTGTCCATCTTCCTTTTGACCATCAACTGCTTGTTCAAAATCTGACTGCACAAGTAAGTCATATTATGCTCAAATCCATATGCATACTTCAATGTAGAATTAGCTTTTGCTGAATCTTGATTAGTGTGAATTATGATAAATGCTTGCATATTAATGTTTAGAACTTTTAATTTGAACATCCCAATTGCAGTATGATGATGTATAAACTTGGATTGTTGCCTGAAATTTTTAGTTTCCTTGGGTACCTTAGTTGTGGAGCATCTTATTAATGTACTCCATTATTGTATCTAAGTTTATTTTCTTTTTTCTTTTCTTTTTTCAATATTTATTTCCAACAGGTCTAAGCATACCTATTTGTCATATGCTTTGTGTATGATCATTTAAGTTTGAACATATTTTGGAAAGTTATGATTGACCAAAAGATTTTGTAGCTTAATTGTACCACTGAATAGTGTTTAACCTGTCTCTAATGTGGAGACTCTTCTTTTTTTTCCCCAGTGTGTGTTAAGCTTGATTTTTGTTTGGTTGTTTGAAAAAAAATGTGCTTCATGGTGGTTTTTAGCTTATTGAAATCATAAGCTCTGCTCACCTCTACATACTGCTTACAAGTTTCCCTCATCGCCTATTCCAAATATGATTACTTTCCTGTAAAATACATGCTTCAAAGCGACTTGCTTTTTTTTTTTTTCCTTGTATGTCTAGAGCTTTCTCAGTTACTGATGTCCAACTTTTCCATGCATGTTCTTTTCATCCTTTCAATTCCTCGCACGATTTCCAATACATTTCCCTCTCCCTTTTACTTGTTTTTTGTGGTTATCATTGTTTATTTATTTATTCATTGTGTACCTAAGTTTGGTTGTTTTGTTGCTTACAAATGTTGTTTGTCTCTATAGGTATTTAACAATGCATCAGTGCCAACTTCAGTTCAGGCTACTTTCCCGTACATGTTTGTAGTCAGCAAGTACTTGCAGGTACATGCACTATATTCAAAGTTCTGTGCAATTAAGTATAAGAATTTTGACATCTTTACACATGTATTTGTACCTTTTGATGCGGAAAAATATATGAATGAGACTGACTACTGATTCTAGGCATTTTGCTTGTATTCTGCAGCCTGGAACTTTTGATCTCGTAGGTACCATTGTTTATGAGATTGATCAACATCCGTATCAGAGCACCTTTTATAATGGTACCATTGAAGTTTTAGAGGCTGGTGGAATTGTGAGCATTGAGTCTGTTTTTCTTGTTACACTAGCAATTGCTCTTGTTGTTCTACTTGTATTATGGGTACAAGGTCAAATACAACACCTTTCGAAGGTACTGATATTTTCTCATGTGTTAGTACTTGATAAGTTGATATGATGTTTGTAACTACTATATATATGCTTTTGATAATCTGTTTTCCCTTGTCAATCATTGTATTTATGGATTAACTCTGCCATCTGCAAATTTGGAAGGAAAAATTAGTATGCTAGAATGTATTTTGGCTAATATGGAAAAATGAGGGTTTCTACGTTGGCAGAGATCCTTTTTTTCATGACTTGGTCATTTGTTACAGTAGTTCATGCAAGTGTGTAGATCTTACGGCTCTTTCATTGAACTTTCTCCTTTCATGACCATGTGTGATGCATTCGAGAGATTAGGGGGAAAAGGGAAAAGAAAGTAACCATCATATGTGGAAGTTTGGACATTTTGCCTGCCTTGTCTAAGCCTTCGTATTAATTTTTTCATAGTTTCACTCTGATCCATTTTTTTGGTATTTGATTAGAAATCCAAGAGAGCTCCAAAGGTGGAAGTTGGAACCAGAACCACAGATGCTTCAATGGACGAATGGCTTCAGGTGTGTAGTTAATGCCCAAAAATTTTAAAATTACTTGATTAATGGATAATTAGTTGTTTTTATTCAGAAGTATTTTTGAATCTGGGGCACGGTTTTATTTGATAAGGATATAAGCAGTTAAAAACTTAACTGTATGATTTGATCTTCCGTTGGTTGTTTAATTTCTTTATAATTACTAATCAGTTCCATGACGTGGGGAATCTGAAAAAAGTTTACCTTGCTGAATTATACCCTGGTGTGATCACTAACTTACGTTGGAAGGCCTGCACATAGAAGTGCTACTATGTTCTCATTTTTCCTTCTTTTTTGTTGTTGAAAAATATACTTCATCACTATTTTCTTCTTTTTTTAATGTCCAGGGAACTGCCTATACTCATTCCAATGCTAACAAATTAAAGAAGAAGAAATAGATAAAAGTTGCTGTCTTGCTCAGCTCTCGTGGTAAGGGATATGGATATTTACGAGGGCCAAAAGTTAAGAGTAGAATGGAAATTGGATCTCAAATGGAGGACCTTAGTGTTGTAGCAATTGAAAGAAATATTTACGTTTTCATCTCATGGTTATGAGTTGACCCTTTTTGAGTTAAGGCTAACTGGAACTCTTAAGGTAGAGAGAATACAATTTTCTTCAGTTTTTTTTTTTTGTTATCTAAATACACTCTTGTGGGAGAGATCGGAATTCGGAGGTTATCATGGTTTGGCCTTTTCGTATGTCACGTACTTAGATCATTGTGAATCCTTATATTGATATTAGTATATTACAACTAATTTCCTTTAAAAAAAAAAAATTAAGAGCCTCAATCTTTCACTCTTCTTTTTTTTTTTTCACTAGTCAGCAACGAAATTTTCATTCCTGCTATTACTATGTAAAGCAAAGAGATTTTGGGAAAATTCTGCAATATTCTAATAAATATTAGAGGGAAGAAGCCAGGAGGAAAGTATTTTCTAAAGTGCAATTGAGTTTAACCATCTCTCTTCGCATATAACAACAATATATATGCTTCTCTAATTAGTGTTGTTATGAGTTACAAATTTGAGTCCAGAGAAAGAATGGATAAATTCAAATTTCACTAAAGCAACAAACCCGAAATGAACACAACTTAAATGTTATGTAACGTTCTATACACAGACATTTGAAGTGCATCAAATAATCATATGAATTCACATATTCAGTCATAAATATCTTACAGAAAATAATTCAAATCTACTTAACATCATCAGCTGAATTAACAGCAAGAACTGCAGGTTGATCTCCTGCAGAAGAATACTCATCCAAATTGTTGTCAACAAAATCGTTAATCATCTGAGTCTTTTCTTTATAAATGATATCTTTCTTTCCCTCCTCAGCTCTTTCAACCTTTTGCTTAGTCATTATAGTTACATCCTCAGCTGCTTTACTAACTGCACTAAATGCATTTGAAACCCAAGAAGTTCCTGCTAATACATATTGATTGCTCATAATAGCACTTCTTGCATTTCCAGCTTTCTGTTCAGCCACTTCAAACGCAGATTTTGCCTTTTCTGATACTTGATACCGTTCATCCATTTCTCTAGCCTTTTCGTTCACCATAGTTGTTCCAATGCTTAGCTTTTCTTTAATTCCCATTTTCTGTTCTATTGAAGCAAATGTTGCTGAGGCATTTGACATTATGTGATGTTGTTCGTCGAAAGCTTTTGCCTTGTTAACGGCGTCCTTTCCCAATATGAAACCCTTTGCTAGCATGGTACTAACAACATCTTCAGCCTTGTTAATTGTAACACCTGATTTTCCCCCCTAAAGAAAGCAATAAAAAGTGTACATGTTGAAGTAAAGGAAAAATAAGAAAGAAATGATTTATTTGCATGATGTACAACTACGGGGCTAGTAAACTAAATCTATAACATTGTTAGCAACCGAATTTTTCTAACCTTAAGCCTTCAAAAGGTGGGCTAAAATCCTCTTATATGTTATTTCAAGGGCCTGTATTATGTAAGGCAATCATGATAAATCTAAGAAGCTTGTATCAATGTTCATTAATTGCTGCTACATTATCATGAGTTAGGTGTTTCTTACAGTTTGATAGTATTAGAGCTTAGTATATTGCAGGTCAAAATCAGTTTTTCCAACAATAATAAGATAGACAAGTATAGTTAATTATAGATTAGGCCAGAAAAGGGCTTACTTGGGTAGATGCTAGAGCTTCAGGGGGTAGCAAGTAATTCTCATCAGCATATGTAATGGTCACTGACCGATCCGCTATGGTAGCTCCCTAAAATCATAAAAGAATCATTTCAAACTTTAAATTTTTTCTATAAGGAATCTAAAACAAAGTTGATTGATCTGATGCAAAAAGTTCTTTTGGCAGAAGATAAATATTATTCATACCGATAAAAGCACGGCCATATCAGCTGCATTTGAATACTTGAAGGTGACATAAGCTACTTGGGTTTTTTCAGATTCGCTGCCAATTAATATTGGAAAAAAGCACCAAATTAATTAACTAATCTCTTTAGATAAGGCTCAGTGATTTCTACATCTGCTTCCAATTACATATTTGTCTAATTATTCAATGTTAAAAGATACTTACCTTTCCATTTCAACATATTGAATGTCACCAGAGATTGAAAAGAATTCTCTGATATCAATCTCCGAAACAGCAAGTGAAATGTTGCTAGCTCTTATTGTTTTCATCTGGAAAGAGTGAGATTGAGTGTTAGTACAAAACTTTGAGTAGAGGGCAAGTGCTTTCTTAAATTATCACCTTATACTTATTTGTGTGATTACTAGGTTTACTAAAGAAATTGTATTAATTTTGTATTTAGATAGTCAAGCACTTCCTGTTTCTAAACAAGATGGAGATTTGCAATGAAATGCTGAGCCCTATAAAGATCAATTAATTCCGGAGAAAAACCCACATGTATTTATGCTTAGAATTTACATTTCCAAAAAGAAAATCAATCTATTCTATGTAACCAAATGTAGCAGAACATTAGGGTAGAGATTGATTCATTGTACATCTAATTATACTGAGCTGTGGATACGTGCCAATGCCATCAACCAAAAGCAATGGATCTAAACGTTCAATACGTCACAAAATAAAAACGAAAAGAAGAAAATGGAAACTTACCGACATAATGTGCAGAATTAGAAGATTTAGAAAAAACAAAAAAGGGGGGGCTTTAACAATCAATCAAAGAGATGAGACACAAATATTGTTGTTTCAAAACACAGGAGGATGGATTAATAAAGGCTTCATTTTACAACTTTTATAGTCTTCTGGGTTTGGTTAGTTTTTGGGATTTTCTATCTCTTAGTTGTAATTGATTAGGGCCAATATGGCCAGTTCTAAGAAAAAAACTGATTTTCTGTTGGATATGCTCAATTTTTTGTTGTTCAGAGTCTGGTATTTTTTGGTTAGTTTCCGCGCGTTCATGCAATAATTTTTCCTTTTCCTCGCTGGCAATTTTTTTTTTTAATAAGCAATAGTGCTGGGCCAAAGAGAAAAAAATAAAATAAAACCCAAACCCAAACCCAACCAAAATCAAAACCAATATCGAGCCTAACAAGTTTCATCAGTTTCTCAAGGGATATAGGTTCTAATTTTTAAAAACTGATTTTTTTTTTTTTATCTCAAAAAAACTGATTCAATTTTCATATAACAAGAACCTTATTATAATCGAACCAACAAACTCTATTCAATTTCTTACTTTTGTTTATAATTAAGTTTTTATGTTTAAGATTATTCAGTCGATTTACATTCGTTAAGTAGATACACATATCACTGAAATAGTTTACATCCTTCACAAAGATATATAGGTAAGATTTTGGAGTGAAATTACATTGAAGATGTACATGAATATGTGAAAATTGTACTAATTGTATTCAATTTTTTTTTTTAATAATTAGTTATAAACATGTGTATACATACATGTTAAAATAAAAAATATACATAATAATAATAATAATTTTTTTTTTTTTAAATTGTCAAATAGACATGTTTCATTATTTTTATTTTTATTTTATAACATGCTTTGAATTTTTTTTTTTTTTTTTTTTGCTGTTACGTATGCTTTGAAATACTTGAGGCATTGTACAAACTTTTTTAAGGAATAATGTTTAAAATGTGAAATTTTTTTTTAGATTAAATAATATTTAGATATGGTGTGAATTTATGACTTATTAATAAAATTTATGATTTATTAATAATATTTTAATGTAATTTGAATTTGTAATTTATTAAAAAAAAGTTAATTAAAATATATAACTTATTAATAAAAATGATAGAGGAAAAAAAAACTTGCAAGCTAGAAAAGAAAACCTCAGCCCCTGACTTTGGCTAAATGATACAACCTTGATCTGCTAAACCGCTAAATTAACCCTGCGTGATAAAATCATATTCATTTTTAGCTTCTTAAAATTAAGACTACCCTCAAAAATAGAAGAACAAGAACACAGAAGAAAACAATGGTGACTAGTGAGTATGGCATCAAATATGCTGTCCACCTCATCTCCTCTCACTTTGGCAATCTCGTCGCTGTAATTCTCTCTGTTTTTCCCTCTAATTCTTTTACTTAATGAACTTTTAATCTTTTTCAAGCGCTTGGCTTGTGTACAAATCTCAATCGGATTGTTTCCAAATGTGCCATGTATGCATTGCAGAAAGTGAGTGATTCTCTTTTAAGAAGTGGACCTCTAACCCTTCAACTCCTAATTCGGTTCACGGAGCTCACTCCTCTTCAAGTGAAGAATTCCCTCCTTATCCTCATCCAGCACAATTGCGTTCATACATTTTCCCTGCAAGATTCCGGTAATGCTCCTCACAGTTTCCTGTTTGGTTTTATGGATAAATAAAACTATATTTGTTTTATTATATCTGAATATTTGTACATACACTACTAGGGTATATATAATACAATTAGTGAATCGAAAGCAAATTAAAAATAAATAAAGATATGAATAAATATTTTTTGTTTTCTATTTAAACTAACTAACAAACAATCCTAAGTAATTTCCTAATATTTTAGAATTTCCACAGTCTCCTTCAAGTTGGTTCATAGATATCAATCATATCTAACTTGTTTATGAAATCATCGTAGCTCTGACGCGGAAGTCCTTTAGTGAAAATATTTGCAGTTTGTTCTCGTGTAGGAATGTAGGTCATACAAATAATACAATTCTCAACCTTCTCTTTTATAAAATGTCTATCCACTTCAATGTGTTTAGTCCGATCATGTTGGACTGGGTTAAGAGAAATGTTGATTGCAGCTTTATTATCACAGTAAACCTTGAGCGGAACCTCAGCCTCTACTCGTAGTTCTTCTAGAAGTTTCTTCAACCATAGTCCTTCACAAATTCCTTGTGCAACTGCTCTAAATTCTGCTTCAGCACTACTTCTAGCTACAACATTTTGTTTTTTACTTCTCCATATAACTAGTTTCCTCCATACAAAGGTACAGTACCCAATAGTGGATCTTCTGTCTTTAATTGAATAAGCCCAATCAACGTCTGAAAAAATTTATGTTTTTCTTTGATCTATTTTCCTGAAGAAGAGTCCTTTTCTAGGAGAGCCTTTAAGATATCTAAAAATTCTGTACACTGCTTTTAGGTGGCTTTCGGAGAGTGCATATGTTGACTTACTACACTTACCGCAAATACAATGTCAAGTCTTATATGTGATAGATAGATTAGTCTCCCGATCAGTCTTTGGTACCTCTCTTTGTCAACTGATTCTTCACCATGTTCCATTCTCTTTCCTGTTTCAATAGGAGTGTCACTTGGTTTGCTCCCAAACATACCAGTTTCATTTAGAAAATCTAGAACATACTTCCGTTGTGAGACACTAATACCTTTTTTCGATCTTACAATCTCCATTCCCAAGAAGTATCGCATTTGCCCTAAGTCTTTGACTTCAAATTCTGTGGCAAGGACATTTTTTAGTCTTTCAATTTCGGGCAGATTATCTCCTGCTAGTATTATGCAATCTACATAAACAATCAGAATTGTTTTCAAACGTCTGAGGAGTGTTTAAAAAATATTGTGTGATCTGACTATCCCTGTTGATAGCCTTGATCTTTTATCACCTTTGCAAATTTATTAAACCACACTCGGGGTGACTGCTTAAGTTCGTAGAGAGACTTGTTCAATTTGCATGACACATTTTGTTGATTATCTTCACAAAATCCTGGAGGTAATGTCATAAAAAAAATTCGTCTAATACTCCATTAAGGAAGGCGTTTTTAATGTCTAACTATTGGAGAGTCCACTCTAGGTTTGCTGCTAATGACAATAATATTCTAACAGTATTCATTTTTGTAACTGGAGCAAATGTCTCGGTGTAGTCGATCCCAATAGTCTGAGTGAACCCTTTAGCAACTAGACGAGCTTTGTAACGTTCGACAATTCCATCGGTTTTATACTTTACAGTAAAAACCCATTTACACCCAACTGGTTTCTTACCTTTTGGTAAGTCCACTACATCCAAAGTTTCATTTTTTTCTAGAGCTCGTAATTCTTCCATTACTGCATTCCTCCACTCGAGAATTTCTCAACCCTCATAATATTTTTGGAAATTATGATCCTATCAAGATTAATAGTGAAAACGTGAAATGTGGGAGACAAAGTATTATATGACACAAATTTAAATATAGGGTGAGAAGTACAAGATCGAGGTTGTTTTCTGAGTGCAATAGGTAAATCATCAGTGGAATTAGAGTTACCTAGATTCAAAGAAGGCTCAAGGATAGGATCCATCACCAGATTGGACTCTTGTAGTGTGTCAAAAGTGAATCTCCCTTTGTACTTTGATTTTGGCTTCCTTGAGTAAACAAGTATTTCCTTATCTACCTGTGATTTTGCGCCTCCCCCCGAGTCTAAACGGGTTTCTATAGATGGTACATTAGAATGATTGGGTATAACAGGTTTCGGATGAGCTGTAGAGATTGTATTTAGTAAGGAGGGACTGTTATTATTTGGGAAGGAGGTACTAGGAAATGAAAGGTCAAAAGAGTAAAATTGATCTTCAGAACTCACATTCTCCCCCTGAAGAGGAGTTTTTGAAGGATAATATGGTGTAGTCTCAAAAATGTGACATCAAGGCTAGTGAAGACACTTTTCGTAGATGGGTCATAATACCTGTAACCTTTTTGAGTATGAGAGTGGCCAATAAAAACACATTTGAGGGCTCTCGGGTCTAGTTTTTCACGGTCTTGGAGATGAACATGTACAAATGTTGTACAATCAAATATCATAAGTGGAATATCTAACATAAGGCGAGAGGTTGAAAAACAGTGTTTTAGTTTCCCAATGGGTGTCTAATAGAAGAGAACACGACTGGACATTCTGTTTATAAGAAAGGCAGATGTCAAAACAGCATCGTCCCAAAACATTTTTGGCATATTGGTTGTGAACATGAGTACCCAGGCCACTTCCAATAGATGTCTGTTTTTTTGCTCAACTACTCCATTTTGTTGTGGAGTATACACATATGAGGTTTGGTGAATGATTTCATGGGTTTAAAGGTAATCTTAAAGAAAATGATTAATATATTCTGTAACGTTATCAGTACGCAATATTTGAATTCGTGTTTGAAATTGTATGTATATCATAGAGTGGAAGTTAATAAATACTATTCAAATATCAGTTTTATCTTTCAGTAAATATACCTAACATACACGAGTATGATCATCAATAAAGGTGATAAATCACTTTGTATGAGTGCAACTTGGATGCCAAGACGGTTCCCATAAATCACTGGGGATTATGGCGAATGGTTTGGAAGGTGTGTATTTGAATTTTGGAAAGGATGTACGATGATGCTTTGCAATTTCACACGTTTCACATTGTAAATCAGATACTTCTTTATTTTGAATAAGAGATGAAAATAATTGTTTTAAATACTGAAAATTAGGGTAATCCATTCTAAAGTGCCACAACAAAAATTTAGTATTCTTAGGGAGAGCAAAATTACAATTTTTGATTTGATTCTATTCACTCACATTGGCTGTCTCAAAGTAATAAAGTCATTCACTCTCTCTAGCACTGTCAATCGTCTTTCTCGATGATAGGTCCTGAAAAAGACAAGACGAAGAAATGAATTTAGCAGAACAATTTGTGTGAGCGGTTAATTTACTGACAGATAACAAGTTGTAGGATAATTTTTGGACATGAAGGACTGACTCAAGAGTAATAAACTCAAAAATTTTAATACTTCCTTTTCCGACAATTAGAGAGAGGGTGTCATCTGCAATTCTTACTTTTAAGTTACCAGCACAAGGTATATATGAAGAAAAAAGTTCATGGTTGTCTATCATATGATTTGATGCCCCAGAGTCAATAATTCAAGGGGTATTTATTTTTTAGTGTAATGCCTTTAAAAAATTACCTTTATGTGGTAGCAAGTCAGAGGGAACATAAGCAGAAGACTGATCCGATGTTTGGAATTTGAAAAATAGTTGATAAATTTGTTCTATTTGCTCCGGATTAAATGTTGAACTGAACATAAGTTTGTCGTTTTCATGTTGATTAGTAGAGACCTGATATCCTCGAGTTTTGAAATTTTGCCTTGAGTCCAATCTGTTGGTTTTCCGTGTAACTCCCAGCACGTATTCTTTGTATGACTCATTTTACGACAATGATCACACCAAAGCCTTTTTTTGTGTTGGGCCTGCCCAGCATTATTTTGTGGCCCACGTGACAAGAGGTCATGGCCTACACTTTCATAAACTGGCCCAATATGGTCATGAGAATTGTTGGAGCCCAAACCAGGCCCAATTGAATTGCTGAAGCCAAAACAGGCCCAATTGAATTGCTAAAGCCCAAAACAGGCCCAACCAGTCCACTTGAGTTATCATAACCCGAGCCCAGCCCACCAAAAATTGGTTTTAGCCCGTGTGAGTGTGGGTGGCCCATGGACCCTTCAGCTTGTGATGGAGCTCCACGGCCCCCATAGCTCTTCGGCCCAACCTCCATCCCGCGCACTACATAACCACTTCCAGCCCTATCCTTCATCATCACCACTCGCCTAGACTCCTAGAGCCACACCTCCGAGAAGCACTCCCTAGTCGACGGTAGAGGTTGCTGGCTGAGGATCCTTCCTCGAACTTCATCGAGATCACGGTTGAGATCGGCTAGAAATTCGAACACTTGCTCATTCTCGATTTTTTTCTGTACCGAACACTATCACCAACGCATTCCCACTCCTCTTCGCAAATCAAGTCCAATTCTTGCCACAATCCAACCATTTCCATGTAATAGTCAGTCATTGAGAGATTCCCCTGTTGCATTTGCCATAGATGAGTTTTGATTTCAAAGGTTCGAGAAGCATTTCTAGAGTCTGAGTACGTTTCCTTCACGGCAATCCATACCTCTCTTGCCGTGGGAAGAAATAGGTAGGTTTTCCCTACAGATGGTGTCATGGAGTGAACCATCCATGAAATAATCATCGAGTTTTCAATCGTCCACCTCTAGAGACCAGCTGGATCATCGAGTTTCTTAGTGTCACCGGTGAAGTAACCCATCTTCCTTTTTCCTTGAATTATTAGTGTGATGGACCGAGCCCACTCTCGATAATTCTTGCCATTTAGTTTCTTGATGGTGAGTTTGAGTGGGGAATTATCAGCACCACTATGAGTGGGTGTGATCATCTCCTCTGTTTCCTTGTTGGTACGACTAGAGGAGGGAGACTCGTTGGTATGTTCTTCCATAGACGAGCTTAGGCTCTGATAGCATATGGATAAATAAAACTATATTTGTTTTATTATATCTGAATATTTGTATATACACTACTAGGATATATATAATACAATTAGTGAATCGAAAGTAAATCAAAAATAAATAAAGATATGAATAAATATTTTCTGTTTTCTATTTAAACTAACAAACAATCTTAATTGATTTCCTAATATTTCGGAATTTCCACAAGTTTCTTAGAAATCCTGGGAAAATAAAGGCTACTCCAATAAAGAGCTTTGAATGTGATTACAGTGTTAGTCATAAAATGAGTAGTTCCACATGGATAAAACTTAAAACTATGGTGAAGTTTATAAAGATCATGAGCCTCTCCACCCATTGGGTTAACCTTTTGGATTGGATAGCACATGATGCTTATAGACTCAACAAAGTTTAAAAATAGATATTTTTTATGGTTTATGCTGATTTTTTGGTGTTTGCTGTTGTATATGCCTGATGGATTTGATAATCTGAAATCGCAAAATTGGGGTAGAAATCATTTGTCAAATTCTAGTATATGTCTTTTCACCCGGTGTTGGTGGAGTTTGATGAAAATTCAAATATCTTTTGGATTAAACTCATCTGCTTGCTTATTTGCTTTTGGGAGTGTTTCTTCGATTTTCAAAATATAACCAATATTCTACCAAAAGAAAATGGATTAAGTCAGTTATATTGAGATTTGTTCCCAATCCTCCAACCCCTATAGAGTCCAATTTTTTTGTGCCATTTGCAATATATCATCGTTTGTGCTACCAATTCGTAACAACAAAAATGGTTGCAAAGGTGGGCTTTATATTAAAGTGGGTCCTTTTTGTCAACGTGTTTGCTACGTATTGGTGGCACATCAAAAATAGCACATGTGATCTTAAATCTTTCTTGGGTAACCCAAGAAAGCAAAAAAAATGAGAGAAATAGAAAAAGGCTTATTGTTAATTGAGATTGGAATGGAATAATCCTCTGATTATTTTCTTTTGTAATTTTATGCTTAGGTGATACTCAGTATCTTGCTTTGTTTGATAACATACTGCATCGCTCAAGGTTTCAAAAATTCTTGGAGATTGTGGCCAAGGAACTAGATAAAGATGTTAGTGCTTATGCTTTCAGTTTATTATTTTAGTGAGTCTAATAGCATATATCTTTTATATGAAGTCTATTAGCATGTAGTCAGCCGTAATTGTAGATTACTGCATTTCTGTTGCCTGACATTTACAGTGCAAAGAACTTCTTGAGGGTTTGCTTCAGCATGGCAGGCTTACACAAGAACAGCTGTATGAAAGAGCCAGAGCAATGAACAAAAATGAAGGCAAGTGTTATATGACAAATATAAAAAATTATCTGTTAAATCTTAAATGTCCTATGCTCTATGTCTTGCAATCTGCATTCCTATTGATATTCTATTGTGTAAACCCTGGCTGGCTATGCAGCTCAGGATACCGTCCATGAAAGATTTCATAAAATTTTGAATGCCGGCTTCATTGAACGCTGCCCAGTTACTGATGATAATGAAGTGATTCTTTGGCGTGCCAATTTTGAGGGATGTATTCGTTGTCTGAGGCATAAGGTGAAGTTAATTGCATGATTGCTCTGGTTGATTTTTATATGCTCTACAATGAGAGGGCATTATTTGAGTTAAGAATTTAATTTGAGACTGTTCAGCATGGTGTAATCCTTTTGCGTGTGAATGCCTCGTATGTTTTTCTAATGATCAATTTAGAGATAAGCAGGCTCTTGATTGTAACTCTCTACCTTTTAATCAAAATTTCCCATGTAATTAGTGAAACAATGCATGCTGGGTCAGCACCGAATGGAATTGTTCTTTTCTTCGTTGTATTTTAACTTTTAATTTTGGGTTCCCATAATGTACTGTGGTGCTTAATGTGCTGCATACCAGGAATTATCTTGACTGCCAATTCTGATTGAAATAATTTGATAGTCATGTCAAATACATGTTTTCTAGGCTTGCATTGAGAATGTGAGAGAACGGCTTGATAACGGAGCTGCCATTGTCTTGAGAACAATGCTAAAGGCAACTAGAAATGCAGAAAACAAAGTGAAAATGGAGAACTCTGGTATACCTTTTTTTCCAGATGATTAAATTATGTATTTTAATATGTAGATGAAATTTATGGTCCAGGAAGATTATGATTTATGAACGAAGAAAAATCTGAATTATCCTTTTGTTTTATTTAACTATATTAATTTGCTAATTGCAGTTCCTCTGTCAATGAACGCCATTTTTGAAGAGGTTATGAATAGTGAAGAAGGCGAGACTATGACCTTAGATCGTGTCAGGGCTTCTCTCATCCACTTAGGTTGCCTGACCTCCATTACTGATGAGTCATATAGTGTTGGTATGAATTTCGTATCTGATTTTCCCTCTAAAACTAGGAGCATGTGTAGTTTCCTCCATATTGCTTTCGGCTTTCGGGTGTTTTTTTTTCCCCTTTCCAAGTCTATTGACACATCAGCTTATCTTGCGCAGACTTGAAAAAGATGATAGATTTATCTCAGAATGATGAGGTTACTCTTATTACTTTTCCTTGTATTCTTTTGTTAAGAAGAACCACTCCTTAAATAGAATGCATATTGAAGGTTTCTACAACACAGGTGGAGTCTATTGTGTTAAACCGATATGGGAAGGAAGCTTACAGAATATTCAGGTTACTTTCATCAAAGGATGGTCGCTTAATCGAGACAAATCAGGTTTTGAATAGGCATAATTTTTTTTTTCCCTTCTAGATCCCACTTTTGTGTCAAATAATTGAGTCCTAAATATTATCCAATGAGCTGTGTACTTAAACAATCTAAATTAACTAAATATGATAGCTGTCTCACTAATACTTCATTTCAATTCCACTGATCTTGAAAAAACTCATTGTGTATAAGAAGTTCCCGGCTATCCATTTCCAAACAAGAACAAATTAAAGAACAGTGAATTGGTAGTCAGCTCTTCCACTTTGGTCCTCGCACAGCAAACTGACATAGCCTTTTCTTTGCTTCTTTGTAGATCGCAGATATGACATTTGTGGAAAAAAAGGAAATACTCTTGATTCTGTGTAAGTTGTTGAAGGATGACTACTTGCAAATGGAGGTAAAACCCCTTCAATTTTCTCGATTAATACACACTCACTGCACACTTCGTCAATCCTTAATGCAGTTTTTAATTTTTGCAGAAAATATCTGCTGGTTATAAAGTGTTCTTGCTATGGAGGGTGAATAAAACCAATCTTTGGAAACATGTCTTGGATGAGATGTTTCATGCTGCCTTGAATTTGAGTCTAAGACTGCGACATGAGCTGGAACAACAAAAGGAGGTACAATATATACAAGCAACTATCTTTACACCAGTCTCCTCTTTCGTTCTACTAATTTTCCCCTCCCTTATTCCTTTCTAAGTTGTTGTGTCTACATGGATGGGCTTCCTGTGAGTTTCTGGAAATTAATAATCGAAATCTGTTATACTCTTTTTCAGCTTACACGTCCAGAGGCCGGAGTTAAGAAGTTATACCTTGGCTCATCCCTTCTGAAACTTGATGATGCTATCATGGTCTTCTCTGACTTTTGATTGTGAGTCTCATGGCAGTAGTAGTGTTTCTTGGATTAACTACGTTATAAATGTTTGAAGTTTTGTTAGTTATCTCATATTCTCATTGCCTGTTGAGTAATTTTGGCTTTTGCTGCTTCAGTGCCTCTAAGTTTAGTAATTTTCCAGTTGAATTAGACAAGGGCTAATGCTAAGATAGGTTTGAATCTAGACTGCCTTAGGTAATTTTACCAAACGGTCTAGAATATACAAGAAAATAAGAAGGATTTGGTACAAGCGCAACTGTTTATTTATTTATTTTTTATAAATTCGAATATCCAATATTTGATAATAAAAAAAAAAGTAAGTATTGGTGTGGAATGTACTCTATGAATAACACATCACTCCATCAGCGTCACGTGCACCAATGCGACACCTCACTGCCACATTATTGTATATGATTACACCACGTCATTGTATTCCATTGTATCACGTGGTATAAATCCATGTGAATATATTGGTTACTTGTAGAGCAACCGGTACTAATATAAATTAGAAAAAAGTATTATTAGGGTTTTTTTTTTTTTTTTTAATAAAAGGTGGCATTCAGTCCTCTAAGTTATAAAAAGTGTTTTTAAATCTTTTTGTTTTTGAAAAATATGTTTTTAAGTCCCTCTACTTGTAAAAAATGTGTCAAGTAAGGAAAAAATTAATTTTTCATGCAATTTTTCTTTAAATCTAACATAATAGCATATGTGTCACATGCATATTTATATTTTTTGGTATATATATATATATATATATATATATATATATATATATATGTAAAAAAAATTAATATTTAATTAAAAAGTTAATTTTTTTAATTTAAAAAAAATTAATAAAATTTTCAATGTAATTTAAATATAATTTTCAATAAAATTTAAATAAAATTTTCATTGCCTAAATAAAAGTCACAACTTAGATAATGAAAATTTTATTTAAGTTTGATCGAATTTAATAAAATTTAAATAGAATTTTCATTGTTTAATATCTAAAATCACAAATTAAATAATGAAAATTTTATTTAAGTTTAATAGAAAGAAATTCTAAAAAATTAGAGTAATTTGTGGAAATCCCGAATAAATAGGAAATCAGTTAGGATTAGGTGTTAGTTGGTTAAGAGATAAACCAGAAATATTTTGTTTAAATCTTTCTGTTTATTCTTGATTTAGTTTCGATTCATTTGGTTGTATTATATATATCCTTGTAGCGTACATATGTTATAATCAGAGAAATAAAATAAAATACATTTTTATTCTCCACATGGTATCAGAGCTTCAGCTCGTCCATGGAAGAACACACCAGTGAATCTCCCTCCTCTGGTCGAACCAACAAGGAGACAGAGGAGATGGCCACACCCAATTATGGTGATGGCGATAATTCCCCACTCCATCTCACCATAGAGAAACTGAATGGCAAGAATTACCGAAAGTGGGCTCGGTCCATCACACTAGTAATTCAAGGTAAAGGGAAGATGGGTTACCTCACCGGTGACACTAAAAAACCCAATGACCCAGTTGGTTTTCAGAGATGGACGACTGAGAATTCAATGATAATTTCATGGATGGTTCACTCCATGATGCCAACTGTAGGGAAAACTTATCTTTTTCTTCCCACGGCAAGGGAAGTATGGATTGTCGTGAAGGAAACTTACTCCGACTCTGAAAATTCGTCTCGAATATTCGAAATTAAGACCCACCTTGGCAAATGCAACAGGGGCATCTCTATGTGACTGAATACTACATGGAAATGGTTGGGTTATGGCAGGAATTGGATTTGATCTGTGAAGAGGAGTGGGAATGTATCGGTGATAGTGTTCGGTATAAGAGGAAATTAGAGAACGAACGAATTTTTGAATTTCTGGCCGGCCTCAATCGCGATCTTGATGAAGTTAGAGGGAGGATCCTCGGCCGGCAGCCTCTACCGTCGACGAGAGAGTGCTTCTCGGAGGTGCGGTGTGAGGAGGCTAGACGAGTGGTGATGATGAAGGATAGGGCTGGAAGTGGCTTTGTAGCACGCGGGCTGGAAATTGGGCCGAAGAAGCATGCGTGTAACGCCCCCCGAGCCTACCTTGTGGGTAGACTAGGAAATGTTACTTTTTTTTTTTTGAAAAGATAGTTTATTTGAAAAGTAGGTACTAACTTGTCAGGTCTCTCAAACTTTGAAATAATCTTAAAGTTTAGCTTTCTTCATAAATAAAAGAGCATGAACTAATTAGGATAGAAAATATTGTTCGTGTTTCAATACAGTAAACTTATTAAATACTTATTTATAAACAATCATTGACTTTTAAAAGATCTTAAACTGGGACCACTTCAAAGCCACACTCTTAGATGTCTTCTTTATGTCGTCCAAAGCTACTCCTCATTATCTAAAAAAATTAAAGTAAACACGAATGAGCTAACGCTCAGTAAGTAAATCCACATGCAACATGCATCAAGATGACAGATTTATTTATTTACATATTTCTCTTCATTTACACATGTCCTCTTTTCTTTGTACTTTTCTTCAATTGTTGGTTCAATGGTGGTTTTCATATATATAAAAATATATATATTTTTAATCTTTATAGTAGGGCCCTTGTGTGATACCTATGCCATTGGTAACCAGTGGGCCATGTTCGAAACCTGTTCCAACTACCGGATCCTTGGTAGTATCGTACTTGGGGCATAACATGAGTGTGGACCAACTGAAGTCGCCACACACACATTGGTGATCCCATTAAGGGCCTATCGTTCCCTGTGGCCAACTAAACATAAGGGAAACCTCCCTGCATACGATCAATCATTCATTTAACTATGGTGGGTCCGCCGGTCTCCCGCGTCCCTTGCCCACTCAGCCCTCAAAACATAGGCACACACAGACTTTGAACTTCTTATTTCATATATTTATGACAAAACATCATTATCACTTTTCTTGTTTCTTAATCAATATGCTTAAAACATATAAATGTTCATGTATGGTTTGGACAATTAATAATGAACATGTATGCATGAGCATATATTATTATGTAAAATAACTTTAGAAGCATATAAATTTCACGTAACATATAACATACACATAACTTACTCTAATGCAAAAAGATTGGGATTTACTTACTTTAAACCTTTAGATGAATTGTCTTAATAAATGTATCCTTCAATAGCTCACAACCTAAGTCTCTTAAAAAATCCAAGAAGAAAGAATAGATTTGAGGAATAAGGATTAAGAATATGTGGTAGAGAGAAGGACTTTGAGAAGAGATTTTAGAAATGGATGAGCCTAACACATATATATATAGTGCTTCAAAAACTTGGACCATAATCAACATTCTTGGAGACAAAGGAACTTGCCCACCAAGTAAAATATTTAATTAATAAAAGAAGAACTTGCCCACCAAGTAAATTATTTAATTAATAAAAGAAGGACTTGTCCACCAAGTAAAATATTTAATTAATAAAAGAAGGACTTGCCCACCAAGTAAAATATTTAATTAATAAAAGGACTTGCCCACCAAGTAAAATATTTAATTAATAAAAGAAGGACTTGCCCACCAAGTAAAATATTTAACTAATAAAAGAAGGACTTGCTCACCAAGTAAAATATTTAATTAATAAAAGGAGGACTTGCCTACCAAGTAAAATATTTAATGATAAGGTAAAAATACTAGTTAAAAAAGTAACAAATTTATTAATTAATTATGTGAAATATCTAACAAGAATATTAATTCAATAAATACCACTTATACTGATAAATTAAATTACTTGCTTTACTTTTCTGTAAGACATCTATATAATAAAAATCTAATCGTCACAATGCGGATCACGGAGCTCCACTACAAACCGAAGGCCCAATGGGCCACACGCACACTCACGGGCTGAAACCATGTCTTGGTGGGCTGGGCTCGAGCTATAGGAGTTCAAGTGGGCTAGTTGGACCTGTTTTGGGCTCTTACAATTCAGTTGGGCCTGGTTTGGGCTCCAACAGCTCTCATGACTATATTGGGCCAGTTTATGAAAATTCAGCCCATGGACTATTATCACATGGGCTCCAAAACAGTGGTGGTCAGGCCCAACACAAAAAAAAGGCCTTGGTGTGATCATTGCCGTAAAATGGGTCATACAAAAGATACATGCTGGGAGTTGCACGGGAAACCAACAGACTGGAAAACGAGACAAAATTTCAAAAATCGATGATATCAGATCTCTACCACTCAACATGACAATGACAAACTTATGTCCAGTTCAACATTTAATCCGGAGCAAATGGACCAACTTTACCAAATTTTTTCAAAATTCCAAACATCAGGTCAGTCTTCTGCTTATGTCTCCTCTGGCTCACTAGCACATAAAGGTAATTTTTTAACGGCATTCCTTTCAAAAATAAATACCCCTTGGATTATTGACTCCGGGGCATCAGATCATATGACTGACAATCATGAACTTTTTTCTTCATATATACCCTGTGCTGGTAACTTAAAAGTAAGAATTGCAGATGACACTCTCTCTCCAATTGCCGGAAAAGGAAGTATTAAAATTTCTGAATCTATTACTCTTGAGTCAGTCCTTCATGTCCCAAAATTATCCTGCAACTTATTGTCGGTCAGTAAATTAACCGCTCACACAAATTGTTCTGCTAAATTCGTTTCTTCATCTTGTATTTTTTAGGACCTATCATCGGGGAAGACGATTGGAAGTGCTAGAGAGAGTGACGGACTTTATTACTTTGAGGCAGCCAATGTGAGTGAACAGAATCAAATTAAATATTGTAACTCTGCTTCTCTTCCTAGGAATAATATTTTTTTGTTGTGGCACTTTAGAATGGGTCACCCTAATTTTCAGTATTTGAAACAATTGTTCCCATCTCTTATTCAAAATAAAGAAGTATCTGATTTACAATGTTAAACATGTGAACTTGCAAAACATCACCGTACATCATTTTCAAAATCCAAATACACACCTTCCAAACCATTCGCCATAATCCACAGTGATTTATGGGGACCATCTCGGCATCCGAGTCGCACTCATGCAAAGTGGTTTATCACATTTATTGATGATCATACTCGTGTTTGTTGGGTATATTTACTAAAAGATAAAATTGATGTTCGAACAGTATTTATTACCTTTCACTCCATGATATACACACAATTCCAAACACGAATTCAAATATTGCGTACTGATAACAGTACAGAATATGTTAATCATTGTCTTAAAGATTATCTCCAAACTCATGGAATCATTCATCAAACCTCATGTGTGTATACTCCACAACAAAATGGAGTAGCCGAGCGAAAAAACAGACATCTCTTGGATGTGGCCCGGGCATTCATGTTTACAACCAATATGCCAAAAATTTTCTGGGGCGATGCTATTTTGACATCTGCCTTCCTTATAAACAGAATGCCCAGTCGTGTTCTATCCTATGAAACACCCGTTGGGAAACTGAAACATTGTTTTCCAACTTCTCGCCTTATGTCAGATATTCCACTTAAGATCTTTGGTTGTACAACACTTGTACATGTTCATCCCCACGACCGTGGAAAACTAGACCCGCGAGTCCTCAAATGTGTTTTTATTGGCTACTCTCCTACTCAAAAAGGCTACCGGTGTTATGATCCCGCCACCAAAAATGTCCTCACTAGCCTCGATGTCACCTTTTTTGAGCTCACACCATATTATCCTTCCAAAACTCCTCTTCAAGGGGAGAATGTGGACTTGGAAGATCAGTTTTGCTCTTTTGACCTTTCACTTCCTAGTACCTCCTTCCAAAATAATGTCAGTCTCCCCTTACTAAATACAGTCTCTACAACTCACTTGGAACCTGTTACACCAAATCATTCTAATGTGCCATCTACAGAAACCTATTTAGACTCAAGGGGAGATACAGAGTCACAGGTAGATAAGGAGATACTTGTTTACTCAAGGAGGCCAAAATCAAAGTACAAAGGGAGAATCACTCTCGACACACTACAAGAGTCCAACCCGGTGATGGATCCTATCCTTGAGCCCTCTTTGAATCCAGGTAACTCTAATTCCTTTGATGATTTACCTATTGCACTCAGAAAACAACCTCGATCTTGTACTTCTCACCCTATATCTAAGTTTGTGTCATATAATGCTTTGTCTCCCACATTCCGTGCTTTCACCACTAACCTTGACAGGATTGTAATTCCAAAACATATTGATGAGGCTTGGGAAATTCCTAAGTGGAGGAATGCAGTAACGGAAGAATTACGGGCTCTAGAAAAAAATGAAACTTGGGATGTAGTGGACTTACCTAAAGGTAAGAAGCCAGTTAGGTGCAAGTGGGTTTTTACTGTAAAGTATAAAGCCGATGGAACTGTCGAACGTTACAAAGCTCGTCTAGTGGCTAAAGGGTTTACTCAAACTTATGGAATCGACTACACCGAGACATTTGCTCCAGTTGCAAAGCTGAACACTGTTAGAGTATTACTGTCATTAGCAGCAAACTTGGAGTGGACTCTCCAACAGTTAGACATAAAAAATGCCTTCCTCAATGGAATATTAGACGAGAAAATTTTTATGAAATTACCTCCAGGATTTTGTGAAAGTAGTCAACAAAATGCGGTGTGCAAACTAAACAAGTCTCTCTACGGACTTAAGCAGTCACCACGAGCGTGGTTTGATAGATTTACAAAAGTGATAAAGGATCAAGGCTATCAACAGGGTCAATCAGATCACACAATATTTTTTAAACACTCCTCAGACGGTTTAAAAACAATCCTGATTGTTTATGTAGATGACATAATACTAACAGGAGATAATCTGCACGAAATTGAAAGACTAAAAAAGGTCCTTGCTATAGAGTTTGAAGTCAGAGACTTAGGACAAATGCAATACTTCTTGGGAATGAAACTTGCAAGATCGAAAAAGGGCATTATTGTCTCACAACGAAAATATGTTATGGATCTTCTAAATGAAACTGGTATGCTTGGGAGCAAACCAAGTGACACTCCTATTGAAACGGGAAAGAGAATGGAACATGATGAAAAATCAGTTAACAAGGAAAGGTACCAGAGACTGGTCGGGAGACTAATTTATCTATCACATACAAGACCTGACATTGCATTTGCGATAAGTGTAGTAAGTCAACATATGCACTCTCCGAAAGAAAGCCACCTAGAAGCAGTGTACAAAATTTTGAGATATCTTAAAGGCTCTCCCAGAAAAGGCCTTTTCTTCAGAAAAACAGATCAAAGAAGAACATAAATTTTTTCAGATACTGATTGGGCTAGTTCAATTGAAGACAGAAGATCCACTACTGGGTACTGTACCTTTGTATGGGGAAACCTAGTTACTTGGAGAAGTAAAAAGCAAAATGTAGTAGCTAGAAATAGTGCTGAAGCAGAGTTTAGAGTGGTTGCACAAGGAATTTGTGAAGGACTATGGTTGAAGAAACTTCTAGAAGAACTACGAGTAGAGGTTGAGGTTCCACTCAAAGTTTACTGTGATAATAAGGCTGTAATCAACATCTCTCTTAACCCAGTCCAACATGATCGGACTAAACACATCGAAGGTGATAGACATTTTATCAAAGAGAAAGTTGAGAATGGTATTATTTGTATGACCTATATTCCTACACGAGAACAAACTGCAGATATTTTCACTAAAGGGCTTCCGCGTCAGAGTTTCGATGATTTCATAAACAAGTTGGACATGATTGATATCTATGAACCAACTTGAGAGGGAGTGTGAAAATCCCGAATAAATAGGAAATCAGTTAGGATTAGGTGTTAGTTGGTTAAGAGATAAATCAGAAATATTTTGTTTAAATCTTTTTGTTTATTATTGATTTTGTTTCGATTCATTTGGTTGTATTATATATATCCTTGTAGCATACATATATTATAATCAGAGAAATAAAATAAAATACATTTTTATTCTTCACATAATTTTTTAATTAAAAATTATTTAATTTGATAAAAAAATTAATTTTATCATTGCCTAAATTTTTTTTTTTAACAAATAAATAGACTTCAAAATATTTTTTTATAAATAAATAAACTTTAAAATATCTTTTATAAGTTAGAAAATTAAATAACACTTATGCAACCAATTGCATAAGTAAAAACTTTACCCTGTAAATTACTAATAGCGGTTGACTTAGTTCCTTGGTTCTGATAAATGAACGATGAACCAAGATCTCTAAAAATTTCTTCCATAATTGTTAAATGTGATAACAATTATTATTTCCCTCAACACAATTGGAGACACATATATCCAAATGCAACAATGTATACTGTTCCATTCAAGAATAATAATTGACTTCAATCTAATGGATTAAACAATTAAGATGATAAACCTGATATTATTCACTACTTAGCACTTGAATGTCTTTTGATGAACAATTTTCTAAATCGGCGAAACTTTCATCGTTAAAATTGGATTCCGATTACATCTTATGTTGTTCTATACTCAATGGTCAACATTCAACGCAATAGAAACATATATTATTCATCATCATTACATATAGGCTTACATGATTTAAGTTGCCAAAGATCTGTCGTGTTTTTTTAATTTAAGACGATAGTGAATTATAATAGATGACTAACTCATTATATAAAAACAATCTAGTAGAAGGAAACTCAGCAATAGAATAATAGTGGATAATTAAACAGAAAGATAAGCAGAGACATATCCTTGGATCATACATGCCAATGGAGTTTGCTTATTATGCACTACAGACGCATACTACAGAGAAAGATCCTGCACTATTTGACTCGCTACAAGGGCTAGATTCTAAATAACTAAGATTGAAGAAGTAGAGAAAATTAATGATGGTGAAATTAAACTAAAGTAGTTTATGTTCAGAAATTGATAATCACTCGGAAGAGATTGAAAGGGAATTACAAGCAAAAGCCTCCAAATCTTTTGCAAGCAATCCATTAATGGCCTGAACATTACGAGAATAGCAACTCTTCGATTCTCCATCCTTAAAATAAACACTTTGCTTTGTATCTGCATTCCCATCAACTAGTGAATCATCCTCTACCACCATCCACCCATTACTATCCTGTTTGTTTTCCACAGTCGTCCTTTTTTTGCCAAGATCGTTCCTTTCCTCGTTAAATCCGTGAGAAACTTTTGCAGTAACAACGCTAGTAGTGTTCGTAAGTGTCCCAAATTGCTTATCATAGCTGACTTTGAAAGGGAATTTTATCTTCGCCTTTATTCTATCAACAACTTTCCTTCTCTCATTCTCAATTGTGAGTTCTTTCTCTATTTCGATTTTCTGCCTAATTCGTTGGTGATTCCCATTGTTCTTGAATCTAAGTGAGTTCTTGAACTTGTATTTCTGCGTATTTGTGATAGTATAATTGCCTCCACTCCACTTAACCCACCCAACTAACTCAATATTTCTTTCTGCTTTAGTCTTGAATTTCCCATCTAGCTTTCTGAACTCTGATTCTAATTCTATTTCAAGGGTAGGTTTGTCAAGATTGCTCATATAACTGGCTTCAACTTCCTCTAAATTTTGGTCTAACCAGAGGTGCAAATTAGCACCAATAAGCCAATATGAAATCCCTTTCTTCACGCCAATCCCAAAGGTGTGGACATTTCCGTCCAGGAGCATTCCTAGATATGGCGTCAATTCTATATCGTAAGATGGAAGATTAAAGGCTCCGATTGCCACAACTGGTTCCCAAAACAATGGGTTGATTCCGCTGGGGAATATCACCGGAAATGGAACTTCACACCCTACCAATTCACCGTCAATGGTGACAAAAACTTCTCTATAAGCTCCATTGGCGTCAACGTCTGTCAAGTTGTTCGTCAGTACGTACGAATTTGGCGGGTGTAAGTACCAAAACTCATCGTTCTCGTGGTACGAAACATACAACTCGAGTACAGCTCGGCGAGTGTTCTTCGGGATTTGGAAATTCTTAGATTGCAAATCTAATTCGCTCTCGATTTTGAACCAAAATCCTTTCTTTCCAGCATCCGATAATGGAATTATCAAATCCGCCGGTTCTTCAGTTAAAACACCTGAACTTTCCCCAATTTTCTCAGATTCAAACCCTAAGTTGTCCTCTCTAATACCAGCACCAAATTTTCTTGCCAAGTTTTGGTCTGCAATAACCGACGAAACACTAACGTCGTCACCTCCAACTGCAGTATCCTTGTAGTAGAGGAAGGTGATGTCGACGCGGTAAATTCCCGGGTATTGACGGTTAACGAGGTTCTCGAGCATCATGGAGAAAGTAATATTGGACTGGGAGAGTATAGAGGAGTACTTAGTGATGTCCTTTCGAAACTTCCAGGAGATTCCGGAAGAAGTCTTAGGCTTAGGCGTGCTCGTTCGTAGAAGCTCGGTGCCATTGAGCCATAAGCCGGCAATACGATCGAGCTGGTGGTCTGTACATTCGGCGCGAAACTCGAGGACGACATATGACCAAGGAGAAGGACAATCGGACGGTGGAGAGTAAGGAGTAGAGAACGGAAACAAGTTGAGTGTGGTGGCAAATGAATGGTTGAAAATTGGGAGGACGCATGATGGGGTCAGACTATCGGACGGTAGAGGAAAGCCAACTTCCAAGTATTCAATGGATGAATCGCGAAGAAGAGAGAAGTTGGCAGAGACAAACTTGTTACTAAGGTGAAGATGGAAGAGGAGGAAGACGAACCAGAAGAAGATACTCATTTTATTTTTATTTTTCTTTCTGGTTTTTTCTTTGAAAATTAGGCTTAACATTATTGAAATATTGATCATTGATGGATGAGAAAAGTGGCACAACATGATGCACGTTTTTGTACAATACAGTGTTTTACTTTTATGATGGAAAATACAACCAATAAAAGATAGACATATGCATCCGTACGATGGTAAAAGAAAATTTGTCCCATCGTTGTCCAAAGAAAGAAGGACGTATATAATTGATTTAAGAAAAATACTTTTTATATGCATTAAAATGATGTAATTTAATTATTTTTTTTATATATAGAATAATTTGATTAACTTTTATAAATAAAAAATTTTATTTTTATTTTTTATTTATAATTTTATATTTAATTAATAATTAATATATCATTTAATATATATAATATTATTTTTAATTTAATTATATAAAATAATCTCTCTAAAAATAAATAAATAAATCCTTAAAAAATTTATAAATATATAACATAAATCAAAAAATAAATAACTTATAACGTAAACATTATATTTTGTAATAAAATGTCAAAATTTTAGTCCATAAAATAAATAAATATAATATAATTTTTATCAATAAAAAAAATTACATGTTAAAGAAAGAGTTAGCAAAAAAAAAAAATGTGGAATAAAATTTGTTAAAAGAAAACATAACCTTCTCATGATCATTTCAATCCTAACTTTTTTCATCAATTATCTTTTTTCATATCTTACTCTTTTTGATAAAAAATAAAATAAAAAATAGTAATGATATTATTATCATTATTTTTATATTATTACAACAAAATTTTATAAAATATATATTTTATTTCTACTATTAATTATGCATTAATATTATAATTATTAAATAAAATAATTATTATAAAAATAATATTTTAAATTATGCCAATATCAAGAAAAAAATTTATCAAATAAAAGTATTTAAAAAATTATTTATTTACCATTCTCAAGTTGAAGCATATTCTATAGCAGCATCATGCTTTGAGCTTATGATGATTGTAGTAATATAAATTTATTCAATTGGTTATTAGCTTTAATAGTATTTTTATATATTATAATTTTATCATAATTATAATTAATATAATAATTTTATATTATATAAAATTATGTAAGCTTAATCATAATTATTAATAATATAGTACCACTTTACTTAAAATTTATAATAAATTTGTAATAAATATATAGTTTTTAGTTTTAATAAGAAAAAAAAAAGTGGCGAGAAAACATTCATTTATTATTTTTTTTAAGTAATAAAAAAATTAAATAAAAAGTATCAAATAAAATTTTGATTATTATAAAAATAATAATTTAGATTTAACAAATAAAAGTATTTATAAATTTATTTATCTACCACTCTCATGTATAAGCATGACCTATGGCATCAATATGCTCTCAGTTTACGATGATTGTATTAGTACAAATTTATCCTATTAATTATTAATTTTAAGAGTATTTTTATTCTAATAATTTTATCTTAATTACAATTAATATAATAATTTTTATTAAATATAATTATATAAATTTAATTGTAATTATTAATAATATGATGCCACATTTTTACAATTTATAACAAACTTATAATAAATAAGATTTTTTTTACCTTTAATGAGAGAAAAAAGCGGCAAAAGATTCATTTATTTGTTATATTTTAAAATAATTAAAATAATTAAATAAAATTTTGTCTAATAAAAATAAAAGGACAAATTCTGCTTTATATGTACAGTATAGTATAAATAATAGATAAAAAGAAAAATGATTTCAACCATATGCGGGAGGAAAAATCTTATTTTCTATCTAAATTTTTGTCAAAAATATTTCCTTATTCTTATTATTATTATTTTTTTTCAAATTTCAATATCAATATGTTTTTTTCTTCTTCTTTATTATAGGCAATATAGAAAGAAAAAAAAATCATCTGTTTTTTCTCAATTTTTTTCAATCATTCTAGCAAAACATCAATAAATTTTGAATAATTATAATATTATTATCCAAAAGAATAACTATAAATTTTTCCAGTTAATTACTACATTGCTCCTTATATCATGACATTCATAGCAATAAATAAATAAATAATGATCTATCATAATATTGTGATATCTGCAATATCTACCAAAACAGTAGCTATAGCAATACTCTTATATACAATACTTAACTATAATAATAGTTAAAGGAGTATAATTAAATACATAATTTTATAATCTCCTCCAAACATATAATTTTTTTAAAAAATAACAAAATTAACATCCCTAAAATTTATATTTTCATAATTTTAAAAAATAATTAATATGTCATTTTTTTTGAATACTCATTTAATTAGAATTGAACGATGACAATTTAAACCCATTTAATATTAAACGTTTAATATTTTAATTTCAAATTAAACATTCAATATTATTGAGGTACTAATTTTATTACTATAAATTTTAGGGGTGTTATTTTTAATAATTTTTCTAATTTTTTTCGCTCACATTCAATTGAAGGCTTACTTATTTATATTTTAATTTATGAACTCTATTACTTGATTAAAATGTCGCTATGTAATTTTTCTAATTAATAATCTTCTAATCCACTTGTTTACACAGTTAATTTTAACAAAAAAAAAAAAAAAACTAAACAATTAATAAATGAACTCATAATATATTTTATTTTTAAAAGATAATAAATTAAAATGTAATATTAGTCAAAGTTATCGGCCTAATTTAGCACCTTCACCCAATATATTTTTTTCTTTTATGTATTTAAGATTATTTTTTTTAAGTGCTGTATTTATGAAAAAAAATTAAATATAATATGTTATATGATTCTTATAAATTTAAATTATTGATATTATCTATATATTTAATATTAATTATTTTTTTAAGTTTTTAAAATTTATTCGTTACACCGTATAATAAATATAACAATTTTACGTAATGTTTTTTTTAGTATTTAGCAACTGATTGGATTAACTGATCTTAAACAGCAGGTGTGGTTTTTCTCTTTGTTTTGGATTAATTTTTTTTTTTCCCGGAGAAATCTATCGTACCCTCTTCAAGTTAGAAATAAAGTACTAGCATACACCATTGATATTTAATACTCCTCTAGCATACAACCTAGCAAGTGGGACTCACAAATTTTCATATTATCTTCTTTTTCCATGTGCTGTAAGGGAGTCCAAATTTTCTATACTATTTTTTATATTAATTTATGTATTATTAATACAAGAAAAGTGGTTGAAGTAAAAATTAAATTAATTTGATTAAAATGTAAAAAAAAATTATATATTTATTAATTATCTATTCACATATACTAATATATAAAAAATGGTACAGCATGATGAAGCCGGAGTTCATTTCATGTGAAGGGGTGTGTGTAGTATCAATTATGTATATTTATTTCAACTCTTATGACAAATAAAAAAATATATATATACTTTTGCTTGCATGTGTTGAATTAATGATTGCGTTCTAACTCATCATGGTTTGTTTCTTCTGTAAAGGAATTACAAGTAAATTATTATACAAGTTAATTCATCAACATGAAACCACATATTTATGCGTGCAATTCATTAATTATATGACCCCAAAAAAAAAAAAAATTCAACCAGTTTAGTCTCACGAGAAGTTAGCTCTACAATTGCGCAAGTCATCTGGTGTTCCAAGTTCCTGCTCATTACATACAAAAGTACACTTTTTTTTGGCAATTTGTGAATGATACACATATGACATGTTTTTGCTTTACGTGCTAAAAAACAACCTCCTATTTATCCTTTTTATTGTCCAACTTATAAAAGCGAATCATTCAATTGTGATTTCTTTACTCTACCTTAAACTAGGACAGTTTCAAAGATATCAGTTTCTAATTATTATTTACCAGGTTAGTTAGATTAATTGTTGAGCCTGGCCCTGATGATAGTAGTGTCTGCCTTTATGTGTGGTGCTGTGTTAGCAAATCTAGAGTTTTAAAGACAACAGAGTGTTTATGAATAAAATCTATAACCACCTTATCATCTATCTCATCTCAGATGTGCACTCAGGAATTAGATCAAGCTGCAGCCAATCCATAAATTAGCTTGGAGAAAAACTTTGGTGAGACGGGGTGTGCGTCACCTGGTTCGTCCTGCCCATCTGAGACATTGGTTATATCAGATAAGATCGACAGTGCATAGCATGCTTGGTTGTATTACCCCAATTCCACCTAAGATTTTCTTGTTAGCTAGAGCTAAACTTGGCCTAGTGTACCATTATTATGTTCATGGTTTAGCTGAGATACCCATGGTTTTATAAGTAAACATGCTTACCCAAACTCTTATTTACTTTATAGAATAGAATTTGCTAGCTCTTAAAGTGAAAGCAGAGTCGATCTCTTTTACATGCAACCCCATTATATTCTTATAATTATTGATACATATTGCTTGCCTCAACTAGAATTGTAAATACTTCAATTATTGATATATACTGCTTTATCATAATAAAATGTCACCTACTATGGTTGCTAGTTTTATAAGTAAACATGCGTACCCAAACTCTTATTTACTTTATAGAATAGAATTTGCTAGCTCTTAAAGTGAAAGCAGAGTCGATCTCTTTTACATGCAACCCCATTATATTCTTATAATTATTGATACATATTGCTTGCCTCAACTAGAATTGTAAATACTTCAATTATTGATATATACTGCTTTATCATAATAAAATGTCACCTACTATGGTTGCTAGCCTTCATTAATAGCTGTAATTTTAGACAGCTCTATTTTGCATATAGCGACTATAGTCTTCTTGACAGCTTGTATAGCTTTTATTCTAAACAGATCATCACCACATTTCTAACATAAAAAAATCAATAATAAAAATCATGATTGAAGTGCATATACAGTAGTATTGGTTATGCTTCAATTGATGGATCATCTCAAAATTAATATGGAGAGAGATCATCTCCATTTATCTCATATAAAATCCACACTTAAAAATTGAAGTGCCCAAGCTTTGCAATAAATTAGAGCACTATCTTTTGTTATAATTAATTATCATTATCCTGGTCATGGATAACATATAAAAAGGAAATCAGATCAATTAGCTACTAAAACTGAAAGTGACCAAAAGAACGATTTAGGTTCTAAGTATAATCAAAGATTTAAACAAGGGATCAAAGCAGTCGGTCGGTGAAAGAGATTGATGTGGAAGTCACGGTACAAAAATCTTCAACTTGTACGTGGTCGTGGTTAGATAACACACAAGTACCCTTTGTTAAATAATGCTATGGGAATTTTCAAAGTATTACAATTACAACATTGAGTCTAACACTTTACACAATACAAGTACACTGGGAAAACGTAGCAAAAATTGCGTCTTGACACTTTAAATAATGCTATTGAAATATATTAATTAAAAATATTAAGTAAGAGAAATAAATGCATAAAACATATAATATTGTTAACCTATTATAAAAAATAACTCAATTTCAACTATATACTAAGATTACACTTTATATTTATCAAATATCAAACTTATTTACGTAACTAATAATCCCCACGAACAATAACATATCTAACACCCTTAAACTCAAACCATGTCCCTATATGAAAGCCAAGATCCCACTCCTTCAATTGTTGGCTGGATTCTAACCTCATAGATTAGCTATAGCATATTCTAATTATATATTTAATTTATTATTTATATTTGTTTAATATGAAACGTATTCCACATTCAAGAGAAATCATTTTAATGTCTCAAAAAGTGTGAATTACTAGCATTTTTATATTTTGTATAAACTTCTTACTTATTTTAAAAATAAAAAAAAATAGTGATATTATCACAATTTAAATTATGATTGCCACAATAACAATTTAATTATTACAACATTGTTCATAAAATGGCATTAAAGTGTAATTAATAATATGAATAAAATAGATTTTTTTTAATATATTGTTGTGACAATAACAAAAATAATTGTGACAATATCATTATTAAAAAAATAAAAAAAGACCCGGCCTACAAAATTGGCATGTTCTAAATTTCCAAAAAAAAAAAAAAAAAAAGTATGGAAATATATATAGGAAAAATGATAATACTTGTCATGATAACACATCACACATGTGGTTGATCCACGGGTAATTGTTAACTTCCCAAATAAAAATGCCTACTTGTAGTAAAAAGCAAAGTATTAATGGGAGCAAGCAAGTTTTTAGCAATGTGCAGTAGCAGTTGGGATCTCATTCAATGAAAGATAATGGCATTAGCTTAATGAAGCTGGTGAGCACGTTATGGTCCTTTTCTTCCCCACGAACCAGTCATCTTTAGGGGTCCCTAACCTCATGTGAATAACCTAATGTCGGTTAGCCTCTCAACTTTTTATCACCTAAAAATCTATATAAGGAGCCTTATAGTCCTCATTATTTCATTCATCTTAATTTCTCTGCTTTCCTTTATCGTAGTAACTAATTGGAGCTTGGTTTTTAGCTCCAATGAGGATTCTTCCTTCCTTTTCGGAAGCACTTTTGTGCTTCTCGATTTATTTGCTTTTGACTCCGAGTTTTTGCTATGGTGATGATAAGACAGTTGAGGTATTTGGAATTGGAGAATGTGCTGATTGCTCCCAGTATAATATCAAGCCTAGCCATGCTTTTTCAGGTACCTGTTTTTCTATATATCAGCATAAATGTTGTCTTGAGAATAACTTATTGAAAATTTGTATGTATTTTTCAGTCATAACTTTGCATGTAAGTTATGTCACTACTCGTTTGTATAGTGTTATTATTGATAAGTATTGCTATATATCATAATTTCAATTAACGCAATAATTTTGTATTAAATATAATTTTGTAAGTTCGACTATAATAACTAATAATATTGTACACATTATTTGTGATTCATCTTTTGCCTTTTGCCTTGTTTCTTATGTCCTGCTATTCCCACTATCATTTTGGAGTAATCTTCATTTATAGCACTACTATGTGAAAAGATCTAGAAAAATAAAAAGTTAAAAACAATAAGATAAAAATATTAGTCCCAGAGGTCTAACAAGTTTTTGTAGAATATGATATTTCAATTAAAACCCTGTGAATTAGGGGTGGCAATTTCTGACACGACACGATAGCACGATTCGAACACGACACGACACGACACAAATTTTTTTTAGTAAGAATTGATCAATAATTTTTTTATGTTCTTAAAGGTTTTGTTATTTCTTAGTATTATAAATAAGTAACATGAAAAAAATTCAAGTAAATTTTTTAATGTGCCAACCAACACGAAAACACGACACGAATAACACGAACAAACACGACACGAACACGAACCAACACGACACGATTGACACCCCTACTGTGAACAAACAATTATATTCTTCACATTTCCCAAAGAAAATTTTGGTCATAACTGTCATATATTCCAGACAACAGCATTAGACGCTCATTTTCATAATTTATTTTCAGGGCTTCATGTAACTGTGGAGTGCAAGTCAGAAAATGGGCACTTCAAAACTAAAGGGTTTGGCGTACTTGATGAAGAGGGAAAGTTCAAAGTGTCTCTCCCGAAAGAAATGGTAAGAGATGGAGAACTAAAGGAAGAATGCTATGCACAACTTCACAGTGCATCAGATGCACCATGTCCTGCGCATCAAGGACTACAATCTTCAAAAATAATATCATCCAACTCCAAAGTTGATGGAAAACAAAACTTTGGACTTGTTGGGAAACTCAAATTTTCACCAGCAACATGTACTTCTAAATTCTTTTGGCCACACTTCAAATACCCACCATTACCCAAATTTCCTCATTTTCCTAAGTTCCCTCATCCTAAGGTGTTCCCACATCCGATCTACAATAAACCACTTCCTCCACCTGTTCCTGTCTACAAAGAGCCTGTTCCACCTCCAACACCTATTTATAATGAGCCTCTTCCTCCGCCAAAGTCTGAGCTTCCTCCAGTACCTATTTATAAAAATCCTCTTCCCCCACCTGTTCCAATCTACAAGAAGCCACTCCCTCCACCAATTCCTATCTATAAGAAGCCCGTTCCACCTCCAGTCCCTGTCTATAAAAAGCCTCTTCCTCCACCTGTACCAATCTATAAATCACCTCTTCCACCAATTCCTGCCTATAAAAAGCCTATTCCACCTCCAGTACCTATTTATAAAAAGCCTCTTCCTCCACCTATACCAATCTACAATAAACCACTCCCCCCACCAGTTCCTACCTATAAGAAGCCTATCCCGCCTCCAGTACCTGTTTATAAAAAGCCTCTTCCCCCACCTATACCAATATATAAATCACCTCCTCCACCAATTCCTACCTATAAAAAGCCTATCCCGCCTCCAGTACCTGTCTATAAAAAACCTCTTCCCCCACCTGTACCAATCTATAAATTTCCTCCACCAATTCCTGTCTATAAAAAGCCTATCCCACCTCCAGTACCTGTTTATAAAAAACCGCTTCCTCCACCTGTACCAATATATAAATCACCTCCTCCACCAATTCCTACTTATGAAAAGCCTATCCCACCTCCAGTACCTGTCTATAAAAAACCACTTCCTCCACCTGTACCAATCTATAAATATCCTTCTCCACCAATTCCTGCCTATAAAAAGCCTCTTCCCCCACCTATACCAATATATAAATCACCTCCTCCACCAATTCCTACCTATAAAAAGCCTATCCCGCCTCCAGTACCTGTCTATAAAAAACCTCTTCCCCCACCTGTACCAATCTATAAATTTCCTCCACCAATTCCTGTCTATAAAAAGCCTATCCCACCTCCAGTACCTGTTTATAAAAAACCGCTTCCTCCACCTGTACCAATATATAAATCACCTCCTCCACCAATTCCTACTTATGAAAAGCCTATCCCACCTCCAGTACCTGTCTATAAAAAACCACTTCCTCCACCTGTACCAATCTATAAATATCCTTCTCCACCAATTCCTGCCTATAAAAAGCTTATCCCACCTCCAATACCTGTTTATAAAAAACCGCTTCCTCCGCCAGTCCCAAAACCCAAAGAGGTAATTCCACCACCTGCCCCTGTTTACAAACCGCCTGTTCCAATTTACAAGAAACCATTGCCTCCACCAACTTACAAGCATAAACATCCTTTCTTTAAACATCCCTTCTTCAAGCATCTTCCTCCAATATTTCACAAACCACACTCACCTATCTTTAAGCATCCTATTCTTCACCCAATCCCAAAGATCCATCCAAATTTCCCTCTCCCGAAGTTTGGAAAAATTCCATCTCTCCCTCCTTTTGCTTCTCATCATTAGGCTATTTCACCATTCTAGCTAGCTATGAAAATGAGATAAATCTTGCTTTTTATTTGTTTGATGATGAAAGCTTGTATAAATTCTCTTATCATAATAAAGCAGCTGTGCCTTCAAAAGTGAATCCAAAAAGCATGATGAGAGACAAAGACAGGGAGGGATGGAGGGATGGCTTATTTGTTCTTAATTTCACCAATGTATTGAGTTGGAGTTGTGTTTATTAATTTGTTCTTGTACTTGATTATTCAATTTGATGTTTTGTGAAGTTAAAATATATATGATTCTAAATTATAAAAGGTACTTTTACTTTTCCATCTATCACACTAACCTTATTGTCTGTGATCGTCTTTGTTGATAAACTTTATAATTTTGGTCTACGAAGCAAAATACAAAATACATAATGGCTATATTGTTTCCAAATATGCACATTCATTTCCTCTATCATAATTCATAATGGAACCAGCTAATTTTAGTTAAATTATGAAGCAGAAATAATTGTATGGAGATAATCAAAATAGTAGAGAGGAGAATAAGAAATTCAAAGAGAGACATCTTATTCTTATTCATATATAATATTGAAGGACTACATTCATATTTATAATGATAATAAATTAAAATCTTAATCCTAATAGAACTCTAAATAAGACTCCTAAATTAATAGAAAAATATTGTAATAATTATCTAATATCTTAATCATAATAGTCTCCAACGCTAATAAGAAAACTAATTATTAATATAATATTTAACTATTTCAACAATCCCCCTTAAGCTGGACATAATTTATGTTCAAATTGGACAACATAAATAAAAATAAGTAAAAAGTTGGCCGATTGACCTTTCTAGAAACGATGGTGGGTCGGTTGATCTTTCTAGAAAACGCAGCTACGATAACGACACACGATAGTAGGCCGGTTGACCTTTCTAGAAAACGACGGTGAGTCGGTTGATCTTTATAGAAAATGCAACTACAAAGACGTGAGCTTGACAAGAAGACACTCTTTAACTTTTCCCCACAAATTAGAGCATAAATATCACACATGCCTAACTTGAATAGTAAAGTTGAGATTGAGACTGATACTAACAGTCATGAATCCTTGAAGGCCACAGTGGTGAAAATGGATGATGCCAATAGTCGTGAATCCGTGAAGGCGACGTTGGTAAAAATGGACGATACTAACAGTCGTGAAATTAACAAACGACACTGTGGCTGAGAACGCCGCTGATGGATCGTGATTGAGAACGATTCTGATGGGCCGTGGTTTGAGAACGGCACTAGTGGGCCGTGATTGAAGTCGATTGCTGCTAAACTGAGATGGCAAACAACAGTAATGGAGATGATAGTGGGGTATATGTATGACAGATGATGCTAGTGATGACTTCCCTGATGATAACATTGAGGATGAAGCCACAGACAAAAACTACACTATAGAAGAAGTCAATGTGCTCAATTGTAGATGGTTATAACAAAACTCCCCCTACCAACTAGAAAGTACAACTACCACATATTTATAGAAAATAAACCCATGAATTTTTTTTACTGACTGGACTGCTAACAATACTGTTGACTGGATTATTGACTAAATTGTTGACTGGACTGATTTGCTGACTGGACAAGTAAGTTTGGACTGGAGCTTGGAAGAATGGGCTTAAATTGGGCTAAAGTGAATGAGCTTGGGAGAAATTGGATTGATGGGTATATTGTGGTATATGGGCTGATGGGGTATTCTTACACTTTGAATAAGAATATATGGGCTAGGGTTTGGGATTATTAGTGTGGTTGGCTGGCTGAAATTAATATGCAACTGGAAATACCAATGGCGGTGCTTGTTGCTTACAATGGTGTATATGATTTTACGCAAGTGCACGTGTCGCAAACAAGTAATATAATGATAAGAAAGATCGTTCCCACGAAGATTGGAATACTAGAAAATATCGTAAAAATTAACTGTTAAAATCAATATTTTGTGTTTTTGTTTATTAAAATAAAATAAATAGAACGAGAGGACAAGAGTGAAAATACTGAAACAAAGTTTAACGAGAAGAATATCAAGAATCGCAAATAGATAAATCAGTTAGGATTGCGAATATGACAAGTGATGTAGACAAACTGCGTTGTTGCAGCGTTGCTGTAGCAATGCTTTGCAAAAATTCACAAAGGATTTTTCTAAATTTGCAATGTTTATATATTTTATGACTCAATGAAACATATTCCTATGCAAAACTGAATCTAAGAACAACGTTCATGCACAAATTCTTTTGAGTTATGTGAGATAATTATATATTCCTATATTAATCTCTTCACACTATTCTAGCTTTATCCAACTTAAATTAACCTTTCCAGATTCAATTTTAGTCTACTATCCTATCAATTGTTGATCGAGCAATCAATAAGAATGAATCAATCAATCAAGCATGGAATAACTAGTACCCTTTGCCAAGCAAAGCACAAGTTTATAAAATTAAAGCACAAAGTCTACATACACTCGCATATTCACAACCCTAACTGAATGAAAATTTAGCCAAGCATATTTATAAAATTAAACATCAAATTATCCATGGTCAACATCAGATTCATAGAGTTATAGAAATTTGGAAAAACAATAAAAGAAGAATATAAGAAGGAATAAATTAATAAAACCCCCTTTTATTGAATCTCAATCAATTGGATTCCAAATCCCTAATATCTCTTGCTTTCTTCAATGATTGTTTTTGCAAATCAAGCCTTCAATTGGTCTCTTTCCAGATCCCTCCTGCTGCCCCTGTTTTGCGTCCCAATCTGCTGCAAAATTGTGCTCTATTTTGCGTCCCAATCTGCTGCAAAATTGTGCTCTGTTCCTCTCTGTTTTGCTGCTCGTTTTTCCTCAGTTTTGGTGCCCAAATCTGCCTTGTATTTTCTGCCTCTCGTCTGCCCTCTCTGCTGCCGCAAATCTGCTCTTTTTATATATTTATTTGCTGCCCATATTTGCTTCCTTTGCTGCCCAGATTTTTGCCCTAGCTACTGCCCAGTTTTTGCCCTAACTGCTGCCGCACAAAGCTGTTAAAATCAGCCCCTGTTTTGTGTATTTAGCTTTGGGTTTAATTGGAGACAATTTTTGGTGTGTTAATTTCCAATATTATCCCTAAAAAGGTGAGTTAATGAAAGACCAAAATTGTCCTTTTGTTGAGAGTCCAAATCAGCCCTTGAATGATTGATTACAGATCAGCCTCTGTTTTGGTGCTATTTTCCTAGTGTAATTTTGCTGCAGCAAAGTTGGATTCTTGCATTTTCTTTGTTGTTTTCTTTATTTCCTGCAAGGGCAATGAAAATCTAATGAGTGCACATCAAAATATAATTCTTTTTGACAGATTTCATAATTATTTTGAATTTATTATCAAAGAATTTATTTAAATCACAAAGTCCACAAATATTGTATAAATGATTATAATGTGCGAATATTCTCAAATTAACAAGCAAGTATTTATGAATAAAAGCTAATAATACTCTAATAAATTAGAGTTATCAACTCCCCCAAACTTAGCATCTTGCTTGTCCTCAAGCAATAATTATATGATGATTGGCAAGTGGCAATTGAAAACAAAGGTTTCAACTCACGTTAAAAACATAGTTGTCAACTAATAAGTAAACTAAACTTGTTTCAAAATTAGAAAGAAGAAATCTTAAGTTCATGATCCAAATTAATTTTTCTCAAATGTTAGTTTCAATATCTCAAACTCATTCCACAATAACCCCATGTGTGTGTGTGATGTCTCATAATTTGTAATTTGATACTCCCCCCAAACTTAGGTAATTTATGTTCCTTAAGCTTAAAATCATGCCTCCATTTGTTGGTCTTTTCAATCCCTCTCCACTAATGTAGATATTCACTAATCAAAGATCAAAAGGACTTAAATAAGCTTGAAATGTAAGGCTAGGGTAAAGGTAAGGTGAAAGTCATATTTAGGTATCATACCCCACAAGCACAAACACTATTCAAGAATACTTTTGGACTCTTTATTTAAATTACTACCCCCAAACTTTTCTTCATTCTTTTTTTTTTTTTTGAATGAATCTGTTTTGCTGCAGCAATGCTGTAGCAAAGCTGTTTCCAAATTTTTTTTTTTTAATGAAGGATCGATTTCAATATAATCAAACAAGAGTGATTTTCATCATAATTAAAACCATTTTCAACACCATAATTTTCTTTTTTCCAAGAGACATCAACCTTTCTAACAACAATTCATAAAGATAGTAATGCACTTGTGAGGTAAAAGCCAAAGGATATGCAAATAAGGAAATGCTAAGTTTTTATGTGGGTGTTGACAAAAAGAATTTTGATCATTCATGGCTCAAATTAGGTGTGCAAATGAAATATATTTTTAACCAAGGTTAGCATGAAAAGCACAATCGAATCTAAAGAAGGCCTAAATCATTTCATTGAGTTGTGAACTTTCTAGAATTTTGCTTTGAGAAATTCTCTAAACCAATTCTATAGGCTCAAACTCTCCCATAAACTACCCTTATTCAAAGTTTATATCAAACAAACAAATAAGTAGACGGTGTAGTTAGAGTTATGGGTGTATATTTCAAAATAAGTTCTCAACATTTTCCAACTAACACTTAATCAAATCAATTTTTCTCATAAAGCAAGATATCTCTTCTAATAAATTGACAACTTAGTTTCTTGTTAAAGCAAAGATGACAACATGAAATTTTGCAATTCATCATAAAGTCGCAGTAGATTTCGCATCATAAATTCAAAATTCAGCATATCAATTTCATCAATTCTACAGTTCAATAGAAGACAGATTAGATAGTAAACAACAGTTTCCCTCCCCCAAACTTAAGGTAAGCAGTGTCCTCAGTGCTCATCACTAAACAGATCAGTCAGCAGGCAAAAAGGGCTGAAATAAAATGAAATAAATGACAAAGTAACGAGACTGCCCTGTTATTGCTGCTAAGCTCCCTTCTTCTAGCTGGAAGTGAAATTTGCACCAGTTGTTGTGCAATGGAATGTTCTGAAGCCAAACAAATTATCCAGGTGAAGTTGGAAGTGCTGACCATATAAAATACCCATATTTGTTTTTGTGGGGGGGGGGGGGGGAGGGGGGTTTATGGGTGCTCAGTGTGGGGACTTGTGGCTTTGAATGGCGAGACTGGTGGTAGTTGCTCGGGGCCGAGGAGGGAAATGGGGAGTGGCGTAGCTGGTTGCTCGGCGAGTAGTGGAGAGCTGGTCGGTTTGAGAGTGGGTGGCTAGTAGTGGGTTGCGGCTTGGAGAGTGGGGTGCTTGGGGGGGGCGCGAAGGAGATGGGAAGCGAGAGTGTGACGTTGGGGAGTTGTTGATGGGATAAACCGAATCGGGTATTGGGTTTAAATGGTGCTGACCCGAACTTTTTTTTTTTTTTTTTTTTGTACTCAAAAATGGGTTATGGGCCAACCTTCATTAGAGCCCAATTTGAAGCTCAAATTTTTACAACTTCTATTGAAGCCCAATCCATGAATCGGATTATTAAGCCATGCCCAAAATGCTTTAACGCCTGGTCTGAGATGAAAGAAGACAACACAGAACTTTGCTCTAGCTTTGCTGCAGCAAAATTTTCTAATTTTTGTATTATAATAATTTTTGATTCTGGTGTACTTCTCCTCTGCTTTCTTCTCCCCTATACTTAAATCTCCATTGAAAATCAAAACTGAAGCACTGAAAATAAGCCCAACCAACGTAGAACCTTGCTCAAATAAGGACAGTGTAGAACTTTGCTATGGCATTGCTGCAGCAAAATTTTTCATTTTTTTCACACTGTGAGAAAATATTTTGTCGTTGGTTTTGCTTTGCTTTTCTCTTGCTTTCACTCCCTGGGATGACCTGAAAATGCAGAAAATAAACTTCTAAGTAAAAGAACTCACACAATTAAATTGAATTAAAAATCATAAACTAAAAATTAAGAAAAATGAAGAAACATGGGTTGCCTCCCATGAGTGTTTGTGTTAGAGTCGACAGCCCAACTTTGCTTGTAGTCATGGGTCTGGGAGTGGAATGGAGGTATGCTCCCTGTCAAGAATTCCTCTCCAATAATGTCTAATGTGTTGGCCATTAGCTTGAAATTTTTTCTTGGACCAACTTTTCCAATATTTTTGACTTAGACCAACATTGTTCTTTAAGATTCTCTTAATTTCTCGATAGGACTGACATTGTTGTAGAATATTCACCATCTCATCTTCGAGAATACACCTTCTAATCTTTCGGTCTGCATATTGTTTGAACAAGAATGGCCTATCCCAACGGTAGAACTTCATATTGTGGAAAAATTTCCTCTTTTGATAGGAATTTGAATATGGTGGCACATCAATTGAAGACTTAGGAAGATTGAAGTCCTGAGATGACAAGTCTAGGAATTGAAATTTATTTTCCGTTTTGTATGTATTAGAACCTGCTTCTAACCAAGGTGATTTCTCCTCATCTTTCTCTTCATCATCGGAATCATATTGCGATAGAATTTGTAGAGAATCATTATATCCACATTTTTCAAGTTCTTTAGATACCAGAGAATCCACAACTGAAATGGATGAGCACTCTTCAACATTATTGGGAGATTCCATGGTTTTAAACACGTTGAAAGTGACTTGTTCATCTTGAACTTTCATAGTTAATTCTCCTTTTTGAACGTCAATCAAAGTTCGGTCTGTAGCTAAGAATGGTCTTCCCAAAATAATAGGCACTTCTCTGTCTTCTTCATAGTCAAGTACAATAAAATCCACTAAGAAGATGAATTTGTCCACTTTCATCAAGACATCTTCAATTTTTCCTTCCGGATGAGCAATGAATCGATCTGCTAATTGTAAAGAGACTGTAGTAGGTCATGCTTCACCAATCTCCAACTTCTTAAAAATTGACAAAGGCATCAAATTAATGCTTGCTCCCAAATCACATAAAGCCTTGCCAAAATATTGATTACCTATAGAGCATGGAATTGTGAAACTCCCAGGATCCTTGAGCTTAGGGGGAAGTTTGTTCTGTAGCATAGCACTACTTTCACTTGTTAAGGCAACTGTCTCATATTCACCAAATCGTCTCTTTTTTGTCAGGATGTCTTTCATGAATTTGACATAATTTGGCATTTGTTCCAAGGCTTCCACTAATGGAATGTTGATAGGAAGTTGCTTAAGAACATCCAAAAATTTCCTGAATTGAAGATCTTGCTGCTGTTTCTGAAATCTTTGAGGGAATGGAGGAGGTGGTCAGTGCTGCTGGGAACTTTGCTGCAATAATGCTCTAGCATTCTGGGTACCAGTATTTTCTGCATTTTTCAAAACTGTTTCAGATTTTTCCAAATCTTTTTCCTCCTTATCTTGGGTTGAAATGCTCCCCTTTTGACTTATTTTCTGCCCCTTTAGTTCCTCTAATTCTTTTCCACTCCTTAGAGTAATGGCTTTGCAAAATTCCTTTCTTTCTCTCATTGGAGTTTCAGTATCACTTGGAAGTGCACCTTGTGGACGGTTCCGAAGTTCATTAGCTAGCTATCCCACTTGATTTTCTAAATTCCTCATTGAAGCAGCTTGACTTTGAAGGATTGCATCATTCTTAGCCATGTATTCTTTGAGTAAAGATTCCAACGAGCTAGATGGTTCATTCGGTTGATTTCTTTGTGGCTGTTGCTGAAATCCTGGTGGGAATGGAGGTCGATTAGGCATGGTATGGTTAGCTTGACCACCACCTTGATTGTTCCAAGAGAAATTTGGGTGTTGCCCCCACCCTGGGTTATATGTGTTGGAATACGGATTGTGGTTCCTGTTTACATCACTCACAAAACAAATTGATTCAGGATTTGAAGGGCAATTATCAAACACATGAGATCCTGAACAATAGACACATGAAATTCTTGAATCTTGGATTGAATTCACATTTGCTGTCACGTGTTGATTCTTCAAGAGATTAACCAAGGATGAAACCTGAGCTGTAAGAGTCGTAACATCATTAACCTCATGCACACCAGCCACTCTTTTTGTTACTGCTACTCTGTCCATTGGCCATTGGTAATTATTGCTAGCCATCCTCTCAAGTAGATCATAGGCTTCATTGTAAGACTTGGCTAAAAGAGCTCCATTAGTAGATGCATCAACAATAGTTCTTGTTTGGGCATTGAGACCATTGTAGAAAGTTTCCATTTGGATCCAATGAGGTATACCATGGTGAGGAAACTTCCTTAACAATTCTTTAAACCTTTCCCAAGCTTCATATAGAGATTCTCCATCTAATTGTTGATAGGAGGTGATGTCATTCCTTAATTTAGCATTCTTTGTTGATGTGAAGTATTTCATCAAGAATTTCTCAGCTAAATCATTCCAAGTTGCAATAGAGTCAAGTGGCAGGGAGTTAAGCCACGTTCTAGCACGATCTCTTAAGGAATAAGAAAATAATTTGAGCCTAAATGCTTCCTCAGTTACCCCTATCCATTTAAATGAGTCACTAACTTCGATAAATAACCTGAGATGCATATGAGGATCTTCTATAGGTAACCCACTAAATTGCCCGACTGTTTGTAGCATCTGAAACATCACCGATTTTAACTCAAAGTGAGTTGCTTGAATATTTGGTCTTGTGATGCTTGGATTCAACCCTTCTAGCATAGGCAATGCATATTCATTCAAAGCTCTGTCCCTATCATCCATTGGAGGTATCACATTGATTGCATTGTTTAAATTCTGTTCATGGCCATTGTTTCCATTCCCTGCTTGTGCCATATCTTCAATCTAAGCAAAACCTTGTTGTTCTCTTCTTCTTAGTCTAAAAGTACGTTCAATTTCGGGATCGAAGGGTACGATATCCTTGTCGCGAAATCTGCTCATACAAAAGACACAGAAGAAATATTAGATAACAAAAATTAAATAAAAACAAAAGTCGATTTCTACGAATAATTTCTAACGTTGCCAATCCCCGGCAGCGGCGCCAAAACTTGTTGCTTACAATGGTGTATATGATTTTACGCAAGTGCACGTGTCGCAAACAAGTAATATAATGATAAGAAAGATCGTTCCCACGAAAATTGGAATACTAGAAAATATCGTAAAAATTTACTGTTAAAATCAATATTTTGTGTTTTTGTTTATTAAAATAAAATAAATAGAACGAGAGGACAAGAGTGGAAATACTGAAACAAAGTTTAACGAGAAGAATATCAAGAATCGCAAATAGATAAATCAGTTAGGATTGCGAATATGACAAGTGATGTAGACAAACTGCGTTATTGCAGCGTTGCTGTAGCAATGCTGCAGCAAAGTGTACTAGTAACTAGAATTGCAAAAATTCACAAAGGATTCTTCCGAATCTGCAATGTTTATATATTCTATGACTCAATGAAACATATTCCTATGCAAAACTGAATTTAAGAACAACGTTCATGCACAAATTCTTTTGAGTTATGTGAGATAATTATATATTCCTATATTAATCTCTTCACACTATTCTAGCTTTATCCAACTTAAATTAACCTTTCCAGATTCAATTTTAGTCTACTATCCTATCAATTGTTGATCGAGCAATCAATAAGAATGAATCAATCAATCAAGCATGGAATAACTAGCATCCTTTGCCAAGCAAAGCACAAATTTATAAAATTAAAGCACAAAGTCTACATACACTCGCATATTCACAACCCTAACTGAATGAAAATTTAGTCAAGCATATTTATAAAATTAAACATCAAATCATCCATGGTCAACATCAGATTCATAGAGTTATAGAAATTTGGAAAAACAATAAAAGAAGAATAGAAGAAGGAATAAATTAATAAAACCCCCTTTTATTGAATCTTAATCAATTGGATTCCAAATCCCTAATATCTCTTGCTTTCTTCAATGATTGTTCTTGCAAATCAAGCCTTCAATTGGTCTCTTTCCAGATCCCTCTTGCTGCCCCTGTTTTGCGTCCTAATCTGCTGCGAAATTGTGCTCTGTTTTGCTTCCCAATCTGCTGCGAAATTGTGCTCTGTTCCTCTTTGTTTTGCTGCTCGTTTTTCCTCAATTTTGGTGCCCAAATCTGCCTTGTATTTTCTGCCTCTCGTCTGCCCTCTCTGCTGCCGCAAATCTGCTCTTTTTATATATTTATTTGCTGCCCAGATTTGCTTCCTTTGCTGCCCAGATTTTTGCCCTAGCTGCTGCCGCACAAAGCTGTTAAAATCAGCCCCTGTTTTGTGTATTTAGCTTTGGGTTTAATTGGAGACAATTTTTGGTGTGTTAATTTCCAATATTATCCCTAAAAAGGTGAGTTAATGAAAGCCCAAAATTGTCCTTTTGTTGAGAGTCCAAATCAGCCCTTGAATGATTGATTACAGATCAGCCTCTGTTTTGGTGCTATTTTCCTGGTGTGATTTTGCTGCACCAAAGTTGGATTCTTGCATTTTCTTTATTGTTTTTTTTATTTCCTGCAAGGGCAATGAAAATCTAATGAGTGCACATCAAAATATAATTCTTTTTGACAGATTTCATAATTATTTTGAATTTATTATCAAAGAATTTATTTAAATCACAAAGTCCACAAATATTGTATAAATGATTATAATGTGCGAATATTCTCAAATTAACAAGCAAGTATTTATGAATAAGAGCTAATAATACTCTAATAAATTAGAGTTATCAGTGCTAATTTGGTACGACGACGCTGATCTGGTGAGAGAGATGGCGCAGATAGGTACGGGACAGTCGACACATATCTGGAGAGCGGTTGAGGGATAGGCGCGCGGAACTGGGCTGCGGATCTAGTGAGAGGCCGCGTGACTGGATTGCTAGTGGATCTGGTGACTGGCACACGGGTTAGGCTGGTGATTGCAGATCTGAGACTGAGTGGTGATGCTGGTCTGACGGAATCTAGTGGTTGGCGCATGGTGGGGCTGGTGGTGAGCTGACGGAGAGGAGAGATAGGACTTGACTGCCCGCAGACGGTGAGAGAGGCGCTGACGGAGAGCTGGTGAGGCGGACAGTGGGCTGGTGAACTTCGTTATTCTAGGGCTGCTGAATGTCTTTGTTTTTTTTTTTTTTTTTGACTATTGACAGTGCTGAGAGGGGCAGATCTGGAGGACGGATGTTGCCAGAAGAGGATGAACTGAACGGCGCTGGTGACAGGAATCGAACATTGCTCTGATACCAAGTTAAATTATAAAGCGGAAATAATTGTATGAAGATAATCAAAATAGGTAGAGAGGAGAATAAGAAAATTAAAGAGAGACATCTTATTCTCATTCATATATAATATTGAAGGACTACATTGATATTTATAGTGATAATAAGCTAAAATTTTAATCTTAATAGAACTCTAAATAAGATTCCTAAATTAATAGGAAAATATTGTAATAATTATCTAATATCCTAATCATAATAATCTCCAATGTTAACAAAAAAACTAATTATTAATATAATATTCAACTATTTCAACTGATTTGTCATGCATGTGTCAAAGGGTACAATAACGGAGTGGCTAGAGCTCTCCAAAAGAAAGAGCATGTCATTCGCATAATAATTCTAAATATTTTGCTTGATGTTTCCATTGTTGGTAGGGAAAATATTTCTTAAATTTGAGAAGAAACTGGCACACTTTATAAACTTTTTTATTTTATTTTATTTTATTTTATGATAGTGAACTTTTAAGAAAAATACGTTACTTTCGTTTAAATTTCTGCAAAAGCACCCATGTAATGCGACTGATGTATTAACAAGGGAAGGACTGCCCATGCATCACGGTTTTTAATTTTGTGAATTTTAATACTTGTTTGGCTATTAAACTTCAAACTATTTTACTTGTTTAAAAAACTTGCCAAATATTTTGTAAAAGTTAGTAGAGAATATTGCATGAATCAACCTCATTTCTCATGAGCACAAATTTAATAATTTTTGTTTTTCTACATACATATATCAGTAGAGCTTCAAGATGAATAATTTTCAAAACACAAACAAATTATATTATGCCACTATTAAAAGTTTTGAACGCTATATACTACTATAAACAAGTGTTAAATTTTTTTTTTTTTAACACATGTTTAATTTTAAAAATAAATTGACTAAAAATAAAAAAGTATTGTTTAGAGCCAAACAAAAAATACTCATAAAATTATTAAATAAATGGCAACCAAACCAAAGCAATTCACATAAAAATAAAAATGTGGATAGCATGATATTTTGATCACTGTACTTTTATAAATTGTAAAAATAATTGATATTTTATTGATATCAAATCATATACTTTACATGAATTAGGGCTCTTTAAATAGAAGTTATACAAATCCATAATATCTAAATAAAATAAATAAAACAAATAAAAAAAAAGAATATTGACAAATATTTACAGTTGTAACAAACATATTCATTCAAAAATATTTACTGTTATAACAGAATATTTTTTAATATTTATAGGATCTCCACATAAATTAAATATATTGATTATTTTTTTAAAAATATTTGTGCATATTAAACAATTACTTATTACAAATGTGAACACTTCAATTTTTTTTTTTTTTGTCTTTCCAAGAGTATTAATGTATTTCAGTTTTTACTAAATTTACTTTTAGGTTATTTTTGGTTCGTAAAATGAAAACGTAATAAAAATATAAATGGTAATGAAAATAAAATTAAATAAAAATAGTAGCGTAATTAAAATAATGATAAATATTAAAGTAAAATTTATAATATTATAAATGAAGCAAAATTAGAAAATATATTTTTTATTTTTAAATAAAATAAAAATAAATAATAAATAATTATACAAATATATAAAAAATAAAGCATTTGAATATTTTTAAGAGGTGTAGAAAGAATGAGCATTTCTAATATACAGTGATGGATTCATATTTTTTTTAGGAAGGATAACGTATATAATTTTTTTTTATAATAAATTATATATAAATTTTATTTATAAAAGCTAAAATTATTACTATCATAAGTTTTGTTAGAATATATCACAATAAAAATTTAAAGAAAACAAAATGAAAATATTGAAAAAAAGAAAAAAAAAATTATTTAAGTTGTACCCTCAAAACATAGAATAAAAATACTATATATAATATATTAATTAATAAGAAAAAAACTAATAAAACTAAAATAATATAATTAAAATAAATATATCTTGAATTGATTTTAACAATTCACAAGTTTTAAATTCTGGGAGAAAACTACAAAGAATTAAACAAAGGTTTAATTATTTGTATTGTATTGAATAATAAAATATTATTTTTTTAAAATATGTTTATTAATATAAATAAAATATTAATATTAACTTATCAAGTAAAGAATGAATTCACGAAACCTGATGTCATTGATGAATGGCTTACTTCTTTACAAATAATTTTAAGAGAGTTGCTGTTGTAGCTGTGGGAAGACCGCCGTCAAAGTTACAGTCTGCAAGCGTCAGATAATATATATATAATATAAAAATATAGGTTTTATACACTGAGCTAAGCAATAAATATGTTAAAAAAAAATTTGTAAACATTTTGACCGGGCTGTAGCCTCTACCTAGTAACTACGGCCCAACCCGGTAATATGTTACAGATTGATATTAATTAAATTTATAAAATATTATTTTTATTACCATTATTACAACTAAAATTATTAATATTATAATTATTTTTTATTAATAATAATTTTATCAACATAAATATCCATAATATATAATTAATTATAAAAATATAAAAATAAATTTATATATTTTTATTATAATAATATTATTACTTTTTTTTTAATATAATATGCACATATTAGGTAATTTTTCGATTTTATTTTCACGAATTTGCCGTAATTTCTGTCCGAATCGTATTTTGTGCCAAATTAATGGGTACGGAAGCGCGAAAAATTAAAAACAAAACCCCACTTCTAGGGTTTTAGTTACTGACCTTCGAAGTTTCTTTCAATGGCGAACTCGAAATCCGTCGATTCTTCCCTCTGGTGGGACTCGTTCTCTATCCTGCTCACCGAGCTTGAAAATGTTCCTCTAGCTGCTGATCTCCCTTATAATTTGGTAAAACATATTCCCCCACTTCTATGCGTCTACATTAATGTATAATTGATTTTGCATTAGTTATTCTTTGGTGTCTGTTTAGGCGAATAAGTTGAAGGACAATCACGCTTGGTTCATCGAAACATTTTATCTCTTTAAACCCCGCAATGAGAAGTCGAGGGATGCTTTGAATTCAACACAAGTGAAAATTGGGCCGCACCAGTTGGATATACTGCCTGAACTGAAAGAAAAAGCTTTGGAAATCAGCTCTTATCTAGTGAGTTTTAGTTCAATTGTTATACATTTGCTGCCTTCATGTATTTTCAGTAACTGTATTTTCCTGTTTGACTTATTATTTGTAACTACGTCCTAAATTTATTTTTCTCTTCCATTTTTATGGTTTTGGGAAATCGCGTTTTTAAATTTTTTGAGCTTTGAGCGAGAAGATGTCCTACGAATGTACATTATAGATGTCCTTAATTATGCATATAACATATTATTATGACATTTCATTATTGCTTATCAATAACTACTTTTTTGTTGTTGTTGTTGTTGTTGTTGCTTTTCTAATTGTTACTGTGTTACAGAATCTAGATGAAGTGCAGTCATACATTCTTGTTGAAAGATCCGTTAAGAGGAGCAATGTTGCTCTTGATTCTTTTGTCCAAGAGTTCCTTCACGTGGTTAGTAGTTTAATTCTTTCCTCACGTGAGTAATGTTGAATTTTGACAAGAATTTATCTTGTAAGATTAGTGGTTGCAAATCGTAATGACTAACACGGCTTTGAAATTAATTATGGATTTGACGAATTGGAGCCTTCAATGATTGATTTCAGTTTTAGGATTTGCATGGTAAAACGCTGTTTATATGCAACAATTTTATGTTGACGGTTCAAAGCTTCTTAGCTATTTTTATTTGAATTTTTCTCTAAGTATACATTTTCTTTTCCCTTACATGCAGATATTGCTTCAGTACTACATTGAGCGTCAGTGCCTGCTTAAGTGCACTAGGAGAATTCTCATGCACACAAGTACGTGATGAAGACTCAATTATTGCTCATTAGGAACTCCATCTCTCATTTTTTTAATGTCACCAAGTATTATAAGTTGTAACCATATGAGAATTCTGGATACCTTGAAGGCTTTTTAGAGTTTGTTGCTCCCTTATAACAAATGAACAATACCATTCTTGATGCAGTATCTTTAGGAAATGGGGCTAGTGAAGGTTATGAGATCAGGAGGGTGGCATTAAAGCTGATTTCTGATGGGTTGGAAGGCAAACTAATATCTGCTTTAGAAGACCTTTTATCTTCGGATTACCCTGAGCAGATGGTATGTATATGAAAATTAGACTCTTGAAAATCAAGCATATTGCAAATTGACAATTTAAATTATTTAGTGATAATTTTTTGTATACTCCAAGTCATGACAGTCTTTTCTAAATTGCAAATACTCTAATATGGTTTTCCTTAGAACATAAACCAGTTTACTGTGAGGGAAATATATCTTTAGTTTAGAGCTTACGTGTATACAATTGAATTATCTGATAATAATTTGGTTATATGCTTGAGATGACTTATGTACACATAAAATAGCAATAGGGGAAAATTAGTAGTGGAAAGTAGAGATTTTCATTACTGAATTATCTCAGTGAAAAAAGACCCAAGGATTGTCTAAACTTGTCACCTTTTTCCTTTCTTATTAAAATTCATGGTTCTAGTTGATAAAATATTTTTCTCTATTTTTCTATCTTCAGTTGCTTGAACTCATTATTTATTGACTGAGTGATGCTTATTAGAGGAATCTACATGTGTTTTCTTTCCTATTCGTTGACATATGCTTGCATATTAGGATATTGATCTATTCACACTCTGGGCTGAGGAAACACTAATTGAAGACAATTTAATTTTGGACATCCTGTTCCTTGCTTATTACGAGTCCTTTTGTACTTGTAATGGTGAGAAGTGGAAGAAGTTGTGCTTACTGTACAAGGTATTTTGCTGTCCTGATGTTGAGTTTGGTTCTTGAAATTTTTTTCTAGTTAATCATTGCTTAGTTTTAGAAAAGAAAGTTTCAATAATTGCATATAACTATTTTGCTACAGGGGATTGTTTCTGGATCTTATAACTTAGGAAAGTTGGTAATATCAGCTGAAGCTTTACATTCATCTTATCAAGCCAAAGTTCAATTGCTTATTATTCTTGTAGAAACTTTGGACCTGGAAAATCTTCTGCAAATGGTTCATGATGAAAAACCTTTCAGGTTTTCTTTGTTGCTAGTTTCATTTACTTATGTTTGGGTTTGTGTTGGAACTTTTTTGTTTTTTTTATATATATAAGAAACATCATGTTATATCAATATATGTAACAATAACAAAAGTACAGAGTGGGCTGGTAGTCCACTTACAAAGGAAAGCATCAAGCTCTATCATATAATGGCTATATGTCATATCCACTACAAAACTCTTAACACCTAACTAGGATATAAAGCTCCCCTGTTAAAACTTGAAATTGAGTATAATCTTTCATTTCTTGGGAGCTGCTGTGTGTTTGAAAAATCTTAAAGGTGTTGACATTTCATATTGGTTAAATCCCAGCTAATCAGTCATCTTGATGATTGTTCTAAACTTTTGTGATTCTTATATGAGTTATACTCTTTCCTCAAACATTTAATTGACTTTTTGTTGCTGAAACCACTTGCTACTCCTCAGGCAAGATACAAATAATTTTTCCTTGACTGATGTTCAAGAGATGGATGCAATAGTATCGAGTTTCAACAATTTTGACACTAAGGAGGCTGGTCCACTAATTTTTACATGGGCGGTGTTTCTTTGTCTGATTTCATCCCTTCCAGGGAAAGAAGAAAGCCATTTGCTGATGGTATTTTTATTTTGGGTTCTAACTATGTGGTCTCATCTCCTCCAGGCTGTATGATTATTATAGGTTATAACCTTATATCTTTCATTCTATTTTCCAGGAGATTGATCATCTTGGTTATCTTCGTCAAGCTTTTGACGCTTCAGCTTTGAGCTATGTTCTTGAAATCCTTCAAAGCAATTTATTAAATGAGTCAGATGTGAGTTATAATCTGTTTGAAATGTGCCATGATAATGATGAATGTTGACTATTGTTGATAATGATGAATGTTGACTATTGTTGTCAAATGTTCCACTTCCCCCACAAAACCCCTGGATATAGTTTTTTTACACCAAAAAATATGCAACCTCTAGTCTCAGGTTATGGTTTTGCACCTTATTTTCCTTTTCTTCTCCGCCCCTGTCAAAATTTTCTTGTATATTTACAGGTGTGTCTGTGAGTGTTCCCACTTTCACTCATAATCACATGTGTATATTTTGCATGCATGGTGACGTGAGTTTTTGTTTTCAGCTTAGTGATCTGTCTTTCTAATTTATTTTCTCAAGGGTCCTGTTGCGGGTTATCGAAGTGTGTTGAGAACTTCTATTTCTGCATTTATTGCATCTTATGAGATCAATATTCAGGTAGATATTTTTTTGCTCTAGAAATAGCTTTTAAATTGTTAATTTAATTTAGTGCTAATTTATATTGCCCTTTCAATGGTGCAGCTGGAGGACAGTACGCTTAGTTTGATTTTGAATATTCTGTGCAATATTTATCGGGGAGAGGTTTGGATGCATAGTAATTGTGATTCAGGGTCATTTTTTGATTTTGCTTATTTTTTTATTCTATAAATTTGATTCACAACTTATGATTTTTTTTGGATACTATTTCCCTTCAATTTTGCAGGAGTCCCTTTGTATCCAGTTTTGGGATAAAGAAAGTTTTATTGATGGTCCTATTAGATGTCTTCTTTGCAACTTGGAGGGTGAATTTCCCTTTAGGGCTGCAGAACTCGTTCGGTTTTTATCATCCCTTTGTGAAGGATCTTGGCCTGCAGAATGCGTGTAAATAATTTTTTTTTTTAGTTTATTGAGTTCAATCTTATGATTTTTGCTGCAACATAATGCTCTGTTGTTGAAATATGGTATATGGCTGGGTGCTAGTATATGTATTAGATGTTTACATATAGTAGTTAAGGGCTCTGGTGCATTCATTATCTTGCTAAGTCCTGAAGTGTAAACCAGTATGATAAACTATTTGTGTGTATCTGACCGTGAGTTTGGTGTAATGTTGCTTTCATGTTCATGTGTCTATTGTTTGTTCGAACATCATTCTATGTCATTTTTAGCCTATGTATTTGATGGTTTTCTCTATATTGTTCCCTTGTCATACTCAATGATTAATCTTTCATCTCTTTCGTGTTCGTCATAACAGTTACAACTTTCTAGATAAGTCTGTTGGCATTTCAACACTATTTGAGTTCAGTAATCAATCCCTGTTGGATGACATTGCACAAGTTGTTGAAACCCATCATCCGTTGTATATTCCTGGTATTGAAGGTTTACTGATTCCGAGTAACACTCGTGGGCATATTTTGAGATTAGTTGATGGAAATACTGCTCTTGTACGTTGGGAGGTAAGTTTGTGATCATTTACCTAAATCCACCTGTTAGCTTTGTATTGCTATATGTTGTACTCTTCAGACACTAAACAACTTTCTCCTTTTTACGCATTACTCATTGTGCGCCTGGTAACAGCTAATTTGGTGCTATGACTTTGTATCATCATTCTTCATTCACTTTGACACTTTGAAAACTCTCTAAATCTAGTCTTGCCTATCTTATAAAAAGGTCTAAATGCTCCAATTAGTTTTAAGCTTATTATTTATACATTATATTTTAGCTTCATAATATAATTTCCTTTCATCCCATTTTCTTCTAGCATATTTTTGTGGTTATTTCTTGAAGTGCTTGGTATTGTTCTTGCAATGCTTTGGACTTTGATTACATTGTTGTTTTATAAGATGTTGATCTTTCTTTGCTTGAACCGTATTTATTCGAAAACCCTATACATCCTCACTGCATCCCTACTCAAAAATTAATTAAATGCTTCATTAATTTCTGTGGATCGCACCAAATTTGATAGTGGGACCCATGTGACAACCAATAAAATAAATGGACATATTGGTGGGATGTATCCCCAATAGCTACAAATAGAATTTATTGTAATGCTGAATGTATTTCTTGGCTAATTGTGAAAGTGTTTAATACATGATTAAATTTCTCTCCCCAATTTTTATTCCCTCTTTTTAATTAATTCTTGATCTGTTAAGATTGTAATATATGGGTTCTTTCCTCTTTTCATCTGTGGTGAGATCTTATAAAGCTAAGATAGGCTTTCTGCTTACCTCAGATTTTCAAGTGTTACTTTGTTCTTAGCTGACTATGAAATATTTATGCTGCATGTAATATTCATAGTCCTTTCAAATATTCAGAACTATTTTTGTGTTGTAAGCAGTTATTATCTTGTACTATTCAGTTGCTATGTTGTAATCAGCTGACTATGAACTGCAATTGAAGGACTACCGGAAATCCTAATCAATTTTGAATGTTTAACACAATTTTGTATGCCCTGCCCTTTTGTGCTAAATATGTGTCTTTTTGTCCAGTATACGCATTCTGGGGTACATATATTGCTCATGCGTCTTGCGCAAGCTCTGTATGCAGACAGTGATGAGGAAGTTCTATTTACTTTGGATCTACTTAATCGGATGATATCATTCAACATGGTAACTCTTGTCGTCCTGATGACTCTTTTGTTTCATAAATCTACCTTGGAAATAATTTTACGCATGCTATGTGGATACGTTTAGTTTTCTCATGAAATCTTACCGATTGATTTTGCACTTAGTTTTGGACTTAGTATTCTATTAAGTGAATAATACAGATTGAACTTATTAAGTGCTTTGCAGTCACAATCTCTCGGCACTAGTTATTGTTGATACTGAACTTACCAGTGCATCCCATTAGGCTTGTTATTCATTTCCACATTTAAGTGTTCTGTAGTTTGATTGCTTTTTTGAAGTGGACAATTCTGCTTCAAGCTATTGGTGTTGTTCTCCTGTCTCTTTTTCCTCAACCTGGTTGTTTCCTTTGACTTTGTTTCAGATTTTTCACTTTTTTCAATCTGAGAAAGGAGTATTTTGGGTTTGAAATTTTATGGAACTTTGCTTCATTTAAGCAACTTTCAGTATGTTTTTATTTGCAATTTTCTTTTTTAGCATTTACAGTTTTACACTTCCAACTTCAGAAAACTTGAACTTAAAATTTTTTGCAGCATTGTTTCATTCAACCAACTCATGGGAACGAAGATACTAGCTCCTTTTGGTTAATTTGTAGCTGTTGGGGATCTGGAATTTATTTTGTTAGGTATTTGTGAAGCACCATTCAAAGATACTTTTAGAACCTGGTAGTCGTGGATTAAATAGAACTGCTGTAATACTTTTGCCGACGCAATCAAAGTTCTTTGCTAATTAATGTAATATTTTCTTTATAAGAGGATAAACTGCAGTATCTAAAAATAACAACACTGTAAACGATAAAACAAAAGAGCAAGTAACATAATCTTCTTATTTTAGTTGAAACATCTTCCAACAAACTAAATTGCAATTATTCTTGATTTTCAAAAATTATTTTCATCTTTCACAATCAACATTGGCACTTTTTGTGCATTATTGAGATTGACGTTTCTTTTAGTGATTAGCTAAACTTGGACATGGTGTCTTGAGTATGGTGAACCTGATCTTGCCTAGCTGCAGTCAAGAAATACTAATAGGGGAGAGGGTCTTAGCACCATAATCCATTCTTATTATGTTACTGATTTTTATCTTCTAGTATAAACTTGAATCATATATTTGTACATTTTCTTTTGCTAAATTCTTATTTTGTCTATACTCTTAGGCTGTCTGTTTTGATCTTATAAACGTTAGCAACTCGTTACATGAACTACCAGCTGGCATTAATGGGCATATGGAGAGTACTCTATGGTAATTAAGAAACCTTTCTATTCTTCTTACCATCTATTTCTTGTCTGTTTTTGTGCCTATACTAGTATTAATTTCTCATCAAATGAATGCCTTACAAGTCTTACCTTCTGTCACAGGGTTGTTGAGATCATTTGTACTTTGGTCAGAAATATGTCTCCTAATTCCAGTAGCACTGCTGCAATGGCTATGGGTGTCAATATATTGGCAAAGATGTTAAAATGGTATCAATTCATTTTTTTGCTAGACTTTTTTAGGTCTTAACAAGTTTGATGTTCTAACTTCTGTTTCATTTTATCTTTTAGACACTACCATAGTTCTGATATCTTTTTGTATGCTTGCTTCCCATAACAACTTTAATATGTGGTAGCTGTCTGAAGATTATGGGTAATCGTTGTAATCAATAGAATCACAATTTAGTCTGTACACATACTGCTGTTGTTAGAATTGAATAATTTATTTTATATTAGTTGAAGTCGTTATTAGAAAATCTGGAATCTGAGAACAATTGTGAAACAAATCCGTATATTATCCGAGTGTCTTCTTTGGTGCATATTTTTTGCTTGACCTTTAGCTTGTGGTTTTGGAACAAAGTGGTTGGAAAAATGGGTATTTGGTGGGCTATTCCAAAGCATTGCAAGTCTTTTTCATTGAAACGTTTTTCTGGGGTTGGGGTTGGAAAAGAAGGTAGACATTTTGTGGAAATGTAGTATAGGGTAATGATGTGAATTGTTTGGATGGAAAAGAATAGAAGAATTTTTGAAGACAAAGGGCAGAGTTGTAGCCTCTTATGGTTATGGGAGAATGTTTATTCCTGTGTTCTTTACTGGCATCTTCAACCAAAGAGTTCCAAAATCTCTGTCAGTCTCCAATTTATTGAAATTGGGATGCTAGTCTTCTTTGATTTGCTAAGTTTTTGTTGTTGGTTCTTGGTTTTTTTCTACTGAGGTTTTTCTTTTAGTTGAGTGGGTTGCTGGTTTACTCTTTCTGTATATTTTTCTATTTGAATAAAATTGCTTTTGTTTTCTATAAATAAATAAAAAATTCCAAGTCCTCTGGATTTTCATCATTAGTACAAGTCAATCAGTAGTAACCTCACTGTCATACCACATGCTTTCATTTAAACAAATGCTTCTAAGATAAAATTAGATGCTGGCTCTTGACCGGCACTTTACTTTTCTTTTTTCATGAATGGAATTTCTTAAGAAAATCTGGGAACATGATAGTTGAATATGTTGGGCAGGTATCTACATGTTGCCTATCCTCATGTTAGGGCATTTAAATGTATTTAAGCTTAGTTTTTGGCGTAATATTTGTTGGGTTAATATATATTGCATTATTTATCCTTAAGAAGTGTTACACTTTCTTCAGTTCCCCTTCTTATGTTGCTGCGGCTGCTCTGAGGGCAAATATATTTGACGTCGCTTCAAACATTAGGGCTCAAAGTGTTGGCTGTAGTGGTCCGTTGAGGTAAAATCTTCGATTAAAATGCTAGTTTTCTTATAAGATTGTCAAAGTATGATGATTGCTATTCTTTGATGTCTAAATCTTTTCTTATAAGATTGTCAAAGTATGATGATTGCTATTATTTTGATGTCTAAATTAACCTGATTATTTTAGAATTAAGCTCAGTGCCTGTTACGTTTATGCATAAGATATTAAGTAGCAGCTAAAACAATTTTGTTATTTAGTTGGAAAGCTTCCGGTGAAATTTATGCTTTGTAATTTGCAAGATCAATGCATACTTTTAGTTTATGTCTTGATAGAGGGCTTTTTCTTGTGATAATATTGATAGTTCATGGATGTGATAGATCTTCACTCTAACCCATTTTGACTTTTTCATAGTGGTTCATGGTTGCTTTCTGGTAAACTGTCTAAGATGCTATTAATTGACTCTGAGCAGAATGATAGCCTCTGCCCCTTGACTGTATCAGGTATCTTTAATCTATAGGCTTTTGTGTGTTTCTGTTTTGTGGCTTCTATTTTTCTTAGATTTCAGTGCAGGCTCATATGATTTTTCTCTTCTAAGCAAATTTATGTTTTTATGCTTTGGCTTAAATACTTGATATTTCTTTTCTTGTTTGTTTATGCATGTCTGTGAATATAATATGCTCTTCTCTCTACTTTAACATGTGATTCGTAATTTGCAGTACTGGAGTTCACTATGCAGCTAATGGAAATGGGATGTAATAATGATGCTGTCCTTGCCCTGATTGTTTTCTCCCTGCAGTATATTTTAGTTAACCATGAATACTGGAAATACAAGGTGAAGCACAATCGTTGGAAAATAACATTGAAGGTATTTTTCTCCCTGACTGTTTTCTTATCCTTGTTTGGTTCTGTAAATGATTAGCTTAAGTATCAATGGTCATAGGCTATATGATTTTTTGCGGTCAAATATGATGCTAAAATACTTGAAAATCAGGAAAAAGGAGGAAAACTTTCCAAATAAAGCGTCCTCCGCAGTTATGCAAGATTGACGATTGGGCTAGACAGTTATTAGTGGAGTTGGCTTTGTATCTGTCATTTCTTTTATATTTAAAAAAAAATTTATTACCAAGTTAAAATTATGAGAAGTCTCTGTTTCTTATTTAATTACTTTACCTATTTGGATGACCATTGTAGTTATTGAATGATACTATGTATTTAAAGCCTGTTTAATTAGCTTTTTATCGACTCATTTAAGTTACCTAATTAAATATTCTAAGGTTAACCTTATTCAAGTTAGTGGTACATGCAATGCATCGGTCCTAATTACGTCAATAAGTGGACTTATCCTTGTTTCAACATCTTCGATAATTTTTTTCCCTGACAATAGTTTGACCATTTTCATTTTTTTAAGACATGGCTGGTGGGTATTTAGATACTTTGAGCATTAAGGATCAATTTCTGACCAATTTTCCACTGTTTTAGGTGCTTGAATTGATTAACGTAGGCATTATGTTGACATCATCCTCGGGAAAGCTGGGTGTGGTCCTTCGGGATATGTTGCTTTGTGATTCTTCAATCCATAATGCCCTCTTCCGGATTGTTTGTACGACTACTCAAGCGTTGGAGGTTTGCCTTCAGATTTAATTTGGCAATTAGCATCTTGATTTTATTTTATTAACTCATATGAGCATATTAATCTGCAGAAACTCTATTTTAGCCGTCACTTTGATTTAATGGAGATCGAAAGTTTATTGCTTGCCATTCGTTCTGTTTTGGATATTCTTTTCGCCATGCTTTCCAAGTTTTCCAAGGTAATCGATGGGTATTTCTTTTTCGATTAAATTGTAATAGGAGTAATGTTTATCTTTTGTTTTAAATTTAACTCCTTTGGAGCTATATCTTCTTTTACGAAACAGGAAGTGCAAGAACTTTTAGTCACTGATAAAAGCAGTTAATTTGATTTGTGTTTAATGAAGCTTTCTTTTGGGGCTCTTATTAATAACAAATTCAAACTTCCAGTTTATGATGTGCTTGTGGTTTTGTACATGCCAGTTCCATTTATGATAAATATCTTGCATTTTACGTATTAGGTTGATTTTGTTTGTAACTTTTCATTGCTAACATTGATCTCTATAATCTCTCAGGACACATCATCCAGTTTTCTTAACTTTCTCCATTCAGTTCTGTCATCAGCAAACAAACCAATTTCTGTTGCTGTCACCGTTGTATCCTTGATATCATGTTTTCGTAATCCTGTATGAACTCTCTCTTCTCTCAAGTGCGAATAATTTCATTATCCAACTTGGTCATAGGAACAACTGACCCATATACTTACTACCTGCTAGTCTGCTTAGATACGCTCAAGTTATATTTTTCCCTTCCATCTTATGCATTACTATCCAATTTCTGATTGGTAATTATTTAGTTCACTGGCTTCTATAGAAATGCACTCAGTATTTTTTCCCCATTTAAACTGGTAAATCTTGTGTGTTTATGTCTAAAATTGTGAGTTTTTTGTGCAGGCAATACAAGTTGGTGCTGCTAAAGTACTGTCAATGTTATTGATCATAATAGATTCCTTTCAACCATATTTGTCGGCTAGCAGCTTTGATCTAGATGAGAAACAGGTTTGGGTGAACTTATTTACTTAATTATCCACTTGTTTTGTAATCAAAGGAGTCCTTTGATCTAATTTAAGTTGATATTACTATTCTCTTTTCAGCTTGCAGAATTAAAAAATTCCTTAAGCTATGTACTACTTGAACAGCCAGTTGGGAATGAAAATCTCTTTGTTGCTACCGTCAACCTTCTCACGTCTGCTGCTGGCTATCAGGTGTGATTTCTTAGATTTTGGTTTTATATGTTATTTGGGTGTCACTATATATTATGAAATTTATGTCGATAGATTCTGCATGTTGCTGGAAATCTATTTCTCAAGAGTGGTCCAATATTAGTGTTACTGAGGGTCACAAAATAGGAATATTTTTGGCGTGTTATGGGAATGAAAAAGAGTAGGGGAAAGAAGAAGATAGGGTAATTCGGGTTTGATTGTGAGAAACGCTGGAATGGTTTAACAGTCACAATATAGGAAGATTTTTCACGTGGTATGGGAAAGAGTAGGGGAGAGAAGAAGAAAGGGTAATTCGGGTTTGATTGTGAGAAACATGGGTTAAGCAAAAATAAGAGATATATATGTGTGTGTGTGTATTATCAATAATATTCAATAATCATCTAGCAAGTTTGACAAATACAATGGTACAGAAGCCCTTGAATATTACACCAAAATTTTCCCTCCAAGAAATAAGACAGTAATTAAAATTCAAAATGGAGAATTAAATTTTTAAATAACTGTGACAATTAAGTGTTCTACCCTTCAATTTTTTTATTCAATCTTTTATGTATGTCTAATACAACAGACTGCTTTTATGTTAGCGATGTATCTCTAATTGCTGAGATTTTACTGGATTCTTCGCTTTCTTTTGAAATTTTTAGGAGAACTATCTTCTTTGCTGCATATCTTCGGTCTTTGTTTCTCTTTCCAATTGGACTCATTGAGGATCATCTTAATGCTCTAGGTTCTTTTTCAAGTTAGTGTTCTTTAGTGATAATAAACGTGTGGAAATCCCGAATAAATAGGAAATTAGTTAGGATCAAATATTAGTTGGTTAAGAGATAAACCAGAAATATTTTGTTCCAAATCTTTTTGTTTATTCTTGATTTAGTTTCGATTCACTTAATTGTATTATATATATCCGTGTAAGCGTACATATGTAATTATCAGAGAAATAAAACACAATACATTTTTATTATTCACATGGTATCAGAGCTTCAGCTCGTCCATGGAAGAACACACCAGTGAATCTCCCTCCTCTGGTCGAAGCAACAAGGAGACAGAGGAGATGGCCACACCCAATTATGGTGGTGGCGATAATTCCCCACTCCATCTCACCATAGAAAAACTGAATGGCAAGAATTACCGAGAGTGGGCTCGGTCCATCACACTAGTAATTCAAGGTAAAGGGAAGATGGGTTACCTCACCGTGACACTAAAAAACCCGATGATCCAGCTGGTTTTCAGAGATGGACGGCTGAAAATTCGATGATAATTTCATGGATGGTTCACTCCATGACACCAACTGTAGGAAAAACTTATCTTTTTCTTCCCACGGCAAGGGAAGTATGGCTTGCCGTGAAGGAAACTTACTCGGACTCTGGAAATTCGTCTCGGATATTCGAAATTAAGACCCATCTTTGGCAAATGCAATAGGGGAGTCTCTCTGTGACCGAATACTACATGGAAATGGTTGGGTTATGCAGGAATTGGATTTGATCTGTGAAGAGGAGTGGGAATGTATCGGTGATAGTGTTCGGTTTAAGAGGAAGTTGAAGAACGAGCGAATCTTTGAGTTTCTGGCCGGCCTCAATCGCGATCTTGATGAGGTTAGAGGGAGGATCCTCGGCCGACAGCCTCTACTGTCGACGAGAGAATGCTTCTCGGAGGTGCGGCGCGAGGAGGCTAGACGAGTGGTGATGATGAAGGATAGGGCTGGAAGTGGCTTTGTAGCACGCGGGCTGGAAATTGGGCCGAAGAAGCATGTGGGTCACGGAGCTCCACCACAAACCGAAGGGCCCATGGGCCACACGCACACTCACGAGCTGAAACCATGTCTTGGTGGGCTGGGCTCAAACTGTGGGAATTCAAAGTGGGCTGGGTGGACCTGTTTTGGGCCCTTACAATTCAGTTGGGCCTGGTTTGGGCTCCAACAGCTCTCATGACTATACTAGGCCAGTTTATGAAAGTTCAGCCCATGGACTATTATTTCGTGGGTCCCAAAACAGTGGTGGGCAGGCTCAACACAAAAAAAGACCTTGGTGTGATCATTGCCGTAAATTAGGTCATACAAAGGATACGTGCTGGGAATTGCACGGGAAACCAGCAGACTGAAAACCGAGACAAAATTTCAAGAATCGAGGATATCAGGTCTCTGTCACTCAACATGAAAATGACAAATTTATGTCCAGTTCAACATTTAATCCGGAGCAAATGGACCAACTTTACCAAATTTTTTCAAAATTCCAAACATCGGGTCAGTCTTCTGCTTATGTCTCCTTTGGCTTACTAGCACATAAAGGTAATTTTTTAAAGGCATTCCTTTCAAAAATAAATACCCCTTGGATTATTGACTTCGGGGCATCAGATCATATGACAGGTAATCATGAACTTTTTTCTTCATATATACCCTGTGCTGGTAACTTAAAAGTAAGAATTGCAGATGGCACTCTGTCTCCAATTGCCGGAAAAGGAAGTATTAAAATTTCTGAATCTATTACTCTTGAGTCAGTCCTTCATGTCCCAAAATTATCCTGCAACTTATTATCTGTCAGTAAATTAATTGCTCACACAAATTGTTCTGCTAAATTCGTTTCTTCATCTTGTATTTTTTAGGACCTATCATCGGGGAGGACGATTGGCAGTGCTAGAGAGAGTGAAGGACTTTATTACTTTGAGGCAGCCAATGTTTGGAATAAAACAATTTGTTTTATTTTATTTTCAGAATGAATGATAACATGTACATATCGTGACTTAAATAAAGACTTACAGAATCGATAAAAAATCAAATCAAGAATAAAAATCCTAATTAATATTTACAGATAATAACAAATAAAATCCTAACTGAAACTGTATTTGAAATTTAAATAATCCAAATATCTCGGTGATTTCAACACTCCCCCTCAAGTTGGTTCATAGATGTTAATCATGTCCAACTTGCTTATAAAATTTTTGAAACTTTGACGCGAAAGTCCTTTGGTGAATATGTCTGCAATCTGCTCTCGTGTAGGAACATAGGTCATACATATAATACCATTCTCAACCTTCTCTTTTATAAAATGTCTGTCAATTTCGACATGCTTGGTTCGATCATGTTGAACTGGATTAAGAGAAATATTAATAACAGCCTTGTTGTCACAGTATACCTTGAGTGGGATCTCAGTTTCTACCCGTAGTTCTTCTAAAAGTTTTTTTAGCCACAACCCTTCGCAAATTCCTTGTGCAACTGCCCGAAATTCTGCCTCAGCACTACTTCTGGCTACTACATTTTGTTTTTTACTTCTCCATGTAAAAAGATTCTCCCAAATGAAGGTACAATACCCAGTGGTAGATCTTCTATCTTCAACTGAACCTGCCCAGTCAGCATCTGAGAACACTTCTATTTTTCTCTGTCTTGTTTTTCTAAAGAAGAGTCCTTTTCCAGCAGAACCTTTTAAATATCTAAGAATCCTGTATACTGCTTCCAAGTGACTTTCTTTGGAGCATGCATATATTGACTCACCATACTTACAGCAAAAGCAATATCAGGTCTTGTATGAGATAAATAAATTAATTTTCCCACCAATCTTTGATACATCTCCTTTTCTACTGGTTTCTCCTCATCTCTTGTTTTCTTTCCAGCTTCAATTGGAGTGTTACTTGGTTTGCATCCGAGCATACCTGTTTCTTTTAAAAGATCTAGAACATACTTTCTTTGTGAAACACTTATACCTTCTTTTGACCTGGCAATTTCCATCCCTAAAAAATAACGCACCTGTCCCAAATCTCTAACTTCAAACTCAGTAGCAATGACTTTTTTCAATCTTTCAATCTCAACCAAATTGTCTCCTGTCAGTATGATGTCATCCACATAAACAATTAAAATTGTTTTTAATCCTTCTTGGAAATGATTAAAAAATATTGTGTGATCTGACTGACCCTGCTGATAGCCTTGTCCTTTTATCACTCTTGCAAATCTATCGAACCATGCTCGGGGTGACTGTTTGAGTCCATAAAGTGATTTTTTCAGTTTGCATGCCATGTTCTGTTTCTCCCTTTCATAAAATCCAGGCGGTAGCGTCATGAAAATTTCTTCGTCTAACACTCCATTAAGAAATGCATTTTTTATGTTCAGTTGTTGGAGAGTCCACTCGAGATTTACTGCTAATGACAACAGTACTCGAATAGTATTTAATTTTGCAACTGGAGCAAATGTCTCAGTGTAGTCAACTCCATATGTCTGGGTGAACCCCTTTGCAACTAGACAAGCCTTATACCGTTCAATAGTCCCATCGAATTTATACTTAACAGTAAAGACCCATTTGCACCCAATTGGCTTCTTGTCTTTTGGTAAATCTACCACATCCCAAGTTTCATTGCTTTCTAGAGCTCGTATTTCTTCTATTACAGTCTCTCTCCATTCAGGAATTTTCCAAGCTTCATCAATAGTTTTTGAAATTATGACCCTGTCAAGGTTAGTGGTAAAAGCATGGAATGTGGGAGACAAAGTGTTATATGACACAAACTTAGATATAGGATGAGAAGTACAAGATCGACGTTGTTTTCTGAGTGCAATAGGTAAATCATCAGTAGAACTAGAAGTACCTGAATCAAAGGAAGGCTCGGGAATACTTGGACCATTCATCGGGTCAAACTCTCGCAGTGTATCAAGAGTGAATTTACCTTTATACTTTGATTTTAGTTTTCTTGAATAAACCAATATATCTTTGTCCTGTTGTTTTTCTGTATCTCCCCCTAAGTCTAAATGGTATTCTGTAAGTGGTTCATCAGGATGATGTGGTGTAACAGGAACAGAGTGTTCAGGAAGATCAGGATTGGTTGTGGAAACAATATCAAGAGGAAAGATATCGTTATTCGAAAATGATAGATCAAAGGAGCAAAACTGTTTTTCAAGATGTTTATTCTCCCCTTGAAGAGGAGTTTTGGTAGAGTAATAGGGTGTGGTTTCAAAAAATGTCACATCGAGACTTGTATAAATAGTTTGTGTTGATGGTTCATAACACCTGTAATCCTTTTGAGTCGGAGAGTATCCAATGAAAATACACTTTCGGGCTCTAGGATCCAATTTACCACGTTCATGAGGATGGATGTGTACAAAAGCAGTACAACCAAATATCTTAAGGGGAATATTAGAAGTAAGGCGAGATGTTGGAAAACAATATTTAAGCTTTTGAAGAGGTGTCTCGAAGGAAATGACTCGACTAGGCATTCTATTTATCAAAAAAGCAGATGTTAAAACATCTCCCCAAAAACTTTTTGGCATATTTGTAGTAAACATTAGGGCTCGAGCCACTTCTAATAAATGTCTATTTTTTCGCTTGGCCACCCCATTTTGTTGTGGAGTGTAAACACAAGAGGTTTGGTGAATGATTCCATGGGTTTGAAGATAATCTCTCAGTAAATGGTTGACATATTCAGTGCCATTATCTGTTCGTAAAATTTGAATTTGGGTTTGAAATTGGGTACGGACCATAGAGTGGAAATTTAAGAAAACTGTTCGGACATCAGTTTTATCTTTTAGCAAATATACCCAACACATACGAGTGTGATCATCAATAAATGTGATGAACCATTTCATATGAGTGCGGTTCGGGGATCGGGACGGTCCTCATAGGTCACTATGTATCAGGGTGAATGGTTTGGATGGCTTGTATTTTGATTTTGAGAAGGATGTACGGTGGTGTTTAGCAAGCTCACACATTTCACATTGTAAATCAGGTAATTCTTTATTAGAAACAAGAGAAGGAAACAATTGTTTTAAGTAATGAAAACTAGGGTGGCCCATTCTATAATGCCACAACAAAACATCATTATGCTTAGGGATAAAAGTAGAATTACAACTGACAATTTTATTCTGGTCACTCACATTTGCTGTCTCAAAGTAATAAAGGTCTTCATATTCTCTAGCACTGCCAATCGTCTTTCCCGATGATAGGTCCTGAAAAACACAAGAAGAAGAAATAAATTTAGCAGAGCAGTGTGCATTGGCTGTTAACTTACTGACAGATAATAAGTTACAGGATAATTTAGGTACATGTAAGACAGATTCAAGGGTTAGAAAATCAGAAATTTTTATACTTCCTTTTCCAGCAATTGGAGAAAGAGTACCATCTGCTATTTTAACTTTTAAATTTCCAGCACAAGGTACGTAGGAAGAAAAAAGATGATGGTTGCCAGTCATGTGATCTGACGCACCTGAGTCAATAATCCATTGAAAATTTATTTTTGAGGTCGTATTTAAGGCAAATAAAAAGTTACCTTTGTGAGCTAGTGACCCAGAGGGAATATAGGAAGACTGACCAAGACTTTGGAATTTTAAAAACATTTTTTGAAGCTGTTCAAGTTGCTCAGGATTAAAAATTGAATTTGATTCAGTTTGATATTTTTGATCAGTAGACGCTTGATATCCTCGACCCCTGTAATTTTGTTTGGGTTTCCAATCTGTTGGTTTTCCATGTATCTCCCAGCATGAATCTTTTATATGGCCAATCTTACGACAATGTTCACACCAAGGTCGCTTTTTATGTTTAGAATTATTTGGGGGCCCACGGGACAAGAGCCCATTGGGTTCATTTTCAAAAAATTGCCCAGAAGGCCCAGATGGCCCATTTGAATAAAACTGCCCATTTGTAAAGAATGGCCCAGACCCATTGGAATTGTTTGGACCTGCTTTTTGACTCAAGGAATTCGGCCCACATCCAAGGCCCAGCCCACGTGTGAGTCCATTGCCATGACCCACTTCAAATCTCCTATCGGGTTTGGGTCGAGAAATGGAGGATCCGAGACCCAGCTTTTTATTTTCTTCTTCCAGCCCTAAATTCATCGGGCTCCAACGCAGACCAGCTCCGTTCGCAAAGTGAGCTCCACCGCCATCGTTCAACATAACGTTTCGCCGGCTCTCTTCCCGGCGAACCTCTGAAAAAACTTCCCTCATCGTTGGCAAGGGTTTCCGGCCAAGAATTCGGCCTCTTATATCATCCAATTCGCGACTTAAACCGGCCAAGAATTCAAATACCCACTCATTTTCTACCTTCGTCTTATACCTCACACTATCACCAGCACATTCCCACTCTTCTTCACAAATTAAAACCAGTTCTTGCCATAGTCCAACCATAACGTTGTAAAAATCAGTCACAGTCATCGTGCCTTGCTGCATGCGCCATAGATGGGTCTTGATTTCAAAAATTCGAGACGAATTCCCTGAATCAGAGTACGTTTCTCGCACTGCCGTCTATACGTCCTTCGCAGTTGGAAGAAAAAGGTACGTTTTCCTTATCGATGGCTGCATAGAATGAACCAGCCACGAAAGGATCATAGAGTTCTCGGCTACCCACTTCTGGAGGCCGGTGGTGGTTTCAGGCTTCTTGGTTTCACCCGTGAGGTATCCCATTTTTCCTTTCCCTTGAATTACTAATTTGATACTCTGAGCCCACTCCCTATAATTCTTACCGTTTAATTTTTCAACGGTGAGATGGAGAGCGGAATTATCACTTCCACCGGTGGTGGGAACAGCCATCTCCTCTGTTTCAGAGGAATGGGATGAATTATTATTTTGTTCCATGCTCTGATACCATCTGGAATAAAACAATTTGTTTTATTTTATTTTCTGAATGAATGATAACATGTACATATCGTGACTTAAATAAAGACTTACAGAATCGGTAAAAAATCAAATCAAGAATAAAAATCCTAACTAATATTTACAGATAATAATAAATAAAATCCTAACTGAAACTGTATTTGAAATTTAAATAATCCAAATATCTCGGTGATTTCAACACAATGTGAGTGAACAGAATCAAATTAAAAATTGTAATTCTGCTTCTCTTCTTAGGAATAATAATTTTTTGTTGTGGCACTTTAGAATGGGTCACCCTAATTTTCAGTATTTGAAACAATTGTTCCCATCTCTTATTCAAAATAAAGAGGTATCTGATTTACAATGTGAAACATGTGAACTTGCAAAACATCATCGTACTTCGTTTTCAAAATCCAAATACACACCTTCCAAACCATTCGCCATAATCCACAGTGATTTATGGGGACCGTCTCGGCATTCGAGTCGCACTCATGCAAAGTGGTTTATCACATTTATTGATGATCATACTCGTGTTTGTTGGGTATATTTACTAAAAGATAAAACTGATGTTCGAACAATATTTATGAACTTTCATTCCATGATATACACATAATTCCAAACATGAATTCAAATATTGCGTACTGATAACGGTACGGAATATGTTAACCACTCTCTTAAAGATTACCTTCAAACCCATGAAATCATTCACCAAACCTCCTGTGTGTATACTCCACAACAAAATGGGGTAGCCGAACGAAAAAACAGACATCTTTTAGATATGGCCCGGGCACTCATGTTCACAACTAATATGCCAAACATGTTTTGGGGCGATGCCGTTTTGACATCTGCTTTTCTTATAATCAGAATGCTTAGTCGTGTTCTATCCTATGAAACACCCATTGGTAAATTGAAACATTGTTTTTCAACTTCTCGCCTTATGTCAGATATTCCACTTAAGATCTTTGGTTGTACAGCATTTGTACATGTTCATCCCCACGACCGTGGAAAACTAGACCCGCGAGACTCGGAAGATCAGTTTTGCTCTTTTGACCTTTCACTTCCTAGTACCTCCTTCCATAATAATAACAGTCTCTCCTTACCAAAAACAATCCCTACAACTCACCCGGAACCTGTTACACCAAATCATTCTAATATGCCATCTACAGAAACCTATTTAGACTTAGGAGGAGACGCAGAGTCACAGATAGATAAGGAGATACTTGTTTACTCAAGGAGGCCAAAATCAAAGTACAAAGGGAAAATCACTCTCGACACGCTACAAGAGTCCAACCCGATGATGGATCCTATCCTTGAGCCCTCTTTGAATCCAGGTAACTCTAATTCTTTTGATGATTTACCTATTGCACTCAGAAAACAACCTCGATCTTGTACTTCTCACCTTATATCTAAGTTTGAGTCATATAATGCCTTATCTCCCACATTCCGTGCTTTCACCACTAATCTTGACAGGATCGTAATTCCAAAACATATTGATGAGGCTTGGGAAATTCCCGAGTGGAGGAATGCAATAACGGAAGAAATTCGGGCTCTAGAAAAAAATGAAACTTGGGATGTAGTGGACTTACCTAAAGATAAGAAACCAGTTGGGTACAAGTGGGTTTTTACTGTAAAGTATAAAGCCGATGGAACTGTCGAACGTTACAAAGCTCGTCTAGTGGCTAAAGGGTTTACTCAAACTTATGGGATCGACTACACCGAGACATTTGCTCCAGTTGCAAAGCTGAACACTGTTAGAGTATTACTGTCATTAGCAGCAAACTTGGAGTGGACTCTCCAACAGTTGGACATAAAAAATGCCTTTTTCAATGGAATATTAGACAAGGAAATTTTTATGAAATTACCTCCAGGATTTTGTGAAAGTAGTCAACAAAATGCGGTGTGCAAACTAAACAAGTCTCTCTACGGACTTAAGCAGTCACCACGAGCATGGCTTGATAGATTTGCAAAAGTGATAAAGGATCAAGGCTATCAATAGGGTCAGTCAGATCACACAATATTTTTTAAACACTCCTCCGACGGTTTAAAAACAATCATGATTGTTTATGTAGATGACATAATATTAACAGGAGATAATCTGCCCGAAATTGAAAGACTAAAAAAGGTCCTTGCCACAGAGTTTGAAGTCAGAGACTTAGGACAAATGCGATACTTCTTGGGAATGGAAATTGCAAGATCGAAAAAGGGCATTAGTGTCTCACAACGAAAGTATGTTATGGATCTTCTAAATGAAACAGGTATGCTTGGGAGCAAACCAAGTGACACTCCTATTGAAACAGGAAAGAGAATGGAACATGATGAAAAATCAGTTGACAAGGAGAGATACCAGAGACTGATCGGGAGACTAATTTATCTATCACATACAAGACCTGATATTGCATTTGCGGTAAGTGTAGTAAGTCAACATATGCACTCTCCGAAAGAAAGCCACCTAGAAGCAGTGTACAGAATTTTGAGATATCTTAAAGGCTCTCCCGGAAAAGGCCTTTTCTTCAGAAAAACAGATCAAAGAAGAACATAAATTTTTTCAGATGCTGATTGGGCTGATTCAATTGAAGACAGAAGATCTACTACCGGATACTGTACCTTTGTATGGGGAAACCTAGTTACATGGAGAAGTAAAAAGCAAAATGTAATAGCTATAAGTAGTGCTGAAGCAGAGTTTAGAGCGGTTGCACAAGGAATTTGTGAAGGACTATGGTTGAAGAAACTTCTAGAAGAACTACGAGTAGAGGTTGAGGTTTCACTCAAAGTTTACTGTGATAATAAGGCTGCAATCAACATCTCTCTTAACCCAGTCCAACATGATCGGACTAAACACATTGAAGTTGATAGACATTTTATCAAAGAGAATGTTGAGAATGGTATTATTTGTATGACCTACATTCCTACACGAGAAAAAACTGCAGATATTTTCACTAAAGGGCTTCCGCGTCAGAGTTTCGATGATTTCATAAACAAGTTGGATATGATTGATATCTATGAACCAATTTGAGGGGGAGTGTGAAAATTCCGAATAAATAGGAAATTAGTTAAGATCAAATATTAGTTGATTAAGAGATAAACCAGAAATATTTTGTTCCAAATCTTTTTGTTTATTCTTGATTTAGTTTCGATTCACTTAGTTGTATTATATATATCCGTGTAAGCGTACATATGTAATTATCAGAGAAATAAAACACAATACATTTTTATTATCCACAAAACGTTTCTAGGAGGTAGAGAAGGAGGGGATCTTATATCAAGTAAGAATAAGTGGAGTAGAAGGAAAGAAGGATAGGGATTTAGAAGGGACGGTTGTTGGAGGGAGAAGATAATCTCACTGAAGGACAATTTATCTGGACTCAGGTTTGCTAAAACATTAGCACATGTGCTATTCATGGGGCACCCCATTCCCTAGTTTTTTAATTATAAGCTAATCTAAAAAAGACCCTAATTTAGAAAGATAATGATTCAAGTTGGTAAAGGTTAGTAATTATCCTAAAAAGACAAGTGGAATGATAATTGTTTTATTTATAAGTCCTACACTAATTCATACAAAAATCTCCATTGCTAAGACAGACTAAGAATATTATGGGTTGAGAATATCATGGCATTTGGCTTTATCTGAATTTGGAGTGCTTATGCTGACCCTTAGCTTATCAATAATCTTTCTAATTCTTTGTAAGAAAATACGTGGACAAACTTACATTTCCTGGCTTTGAATATTTTATCTTGATGGCCAAGGGTTACTAATGGTTTTCTTGCACAGCCTGCTTTTTTTGCTACATTGTATGCCAGTAATGACAATTTGGGTTTGCAACCAAGTAACTCTGATGATGTGAAATTTCCAACAAATAAGATTTCCTCTGAGCCAGCTGAATCCAAGAAACCAAGTCTTCTGGATTCATTGACATGTTTTCTTATAAATTCTGATGACCTTATTATTAGGTATGGTATGTGAAAACCATTCTTCGTGTGGTTCTTTCGTCAAAGCTTTCTTTTATTATTATCTTGGATCATGTTGTGCATGTCTCGTTTTTCTATTCCAGTGCTTCGTATGATCAAACCCACTTGTTAGGACAATGTGATTTGTTGAATTTTGTCTATACTGCAGTAATCCTCATCTGTTGCTTAATATACTCAACTTCTTCAAGGCACTGTGGCAAAGGGCCCCACATTATACTCATATTTTGGAGCTCATGAAAAGCTCTGAGAAATTCTGGAAACAATTATCAAACTATATTTCTCTAACGTGTAAAGAGGATACTGCTTTACCTGAAAATTTTATGGAGAAGGATGCTCTTAATCTCGCATATAGATATCAATGTCAATCTTCCATTTTGGAAATAATGGCATATGATGTTTTTTTGGAGAAAAAGTTGTTACATGTTGAACCGCTTGCAAAACAAGCGTCTGAAACAAGAAACAGTGCAGACAATTCAGTAAGCACTGAAAAATCAACAGTTGTGAAACGATGTGATCATAAGGATATCTTGTCAGCTTGGTCTCAGAGCTCTGTTTTAGGGAATCTGCTCAAGTTGCTTACTTCTTATGATCATGATAATGAATCATATTTTCATGCAAAGGTAAGCTTCTCTGGAGTGTTTATTGCATTTAATTTAGTCTCAGGTTTGTTTTCTTTTCATTTTCCCTCTATTTACGGTTAAGTGTTGCTTTATTTTTCAAGATGCTGTAGTGCTTTTTCTCCGCCACTGAATTATTTATTTATTTCTTATTTTTTGTATTAGTTCTTTTAGATTATGTCAAAATCTCCCATGCAGAGCACTGTTTGAATAACATGGATTAGTGAAACATTTAATGATGGCTGGCCTATGAACTTTACATTCATAAGAACTGGCAAGCCAACACAATTTAACATTTTTCATCTTGTAAATAGTTCGACCATTTTTAATATTTTTCATCATCTAAGTCTACTTTATTCCTCTCTTGCTCCGTATTTTGTGGTTAAGCTATGGAAAGACAAGTGAAAAGACTTATTTAACCTTGTTCTGTGGAAAATGTTTAAATTCCACTTCTAGGACAAATGTCTTATTAATGGAATATTTAACTGATTATTTATAGAATTTGACGTATTAGCTTGTATGGTCTGATTTTAAGTAGTTATCAATATTTTGGTATTATTTCCTTACATTTTGAAGTGTAATGAAGATATATAAGCTGAAACTTTGCAGGTTGCTGCGAGTTTACTCATTGTGCATTTACTTCGGAAACTAGAATCAGGTAATGCTGGAACTTTGTCCATGTCAGTACGTGAGAAGATTAGCGTGATCTCAAACAAGGTAGGCCCTTCATTGGTTTGTTTCTATGATAAGGAACGCTTTTACTTTTCCCCAGAATGATGTATTGTCATATATATATGTTATTCTGGAGCCTGTGGCGTTCATATTTCTATCATCATAGAAACTCGTGTTAGTTTCCTTTGTCTGTTCCATTATATTTCAAGAATTCAAGCAGAGCATAATTTGTCGTTCTCATAGCCTTTTTTCCTTATTTTTGCAGCTCAGAAGTCACCCTGCTTTTTGTGAGCTGATAGTGCAATATTCACAGCGTGGTTATAGGTGATAAGCACATTTTTTTTTCTTCATGTTCTTTGGAGCCTTTTTTTTCTTCCAGGGTAAACGATGAAATATTCTTGAAGCTTAGTAAATACAAACTACCCTTAAGTTTTCAATTCTATGCTAGTAACCTCTGAAGTTTTCAAAAATAAACAAAAGACCACCAATCAATACAAGCTTACGTCATTTGAGATCTTTTTGGTCATTCTAGTTGCAGAATTTTGTTACCTTAGGATGATAGTCTTCTTAAATTACATAAATTCATCATTTTAGGAGTCTTTTAGTGATGATGGGATCTATTTGCCATTTGATTCTTTTGACTATTGTTGTAGTTTGCAATTCCAATTGAACCTCGTGAGAGATTTTTATACCCTTTCCCAATTTGTTAAGGTTGGCCTTACGTGAAGGTTTTCTTATTTAGATACTTCAGTCTGTTGATAATTGAAATTGAAAATGCAAATTTATGTTGCCTTTTGTCTGGTATATTTCACCATCTTCATATGATACTCGTTGGATGTTTATTGGTAATAATGTTATGCAATATTTTCCTTTACCTTGGTGGTTTTGTATTTGTGTGTAAAGATGGCTGAGGGTGGGGAGATGAATAGTATTTATTTAATTATTTCTCACATCACCTGATGCTTTTCGGATCCTAATTTTCATATTTCAGTGAAGGGAAGGAGCTACATGATTTGATACTCAGTGACCTATTTTATCATCTGCAAGGTGAGCTGGAAGGACGAAAAATCACTACTGGATCATTTAAAGAACTGTCTCAGTACCTTGTAGAGTCAACAGTTTTTCAGACCCATCATCTTGAGCATGATAGTGATCTTTTCATAACTGGCAAAGATGTGTTTGTATTTGACCCTGTGCGTATACGAGCTGATCTGGGATCAGATCTGTGGGATTATTCGAAGTGGCAGACATCTAAAGCAATTATGGAAACAATGTTGCATTACATGGAGGATGCTAATTTGATGGTTTTGATTACAAGTTCAAAGCTTTCTGCCGTGAAAGCACTAGTTACTGTCTTAACCGTCTATGAGCATGATGTAAGTCAAATTTTTATTATTTTATTTTGTAGTTTAGATACTGAGTTGACATCTATGTCTTTTTTACGATGGAAACCATTTTGTGATAAATCTCTTCAAATGGAATCAGATCTGTAAAGGATTGAGCTGTACCCTTCTCCCAACAAACTCTTTCTTGAGTAGGAAAATGAACAGGGTTGCCAAGATTTCAAAATCACACGGTGTTTACCACAAACCTAAATATAATTTTGATGCTAGTGCTAGGTTCAGGAGATTTGGATTCCTGCAATTTTCCAACAAGAATGCATATTCTAGTCTCTTCCATGCACTGCTTCTCAGGGTTTTTTTTAGCTAAATGTCTATCATTTGGTGAGCAGTGTGCTTGATGAAGTTCCGACCCATTTTTTCTTTTCTTTTATAGCACATGTCTCATTTCTACCTGTTGTTGCAGTCATTGGAGTTGAAGAGCTCAAATGGAGACACAATTTTTAATCAACATGATCTGTCATGCATAGATCACGTATGCAAATGCATCCAAGCTATACTTAAGTCATTAGCTCCATTAATGGGTGCCTCCAAAGATACCTTGCATTTTCTGGCGGCTCAAACAGAATTACTTCTTCATCTGATGAGATCTGCTCATAAAAACCTCACATTATCTACCTGCATACTTGTCCTTAAAACTTCAGGTTCTTCCCTGAAAGTTTTGAGTGATTTCAGACCATCAATTATGGAGGTTAATGTGATAATGAAACTTTTGCTTGTTCTGCTACTTCTGACAATGGAATTTAGTGAAATTGGTTCACGTCTTGGTGGGATGATAGATGTGGATTCTGTTGAAGAATCAGCTAAATTTTCCAATGTGTGTCTGGGGTTACTGCCAATTCTTTGCAGTTGTGTTGCCAATGCTGAGCATTGCACCCTCTCCTTGACTGCTATGGATTTGATACTAAGAAGTTTCTTGACGCCCAACACTTGGTTCCCCATCATACGAAATCACATCCATTTGCAGCATGTTATTTTGAAGCTTCAGGTTAAGAACTCTTATGCATCCATTCCTATAATTTTAAGGTTCTTTTTGACCCTTGCGCGTGTGAGGGAAGGTGCTGAGATGCTTCTTAATAATGGCTTTCTATCATCTCTACGATTTTTATTTTCGGAATACTTGGATGGGCCTTTCTCTGTAACTAATAAGAGAAGTCTTCCCATATCTTGTGACAAAATAGAAAAGCCTCCACAAATTTGGGGCCTTGGTTTGGCTGTCATCACTGCTATGGTTCAGTCTTTAGGAGATAGTTCTTCGTGCAAAGATATTCTGGATAATGTAATACCTTACTTATTTTCTGAGAAAGCATACATGATTTCTTATCATCTCAGTGCACCTGACTTTCCTTCTGATGATCATGACAAGAAAAGGCCTAGGGCTCAAAGGACAATAACTTCTGTCACTGCTCTAAAAGAAACTCAACATACTCTCATGCTTATGTGTGAGTTAGCAAAACATTGGAATTCATGGGTTAAAGCCATGAAAGAAATGAATTCCCATCTGAGAGAACAAAGTATTCATCTATTAGCCTTCATTAGTAGGGGAACACAGCGTCTTGTACAAACTTCCAGTGGTATCGTCCCACTTTTGTGCCCCCCTGTCCTCAAAGAGGAGTTTGATTTTTGCAAGAAACCACCATTTATCAACAGTAGCAATGGATGGTTCGCTCTTTCACCTCATGGCCAGAAATACCCAACTGCCACTTCCACAACTGCTCTTGCAGTCAGGAATCAAGCCACTGAAACAGTTGGTCATGATCAGACATACTTCTCTGACATTGTTGCCCAACAGCTCTACAAAAATGCATTTCTTCTTTTGAAGTTCCTATGCTTGCAAGCTGAGGGTGCTGCTGAAAGGGCCGAAGCAGTGGGCTATGTTGATCTTGCACATTTTCCTGAGCTGCCAATGCCTGAAATTTTACATGGTTTACAGGTCAAGAGATTTAATTGTATTTTAAGTTTTTTTTCCTATGTTTGTGCGATCAAGATGTCAGTGATCTCATTAATATTTCCAGTTATTGTTGTCTAAAGCATTTCATATGCAAAAGTTGGGCTTCAAAAGGCTTTTTTTTTTTTTTTCTTGGGGTCATGAAAAAGAGACATTTTACTTATCAGCCCAGTACACATCAAATTACATGAGATATGAGCTGCACACATCGTTTTTTTGGGGTATTTGATTTTATATATTCTCTATAATGCAGGATCAAGCTATTGCTATTGTTACAGAGCTGTGTGAGGCTAACAAAATAAAGCAGATACAAAAAGAAGTCCAAAATATTTGTTGCCTGTTACTGCAAATAATGGAGATGGCTTTATATTTGGAACTCTGTGTTCTGCAAATATGTGGCATAAGACCTGTGTTAGGACGTGTTGAGGATTTCTCGAAGGAAGTTAAACACTTAATGAGAGGTAAGAAGTAATTCTTTCATTCTGATTCAAGTTGTGTATATCATAAATTTTGGGATCTTTATTAAACAAAAAAAATATATAGATCTTTTGCTAATACTTTTCTTGGTTCAATGTTTTATAGCTACCGAGGGACATGCTTTTCTGACAGCGTCCATGAAGTCCTTGAAACAGATAATATCATGTATCTACCCCGGATTATTACAGGAGGATTAATTGTAAGGAATTGTGAAGATTACAAATTATGCACATGTACTGTAGGCTTGGCAGAAAATAGAAAATGGGTTAGGAATTCCAAATATCTTATGTGACGGATGCATTTTTTATATGCTTCAATAATCTGTCTAAAAATATTCTACATGCTTGTATAAGTGGGGATTTTTTTTTTCTTTTGTAGCCATTCCTTTTGAGATTCCAAGGCGATAGCTCCTAAAGATGTGCAGTGATGTGCTCTACTAGTGAAATGCTTTGGAAATTCTGTGGCCCATATGGCCCATGTTCTGTTGTGATTTATTTTCATGTTTCTTTTTAGTGGGAATCAAGTTATTTGCTTGGCTAAAATGCATGACATGCGATTATAAAGGGAAATTTTGAAAATGATTTTTTTCATTTATAAAGAAATATTTAACACATCACTCTCTAATATGTGTAACTTGTGTGCATTGAACTTTTTTTTTTTTTTTAGAGTATGTTTGGTTCACAAAATTGTAATTTTCATTTGATTAAGAAATATAAAACTAGGAATTTATATTCCTTTGTTAGTTATTACATATCTAATAATAAAATATTCCTTTGTTGGTTAGTTATTACATATCTAAAAATATATATTTTTATTAGTAAATGAGAAAAAAAATAATTATTTTTCTTAGTTAGTGAAGAATAAATATCTTATATTAAAGAATTTATATTTTAAAAGAATTGTAATTTATGAGTCTATTCCATTAACCGAATTCAAAAAATGTTAATAATATTTAAATTTGCACACATAATAATTGGTGTGTTAAAAGATTAGTATTTTTTGTAGTAAAGTTGGTAAGGTAAGTGGATTGTATGTATAAAGTTATGAATTTAAGAGATAAAAAAGTTATAATTTTAAATTCATGTGGCCGTATCTCAGAAACACCAATAAAATATTTTTTTAAGAAAAAATTGGGAGAGATGCTCCTGAAAGGAGCGGCGCAAAGTGTTACACTGTTGTCTTTTTCTGTCTTTACTATTATAATAATAATATAAAATTAAAATATGATGAAAATAGAAGAATCTGATCTTATTTTTTGTTCTAAAGACATGTCATTGAAATGTTGCAAATAATATATTCCTTAAGCAACAATTGACAAAGCACATGATAATCAAAAGCCCATCCAAAAATTATAAAAAATAATAATCTTAAAATTTATAATAATAAAAATAATATTTTAATAATATTAAATAGATTCAAATTATTGCAATTTAACTTAAACGACGTTAAAAAAATAATATAAAATTTATTTTTTTAATAGTTAAAATAAATGATATTTGAACATGTAATATTTTTGTTATTTTCTCAATCTAAGGTGGATCCAAATATAATGTGGTATCATAATTCAAACTATTGTTATCATACTTGTTTTTTATTAATAATTTTTTTATATAATAACAACACACTAAAACATAATTAATTTTAAATTTTAAAATGTATTTTATTGTGACATACCAAGAGAAACCTGCCAATAACATTAATCATAAAAAGTAACCCATTTAACGCTTTAAAAAAAAGAAAAAGAAGAAGCTAAAAACAGTCGGTCGGTTCCGGTGCTCATTACTCAGTGACCGTTGATAGTATTTTGAAACAAAAATGATGTCCATGATCTGATTTTCTAGATTTTTTTTTTTTCATATTTTAATATAAGATTCTGACATTTATTTGATAAATTTAATATTTTGGGAAAACAAATCACAAATGCTGTCAATTAGTAAGTACTGAGTCTGCAAAATATATTTAGTTATAAGTTATCATACCAAATAATAGAGGGATTAATCAGCAGTTGATAGGTCATTTGTTATCGTAATTAGATTATATATAACTAAAATATCACGATCTTTATTATGTGTAGAATGATTATGATTATTTTTAATTCATATTACAGTAACTTCTGAAGCTAATGGAGCATTAAATACTCTTTGATCTATATTAACATATGATTTTAAAATTTTCTAAATTAGTTATAATTCTAAGATTTCGAAAGAAAGAACAATGAGGATTAATGTTCAATATTTGAATAATTTTCTTCAATATAAATGAATTCATTTTTTTTTTAATAATACATTCTATTTTTCATCGCATTCTCAGTCTTATAAAAGTAAAGTTGCATATACGAAGGATGAAGATCATAAATTTGATAGGTAAAAAATTATAATTATATATAATTTTTTTTTATGATAACTTCAAGTATTATATTATTGGTGTTCTTAATGTTATTTGAATAAATAATATAAAAGTGAGTGTTATCTCAATTTTCTTTTTAAAAGCTATTTTTTATTAAAAAAAAAAAAAAAATAGAGGGATTAGATATTTAGATAAATAGAAATTGAGTAAAAAATATATATGAAGAATAAAAGGATAATGATTGATATTTGATTCAAGTGAAAAATACCGTCATACTTCCTTATATAAAGGAAAAAAGTGGTACAAGTCCACAACTTTTAGCAAAAGTATATTATAAATTTATTACTTTTAAAAAAAATTTATAAAAATTTATTTTATAAAAATAATATATTTTGTGTGATCATTTCTTAAAATAAGATACTTATATTATTCATTTAAATCGGTATAAATTTAAAGTATATTTTTGTAAAAAATAATAAACATGATGGTCCTTTTCTCTTACTATAAAAAAGAATTTAGTTTATGTATTTATTTTTTATAATAATTTAATCATAATGTTATTAAAAAATAACTAAATAAGAAAAAAAGTCATTTTTTTAAATAAAGATTGTTTTAATTTGAATAAAGAAAAAAAAATAAAAATGAAATAAAACTAAAAAGAATAAATAAAATGAAAAATAGTCATTTATTTGTGATATTTTTTAATAATAAAAAAATTAAATTATTATAAAAAATAAGTTTAACACTTAAATATTATTTTTAAAATAAGAATAGAATATATACATTTACCCTCTCTTGATTCAATTGATTATTTAAATACATATAAATTGGACAGACACACTAACTAAATTATACCCTTAAATAAATTACTATCTTTTTTTTAATAAAAATAAATTACCATCTTAAAAATGTAGTAATGTACAACAATGAAAATCTAACTTGTTAAACGACATGGTTTGACGTTTTCCAGTCCAAGGAATGAAAAAACTAGGTACCGCTTTTAGCCTCGTATCCGGTCAAATCCGAACCTTACTACAGTAAGCAAATCCTTCACTCAGATATTGCCACGTAATAACACGCCACGGTCAGAGTCAATGTTCCATAAATTATGGGAAGCAAAGGCTCCTATATAATCCCACCAAAGACTTGCCAAATCCACACCCACACTATCCACCAAAGCCTTTTTCCGAGCACTGAGACACTTACTACAAATATTTACATACACCAAAAAGCTTCTGTTTCCTCATCTCTCTATCAATGACGACAAACCCTAAGGTCTTCTTCGACATGTCCGTCGGAGGCCAACCGACCGGCAGGATAGTCATGGAGCTATTTGCTGACACAACTCCTCTCACCGCTGAGAACTTCCGTGCTCTCTGCACTGGTGAGAAAGGCATCGGTCGGAGTGGAAAACCCTTGCACTACAAGGGATCGACCTTTCACCGTGTGATTCCAGCGTTTATGTGTCAGGGTGGTGACTTCACGGCGGGAAATGGCACCGGAGGCGAGTCGATCTACGGCTCAAAGTTCGCCGACGAGAACTTCATTAAGAAACACACTGGACCTGGTATTCTGTCAATGGCTAATGCTGGTCCTGGAACGAATGGATCTCAGTTTTTCGTATGTACGGCTAAGACCGAGTGGCTCGACGGAAAACATGTGGTGTTTGGACAAGTTGTCGAGGGTATGGACGTTGTTAAGGCTATTGAGAAGGTTGGATCCGGCTCTGGTAAGACCTCCAAGCCTGTGGAGATCGCTGACTGTGGCCAGCTCTCTTAAGAGTACTGTGATCTTTGATCTCCATCTACCTCTCCATGTTTCTTATGGAATTTTTATAATTTGAGGATTAGTAGGGGCTGTCTTTTTCTTTTTCTTTTTCTTATCCCTTCTCACTTTTTTTTTTTTAAATTTAAATTAGGGCTCGTGGTTTTTGACTATGAATGAATGACTATATAAATGGTGCTCTATAGGAGTGGATGATATTGGTGACTATCATGTTGTTACAACTGAGCTGTCTAAATAAAATTTAGAAACTTTCTGAAAAATGGTTTCTGATTAATTTCCTCTGCAGTATTTTATTCTTGATTGCACCTCTTACCTCAAGTTCACAATCGTTTGATGACTAATCAAAATCTAATAGTTGTCATGATCAATTTGGGGTTTTAACTTGTCACGCCCCAAATTATGGATACATAAATTTTAAAAAATTAGTTAAATTTTGAATTTTTTTTATAAATTTTAGAATCATTAATAATTATAAATTTAAAATAAACAAATCAGTTATTAATAATTTAAGTACTCTTAGAGTAATTTAATATTTATAAAAATATAATAAAACTTTCAAAAATTTATAATCTAAATAGTTATAAATATTTGAAAATTATAACAAATTAGGTGGTCTTAGTTTATATACTTAATAAACAGAATAATTAATAAAAGAAATAAAGGTAAAAGAAAAACATTTTAATTAAACTCTTTAGAAAAACGCACCTCACGATCAAGTCACAACAACTACGAAGAAAACATAATTTAATGTGAAAAAATAAGGGAAATGGGGTGAGCTACAACTAGCTCAGTGAAAGTATACTCTATGCACAGTTCTTAATGAAATCAATGATGCATGCTACATTTAAAATATTTCATGCATGTCTAATAATAAATCATCTGTATATCAGTAGTGGGGATATTTTATTTTAAACTCGAGCATACCTGTACTTCCTCACTTCTGAAACTAGGTAGAGTTCCAAGTACCTCATGCATGCTCATACAATCATAATAAAATATACAATGTCCAGTATAAAATACACATGTATGCTATGCTAAATCCATATGTATTGGTCAACTCTGAAATACATGGGCACGTATGCAGTCAACCTCCAAGAAGCACGTGGGTCCACCTCCGACTCCATGTATGGTCATACTCCGAAATACATATGACACATGTATTGGTCAACTCCAAAATACATGAATCCTCGTCTTAAGTGTCCTCGTCATATGAGCGATCTAACTCTGAGACCCATAGATGGAACAGATACCAAGACCCAAGACGGATAACTTCGAAACACAATAGAGAGTCCAACTCCGAGGCCCATGTGTGGTTTAATACTGAGACCCATGTATGGATAACTTTGAGATACATGTGAAATGTAATGGGTACCTGTAGTCCATCGAAAAATAGTCTGCTACATCTAGTAACCACGGGGTACCATATCTCTGCAAGACATCTATACAGGTAATACTCCCCACAAAAATAATTTCATGATGTATGCACAAAAACTTAGATGCCATGTAAAATATTTTAATACCCGTATTTCATAATCTCATATATACATATAAAATGTTTCCAAACGAGTATCTTAATTATAACATTATTATCAACACTTTTATAAAAATATTTATAAATATGGCATCAATTTTAGTCATTTAAATATCTATGATAATGCATAATATTTTCATAAAAATAATGCATGAAGAAAAAGTGGAGTAATAATCCCTACCTTAAAAAGTTTCATTGGCACACTTATCTCACGGTATACTTCCTAAATGAGTTAACTTCTCGAATCTTCAATGATAGGACAGTTGTTCTAAGTATCTTATTAACTTGACTATCCAACACTTCTTTTACATGGACAAAAATCTGTCATTGCATTAATCAAGAGTGTCATACATCGTAATACTATGATCGCTCAATAAGACATCATTTAAAAGAATGTGACTAACAATTCTCACTCGACTGACTATTAATCTTAAACATAATATGTTCTAAACTAAACTCCATTAGATTAACAAGAGATCGATGCTATCTAAGTAACACTGTTGTAATAACAAGCTCACATAAGATTTTATAGTTTGAAATTCATAACATACCCATATTTTACTTCAGAAAGTCAAGTAACATTCATCTTGAAAGTATATATATATAAAACCACAAAATTAAACTTTTCTAACTCTATAGCAATGTAATCATATTGGTAGTAAATGAAAATATGTTGAGGTTAAAGACTGTATAGTTTGAAAGGTTGAAACCCAAAAAAAAAACATTCAAACTAAGTTTTAAACAATTTAAGATTTGAATTTCAAGTGTATCAACAAGTAGATAAAGAATATGATAACAAAACAATGAACAGAGGTATTACACTAGGAAGAATAAATAACATTCCATAATTATCTATATAACCCACGGACCCTTAGATTGGAAGCTTAAGGATTAAAACCTTATATTAAAAATATCTCCTTTGACACACAGAAAGAAACCCAAAACGCCCACGATTAAAAAAAAAAAGGAAAATTTGTGATCACATTCAAAGTGTTAGGTACTCTTGTCAATTACTCACATAATAAAATCAAGACAATATTCAAACCCACAAAGCAACAGATGTGCATAAAATACATAAAGAGCAAGTTGGGAAAGTTGTTCACCGAAAACATTGTGCATAAAAACAAATCCAGAACTTAAACTACAATAAACATACTCAATAATCTAACCATCACTAAAACCAAAAATTCCTTATTTTAGTTCAAAAACTAAAATTCCCAATACCTAAAAAGAAAATCGAATCTAAACTAGAGGCGCGGTGAGGAAAGGACGACGACAGGTGAGGAGAACGTTAATTGGCAACGGTGGAGTGAGGACTCAGCTCCGGTGGATTTGCGTTGGCAAAAAAGAGGAGTCAACGATAAAAAAGTGGTGGTCGGATGGTAGGTGTGGTGAATAATTGGCTATTTTCACGTGGTTTCTTCACAGGATTTGGGCGTTGCACTCTCGGGTGTGAAGGAAGGACAATGGTGATGAGTTCGGCATTGGTGGACGGCGAGGCCTCTTCCTGTCTCTTTCTCTACCGTTGAGGAGAGTAGCTTCCAAACTGTTTTTGCGTGAGGAAAGGAAAGGAAGAGTTGGGGTAAAAAGACCAAATTGCCTCTGTCCTTGATTTAGGAAACTTTTATGAAGTAAGGGTATTTCGATAATTTTACATAAATCTTCTTGAAATTTTTAGAAATGTGTATAAAAATTAAATAAATTATTTACAAATCAAATTTGTAACTTCAAAATATTTATTCTTGTTAAAAAGAAACACAATTAAACAGTTTAATATTTTAAAATAGAACTAAATTTAATAAATAAATTTTAATTATTTTCTTAAAATATTAATTCAGATCTAGATCTCTTTTATGGGGACTTTATTTATTTATTTTTTTTTAGAAAAAAAATGTGATAAGGGTAGTTTTATTTTTATAAAAGTTGCTATTTAGCCTTTTAGTTTATAAAAAATATCTTAAATTTTTTTTGTTTATAAAAAATATATTTTTAGGCCCTCTATTTATATATATAAAAAAGTATCAAATAATGATAAAATTAATTTTTTAACTAATTTTTTATTAAATCTAACATAATAGTATATATATATATCATATTTGTATTTTTTTTTATAGATATATACGTAAAAAACAATAATATTAAATTAAAATTTTACATAATTTTTTCAATTTTAGTAAAAGTTTAAATAAAATTTTTATTAACTAATATCTAAAGTAACAATTTAGACAATAAATTTTTTTTATTTATATTAGATTAAATTTAATAAAATTTAAATAAAAATTTTCATCAAATTTAAATAGAATTTTTATTGTTTAATATATAAAATTATAGATTAGAAAATGAAAATTTTATTTAAGTTTAATAAAAAAAATTGTTAAAAAATTGAGTAATTTTTAATTAAAAATTATTTATTTTTATATATATCTATAAAAAAAATATAAATATGTATGTGATATATGTACTATTATATTAAATTTAACGAAAAATTAGATGAAAAATTAATTTTTTTCATTATTTGACATTTTTTTTTTACAAATAAAAGGATTTTAAAATACATTTTTTATTGACCAAAGGATTTAAAATACACTTTTTATAAATTAGAGGACTAAATAATACTTATTATCTAAAAAAATGAACCATTTTGTCTCTAATCGTTTATTTTATTAGCGTTTGATTTTTAGAAGCTAGACAACAAAGGTACTATAATTATTTAATTTAATAATTATATTATGTATCAAAACGTTCATAATTTTTTTTTAAAATAGAATATTAGTTTTGTTATTATGTACAAAGAAACATTTTAGTCTCATAATTTTTAAGTTAAATACTTATAATTTTATTATTTATGAAAGTTAGGCACTAAAAATTCTTAATTTTCATATTTTTATTAAATTAATAGTATTTATTTTAAAAAATTATATTAATATAATTGCTTACTTTTTATAATAACATAATTTATAATATTTAATTCATAAATTATAATATTAAATTACTTATTCAAATAATTATATGATACTTAATATCAAATTTAATAATTATTAAATTAATATATTCATTTGTTAAAAAGTTATGTGATGTCTGATACTTTTTTCCCTTTAATTTTCATCTTATAAAGTTTATTTTAAGTGTTTGTACAATTTAATGCCGAAAATGAAAAATATATAAATTTCATTGAACAAAATAATGCCAAAAATACGAGTTACTAATACTTTAATTTCTTATTTTTTAAAATATATATTATAATTTTTTTTACCTATTTTTAAAATACAAATAAATTTATTTTAATTTAACTATAATTTAAATTAAAAAAATATCATAAATAACATGCAAAATTATTATAAATAAAAATAATTAATATTCGTTGATTTTTTAAAAAATTTATCAACAAATTTACTATTATTTATAATGTCATATTATTTTTACATGTTTTAATAGTAATTAAATTAAAATAATTAATCTAAAATAATTTATGTACATCTTTATAATAAATAATAAATTTTTAATTTTTTTTTTTAAAATTAAGAATTTAAAATAAAATAATCTCACATGCTCTAAACCAGTCACAAAAATTTCACGCATTGTAATATTACATAAGATTTATTTTAAGGTAAGGTGCTGAAGATGTGTAGAATTAAAATTATTTTATGGATAAGGCCTGATAAAACGAATTCCATTACATGATCTCTTTCGTAGAAAAAGTTAAAAAGCTGCCATCTCAATGAAAAGAGTGTTTTTGACCCAAAAAATAAAATGAAAAGAGTGTTTTATCCTAAAGTAGCGAACAATATATTTATGAAAATGGTCATTATAAAAATGCTGTCTGATACTCTGACACACGCAAGACATGAGCCACGTATCATATTTTTTTTAATCAAATACATGGCGCATGCACTACTTGTTTTAAAAATAAATTTATAAAATATTTTTTTTTATAAAAATAGTAAAATTATGATGCCCCATTAAATAATACAAATTTAAAGTATATTTTTATTAATTGTTGCAAATATTACCTCAATAATTATTAATGATTAGTGAGAAAAATAAACTTTTCAATTTTCATTATTTTCTTTTTAATTTTTTTTAAAATAAAAAAATATTATTAAAAAAATAATTTTTATCTATAAGATCAAAATTATTGTTAGAATTATCAATTTTTAAAAACATATAAATAAAAAAATTATTTTAATAATATATTTACTCTGATATACAATTAAAATACAAATAAAATTAAAATATTATGATCATTAATTAAATATAATTATTTTACTTAGAAATAATTTGCTCAGCACAAAACATCAAAAAATAATGTATTCTTTAAATGCTTTAAACAAATAATCATCAAATGTTATATATACAGATACTTGTTGTAATACAACTTAATATAATTAAGCTAACTAAAATTTAAATACAACCATTTAGCTGCAGTAGCAAAAGCGCTTAATTTAAGTGAAGCAGGAGTCTTACGCTTCTTGGTCTAATTTCATGCCTCAAATATGCAGAATAATATTATATAATTTTAAAAAATATATAAATTTATATTTATTTTTTAAAAAATAAATTTTTTTTAAATTATTATATGATATATCATGTTATAATTGGTAAGAGAATCAGATTCAGAATATCTTTCCTCTTTGTGCGTTTGGTATAATCCAGCTTGTCATAGTCATATAACTGTAGCATCTACCTGGTCGATGGGAATAGAATAATAATACGCTTCAAGTTACTACTTTACCCTTTTCTTGTATTCTTCTCCATTAAGCCAATCATGATTTGTCGACGAATTCGCAATGCTATTTGCTCGTTGGCTATAGGACCTACGTTATAGTATCATGCACCCTCTTGACAAGGTTTCGTCATTCCAATAGAACAAAGAACAACTACCGAAATCATACAAACCACTCAGACTCAGCCACGTCTTCTTATGATAACCTCACCAATCATTAACTTGTACAAAGAAAAGTTTCTGTACCTTTCACACTTGTACAGTGAATCATCAAGCAGTTTAGCCAAATGGCTATCTCCAATCAACGATCAGGAACATGCGAGAGTAGCTTAACTGAATGATCATGTGAAGTAAACGATTATTTCTCGCGTGGGAAAACTTCTGACAACACGACGAACTCAGTGAGTCTTCTCCTGAGAGAGAGAGAGAGGGCGTCAGCGTCTTATAATTTTACACGCAATACAAAATTGCAATACAGATCTCTTATTATTATTAGTTTTTTGCCTTTTCTGTGTTTTCGTCGTTTTTCTCAGAAGATTAATCAGAATTCAGAACTTGTTTGTCGTTGGTAGTATCCATTTGAGGGAAATTCGAGTTTCTTCTGGCGGGAAATTGAATCCTCTTTTTGTATTCTGGCTTGAATCTGAATTGTACTTCGTGGAGGGAGAGAGTGGGAGATGGCGGTTTCGGATAATTTGAAGGGTCTGATACTGGCAGTGGCATCGAGTGCTTTCATAGGCTCGAGCTTTATCTTGAAGAAGAAGGGCCTAAAGCGAGCTGGTGCTAATGGCACTCGAGCAGGTTTGTTGTCATTGTTCCATGATTAATCGTCATTAGATCTATGTCTATGTGAGTATGTGTTTTGTTAGAGTTTGAGTTTATTTTTATGGACTAGTTAAGCCATTTGAATCGAACCTTTTGTTTCAGGTTTAGTCGCTTTAGATTTATATGGGTTTGTTAGCTGTACCTCTTATAATTGGCAGTAATTCAGTAGTTTCATCGGATTTTATGGTGGCAATTAAATAGGCAATTGGAGCGTACATGTAACATTATGAGGCACTGATGTGGGGAGGGGTAGATGTTTCTTTATTGATAAATTGAAGTTGGAATTTCAGAAATGTATGACTTAACATTTAAGAACAGTTTTCAAGTGTTTGGTGACATACATGGTTTTTGCATAGGATCAGAGGATCAATGGTTGGCATGCCTTGTAAGCCACTTTTTATTTTGACAATTTGTTAACTAGAGATGTGAGATTACCTATTCACACCCCTCTTCTTTTCCTGATTTGGATTGCTTCTGTGGCAGTTATATTATCCATCTAGGCAGATGGCAACTCCTTTTTTGTTCTAATGAGATAACGATGATAATATCATACAGAGCATTGAATACCCTGTTTAAATTACCCATATCTCGGCAAGCATTGCATTAACGCTGAAATGATGAATCATTAAAGCTTGCAGATGCGGCCACATAAGTCTTTTCATAATGCATGTCACGTTATTTGTATTTGTTATTTTCTTAATATATAAGGCTTCCAAGCAACCTTGAACATTTGTGTGTCAATCTTATGATGTTAATTTGAGTGGGGTTTATATTATCAAATAGGTATCATATTGTTGTTCTGAGTGATTTTATGTCTCAAATAATGTAGGAGTTGGTGGTTATACTTACTTATTAGAGCCTCTATGGTGGGCAGGCATGATAACAAGTAAATATAGTCTCCCTCTCTCTCCCCCCTTCCATCCCATCTTTTTAAATGCACAAGGCTTCTAAAATATTTGGACTTTGTAGTGATTGTTGGAGAGATTGCCAATTTTGTGGCATATGTATATGCTCCAGCAGTTCTTGTAACGCCACTTGGTGCTCTAAGCATAATAATAAGGTAATTACAAATGAACTAGAATTCTCTAATGTCCTACGTTATATTAGTTGCTGTAAGTTCATGTTGGAGCTGACATTTTTTAGGAAATTGTGTAGTGCTGTTTTGGCTCATTTCCTGTTGAAAGAACGTCTGCAGAAAATGGGTGTTCTGGGATGCGTGTCCTGTATTGTGGGGTCAGTAGTAATTGTAATCCATGCACCACAGGAGCATACCCCAAATTCTGTACAACAAATATGGGCCTTGGCTATTGAACCAGGTTTGTTTTCGTTTAAATCCTATATATTTTCAACATTCAGTGTTATTTTTTACAGTAACCTTTATCATCTTCATATTTCTAATTGGTTCTGCTTTCATTTTCTACAACAGCCTTTATGATTTATGTTGCGGCTACACTTTCTTTAGTGTTAGCTCTGATTTTACACTTTGAACATCGCTATGGACAGACAAACATACTGGTCTACTTGGGAATTTGTTCTTTGATGGGTTCTCTCACGGTATTGTTTACTTGAAAATCAAGTGATTCTTTTTGTTTTTTGTTTCCTGGAATTTGTGTTTCAATTTCACCCTATATGATTTAATTAGTGGTTACTTACTTATCCCAGGAAGTTCATCTCATGTTGATATGCAGGTTGTTAGCATAAAGGCCATTGGAATTGCCATAAAACTTACGCTTGAGGGGGTAAGCCAAATAGCTTATCCTCAAACTTGGCTTTTCCTGACTGTTGCAACAATATGCGTCATTATGCAATTAAATTACCTCAACAAGGTAAGTACTGTTTACATATTCTCTGTTTATAATCTAATGCAATATAAAAAGAAATACTCTTGTATTGGCTTTATCAAAGATTTTTTTTTTTAATAATTAGAACTAGTCATCTTGTGCTAAGAAGTCCCTTCTAAATCTGTCATAAAATAAAATGAAAATTTGAACATTTTAGTGACATTTGCTTGAAAGATAAATTTGAACATCAGATGTTCCTGGGTTAAGATGTTTGCATTTGTCTCATTTAAGATAACATATTAGCTATTTTCTGAACACCGGCCTTTCTGAAACAATAGTCATTTTACACTATAATATAAAGAAGGGTCGCTTTCTTAATCTTAAGTCTTGGATTCAATTGTTTCTTCCGTTTTAGGCCTTAGATACATTCAGTGCTGCAATTGTTTCTCCAGTATATTATGTGTTGTTTACAACTCTCACCATCATTGCCAGTGCAATAATGTTCAAGGTGAGTGGCTTGGTTCTTTCACTATGTCTAGTTATTTTTGTCTCTCTATAGAGTTAACAAGTAAAAAGGGCACCTAGATCTTATGTTTTGCTTGTTTTGCAGGACTGGTCGGGACAGAATGTTAGCAGCATAGCATCTGAGGTATGTGGATTTATTACTGTGCTGTCAGGAACGGTCATACTACATGCAACTAGAGAGCAGGAACCAGCTTCTACCCAAGGTATGGAAAGAGTTTAATTAGGATTTATACAAAATTAAAAATATTTATTGTATTAAAATAGGGACATATTAGACTTAGAAAGTTTAGACATCCATTGATATCCTTTTCCCTTCTTTTCATCTAGGTTGTGTAATTATTCCTTGATGAAGAGAATAGAATAATGCAATTGTTCTGGAAGAATCTTCTTAAACATCTTTTTCTCAAGCAGTTTATAAGTTATTGGATCATGATTTTAGACACTAATCTGTTAAGGTAGCTGTTTATATCTCACATTAGGCACACAATTTCAACTGATGTAATTGTTTAAGTGGCATCTTTTAGTAATGAAAAGAATAGTATACAAAAATGCATTACACAGACATCTACCCAAAAATCTAAAGGACACAACAAGTAGCTTTCTGACTAGACACCAAGACTGTGGATGTAGCAACTAGTTCAATCACTATATTTCAGTATTGACATGCTTATCTTTTACGTAGTTTATGGGTTAATAACTTAATAAAGCATTGTAGATACTAGCAAGAATAGCTCTTAACATCAAGCTGAAACTGGTGAGTTGTCTTCATTGTTTTTTGCAGGAAACATAACTTGGTATCTTAATGGAGATTCAATGAAAACCATTGATGACGAGCATTTGATTGCCTTACATGATTCGGATTATCTTGAGCAATAGGTTTTCCTTAAGATGGAATTAGACATACATGATCTCTAGAATGAAGCAACAATCTGACAGTGCTAAATGCAGTTGCAGCAGATAGGGATCTGGTTTTTTGTTTGTTTAGAGACTGAATTAAATTGGTAACATGAGATTATAATGGTCGCATTTGATTGCCATTTCCTGCATAAGCATTGGGAAGAGACCCCGACAGAACACATAGATCAATCTTTAATATACAAGACACTTCTTTCAGCCTGAAGTGCAGAATAATCTCAATTTTCATGTCAGTCACAGTGCTATTTCAGTGCAATTCATGAAGACATTCGTTGTGATCTTGGTGATGTCCATCATTAAGCTGCCTCCGAAATTTGTACATATTGGTGCTTGTTTCTTTTTTTCAGTCTTAAGGTTTTAATTGATAGCTTTTTATCATATAGTGGCAGTTTTTAAAGTTCAAGCTCATCTTTAGCATCTCTAGTGGAAATGGGTCTGAGAGGTACTCCCCTATGATAAGCAAATTATGCAAAGCTTGTATATGCATTTGATGTTTTATTCTTTGAATCTTTCAAATTACGTCAAATGACTCTTACTTGTAAAAGAATTTTGGTAAACCTGATATGAAACTTATGTTCAATTTATGTGACATTAAGTGGCGGCGTACTGTATACTTGTAATTGTAGCTTGGTGGACTTGCTGATTGCTAATAAATTCTCAGGATAGGAATCTATAATGGTCGGATTTGGCAAATTTGTACGTACGTATGTATCTATTTTATGTGAGCATTTCATTTTGTTTCTTTTGTTATGTTCTCTACTTCAAAAGGAGCAGATGAGATCCTCAGTTTTTACTATGTGGCATACTTTATGGGATTGACAGAATTATAAGATATATTTTTTACATATTGATTGTAATCATTCAGATTTACACTTGTCTTAAATTCAATATATATTGTATGTTTTTTATAAATTATAATTATTGATATCTTTTTCTATATAATTATTTATTTATTTATAAAAATAAAAGATAAAGATTAATACAACTATTATAATTTTTAGTGTATACAAAATATCTCCTTAGCAAGGACACTGGTGACGCGAAGGCCTAACTTTGACAATGAAATTTGGTAGAAATTTTTTTTTTGACAAGGACTAAGGACATTATCACATTACCGAAATAGGATAAGTCACTGCATCTTACCCAATTATTAAGAACAATACGCTGGATTTGTATATGCTTTAGTTATTTGGGAAAAAAATAATAAAAATATTACAAAAATAATATTATTAAAATTTATAATAATAAAAATAATATGTTTTTAATTTCAAATTATATATTTTTATATAATTTTTTTTGAATGCTGTTTAAATTAAATTACAATAATTTAAACGTATTTAATATTATTAGAGTGTTAATTTTATTATTATAAATTTAAAGTATATTATTTAAAAAAAAAAATTCAAAAATTAGAAAACAACTATTCAATTGACATTGTTACAGTAAATAATTACAGCTCTGTACGGCCGTGCAAAATATACTAATACTCATAAGTTTTAATGTTATTAACATAGAATTTTTTTTTTTTTGCTAAGCATTTAACATAGAATTCTCAAACGTCAAACCACACTAAACATGAATAATAAAAAATCTAGAATCCTACGTGCATATATAAAACATTCATGTTATGTTCACTTTATAAAACTGATTACCAAATGGATCTTTTAGAGAAATAAGCCTACTTTCATACCATATTTGTTTGAGAATTATTGTTTAATATAATTTTGACTTGCCAATTGTACTTGGAAATTATATAATAATATCCTGTTTTTTTATATAAATATAGAAATTCAATTTGAAACGACACCGACAAGTATTATAGAGGTATTCAGAATATGAAGACAATTTTTCATACCGGTTCTTTAAATATTCATATAACGTTTAACTTGATATTGAAAGTAGTGTACTAGACCATCGTTCTTGAGAGCGTTTTTTCGAACGTTTGAAACAGAACACCATCGTTCTTGGATTATTCACCACTGTTTTGATCGTTTGAACTGAGCACCACCGTTTTTTCTGTGAGGAACTGAGCACCATCGCCCAAGCTCCATCATCGCGAACTGAGCACCATCGCCCAAGCTCCATCATCGCGAACTGAGCGCCATCGCGAACTGTCCACAGCCAGCGCCATCTGAACTCCATCTGCTGCACAGCTATCGCTATCTGAGCTCCATCTCACCATCGCCATACCACCCATCGTCATCTGATCTCCATCCATCGCCATACCACCCATCGCCATCTGAGCCACAAGCCACCATCGAAATTTGATCTACATCTGACCAGCCACAAGCCTCCATCGCCAGCTGAGCTCCATCGCGATCACAGATCTGCCCACCCACAAGCCAACACAGACCACTCTGCTTTTTGCTGTGCAGATCATTTCAACACTCTGTTGTGCAGTCCACTCGGGTTTTTTGTTGTGCTGTGTCCTTGGCCAACGCGTATTGGCTACCACCCAGGTTTTTGTTGTGCTGTGTCCTTTGTGATTTGGATATGATTTTAACTATAGGTTGCATTTATTGGATTTAATATTTATAACCTGTTGTCTGTTGTGTTTAAGAATTTGCTATTATGACAAATCCTATAAATCAACAAAATGTGGGTATTACTCCCTCTGACAATTATCCTAGTCATTCAACAATGTTTAAGAAATCATCCCTTCCGCCCACACATAACAAATCACAAAAAAGTTATGCACAGGTTATTTGTGATAACATCTCAAATCTAGTTATTGAACCGCATGAAATACCCCTTTCAAAGACCAATAGCAATGTTCAATCCTCCGACAAAAACTCCACGAACATTTTTATTGAGTCAGGTGTGACACCGAACCCAACAAAAAATGGAGACATTGCATGTGTTACTTTAGATCCAAAAATTTATCAAAATCGTTTGAATCTCTGCAAGTTCTCATTAATTGGCAGATTAATCCTCTCTAAAGGAGACAAACCCTGGAGTCAGAGTGATCTAAAAACCCGACTCAACACAATCTGGAACTTATCGTCAAACTGGAAACTTATCGCCCTGGGCCGTGGTTTCTATCATATATTGTTGCACTCCCCGGAGGATCAGAACAAAGTTAAGGCTAATGCCCCGATCAATGTTAAGCCAGGCATCTTTCGTGTTCAACCATGGACACCCAACTTTAACCCACACACTCAAAAATCTACAAATGCTCAAGTTTGGGTTCGTTTTTATAATTTACCATGGGAATTCTGGGACAAACAAATTCTTGCACAAATTGCAAGAGCCATTGGGGTCCCACTAAAAATTGACAACGCTACACTCAATGGCGAGTTAGGTCAATTTGCTAGAATTTTAATTGATATCGATCTGGCACGCAAGCTTGAGGAACAGGTAATGGTGGAAGTTGAGTCACTTAAGATTTTTGTGGATCTGTTTTATGAAAATGTGCCAGACTTTTGTAACCTTTGTTCATCAGTGGGACATGCAGCTTTTAAATGTAGAAAAAATGTTAATGTCACTGCAGAAAAAAACAACGAGACACAAACAAATAGGCCTCAAGTACACTCACAACAGAAACAAATTTATAGGCCTAAGGTCACTTCAACTGTCAATACAGTTATGGTAAGCAATGCTTTTGCTGCTCTTCATACTATTGACACAAATATCACTACTCCATCTCTTCCTACAGTAAACATACCACCTAAAGAAGCAGTCACATCAACCACATCTACTACTCCATTAATAAATATTGCCAAATCCACGGACCTAGCCACTACGTCCTCCACAAATTTAACTGCAAATGCAGCAGTTTTAACTATTCCAACAGGATCTACTGTAAACACATCTGGTACTATAGACATCCCTAACATTGGATTCCTACCCCCTCTTGCTAAATCGAGACCCAACTTGCCTGCTCTTTCCCTCCCACCTTCTTCTTCAGTCTCCGTAGCCGACCTCAGTGAGCGTATGCAGAAAATGAAACAACAGTATACCAAAGATAAGGAAGATTTAGGTTGGCAAATTGTAACTGGCAAAAATCGTCGTGCTCGATCAGCTAGTCCACGTTTCCAACCTATGAGATATACACCCTTTATAGGGGACTCTGATAGTAACTCAACATGATAGTACTTTACTGGAACTGTAGAGGTATTTCCAATAAGAACACACGAAATACCCTACGAAGTTTTTGCAAAAAGGAAAAACCAGACTTTCTTTGCATAGCAGAACCTATGTCTGATCCTAAAACCATTCATGATCGTTTTTGGCAACATTTGGATTATACCTTCATCGGATCAAACTCCACAAGGGTTAGCAAACTTTGGCTCTTTGCAGCTCCTGCAGTGGCAAGTGATACAACAATCGTTATACAACACCAACAACATATAACGGTCACTTACACAGCAAACTCAAAAAACTTTCTTTTAACATTTATTTATGGTAAGGGAACATATGTTAGAAGAAGAGACCTATGGGACTCACTAAGGACGATTTCAGATACCCAAGCCCCTTGGCTAGTAATAGGAGACTTTAATGCTGTTCTTGGATCCCATGAAACTACTGGCTTAACTCGTAGCAATACCTCTATAGAAGATTTTAGTGCTATGATCTCTTCTTGTAACTTGGTTGATATTGACACTAAAGGGGCCTTCTACACTTACTGTAAAGGTGGACTTTCTCAAATACGATCAAGATTAGATCGTGGGTTGTGTTCAGAATCCTTTCTAGACTCTTGGTCTACGGTTTCTTGCCATACCCTTCCTAGACACTGTTCAGATCACCATCCGCTTTTACTCACGGCTTCTACAACACGGAATGGTGGTCCAAGACCGTTCAGATTTCATGGTATGTGGCTCGAACACCCTGAATTTATGGATTTAGTGCGTGCCACTTGGTCAGTGCCTATCCAGGCTAGCGCTATGGGTATTGTTATTGGCAAACTTAAGGCTCTTAAACTGGTCCTCAAAACTTGGAACAAAACAGTCTTTGGTAATTTAAATCAAAATATTGCAACTGCAACAAATACACTTGCTGACATTCAACAGCGTTATAATGATGATTCTTTCTCTGAAGAGCTTTTGCAAATGGAGTCCGATGCTCACGCTGACTTAGACAGATTGTTGCGACAACAAGATATCTTTTTAAGAGAAAAAATCAGACTAAAATGGTTGAAAGGTGGCGATCGAAACTCCACTTTTTTCCACTCAATACTTCGTCGTCTAAAAGCACAAAAACCTTTGACACACCTGGATATTAATGGAGAAATAACTAATGATCCAGAGGTAATAGCGACTCATATTTTGAACTACTATGAAAATCTTTTTTCAAGTCAGACAGGTGGAATGACAGATTTTGCTCCCATAGAGTCAGCGGTGCCATCACTGGTCACCTCTGTGGACAATAAATGTTTACGACGTATACCATCATCAGAAGACATACGAGCTACAATTTTTGAAATGGATCCAATGAGTGCACCAGGACCAGATGGGTTTACTGGTAAATTTTTTCAGCAGTGCTGGGATATTATCGGTACAGATATTGTACGAGCGGTTAAAGATTATTTTAAAACTGGTCGATTACACCATGGACTAAACTCCAATTTCTTAATTCTTATACCCAAACACCAACAAGCAAGCTCTATTGATCAGTATAGGCCTATTGTTTTAGGCAATTTTATGTACAAGCTAATAACAAAGATTATTGCTGGCAGATTAGGACATATATGCGCTCGTATTCTATCTCAAAATCAATTTGGATTCATTCCAGGCCGTAACATTGGCGACTGCATAGCAGGTGCTTCTGAATGTTTTAACGCTATGCAGCTTCCCAGCCGAAAAGGTAACATGGCTCTAAAAATTGACATTCACAAAGCTTTTGACACGATGCTTTGGGATTTTATTTTAAAAGTGATGAAATGCTTTGGTTTCGACGACATTTTTCTAGGTTGGATTAGAGATATATTCGCATCAGCAAGAATCTCAATTATAGTTAATGGTTCACCTAGGGGCTATTTTTCTTGTTCTAGAGGTGTCCGACAGGGGGATCCTTTGTCCCCATTATTATTTTGCATAGCTGAAGATTTCCTCAGCAGATATCTTCAAAAATTGGTGGATAAAGGGCATTTACCTCCAATCTCTTCACCTAGAGGAACCCATGCACCAACGCACTTTTTATATGCAGATGATCTTCTTATTTTTTGCCGTGCAAGTGAGACGAACATTCAAGTGCTAACTGAAGCTTTTTCCTTGTATAGTCGCCTTTCTGGTCAAATGGTAAATTTAGAAAAATCTTTTATCTATTTTGGTAAAAGTGTTACACAGAACAACATTTCATCACTTCGAAATTTATCTGGCATGCGTACTGGAAGATCATCCTTGTCTTACTTGGGCATCAATCTCTTCCAGGGGGCTCCAAAAAAGTGTTGGTTTCAAAGTTTAGCAGATAAAATACGTGCAAAAATCGAGGCCTGGAATGGGCTGACCATTTCTTTGGCAGGACGACGTTGCTTAATTTCTTCGATCATTCAGGGTACACTTCTTCACTCATTTCAGATATATAAATGGCCAAAAATGGTCCTTCAGGACCTAACAAAAAGCATTCGCAATTTCTTTTGGTCTGGAAAGACTGATACAATCAAACAAATACAAGTGGCTTGGAAAGACTGTTGCCGTCCAATTGATGAAGGAGGTCTTGGTTTACGGGATATTCATCTCCAAAATGAGGCCATGTTAAGAAAGTTCGCATGGAGGGTAATCAAAGGGACCTCTAACACTCTGCTTTACTTACGTAGCAAATATCTAACAAAAAATGGCTCTCCACGGAACTATTATATCTACTCATCAGTCTGGCCTGGTTTGCGACCTCACTATTTAACCCTATTGGAAGAGTCCAGGTGGTTAGTTGCAAGGAATTCTACAGTTAAGTTTTGGACAGATAATTGGTTAGGAACTCCACTAATAGATAGGGTAGATAATCCTCCAATAGACCCCCCAATACATTCACTAGTGGGGGACTACATCCGTGAAGATTGTTGGATTTTGCCGCAATCTTTCAAAGTCTCCTATCCAGATATTGCCTCAGAAATTCAATCAACAATTATTGGCTTTGGTTCGGATATCAGAGTTTGGACACACTCAATCAAGGGAGATGTTACAACCAGTGAAGCTTATGATTCACTCCGTGTGGTTGGAGAACGGAAGATTTGGGGTAAGAACATATGGGCTCATTATATACCGCCCTCACGATCTATCTTGCTATGGCGTGCTATTCAGAATAAACTTTCAACAGATTGTCAATTAAAAAGGAGGGGACAATCGCTTCCTTCCCGTTGCTCATTATGTGGTTCCAAGGAAGAAACTCTGTCACATCTCTTTTTAAGTTGTCATTTTGCAGGTGCGCTTTGGGACTTCATATGCTTCTTTTTTGGAAAACGACCAAGTACAGACTCTTCGATCCTAAATCTATGGAAAACCGCAATGGCAATGGAATTTGGATCACAGCTCGCCAACTTATGGAAAGCAGGAATTGTTTCAGTCATTTGGGTGATTTGGACTGCTAGAAATGAGTATCGTTTTAACAATAAGAGGACGACTCTGAGATCGGCTTTTGCCACAGTATGGCGTTTTATCCGCGAGGCGAGTCTTTCAAAAAGTGGTTGCATGCAGAACACTGTGGATGATTTACAGGTACTTAGGCGGCTTCGAATATCAGGCATCCCAAGAAGGGCCCCAAATATTATAGAGGTTAATTGGAAGGCTCCACCATTGGGATGGATAAAGGTCAATACAGATGGTGCAACATTTGGAGCTCCAGGATTATCTGGTTGTGCGGGTGTTTTTAGAACTTCAAGATCTTTTGTTAAGGGTTGTTTTTGTATTCCGCTTGGAATATCATATGCTTATGAAGCAGAACTAGCGGCAGCAATTTATGCGGTGAAGTATGCATATACATTTCAGTGGAGGCGTCTCTGGTTGGAATCAGACTCACTATATGTTGTTTCTCTTTTTCAGACCCGGTCTTCTTCGGTTCCTTGGAGGTGGCATTCTGCTTGGACGGATTGCTTAGACAAAATTACCCATATGGAGTTTTACTGTTCACATATTTATAGGGAAGGTAATGCTGCAGCTGATAGCTTAGCTTCTAGGGCTCCTAGTTTATGTACAGCGACTTGGTGGTGGAATGTTCCACATTTCGCGAGCTCTTTTATTTATTCTGATGCTAACAACAAACCTAATTACAGGTTTTGTTGAGAATTTTTATTTGCATGTGTAATTTTCTCAATATTTAATAATATTAGTGGTTGATTGGTTTAATGAAGAAGGTGCTAAGGAGGTGCCAACCTAGTTGGGATGTCCAGGTGCACCCACTGAAAACAATTAGCCACAACCTTTTATTTAAAAAAAAAATATAACGTTTAACTTAAATAATATATATATATATATATATATATATATATATATATATTTTTTTTTTTTTTTTTTTTTTTTTTCCTAAGAATTAGCATAAATCAGTTTAGTAGTAAATTACAACTAATTAGTACGGGGTCAAATCATAATAAGTACATTCCTTAAAATTGAAATGGTATCTTTGCTTAATATCCACCGTTGGATTGAATCCACTCGATCTGTCTATAAGACTATAACCACTGTGTGACCTTTATCTCACCTCTCTCTGGACTGTGCTGCCCAAAAACGCAACCTATTTCGCAAAAGCTCGATATACAGAGAGAGAGCAATGGCTGCAACAGTATCTCCATGGGGCAAACCTGGTGCTTGGGCTCTCGAATCAGAAGAACACGAAGACGAACTCCTCCAACAACATCAGAAAGACCAAGAAGCCTCTGAGCCAAAAGACACCGCCGAATTCCCATCTCTTGCAGCCGCCGCCACCTCCAAGCCCAAGAAGAAGAAGGGACAGACTGTCAGCCTCGCTGAGTTCACAACCTATGGCGGGGCAAAGCCCACCGAACCCAAGGGCCTCACACACGAAGACCGCAAGCTTCTCCCTACTGGGCCTCGTGAGCGCACCGCCGAGGAGCTCGACCGTTCTCGCCTAGGAGGCGGCTTCAAGTCTTACGGATTGGGAGGTGATAGGGGTGGTCGTGGAGATGACTCGAGGTGGGGATTGAGAGGTTCTGATAGGAACGGTGGTGGCAGGGATGGTAATAGAGATTCTGGTCCATCTCGTGCTGATGAGACAGATAATTGGGCTGCTGCGAAGAAATCTTCGGTGGGTAATGGATTTGAGAGGAAGGAGAGAGGTGGGTTCTTTGATTCACAATCGAAGGCTGATGAAGCTGACAGTTGGGTGTCGAACAAGAGTTTTGTACCGTCAGAGGGAAAGAGATTTGGGAGTGGTGGGGGTGGATTTGAGAGGGAGAGGAAAGTGGGTTTTGGCTCTAGTAGTGGTGCGGATTCGGATAATTGGGGCAAGAAAAAGGAGGATAATTTGTTTGGCAGTGGTGGGGGGTTCGAGAGAGATAGGAGGGTTGGGTTTGGGTCCCATGGTGGCGGGGCGGATTTGGAGAATTGGGGGAAGAAGAAGGAGGAGAGTGTTGGTGGGACTGAGAGTGCAAGGCGGAGGTTGAATTTGCAGCCACGAACGCTACCTTTGAGCGCCGAGAACTCTCCGGCTTCGGGGAGTCCTGCAAAACCCAAGGGATCGAATCCATTTGGGGCGGCAAGGCCAAGAGAGGAGGTTTTGGCTAAGAATGGGCAGGATTGGAAGAAGATTGACGAGAAGCTTGAATCGATTAAGGTAAAGGGGACGAATGAAAAGGCAGAAACTAGGTCTTCTTTTGGGAAAAAAAGCTTTGTGATTGGGAATGAGAGGGCTGATTCTCCTGGTGATCGAACTGAGAAGAGTTGGAGGAAGCCTGATTCAGATAATTCTCGTCCTCAAAGGTTTGTTTGCTTTGCTGTGTGAAAAATGGGTTAAGTTATTCAGTTACGTTTACATTTTCATGCTTGATGCTTGATGCTTGATGCTTTTGATTGTTATTTTGTTGTTAATAAGCACTTATTAAAAATGTTGATTGGAGAATGCTTGTCAATGTTGATTCATCAAATTGGTCTGTGAATGGTTTAGCTGTTTAGGCATTGGCCCTGGCTCTGATGCTGCTTTGCTTTCTCTTTGTGGTTCTATAACATTGCTATCTTCATGTGACTTTAATTGTGTTTTCTTTCCCTAAAAAGTTTTGCTTTCGTATTATTCTTTTAATGCATGCTTGCTGCATACACGATATGGTTGCTTGGTTAAAACTTGGAAGAGGTCACTATAACTTTGTGAAATATTGTTGGTAGAAGGGCTAGTACAATACAAATACTTCATATTAATGTAGATTTTATGCGTTAATCATAATCTCATTTACTAAGGTATGGGATTACTTTAAGATCCTATTGTTTTAATTCTTTTAGTTTACTTTACTAGAATGACTAATGTTTCCCTAAATATGGGTCTCCCTAGTTTTTCTTATAGGTTAGGAGATGTTGATATTCGTTAACTTGGAGTGATTTCTTTCTTTCCAATTGGTAAAGTTGTATCCTATGGTTCTTATTGCTTGAACATCATTCATGCATTCTTGGGCCATCTCCTTGACATCCTGCACCTTCCCTAACAAAAGTGGAGGCAAACAAGTAGAGGTAGTAATGATGACTGTAATGTTCTTCTGGAGTTTTGTTTGTCACGTGAAATTTGGTGGTTGAATAGAAATGGACATCTAGGGCAGCAGTTGCCAACATGTTTTAGAACTATGTAGCACGTCTTTCTTCTTTCTTCTTTTTTCCCTCTCTTTGTTACATCATACGGTACTTGGTGTGTTTGGTGCCAGACCACTAGGTGAAGCACATGTAGCACATCTATTGATTAGAAATTTGTGACTGTCACAACTAGTCCCAACTATTGTGTGGCAGATTATTAGAAACTGGGAAGGTCCAAACATATCATCTGATCAGTCTTCAAGACATCATTAATGAACTATCCCAGTTTTCCTAGCAAGCTTAATGGGCACAAATTTGTGATAACGTCAACTGGGATATCTTTACTTCATGTGAGAATATCACATATTTGGGACAAAATCCATTTTTCCTAAACAAAATCTTTGTAGAGGGATCCCCACTGCCTCAATAAAAAATTAAAAAAAAGAAAAGAAAAGATGTGGCCAGTGGACTCCAGGATGGGATAGACAAGGTCAATACAATCATATAATCTATTTTTTGTACCTTACTTTTTAGGGCTTAAAAGGATCTCCCTGTACTTGTCTTCGAAGGTGTTAAGACTGTCCTACTTTTTGGTATTTGATACGTATTTCCACTAATTAGTTGCTTTTCTTGCAGTGCTGAGAAAAGTGAGAATGGAGCTGATGAAGAAAACTGAGTACTGTGCTACCAGTCTCACTGAAATGGCAAGAGAGTTTGAAGTTAAATGAGGATCCATTGTGCAATTTCATAGTTTTTTTTTTTTTTTTTTTTTTGTATTTGGATATGACTGGTCACATTATATTATTGATCTAATTATTGAGTCAATTTTGTCAAGGAAAATAGATACGATAGTTTTGCCTTTTATGGAATTTTTGTAGTGTTGTTTGTACCGACAGTCCTTTAGGGAAGTTTATTATTCCAGTAACTGTTATTTGATACTCGAAGTTGGACTCGAGAGTTGTGACAAGAAAATTCAATTCCTTTAATCCTAATTATGTTTAACTGTTTGTGCGGCTATATAGATGCTATAGTGAGTTTCCTTCAATCCATTTGGGAATTTGATGTCTCTGCTTGGTAAAATGTTGTGTGATGATTTTATGTGTTTTCATCCCTTTGAACCCTTGAGCTGTCACACACTCGAGACTTATATAGGTGCCATCCCAAACATGGTCTCCTAGAAAATGAAGGCAAACACAATATATAGCATGTAGAAGCTTTTGGGCGTGGTGATGCTGACACTTAATTCTACATATTTCTATCAAAACCTCCTACTACATGCCCTAATTTATTTGATTGCCTTTTTTTTATTATTATTATTATTATTATTTTTTTTTTTTTTTAATTTATGAATGTATCCGGATTTAGCCATTGCAAGTTGCAGGTGATTGTTCGATTTTTTATGAGAAATAATTAATATATTATTATTTGTACTTTGAGGTTCATGAAACATATATAATAGTGAGCTTATTTAAAAATAAAAAAAATTCAAAAATCAAATTTAAGCAGAAAATTTCAGAGAAAATTAATTTGGTTGAAAGTTAATTGTGAAACATTTACCCTTTTGTTTTACTAGCAATGTGGATGCGTTAATTTTTTATTCATGAAATAGAAATGTATAATAATGAGATTGATAAAAATGATAAATCACATGAGCTTGATGAAAACTACCTCTTTCCATTTCTAACTTTGAATTTTTTTTTTTTTTTTTTTTAGCATACAATAAACACCTAATTTAAATATAAATTTAACTTTTAACTAATGATAGATATAACTACTTTTTAGGTATAACTTGAAACGCTTTAAAATCCAAATATTAACATCTCATTACTAATGTTTTATTCGACATAAGCCAGCCTACTTCAAAATAAATGCCATTAATTTTTTATTTTTTTTAAATTACACACTTGTACACTAATTTAAATTGAATGAAATTCTAATTCTCGGTGTTCACTTAAATCATATATTACTACAAGACAATTTGCAATAACTAGTAATATTTTAACAAGTGGCTTCAAACTCTGCCCAAATTGAGATCATACTGATTTCTTTTTTCCTTTCTGTACGTAATTAATAATATATATTCTGACAGATTATAAAAATAATTAAATAAAAAAAAAAAAAAGAGTACAAAATCCAGAAAGAGAGGATCCAATTACTCCTGGAAACTTGACCTTTCTAATTAGAGGAAAGACTAACTAGTTACGCAAGCAAATTGCATTAAGAGTATTCTATAAAATACAGTATGTTTAAAAACAAAATCCAAAGCAAATCTAAAGAATATATATGGAGTTTAAAACAGAGGTTTTGTTTGGTTTAATTGGTTGACGTTTGACAAGCTGCAAGCTGCGGTCTGCGGCACAAATTTTATGGAAAAGAGTTGACTCATTACATTATCGATGTGTCGCAGATTTAATCGAATGTTAAAACTAATTCATAAAATATATATATATATATTTGTTAAAAAAAAAAAAACAGTTGCCAACATGTTTTAGAACTATGTAGCACGTCTTTCTTCTTTCTTCTTTTTTCCCTCTCTTTGTTACATCATACGGTACTTGGTGTGTTTGGTGCCAGACCACTAGGTGAAGCACATGTAGCACATCTATTGATTAGAAATTTGTGACTGTCACAACTAGTCCCAACTATTGTGTGGCAGATTATTAGAAACTGGGAAGGTCCAAACATATCATCTGATCAGTCTTCAAGACATCATTAATGAACTATCCCAGTTTTCCTAGCAAGCTTAATGGGCACAAATTTGTGATAACGTCAACTGGGATATCTTTACTTCATGTGAGAATATCACATATTTGGGACAAAATCCATTTTTCCTAAACAAAATCTTTGTAGAGGGATCCCCACTGCCTCAATAAAAAATTAAAAAAAAGAAAAGAAAAGATGTGGCCAGTGGACTCCAGGATGGGATAGACAAGGTCAATACAATCATATAATCTATTTTTTGTACCTTACTTTTTAGGGCTTAAAAGGATCTCCCTGTACTTGTCTTCGAAGGTGTTAAGACTGTCCTACTTTTTGGTATTTGATACGTATTTCCACTAATTAGTTGCTTTTCTTGCAGTGCTGAGAAAAGTGAGAATGGAGCTGATGAAGAAAACTGAGTACTGTGCTACCAGTCTCACTGAAATGGCAAGAGAGTTTGAAGTTAAATGAGGATCCATTGTGCAATTTCATAGTTTTTTTTTTTTTTTTTTTTTTGTATTTGGATATGACTGGTCACATTATATTATTGATCTAATTATTGAGTCAATTTTGTCAAGGAAAATAGATACGATAGTTTTGCCTTTTATGGAATTTTTGTAGTGTTGTTTGTACCGACAGTCCTTTAGGGAAGTTTATTATTCCAGTAACTGTTATTTGATACTCGAAGTTGGACTCGAGAGTTGTGACAAGAAAATTCAATTCCTTTAATCCTAATTATGTTTAACTGTTTGTGCGGCTATATAGATGCTATAGTGAGTTTCCTTCAATCCATTTGGGAATTTGATGTCTCTGCTTGGTAAAATGTTGTGTGATGATTTTATGTGTTTTCATCCCTTTGAACCCTTGAGCTGTCACACACTCGAGACTTATATAGGTGCCATCCCAAACATGGTCTCCTAGAAAATGAAGGCAAACACAATATATAGCATGTAGAAGCTTTTGGGCGTGGTGATGCTGACACTTAATTCTACATATTTCTATCAAAACCTCCTACTACATGCCCTAATTTATTTGATTGCCTTTTTTTTATTATTATTATTATTATTATTTTTTTTTTTTTTTAATTTATGAATGTATCCGGATTTAGCCATTGCAAGTTGCAGGTGATTGTTCGATTTTTTATGAGAAATAATTAATATATTATTATTTGTACTTTGAGGTTCATGAAACATATATAATAGTGAGCTTATTTAAAAATAAAAAAAATTCAAAAATCAAATTTAAGCAGAAAATTTCAGAGAAAATTAATTTGGTTGAAAGTTAATTGTGAAACATTTACCCTTTTGTTTTACTAGCAATGTGGATGCGTTAATTTTTTATTCATGAAATAGAAATGTATAATAATGAGATTGATAAAAATGATAAATCACATGAGCTTGATGAAAACTACCTCTTTCCATTTCTAACTTTGAATTTTTTTTTTTTTTTTTTTAGCATACAATAAACACCTAATTTAAATATAAATTTAACTTTTAACTAATGATAGATATAACTACTTTTTAGGTATAACTTGAAACGCTTTAAAATCCAAATATTAACATCTCATTACTAATGTTTTATTCGACATAAGCCAGCCTACTTCAAAATAAATGCCATTAATTTTTTATTTTTTTTAAATTACACACTTGTACACTAATTTAAATTGAATGAAATTCTAATTCTCGGTGTTCACTTAAATCATATATTACTACAAGACAATTTGCAATAACTAGTAATATTTTAACAAGTGGCTTCAAACTCTGCCCAAATTGAGATCATACTGATTTCTTTTTTCCTTTCTGTACGTAATTAATAATATATATTCTGACAGATTATAAAAATAATTAAATAAAAAAAAAAAAAAGAGTACAAAATCCAGAAAGAGAGGATCCAATTACTCCTGGAAACTTGACCTTTCTAATTAGAGGAAAGACTAACTAGTTACGCAAGCAAATTGCATTAAGAGTATTCTATAAAATACAGTATGTTTAAAAACAAAATCCAAAGCAAATCTAAAGAATATATATGGAGTTTAAAACAGAGGTTTTGTTTGGTTTAATTGGTTGACGTTTGACAAGCTGCAAGCTGCGGTCTGCGGCACAAATTTTATGGAAAAGAGTTGACTCATTACATTATCGATGTGTCGCAGATTTAATCGAATGTTAAAACTAATTCATAAAATATATATATATATATTTGTTACGAAAATAAAAAAATTTAAATGTCATAAATTTATAATAAATTTAAATGATATAATAAAATTTAATTAAATAATATAATTCAATTATAAAATTGTATTAAATTAATTGTATTTATAATATCATTATAATCGGAACAATTTATCTCGTACTAAAAATACAAGTTATGAAACTTAATACAAGAGGCATGACATAAACTCAACCTTAATAATAATTTCATGTCAGCAATGTCTAAGATTCCAATCTAGCTGGAAGACACAAATATCTGTCGGCACGTTAATTCCAATCATTCATTTGCCCACAAATGAATTAATTTGTAGAGATCTAGAGCTAGCAATTGTAATTAACAAACGAACTTCTTTCTTTGCCTGCCTAGCTAGCTATAGCCACTATATATACAAGTACCCAAAATTGTCGGCTGAAAAAAGAATCATATACACACACATAAGGAGAGAGAAGCTTACTTTGGTGCATACACTTAATTAACAGAATAAACAAGCATGAAGTACCAACAAATAATACCAAGTCTCTGCACCATATTAATGACAATTGACAAATTTGAACTATAATTTTAATGATCATCCGACAACAATTAATATTGTTATTCAATTATTACATTAAAGAAACAAATATTAAGGCTCTTTGAGGATTTTGAGATGCCAAATTAATTTAGTACTAGTTTAATAACGATTTTAATTTTTAATTTTAAATTTTGATTTTTATTAAATGATTTTTTAATCATATATATTTAGTAACGATTTTTAGTTTTAATTTTTATATTTTTAAAAAATCACTACCAAAATATGATGATTCATATTTCCTTAAAAAGAAGGTTTTTAAAATCAGATTTTTAATTTTTTTCATTTTGATCAAACAAATTTTTTAGAAGGTTAATTAAGTCTTATAACTTTTGTATTGTATAAGTATTGGAAGAAAATAATTAAAAAATTAAAATTTGTAAAAAATAACTAATTTTTTATTTTTTTTATTTTTTTAAATATAAAGCATTATCAAATAACCTATAGTTAATTTTTGATTTTTTATTCTTAAAAATTACTAAGTAAAAATTATTATCAATTAGTAGTTATTTTTATAAAAAGATTAAAAATTATAAAATTTATACATTATAAATTAAAATTGTTATTCTAATAAGACTTTAAAAGAGTTAGGTTTCACAACAAAATGTAGCACACAGGATGCTATTATAAATAAGGCTTTGCGTGATTGTACCAAGTCCTTTTGCAATTATGGCAAAGGTCTTGCCAAAAGCCAGGAAATGGACGATTTTTTTTTTGCTACAGAAAAAAACAACTTTGAAGTTGTCTTTTGGTGTTTTGGTCAAAGTGCTAAGACGCTAGAAGACAAAAAAAAAAAAAAAGGAATAAAGCCTTTAAGGTGTGTATTTCAAGCTGCATATACCAAATTATGAGTTGCTGAATTGTTTTATCTTGGAATCCACCTCAATGATAACATGAAAAAAAATATAAAAACATTCTTGCATATCTTCAATTATAGGTTGAGCATTCTTTGCAAGATTGTCCCATTTATTTAAAAGAAATGCACCAATCAAGAATTTTGCATCACCTCAATATACCAAGCTATATTCGACCGATTAGAAGCATGATCATAAGCTGTTTTAAAGCTAATAATTCAACTTTTTCAACAGAAATGGTTGTACAATGCTTAATCCAAATTTGCACACAATGATCCGAAATTACAAAACCTGCAATACCATAGTTATTCTTCCAAGAGGCATCAAAATTGATTTTGAGAGCATCCATCAGAAAGGGTTGCCACTCTGCAAGAATGTAAATAGCTGAATTGAATTTTTCTTATCATATGCTCGAGAAAATTCATCGACTCTCCCTTGAATTTTATTGATAAAAGTTGTTGGATTAATTTGGGCATTATCAAATAGAACCTTGTTTCTAAGCTTCCAAATCTGTTAAAAAACAATGGCTACTGTAAGAGTAAAAAAAGAATTAGGCAACAACTTAATTGGTGGATTTAGAATAGTTCTTATGAAGTTGATTAAATCTAATTTTTCTAAACAAGACCATTTAAAACCACCATGATTTAATATAGTTACATCTGCAAAAAAGATGTAATATATCTTCAATCTCCTCATGACATAGAGGGCATGAAATATCCTCTAAATGAAAATATCTGCGTAACATTTTTCTTGTAGGCAATAAATTATTAATCATCTTTTATAATAACAGTTTATGTCTTTCATGGATGATTTTTACCCGAAAAACAATGTCCTTTATTGATTTTTGTAATTAAAAAAAAAAAGAGGTTCCTATAGTTGAAGAAAATGAAACCCGACCCATTATTCAACTGATTTGACCCCCTAAAATACATACGTTTTCTTTTTGCTTGGCTCTTATCCAGTACTCGTCAAATTACATATGGCTAATACAAGACCTAGCTTTCCTCTGTTCTTACCTTTTCTATTCATTGTTCTTCTAGTCTTATTATCCTTATCCAATGCCCAAAATACATGGGTCAATGGCCAATCTATAAGAGAAGCCTCTATATTTGATCTTCAACAAGCCCTAAAACAGAACAAAGTCACTTCAAGACAACTTGTTGAGTTCTATCTCAAAGAAATCAAAAGGCTTAACCCTGTCCTGAATGCTGTGATAGAAGTGAACCCTGATGCTCTTTACTTAGCTGATGATGTTGATAAGGAGAGAAAGGCTAAGAACTACAAACCACTTTCTGGGTTACATGGTATTCCAATTCTTCTAAAGGATAATATTGGAACTAAAGACAAGTTGAATACAACTGCCGGCTCATTTGCTTTGCTTGGATCTGTTGTGTCTAGAGATGCTGGTGTTGTAACCAAATTGAGAAGAGCTGGCGCTATTATATTGGGAAAGGCTAGTTTGAGTGAATGGTCTAATTTTAGATCAAATAATGCACCAAGTGGTTGGAGTCCAAGAGGTGGCCAAGGAAAGGTATAACACTTACTTTAAGAAAATGCTAATGTGGTTTGATTCGAGCATTCAGATCAACTGATTGTCTAGTAGACCCAAGTCTTTGATTCGATATTTCGATGCTTTAACAAATGCATGGTTTTTGAGTTCTATATAATAAATTATGTCATTTTTGTTGGAAAAAAAAGAGTTTTTAACCCATATTTAAATGCCATTTTGAGGTATCATTTTGAGTGGTACTCACTTGATATAAGTGTGTGGTTATGATTGATTTTTATTCTCCTCTGTGAGGGCTACAAAATAGTATATTTACATGCTCAAAATGATATTAAGGTGAATGAGAAATTAAGTTTTATATTTCACTCATTACGAAAGAAATTTATAGTGTTATGTATTTATCCCACATGAAAAAAACAACATATAAAATGCTTTATAAAGCATTTGCTTTTCTATGATAGGTAAGCTTGTGTAGGAAAGAAAAAAGATTTTCTAAGTATTGACATGAATATTTCATGGCATTTAATTGCAACTGTTTTATTTAATTTTCAACAGCCATATTTGAATGAATATAAATTGGCTCTGAACTGAGGAAAAAATAAGAACAAAAAATTTCATTCTCTATTATTAATCTTTTTTTAATTTCTTATTTTTTAAATTTTCGTTATTATAATTTACATATTTTATACTTTATATAAATTTAATTTATTTTTATAATTTATAAATTAAAATTTACTTTATATAAATTTAATTTATTTTTATAATTTATAAATTAAAATTTTTTATTTGTCCAATAACAACTTCCAACAATCTTAAGATAAATTTCTTCTCACAAACATTAATGTTATCCATACTGGGTTTTTTCCTTAACTGGAATTTGTAAACGTTTCTGCTCTCTTCTACTGTTACTTGGTTTTTATTATGTTAATTAATAATACTACTGCTTATTCTTTTCTATTTTATTCTAAATAATATAACTTTTATTTTATGTTAATTACCTTATACCTAAGACCTGTAAAGGTTACTTTTGTCAGAAAGTAAAAATTAATTGGTGGATTTCTCCTACGTACTATTTATTATTCTTATAGCAGTTTGGGGTTTTGCTTTATTACTTATAATATTTTTTTTCTTCCACGTTTTATTTATTTTGTTTTATAGTGCTGCTCCTATACTTCACAGTCCCTCTTTTGTTCAGCAGGAAATATTTTTTTTCGACTACTTACTGTTCTTTGCTCTCCTTGATTCGAGTTTGTTTACAGTAACTTGTTACTGCATTTTCTCAATAAATAATTTTAGTTAAATTTCTTTTATTCCAGTTTGCTTCTGCCATTTATATCCTTATATTCTTGAACTAATATGTGATTCTTTACTTCCTATATCAAAATTAAAAATGATACTGTCTTAATATTGTATTTATTATTGCTTTATTTTTTATCACATTTGCTTCTATTATTGTTGTTGCTTTCTTACTTTTGTTCACTAATGTTATATATATCTTGCAATGCATAATAGTAAGGAATTAATATTATTCAATAAACTTTGTCTGCCTTGTCTAATTTTTTTTTTTCAAATTTAAGTTTTTGACAGGTTTATCTCTCAAATTTATTGATGGCGGTTTCATGCATGTATTGGTTTTGAAACTCTATTGGTGTTATATTACTTATACTAATGGTTTTTGATAAATCTGATTTTACGGTTAATGATTTTGTCATTTACAATTGTGGACCTCTAGTTGACAATTTCATATTGGCTCTTTAACGCATAATTTTTATTGTGATTAATGATTATAACTGTATGCAAAATTTATTGGTGTTCAAGAAATAAATTTCTAATAAATTGGTAACCGCTGATTACCTTATTATTTCGATATGAACTGTTATGTTCATATATTCTTTACTAAGTTTAAATGTTTGTTATAACTTTTAGCTTGAGAAATGAATATTTATATATTGCTTAATTATTTTATTTTAATGAGTTTTTAGTTGATGTACTCAATTTTTGTGAGTATAAACAATACTAATTAATTTTGGTGAAAATGCCTCACAGGATTTCAAGAGTCTAAATGGTGGCTTAGGCATGGTTAATTTTTCTTAACTTGACTTATTAACATATCATGAATTGATATATTTATTATTTGAAAGTTAATTTCTCCATACAAAAGACAGAAATATTGATTGTTTTAATGTTAAGTTATCATGATTGATAATTTTTCTGATTGCAATGAAATATATGTTATAGGGTGCCATATGTGATTAATAAATTATGTGATTGCATCATATATTTTTAAATTAATTTGAAGTTAGACATCTCTTCAAATTTTAAAATTTAATGTATGAGCTTATATATATAGTTGTGCAAGGTAATATGATGGCAATTATGGTTAGTAAATTCGTATGATGATGTAATTGTTAATATGCGGACTATCAAATTGATTGCATGCTTACTAGCGTTGCCTTTACCTTTACAAATTGTGTATGTATTGTAATTATGTGTTGTGCAATTTGATTGATACACATGACTTAGTATAAAATATCTAATTACCTAACATGCTATATATGTTGATCTTTGGTTTATTTGAATTAATACTAGTAATTTATTTGCTTGCACTGATGACAAAAATATTTGGATTAATTCATGTTTCATTATGAAGTTTTGTAAGTACTTTGACTATCTTATGTAGATGAGTTACATGGATTTATTATGAGTTTATTTTTGTTAAAGTACAATGACCAATTTAAGATTATGTGTTTTATAATTTGGTCATGCGTGAACGTGATGTAGTTTTTGTACATATTAAATTCATGAACTAAATTTCAGTATAATGAAAATTTGCTATTAAAAAAATAATAATAATTTATATTTTACAAATTATAAAATTTCATAAATCGTAAATAACCTGATTAATGTCTCCCTACATGATTGATTTTAAACATTTATGTGAGTATATATATGATTTTATCATATAGTTTTGCATTTTAAAATCATGGTTATTATGCTATTAATTAGATAGATAATAGTATTTTAGTTGCAACTTATATTTATTAATATTTGTTGCTAAGGACATATTGTTAAGTCAATATAACATGTTTACTTTTGAGCAATTAATTTTCTTTGGTTGTGCTAGAGTAATAATCTCTGCTGTATGTACCATTGAAAGCAATTTTGATTAATCTTTATAGTTCATGTTGTAGTTATTAAAAAAAAAAACTACAAATTGATTTATGGAACTATAACATGTGATTACTTTCATTTAAATTATGTACTAACTATTTGCAGCTTAAAATTGTGGATGTTAATTAACCAATTTTGGCATTGAGATGTCAGAAGTTTCAGAATTTTTTTTTGAAAGAATTAGCAATTGATAAATTGTGGTATTTCACAATTGACGTATTACTTGATTTCGTTTTACGGAATAAATAAATTCATATTTGTGAAAATATAAATTTTTGCATATGACAAAATTGCTTATTTTCGATTGTCGAAATAAGTAAATTTTGTATATGTAGATTTAGTGAATCTGTGTATTCACTAGTGAATCTGTGTATTCACTAGTGAATCTGTTAGTTTTGTAGTTTACGAAATAAGTAAATTTTGCTAATTTTTTGAAAGAATTAATTTTTGAAATAGTAAAAGAGTGAATTCAGTATTCACAAGGTGGTGAACTTTGTTTTCACATCAATGTAAATTTTGTAATTGTGAAATAAAGAATTGTAAATTCACAAATTTTGAATTACTTAATTTTATAATCTATGGATTACTGGAATTTCGTATATGTTGAATACGAATTAGAACTTGGTTTCAAGAAATTAATTTTTCACTATTGAAAAAATTAATTTGAAATACTGTATTTTTAATTCTAGAAGTTTGAAATTATTTCCAAATTCTAAAATTAATTTTGTTTCTCTTCTGAAACTTTTGTATCAAACAAATTTATGATTTGTATATGAAATGACATCGAATTTGATAACTAGAACAATTCAGAGTAGAGATCTAACTGTGAGACAAATAATTATCTTTATAATGTCAAATTCGAAATATGTAGACATACTATGTGATTTCAACATAGTTGGTTAAGGTTTATTTGTGAATCATAAAAAGAAACCTTAAAAAAAAAGTGGGTTTCAAAAGGTGGCACCAAAAGATGTTCTATCTGACCACCTTGAATCTTACGAGATTCTAAAACCAAAGATGATTATGTCATATTGTGTCTATACATTGATGACATTCACATTGTGGTAGTATTTATCAAATCTACCAAGGTTGTTGAATTTAAAAATGAGAGATATGAGACTAGCTGATGTAATATTGGCATAAAGATATCATGAATATCAAATGGTCTCATTCTAAGCATGTGTCATTATGGTGATAAAATACTTGAAAAATTCAATAATAGTGATTCTGAAATTATCAGAACACATATAGATGTTAATCTACACCTATCAAAGAATAAATGTGAGAATTTGTCTCAATTGAATTATTCTAGAGTGATAGAAAGTCTTGTGTACTTAATAAGTTGTACAAGATTAAATATAGCTTACGTTATAAGTAAACTAAGTAGATATATTAACAGTCCATGATTTGATCACTAAAAATGCATTATAAGATTACTTAAATACTTAAGAGAAATACGTAGCTATGGACTGTACTAACAAGTTATTCAACTATATTAGAAGGATACAGTGATGCAAATTGGATATCAGATATGAAAGATTTTAAGTCTAATGATGGATACGTGCTTACATTGGGTAGTGTAGTTGTATCATAGAAATCCTCTAAAACAAACATGCATAGCTAGTTCCACGATGAAATCTGAACTCATCGTTTTGGATAAATGTGGCAAAGAGGTCGAATGGTTATGCAGTTTCGTAGAGGGTGTTCCTAAGTGAGCGAAGCTTGTGCTTGCAATTTGCATACATTGTGATTTGCTATTGGCAAGACATAGAGCAAAATGTATAATGGTTAGTCTCGATATATAGGTCGTAGACATAATACCATTAGACAAGTATTCTCAATTAGAGTTATCTATGTTGGCTATGTGAAGCTAGAGGATAACATAGTGGATCGATCCATTAACCAAAGGATTAAATAGAGAGTTAATTGAGACATTATCGAAGGGAACAGGACTAAAAGCCCGTGAATGAATAAGACTTTGCAAAAGAAAACTCAACCTAGTTGATTGGAGATCCCAAGATCTAGGTTCAAAGGGACAACCTAGTTGTAAAGATTTTGTAAGGTCACTGTGGGGGGTTTATCCTCAAGTTCGTTCCTATGATAAAAAAAATAGTGATACCCGTAAGTAAAGGCTAAGCTAATGCTTTTAATGATTCTTTCGAAAAGAATACCGAGCGGAGTACAACGGATTACTCTTATAGATAAGAGATCACCTATGTGAGAGAGAAGTGGGGCCACTTCGAAAGGGAATTATTGGGCTCAATTCTTGAGAAACTCTTACAGAACCAGGCGTATGTTTATGGCCAAAACGAACATAACAATGAGAACTGAATTGTATCAGGAATGATTCCCGTGTGAAGTATGTCATCGTTTACATAAACTGCAGAACAGTTCAAAGACATCTCGTCTACTGTCAGCCAGTAAAGTAAACATATTTTCACAAGGGAAGGTTCAAAGGGTAACACTTACCTATCCTATGCAGGCCTCAGACCGTTGAACTCTATCACCGCTTGTTAAATTGATTTGAGTAAGTTTTCTTTTGAAAAACTCCGTCAATTTTCATTCATGTGGGGGATTGTTGGAAAAAATGGATTTTTAACCCATGATTAAATGTCATTTTGAGGCGTCATTTTGAGTGGGACCCACTCGATATAAGTATGTTCATGATTGATTTTTGTTCTCCTTCGTGAGGGCTTCAAAATAGTATATTTACATACTCAAAATAATATTAGGGTGAATGAGAAATTGAGTCTCAAAGTCCATTCATTAAGCAGGAAAAATGTAGTGTTTTGTATTTGTCTCACATGGGAAAAACAACACATGGAATGCTTTATAAAACATTTGCTTTCCTATGATAGGTAAGCTTGTGTAAAAAAAAAAAAAGGCTTTCTAAGTATGAACATGAATGTTATCCAAATTTGATGGGCCTTGCGTGGTCCAGTTTTTGCTACATGTAATTTTTTATTTTTCTTCTCATAATAATAATAAAAAAATAACCGCTGAAATTTCATGTGATCGTTGGAGAGTTATGACAGTTGTTACAAATGAATTAATTTCAGCAGTTTTGTGGCATTTAATTGCAACGGTTTTATTTGGTTTCCAACAACCATATTTGAATGAATATAAATTGGCTCTGAGCTGAGAGAAAAGTAAGAATAGAAAATGTCATTATCTCTCAAATATTTTTCTGCAGCAAATTCCTTTCTCTTTCATAAGTATTTGTAACATAGAGCTAGGCTTCAGTGTGATAGAAAGCGGGTACAAATCAGTTCGTTGGAATAGTTTATGATGATGTTCATAAACTATTATTGATCATTGTATTCTGGGAGATATCTTTTCCTTAATCTCAAATACCCTGTATGTGAGGGAAAAAATTTATCTTAAGAACACCGTGTTACACGGGCCTCGATCCTCTTTTAATTTCTTATTTCTTAAATTTTTGTTGTTGTAATTTACATGTTTTATACTTTCTGTAAATTTGATTCACTTTTATAATTTATAAATTACAAGTTCTTGTTTATTCAATAATAACTTCCAACAATTTTGACCCTTTAGAAATCATTTTGTGGCTTTCTAAGGTTTAGTAAAAGAATGTACGAGGTAGCTAGATATATAATTGTTTTATATTTTGAATAGAAAACTACTTTTTGAGAATGAAGGACAGTTAAAAGGGTAATTAAGGTAAGAGACAAATCCAACAGGGATGTCAATTGCCAACAGTGTGTGTTTAGTATCAGAATATGACATTTCAATATGATGGAACTGTTTCAAACAGTATATAGCCTCTTAAACTTTTGCCCTTTGGTAATTACTAAATTTCAATTTGGTTTAGTACTATAATTTGCAGATTGTTAATTTGATTGCACATAATGGATCTTCATTATTGTGCAGAACCCTTATGTTTTATCAGCAAGAACATGTGGGTCAAGTAGTGGATCATCAATATCCGTTGCAGCAAATCTTGTAGCTGTGTCACTAGGGACTGAAACTGATGGTTCAATTTTATGTCCGGCAAGTTTTAACTCAGTTGTAGGCATCAAACCCACAGTTGGACTCACTAGCCGTGCCGGTGTTATCCCAATCACTCCTAGGCAGGACACTGTAGGGTAAGAGCACGTTATATCACCTTTGTCACATTGTTAATTTCTTGGCCTTTTTTGGCACGTATATATTATACATAATTAATTTGGTCTCAAAATTGTTTATTAGTTATGTACATATGTTATATGCATATACTGTACATTAATTATCATGTATATGTGTACAAGTTGTATAAGCTTTTTTAACTAATAGAGATTGCTCCAATCTGAAAAATGAAACCTGTATGAACTTTGGATGTTAACAGGCCAATTGCTAGGACTGTATCAGATGCTGTTACTGTTCTTGACACCATTGTAGGCTTTGATTACAAGGACCAAGCAACTAGAGAAGCTTCAAAATACATTCCAAGTGGAGGCTATTCACAATTTCTTAAAGCTAATGGACTCAGAGGAAAGAGATTAGGAATAGTGAGACACTATTTTTTCACTTCTGGAAGTGGAGCACTTCAAGTTGAAGCATTTAACTATCATTTTAATACTTTAAGGTACTTTATAAATGAAACTTCAATTCTCTAGCAATATTTGCTTAAACCAGACTCTGCAATTATAAAATGAAAACCAATTTCATGAAACAGGCAAAGAGGGGCTGTTTTAATTGATAATCTGGAAATAACAAATATTGGCACTATATTGAGTGGAGAAGAAGTAGCTTCACTGGCCGAGTTTAAAATAGCTTTGAATGCATATCTAAAAGAGCTTGTGGTTTCACCAGTGAGATCCTTGGCAGATGTTATAGCATTTAACCAAAAGTTCTCAGATCTGGTAAGTAGTACTACTTAAATACTGCAAAAAGAATCTTTTATCAGTTTTGTTGTTGTTGGTGCTAATATCCCTTTTATCAATTAGTTCTTCTTTGGAAATGTCCTTTTACTCAACATACTATGTTCAGTTGTTATAGTAGCTACTACGTGACATATATAAATTATCGTCGAGCAGAATTTTTTATCCAAAATTGCGAGCACAACTAGTGTACATAACTTATGTAAAATAGGTATATGTGATCTACAACATTACATAGTGAACTACGATCTTGGCCAATTTCTGCTCAAACTAAAGAATATAAAGTACATGCACAATTACAAGCTATATATATATATATATATATATATATATATATATACAAGTATACAACTGTGTATAGGTTGTTGTACGCATATTTTACACCGTAAAATTGGGACATTTTCTGTCAAATATAAATATACAAAAAGGCCCTATTTAGGGCCTGATCATCGACTTGGGGTTAGAGAAACATTTCTAAGTTATCGGTTAAATTTAAAAAATAATGTTGGAGTTGATGGGCAGGAAATGACAAAGAAAATTGGACAAGACGTGTTTTTGGCAGCAGAAGCTACAAATGGTATTGGTAGCAGGGAAAAAGCAGCATTGGCAAACTTGACAAGACTAACGAGAGATGGAATTGAGAAGTTGATGAAGCAAAACAAGTTAGATGCATTGGTGACTCCAGGTGCTGATATTTCTCCAGTGCTTGCAATTGGGGGATTCCCAGGGATTAATGTCCCAGCTGGTTATGATAAAAAGGGTGTGCCCTTTGGCATTAGTTTTGGGGGACTCAAGGGTTCTGAACCAAAGCTGATTGAGATTGCTTTTGGTTTTGAGCAAGCTACTAAAGTTAGAAAGCCTCCTACTTTTAAGCGTTAGACTAATTTTCTAGCTATTTCAAACTCCAGAAGATACATCAAAATGCTTTAATGAAATCTACACGTCAAGTTATGTACGTTTTAATGAAATATTATCTTAATATTTGTGTTAAACACTAATCCTCTTGCAGCAAGTAAACCCATGTATGCCACAACTGTGAACCATTCTATACTACACAGGGTTTTATGCAGTATCCATTTAATTTGCATTGAGAAAGTAAAAGGTAATTAATAATAAATAAAAAAAAACTACATTATTGGTCACAAACATCAGCACTTGCCTTCTTATTCAGATTTATTCCACTACAAAAACATTTTCCCAAAGTTTCTGCTATATTTGTTTTCTTGTTTTTATTAATTGAGATAATACAATTAGGATTTTTTTTTTTTTTTTTATTAGATCCATTTCCTAACCTTTAATATAAGTTTGAGTGCCTCACAAATTACAGGACTTTAATACCCGCACTACAACAATGTGGGCAATAAAATTAGGAATTGAATGCTAACTTTGTGGCGCTTGTTTCCACTATGTAAGGAGCACCTGTTCAAGGAATAGAGATGTTTTAGGCGGTCGTGCCTGAGGCCGTTGTTTTAGCTTAAAAAGAAACTATTAGTATTCAAACATAAAAACTTTATTATGTTAAAAAAAAAAATTCTTACCAACAAACATCACATCAATTACATTACGAAATATAACAAAATTAAAAAAAAAAATAATAATTTAATTTTTTAAATAATTTTATAATATATCATATTATAATTAATATGTATATAAAAATAAATATAAATTTATATAATCATAATGTAATGATATTTTTATACTTACCATGAACGATACAGTACTTAAAAAAAAAGTCAATCACCTTAATAGTTTGGTAATAAATGTAGTTTCTCCTATCCACTTTAACGTGGGTTTGTCCACTTTTTCATAGTCGTGAATAAGTGTACTGTGTATCTTAGAGTTAATTATATCAATTGAAAAAAAAAAAAAAAGGAGAGAGAGAAGAGAGATGCAGTTGAACACGAGTAATATTTTCTTGGCAAAAATAAAAAAAAATTATATATATTTTATTATAAAATAAAATTATATGCTAATTAGAAATAATTTTTAAAAAATAAAATTAAAATATTAATTTACCAATATTATTCACAATGGTGCTCGAAAAAAGTGCCTCTACTGCTTCAATCACATGCCGCTCTTAAATGTAAGTAACGACCGATGCAATAAACCAATAAAATGAATAATTAGCAAGGATTTTTCAAAAATGTTTTATTTTTTTGTAAAATATATATTTTTCAAAAATGTATTGATTTTTTTGTAATATATATATATATATATATATATATATATATATATATATATATATATAAAGCGCTTTAGTTTCTTCGTTGTTATTACTTATTAGTACCATTATATTGACACTAGAAGAGTTCAACCTAATACTTTTTTCGCTCTTCTTTTAATTAGATAAATATAATTTATCTTTATTTTTTAATCATACAATTTGTAATCATTTAATGACTTTTTTTTTTTTTTTTTGAAAAAATAATAAAATTAACACTTTTTAAATTTATAATAATAAAACTAGTATCCCTTGTGTTTAAACTTATATTTTCACAATTAAAAAAAATGACTAATATGTCTTTTTTCTTTAAACATCCATTTAATTAGAATTGAACGACGACAATTTAAACACGTTCAATATTAAACGTTTAATATTTCATGTCCAATATTATTCGAAGTGCTAATTTTATTACTATAAATTTTAGGGGTATTATTTTTATAAATTTCTTTCAATTTTTTTCCTCTTCTTTTAATTATATATATAATTTATTTTTATATTTTAATTATATAATTTAAAGTGGTCCGACGAATTCCCTTTTTTTTACAACATTTTTTTTTTCATTCATTTAATTATGTAGAATACATCATTATTTTTATTATCACTATGAATGTTAGGTAACTATATAAAAATTTAAAGTTTTGGCTTTAATTGTTCGATCGACTATTTTTTTTTTTAAATGAAGTAAAGTAAATTTTTCGATTTTATAATAAAAAAATTTAACACCCGTAATTTTAAGATCAAATTTAAACATTTAAATATTAAATATTATACATTTTATAATATAACTTATATAAATATATCATTTTGTAAAAGAAAAATATGTATAATGATAATATTAATACTTAAATTTATAGATAAATTATAAAATTATAACTACTTTATTTATATTCTAAAATATATTGACTTATTTACGAACTAATTTTTTTTTTTTGATAAAAGTGAAATTATTCTAGAAATTTAAGAAAATGATTTTTAAATCATCATTTTTTTAATTAAAAAATGTACACAATTATAATATTAAGACCAACTTTATATATTTAAATATTATGTATCATACAACTTATATAAATATGAATATTCGGTATCATGTAACTTATATAAATATACCGCTTTATAAAAAATATGTATAATAATAAAAACAATACTTAAACTTATAGCTAAATTATAGAATCATAACTATTTATTTTTGTTATATGTTTTAAAATATATTATCTTATTTATAATCCAACTATACATAAATTAATTAATTAATTAATTACTTAAATAAAATTTATTATCATAATTTACTTTCACTTTTTGACGTTGTCTACGATTTTTTTTCTCTTCATAAGAGCCAAAATATACAAAAAATTTAAAAAAATAATTTTTAAAGCATCATTTTATAATAAAAAATTGTATAATATTGATATCAAAACCAAACTCACATATTTGAATATTGGATATCATATATCTTATATAAATATGAATATTTTATATTATATAACTTATATAAATATACCACTTTATAAAATAAATGTGTATAATTATAATACCAATATTTAAACTTACGACTAAATTATAGAATCATAACTATTTTTCATATACTTTAAGATATATTTACTAATTTACAAACTAATTTTTTTCACTATAAAAGCTAAATTATAATTGAGAAAGTGAATTTTAAAGCATCATTTTATAATTAAAAATATACACAATAAAAATATCAACACCAAACTCACACATTTATATATTGGATATCATATGACTTATATAAATATCATATAACATATACAAATATATCACTTTGGATATCATATGACTTGTCTTCGAAGGTGTTAAGACTGTCCTACTCTTTGGTATTTGATACGTATTTCTACTAATTAGTTGGTTTTCTTGCAGTGCTGAGAAAAGTGAGAATGGAGCTGATGAAGAAAACTGAGTACTGTGCTACCAGTCTCACTGAAATGGCAAGAGAGTTTGAAGTTGAATGAGGATCCATTGTGCAATTTCATAGTTTTTTCTTTTGTATTTGGATATGACTGGTCACATTATTGATCTAATTATTGAGTCAATTTTGTCAAGGAAAATAGATACGATAGTTTTGCCTTCTATGGAATTTTTGTAGTGTTGTTTGTACCGACAGTCCTTAGGGATGTTTATTATTCTATTAACTGTTATTTGATACTCGAAGTTGGACTCGAGAGTTGTGACAAGAAAATTCAATTCCTTTAATCCTAATTATGTGTAACTGTTTGTGCGGATATATAGATGCTATAGTGAGTTTCCTTCAATCCATTTGGGAATTTGATGTCTCTGCTTGGTAAAATGTTGTGTGATGATTTTATGTGTTTTCATCCCTTTGAACCCTTGAGCTGTCACACACTCGAGACTTATATAGGTGCCATCCCAAACATGGTCTCCTAGAAAATGAAGGCAAACACAATATATAGCATGGTGAATCTTTTGGGCGTGGTGATGCTAGCACTTAATTCTACATATTTCTATCAAAACCTCCTACTACATGCCCTAATTTATTTGATTGCCTTTTTTTTTTTTTTTTTAAATTTATGAATGTATCCGGATTTAGCCCTTGCAAGTTGCAGGTGATTGTTCAGTAGCAAAAAAAAAAAGTTGCAGGTGATTGTTCGATTTTTTATGAGAAATAATTAATATATTATTATTTGTACTTTGAGGTTCATGAAACATATATAATAGTGAGCTTATTTAAAAATAAAAAAAATTCAAAAATCAAATTTAAGCAGAAAATTAATTTGGTTGAAAGTTAATTGTGAAACATTTACCCTTTTGTTTTACTAGCAATGTGGATGCGTTAATTTTTTATTCATGAAATAGAAATGTATAATAATGAGAATGATAAAAATGATAAATCACATGAGCTTGATGAAAACTACCTCTTTCCATTTCTAACTTTGAATTTTTTTTCTTTTTTTTTAGCATACAATAAACACCTAATTTAAATATAAATTTAACTTTTAATTAATGACAAATATATCTATTTTTAGGTATAACTTGAAACGCTTTAAAATCCAAATATTAACTTCTCATTACTAATGTTTTATTCGACATAAGCCAACCTACTTCAAAATAAATGCCATTAATTTTTTATTTTTTTTTAAATTACACACTTGTACACTAATTTAAATTGAATGAAATTCTAATTATCGGTGTTCACTTAAATCATATATTACTACAAGACAATTTGCAATAACTAGTAATATATTAACAAGTGGCTTCAAACTCTGCCCAAATTGAGATCATACTGATTTCTTTTTTCCTTTCTGTACGTAATTAATAATATATATTCTGACAGATTATAAAAATAATTAAATAAAAAAAGAGAGAGTACAAAATCCAGAAAGAGAGGATCCAATTACTCTTGGAAACTTGACCTTTCTGATTAGAGGAAAGACTAACTAGTTACGCAAGTAAATTGCATTAAGAGTATTCTATAAAATACAGTATGTTTAAAAACAAAATCCAAAGCAAAACTAAAGAATATATATGGAGTTTAAAACATTTGGTTTAATTGGTTGACGTTTGATAAGCTGCGGTCTGCAGCACAAATTTGATGGAAAAGAGGTGACTCATTACATTATCGATGTGTCGCAGATATAACCGAATGTTAAAACTAATTCATAAAATATATATATATATATATTTGTTACGAAAATGAAAAAGTTTAAATGTCATAAATTTATAATAGATTTAAATGATGTAATAAAATTTGATTAAATAGTATAATTTAATTATAATATTGTATTAAATTAATTTTATTTATAATATCATTATGATCAAACAATTTACCTGTACTAAAAATACAATAAGCATGACATAAACTCAACCTTAATAATAATTTCATGTCAGCAAGGTCTAAGATTCCAATCTAGCTAGAAGACACAAATATCTGTCCGCACGTTAACTCCAATCATTCATTTGCCCACAAATGAATTAATTTGTAGAGATCTAGAGCTAGCAATTGTAATTAACAAACGAACTTCTTTCTTTGCCTAGCTAGCTATAGCTACTATATGTATAAGTACCCAAAATTGTCGGCTGAAAAAAGAATTATAATAAAGAGAGAGAAGCTTACTTTGGTGCATACACTTAATCAACAGAATAAGCAAGCATGAAGTACCAACAAATAATATCAAGTGTCTGCTTTCTCCTTCTAATTATGTGTAATGTTTCAATGCTAATGTTACGACGTCTTGAAAACGAGTCATCAGCACAATTACTTCACAGTTGTATTATAGAAAAAGAGACAGTCCTTCATTTCTTCTTACACGACACTCCTGGTGGCAACAATCCTAGCGCAGTGAGAGTCGTCCAAGTCCAAGGCATTAATGGGACTTTCACAAACGACACTTCTCTCACGCCGTTTGGAACAGTTTGGATAGTGGATGACCCTTTGACTGAGGGTCCTGACCCAACTTCAAGGCTTATTGGTAACTCTAGGGGTGTCTACGTTTCAACTGGCCAAATGACCTAATGCTTGTGGCTTATCTTGATTTTGGGTTCACTAGTGGCGAGTTCAAAGGCAGTTCTGTTAGTATAGTTTCGAGAAATCCGGTAACCGACGTCCAACGGGAATTTGCGGTGGTTGGTGGCCGTGGAAAGTTTAGAATGGCTAGAGGCTTTGCATTGCTCAAGTGTATTTTTTACAATGAGACTAATGGTGATTCCATTGTTGAATACAATGCGGTTATAAGGCACTACTAATTAAAGCTTATGAGACAACTGCATGGTGTCCATTTAAGATTTCATGTTGTGATATTCCAGCCAAAAGAACAGTACATTGTGGTGAAATTAGACTACTTGGCTTACTTCTAATTAACCAAAAAAACCTTACGTTTAATTTCTTATTTTCCATATTAATGGCAATTGACAAATTTGAACTATAATTTTAATGATCATCCGACAACAATTAATATTGTTATTCAATTATTATAATAAAGAAACAAACATGAAGGCTCTTTGAGGATTTTGATATGCCCAATTAATTTAGGGCTAGTTTGATTTTTTATTTTTATTAAGAGATTTTTTAATTAAGTATATTTGGTAATAATTTTTGACTTTTAATTTTTATATTTTTAAGAAATTACTACCAAAATATGATGATTTATATTTCCTTAAAAAGAAGATTTTTAAATCAAATTTTTGATTTTTTTATTTTGATCAAATATTTTTTCTAGAAGGTTAATTAAGTCTTATAACTTTTGTATTGTATAAGTATTGGAAAAAATAATTAAAAAATTAAAATTTGTAAAAAATAACTAAAATTTTTCTTTATTTTTATTTTTTTTTAAATATAAAGCATTATTAAATAACTTAAGGTGATTTTTGATTCTTAAAAATTACTACGTAAAAATTATTATCAAATATATTAATAGTTATTTTTATAAAAAAGAAAAAAAAAATTATAAAATTAATTATTTAACCATAAATTATAAATCATAATCGTTATTCAAATAAGATTTTAAAAAAGTTAAGTTTCACAATAAAATGTAGTAGTAGTGTCCAAAAATCGAATCAAATTGAACAAAAATGAAAAATTGATCCGAACTGAACCGTTTAACAAGTGAAACGGTCTGGTCCGATTTTTTATTTTTCAAATTGTTGACTAATGATTTGGTCCGACTTTTCAAAATTTTAAACCAAACCAAACTGAAAATTAAAATTATTTTTAATATATATATATATATATATATATATATATATATATATATATATCCCAATTAAAACCATCAGATTAATCCCAAATTTGAGTGCCTAAATTTCCAATCCCGTGAATCCTAAGAGAGCGCCGCTAGCTCGCGCCCCGCCAACCGTTCAGCTACTCTCGTCTGCGAGCTCCCCCAACTAGCCTCCCCTTCGGCCATGGAAGGAAGTCAAGGAACAGGTAATGAATGGTTCTAGACTTCCAATAATGATTTTTGTTTAACTATTTCTTATATTTATGGTTTCTAATTTTTGTTTATATGAAATAGGTAAACAAATATTTACCAAAAATTTATAAATTAGGTCTTTAGTTAATTTAATATTGCAAATATTTGAGAAATAAAATTATATTAATTATTTGTATTTTCTATGAAAACATTAACAAGAATTAGAAAAAGGTAGGAAGGTACCAGCATGTAGTCTGATTTCTAAGGAATAGAATTAATTGATACACGCGTAAGAGCATTTCCATGCCTTAATGCCTTCAAAGGAAATTGGTATAATTAGATTAAGAAAAAAGCATAGTAGAAGTTGACAAGATAAATTAATATTGTATTCTAAACCGTTGATCAAATCGGATCAAATCGTTCAGTTTTAAAATTTTATTAGTCAATTGGTTCGGTTCGATTTGATTAAATTAATATGTTCGGTTTGATTTAGTTATTTTTTTTTACTAAAAATCGGACCGGACTGCGGACACCCTAAAATGTATAAGTCTTTGTGCAATTATGGCAAAGGTCTTGCCAAAAGCCAGGAAATGGACGATTTTTTTTTTTTGCTACAGAAAAAAACAACTTTGAAGTTGTCTTTTGATCAAAGTGCTAAGACGCTAGAAGACAAATTTTTTTTTGGAATAAAGCCTTCAAGGTGTGTATTTCAAGCTGCATATACCAAATTATGAGCTGCTGAATTGTTTTATCTTGGAATTCACCTCAATGATAACACGAAAAAAAATATAAAAACATTCTTGCATATCTTCAATTATAGGTTGAGCATTCTTTCCAAGATTGTCCCATTTATTTAAAAGAAATGCACCAATCAAGAATTTTGCATCACCTCAATATACCAAGCTATATTCGACTGATTAGAAGCATGATCATAAGCTGTTTTAAAAGCTAATAATTCAACTTTTTCAACAGAAATGGTTGTGCAATGCTTAATCCAAATTTGCACACAACGATCCGAAATTACAAAACCTGCAATACCATAGTTATTCTTTCAAGAGGCATCAAAATTGATTTTGAGAGCATCCATCAGAAAGGGTTGCCACTCTGCAAGAATGTAAATAGCTGAATATAATTTTTCTTATCATATGCTCGAGAAAATTCATTGACTCTCCTATTGAGTTTTATTGATAAAAGTTGTTGGATCAATTTGGGCATTATCAAATATTACCATAGTTGTTTCTAAGCTTCCAAATCTGTTAAAAAACAATGGCTACTGTAAGAGTAAAAAAACTCAGCATTTATAGAGTTAGGCAACAACTTAATTGGTGGATTTATAATAGTTCTTATGAAGTTGATTAAATCTAATTTTTCTAAACAAGACTATTTAAAACCACCATGATTTAATATAGTTACATCTGCAAAAAAGATGTAATATATCTTCAATTCAATCTCCTCATGACATAGAGGACATGAAATATCCTCTAAATGAAAATATCTGCGTAACATTTTTCTTGTAGGCAATAAATTATTATTCATCTTTTATTAGAACAGTTTATGTCTTTCATGGATGATTTTTACACGAAAAACAATGTCTTTTATAAATTTTTGTAATTAAAAAAATAAAAGAGGTTCCTAAAGTTGAAGAAAATAAAATCCGACCCATTATTCAACTGATTTGATCCCCTAAAATACATGTTTTTTTTTTTTAAAATTATCAAAAATAATACATCTAAAATTTTTAATAATAAAACTAACATTTTAATAATATTAAATAGTTAATATTAAATAAATTTAAATTATTGTTATTTAATTCTAATTGAATAAATGTTTAAAGAAAATTAACGAATTAATTATTTTATTAATTATAAAATAATAAATTTAAATATAAAAAATATTATTTTTATTATTAGAAGTTTTTAAGTGCGTTAGAGTGTTAGTTTTATTATTTTCGCCGTTTTCGTTTTGCTCGGCTCTTATCCAGTACTCGTCAAATTACATATGGCTAATACAAGACCTAGCTTTCCTCTGTTCTTATCTTTTCTATTCATTGTTCTTCTTGTCCTATTATCCTTGTCTAATGCCCAAAATACATGGGTCAATGGCCAATCTATAAGAGAAGCCTCTATATTTGATCTTCAACAAGCCCTAAAACAGAACAAAGTCACTTCAAGACAACTTGTTGAGTTCTATCTCAAAGAAATCAAAAGGCTTAACCCTGTCCTGAATGCTGTGATAGAAGTGAACCCTGATGCTCTTTACTTAGCTGATGATGTTGATAAAGAGAGAAAGGCTAAGAACTACAAACCACTTTCTGGGTTACATGGTATTCCAATTCTTCTAAAGGACAGTATTGGAACTAAAGACAAGTTGAATACAACTGCTGGCTCATTTGCTTTGCTTGGATCTGTTGTGCCTAGAGATGCTGGTGTTGTAACCAAATTGAGAAGAGCTGGCGCTATTATATTGGGAAAGGCTAGTTTGAGTGAATGGTATAATTTTAGATCAAATAATGCACCAGATGGTTGGAGTCCAAGAGGTGGCCAAGGAAAGGTATAACACTTACTTTAAGAAAATGCTAATGTGGTTTGATTCGAGCATTCAGATCAACTGATTGTCTAGTAGACCCAAGTCTTTGATTCGATATTTCGATGCTTTAACAAATGCGTGGTTTTTGAGTTCTATATAATAAATTATGTCATTTTGACCCTTTAGAAATCATTTTGTGGCTTTCTAAGGTTTAGTAAAAGAATGTACGTATGTAGCTAGATGTATAATTGTTTTATATTTTGATTAGAAAACTACTTTTTGAGAATGAAGGACAGTTAAAAGGGTAATTAAGGTAAGAGACAAATCCAACAGGGATGTCAATTGCCAACAGTGTGTGTTTAGTATCAGAATATGACATTTCAATATGATGGAACTGTTTCAAACAGTATATAGCCTCTTAAACTTTTGCTCTTTGGTAATTACTAAATTTCAATTTGGTTTAGTACTATAATTTGCATATTATTAATTTGATTGCACATAATGGATCCTCATTATTGTGCAGAACCCTTATGTTTTATCAGCAAGTACATGTGGGTCAAGTAGTGGATCATCAATATCCGTTGCAGCAAATCTTGTAGCTGTGTCACTAGGGACTGAAACTGATGGTTCAATTTTATGTCCGGCGAGTTTTAACTCAGTTGTAGGCATCAAACCCACAGTTGGACTCACTAGCCGTGCCGGTGTTATCCCAATCACTCCTAGGCAGGACACTGTAGGGTAAGAGCGTGTTATATCACCTTTGTCACATTGTTAATTTCTTGGTCTTTTTTGGCACGGATATATTATACATAATTAACTTGGTCTCAAAATATGTATATACTGTACATTAATTATCATGTATATATGTACAAGTTGTATATGCTTTTTTAACTAATAGAGATTGCTCCAATCTGAAAAATGAAACCTGTATGAACTTTGGATGTTAACAGGCCAATTGCTAGGACTGTATCAGATGCTGTTACTGTTCTTGACACTATTGTAGGCTTTGATTACAAAGACCAAGCAACTAGAGAAGCTTCAAAATACATTCCAAGTGGAGGCTATTCACAATTTCTTAAAGCTAATGGACTCAGAGGAAAGAGATTAGGAATAGTGAGAAACCATTTTTTCACTTCTGGAAGTGGAGCACTTCAAGTTGAAGCATTTAACCATCATTTTAATACTTTAAGGTACTTTATAAATGAAACTTCAACTCTCTAGCAATATTTGCTTAAACCAGACTCTGCAATTATAAAATGAAAACCAATTTCATGAAACAGGCAAAGAGGGGCTGTTTTGATTGATAATCTGGAAATAACAAATATTGACACTATATTGAATTTTAAATCGAGTGGAGAAGACGTAGCTTTACTGGCCGAGTTTAAAATAGCTTTGAATGCATATCTAAAAGAGCTTGTGGTTTCACCAGTGAGATCCTTGGCAGATGTTATAGCATTTAACCAAAAGTTCTCAGATCTGGTAAGTAGTACTACTTAAATACTGCAAAAAGAATCTTTTATCAGTTTTGTTGTTGTTGGTGCTAATATCCCTTTTATCAATTAGTTCTTCTTTGGAAATGTCCTTTTACTCAACATACTATGTTCAGTTGTTATAGTAGCTACTACGTGACATATATAAATTATCGTCGAGCAGAATTTTTTATCCAAAATTGCGAGTACAACTAGTGTACATACATTATGTACATAACCGATGTAAAATATGTATATGTGATCTACAACATTACATAGTGAACTACGATCTTGGCCAATTTCTGCTCAAACTAAAGAATATATACAATTTTGGAGGCTCAAATCCCCGATGTGTTGAGGCCCAAAATTGCTCTTTTTATTTTTTTGCTATGGACATGCTCAATTACAAGCTATATATATATATATATATATAAAAGTATACAACTGTGTATGGGAATAGGTTGTTGTACTCATATTTTACACCGTAAAATTGGGACATTTTCTGTCAAATATAAATATACAAAAAGGCGCTATTTAGTGCCTGATCATCGACTTGGGGTTAGAGAAACATTTCTAAGTTATTGGTTTAAATTTAAAAAATAATGTTGCAGTTGATGGGCAGGAAATGACAAAGAAAATTGGACAAGACATCTTTTTGGCAGCAGAAGCTACAAATGGTATTGGTAGCAGGGAAAAAGCAGCATTGGCAAACTTGACAAGACTAACGAGAGATGGAATTGAGAAGTTGGTGAAGCAAAACAAGTTAGATGCATTGGTGAGTCCAGGTGCTGGTATTTCTCCAGTGCTTGCAATTGGGGGATTCCCAGGGATTAATGTCCCAGCTGGTTATGATAAAAGGGGTGTGCCCTTTGGCATTAGTTTTGGGGGACTCAAGGGTTCTGAACCAAAGCTGATTGAGATTGCTTTTGGTTTTGAGCAAGCTACTAAAGTTAGAAAGCCTCCTACTTTTAAGCGTTAGACTAATTTTCTAGCTATTTCAAATTCCGGAAGTTACATCAAAATGCTTTAATGAAATCTACACGTCAAGTTATGTACGTTTTAATGAAATATTATCTTAATATTTGTGTTAAACACTAATCCTCTTGCAGCAAGTAAATCCATGTATGCCACAACTGTGAACCATTATATACTACACAGGGTTTTATGCAGTATCCATTTAATTTGCATTGAGAAAGTAAAAGGTAATTAATAATAATAAAAAAAAAACTACATTATTGGTCACAAACATCAGCACTTGCCTTCTTATTCAGATTTATTCCACTACAAAAACTGCTATATTTGTTTTCTTGTTTTTATTAATTGAGATAATACGATTAGGATTTTTTTAATTTTTTTTTTTTAATATTAGATCCATTTCCTAACCTTTAATATAAGTTTGAGTGCCTCACAAATTACAAGACTTTAATACCCGCACTACAACAATGTGGGCAATAAAATATATATTTTTTAAAAATATATTGATTTATTTTGTAATATATATATATATATATAAAGCGCTTTGGTTTCGTGGTTGTTATTACTTATTAGTACCATTATATTGACACTAATGAAGAGTTCAACCTAATGCTTTTTTTTTTTAATTAGATATATATAATTTATCTTTATTTTTTAAATATACAATTCGCAATCATTTAATAACTTTTTTTTCTTTTTTGAAAAAATAACAAAAATAGCACTCTTTAAATTTGTAATAATAAAAATAATATCTCTTATGTTCAAACTTATATTTTCATAATTAAAAGAAATGATTAATATGTCTTTTTTCTTTGAACATCCATTCAATTAGACTCGTTCAATATTTCACGTTCAATATTATTAGAAGTGCTAATTTTATTACTATAAATTTTAGAGGTGTTATTTTTGATAAATTTCTTTCTTTTTTTTTTTTTTTTTTTTGCTATTTTTTTAATTATATATACAATTTATTTTTATATTTTAATTATATAATTTAAAGTGGTCCGACGAATTCCCTTTTTTTTATAACATTTTTTTTTCATTCATTTAATTATGTAGAATACATCATTATCTTTATTATCACTATAAACGTTAGGTAACTATATAAAAATTCAAAATTTTGGCTTTAATTGTTCGATAGACTATTTTTTTTTTTAAAATTTAAATAAAATAAAATTTTCAATTTTATAATAAAAAAATTTAACACCGTTAATTTTAAGATCAAATTTAAACATATAAATATTAAATATTATACATTTTATAATATAACTTATATAAATATATCATTTTGTAAAAGAAAAATATGTATAATGATAATATTAATACTTAAATTTATAAGTAAATTATAAAATTGTAACTACTTCATTTATATTCTAAAATATATTGGCTTATTTACGAACTAATTTTTTTTTTTTTATAAAAGTGAAATTATTCTAGAAATTTAAGAAATTAATTTTTAAATCATCATTTTTTTAATTAAAAAATGTACACAATTATAATATTAAGACCAAATTTATATATTTAAATATTATGTATCATACAATTTATATAAATATTAATATTCGGTAGGATGTAACTTATATAAATATACCGCTTTATAAAAAATATGTATAATAACAGAAACAATACTTAAACTTATAGCTAAATTATATAATCATAACTATTTATTTTTGTTATATATTTTAAAATATATTATCTCGTTTATAATCCAACTACACATAAATTAATTAATAACTTAAATAAGCTTATTATCATAATTTACTCTCATTTTTTTAGGTCTACGATTTTTTTCTCTTCATAAGAGCCAAAATATACAAAAAATTTAGAAAAATAATTTTTAAAGCATCATTTTATAATAAAAAATTGTATAATATTGATATTAAAACCAAACTCACATATTTGAATATTGGATATCATATATCTTATATAAATATGAATATTTTATATTATATAACTTATATAAATATACTACTTTGTAAAATAAATGTGTATAATATACTATTTAAACTTATGGCTAAATTATAGAATCATAACTATTTTTCATATCCTTTAAGATATATTTACTAATTTACAAACTAATTTTTTTCACTATAAAAGTTAAATTATAATTGAGAAAGTGAATTTTAAAGCATCATTTTATAATTAAAAATATACACAATAAAAATATCAAGACCAAACTCACACATTTTTATATTGGATATCATATGACTTATATAAATATCATATAACATATATAAATATATCACTTTGTAAAAATTGTGTATAATGACAACATCAATACTTAAACTTAAAGATACTCTATAAAATTATAACTTTTCTTTTAAATATTCTAAGATATATAACTTATTTACAAATTCAACCAGACATAAATTACTTAACTATCTAAATAAATTTTATTGTCACAACCATAAAATATTTTTTCATTAATAATAATTTTATTTAGTATTAATGATAATAAAATGTAATTAAATATAAGATTATAATAAATAATTCATACATATTTGTAATGACATTGACAAAAATTGTATGAATATGTTACTAAATTTTTTTGTAATATTTTTATATATGTAAGAATAAAGTATATATAAATAACAACATATTTTATATAAGATAGAGCTTGAATCTTATGATAAATTATGTTTTTTAAGTTTATATTTATTATCAAATTTTATATATTTTATTTTATGGTCCTTCTTGTCAACTAGAACTAAACACTATAATACTAAATAAAATTAACAAGTATTTTTAGTTTAAAATATATATTTTAATTTATTATTTTTTGAACTGAAAATTCATGAACAAATTAAATAAAATATTATATATTTATAAATAAATTGACATAATATGAACCATTTGTTAATAAAATAAAAATGAATTAAATAATTAAATAAAATATTATGCATTTATAAATAATTATATATAAAATAATATATTTATTAAATAATTAGACATAATTTATATAAATTATTATTCAAATATTTTATACTAATTATCATTTAATAAATTAATTGAAATAGTGCACCTGCATTGCAGGTGGCACCAGTCCTAGTCTTTTGAAAGTGTTGCTCTTTACAACACAATAAAAACGTCAAAGCATTAAATGTATGTAATTGACGGAAGATAAACGCTTCACTTATTCTTACAGCAGCCAATTTTCTCTTAAGAAAATATCATTTCAGGACAAAGCATTTTTTCGTGAGATATTTAGAATTTGAACTAAAGCTACTTGACTTGGGCACCGTACCACTCTAATCATGGAGGAGCAAGCAACCTCATATTTTTACCCAAATATATATATATATATATATATATATATATATATATATATATATATATATATATATATTAATATTAAATAAATATTTTATTTATAATAATATATTATATAAATATTTTACTATATATTAATAATATTTAACAAATATATAAATAAAAATAATATAAATTATAAATAAAATAGTTAAATAAATATTTTTTTTCTTCATATATTTGATAACTATTATTAACAAAAATAAAATTATAGTTATATGTTATATAAAAAAATATTCTTAAATGTGATAATCCAAATAAAGTTTAAATATTTAACTTTAGACTCAATATTATAAAAAAAAAATTAAAAAAAAATATATGATAAGCTTCAGATTAAAACTATAAGTTTATGTTTGTCATATTTTATTTCAACTAAAATTTTAATTTTATTTAATATTATATTATTTTAAATTCTATTTAATTTTTTTTTATATAATTTTATTTTTATTTTTATTATTATTAGTTCGTCTTATAATATTTATCAATATATATTTTTAAATATAATCTAAAGGTTAAAATTTTAAAACATATTTTACTTTTTATATTTTCATATGTTTCTTTTAATTTTAATTTTAACAACTATAAATTTTGATGTCTTTAATTGAACTTTCTATTTATTTAAATTTTTTAGTTAATAAATTTATTTTATATATGAATAATACTAATATTTATTAATTATATTTTTGTTTAATTGTCGTTATAATTTAATTATAAAATGTTAATTCTATATATATTTTTTAAATACTAAATCTATATCTCTAATATCATATAATATGATAAGATAAAATTCAATATTATATTAAATATATTATAAAATATTATAATTTTTATTAATTTTTTTTTATTTTATATAAAAAAAAATAAATTTTAACCTCTTAATTTGTTTTTCTGGCTCCTCCACGACTCTAAAAGGAAAAATATAGCAACAATGTTTTTTTTTTTTTTTACAAGAGTAAGCAATAGAGAATTTTAGCAAAAAAAAATATAGTAAGCAAAATTTTTGTAAAAGAAAAAAAAATGAACTATGTGTTTTTTTTTATAACAAAAGTAATAGTGTAAATTTTTAGAAGAAAAAAAAAGAAGAAAGGGATAAATATTCTAAAATTATCATATTTTTATAAAATTTATAAAATTATTAAACAAAAAAGTATCAAATAAATATGAATTCATCAACTTTTTTTATATATATATTAATAGATATATTTTTAAATGATATTAAGCAAAACATAAAATTCTTAGAAGCTTTGAATTCGAGTTATTTATTTATAAATTTTCTTATTAACTGTGATGTTTTGAAAGATATCTTGTAATTAGATTAATTTTAAAATTTTCATTAATTGTAATTAAATTCTCTTATATCTTTTATTATCATTTTCCAAAATAGATAAGAAGTAACTGAAAACAAAAGGAAAAAAAAAATTGATTAACGATTTAATTATAATTAAGGGAGAATCTGTCCTCTGATTTTATATGGCAAATTGTCATTATTACTTCCTATATGTAATGAAATAACAATTATTTTTATTGTTATTACCATAAAAATATATAAAATATTTATTTTATTTTATTAATTATATTTTAATATTATTATTATTTAATAAAATTATTATTTATAAACTATTGTTATGATATTAACAATTTACATTGTGATAATATTAATATACTACATTAACACAAATTTCATACATTACATAATACATGTTATAAGTCACTTATTAATTAGTAGCTTAAATATATTTTATGTTTTTTATATATTTTTATTATTATTAATTCATCTTATATTATTTATCAATACATATTTTTAAATATAGTCTAAAGGTTAAAATTTTAAATCATATTTTACTTTTTACATTTTTATATGTTTATTTTAGTTTTAATTTTAATAACTATAAATTTTGATGTCTTTAATTGAGCTTTCTATTTGTTTAGATTTTTTAGTTAATAAATTTATTTTATATATGAATAATACAAATATTTATTAATATGTTATATTTTTGTTTAATTGTCGTTATAATTTAATTATAAATTGTTAACTCTATATTTTTTTAAATACTAACTTTATATCTCTAATATTATATAATATGATAAGATAAAATTCAGTATTAAATTAAATATAATATAAAATATTATAATTTTTATTAATTTTTTATTTTATATAAAAAAAAATTAAATTTTAACCTCTTAATTTGTTTTTCTGGCTCCTCCACGACTCTAATGGGATTACAGTAGGCAGTGACTCATTGACTTGCCCTACTTTCCATTAATGTTACAGTAGGCAGTTATTTATTTATAAATTTTCTTATTAACTGTGATGTTTTTAAAGATATCTTGTAATTGGATTAATTTTAAATTTTTCATTAATTGTAATTAAATTCTCCTATATCTTTTTTTATCATTTTCCAAAATAGAAAAGAAGTAACTGAAAACATAAGGAAAAACAATCGATTAACGATTTAATTATAATTAAGGGAGAATCTGTCCTCTGATTTTATATGGCAAATTGTCATTATTACTTCCTATATATAATGAAATAACAATTATTTTTATTGTTATTACCATAAAAGTATATAAAATATTTATTTTATTTATTAATTATATTTTAATATCATTATTATTTATAAATTATTGATATGATATTAACAAGTTACATTGTGACAATATTAATACACTACATTGATACGAGTTTTATACATTACACAATACACATTATAAGTCACTTATTAATTAAATATATTTTATGTTTTTAATATTTTAGAAGGGTAAAAAAAATTCATTAATATTTAACTTGTTAAAAAATGTAATATTTATGTTTTTTTTTTTTTTTTGGTACTTTTGTTAACAAAATTAGCTTTTAATACCACGCATAATCATTAATTTTTTAACAAAAATAATCAAAAGAACTTAAATGATAAAGAAACTAAACATTAATGATATTTTTGCAACAAATTAGATATTTTAGCTAATATTGCTACCAAGGACATAAAATATATTTATGCCTTAATTACATGAGATAATCCCTTTCACTCCTTATTTCAATTCTAATCCCCTCCTTCGCTTCATTGTTAATTAGAATAGTAGATTCTTTAAAAAAATGTTATTAATGTTTAACTTATTGCAAAAAAATGCATCTAATGATTTGTTTATTTAGCGTTTACGTTTTTTTTTTTTTTGTTCATTTTTTGTTAACAAAATTAGTTTTTAATATAACGTATAATCGTTAGTTTTTTAACAAAAATGATCAAAATAATATAAATGATAACAAAACTAAACATTAATTTTTATTAAAATTGTCGTAACTTTTTATAAAAAGTCCCAAATCATTATTAGACATTAACAGCTTCCAAATAATATATTTGACCTATAATTTCACGTAGATCATCAATTAATATAGTTTAATATATAAAGTTGAGTCAAAATTATGATCACTATTCAGTATACAATTGAGTTGTGGAATAGTTGTTCATGATCAAAGCACAAATTTGACACACACACACACACACAAAAAAAAAGTAGAAAATCTTTAAAAATTTGTGCAATGAAAAATGTAAATTTTTTAGTAAAATTTATGACATTTATGTCCAAAATTACGCTAATTAAAATAGGTAATTTATCACAAAGGCAATAATTTAGTAATTACTTCACCCTGAATCATGCGGAATATCCTATTATATATAGAGCAGAGAATGAACAAAGATAAAATTGATAAATCAAAGATGAACACAAAGCTAATATTAGGGTTGGTTTTGATTCTCAACATTGCAACTATACCTTCAAATTGTGACTACTTCTCCAATACTGTTCCTAATGTTCACCTAAGGGAAAAGGTAACTCATCTACACTTTTTCCTCTTTGATTTTCTAAGTGGTAGCCAACCAAGTGCTGTTGAAGTGGCTCGTGCAAACATTAGCAAATATGATAAATCACCGACCCCATTTGGTAGCTTATATGCTATTGATGATCCCCTTAGAGAAGGTCCTGAGGTGACTTCAAAAGTCATAGGTAATGCTAGAGGGCTCTATGTATCATCTAGCCAGAATGCTACTACCTTGACTTTGGTTATGTATGTTGATTTTGGTTTTATTACTGGAAAATTCAACGGAAGTTCTTTCATTGTGGTTTCAAGAAATCCAGTAACAGATTCAAAACGTGAGATTGCAGTTGTTGGAGGAAGAGGCAAGTTTAAAATGGCACGAGGATTTGCTAAACTTAAAACTCATTATTTGAATATGACTAATGGTGATGCTATTATTGAGTACAAAGTCACCCTCATACATTATTGAGTTACCAAGTATGCACGAATAGTTCTTATTGATTCTCTTTATAATATAAAGAGGGATGATAGGGAATTTTTTTTTTGTTTCTCACGTGCAATGATAAGCTTAATTTAATAAATAATTAAAGCATTTTATGGGTGGTACATTTCTTGAGAAATTTAGAATTTTTATTGAAGATACATTAGCAAATTTAAATTTCATTAACATTTTTGCAGAATATCATAATGATTGGATCCACTTAGCTTACCTACGTATTTTATTTTATTTTATTTTCAAATTTTCGTTTCTATTTTTGATCACCACAAAATCAGTGATTATGAAAATAAAAAAAGTTAAAATATCGAAATTAGATGAGGCAAATTTGTGTCGTCCTAATATCAAATTCAGTTTCTGTACTGGCAAACAACGAAGATACAAAAATAAATATTTAATTGATTTATTTATTTTCTTCATTTGGCCAACGCTATAATTAAAGTCCAATCCACAAAACCAGATTACTTGTTTAGGCAAAAATTAACGAGAAAAATTATCAATAATAATATTTTTAACATTTATAATAATAAAAATATCATTTTACGTTTAATATTTAACGAATTTAAATTGTTGTAATTTAATTTAATAAACATTAAAAAAATGATATAATAATCAATTTTTAATTATAAAATATAATATTTTTGTTATTATAAATTTTTAAGTTATTATTATTATTATTAATTTTTTGATTAATAAATACAGTTTGGTGGGCTGAGCGATATTGAAGTGAGAGCCAACCAAACGCCCTTTAGTTAATTTTATATACACATATGGGCAAGATGGGGATAATCTGTTTGTAACGGCAAACATTTTCTACTTTTTGGTTTTCAACCCAAACGTAAAGATTTCTTAAACGCCACCATATTAATTGCTGTTGAAAACAAAACACTAATTTATGTTCTTTTATCAATAATTATTTATCTTTATGCTGAGTAATTTTTGGTTCTTTTCTTTTTTGACTTTTAACTAATTTGGTAAGATAAATAATATAATTATGAATTGTTTCTAGAAATAATGAGGTCAATATTCGTTAACAGACTTTGTTGAACAAAATGTAGACAAGGCAGTCTCCTTAATTTCTACGGAAGAAATTGGCCCAACCAACCCCTCCCTGTTTCGAATCGATCGCAAATAGAATCAACGATTAATAATGTCTTGCACCACTTAGTTGGTCCAATATTTCTGCTAATGGATGCAAGAATTGTTGGGGGGTGTAACACTAACATACTTGAACTTGAAAAGTTAATTAATTCTGTTTAGTTTCTTACTTCAAACCAAACAAGGTAGTATTAGAGATATAGGACTTAATAAGGCACAGCACACACAAGTTGATCCCACGGTTAAGTGGGCTCGGGAAAGGTAGATCATGATGAGTTTTTAGACTCATTATTATGAACTCTTGACATGTGATAACGCGTGGGTTCTTGAAGGACCGCTTATTATAACTTTGGTAAGCTCGATAGACAATAGATTGAGTGTACGTTGTGAAACAATTTTATGTATGAAAAGCAACAAAGACTTTATTTATTAGCATAATTCCATTTTATAGTTTAACGACTTTAGACTCACACTGTATGAGACTTTAAGTAACAGAGAAAATTTCCTATAAAAACTTCACCCACCAGCTTGTTTTGTTTCTATGTATATTCATTGTCTTTAATCTTCAAGGAAAAAAAGAAAAGAGATCTAGTATTTAGAGATGGCAAAGCAGCTAATAATAATATTAATTAGCAACATAGTAATGTTGGTAATCTCAGTTGTGATGATCAAACATCAAAGTTTTGGATTAGTAGATGATGAGAACTGGGCTACGACTATGAGGCTTGATGATGCTAGAAAGGGTCAAGAAGAGACAATAACAAACCTCCACTTCTACTTCCATGACACATTGAGTGGCAAAAACCCAAGTGCTGTAAGAGTAGCTCAAGCCAAAGATACAGACAAATATCCAACTCTTTTTGGTGCTTTGCTTATGGCTGATGATCCTTTAACTGAAACTTCTGACCCTAAATCTAAGCTCATTGGTCGAGCCCAAGGTCTCTATGGTTCAGCTTCTCAACAAGACCTTGGTCTAATTATGGCTATGAACTATAAATTTACAGATGGCATCTTCGATGGGAGTTCCATTAGTATTTTGGGGAAGAACTCCGCTCTTAATCTGGCTCGTGAGATGCCAATTGTTGGCGGAACCGGGATTTTCAGGTTGGCTCGTGGTTATGCAATTGCTCAAACACATTGGATGGATCCTCTCACCGGAGATGCTATTGTTGCTTATAATGTCACTGTTGTTCACTTTAAATCTACTTTATTTTAAATATTTTATATATGGTTCAAATTAATATATGGGTTTTTCTTTAATTAATTAATTTTCTACTTTTTAGCTTCATATAAAGCAAATAAATTTCGACAGATTTATTTTCTACTTTTTGTATACAAGTAGTCTCTGTTGTGTACTTTCTCCGCTTGTGATTCTAATTAATTATTAGTTTAATTGTGTGATATAATTTTTTTTTATGCATAAAATTTTAATTTTAAATCATTTTTAAGAAAAGAAAAAAATATATGTTTAATATTTTTTTTTTGGTACATAAATGACCTAATTATTTAACTAGTTTTATTTTTAAAACCAAGAGTGACATAAATATTTGTTCATTTTCTTCTAACACTAAAACATATATGTACTTTTACGTCATAATAAAAAATATATATATGTTCTTTTTTCTAAAGAGAGGTTAGAAATGAAACTCTTTATATTAAAAGAGATTATTCCATACAATTAACTTTTTTTTATTAAAAATTAAAAATAAAATTAATTAGATGATTGAATCATTTATCTACATAAAAAAAAAATTATTGATTTTTTTTCTTTCAGATTTAATAATTTATTTTTTAATTTTGTAGAAAATTAATTATTAAATTTTATTAGAAAATATAAACTTTATTCATTCAAGAATAAAAACCAAATATTGCGTATAAGTTTTTTAATAACGTTTTATATTTATATTCTAAAGCAACAAATATTTTCTATCAATTATTCATATTTTTAATTTTACTAATAATTTTTTTAAAAAAAATATTTTAATTTAACTAATTTTATTTTAATCCTCTTAATAAAAAAAATATATTATTTTTTTTTCTAACACTAAAAATAATAATTTATTTATATTATAAAAAATAATAAATATATTCTTTTTTAAGTTAAAAAAATTAATTATTTTATATAATTAAATCTTTTCTTTTTCACGTATCTTTATGAAAGGTTTTTGTTTGACAACTTTTTTTTATAGATGAGTTGTACTCCCAACCAAAGTCAAACAGAATCACGATTCAGATATTGCCGGTGTGAATGATTATTTGCTGGCATTGTGCTTAAATTTGTCAGAATAATAGCGTTTGGTAACTTAAGACGATTAATTGTGGCTAATTAAAGATTAATGAAAGTTACTTTCAGTCCTCTCTTTTGGAAGATATTTTTTTATCTTACCAACCACTCATTAGAATTATCTTCTCGACTTGGTTGAATTTATGATTCCAAGTTATGAGATGAGCAGAATTACAACATTCGGAGTTATGCCTAGGGTTGTTCAAATATTCATGGAGCTAATTCAATCTAAAATATTCAAACCAAAATAAAAATATTCAATTTTGATATTGTATTAGTTAGAATTGTTCTTAATTTTAAAAAATTGATTAATATTTATTTAATTTAGTTTTCATTTTTTTAAAATCATTTAAAAATTGAACCAATTTATTTAATATTTTATTAATATTTTTTTTATATTATTAATTTATATAAATTAATTTTTAAAATTTTTATTAAGTCTTTCTTATCGCTCTTGTCAGACATTCATTAATTACTATCAAAATAATCTCTTTTTGAAATTGTTAAAGAATTAATAATTCTTTTTTAGGTAGTAGAGTTATTAGTTATATTCAAAACAATACTGTTAATTTATTTATTACTTTTTTTATTTTTATTTTTATTTATTAGTAATATATATGACATTTTATATTTGTTTATTTTATTACTTCTACTTTCTCTCAAATGAAATAATTAAAATTTACTAGTATTTTATAAGTTATTCTATAGTAGAACAGCTCATTAAAGTACATTTTTTCTTAATTTTAAATTATTTTTATGTTTGATTATTTCAATGATATAAAAATTAATAAACAAAATTCATTAGGAAAAGAAGGGGGGGAATTTTTTTTATCGTAACCCAAACCAACCCTTACACCCTAATTATGTCCATATAATTACAGTATCATAAATTTCCAGGAAGTGCCTGTTATTTATTTTAAAGAAATTATTAATAAAGATACCCTTATAATTATGTGTTTACTAATTGATCCACTGATGATGCATAAAGATAAAGGAGGAAGATGCGACACTCCATTGTCGTTATCTTTGGCACATTGCAGCTGAAGTTTACCCAATGGCCTTTTTCAATCATTCAAAAAGCTGGAAGTTAATAAAGAACCTGACCATTGCTTTGTGACCCCAAAAAAAAACACAGCTCTTCTCCCTACCACCTAAAATCACAAAGGCTGGCATTTTCCCTTTGTATTCATAGCCAATTATGGCCCACAGCCTAAGTCCCTGCTAAACAAACTCAAGTATGGTCCAGAATTCCCAAGGAATATTACTAAAAAACTGGGAGATGCAGACAGGAAAAAACCAAGTCTTTTTAGGTCAGATGTTTGTTTACCTACGAAAATTTGGGAATCAAGAAGCCAAGCAAGAAGTTAAAACTGAAAAAACACGGGTCAAATAAGCCAAGTAACAAATATTGCAATGTAGATTCATTTTCATATGCAGATCCATCCTAAATGAGGTAGCACCACTCAGTCTAGTAGATCAACATGAACAAGATTACCAAATAAGACTATCTAATAGAAGCTAAAATCTAAAATCAAAGGGAAACACATATAGATTGAAAATTGATGAAATAGGCAGTGAAAAATATATCACTTCTTGTTATGACCATTCAATTGTTCCGTAGGAAAACTTCACTGATGTTGACCTATTGCCACAAGGCTGCTGCAACCATACGCAGAGTATGGCCTTTACTCATTGCCCATACTGCAATTGCTGACTATAACCATGCAACTTTCTTAATAGAGGAATGAGGCCCACTAATGCTATCTGGAGCTGTTCTGAGCTATTCAAGCGAATACTGACTTGCCCAGCCCCTCTATTATTCAAATTGGCACGAGCAACCAAGTTTGAATTGCGACCAACCGGAATCTGAGACTGTATATTGCATCCAATGGCAAGATCTCCATGCCAATCCATGACAGAAAGCCCAAGAGTTGATAGTGAACGACCAAGAGGATAATCTTTATCCCTTAACTGGGCCTCCAGACTTCCACCATAAGCAACATCACCTCGACCAGTCATTGCACCACCAGTCATAACCAACCAGAACCGTTTATTAGCAATTAACTTGTCTTCCACTTTCACTCCAGCTGATAAAGCATCACCCATTTGAGTAATTGAGACGCCAGCAGTTGCCTTATTCCTCCTAAAATTACTAAACCTGGTCTCGCTTCGTAGCGTATAGGCCAAATCCTTCCCAACTGTCTGCATATCAAAACCTAATGAAGTAGCTTTGTTTTCCCCATGTTTTATTGAACTTGCTACTTCCATTTGGACGTTGGCATCCTTCTTGTCTTTTGTGATTTGACCTGAAAAGGATAATGGCATTTTGTTCTTAACCACAAACGATCTTTCAACATTTATTCCTTCATAACCAATATCATGATCCCATCCATGAGTTTCTAGAACAGGCCTCACAAGCCACTGGTTGGAAGAATCAAGATAGCGAAAGCGGTGAGTGGGATTGTCAGAATCAAAGGAAGCAGGTAAAGCCAAATCAGGCATAGGTACAGGGACAGATGCTGCACCAGCGCCAGCACCTTCTTCCTCTGCACTTTCATTGTACTCACTTGGAAGATCCTTAACTGAATCAGCCATCTTTTTCATCAATTTCCGCCGTTTTTTCTCTTCCTTCAGTTGTTTTTTCATGAAAAGTTTTTCCCTATACTCTAACTCATCAAAATACGCCTTTTTCTGAGCTTTGGAAAGCTTTTCCACCTGGGTCTTGGTCAAACGTCTGAATGGAGGCAACTCATCAAATTCTGATTCATCATCAGAATCAGATGACTCATCCAGATCATCGTCCAGACTGTCATTGTCACCAAACTGCTCCTCAGGTAGCTTCAATTGTGGCCTTGACTGAAGCAGGGAAGAAAGGAGAAAAGGTAAAGGAGGAGCCCTAGATCGAGTTGTATAAGGCTTTCCAGGAGAAGTATCTTGCAACTTCAAAAGGGCATTAGCCTCGGCCAGAATTTTTGATGCAAAAGAAAGAAGTAATAAATGGGGCTTCCAAACTTGACCATTTGGCAAAACTCTTTGACCTGCTCTATTTGTTCTGCAAGCAGAGTGATTCTCCACCAATGAAACAGGATTCATTAGCCGCATGTCCCCAGCTGCTTGACGAATGGCTTGCTGGACAACATGAGAACGTTGAGTGACAAACATATCATAACTAGAAGCAGTACCATTTGGGCCCTCTGGTGGTGCAGATGCAGCATGGGTCAATACCACAATGGCATTGAACCATATAGAAGGTCCAAAAATGTCTGTAATGTTGCGCAGGAGTGGCATATCACTAAAATCCCTGCTTTGCATGTCCAGTCTATCCAGGTACAAAACAATGTCTGGAGGTGTATTTTTGATAAAATGCTTAACAGAGTGAAGAATTTTCTCATTCTGACGCTGATCAGCCCATGAAGAGAAAAGCCCTGGTGTATCAATGACCCGTATCTTAATACCTTGAACTGTTCCCACAACATCCTGAACCTTCTTAGTACCAGTCTGAAAAGCATCTGTATTAAACTTCATTTCATCGAATATCGAATTAATGGTTGCACTTTTCCCAACTCCTGTCTTTCCAAGAACCATAATTGTACAAGAGAAATCCAGGGGCTCATTACCAGCAGCCTCAAGCTGTTCTGCCATGGCACTTGCACGGTCAAAGCTAAAAGCACCAACGCGGCCTCCATTTCTTCCACGCAGCTGCTCAGCTAACCCTAATCTGTATAAAACTTGTGCGACAACAACATTATGAGGAGTCTGCCCAAGACGATGGGCCAACCGCAAAAACTTCACTCTGATCATCTGAAGTTTTTCACGAGTTTCATCGGACTCCTCTGGGTCTCCATTTATGGGTTCCTCAATTTGTTGGTTTTGAACCTGAGGGGCAGAACCATTAAGCCGAGACTGCTGCACCACACGAGGACCAGGTTCCAAAAGAGGGGCGCCACGACCCAAGCCAGCAGGACGAGCGGGAGGGGGAGCAAGATTGGGAGATCTTTCAGATGATGAAGCAGGCTGATGTGCTGGCTGAGTCTCCTGTTCCCTACTTGCTTGAGCAATTTGCTTCTCTTCCTGATCTTTTTGTTCTGTAACAACGTAAATGTCCCTCAATTCCGTACCGCTATCATCGCGATCAATTGAATCAGCGCCAGATGTAAAATCGTGCAATTTATTATTGTTATAATCCTCATGCCCAGTAGCATTGTTTGTTTCACACATCTTTGGGACCCTAACATCATGAAGCTCCAAACTGGGGCTAGCTGAATCCTTTTGTTGTTCAATAACCCCACCTTTATCGTCAACATCAACAGTATTTTGGCATGCTTCCAGAGAATTACTAGCTATATTTGAAACATCCTTATTTGATAAAGTTTCTTGGTGAGAATCAACATCATCTACTTTATTATGTGGGTCCTCATCAGTAGACACTTGTTCCACATTCACATTATCAACATTATCTTTTTCGGATGTTGAATCATCAATTGTTGTAAAAGAGCTTACACCAGCATCACACACACCATTTGTGGCTTCTATTTTGCTACCAGCACCAACCTTAGCAGTCCCCTCTTCTCCATCTTCACCACCCACCGAATAATCTGTAGCTTCTACTCTTCCACTAGAACCAATCTCAGAAATCTCCTTTTCACCATCTACTCCACCAGCCCCCAAACCATTTTCAGCTACTATTTCACCAACAGCATGATTCTCAGAAATCTCCTTTCCCCCATCTTCTCCCCCACCCACCACACCATTTGGAGCTTCTGTTTCACCATCTACTCGAATGTCCAAAATACATTTTCCCTCATCTTCTCCACCACCCAAAAAACCATCGTGGCTAAGTCTGTTCACTTCATCAGGAATCAATTGTACATCAGTGCCTCCATCATCAATCTCTTTCGCGACTGCAACTCCATTATCATTGTTCATTTCAGTTAAATCTCCCACCACTTCAGCAGCTGGTGCTATTTCCTGCTCAGCTTCCCCAACTTTTCCAGAAACTCCAATTGCCACTTCAGATTTCTCAGGCTTGTCTCCTACACTGGGAATAGCATCAACTCCTGCCAAGAAATCATCAGTGGCTTCCAACTTCCTTTCCTGACCAACAACAGGATCATCTCTAATATCAGATTCCATCCCTTGCTCCAGCATGTATTCCTCAGCCTCCTCAAAAACCTCTTCTTCTAATTCATTCCATTTCCGTCCATCAGACGCGAACACAGCCCTTGCCTCTACCCTCTCCTCGGAGACTAACACTTCTACAGCATTCTTCACATCTTTCCCATTAGTCTCAGAAAGAATCACAACTTCATTCTCCATCCCAAATCTTTTAATGTTGGTTGAAAACCCTAGATTCACAAAAAACCAAAACCAAACACACTTCGCGAACTTACTAATAATTAAGAAAAAACCAATATTAAGCACAAGGCAAGAATGATATATTATAATACCCAAACAGACCAATTCAAATCAAGACTAATACACAATTACCAACAAGAATAATTGCAAATATTGATCAATATATAGTGCAATACGTACAAGAATTTCATCAAGAACACAATCGAATCCTAACAAGGTGTTCAATTTTCCATTAGGGTTTTTCACAAAACAGATAAGCAGGCAAAAATGAACCATGTAAAAATCAATAAATAACTAAAAGATAGAAGAGAGAGCTTTTACCTGATGGTGTATGAAAAGATGGTTCTTTTTTTCAGAGAGAAAGATATTCAGGCTATGCTTTGGTCTCGGTAGCGTTAGAGATCGCTCTTCTATTGAATACGCTCTCACTTGATGAGTTTCTTCATTTTTTCTAAATCTTCAAGCCCATTGCTCGGCTTAATCTTTTATTTTTCTGACCAAAACAAAAAGTCTATTATTACTCAGGTTATCAACAGAAGAATTACGGATAAGAACCTATCAACGTTCGAAAATGATTCTTGGGTTTGATCTGACGGACGATAGCGTTGCATCGATAGCATAGTTAAGGATGCCGGTTGTGCTGACGTGGACTCAAGGTGGAAAAAAGGTTTACCTGCTTCAATCACACATTAGGTAGTTCGTCTCCATGTATCACGTGTGCAGATATGGAGACAGATCATGATCGTCCATTCGAATTGCGTCTGACTGACTGTGATAGGCCTGAAGCCTTGTGGACGATTCGGTTGTCTCCTTGGGAAATATATAATTTATGTTGCAACTATCCTGGGGACTTGTTGTAAACTTGTAATATCATAAGATTATCTCTAGACGTTTGAAAATTTACAATAATTGTTTTTCATTTTTATTTTATTTTATATATTTAGAGTTAAATATCGAAAATGAGTAACATATAATTAATGAAAAATACACAAATACACAAATTTAAATATAATTTTACACTTAGCATTATTTTAACACATGTTAATATTATCTAATAAATGAATCATTTTTTAAAATTTTAAAATAATTATAATACATGGCATAATATAAACCACATGAGTACAAAATTGTGTAATGTTAATATTTTTCTATAAATAAAATTTAAATTACTATATTTTTTGTAATTTATATTAAGTAATTTTAAAATAAAAATGAATGACAAGATTTTACATTTTGTTAACGAGTAATAGTAAAGATAAATTTACACTTATATTAATTATAATATTAGATGTCAATATAGGAGTATTCATAAACTGAACCAAACTAAATTAAATTGAAAAATCAGACCGGACTAAATCGGATAAGATAATTATGTAAGTTAAATGGTCTAATCTGGTTTATGTTTTTTCAAATCTTTTCTCATATAATTCGGTTTGGATTTATGAATTTTTTAATCATCCAAACCGAACTGGACCGTTATACATTATATATAAAAAAAATTAAAATATAATATATTAGAATTTATTTTAAAAAATAAAAAATATATATTTTTATATTATTTTAAAAATTAAATATTACATTTAAATTCTTTTTTGTAATTTCAATTTAACATACAGTTTTCAGTTGCATGTATATTATGATGGTTTTATCTTTTATAAATTTTATCAACTTAATTATTAGTTTATATGAGATATTAAATAATTTATATTTGTAACATATTTAAAATAATTTGGTTAGATTTAATTTTTTTTAATGTTAATTTCAAATTTCAACAATATAATTTTGAGAAAAAAAATATAAAAATTATTAACCAAATCGGACCATCCAATTTCAATAATTTTAAAAATCAAATGGTCCAATTTTACTCGATTCATATAAACGATTTTAATTTAATTTTTTTTTTTTTTGCTAAAAGTCTGACCAATTGAACCAGGTACACTCCTCTATCAACATAATTATAAAAATGATGAAATTATTTAATTTTTAGGAACATTTTGTCACATGTGACGTGACATATTATGAGTGTGCATGTAGATTTTTTTTTTCCTTTCGTTAATTAAGAATTAAAAGTTACATGATGCTCTTTGATCTAATTATTAGATCTGCCACTGCATTTGATTAAAAGTACAAATTAAGTGCTTTATTTTTGGCAAATACGTGGGTATAAATTGTTGAATAGGGGAACAAAATAGTATAAAATTTTTGTCTACTTATTTTTCATTTATTGACAGATTCGAAGGCTTTGATTAGTATGTATTTCAATTGTGGGAATGAAGTTGAGGCTGTCAAGGTGTTTATTAAAATGGCTGATAGAAATTTGTATTATTGGAATGAAATGTTTCCTAGGCATGCAAAGATCAAACCTTTTTTTTTTTTTTTTTCAATAAAAGATCAAACATTTTGAGATAGCAAAGAATATACGTTTTGATAAAATGCCAAAGAAGAATGCTGTGTCATGGAATTTCACAATGGTGTTTAATTGCTTGGGTTAAGAGTGAACTTGTGAATTCTACAGGCTTCGTTTTTTGTTATAGTAGCAATTGTGATAAGAAAAAGGCAGGTGGAAGGGCTGTGGGCAAAGGTAAGGAGAATTTGACTTCTAGCTCGGGTAAAGGAATGTATGATGGTAATTTGGGGAATGAAGGGGCCGTGAAAATTGGTAAACGGATGAGGAAGATGTGAACTACTTGAGCAATTTTCAATGTGATATGACTGAATCAATTCAGGAAGAGGTTTCTGGGCTGAGGCTTCTGTGGTCATGGAAAAAACCATTGCTGATTTGGCTGTGTAACTTGTTGTTTGGTTGTGCTATGGTGGACTTGTTAGGCCAGCATCTTGTTTTGTTACTCTGTTTTCTAGTTTGTTTGTTTCTCTTTTGGTGTGTTTTGCAGATTTTGTTGGGTCTGCTTAGTTTCTGGCTAGTGGAACTTGTTTCCTGTTTTTTTCTTTTCCCTCTCTTGTTTTGTTTGCCTTTCTGTTTTGTTCTTGAGGTTTTCTCCCTATTCCTTTTACATAGCTGGAATGCATTGGTGCGGTTTTGGGATACCTTTAGAGCATTGGGTGAGGCATAAGGTCCATTTGGTTTCTAGCCTGGTTGCTAGGATAGTTTCTTATTTGACTTGTTAGCTTGGTTGTTTTGGCAGCCACTGTCTTTGAGTCTAGCTTTATGCTTTGTTTTTAGATTGTATTGAGTTGCTTGTTACTAGCACTTTAATGAAATTTTACTCTTCTTTTGACACAAAAAAAAAAAAAAAAATATGAAGCTATGATGAAATCAGCTAGTGAGGATGAAATGGCTTAGAAGACATATTTGACTGCTAGTTGGTTGTAATTATTTGTTTTGTTTTTTTTATATGAAAAATTATTCACTTAATGACACCTTATGGGATGAGATTGTTTGACCATTTCCATGTTTAATAATATTAATGATTTATCATAATACTTTTATACACTGTGATCAATATAAAATCTGCTTCCATGGTCTTCCAGCTTATGATTATTCATTAGTGTTGTCTAGTTTTCATATAATAATTGAGTTGTATTTGCGTGTTTGTAGTAAGGAATGTCAAGATCATAAGAACCCAAAACAATTAAGAAAACTAGATTTTTATTTTTATTTTTTAATATTTTATTCAAGTAAACGGTCTTTAGGCATGTTATTTTCAAATTGCAAAGTGGGAACACCTCAAATCCTCAATTATGTGTTAAAATGGTTTAATATTCCTATAATAACATGCCAGTTTTCATTCTTGTTAGGTGGTTGAACCGAATCAAAAGACCAACGGAGCAAAGGACAATTTAGAAACGGGAAAAAACTATAGATCTTGACAGCCAAACAACTGGACCAATCTAAGAGAAATATGGATAGCTATTGATTACTGACTGACCAACCAAAGAGATTTCTATTGGATTATAACTCTCAATCAATTAGATACAAACCCACCAAAACCAAATAATTACATGTAATTCTCTTGCAAAACATCATCGAGAGATAAATAAACCACCAAGTAGAATAAATTTTAAAATATACACATATGCGCTCTCATTGTTTGTACATATGAATCGGGCTTCTGGATAAAATCACTTTCACTTTCACTTTAGTTTTATATGAATCAGTTTGGACGTTTCAATGTGTGATATTAAAACCCAACAACCTAATCTCTTTCTTAACAACACAACCAACTCCAAATTGGAGTCTATTCTTCTACTTCTACTTCTACTTCTACTGTGATATCAATCAAAAATGGGTTCTCATTATTCTAAGCAGATCGTAAGAAGAAAAGCAATATCAACAGAAAAGAAGACTCTTTATGATCTCCACAAAAGCTGTGGTGAAACTTTCCCAGGTTGTGAATATCATCCATCGGATAGAAAAAACTGGATGTCAGAACTCAACCCAGAAAAGATTCATATCAATCAGATTGTTTGGCCAGGAACCCATGATTCTGCTACAAACAAAATTGGATTTCCATGTGTAACTCGTCCATTTGCTCAGTGTCAATCTTTGTCTATCTATCAACAACTAGCAAAAGGCACAAGAGTACTTGACATTCGTGTTCAGGAGGATCGTAAGATTTGCCATGGAATTCTTGTTACCTATAGCTTTGATCTTGTGATTAAAGATATTAAGAAATTTCTTTCAGAGACACAATCAGAGATTATAATTCTAGAGGTAAGAACTGAATATGGGCATCAAGATCCTGCTGATTTTGATAAGTATTTGGTTGATCAATTTGGAGAGCTTTTGATCCACCAAGATGAGACTGTTTTTGGGAAGACAATAGCAGAGTTATTACCAAAGAGAATTATATGTATATGGAAACCAAGGAAATCACCACAGCCTAAATCAGGTAGTCCTTTATGGAGTTCTGGGTATTTGAAAGATAATTGGATTGATACAGATTTGCCAACAACAAAGTTTGAGGGTAATCTTAAGCATTTGAGCGAACAAGTCTCTGTTTCGTCAAGAAAGTTCTTTTACAGGGTAGAGAATACTGTGACACCTCAAGCTGATAATCCTGTTTTGTGCGTTAAACCAGTGACTAACAGGATTCATGGATATGCAAGATTGTTTATAACTCAGTGCATTACTAGAGGTTTTGCAGATAAATTACAGATCTTCTCCACAGACTTCATTGATGAGGATTTTGTTGACGCTTGTGTTGGGTTTACTTATGCTAGAGTTGAAGGGAAAGCTTAATTCTATGTTATTCTGTGTTTTCTCTTGTCTTCCAATTCTTTGATAGATGAAGATCTTTTCAATTTGTATTTTAGTATTTGCCTGATCTTGTTACAATTCTGGTTTCTACAGTTAATTTGTTCGACATCTGTATTTTTGTATGCTGTGTAATATATGAAACATTGGGTATACATTTTTAATTATTTTATTATGTGTTATTTTGAAAACTAAGTTCATTACTCAAAATATTTCTCGTTTAAAATACAGAACTGATATCGTAACACACAGCTTGTCCAAAAGGTAAAAGGAAATGATGAATAGAGATTAGAGATGATATTAAGAGGGACATTTGCAAGTTCACAGTTGGACCACACACATTTTGAGAAATAAACAGGAGTAATATTCACAGCAAACAAGATAAACCCACCAAATTAAAGTCGAATACACAAGTCATTTTTATGTTGATTCAAACAACTTGTACTAGTAGATACGTCATGCACAACTTCAACACTAACTAGCAGCTCCTTCTAAACGTTGGACATCATTCTTTAGGATTACATTGCAGTGATCTATATATAACCATGTTGATGTGAGAGGAGCAATATCTTTTATCCATAAAAAATGGACTTAAGGACGTCATACATTGATCGTAAACAATGATGCATTTAAGCTACTGATGAAGAAAAGACTCCATCGACTGCAGTACATGAATGGCACTGAACTGAACCTAAATATAATTAGGTTCTTTATGGTAAAAATAATCACACGAGGTTGTTAATTTGCTTAGTGGCACGATACTTATAATTTTCCAAATACTAAAAAATAAAATAAATCATTAACCACGTCAAAGAGTACACAAAATGTAAGTTTTCTACACGTAATTTTTTGTATGTTTCTCTATCTTTTCTAGATATTCTCAACAAGTAACGAAATATAGGATAACTTTTTTTCCTTCAATTTTATAAGCATAACCCATTGGATTGAAAACTGAATCATAAACAAACTATTTTAAATTTTAAAATGTTGAAAGCTAAAAGAAAAATAACCAACTATTTAAATTCTAAAGATGTTTAAAGCCAAAAGAAAGAGAGTTTAAACCAATCATTTATCCGTCTATGTTGATATATATAAATATAAAAAACCAAAACACATTAATGTTGCAGAAATTTCCGTTTAACCATAAAACCTTTCTTGAGACTATCTCACGGCGGTGCCACCAAACTCCACCACTAATCCATGCAATGATTCAAACACAACAATTTTATTTTGTTTCCAATTAATGATCGAAAACCTTCATCCTAGTATTTGAATTAATGATATCTTCAATTTACATTTAACTTAAATACTAACAACATGTTTTGATTTTAAGTCTTTTATTCTTCTTTCTTCTTTCTAACTTGTCACCTAAAAGTCTTGAATAACAAAGCAAAACTACATGTATGGTATGGGCTGTTTTTTTTGTTGTTGTAAACGTTATGGGTATGGTCTTTTTGTGTGTGTGTGAATATAATCATTTTGATATAGTTTAGGCTATACAGCCATGGCGGCAATTGTAAAGGAGATCCTGGCAAGACCAATACAATTGGCAGACCAGGTGACCAAAGCCGCCGATGAAGCACAATCATTCAAACAAGATTGTCAAGAACTTAAATCCAAAACAGAGAAGCTCGCTACCCTTCTTCGCCAAGCAGCCAGAGCAAGAAACGACCTATATGAGCGACCAACTCGTCGAATCATTGATGACACAGAACAAGTCCTAGACAAAGCTCTCACATTAATTTGGAAATGTCGAGCCAATGGCATCATGAAAAAGCTATTCACCATCATCCCAGCCGCAGCATTTCGCAAAACATCGATGCAACTCGAGAATTCAATTGGCGACGTCTCGTGGCTCCTTCGAGTTTCGGCCTCTTCTGATGATCGTGACGACGAGTATTTGGGTCTTCCTCCAATTGCCGCAAATGAGCCCATTTTGTGTCTCATTTGGGAACAAATTGCAATTCTGTATAGGGGATCGTTAGAAGAAAGATCTGATGCAGCTGCTTCTTTGGTTTCATTGGCTAGAGATAATGATCGCTATGGTAAACTCATAATTGAAGAAGGTGGGGTTGGTCCTCTTTTGAAATTGGCTAAAGAAGGTAAAATGGAAGGTCAAGAGAATGCAGGTAGAGCAATTGGGTTATTAGGACGTGACCCAGAAAGTGTTGAAAGTATTGTGAATGCTGGCGTTTGTTCTATCTTTTCTAAAATTCTTAAAGATGGTCATATGAAGGTTCAACTTGTAGTGGCTTGGGCTATTTCAGAACTTGCTGCAAATTATCCAAAATGCCAAGACCATTTCGCTCAAAACAATGCAATTAGATTGCTTGTGAGTCATCTTGCTTTTGAGACTATTGAAGAACATAGTAAATATGCAGTTGCTACCAAGCAAAATTTGTCTATTCATTCTGTTATAATGGCTAGTAATGATAATAACCCAAGTGGTAGAAACAATGAAGAAGATGATAGGCAAAGCAATTGTCAAATGGCACATCCTTTGGGTAGTAGTCACCACCATTTCCCTAGTGGGCAAATTCACAATGTAATTAATAACACTATGGCTATAAAAAAAGGTGATCCAAATTCAAACCAACCCACAACTGTGCCTTATGGTCAACAAACTCTTGGCAGTGGCCATGGTAACCCCAAATCTCATAACCACCAACACCAAAATCAAAATCAAAACCAACAAGTCTCATTAGCTGGGACTAGCATCAAGGGAAGAGAATACGAAGACCCGCATACAAAGGCTCAAATGAAGGCCATGGCAGCAAGAGCTCTATGGCAATTGGCAAAAGGAAACGTAAGTGTTTGTCGTAGCATTACAGAGTCAAGAGCACTTCTTTGCTTTGCAGTTTTGATGGAAAAAGGTCCTGAAGATGTTAAGAACTATTCAGCATTAGCATTAATGGAAATAACAGAAGTAGCTGAACAAAATTCTGATTTGAGACGATCTGCTTTTAAACCAACTTCCCCTACAGCCAAAGCATTAGTGGATCGGTTAATAAATATAGTTGAAAAAGAAGATTCTGAGTTACTTATACCTTGTGTTAGAGCCATAGGGAATTTGGCAAGGACTTTTAGAGCTACAGAAACCAGAATAGTAGGTCCATTGGTGAAACTACTTGATGAAAGAGAGGCTGAGGTTATTACTGAAGCTGTGATTGCTCTTAACAGTTTTGCTTGCACTGAAAATTATCTTCATGTTAATCATTGTAAAACTATTATAGATGGAGGAGGCACAAAGCATTTAATTCAATTGGTTTATTTTGGAGAACAAATGGTTCAAATTCCTGCTTTGATGCTTTTGTGTTACATTTCCTTACATGTTCCAGATAGTGAGGTACTGGCTAAAGAAGAGGTTCTTATTGTGCTAGAATGGACAACAAAGCAAGCAAATTTAGCTGATGACCCCGCCATTGATTCTTTATTACCAGAAGCCAAAAGTAGATTGGAACTTTACCAATCCAGAGGTTCAAGAGGTTTTTATTGATACTATCCAAATGCTAAATTTCGATATTTTAAGTTTGTAACACATGTTCACTTCTTTAATGTTCTTCAAAATTGTATATAAATTACAAGAGTTCGCTTCCTTCTTTGACTATGTATTTTTAGCAAATTTGCTCGAATAACCTTTTTTTTCTTTTCTTATTAATTTCTATATTTTGGGAACCAGCAGTTCGCGTTATTGCACTTTAGAAGTTTTTTTTTTTTTGCACTTTTCTTTTTACTAAATAGACTTTTTGTTCACTAATAAATGTTGAATTTGTGACCTCCTTTTTATTGGAAGGGATGTTTCGGCCATTGGGCTAGAAGAACACAGACTTTTTTTTTTTGCACTTATATCATTTAAGAGTGGTTACTTATATAAATTTTTTTTTTTCAGTTGTTATTACCTTTTGGAAGAAAAAACAAGAAAACAGTATTATGAACTTTTTCTACGAAATTAAATAAGTTTCGACACGTGTCAGAGAAATGCAGAGGTCATTTCGGGGATGCAATTATTTGAATGACCCTGCACTGCGTGTCACATCTTTTCTTTTGACCACTAGCTGATTGATTGACCACAAATATAAATCTATTTTTTTTTATTTTATATTAATCAACTCCTTTTTATCTTCAAAAATATTTTTATTAAATATATAAATTTATATAACATTATTTAATTAATATATATTAATAAAAATTAATTATTAATTTTATATTTAAATAATAACTTATACATTATTTAATATTCTTATTTATTAACATATTTTAATTAAGTTCAATTTCAACCTAAACCGCATCCACAAAAAAGTAAACGACAAGAATCCAACTCGGTTTATTTCTTGTAGTCCAAATCCAACGCTCTTTACCAACCCGACGCAGTGACAAAATACTGTTATTAAAGATGAGTGAGATGCATAATCTTTCGGATGAGTTTGATCTTTAAAATCCGCAAACCTTTTTGTGATCTATAACTTCTGTTATATTTTGTGGTTGATGCAAAGAAAATGTGGTGCATTACGGTGGCAAATTTAAGTTATATAATTAGTAAGGTAATATTTATACAGTAAAAAATAATATTAAATATTTTTTAATTAATAATTTTTTAATTAAAAAAATATATTATATGTATATCATTTTAATAAAAATATGTGTAAATTATTAAATTTGTAACGAGTTAAAAGTTTAAAATATTAAATTTATAATTATATTTGTAATTTATCTATAATTTTATAAATATTACAACTAAAATTTTATTTATTGAAAATTGAGGTGAGGTACTTGTCCCTCCTCAATTACATGCACATCTGTCTTTGGACTGCACTGTACTATTCTTAAACCTTTTTTTTTTTTTTAAGAAAAAAGAAATGAAAAGAAGAGAAAAAGAATCCAATGACCTTTATACCTCCGGAAATATATCTACATTTATGGGCATTATAGTAGTTTCTGAAGCCCTGCATTTAAAAATTAATATATTAATCCGTATAAGTGTGCGTGCTGTGTGATATTTCTAATGAATTATCAATTATGTATTACTGTATTAATCATGGTTAATGGAAAGTATGAAACTAATTTATTAAATTCTAACAACTTCTTCAAAGAGAATAAGATATTTTATACAAAAAGATGTATTCACTTCAATTGGTAGTTATCCAACGGCTTACATCATATTCATTCGATAAGGAAACCCTGATCGTCAGATTTACATCAAATATAAGGAAGCCGTCCGTTCGGTTTCCGTAGAATACAATAAACCCTAGCGGCCCCAAACCAAAAGAACCCAGATAGCGTAAAGTGGCAAAATATAAAAAATCGAATATAATAAATAGATCACAGTCACCCCATTTATAACCCCATCAAACGACCTAAGCCGCTCTATACGATACCAATCACACAAAGAGGGAGAGTCTGCTAGAGAGAGAAATATAGAGATGGGAGAGAGGCTTAGCGGAACTGTGAAATGGTTCAATGACACAAAGGGTTATGGATTCATAACCCCAGATGATGGTAGCGATGACTTGTTTGTGCATCAGTCCTCCATTCGCACAGAAGGGTTTCGAAGTCTCGGTGAAGGTGAGACCGTGGAGTTTCAGGTCGAATCTGACTCTGGTGGGCGTTCTAAAGCCGTTGATGTGAGCGGCCCAAACGGGGCTCCTGTTCAGGGAAGCCGTGGCGGTGGAGGCGGTGGAAGTGGAGGTGGAAGGGGATCACGCGGTGGAGGTGGAGGTGGCTATGGTGGAGGCGGTTATGGCGGTGGTGGATATGGTGGAGGGAGAGGTAGTTATGGAGGTGGTGGCGGTTATGGTGGAGGTGGTGGCTATGGAGGAGGAGGAGGCGGTGGTAGTGGCTGTTTCAAATGCGGTGAGAGTGGTCACATGGCTAGGGACTGCGAACAGAATGGCGGTGGAGGCGGAGGAAGGTATAGCGGTGGAGGCGGTGGAGGAAGATATGGAGGTAGTGGAGGCGGTGGAGGAGGTGGCGGTGGGTGCTACAACTGTGGTGGTTCAGGCCATTTTGCGAGGGATTGCCCTAATGGTTCTTCTCGTTGACTCTCTGTCTAGCTAATCGTTTGTGTTTCGTACTTGGTGACTCATTTATATTCCAAAGGTGTTTTCTAGTAGTAGTAATAGTACTCTGTTTTTTTGGGGTCACCTTTATTTTGTTCTGGTTTGCTCTCTATGTTTTTGAAGAACATATGTGTTTGGTGGTTATAATGAGGCGTTGTTGAACGGTTGATTTTAATGTAAATGCCCACCGATCTTTATTTTGGTGTTCTGTTTCATCAAGTGTTTATACACATGATTTTATTTAATGGGTTCTAATTATTACACGGTGTGTTTCACAATTTTACTATGTTTTGTTTTAAGTTTAATTTAAAATGTGTTGTGTTTTTTGGTCAAGGATTGAGTTATATGTGATAATTAATTTATCGTCTGTGAAAGAAAGATAGTTATGGCTATTCCTTCAAATCCAATGAAGGCATTGTTTGGCGTTGTACAGTACATGTACAATTCTCAGATTGTATAGGTTTTGTAGCTTCATTCCACTTGTGGAATAATAGATGAGACTTGAGATTGAGGTGATGTAGAGATATCATTGCAATTTACATGTTCTTTGTCTAATGCAGTTCAAATGTCATGATATTAGCTGCATTTGTTCCTGTTCTATGAAAGATTTTGTAGGTTAAAAACATGGATTTAAATGTTTGGAATGTTGGTTCGTTGAGAGGTAACTTGTGGCAATTCCTTCGAAATCAATTGGTTCGACAAACAAACTTTCTTCATATTCTCATCTTCATGAATGAGAAAGAATCCAAGTTTTTTTTTTTTTTTTCTTTCTTCCCCCTTTTCCTTATAACTGTCAGTTATTATTGATAATATCCAATCAATTTTTGAGGATTCAACTTGGATTTTTGAGGTTGAGTGTACCTTGTTCTTTTTAGGTGGTTCAACATCACCTTGTTTTCATACCAAAAGGAGTCTTACATTATGCGAGTGCTCCAATTCGGAGTCGAATTTTCCTCGCATCCCTCAAAAATGGCGTATTGATTGAATTTTCTCTACGATTTTTTCCACTAAATGGTTTCAAGTGCACACAATTTGGTTAAAGTTGCATTGACTAGTAATTTTCTCTTGATATAACTCCCACGAGTATTCTAATGTTAAAATTTTAACATTTTTTTCAATCAAGATATGTTTTCATTATAATATAATATTTACAAGGTAACAAAATCGGAATATAAAGCTTTCAGAAACCAAGTTAATGGGGCTGAAATAGTCCCATTATTTGCCAAAATGAGTCATTTAGGGGAAGATTTGGTTATTTATGAAAATGAACCGTTAGGGGAGGAAATTAATATATATATATATATATATATATATATGTTATTTCATAATTTTTAAGAATGTAAAGGTATTATGTTAATCGGGACTAAATTGACGTTTTTATTAAATTATGAACCTAATCCTATAATTACTTGAAGAAAGTGGCCATCGGATTTCTCCCACCTTTTCCCATATTACATCTAGAGCTTTTGATCTCCCAAACTTCATACATCCATCATAATCGTACACCATTAAGGTACCATGTTTTGAATCTTCTCATATTATCAAGTAAAGATCTATACACAGGGGATTGATATTAAAGAGGATAAATAATTAAAACAATGAATTATATAGGCCCCAAAAGAAAAAAGAAAAAAGAAAAAATTACATGTTCTTTAACTTTTGTAGCAAGGACAAACACAATGCTTCTACTCTTTGACCAAAAAAAAAGACAAAAAGACAAACACAATGCGTTACAACTTACAAGTGACCTGTTCAATTTCAAATTGTGGTCAAGAGTTTTCTTTTTCTTTTTTTTATAGCAAAAATATATGTTATAAATGAGGGGGGGAAAAATTTTGTAAGATGCCAAACAGAAAGAACACAAATTGTACTATAAAAAGATACAAACAGCACACACCTCTCTACGACTACAGGTCTAAGGGAAAGGACGGAAAGGAAAATGAAAGTGAAAATGGTTCTATGAAGTTACCAAAGTGCATGGTGCAGCAGACACAAAATGAAGCTCAACTGAAAAGTTTCTCTCTTTTCTGGGTCTCTCATGCATAAAAAGCCTCATATGGCCTCTCTCTTTTAAAACTGGAAGTGTGGAAAACTATGTAACCCTAAAAAATTATGATCAATTTTATATCATCCAAATATTTATCAATGAAATTTCTCATTTCACCAAAAAAAAAAAAATATATATATATATATATATATATTTGAAGAGAAATCATTATTGCTAGCTCTTACGTCACAGGTTTCCCTTCCCTTTGTGCTTTAATTATTTGGATTCCTTTTGGTTAGCCTTTTATTTTCTTTGTCAAGAACTCACCTCTCATACTCATGAATTTTGTCAGGAAAAACATATGATAAAGACAAAGGTCACTTCGAAATACTCTCCTTTGTTGCCTATGACCTATCGTTTTCAAAGTCATACCATAGCTGGAACATTGGTTCAACAACAACAAAAATTGTATGATTTAGTTAATCCTTATATATATATTCAAGTAGTCAAAATAACACTTGGTCTTTTTTATTTTGTTTTATGTTTGAAGAAATCAGTTGTGGCCTTGGGTTTTGTTCATAGTTATTAGAAGCACCCATTAAAATTGCATTTCAAAAATACTTTCAATTAATTAATCGTCCTCAAGTATGATGCTGCAGACTAATAATTCATATACAAACAGAGACACAATGCTACTTAAGCGTCCAAACAAAGTGATTCAGTTCCCAAGTTGAGAGGCAATGAGAAAAACTAGTATTATTCTACTAGTATCCTTATATATTGAACTTGAAAACATCATCAACAACAACAACAAAAAACGTACAAATAAATTTTCAAATATTTCATACATCTCTAAATATTTTTGTCTTTTTCCTTCTTTGATTCCCATAACAAAGGCCCCTAAGCTACATTGCTCAAGACAGAGGAAAATATTGGGTGTGTACTACTACTCTCTTGAGTACAAATGCTATTGGAATTCAACTCCACAATTTTCTCTGCCGGATCCAAGCCATTTCAAATAGCTAAGCTAGGAAGCCTCAATTACCAAAATGTGAAACATTCAAGGCCTATGAGGATGGAAGTGGGGGTGGCCATTAAGAGGCGGAGCAGCTGTGGTGTTGAGAAGCCGAGGGATTGGAGGAGGTGGTGAAAGTGGTGGAGTGGGGCATTGAAAGCACTTGGTGAACAGCCCAAATGTGTCAATTTGGAGTATAAAGTTGGTCATACTAGCCCAACCGCCAAATCCAAACCCTACCACCAAAACCCAACCCACCACAAAAGCATTGATTGTATAAGCTCCTATCCATCCTCCTAAAAACTTCGGTGGTTTCTCCACTGCACTCTGCATCAATATTCATGCATTTATTATCATAAAACCAAAATTGGAAAATTATTAAGAGTGACTGTAATGCATAATAAAAAAATTAATATTTTGATCAAAATTGGTTTCTATATACAGATACAAGTAAAGTAAAGACAGATTATTCAGCTTTGTTGATAATATTGCAGCAAAGAATCTCTCACTTTTTTTCTGCAAGCTACGATTTGATTCTTTTTACGTGAATTAAATATAAAAAAAAGGTCCCACTTACCAAAAAAGATCCATTGAAGAAAAAGAAAGTAATATATCTCTCAAGAGCTTTAAACAAATAAAAGAAGAAAAATATTACTATTCTTATACGTTTTGGAGAAAGCCCCGGGCATGGTCTGCTAGACTGTGACCTTACGCTATTACTGTCACTTTTCTTCTTCTTAGTTGACACAACCCAACATTAATGTACAACTACAACACTATCCATGTGATTAAATTAACTTTCAGTCAAACTTTTGAACATCAACTTTGACTCGGTCTTTTTTTCTTTTTAATTGCAAATTCTATTCATGTAAAAATAAATATTAGTATATAGTTATGTACCTCTCTGGCAGCAGCTGATTTGTAAGTGAAGATATGAGCAAGAGCAGGGATGATGTAGACAGTAAAACTAACTAGAAGTGATCCAACGGTGGAGTTGATAGGTCCAAAGAATGGGAAGATGATGGCTAAGAACCAGATTGGGATAACCACAGGCAATCTTGCTGCTGCTCTTTTGCATAAGCTCTTACATTCATGCATTCCAATAAGTTTTTCCCACACAAAGTATAATGGTGTGCATGCAAACCCAAATGTTATAAACTGCAAATTACCAACAATTTTAAAGCATTAAGTATTCACAATTTTTAATTTATTTGCAAATACATGCCTAACATACCCGACTAATTATAGAGCAACATAACATAACATGATCAAAGTAGAAGGACATGCCTGATGGATAAGCATTAAGATAACAGCCATGTCTCTTAAGGGTGTTCTTGGGAGGAGAGAGAAAGCATTAGAGTGGTCAAGAAGCAAGTCTCCAAAAGCCCAATATACAGCTGTTGCTGATGGGAGTGTCAGTGTTAACACATACAGAGTTGCCAGCAAATATATGGCCTTGAATTTCTGTGGCTTCCACATTGCGTGCATGATCTCCCTGCACCACCAAATTCATTTATTTTCTTCAGCTCAGCTATATTGTTTACATCTACACTTATTTAATTTGTCTACATCTCTTGTACTAGATCATCAAAAAGTTCCAAACTTTAGTGCTACTTGAACGGTTGAACCATTACTAGTCAATATGGCTAAAAGGAATTGTATAATAAAGTCATAATTTTTGTACAATAATAAGATACAGAACTTTAAACTCAAAAATACCGAATAACTCTGGAGGAATAGCCCTCCCTCAAGTGTAAACTGGTTTTTTTAAAATTTCTTTTAAGGTTTCTTCTCATGATAGAAGCTAAAAGCAATTTTTTTTTTTTTTTTTGCTATGAAAAGCTAAAAGTAATTAGAAGAAAGAGGCTTGGCTTTCTAGATTTGTAAAAAGGAACAGATTGGCTGTCAAGCAGTTGAGGACTTTTTTCCACCCACCCTTAACAATGGCACAATGGCAATATGAAATAATTTATTAGTAATTAAAATATTATTTGAGGAAGAAAATAAATTAACTAATATTTTAGACAAAGATTGATTATTAGATCTCATGGTCAGATCATGTCCAAAGCAGAGAAGGTTAAGTAGCTTTCATATGCTAAGAACAAGTGACCAAACGTATCCTAAACGGCTAAACCTTATTAAACTAAATTGAGATTGGTGAAATTTTGAAGATAACAAAAAAGACACAAATACAAAAACAGAGCATGTCTTACACAGTCACAGCATGTCCCCCAAATGTATAGAGAATGTTTGTGGCCCCAGTGAAGTATAACACCAACTTGGTTGGACCAGAATGCTTCACTCCCTCAACCTGTCACACAAACCAACTTGTATAAGTCTCTTATACAGTTTCTAGTCTTTTACTAGGCCTTTAATCAAACACATTATCTACATATTTATGGGGTTTGAATATTTGTTACCTGGCCATGAAGAATGGAGGCAATAGTGAGGTACCAAGCAGTGTAAGTGGTCATAAGGAGGCCCAAGAAGGACCAGATTCTATAGTTGTGGAATGAAGGAATAAAGACTGTAGTTGCACAACAAGCTCCAAAGATATATGTCCAAGTCCTCTTGTCCAGATTATCATTTATGTAATATATGTTACTGCAATAACAAACAAAACAATAAGATAAACTCAACTTTTTATTGTATATCCTTTTGTGTATTATGAACAAAGAGAGAAAATGAATTAAAAATAAGGAAAGAATTAATACCTAGCACAAGCAATAAGTTGAATGACAGATCCAAACAGAAGAAAGGTACAATTAAATGCCAAACCCACGTTCCTCCAATGTTTTCCAAGGAGCCCATCAAGAACTTCAAACCACTACATAGATATTTATCGGAAAGCCATGTTAAGCCCATGTGATTAGTTGATATATATACTTGTTTTAATAATAGTTTGAGAAATATTTTGTCACTTTGTATATATCTTGAGAGTGATGAGATAAACAAATGAATGAATTAAAACCTGAATGACATGGTTTCTAAAATCAACTTTTTCTCTTTCTTTTCTGGTTCTGTATTCAACATAGAGAATGCTAATGATATAAGCTGTCCAACTTCCTAATATGCCATAGAAGAGCTGGAATAGTATTCCAGACATCATTCCCAGTTGAGAAAATGAGTATGGCAAAGTAAGCAGAACTTGAGCCACCTGAAATTAAAATCCAAATTAAAACAAACCCACTAAAACTTTAAGCAACTATATATGAAGAAGAAATTGAACAAGTTCGTATATGTATTTAATTAGACTTTTTGTTGTATGAAAAAGAAAAAGAAAAAGGAATGAGTATTACAAATGAGAATGAAATTAAACCTGGTTTGAAGCACAGCTAAACCAAGCATCATAAACAGAGCCACCATGCCAAAACAAATTAGTGAGTTTTGTTTTGAAGCTCTTGGGCTTTCCTTCAGTCTCCATCTCAACATAGTTTCCTACTATCACTGTCTCTACCACTTTATCAGTGGCCATCTCTCACTCAAATAGAGAAAAATATGGAGAAGGGGAATGAGATTGGGAATGTGGGTTAAGAGGGCTTGTTATGTTATGGTATATAGCTATATATATACAAGAATTTACTTCTCGAAGGCTGGGAAAGACTCTGTTTTGAAAGGTATTTTTGAGAAGGGAGGTTTTGGAAATCGAGTTAGTACTAATTCACAAAAGGAGCTTAAAAGTTTATGGTAAAATCCGCTGCTTCTCCAGCCCTTTTTTGTAATTAAATCTTTCTTTTCTTTTTTTATTTATTTAAAGGAAATGTCTTAATACCATAATTTTTGGTAAGATTACAAGTTAATGATTTAAAAAAATGTTCTATTTTAAAGTTCGCTTTACCTGTAATATAAAAATGAATTAGTGCAAATTATTATTATAGAAGTAATTATTCTGGGAGCGTGAACCGTGAACGGCTTGTTCGCACGAGCGGGTCAACCCGTTTCCCGTGTTAATAAATAATAATAACATTTTTTTAAAATACCAAATCTAAACCCGTTTTTAATGTGAAAAACTGAAAATCTCACCCTGCCAACAGTGAACGAAAAAAAAAAAGAAGCTAATATTGCATAAATCTGCACACTTTGCCCCCGTATCTGTTATATACGTCACGTGTAAAAATTATTTTAAAAAATTAATCTATTTTTTTTAAATAATATTAACAAATAATATAATATAAAAAATGTAGGTACATGATAGGCCCAATATCTCACAATGAGTTTCTAGAACATATGAGCTCTCATTTAACCTAGGGTGAGCAAATAATTCGATCAATCCGCTTAAATTAATAAATTCGATCTAATCCGTCGAATTTGGATTGGATTGGATTGACATATTTTATAGTCGGATCGGATTCGGATTGAAAAGTATACAATCCGTTCGTATTCAGATTGACAGATTTTATAATCCGCTGCAATCCGATCCGGACTAAATTACTATTAAAATTATAAATAAATGCATATTTATTTTTAATATGTTATATTTAAATATTATACATACCACAATTACATTAAATTATTATTTTAGTTTTTAAAAAAATAAAAATGTTAAATTCTCTATAATAATTTAATAATATTCAACAGTATATTTTTTATTATTTTGATTATATAAGTTGTGACTATAAATAAATAAATTTTTCTAAAAAATATATTAATTTAAAATTTAAATGTTAGTATATATTGTGTTTTATATATGATAAAAATAAAAAATAAATTATAATCTCAATCCGACCTATCCGATCCGAAAAATCCAATCTACTCAGATTCGGATTGGTTCGGATTGACTATCGGATCGGATTCGGATTCGGATTAGAAATCTTTAAATTTGCTTCGGATCGGATCGGATTCAGATTGGTGAAAAACAGGCAGTTTCGATCCGCTGCTCACCTCTAATCTAACCTACTAAGTGGAGTTTATTCATGCATTTATAAATCCATGCTTTCATTGTCATTTTATCAATGTAGGACTTGTTTTCTCTACTTCTTAACAATTATTCCCTCAAATAAGACTACTTGGCTCCTTAAGTCTATACTCCGACTTAAGTCAATCTAACCGGCCCTTTCAAGCTTTTTATAAATTTATGCACTGAATTTATAAGAAATAATTAAACTTCTGGCTTATTGTCTAGATTGTATCATGACACATGATATACTTGTATGCAAAAGAGAAGTGAAGTTAAACAAGCAAAACAGGAATTTCACTTTTATTATTTTATTTGAAACTCATGACACCGGTTGCTTGATCTTGCATGCTTCATTTTGTCATAAGTATATGTTAAGTTAGCTATGATAAGTTTTTGTTTCCTTTATTTAAATACATTTGTTTTTGAATTAAGGTTTAACATAACATTGAAATAAATGCATAATACTAGTTTAAAGAAGAAGAAGAAGAAGAGTATACTGTTTGTGTTAACAATTTTTGGGTTCGCTTAAAAGAAATTGGTTGAATCAATAATTAGGTAGCTCTAAGATAAGAGCAAAGCTTAAGCGAGAATAAGATAATTTGATTGTGTTTGTTTGAGTGAATCAACATAGCTAGAGACACAAATGATCACTTTCTTTCTTTTTTTACACTTTTGAATTGTAGGCAACCATTTACACAATTCACCAACTTTCACCAAGATTAAGTTTAGACTATTAGGGATATAAATTAACCTAGTTGTCTTTTAAAATTTGACATTCGATTGTAACATGGAAAGATAAGATTTTAAGAGTGATCTAGCTTCTTCTTCTTTTTTTTTTTTTTAAAGGAAAATACAAAAAAAATCCCTGTTCTTTCTATACCTGAGTAATCCGAATATTGCATTAGATTAACAAGTTTGGCATCTACATGAGTTCAATGAATAAGTATATTTTAAGTTTGAGAATAAGATAGATGAAATTTGAGAATAATAAATTTAACCAAGTAAGAAGATAAAATGATGTTGTAGTTAGAAAAGGGACAAGAGGATAATAGTAAAAATGAATATATAAATATGTGCAGAAGAAAAGAGTGAAGAAGGAAAAATAGACCGCATGATTGTAGGCAAACGGGCGTGGTCGGTTTACAATAAGAGATCGTTAAAAGCTGCTTTTATCACATGACTCTGTGTGTGAGCAACTCTATTGGGAGAATCAACCCCCATCTTCTCTAACCTAATCCCAGTCCCCAATTCATCAAATTCCAATTTAAATTTAGTTCTCTCTGTTTTAAAATAATATATTTGTATAATTAAGTAGGCCTTTTATAATTTTCATTTGATATGTATTTACATAATACAGATATTTATCACTAAGGACAATGAGAAAGCCACTAGTTTTATCATATTTTTTGTTTTCCAAAATAATAATAATTGATTTTAACATAAGATTTTTTCATATTAAATAACATTTAATGTTGTTTAAATGACCAAGATGAATGAGTTTTAATTAACTTTACACATTCAATATAAATAATTATTCGTGCATATGTTTGAAATTTAAGTCAAAATAAAAAAGTAATATAAATATATAATGTTGAGACTTAATTATCTTGATTTGGATCCCCTCTAATTATAATTTAATAAAAAAAACAAGAAATATGATATTATTATATATTTGTAAGTTCAAAATGAAAAAAAAAAAAAAAAAATATATATATATATATATATATATTAGTACTGAGTGGCTAAAATGGTAAAATTTTAGTAGTTTCTCAAAGCATATATATATATATATATATATGGTTGGTATTATTATAGTGTGTGTTTATGAAAGCCAAGATTGAATTGAATCATAGGTGTTATTGTTTTAGAATTTGAATAAGTGACAGCTAGATAGATTATTGATTATATTCTATAAATATATTAATGATGATAAGTCATAATGAGTGTGTCTCTAGCTATTGAATAAGAGTAGAGAAGAGGGCATTTTTGGAGTGGAGATATTATTATTATTATTATTATTATTATGAGGAAGCATTAAGTTTGTTTCAGGTCTTTTGGAGAGGTAGAGAGCCAACATATTCATGGGTTTTGTTGGGGGCTGGCTAGCTTATTCCACATTCAATCCTATTTGCTTTCTCTCTAGGACCAGAAACATTCCCTGTCCCCTCATACAATGTTGCATCTTCATTCTTGTATTACCAACAAAAAAATAAAAAATCAAAATTATAATTTTTCTACCAAACCTAAGATATATTCTTTTAATTGATTACAAAGTAAATGAGATGATATTCCTAATTTTAAAGAGACTAATGTCCCACTGTAATTTCTGTTCAAGATTTGTTAGGTCTAAAGGTAAATTCCCATTAGCACAATATAACAATGCGATCTTAAAAAATTAAAAATAAATAAATAAAATAGTCTTATGTTAAAAGTTATTATTCTATTTGATTTTAAAACACTTTTACATGGTATTCAAAACAACACTTTGGGTGAAATTAGTTGCTATAGTTTGAACCCAAAACTGTTTTTGACTAAAAACATTACAACTGATAGAAACTTGTTGTAAAGTCTTACACATAGATTTTTAAAGGCGATTTTGACAAAAAAATACACTCCTTAAGAGTTTGATTTATGTCAAAAATGCATGCATTATATATATATATATATAAAAGTCTAACTCTTTGATCTCGTCTATTTATGTTATAAGCTTTTGGGGTAATGCAACACATATATATATCAACTAATGGTTAATTAATCTCGAATTTAAGTAGATAATTTATTACGTATAGAAAAGTATAACCAAACCCTCAGATTTGAACTTTATTAATACTCTATATACTTCCCACACCAAAAAACTCACAATAAATTACAAAGTGGTGATGGGGATGTTTTCTTATGAAACCTAAGACAGTCAACAAAATATTTACTTTTTTTCTATTATTATCTTTCTGTTTTGGCTCTAATTAAGAAGACACAGAATGAGACAAAATATATAAATTATTTTTTCTTGTGTTTGAATTATTTCTATAAACTTAAATTTAGAATGTTGTAGAGAGGAATGAAGAGAAGTATATCATCACTGTTATATAAACCCTTTCGATATGAGATACATAATACTGTACTGACAAAACTAGACAACGCATGTTAATTGCCAATATTGATCGATTTTTCTTGTTCAGCATTATTTGGATTCTATAACAGTGGGGACCAAAAAAGTGCTTGTATGAGTGGAATTATTAAAACTAAAAATCGACTAGATTTAAATGGAGTTGTAAAAATCTATAATTGATGGTGAATGTGCCTAAAACAAATTTTTATTTTATACTTTTAAAATATAAAAAAAACTCCAAATTAAGGCTAAATCCGTCTCTTTGGTCAAAAACAATTTCTCAATTATTTTTTTTTTATAATTTTCTTTTAATTTAATCTGTTAAATTTTGCGAAGGAATATTTGCTGGGAGTTCTATTGAATGCCACTTTGACTTGAAAGTGAAATATAATAAAGTGGATCTTCAATATTCTTTGTGATATGGCATCAAGTCAGTTATAGTCAACCACATCTGAAAAGTAAATAGAGTGCCTATTTTTATTGGTGCATAATAATGGAGTTGAAGAACATATAGCAGTAAACATCATAATGCCGAGTTAGCTTTATGGCATCCTTGCTGATCATTTTTTTGGACCAAACTTTTTTCTTTAACCAAAATGTGTTCCCCTTTAGTGTCTTTTTGTTGTTGTTGTTGCTGCTGCTGCTGCTGCCTATCTCATCAAAGCTGCAATTGGATAATTGCAAATCCTCCTCCATTGCATGATGGGTCAATTTTCAAAGTTTAGGAGAGGGGCCAGGAAACCCTGTTTAGCATGCATATATTCTCGTGCATATATGCTTGGATTCCTACCTGTTATGCGTATCCTACTATGGAGTACTGGAGGTGCTCACCTTGCAGGACACCCAGCCCCTGGGAGAAGGCTTCAATTTTGATACATAATCACGACAAACTTGGTAGCACATTAATGACCCTACGATCAATGACATTGACAGTACACTACAGATTATCATACATAAATATATTTTTTATCACAACTTTGAGATTTATACATCATCCAGCACCCGCCCTTTTGTCCCTTATATATTCAATTATTGATTGATAGCCCTGATGAAAAGGGGCAGATGTGGAGAATATTACAGAACAAGAGAGTAAGTGAAACCCAAGCTTTCTTCATCTCCAAGACCATAGTATATGTATCCATACCACCAAACTACCTCACTTGCCTAGTCAAGACTTAGATACTAACACATCATGACCTAATATAATGTATCAAGTGTTTTTAGACCATATGGTAGGTGTCATAACCACACATTGTCAAACGGTCCACCAAAATGTTTTGCAGAAGATTTTGATGCTCGACAAGTAAATATTATATCTAATTACTCAAAAGCTCGTAGTCTAAGAAAGATAATAATCCTGCAAACTCAACTGAATTTTAAATTTTCATTAAAACTTTTCTGACCAAGTTTGCATTTTCTTTCACCATCTACATAACCCATTCAGAGCAAATTTAATAAATAAACAATGCACGAATAGTTCCAAAAAAGAAAATAAAAACACTCCTAAGTCTAAAGTAGAAAGGACTAACAAAGAATGGAAAAGTTTCGTAACAAGAACGTGGCTGCTTGATGCTTTCATTCACAAATAAACCAATATTGATGGTGCTGGAAGGATGGACTCAAATATCAAAGAGAGTTCATGCAATTATATTTATAAAAAAAAAAAAGGAAGGACAAATTTCTAATTAAAAACATCAGACAGAGCAGCAGAATTTTTTCCTAACCGATGGCATATCACATGAAATCTACTTAGCAGGCTTAGATTTCAAGGTTTTCAACCTTTTCATGACCTTGCAAGACTTCTTCGCAGAAACAGCTCTCACTTTCGCCTTTTTGGGAGGAGTAGGGTTCTCATCAATGGGGCCTGGAGGTACACCTTTCTTAAGCGCACTTCCTCTAGGAGTGACAGAAGGAGGCAACCTCAAGCTCTGTGGGGGTAAAGGACTATGAGGCTTCCATACCAAATTATTCTTCATTGAAAATCTCACTTTCTTTGCACTCTTCTCCCCACTCTTTCCAGTCACGCCACCTTCACAGTCTCCATTGCCATTCTGCTCAGGATCCTGATCTTGCTTCTCAATGGTACTCTTTGGCCTTTTTCTTTTCTTAGAGACAACAGAGGTAACAATAACTTTTGGTAAATCACAGGCACTTAAGACTTCATCATCCAAACCAGCTTCAGCTGCAATCTTTTCAAACTGCAGCTGAAGGTTTGATATCACAGATTCATTAAGTGGTATTAAGTTGTCATCAGTAATCTGTTCATTTAATAATTTCCCATCCAATTTAATGACTTCATTTCTCTTGTCCTCTTTGATAAGGTCAGAATCAGAAACCACGTCCTTTTTCTTTTTAGCCTTTTTATCATTGCCACCAGAGGCTTCATCACCCTTTCTGCATTTCTTCAAACATTTGCTGCCAGTCCCACCGTTGACATTTTTATCAACCTGTGAAGTTTCTAGACCATCCATTTGCATATCAACAGTAGAAATAGGTACCAACTCTGGCACTTCATCTTCTTCATGGTCAATGACATCAGGAATTGAAATGTCAATCCCTGATGACGCCAAATCCTTTTCTAACTTCAAAAACTCCTCGTGCAAACAAAACAACACTTTTCTATTCCCCTGACTGCATTCTGATGAAGAACCCAATTCATAGAATTTTCCAGAGAATCCCATTTTCAAAGCTATTGAGCCAAACACCACAACATCCTCACCTGAATCAATGTCCTCCCCAGCTTTTTTAACCTCCAAAAGCTTCTTCCCGTTCTTCAGCAACATTTCAAACATATTTGACTTAACCTTCCACACCAATATCTTGTCAGGCAATCTCGTCATGACAGAAAGAAAAGGTGCAAAAAGAACATGAAGAACTTCCAAATGAACAGGAAGGAAAGGTCTTAGTTCTTCAAGAAAAACAGAAGCAATATGGTAATTAACACCGTCACCCTGAAACTTATCCTCAGCAAAGAAAGCATTTTCCTCCAAACTCCTCATCAAACGGCTTGAGAGCTCCATATCCCATGAATTTTTTTTCATCAAAACAAATAAATTATAAAGAAACTTACGAATCAGGAGGTAGAACTTGTCTAACCTGAGAGCATCTATTGCATTCCATTCACGACGCATGGTGATCAAGAAGACAGATAAGTAATGAAGTGAAAGAGAAAGATCAAGCTTTTGCAGCACAGAAGATAGCCGATCAATTAGTTGGGTTTGCACAGGCAGCTTGTCAGCATGCCAGATGCAGTAGAAAAGACCTTTCCAGAGCTTCTTCATGGTATCATCTGGAACATGGGTTTCAGCAGGGAGCCATGTACTAAGCAGAACTTTCAGTGCTCTGTCTCGGCTGATTTTGTTGCATGAGGCTAGCTCCTTTATACGAGATTGTGAATTTATTTCTTCTGGTCTCTCTTCCTCCATATTCGTTACAGCACCCATCAATTCTGGCCCCCTTAAAGCTCCTGTCTTTATTTCTATCCACCCACCTCACTGCAACTGCATATATTAAGAGCAGTAAGCTATCTAGATGCATGTTTTCCCTGGCATTGGATATAGTACAGGTCTCACTTTAGAAACTAAAATGAAAGAGCAGCCCATTTTGATAGAGAAGTAACACAGAAAGTCAGACTAAAATTACTTCTACGGAAAAAATTTCATCCTATTCCCTGGCATTGGATAATCAGTACAGATCTCATTTTAGAAATTCAAATGAAAGAGAAGCTCACATTGATAGAGAAAAAACACATGAAGTCAGAGCAAAAGAATATTCAATGAAAAATTACTTCGAACAAAAAATGGGGAGTACATGTTTTATGGAGAGTAAATATATGTAGTCAGGAAGAAATATTTAGTTCCAACCATAAAGTTGTAAAGTAAAACATGATTCAAAGTCTCGATTACGAAAAAGTTAACAGGGGCTTGAATGAATTTAATCTTCTCTGGAGGTCAAGTTGACAAATTAAGACTTTGTAACAATTAAGCCCATCAAAAACTTAACAAATATTCATTATTTTAGCTTTTAGGTAGGGCAAAAACTTGCAAAATATTAGAGACATACATACATTGGTAGATGGTACACGGGCGGCTCGAGAGTGTGTAAGGCCCTATCCCACAATTAAAAATGATTCCTTTGATTAATGAGAATAAATATTATTAAAAAATAATAAATACTAGATTTAATTAAAATAAGCAGAAAATTATTCTAGTGTAAATCTATCTAAATCTAAATGATGGATAAACATAAACACAATATAAAAGTACCAATCCCAAAATGACGATGAAAGTATTATAATTCCTCTAATTTTTTTGAATAAAAAACAATATCCAATAGTAATGAACCATGACTATTAATTTTCTAATTAAATTTTTGAGCGAGCTTTTATTTTTCTTTATTGTTACTATTTTTGACCTTTGCATTCCATTGTTACCATTGGAATTATGAAATCTAACAAAGAATAAATCTAACAAAGAATTATGAAACCTAACAAAGAATAAATCATTTCGAACGAACAGAGAATCAAAAACTGGGTCTGAGAGAGGTTATCTTACCTATTATATTACAGAGAGGAAGAGGAAGAGGAAGAGGAAGAGAGAGATGAAGAACGGGAAGGGAAAGAGAGTGGAAGAGTGGAGTGTAGAGACTATTGAGTATTGGCTAAGTGAATGGCGCCACTGGAGCTTACAACCGCAATATCTGAGGATTCTTAGACCGGCAGCGTTTAAGTGGGGGAAGGATGGAATGAAATTAGGGTAAGTAGAATCGACTGAATTAAGGCTTCCATTATTTACCGTCTCCGTTTTCACTCCCATAACAGAAATCTACCTTGTTATTTTACTATACTAACCTTTTGTTTAACCCTCCAAAACAATTATTGCTATAGTATTTTGTTGGTAAATGAATTTTATGACAAAATAGTATTTTATCCCTATTTTTTTTAAAAAAAAATTAATTTTTTTTAACAATTTTAGTTTAATTTCACAATTTTTATTAAATATTAAGTATCAAATTTTATTTCCATAAAAAAGTTTGAAACTAAATTTTATTAAATTGTAAAGATATTGTTAAATTTTAAAAAATTAAAAATTAAATTATGCATTTTAAAATGATAGGAATATAATTTTACTTTGATAGGGACTAACAAAATACTAAAAAAAATTTCAAATTATTAGCCCAGAGTTTATTATTCATAAATAATAATATGAAGAGATCAAAACAATATAATTATGTCATTTTAATTATTATATTTAAACATTATTTAACAACATTTCATAATATTAACATTACTTAAATTAAGACATTATGTAATTTGAATTTTCTATAATTAAGGGGTATTTATATTAAGATTTTTAAAGATCCGTTTAAATGTATTCAACTATAATTTATAAAATATTTTAAAAAATTTTAATTTATTCAAAAAATAATTAATTTTAAAAACTTGTAGATTTTAATTAAATATGGTAAATTTTTAGTTAAAATTACAAATAAGAAAATATTAGCGCTACCACTCTTCACTCAACTTCAAAAATTTGTAAGTATATATATATATATATATCAACATTCGTTCTATCACTACAACTATTATAAAATAATGAATTTAATTGCGTTTTATTAAAATACAAATAGAAAATAATATAAAATTTTAATCTATAGAAAGTATTAATTACACATAATATTATTTTAGATAAAATTATCTATATATTTTAAGCTATTAATATTAATTTTTTTTGCCAAATATATTATTACATTAAATAAAAATTTTAAGCATGACAATGAAATAAAGATTACATCAATAAAGATTTTAATCATAATTACAATATCTAATAAAAATTCTAAATATTATTTTATTTATATATTTAATTTAAAAACATAAAAAAAAATGATGATTATTATATTTAATAAAAATTTTAAATATTTTTTTTATAATTAATTTAAATACATAAATTAATTTTATGTTTTTTGTTATAAAAATTAATTAAAAAAAAAATAAAAATAAGTAAAATGTACATGTGTTTAATTAGTTTATAATAAAAGTGGATATAAGTACGGCAAAACTTTGACAAAAGAAAAAAGAAAAAGGAAAACATAAATAAATTATTTACTAGGTAGTAACATATGACGATTATAATATATATATATATATATATATATGGACAGAACCTCTCTTTTTTTTTTTTTTTTCTTAACTCTAAAATCTCATTCTTTTTATTAATAAAAAAAAATATACTCACATATTCAAATGAAATTCAAATTTAGGTTCATAGTGAGGGAATTCATAATCTTATCACCTTATTTACGAAATGAATTGTAAAATTTTTTTTACTTACAATTAAATAGTTAATAATTTTAAAAATTAAAACAAAAAATAAGTAAAATATTCAACATTCGAGGTAAATAACTTACTTATTTACTAGTTAATAATATTAATAGAACACACGCTTGCGCGAACTTGCACACACACGTATATATACATATTGAAAGAATCTTTTTATTCATTATTTTATATAAATATATTTATTTAAATGTAAAAGACCATTTTATTATAAATACTACTTGTATCTTTTTAAAGTTAAAAAAATGCACAGTATATTTATGCATCTATTTCATACAAGTTTTATACATGTGCATATATAATAAGCAATTAGGTACCATCTTTTGTTGTTGTTGTTGTTGTTGCTAATATTAGGTACCATCTTTTGCTACATAAACTATTGCTGAAGCGTTGCTCATCAAGAACAATTTTATTTTCCTTATGAACTTAAAATGAATATATATAGATATAGAAATATTAATTAAGCTAGATTCGTATGAAACCAAGGCATTGTTTCATGTAGGCAATGCTGCTTTGTTGAAGTTCTATGTAGTCCTTGTATGAAATTCCCTTGTAAATTGGTGATTGGCCTTCTCTTTGTAACAACTCTGGTGCTGGAACCACAACTTTGTCTAATGCTGGTCCGTTAGGCACTGCAATTGATATCCTTGTAGCTTTGTTGTTCACGGTGGCTCTGTGCCACACACTCTTGTATTTATCATTACTCAATATCTACATGCATATGCATACGTACGTATTCGATCAAATAGTATAATACATAATTTTAGTTATATATAGCTAGTTAACATCATGCATGATCAATTTAATTAATTGTATTCGTATTATGAAAAAAATGAGTTAGTACATATATACTTACCTGCATTTGGTCACCAAGATTAACAACAAAAGAATTGGGAAGGGCATTCCAATTGACCCATTGGCCTTTGTGTTGGACTTGAAGGCCACCTATGTGGTTTTGAGTGAGGAGGGTAATCAAGCCATGGTCTGTATGAGGGGGTAATCCAATAGCAACATCTGGTTGTGGACAAACTGGGTAGTAATTTGCAGCTAATATTTGCAATCCTTGATCCCAATCCGTTGCTTTTTCTATGTAGTTGGCCTCTAAACCCAAGCTCTCTGATATTGCTCTTATTAGTTCAGTTGCTACTTCTCTTGTTCTTTTGCTGTACTCCAATGAAGCTTCACTGCAATAACATATTTAATTCTTTCATTTCACACAAAAATATTTATTTATTTAATTACTTTCTTTTTAATTTTCTTATCAACAACACAAAAATATCCGATAGTAATTATATATAGATAAATGAATATTCACAAATAATAATATGTCAATTAAATGAATTAATAATACCTGTAGCCAGCTGGTTTGTTGAGGGTGTTAAAGTGAGGATGTGAAATGACCTTAAGATAATCCCTCCAAAGAGTCACTTTTTCAATTTCTACATTAAAACTTGTACCACATTTGATTGGATCCAACACACCCTTTGTTTGGAATTCTTTCTTCTCTTCCTCCTCTAGATTGAAGAATCTTTCACACGCTTCAAACATATTCTGCACCACACTCTCTGGCACACCGTGGTTGATCACCTAATAATTTAATATAATATTAAAATTAATACAAAACAAAAATAATTAATTAGTTTCATTTAATTTGCATGCATGAAACTTAATTAATAATTAATACAAAATTATGAGTGGCATATATATATACGGTAAAAAAGCCCCAATCTTCGCAAACTTTGCCAAGATTATCAATGAGTTGTGAGCGTTGATCAGGAGAGCCGGAGGTGAGGAGAGAGTAATCAATGACGGGGATAGTGTGTTGGGGGTCATTAGGGTCAGCTTGGTCATTAGGGTTTATGGTAAATGTGTATTCAGATGGGACAGAGGTTAGGCCACCTTTCTCAGCAAGCTCTTTGATGCTCGTGCCTTTGGGAACTAATTCTGAGTTGTCGGAAATTGGTTGATGATCAGAATCACTTGTAGCCATTGATGAATTTAAACAGAAAATAGAGCAAGATTGAGATTGAATATTAAATCAATAATAATAATAATGATAGAAAAATGTAAATAATAAGGTGGATGGTTTTTGATGAAGTAGCTAGAACGAGAAGGCTGTATTTATATAGACAAAGGTGAAGAGTTCTAATGGTTGGTTAACCAGTTAATCAGGAGAGAAAATGAAGCAGCATCTTTGCTTAATCTGTGATGAGACCTCCTCCAAAAATTACGTGTGTGTCTCGTTGGTTAAGGTTGACTACGCTTTCAACCGTTTGTCTATTGATGGAAAATTAAGGAATTATTTATTTAAGAGGAATGTCATTCTATGTAAATTTATATACATTTACATCAATATTAATTATAATATGCTAATTTAACATATAAGTAAATCCTAACACCCATTTAATAAATAGATTAGATTTTGAAATCCAAACACCACTTACTTTTAAACAAATTAACTTAACACAACTCATTTAACTATTTTAACATATAAGTTATCAAAATCAAACTTCTAACTATATATAGGTTAGATTATTGTTAGTAATTTAAAGACAAAAAAGGAAGCTTTTAGTAGTGTTATTGGTTGATATTTGATATATCATAAGCTTCTTTTAAATAAATCAAAATATTAGAGAAGTTTGAGGGTTAATACTAAGGTATCAACTTTATATAGTTTGAGGATTAATACTAAGGTATCAATTATATATATATATATAATGTTAATCCGTATCAACCTAAACAATTTAAAAAGTATTTAGTTTATTTTTTAAATTGAGATATTGCGAAGGATATATAGGCTTTTAGTTTTTAAAAAAAATTGAATACACAGCACAATATAATTAAAATAGTGTATGTAAATATATGTGTAAATTTTGTTTAAATTTTTTTGAAAAAAAATTGTTTATATTTAAAATTTTTTCTTTATTAATTGGAAAAAATGATATTACTAAGTACAGTTTAATTGGAAAAAAAATGATATTTATACAGTAAGTAACAGTTATATATATATATATATATATATATACACACGTGTGTGTGTGTTATATAATGAAAATTGGAGTTTTATTCATTATTTTATAATTGTTTTAAGTCATCACAATTTTAGTTGTTAGTGATATTGCTATTGCTATTGTGGCACTTACCTGTGCATATTTAATTGTTGAATCGGGCTTAGCACTGTAGCAGACCAGCTTAGTTATCAGTGGAATTAATGACTCCATATGGCGGCCCCACTGAACAAAGAGACAATTTGACAAAACTCGCTTTAGGATGACATTTTTACTAGTGTGGTTTAATTTTTACCCCATCTTTTTAGGAAGCTCAACCGTTTTCACTTGTCAAGTTTCATTTTTCATATGTTTCCTTATTTCTTCTCTTTTTACTCCTATCGATAACCCTCTCCCATTCTCGCTATGGTTACATCGTGTTGATCGTTGTCGCCAGTAAAGTGTTAATGACGTTAGTAGTCGCCGGATAAGTACCATTATGCTGAGATCTTCATCCTCCACATTCACTTCATCTTCAACATTAGAAGAAGAAAGGTAATTCCCTTACATTTTTAATATAGAGGATCTTCAAATAATCTGTTTCAGCCTTAGATTTGCTTCAAATAATCTATTGTTTTCTAGATCTTTCATTTCGGAAAATATTTCTTTAAAATTTCATTTCTAATTATTCAAAATTTTCTTTTCTTTTGTAGCTTAAGCGACCAAGTTGAGGAAATCTAACTGAAATTATGAAACTTATAGATTTGAGGTAAGTTCTCAATGGGATTGCGACTTCCATAATAATAATTTTCGATCAATTACGAAACTCATATATATGGGGAACTTTAAACGATAAACACTAGAATCTAGATGGATTACCACACTATGTTTACAACGGGGAATACATCTCAAGCATTTGATTGTGAGAAAATATTTTATAGCTATTGGGTGTTGTATGAACTATTACTTGCTTGTGGCACCTACTTCACAAACAATTGATCTATCATTTTCTTCATCCAGTAGCCAAATCATTCTGATTAATAATGTCAACATTTATGCTTTAACCTGTTACTTTTAAATGAATTATTGATCTTTGAAAATGATTTAGAATGCTAAATTAATATAGGGTAAAGAGCCATGAATATCATCTTTTAAAGACAATGAGTGGTAAAAAATTTCTTATGTATTTTTATTGCATGCTGTTTATTTTATTTCTGATACCATGTTAGCTTTGATTTTGCAGAAACTGACTCTTCTTGTTGTTGTTCCTTCTTCCTTTCTTTCTGTTTTTGTCGTTTGGAGAACCAACCATATACATTCCATAAAATATATTTCTATATATTCTAATGTCAAGACAGTTCGTTTGTGATTATTGTTGATGAGTGGTGTTTGTCATTTTGTGGTGTTGGTGATCGTTAGTCATTTTTGAGATGTATTTTGATATTTTAATGAACTTATATTTAGTCTATGTTACTTTCAATTATAACATTGTATGTAATGCCTGTATTTATATTTTTGTATTTAATAAGTTATATTCATTTTCATTTTTATTTTTATATATAATATATTATTATTTTTTTTTTATATAATGTATTACATTTATTTCTATATTATATATAATATGTTATATCAATTCTTATATATAATATGTTATATCAATTTTATCACATGTAACAATTTACATTTATCTTCAACATAATAATATAATATATTATATTTAAATTTATAATTATATTGATATTTATATTTTGAACGTAATATGTTATATATTTTGATAAATTTATAGCAAAATTGTCAGTGATAATTGCCGGAGCTTCAGTGAAGTGGCTACTGGCTAGTAATGTTGGAGTTACGGTGAATAAATGATACTGTACGAGGGAGTAGAGATTACGAAGAATAAAAGATCGTTTGAAAAAAATGCTTTGATATATATATATATAATTGTAAATTTAAGAAGTTAAATTATTAATTTAAAAAATTATAATATTTATCTAGAATTAAGAACTCTCGTTCCTAGTGCCTAACATTATAATGCCTAAAACAGAAAATCAAGGGGAAAAAGGGACATATAAAAGAGCATTGCAAAAGGCTGAGGTGAAGACAGAACTGCCTACCTCCATCCACTCTCACACCAATAAGCTTAGTGCCTAAGAAAAAAAACAACGCAAGTAAAACATCTAAAACTAACTCATATCTCTATCAATTATTTTATTATTATAAATTTAAGTATTATTTAAAGTAATTTTCTAAAATAAAATCAATAATTATCAAAAGTTCTTAATAGTTCTACCATGTATAAATAATAGAAAGAGAAGGAAAAAAAAACAATGATAAAAGCCATAGAAAAATAGTATGGATAAAAACTGCTAAAAAGCAAAAAAGAACTAAACACCCTACTCTACTCGCAAGTAAGGTAAAGTTCTTCCTTCGTTGTACTTGGCTCTCGGTGGACTGGAGGCCAATGTTTGCTTCCTCCTCTTCAATTCTTTAGCTTTCAATATTCTTCTTCTTCTTCTTCACAAATGGATCGCCTTTTATTCTCTGCCTCTATTCTCACAATTCTGACCCTGCTTTTCCTTTCAGGTAATTTCCCACTTAATAAATCACCATAATTTTATAAGATTCTTCAATTTTCTTCTAGAATTCTTAATTTTCTCTCTATTCGACTTCTTATAATCTCTTTATTTTATTTTTCATTTTTCGCAGAAGTACAGTCAACGTCTTTCAGATTAGTAAACAAGTGCCGGACAACTGTATGGCCGGGTTTACTTTCCGGTGCCAATACGGCACAACTTCCGACAACCGGTTTTGCTCTAAAGAGTGGCAAGTCTCGGATTATACCCATACCGAAATCATGGTCGGGTCGTTTATGGGGTCGGACCCACTGCGCCCTAGATTCCACTGGAAAATTCACTTGCTTAACCGGCGACTGTGGCTCCGGCAAGCTAGAGTGTGCCGGCGGTGGAGCCAAACCACCAGCAACTTTAGCCGAGTTTACTCTTAACGGCGCTGATGGGTTAGATTTTTACGACGTTAGCTTGGTCGATGGGTACAACCTTCCAATGCTTATTGTAGCTAAAGGAGGAACAAGAGGTGGATGCGGAGCTACAGGTTGTTTAGTGGACCTTAACGGAAAGTGTGCGAAGGAGTTGAGAGTAGTGGCGCGTGTAAATGGAGGAAAGATTGTTGCATGTAGGAGCGCTTGTGAAGCATTTGGTGATCCTCAGTATTGTTGTAGTGAGGCTTATAATACACCGGACACATGTCGACCGTCTGTGTATTCGTTGTATTTTAAATATGCATGCCCACGCTCGTATAGCTACGCGTATGATGACAAAACAAGCACGTTCACGTGTGCATCCGCCGATTATATTATTATATTTTGCCCATTGCCCTATACAAGGTAAGAAATTACATTTTTATGCTGAATAATTTCTGGGTTGAGTTGCATTGTTTTGTTCATATTTGAGGGTAGTTATGTATTTTTAAAATGTTGAAACGTGGTTTTTCATGCTGAGCTGTTTGCCTATTCCAGAAATTTCGCTTCGTCGTGGATTGAATGTGGGGTAGTGTGCACTTTTTTTTTTTTTTTTTTTGTTAAATTATAAAAATAATTCTGTTAAAATTTATAATAATAAAATTAATATTTAATATTATACGTTTAATATTAAATAAATTTAAATTATTTTAATTTAATTTTGATTTAACGAATGTTAAAAAAAATTAATTATTTATTTTTTTAATTATAAAAATATAAATTTAAATATAAAAATATTATTTTTATTATTATAAAATTTAATAAATATTACTTTTATTATTATTTTCATGTCATTAATAAGCTTGGGGCCCGGCTGAAGTTTAGGGATAAATGTGTGTCCAATATTTAATGCAATAAAATAGGTGTTACAACTTAATTGAGTTTCTTTAGTAAGTATTCTATAATGGCTTTTATTATTTTAAATTTTTTACTTTATATTTAATTAATATATTAATTAATGTATATAATATTAATAAAAAATTATTTAAAATAATATTTTTTAAAATTCATAATTATAAAAATAATATTATTTTTTTAAATTTAAATAATATGAGTTAGTTTTGGATTAATATTATCTGTATGAATTTTAAAAATATTATGTTTATTATTTTTAAATTAATAATAATCCTAATAAAATAAAATGAAATAAGCCTCCAACTGTCTCTGCTTTTTTTTTTCTTTTTTCCTTCCCTTTATATCTTAAAAATATAGTAAATAAATAATAATACAGATCTGCGGTTTAGTTCTAAAAAATCATCTAACCTAGTTCTAATTTTAAATAGTGCATTAATATTATTACTGTCAATTCGCGCAAAATTATGCTTAATTATTTTGCAATTGAATATAAGCACATTCCAATTGAAACTTGTGCTATTAAATTGATGAATTCTATCACAAATTGCAGTCAAAAAGTGTTGGGAGCAAGAAAAGATGGAGCAGACCTGCCTTTGGTGAACAAAACCATGATGTACTTACATACAAGTGTTGCGGCTTCATACCCAGGTCTGGCTTATGATGTGTTATACCTACCAATTTCAATATCATCCTTATTGTTTCTAGTGTTCTCGCTCTTTTAATTTACTCGTTATTTCAACCTCTGTGACTAACATATTCATATAATTTCAGGAAGATAGTATTACAATTGCAGCTGAAGCTTGGATTTTATCTGCCTTTCCTGTGCCAGCTAGCAATCTTTACCTATGAGGCTATAATCTTGTGTTCTGGTGTTGGGGTCAAATTAATGGTCAATGAACCAAGTATCAAATAGAGTAGATGAGAAACCTGTATACTGTACAGATATATAGTTTATGTTTGCTTATCCGCATGGTACATTAACTAGTTGTCTTTGTGACTCTCTTAGCACAGTAAGTACAAATTTTTTGTACCATTTTGGATTTACCAATTATTATCAACATGCAGCATACATGTGGATAAGAGCGATCGAAATTGATAGCAAATACATGTAGACATGAGTGGCTAAAATGGATAGCAAAATAATTTAAAACGTAGAAAATTTTGTGTATTTCTTAATTATTTATTAATGGTAAATATATTATAATAATTTGAATTCCTGAAAAAATGTAGTTGTTGAGAACCATGGTAAATATAGAGCTTTACCAAATTGTTTTGATAATTTATTGAGGGGTAAAGTATAAATATCATCTCCTATTGGGTTTATTTTTAATTTGATCTTTTTTTACCAACTCCTGCTTCTCTGCCTCTTAAATACTAATTCTGCCCAGGGTTCTAATCTTTGGATCGTACTCTTAGGGGTGAGTTATGGTTATATTATGAGTTTTAGCTTGAGATTAATAAATAATGTGATTTCAAATGGGTAAATTACTATTGGTTTTTGTCGAATTCTACAACATGAATTATGGCTTTATGAGATAACTCTTTGAGATGTGATATCTAAAACAGTAAAATGGCTTTTAAGTTTTGAAGAGCTTAATCACCAATCGCTGATAGCTTTAAATATCATACCGTGTAACTTTGGAGTTTAGTCAATTTAGCGCTTGAAGCCAGTACTTTTCTCCGGTTATGATTTTAGCACAAAAGAACATTAATAAGGACAAATACTGTAGAAAAAAATTGTAATAATAAATATAACTAGAAGTTAATGCTTGTTTAATAAACTTCTCTTACGTGATAAAATCACATTAGATAAAATATGAAGGTTATCACCAAGTAAATATTCTATTCTGGTTTTAATCTACCATCAATCAATAATATAATAAACTACTGATAAGTGCTGAAATTTCAGTAAAATGATCATTGGAAAAAATATTTTACCTTGTACATTTAATTTGAGATTTAAATAACGTGTATAATATGCATGTAACTGAACTGGTATCAAAATATCATGTCATGCACACATTGTACATAAACAAAATATGTAAATTAATATGATATTTTAGGATCAATTCAATTATTTACAAATAAATATGTTACTATAAGACTTCAAATTGGCCCGACCATTAAAATATTTGAGTACAGATGCACCATAATAGCTCTGTTTCTCTCGTTCCATCGACAAAATTCAGTAGTAATTTTCATCCTTCAAAAACACATTTTGATCTTTCATCATTGATAATTCAAGTGGAAACCTATTTAATTAAAATGAAAAACGACATATCGGCTGAAGCCAGAAGGTTACATAGAAATGGAAGCGTAAGCAAACTAGTAATAACGCTTAGATTTCGTCCTCTTCAAACGGATCACGTTCAGGATAATCGCCAACCTATTATATAATTGGAACTGACATAAGAGCACAGTGATATATTAAAACTGATATGTAGTACTAGTAACAAACTTCTTTCTAATGCTTCTAGAAGAATTTTATCTTCTTTTCTCAACAGGTTTTCTCCTATAGATAACTCTCATTTTAAGAATCATGTAGAAGTATCAAATATTAGCTAGACCCTCTTTGAAAAAATCTTATAATATCTCATTTGAATATAAATGTTTAATTTATTGAGTTTGTAGTGAATTTTTAAATAATATAAACCTGAAAATTAAAATTCAAGTAGGGCACAGTTTCATATTATGCACGTAATTTGTTACATTTTATACCTAAAATTTTCTTTGTCAAGAGTTGAGAGAGGGCATGTGCCCCTCCTCGTTCCAACGTGCATCTGCCTCTGCATATTCTGTTTTTCAAAAGTGAAGGAGAGATCCTAACATCACTCTAATAGAGAAGCAAAATTTTCTTCAAACTTTTATCTAATGCAAGATTTATCGCAACTTGTTAATAGCATCATAGTTTTTTTTTTTTTTAACAGTAATAGCATCATAGTTGGACCCCCAAAGTATTTATTCTTTTCACACCTACATGTTTCTCATCGTAGTTCCTATAATTTTTAGCGTGTTATGAAAAGATAGTTAAATACAAACCTTTACTTTGTCTGGCCTAACCATTGCCCCATGAAGTGGTGTACATTCAAAGTAACGTGTTCCTTTCACCCTAGAAATAAAAATAAAAAGGATAAATCTCAATTATCAAATATGCATAGAACTGCATTACAATATAATAAGTATTCTATCAAATACATATATATAATAAGTAGAGGCATAGCCGCCAGTTGAAGCAAAAAAAATAAAATTGGAAAAAAGAATGACATTTCAGATATTAATGACATCAAAGTGATATTTGGCAACAAAATAAAGATTTAATGAAAAGAAAAAGGGTAGGACAGACATCATATGAGTATAAAAAAAGCGTGTGCACCCCCCTATGAAAGGAAAAAAAAAATTGCAAAAGCATCATTTAAGATGAATGAAGGGGTGATTAGCTCTGTAACCACAATATGACAGACAGATTGGTCAGATATTTAACATATCAGAACTTTAATAGATTTATGTCCAGAGAAAAGCTAGCAACTCCTTAGGATTACAACTTAAAAATAACTGAACTTCCTTCTTAGTTTTAATTTAAAGGGAAACCCTCCGTTCCAAGAACTATGGACAGAAATTGTTCCCCTAATTGCATTGTAGTTTCCTCCAAAGAAGACAAAACACAGCCCCATGAAGATTTAAAAGTATATATATTTAGACTAGAGAGCCAGTGATGGGAAAACTAAAGCTCCAATTTAAATTTCTAGCAAACATCAAAATACTTCACTGAGTTTACTCACATGCCGTCATGCTTTCCCAGAGGCTCGTCATACTGGACTCCAACCCAGAATCCAGGTGCCAACAACTCTGCATGGCCCAAAAATTTGACAACACCTCTTTTCTCCCCTGGCTCAACTTGACATCGATCACCTACCTTCAGTATTTTAAGTTTTAGAAAGGACTCTGGAAGTAGCAAGGACAAAGAAATGCACACACAACATACATATATGACTGTGAAAGATTATAGGAAATGATGATTCCTAAATTAGATTTCATGTTAGCACATAACCGCACTATGACCATGTACAACCTTCATTGAAATTAACCTATAAACTTTAGACTAGCACAGAAACATTTCGTAAAATCAAATCTAAAGTTAAGAATTCAAAAGATCATTTGAGTTCCCTCTCAAATTTATGGCTTATAGAGCTTTCACTCTTACTATCTGAAAGCCGTACAATACTTTTAAGCAGGTATGGCCTACCAATTTTTTGCTGGAAATATATCACAAAAGTACAAATTTAACACAACATTGTATCTACTGATAAGTAACTAAAACAAAGCAATAATTTGCACAAGCACTTTCTAACCTTGATATTTGCACAAAGGTCTTCCATATAACTGTCTGATATCTACAAAGAAACCATAGTTAATAAAACATAGGGAGATTACACTGGAAGCCACAATAACATCTAGAAATTCTCAAATTGTGTCCCTTTCAGAGCTTATCAAAATGGCTGACCAATCTCAATGGTACCTTGAAATTCGAATAATCTTCTATGTATATTTATAAGTTCCTCAAAGAGGGGCAGCATTTTAAAAATACCATGATTGGATTCCATGAAATTTTCCAATCATTTACCCAGTCCTAAACTCAATGGAAGTAGACAAAAAATATGTCGATCTTATTTTAACAGTAGCAAGCAGGACACAAGTATACCAGTAGAAAACAAGGTACAGAATTAGTTAAATGAACAAGTAAGCTTACAAAACAACAAATATTGTTAAAGAGCATTTTCACCGACAAAGTTCAGAGAATTATATCTAGATTAGAAGCTTACTTTGTTCTCAAAAGCTGAGGGCTTTTGAGATGCCACTTTTTCCTTGAATTTCCTAAAATTGCCTGAAACACCAAAATTCATCTTAAAATTCAAAAATTATATATATAAAAAAGGAAATGATTAACCACCTTAGAATATTTTATAAGAAGTCATACTGTCGCGTTTTTCATAAGCTTCTTCTGAAATTATATACTTCTCAACCAGTGAAGTGTCTTCTAGCCATCCTCCAGATGTCACCGAAGAAGGATCGAAATCTATCACATGTATACGATACCTTCTCAACCAAAAAACCAATTAACCAAAAGCATTAAATGCTTACCGAAAATCTTTGAAATTTTAATAAAAACAATAAGGAGGAGAAATATCTAAATAAACAAACCCATCAAGAGGTGAATAGTAACCAAGAGGCCTGGAATTATCGGGTAAATCAGCAATTTTGTTGTTGGAGTCATCGTAAAGTTCAAGGCACATTGAATTCACCGAAGTTCCACATTTAACCCAAAGCTTCTCTTTCACTGTCTCCACTGTCGTCTAAAAATAGGGAATTTTAAGAATATCAAATGATAGAAAAAAGGGTAAAAAGTGAGTGTGTCAAGCATTAGCAACCTGAAGGGAGAAGCGCAAATCAGCAGAGAAGGTCTTGAGATTTGAATGGGTAATGCGCAACAAAACTGACTCCTCCCCGTCAATCTTTTGCAGACGAGATGCCATTGCCACTGAAGAAGCTGAACAATTCTACACTGTGAACACCTTGCTTGAACCACTGAGTTCCTTTGTTCACACTTTAATAGAATTCACAATTCAGGCCACTATATTTATGTTGAGCTTCAAAATATTGACAAAAATTATTTCAGTTTGAACCCCCACAGATTCCTAAATTTTGTAACTACCCATGAAATACAAATAACAAAACAGGGGAAGTTTGAAGCTTTGAATGACTTCCTCGTTTTGGCATTCTAACAAGCAGTAAATGCTCACATTTTCTTTGGCTTATATTAAATCTAAATAGCTAATCTGGCATAAGTATATTAGCTTAGATATTGACATAATCACGTCCAAATAACAACAAAATCCAAATCCAATAAGCAGAAACTAAAACCCAATGCCACAAAAAACACATCTTAGGCAGAGTCGACGTCTCCTTCACTTAGCTAGTCTACTATACGTCTCTAACAGACCGCACAAGAAAGTAAACTATCAGTCAAAAGAGTTTATGTCGTATACCTGGTATATGAAAACGGAACCCTCTTATGGACACTGTCGAGTATTGAGGCGTTGGCTCCTTCGATTCACGATAAATGGGGGATTTGAATCTTAAAGAAATTACGAATCTTTGAGTGAATCACGCTTCGCTGGAGATAATGCTTAACTTAGATTTAACAATCAAAATTCGAGCATCCAATACCAAGGATCTGTTGAGTGTTGACTGTAAGTAAGGAGTAAAGACTAACTAAGGCCAAGGAAACAACCATAGGCATACGGAGGACGAGAATTATAAGATTCTGACCGAGTAGGTGTGTTTTTCCTTACATTTTACGGTCCAATTTTACCATAATAATACTAATAATAAATAAATTTATATCAATGAGAAGTGATTGAATAATTTTAAAAATAAATTTTTTTTTTTTATATTCAACCACGTATCATAAATTTAAATATAAATTTAATTGATTCTAACATTTTTATTTTACTATTTGATATATAAATAATTTAATTATTTAATTAATTTTATTTTTAATTTTTTTAATAAAAAAATATGATTGTTTCTTTCTAACAAATTTTTTTTATTAATTTACACTATAAGAAAAATAAAAATATTTTTTTTCTTCTAAAATAAATTAAAAATAAAATTTTATGTATAAAATAATTATGACATACAATTAAAACTTAATAATACTTTAATGTATAAATAATCAAGTTATTCAATTAATTGCATTTTTAATTCGCTCAATAAAAAAATATGTTCAATTACGTTATAAAAAAAATTAAAAAATATGTTTTTCTTTTCTTTTCTTAAAATGAGTTAAAAATGAAATTTTATTTGTGAAAGAGTTATGACATACAATTAAAAAGGTTTGGTACTTTATAAGTCTCTTATCTTTACAAAATTTATAATTTAATATCATTTATTTTAAGTGATATACTTTAAGTCTCATAGATTTTAAAATGTATATTTAAGTTTAATTTAAAAAAAAAAATTCAATTTATTAACCTATGATTCTCACGTGACTCTTTAAAGGGGCAGTTTTAAAATTTTAATTCTTTTTATTAAACAAATTTTAAAAATAAAAATCAAATTATGATACAAAAAAAAATTAATTAAAAAATTAATCAATTTTTTTAAAAAAATTACATTTTTTGTCATTTTTTTTTATCAAAAACTGATTTTGTTTTAAAGTATGTTAGTAAAAAAAAAATTAAAAAATTAAAATTATTCATTTAAAAAATCACATTAAAATTATGAACTTAAAAATTAACATTTTTTTTTTTGAAAAATTGAATTTATATGTATATTTTTTAAAACTAAAAGATAGAGGATATATTACTTAAAAAAAATTAAAATAAACTTTTTAAAATGATAAAAAAGTTATGGAATATCAAACTCCAAAAACTTTGTAATAGTAAAAAATGTGACTGCAAGTAACATAAATCTTTTGCTTGTTTTCACTTATTAAACAAAAACAAATATAAACTGAAATCGTCCTTAACGAGTTAAATTTATACTCTCATATTGAGATTTAAAAAAAAATTGTATACTTCCATAGTTTGTATTGTGGCTTTAAAAAAAACATATTTTGTATTATGAACTTCCCATCTTGAAGCAAAACACGACAATATATGATTATTTTTGAAAATAATATCTTACACGCTTATACACATTAGATAGAATACAGTTCAAATTTAAGTCTATTTAATGCTCATTCGATTTCGAACAATATGTGATTGAATTGTAAGCAAAAAAAACGTAACTATTTTATAAATAGTCTTAGTGATACAGCTCTTATATTAAGAGTGCTTTGAACTTCAAATGAACATTAGTTAAATATTAGTAATGTAAAGTTTCCTCTATAAAAAAAAATAAATAATAAAATAATAATAATAATGTAAACTTTCATAAAAACCTTACAAACTAAAAACTGAATTTAATATTAGAGCTAAAAATTTAAGAATTAATTTTTTTTTAAACAAATAAGTATCATAATAATATAGGATTTTATTAGACTTTAAATAAAAACAACTAATCATACACAAAATTTGAACTTAAAAAATTTTATATTTAAATTATAAGCTTAAAATTTAAATTTTTTTTTTTTTTTTTTTATGAAAAACTTAAAATTTAAGTTAAGAGGTAACATTATATGTTAAATATAATATAATTTTTATAAAAATTATAAAATTATATATATATATATATATATATATATATATATATCTTAAATCAAATAAGAAGAGACACGTGCTCCTCTAAAATACAAACATCTTCACCCCTACTTTGTAATACAATTCATATTTAAAAAAAAAAAAAAAAAACCTTTAAGAGATATAACAAGAGAATAATGATATTGTTGCTTATGTAACTGTCACAACAAAATTTTATTAAATAATTTATTAAATTTTAACATTATTATTATTATTTAATAAAAGTATTATAATAAAAAAAATATTGTGATTAGAACAATATCTCCACCCTTAAAACATTATCTTTTTTTCCCCTATTAATTAATTTTTTTTAACCACGCATTGCATTATAGCAAGAAAAAAAACACCCGGTTTTTCCCAATTTTAGTTGTCTGTGAACTTCTGAATAAAAAAATTGTCGTTTTATTATCGAACCCCGAGGCCTTTTGTCCTTCCTTCATTTGCTAAACTCTGCTTCCTCTTTGCTTGAAGAGCCACAGCATTGTCCTCCTCCACCATCCCTAAGGCACCTTCATCACCACAACACTGCACCCTCTAAACCTTAACCTCAAAACCCTATATTCGACTTCCACGACCTCATTGCCCTTCCTAGAGTTTACCACCTCCTTACTATAAGAGAAGACCAAATTAAAAGAAACAAAGCAAAACAAAATCTGCATAAATAACCCCATGGGTCACTCTTCTACTTGTTCCTTCACTCACATTCTCAGTTTCATTGTCTTACTTCTCACTTCCAAAGGTAAAAGATCTCTACTTTTTCTCTTCCCTGCTACATGGGTTTCCCATTTTTTTCATCTGGGTCCTTCTCAAAATCACATCTTCTTACTCTCACACTGACAAAATGTGATTTTTGGTCTCTATTTTCTCAGGTGTTTATGGAGCTACGTTCACATTTGCAAATAGATGTGACTACAGTGTGTGGCCAGGTATTTTAGCCAATGCTGGAAGTTCCTCGCTAGACATTACAGGTTTTGAACTCCCAAAGGGAACTTTTCGTTCCTTTCAAGCTCCAACTGGCTGGTCAGGCCGTTTCTGGGGTCGAACTGGTTGCAAATTTGACGATTCCGGGGCCGGGTCCTGTATAACAGGCGACTGTGGCTCCGGTCAGGTCGAATGCAATGGTGCCGGAGCTGCACCTCCAGTAACACTCGCTGAGTTCACTCTGGGAACTGGAGGTCAGGACTTTTACGACGTTAGCCTCGTCGACGGCTACAATTTACCCATGCTTGTTGAAGGTACTGGTGGGTCGGGTCAGTGTGCATCGACGGGTTGCCCTTCGGATTTGAATGTACAATGCCCTTCGGAGTTGAAAGTTGGGAATGGTGACGCGTGTAAAAGCGCGTGTGGTGCATTTGGTAGTCCTGAGTACTGTTGTAGTGGCGCGTATGCCTCACCTACTACGTGCCGGCCGTCAGTGTACTCAGAAATGTTTAAAGCTGCTTGTCCCAGATCGTATAGCTATGCATTCGATGATGCTACGAGTACCTTCACGTGTACTGGTGCTGATTATACGATTACATTTTGCCCCTCCTCTCCTAGGTAAGAAAATATCACTGCTTTGGCTTTTAATAAACTTTAGTTGATTCTCATTGTTCTGTGTTCAAATCCTGGTGATTAGTTATGATTTTAGTCTCTGTGTATCAAAGTTTTCGTTTTTTTTAATATTTGGTTGAAATTGGTAAAAGATAATGCTATGCTGCCAAAGATTCACTTTTAATTATAAAGCTAATGATTCTTTTATATATTCTATCTTTAAATTATCTGGGCTTTCTTGTTTTTCTTTAATTTTTGGTTGTTGGGTTGCTTTAATTAATTCAATGTGTTTTCACCACAAGGAATCAGAAAGCTAATTATTTCTGTCTGCAATAGTTAGTAATTAATTATGCGTTCATGTGGGTATGTACAGTCAGAAATCTTCAAGAGATTCAACACCAATGATATCAGGAACAGGGTCATCCTCTCAACAAGGGACAACAGTTCCTGGGTCGGGTTCAGATACCGGGTTTCCATATTCGGGTTCAACAGATTCAGGGTTAGGGACAGGTCCTGAATCTAAAGGTCAAACCATGTTGGCAGATGGTTCATGGTTAGCTGGTTTAGCCATGGGAGACTCACCCAAAACAGTCGCTACCTCGAAATTCACAGCTCTGACAGCTTTGTGTATCAGTTTATCATGGCTTGTTTTGTTGTAACTTGTAACAATCTCTAATTTTTTTTTTTTGGGGTTTAATCCTGGGTTTGGTTTGGGTCTTTAGTGTGAATTTATGTTCTCAGGTTTTGCAGCCTTATTTAACGTGTTAGTGCATAGTGGGGTAACCAGTCATGATAAGATTTTCCCCCATTTATATTATTCCTGTTTCCTGTAACATATGATTTTTCTTTTTTATTTTTCTTGAGAATATTTCGGTGCCTCTCACTTTATAATTTAAGCCACATATTAAGATTATTCAGAGCATGATTTGAATTTGTTTTTGGATTAATGATAGTTTAAAATTCCAAAGGATCAATGTTAGCTCATTGTTGGTATATTTTTCTTTCAAATAGTGAAGAAAAAATATGTTAGCATTGCTTTTGAAGAGAATAGGTCGGCTTAGATAGACTTTGTGGGCAATTCGAATTGTTTTATAAATAATTTAAATTATAATTGATTTTATTTTTAATTTTTTTAATAAAAAAAATATATATATATTTATTTTTATTAAAAAATTATAAAAAATATATATATATTTTTTTAAAAAAATTAAAAATAAAACTTTCTTTATAAAATAGTGTACTGTACAATCTATTTATCAGCTTTTGTCTCTCTATTATAGCAAGGAGCTTTTTTACTTTGTGAAGGCTCCTTAGGTTATGTTATCTTTTCATTACTTGGTGATAAGTGAAATGATTTTTGATACCGTTGGTTTGGATTGTTTGACCAATACAAATCATCTTTGACTGAATTGTTATTTTGAGAATAATAACTTTTTTTTTGTTCTTAACATAGTATTTACTCCAACAACAACAACAACAAAAAAACAGTATTTATTGCTCAAAAAATAAAACCACTAATAAAAATATTATATGAATGGGAAAAGTTTATTTATAAAAAATTGAAGATGAATTTAAATAAAATAAGTAGAATCGAGTGTGGTATTTGCTTCCGGGCCTCCAGACTACTTGTTGGTGTAATTATTAGCATTTCAAACTTTTTCCCGGAAAAATTTCAAGAAAAGGTCTTTTCGTTGAAATGTTTTGTACCCAAGGGACCCGCTTTGAAAATAAGCCGGAAAATAGACACACTTTTTTGAACTAATTGAGTGAAAGCTTACTTTCAGCTGGATGTATAGTAAAGGTAATTTGATGTAAGCAAAGAGATGTTTATGCATAATCGTTTTGAATTTGATCACAGGATTTAGTAAAACAATTCTCATAAATAAATAAATAAATAAAAATACCAATTAAAATGTCAAACATTATTCTTGGGGGAACCAAAAAGGAGTTCAATATTCAGCTTTTGTGTTCCAAGAAGAAAATAAAGGCTTTCCTCCCTTTTAGGCTTATTTTCATCGCATTATGAAGAGAAACTAATGCAGTTTAAGGCTTAAGATAATGATTTTATTCTGACAATGAAGAGTTAAAAACAAATCTCACCAGCTGGTATTGAATGAAGGATGGCTTGTTTATTTTATTTATTTGTCCTGGGTGATAACCTCATTCAAACCAATTACAAATTACAAGTTTTTCAATGTTTACTATACTAAAGGAAATCAAAAGCGTATCTGAAAAGAGTTTAGAATTAATTAAATATAGCTACTTTTTTATCATCACAGCTCTCTCATTGTTGTAGTCAATGTTGTTGTGCTTTGTTTTGTTCCCAGTTTGAGCCTTACATTGTTTCTAATTTCTGACTACTTTTTTTTTTTAGCTATATGATTTTTTTAGTTCAACATAAGCACCTAAATGGAGTGTTGGATTTAGATTTGAATCTTACAATGTCACCACAACCTTACCAACTAGATGGTGAATACGTGGACTTTTTTATCTTATATATAGCAACTACAAAGACCATACGGATTATGTTAGTGTGTTCTCTTGGCCTTTACCTATGTGTACTATGATGAAAAATATTCATGTGTTTTCCTTTCGTTATGAAAAAGATTAGAATATTTTAGATAATTTATAAAAAGTGAAAACACCACTGAATTGTAGCCGAAATGCAGAGTTTTCTGAGAACTTCTTAGCTCAATGCTAGCTCTTGCCTAATTACCATCCAATCCAACATTTTTACACCCTTAACCCTTAAAACGGCCGTTTCTGATAAGCTTAAGCCTCAAGCAGTTATGAAACGGATTAAATTCTCGGACATTATCAGTAACCTTAATTTAGTTTATAGCTAGGTTTTAAGCAATTTTGGTTAGCTCTGGCTCTAGTACCTGAAAAACTAGAGGTCAATATTGACCCTGTTTGACAAATAGTTATGGCTTACTATTACATATTTGTGTAAAATATTAAAACTATTGATTAAAATGGACAAATTAATCATAAATTTTATATTCTATTATTTCAGCAATCAATAGATATAAAAACCTGATTGACTTGTTATGTTAAGCTACAGAAGAATGCTGACATGTTTTGTTTCTTCACTTTGGCAAAGTGCAAATGTTGAGCTTGCTATTCTATTTCCATATTTGACACTTACCTTATACTCACCCAAGAAGCCAAAGAAGCTATATGATCCATGTTCATCTGTCTTACCTTCTAACTCCCCAGTTTCCCATTCTTTCAGAAGTTTGTCAACTACATCACCAGCAGGGAGGTTTTGTAAGTTGTTGTCTGTCAAGCACATTTGGTAGCACCCATTTGGATGTAATGCAGTCCAAAGCATTATCCCATTTACATAAGGATGAGAAAATCCTTCTCTCAGAACTTGTTCCAAATAAGTAGCCTGTACATAGATGCACAAACACAAACCAAAGTTAAAAAAAAAAAAAAAAAAAAAGGGCATGTGATGTGGCAGAATGTGATTGGATGGAACAATTGGGTTCACTTTTGGCATCCTGTCACATTCTAGTATTAGAAAGTAGTCTAAAAAGAGAGTTCGATAGATATGAATGAGCAATTGCCAATTGGGATTGTGCTTACCTGTGTTATTTTGTCAAGGGTTTTGCTAATATCCACCTCTGTAAGCCAAATAGGAAGATCCAATGTAGCTAACTTGTCTAATATAGCTCTTATTAAAGGAGGGTTTGGAATTGTAAAATGTCCTTCTAGACCAATTCCATCCAATGAAACTCCACCACTATTCAACTCTCTAATCCTTGAAATATAAGCATCAACTGTGGAATTCACATCACTACAAGTCTCAACTACATTGTAATCATTCATGAAGAGGGTTGCTAGTGGATCAGACTGTTGTGCTATTTCAAAGAAATGCAAAGTGGCATTGGAACCAAGTCTTTTTTCGTAGAAATCAAAATGCAGCATTTCGTTGCTTACATCCCAATGAATGAACTCTTCTTTGTATTTGCTCAGTAGACTTTGTATTCGAAAATTTACAGCCGATTGCAGCTCGGAACCTGTGAGATTCCTAACCCATGGTGGTGTATATTTGGGATCTTCCCAAAATATATTATGGCCTCTAGCAATAATTTTGTTAGCTCTAACAAATTTTATCATCTGATCTGCTATAGTGTAATTAATATTCCCTTTTTCAGGTTCCGTTGCATACCATTTGAGTTCATTTTCAAAGACTGCTGCGTTGAATCGTTTCACAAACCAATTCTGAATCAAATTCAAAGCTCATTAACTTGCATAGTGATTATATGATACAATGTAAGACATTATTACGATAAAGAGCTTTTGAAATTGTTTTGATTGAACTAAACTAACCTGATATGGTAAATTTCCAATAATGGTCTTCGCTATAGCAGAACCAAATGGAAAGTCTTTAGACACTTGCTCTATGATTATTGAAACTCCTGGCAACTTCTCTCCACTTTTGTTTGAGACATGGATTGTCACAGCGCGCTTCCTTTTCTATAAAACAACATAAGACTCGTTCAATACTCATATCACATATGATGCATAAGCAAAACCAAAGCAGTTGTAATATATGTACTTACAGTGTTGATTACATATTGTTGATTCATTCTCCATTCATGTTCAGTAAAGGGTTGTAATGAAGTGCTTGCAATTTCTATATCGATATTTTTATCATCCAAATTCTGCAAATCCCAATTTTTTTTTTAATTATTAGGCTTTTATTTTTTGGTATTAAGTTTGAAAATATTGAGAATTAAGTATATTGTTACCTGAAAGTAAAGTAGAGATAAATTAGAAGGGGAACCAAGTAAAAAACCACCCTTGAGAAATGACCAACAACCAGGCTTAGCTAATACGGTCCCTATGCAGTCAAAGGTTTGGTCATCTGTCTTTAGACTTGCCCCTATCAGACTTGACTCGGCACCACCTATTTTTATCCAACCTGTCCATAAAATACCACTTATTTGAATACCAGAATAAAGGCATAAAATGGTACGACTGCTCTAAGTTTCAGCTAGTGATAAATTTTTGAGATAATGGAAGGACTGCTCAGCCAATACTAGTGGCAAAAAGAAGTATTATATCTTACTGATATATATATATGTAACATAATATATAAAAAATTAAAAATTACGAAACACAAATCCGTTGTAGTCTAGGTGGTTAGGATACTCGGCTCTCACCCGAGAGACCCGGGTTCAAGTCCCGGCAACGGAAAATCTTGTTGAACTTTTTTAAATATAAACCAATGAATAGATGTGCGAAAATAGAAAGAAAAAGAAGGAAACTAAACTGGAGAAAGAGTAAAAGCTGCCTTGGGTGAGATTATGTAGTGTGAAGGCAGGTGAACAAAGCATGATATTATTTCCAGAGTCACTACCAAGTCCAATGGTCGTAGCACCCTCATCTTTTAGAATGCCTCTTCTGTATAGTGGTGCCTCGGGCTGAGCCTTACACTACGAAATCAAAAGCAATCCACAGAAATATTATTAGAAAACAAATTATGTTACAATTAAAAATAACACCATTCATCATCTATGATATTTGATTTGATTATTACCTCAGTATAAGCTGTAGAATCATATAATGGTCCATCTGTATTTATTTCCAAAAGAATATTAATAAAACAAATGATCAAAGAATATTAAGTTGAATATGAAAGCCCAGCCTTTGAGAGAAAAAGAGAGTACATACCATATGAAGCAACGATAGCCAATAATGGGCATGTGATTATAAGGAAGCAAACGAGGAGGGTAAGGTTAGAAACCTGTTGCATCTTCTTGATGCCCTGCTCAGTTAAGCTGCATAACAAGTGTACTGAGGTTCTTAGATTACTAAATGTAAAATACAAATAATAGTGTCTCTTACACTCTAGTTACTACTTCTAAGATCCCAAATCTTAGTCTTGATTCACTTAGTTCCCAAAAAAAAAAAAAAAAGTTACACATCGGTCTCAATCATGTAATTTAGTACTTATGTGTAACTGCTAAATAAATTTAAAGATTAAAGTGTAACTTTTAAAAGTTCGGAGAACTAATTGAATAAAGTTAGAGAAGCTTAGAAGAAGTTTAGCCTATTTTTTTAGGAGAGGCTTAGGATATGTTTTTGTTAAAAATTGTTTCAAATATAAGCAATTTTAGAAATAAAAAAAAAAAAAGCTTTTGGGAATCGGGAGGAGGAAGCACATAATGTGGTTTATGAGTTAGACAAATTTCTTCTTCTTGGGTTTTGATGAATTTTTTTTACTATTAAAAACACTTTTTTGAGGACATGCGAAGTGAAACAGACAGACAGTACTTCATTACCTGAGAAGAAAGGGTGTGTTAATAGGTCAAGTACTTCAGAGAGAGAGAGGTGAGAAATGAAAAAAATCACAAGGGAACAGTGGCAGGTCAGAGCAGCTCTATATCCCGTGCCTAGCTAGCTCACATGTCATTTGAGAGATTGTGACTTATAAACACATCCTCTCTCTTTTCTATAACTAATCTAATTACTTTTTGTTATATTTTGTTTAGGTTAATTGTTTAAATGCTTCTTTAAGAAAAAGAAAAAAAAAAAGAATCCCAAACTGACCATTGCATTTATTCTTCTATTTGACTTTATCGATATTTGTCTATTTTTCAGTCTCAAACATGTTTTGTCTGGCTTGAACAGTTGGCTATTAAGAGTACAAATTTGTTTTAATTAAACAATACCAGAAGGGGATGAAAACAGAGAAATAATGGTTTAAAAGTGCAGAGATCTCTGATTAGAAAATACATGAATATATTATTGAAGTGGTAATATATATATATATATATATATTTTTTTTTTTTGGGTAAAATGAAGTGGTAACAAAGGTAGAATGGAAAGTGATGAATTAACCACCAAGAATGGAAAGCAAAAAATATCTATAAATTAGGCAACTGCACACTGCAGTGGTTCATTCAGGCCTGTTTGGCAAGTCAAGAAGACTTAAAACTAAAGCATGCGTGCATGAGACAGAGGGACCGTGGAGTCACATGCTTGCTAAATATTCAGTATGGACTTATGGTCATGGAGGATTATACTATTCATAATAATGGAAATGAGAAGCACAGAAAATGAAGAGCTGCAAAATTAAGAAAGAAAGTTCACTAGACGACTATTGGGATGTATAACCATCATAACTCATTAAGAGGACTTTGGTGGCATTGAAATATCTTGAATTATATTTAATTAAATAGTGTAGTATTTTGGTGCAATTCTATGCTTAAGAACATAGCGGAAAAATCTAAATAATGTTTTTAAGGGAGAAAAAAGTGACAAAACGAAAAAAAAAAATACTGAATTTTATTTTTTTAATTAAAATTTTGAAATTATATTATGACAAAAAAAAATTATAGCAAAAAGTAACTTATACAGTCATTCCTATCCGTTTTGAAAATACTGTTTTAAATCGAATAAAGAGTTAAAATAGTCTTTTTATTTATATAATAATTAATAAATATTATTTAATTTTTTAACTTATAAAATATGTTTTTAAGTTTATTTGCTTATGAAAAAGACGTTTTGAAGTCTCTTCCTTGTAAAAAATGCGTCAGGTAACAACAAAATTAATTTTCTACCTAATTTTCTGTTAAATCTAACAGAATAGTATATATATCACATGCATGTTTATACTTTTCGATAGATATATATAAAATTAAATAATTTTAATTAAAAATTATTTTTTACAATTACTTTCTATTAAACTTAAATAAAAATTTTATTGTCTAATTTGTGATTTTAGATATTAAATAATTAAATTTCTATTTAAATTTTATTGAATTCGATTAAACTTAAATAAAATTTTCAACATCTAAATTATAACTTTAAATATTAGACAATAAAAATTTTATTTTAATTACATTGAAAATTTTATTTAACTTTTTTTTTTAAATTAAAAAATTTGAGTAATTTTTTAATTAAATATAATTTTTTTACTTATATATATATCTAAAAATATAAATATGCATGTAGCACAAATCTACTATTTCATTAGATTTAAAGGAAAATTATATGAAAAATTAACTTTATTGCTTGACACATTTTTTATAAATAGAGGAACTTAAAACACATTTTTTAAAAATAAAAAATTTAAAGACACCTTGTATAATATAGGAAATTAAATATCACTTTTTATAAAAATAAAATATCTTTACGACACTTTTTCCTCTTGAATAATACCAAAGAAATAAGGAACATAGGCTAGAATAGACCCTATTTAATATTTGTAATTTATAATGACCGCCCTACTTATAATTTTTATTTAAAATTACAGTTTTAATCCTTAGTATATATTGTAAGGGATTCTTGATTTTTCGATTGTTTAATTTTTGTCTCCAAACGTTTATTTTTGAGCCGTATAGTTGGACATGTGTCCAACTCAACTCCGAAAAGCGGTGTCGTTAGCTAGTTAAAATCTGGTCAGTTGTAGGGGTGAGCAAATAATCTGATCAATCCAACTAAATTAAGAAATCTGATTTAATTCGTCAGATTCAGATTGGATTGGATTGACATATTTTATAGTCGGATCAGATTCGAATTATTAATTATACAATTTGTTCGGATCGAATCGAATTCAGATTGACAAATTTTATAATTCGCTGTAATCTGATCCTGACCGAATTACATTTAAAATTATAAATAAATGTATATTTTATTTTTAATATGTTATATTTAAATATTATACATATAACATTTACATTAAATTACTATTTTAGCTTAAAAATAAAAATAATGTTAAATTTTCTATAACAATTTAATAATATTCAAGAGTATGTTTTTTATTATTTTGATTCTCTTATTTATAATTATAAATAAATAAATTGACTTAATAAAGTACCAATTTAAAATTTAAATGTTAATATATATTATTTTATATATAACAATAATTTAAAAATAAGTTATAATCTTAATCCGAACTTATCCAGTCTGGAAAATTTCGATCTGTTCGAATTCGAATTGGTTCAGATTGAGTGTATCATTGGATTGCATCGAATTTAAATTTGGTAAAAAACTGGCAGTTTCGATCCACTGCTCAAGTCCTAATCAGTTGGACAGCCGTCCAATTTTGGGCAATTTAATTGGACATGTGTCCAACTTGACTCCAATAAATGGGGTCACTGGCCGGTCAAAATCTGGTTAGTTGAACAACTGTCTAATTTTGAGTAGTCTAATTGAATATATATTCCAATCAAAATTTATTATAATTAATTAATAAAATTAAATATATTTTTGTTATAATATGTAAAAAAACATCAAAGTAAAATTAGTCATATTTAGGGATGATAATTTGACACGACTGTTAGGGTACTCGTGGGTATCCGACCCTTTTGGAACAGTTCGGTTTGGGACAAAACGGTTCAGAAACGGATTGGAGCATTATCCATTTGATTTAAAACAGTTTGATTCAGTTCAAGTTCGGAGCAAAAATTCATTCGGTTCGGAGCACCATTTGGGTACCCGCTTATTTACTAAAAAATTTTAATTACATAAAAATTTATAATATTTTTTTTTTCAAATTTTTTTTTAAAAACGAGTTAACAGTTCAGTTTTTTTTATCAACAAATATTATCTCGAATTGAACCGAATTTATTTTGTCTGAAATAATTCAGTTCAATTTTAAACCATAGGTTAAAATAATTCGGATTGAATTTGATCCAAACTAACCCGTTGTCATTTATAGTCATGTATTTAAATTTTAATAAATATAAAGGTATATAACTAAGAAATAAACAACTAGCGAAAACCTGTATAGATGGCGTATTAATTACGTCATCTGATTTATTGTATCGGTTAGCATGCCAAATTAGTCTGGTAGCGATAAATGCAACCCCACTTTTCAACCAAAGAGGTACCAACTCTGTACATGTGGCCTGATTGTGGATGAGAATGCATAGGTTTTTCTTCCAACATTCATTGAGGTTTACAAATTTTCACAGCCCTCTTGGAAATTAAATATTTAGGCATATTTGATAAGTATTTTAATTTATAATTAAATAATTAATTTTATAATTTTTAATTCTTTTATAAAAATAATTAATAATATATTTAATAAAAATTTATATCTAATAATTTTTTTTAAAAAAATCATTTTTAAATTATTGGTAAAGTTTTTTATTTTTTCAAATAACTTTAAAAATAAAAAATTATTTATTATTTTTTCATAAATTTTAAGTTTTTAATCATTTAATTCTCAATATTTATACATAAAAAAATTATTATACTTGATTTACTCTTTAGAAAAAATATTTGGTGAAAATAAAAAAAATTAGAGATCATAAATCTAATTTAAAAATTTTTATTTTAAAGATTTATGAATCATTCAATACTTATTTTAGTATTAATTCTTTAAAAATGTAAAAAAAAATTAAAATAATTTTTTTAAAAAAAATATACATGATTAAAAAATTACTTAAAAAAATTAAAAATTAAAATCGTTATCAAATTCTTAAAATACGAAAAACAGGGATGAGGTGGACAAAGAAAAATATATAGAAGGCTAACAGTATTATATGGAATACGAATAGTAAAAGCAAGTGAAGTTTGTTGCACATTATGTGAGCATAGTTAATGAAAGATTAAAAAAATTGTATTTTTTATTTTAGTATCTTTGAAGTATTATTTCAGATTAATTAGAATAGAAATAAAACTATTAAGATTAAAAAAATGTAGAATGCATCTATTTTTTATCTCTTTTTCCTATGGCACAACGCCAAAATACTTGATGGTCACTAAATTCGTAATATGTAAGTAATCTTAATTGGAATAATAATACTATAAAGTGTTTTTCTTTTTTTTTTTTGCAAACATTATAATAATCTCAAATGATTCGTTAATTTTTCATCGACTAATCAAATATTTAATATTCATAAATAGTAGATTCATATGAGCCTTTTTTTTTTTTCAAAGATTCGTATGAGCTCTTTTGGTCAATCATATCTTTGTCATATATTGTAGATTAATTGTGCTCTAACTTTTAAGTTTGACGAATCACACCAAGCATTTGCCTAGAGAACTTTGAACTGTGTCAAGATGATTTCGCTTCTTTTATCGACGAAATTTGTGAGCTTTAAACTTTTTTAGGGCCTTAATTGATCATGCAACATATTGTACAAGCCCATTCAGTCCACACGGTAACAAAACACTGTCATAAAACAATCTTGCGATTTCATTAATCCATTAATGAAAAAAATTTAACAAAGTTGTAAGGTTTATGAGTATTGGCAATTTTTGTGGACAAAATGTTTGATTGTAATCTAGTATAAGCGTCCACCGTTTAATCAGATGATACATGATGATGGAGTTACCAAGCTTGCAATGCTCATATGAAAGGTAAAATATGATATCATGCATACATGCTCACCCAATTGAGCACTACACTTAATATGAATAGAATTGTTGTGAAAATAGAATCCTTATATGAGTAGAATTGTTGTTAATAGAATTGTTGTGAAAGTAGAGTCTTTGTTTGAGTAGAATTGTTGTGAAAACAAAATCCTAACATGAGTAGAATTATTGTGAAAGTAAAATCCTAGTATGAATAGAATTGTTGTAAAAGTAAAATCCTTATATGAGTAGAATTGTTGTTAATAGAATTGTTGTGAAAGTACAGTCCTTGTTTGAGTAGAATTGTTGTGAAAGCGAAATCCTAACATGAGTAGAATTGTTGTAAAAGTTAAATTCTGATATGAGTAGAGTTGTACTCTATTATTAATCCTCTTTCAAGTCAAATTGGACTTTATATAAGCAACGCTTGTTTGTGCAAAATATTAACCCACACCGAAATAATATTTTCTACATCTGAATTGTGTTTTCAAAGAAAAATCTTTTTCTCTTCATCTTTAAGCTTAGGCGCTTTCTTATTTTAATTGTTCAAACATACTGTATGGTTATGCTTGAATAATTCACGTGCCTAATTGTCTTTCATGATATTTAGAATTGCATGATAGTTCTAGAGTTTACTAGCTGATTTGTTTTTACATCATATGCTGTTGAATCTGCTAGTTAGGATTTTTCATTGTTTGAATCCGCTCTAGGACACACTTTGCACTTGTGCTATTTGTGCTAACGTTTCAGGTGACATGCTCGGTATTTCGTGTGACTCGAAATTATCGAAGTTAACGGGTTCGATTGATCTTGTGGGACTCAAGTAGATCAGAACGTTTGTCCGGATCCAGACACCTAGCTTGTGGAGGCTATGAAAGGAGCGACGGCTCGTAAGTAAATTACAGAAAGATGAATCTATCTGTGAAGGGTAGTTCTAGGACCTATGGTTGTAATTGAACATTGATTTTCATAGTGGATAGTTAGATGGTCCGGTAGACCGATGGTTTTCCTCTTAGGCCATTGGAGTGGCCTAGGTTGTTTCCACCTAAAAATATCGTGTGTTATTTTTTATTCTGCATTTTATCTTTACACGCGATTGCATGTCTGGCCGTTGTGATTAGGTTACATAATTAATATTTATTAAAATTAAAAATAATTTATTCACCCCTCTCTAGGTATATTTGATCCGTAACTGAAAACTTTAAAAAGTAATTATAGTCGAACCATTAATCGTGAAGTGGGATGCATGCATATTCTAAGAAAAAGATAAAGGACTTGGTCAGTTTTCTTCTAGGACTACAAGTCTACAATACAGACCACATAAAAAATTAAACGTTGACTCCCTAAAAAGAATAATTAAGAAACCAATGGTGAACAAAGGGATATCATTTTGGCAAAAAATCCCATCAATCCACAGTTGTGGGTTTCTCATTTGGTCTTCAGTCAACTATGTACTAGCTGCCTGCAACTTTCATAGATCTCTTGCTCGCTTGGATTTTAGAATAGAGATTCTTGGTTCTAATACATAACAAAATGTCCAAGCCAAACCCAACAATGCAAGCAATAGACATTATCACAAACACAAGCCTGTAACAATGAGCACCAACACAAGTATTGCCACCTCCAGCAGTTCTAGTAGCCCCCATATCATATAACAGTCCAGCAAGTAGACCAGAGAAGAGAAAGGAGCCAAGAGGGAGATTGAGAATTAGAATGTTGTAGATGAGTCCATAGTATTTTAGACCAAATAGTTCAGATGCTGTCGGGACCGTGATAGCTAGTCGGACCCCATAGCAAATGCCTACAACAATTGAACCAATATACAGAGAACCTGGCATGGCTACTGCCATCAGTATGTAGCCAACAGCCATAACTATCTGAGAAGCTGCATTCCATATCGGTCTTGGTGTAGCAGCTTTCCTGCAAATAAGGAAAAAAAAAGATGGGATTAGGTGATTTGAGTTAATTATCAACTATATATTTTTTATTTTCCCAAATAGTGTAGTAGAGTATAATTTTAGGCTTCAACTTTACAATTTACAAAGCACCTCAAAGAGGAATATAATGATCAGTTAAGAAGAATCCCAGACACAATGGAGAAAATTCATGGAAAAATTAGAAACAAATGGTGGCAACTAGTAACATTCATGAGATTTCACCGACCTTCCCATTACCTTTTATATCACATAACACTCTCTTTACCTCAAGAATGTACATTGTTAAATGAGCTGTATCTCGCTCCTTTGTGCTAGCTCAAAGGAGAAGGGTGTTCAATCACATACAAACATTATAACAGCCAAACAAATTAGCAATATAGAATACAAATGCAAATATCAATTTAATATACATAATACTCTAATTTCAATAATTAGAGGTACAAGTTTTAAACACAAGTGACATTCCTCTCTAATAGCATGTTAAAGTGTGTTTGATCACAAACTTACCCAATATTCCAATAACTTAAGCTACTACTTTTATACAGTAACATAGTCGGTTTTGCTCCTCATTTAAAATAATTATAAAAAAAATTCCTAATCAGTAGTCTCCTAAATGAACCCTAATTATTTTGAAATATAAATGCTAAAAAGAAATCAAATCAGAAGACAATCGATCACTTAACAACTAGAAGGCACACAAAGTAGAGCACAGAGAAGCCAATTTGTCTTTATCAGAAATAAAATGAAAATGAAAATTCGTCCAAAAATATAACAATGCTCAACTGCCATAACATGTTTTACTACAGTAATTTTATATAGCATTAAAATACAAAAAAACCTTCAATTTGTGACATGCAAGTGGTATTGAATGTAATAGGAAGGATTTTGTTATACTAACTCATGAACAAGTCAAACTTGTTAACGGTTATCTTATAACATAATTGGGTGTGAATTCCAACCTACTATTAAATAAAAAGTACCCATTCACCAATAATCTAAAAATATAGGCAACGATTTTGACAACAATTTTTCAAATAAATAAAATATGAAATTGGACCAAATTCAATTACCAAATAACAAGAAATTTAAAATAATTTGTGAGGGCACCATTTGGTACATGAAAATAATTTCAAAATTCATGTATCACAATACAAATACAACTGATAAGTTAATCCTACAACTATTTGAGCATTTCATATTTGCAATCTAACATTCAATCAAATACTAACACAATACATACAACACTAATACATTACTTTTTCCGTGACTTATACATACAACACTAATGCATTACTTTTTTCATGACTTTAAAGTTCATTAAAATCTGGAGACAAAATCAAAAAATAATTTTTGGTAAAATGAAAAGAAAGAAAAGGTAATGACATACCACACCAATCTAAATATCATAATATAAAGCATTTTCATATGCCTTGAAAAATGCAACCACTGAAGAAGTACGTAATTTTGGATAGCATAGTTCTGAACCACCTTTCCAAAGTGGAACAGATAAAAACAACTTTTTTTTTTCTTTCTCTTTTGAAATAAGAAACAAACAACCTAGTCATATCACTATCTCTATTATTGCATTATATCCTAAAAGCGATCATAGATATTTGGCTTAAAACAGAAAGAGGTATCGAAAAGTTAAATTAGTTCATAAAAAAATAGTAGAAATTTCATTAACATACCTGATGAAGAACTCCGAAATCATACCCGAAACAATCCTCCCGAAAAATCCCCAAATGCTCATCAACGAAACAAAGATTGAAACGTCGGCGTATCCAAGAGCTAAACCAATCTGACCCATATTGTTCATCACAGCCAAACCAGTCCCAACCCCACACAAGAACGACACAAACAATATCCAAAAATCCAAACTCTTTATCACCTCCAAGATCGTGTGGTCCTCTCCTATCACCTTCATTTTCTTCTCCATTTCCTCACCATCCTCCTCCGGTACACTCGTCACCGGCACAATCTCCTGTCTCAATAACGGCTCCTCCGTCGCCAAACCCTCAACATCAGAACCCGACCCGAATCGCTTCTCATACCAGCTCCGAACAAAGGTATATACCGGGATTACCAGAGGCAAAGCTAGGAGAATCAGAAGAAAGGCCGCGAAGTAGTGAGAGAAGAGCTTGCTAGGATTTGGGATGAAGTCGTAAGCGAGGAGGTAGAGGGCGACAATGAAGGCGACGGAGTTGAAGAGCCAGAAGTAGTTTGTCTCTTCTAGCTCTTCGCTGGTGGTGACTGACGGAGGGAGTTCATGGAGGAAGAACATGGCGGTTAGGCAAACCATGAAAGGGACGATGGAGAGCATGAGAAGAAATTTGGCTGGGTCATCGTTGAAGAGAGCTGAGCTCAAATCCGTGAAAATGGCTGTGCTCAAACCTACGTAACCCTTGAGAATGCCTGAGACTGGTCCTCTGTTTTTGCGGAAGTTTCTTATGCACGTCACGAGTATAGCCGTGTTCATCCAAGTCGAGCTGTTACCTCCCATGCAAAGAAATATGCACATCTGTACAATTCCACCATTTTTGTACAAATTAAGGAGTACACAGAAAAGCAATGCACTAACAACACAATGTTCTGAGTTCGATATTTCTCTAGTTATAATTGTTAGGTTAAATTCAGAAACTATGGGGTTAGTTTCGGAAAACTTGACAATTTAACTCATAATGTAGTTGGTTAAAAATTTAAATAGAATGTCCCTATTAATTTTTCCAAAAAAAAAAATCTCACAATGTTTATCAAACAAAATGACTCAAAGGAGTTAATTTTTTTTATATTTTAACTATAAAAATAATATTTTTAAATTTTATAATAATAAAAATAATATCTTTATATTCAAATCATATATTTTTATAATTAAAAAAATAATTTTTATATAATTTTTTAAAATATTCATTCAATTAAATATTATTTAAATTTTAAAATATATTATAATTTTAAATTTATTTTATCTTTAAATCACATCAATTTTGTCGGGGATTTTTCCCATTTCAAAGATATAATAAAACACTATTTTAATATAAATTTTACACCAAAATTTAATTTTTAGTGTAATTAATAATATGACATCAAATTTAGTGTAACACTAATCTCGTTGCACTATTTTGTTTTTCCCTTTCTTTTTCTTTTAACAATAATAATAAAATATATCAAATATTATTAATTTATATTTATCTTAAATATATTTTTTTGATTAATATTATTGCTCAATTTTTTATTAGACAAGTATATAATACAAAATTTAATTATTTTTATTTTTTAGTAATATAATATTTTAATTAGTATATTTGTAATTTTTTCTAAAAATATATAATTTTTAAATTTCTTATTATTAATTAATTAAATTTATTATCAATATAATAATTATTAAAAATTAATTAATTAATTTTTAATAAAAATATATCAATATTTAGTTAAGTAGACAGAAGATTAAAAAAAAAAAAAAAGTACGTACTATAATTACAATTACAAGACATAACTCATTTTTTAAATTAAATTATTTTTAAAAAAATGAGTTAGTTATTTAAAAAAAATTAAATTTTACTTTTAATTCCTTAAAAAAAATTCTTAAAACTTGTATCAATATATGTTTTCTTACCAAAAAAAAAAAAAAAAATATATATATATATATATATATATATATATGCGCGAAACTCCACGTACAATTGTTTGTTTATTTATTTTTATTTTTCCCCAATATTTTAAATTTTTTAGAAAGGAATCAAATTCTTTGCTCTTAAGATTAAATAAAAGGCATTTTCCGATGGGATAATGAAATTGAAGGTAAATAAGGATTAATAGTTAATTTTGAGGATACAGTACCTGCCAATAGGAAAGAGGTTGAATCCTTTGACTAACGACGAGCCACTGAGCACCATATCCAATGAGACCTTCAACAGAACCAATGAGAAGAATAACCCAAGTAGGCAATTTATCAGAAGCCATACCAGCCAGAATTCCAAAAGCCTTACCAACATCTTTGGCAACAGAGAGATTATTAAGCTCAAGTTGAGTGAGGTTCATTAGAGTTTTCAGAGCATCGGAGTAGTTTGAAAACGTGTAGTTGTTGCCGGAAATGGATTGGACCCAAACGGCCGTTACAAAACCAAGCCATTTGATGGCGGTAGAAGCAGGGGAAGGTTTTGGAACCAAAACCCATCAAACGCTTTGAAAGAAGTGAGATCAGAAGACCGAAGACCGAAGACCAAAGGTTAAGACTTTAGAGGTAATGGTCTTAACTCTACGTGGTATTTAAAGAGAGATTTCCGTGGATATAATATTGGTTTCAATACATTAAAAAAATATATTTCCAAAAATTTATAAGAAGAGGTTTTTGATGACGAGTAGTTTCTAAGCGACACGTAGAGCAATGGATATTTTTTTTGTCTTCGTTCTTGTTTTGGAAAGTTCTGCTTCAACGGTGAGATCCACCGTTAAATTGACCTGACAGAACGGAACTGTCTTTTTCTGTACAGTTGTTGGAATTTTTTTTTTTCTATAAAGTATAATTATATATTGGAAAAAAAATATACTAAAATTTTCTAACTTTTTATTTTTTAAAATTTAATATTTTTCTCATTTTTATAATCAATATTCAATATATATCTATCTTTTATTATACCCACAATTTATAAAAAAATTCTCCGATTGTTAATGTATGTACGGGCTCTTTGTTTGCAGTGTTTAGTACAAAAATATTTTTTATCATGCACAATAATAATATAATTTTATTAATACTTTTTTTAGACGTTCATAATTATTTTTTTTTATCATATATTTTATAAAATTATTAAAAATAATATTTTTAAAATTTATAATAATAAAATTAATATTTAAATAATATTAAATATTAAATATTAAATATTAAATAAATATAAATTATTATAATTTAATTTAAACAGTATTTAATTAAATAAGCTTTAAAAAATAATATAAAAATTATTTTTTAATTATGATTGTTCAATAATAAATTAGTCTAAATTATCATAATTTAATTTAAACAAATTTAATTAGACAAGATTTTAAAAAATAATGTAAAATTTATTTTTTAACTATAAAAATATATAATTTGAATATAAAGAATGTTTTTGTTATTATAAATTGTAAATAATATTTTAATTATTTTATATATTTTTAATTTTATATTTAATAAATAACATATGATGTATATTAATTATTCAATCCATTATGCATTTTATTTTTTGCCGAGGGCAAAACTTTTTCCTTCCTTTCTCATTTCTTATTACTTCGAGGTTTCTTTTTAATATAATTATATATTTAGTTTAGGTGGCAGTATTATTTAAAATAATAATTTATTAATAATAATTTAATTTAATAATTATTTCATTACATATGACTAATTATAATAATATAATTTGTAATTATACATTTGTATTATGGCTACAATAAAAATAATAATTATGTTAATATTATAAATTTTTTTCTTTTGCTCAAAAATATTTTCTAAATAGCTAAATAATGGAAAATGAATAACATTAGAAATTACTATTAATTTCATATAAATATTATCTTAAAATTTTAAATATTTCTTAAATTAAGTTAATTTTTAAATAAACATTAAAAATTAAAAGTCATGGTTAAATGTGAAAGTTATAATTTATATAAACTCCTACGTTTTACGTTATCCAAAAAAATTAAAAAATAATAATAATACTTTTATATTTTTATTGGTATAATTCTAACATGATATTATCAAAAAGTGGAGAGAATAAAGAAATTTTTTTTAAAAAAATAATCATTAAAACTTATAATAATTAAAATAACATTTTAATAATATTAAACATATCTAACTGATTATGATTCAACTTGAATGATATTTAAAATGACCAAATGGGTCAGATTTTTTGTAAAATAGTAAAAATATTTGAATTGGTATATAAAATGTTATTTTTATTATTACATATTTTAATAAAATTATATTTGTTATTTTTTAAATAAATTATTTATTTTAGTTTGATGATAAATATTTTTAGGGAGAAATATCATTAAAGTCTACTAAATTAGACTAATGATATACTTTAGTACATTATCTTTTATATGGTATTCTAGAAATCTATTGGCTTTTAAAATCAATTTATAACCTATATTTTTGTTAACTTCAACACTATAATATTTGTTTCATTAGTTATTTTTTAAGTTATTCTTAATTATATATTAAGATTTAAACTTAATATTTTTTATTTTAATTAATTATTTGTTTTTAAAATATTTATATATTTGATAAAATATGTTTTCTTTTTTCAATGTTGTTAAAATTTATTTGTCACGTATTATAAAACAAAAAATAAATTTCATTCTAGCAAAAAAAAATATATATTTCAAAATATTTTGAGTAATTATCAATAACTAAATAAGAATATAACAGTAAGCTGGGACTTACAATTCAAGAAAGATGAGAGGTGGTCAAGGGTGTACCTGTAATTCAGCTTGGTGATCAGCTCCTTTGGTTCAGTCGTCCAAAAGCGAGAACTGTAAAGCAAAACCGGGTCGGTAGTAAGTGGTAAGGTGAAACGTAGGAGGCCAAGTGACTGGTGACATCACGTTTTATTATTAGTTTTAGGAAGGTTAATTAGTTCGAGTAATTTAATAGTACCTATATTATTATTTTATCATTTATGTATTTCTTTCGTTAAAATGTTATATTAAATTATTAAAAAATAGTTGCTGAGCAGACAATAATCTACACCATCTTTTGGGTTTTTTATATATATTTTTTGTAATATTATTTTTTAATTCTTAAGTTCTCAAACTACCCACTATTTCCATAATCTGATAAATAAATAAATAAATAAATAATAATAAAAAGGTCGGGAGGGGAGAATTTATTTGATTAGTGGAGCCATTAACATCGTCGGTTAACATCGTCGGCCATCTCCTTCTTGATTTAAGTAGTGGAGCTTTTGATCAAAAAAAAAAAAGTAGTGGACCTAGGTGGCCATCTACTTCGCAGCAACTGTTTTCAAATATATATATATATTTTTTAAATAAAATTTAAAACTACCTTTTATTATTAAAGACATATATTATACACCTAACATTTTATTAACAAAAAATAATAGAGTTGCTATACTATTTTAACAAAAAAAAAAAAAAAACCAAAGATGAAACTTAAAAGTATAAAAACATCTTTTAATAACATGAATAATAATGCTTACCAAAGTAATGATATAGTTACACTAAATTGTCAAACCCAACTAATTTTTTTTTGTAAATTTTAGTAATTGTATATAAATTTCCATACATGTTTATCTTTATATTAATTTTACTGGGGCGAGTATAAAAATATTTTTTATTGGGTTATGAGGATAAAAAAATTAATATTTATTATTTAATAAATCATAATTAATATAAATATAAATTTGTTAAAAAAAAAAAAAAATTGGTCAATAAGAAAACCTTACTAAGGCGATCGTGGCTAGTAGGGAAGGTCGTGATGGGAGCTGTTGCACCAGTTAGGACTCGAACAACAAACATCATCTGAGAGGACATAGAGTCCTGCGCATGTAACCGAATGTTTTCATCCGAATTATCCCACAATGGGTGTAAATTTGTTAATTCTTTTTAGAAACAGAGTAAATTTGTAATTTTATGAGTATACCTTTTTTTTTTTTTGTATACTTTTCTTTCGATTGTTTGGTTTTGGTGGTGGAAATGGAACGGAAGTTTTGTATTTCAATTCAGTCAACTGTGGGTGGATTACTGGATTCCTATTTTTAGCCTCCTTGTGTCACTCAAGTCATTAAATTTAGAAAAATGTTGCCAAAAAATATTTTTTCACCAAGTCTAATTTTTGGGGGTACTCAAATCTTTTTTTTTTTTTTTATAAAAAGTAAAATTTTTATTTAAATAATACATCGTTACGTAAAATTAATAAGAGTTACGTTAAACTCTCATCAACTCAATACTAAATTTTTTTATGTTATATTACGATAAAAATATAGGTAGAGTATTAAAAAAAATATAATTAACATATTATAGTTAACCCTAACGAAATATAACATAACAAGTTAATAAATATTGATATCATTAATACATAAAATAAATTTATTAACTAAAAAATTAAGTAAATACGAAGCTTAATTAAACATATCAAAATTTACAAATATTAAAACAAAAATTAAAATAAACATATAAAAATGTAAAAATAAGATATGATTAGAATTTTAAGTTTGATATTATATTTAAAATAAATGAAAAACTAGGAGGCGGGGGGAATATTATAATTTTCATAAAAATAAAATTTTAAATTAATTAAAAAGTATTATAAGAAAATATAAAATAATAATATTAGATAAAGTTAAAATTTGAGGTAAAATAAAATATAATAAATTTTTACTATATGAATAATTAAACTTTAAAAGTTTTTGTAGCTTCTCGTCATTGTTTTAATGATCTTTAACTTTTAAATGTTTAGTTTAAAATTAAATATTTGAAGCATTTTTAAATTATTACATATTAATTTAATAAATATTTTTATATAATATACAAATACAATTCTATACGTGTAATTATTGTTTATCGAATACAAGAATAAAAGTAAATATATTTAACCATTTTATTCACAATTCATATAACTTTTATATACATATTTATTAAATATTATTAATATATATCAAAATGTTAATACAAAAATTAAATACAATATAATACTATAAATAAAATATTTTATTAACACTATATATATATATATAATTTTTCTATAAAAAAGTTAAATAAGGCTATAGCCCTATGGTGCTCCGCCTCAGGTTACGGGTGAGCTCCGCCTCAGGTTATTAATACTACTGTATAAGAGAAGTATATAGTGAAATTCAAAGTAATATACAAGTGCAGCATGCTTATGATGAAGACAATGACAATTTTGATGATAAAAGCCATATCAATCTAATCTACGGTGGTGAAAAAAATATTCTAATAGTCCTGGAACTGGTTTAAGAGAGAGAAAAAAAATGGTATACTTTTATTTCTCATTATAGTCTCTCTTCAAAAATGTCGGTTTGTAGTTTTAGATATCAAATGCCATATCTACTCATATTTTTATTTGTGTTTACATAACATATATTTATTGTCAATGATAGATATCAATTTGTTCTAGAAGTAGGGGTGATCATAGCCAATGACGGACTCATATTGAGGGCTATACCGGGCTCAAGCCCGGATAGCCTTTTGGAAGTTTTTTTTTTTTTTTTTATATATAATCAAAAAAATTAATTATATACAAAAAAAAAAAAAAAAAAAAATATATAATTGACATATTATAGTTAACCCTAACGAAATTTACCAAATAAAAAGATAAAAATATAACAAGTTAATAAATATTGATATCATTAATACATAAAATAAATTTATTAACTAAAAAATTAAGTAAATACGAAGCTTAATTAAACATATCAAAATTTACAAATATTAAAACAAAAACTAAAATAAACATATGAAAATATAAAAATAAAATATGATTAGAATTTTAAGTTTGATACTATGGGGGGAGGGGGAGGGGGTGGGAATATTATAATTTTCATAAAAATAAAATTTTAAATTAATTAAAAAGTATTATAATAAAATGTGAAATAATAATATTAAATAAAGTTAAAATTTGAGGTGAAATAAAATATAATAAACTTTTACTATATGAATAATTAAACTTTAAAAGTTTTTGTAGCTTCTCGTCATTGTTTTAATGATCTTTAACTTTTAAATGTTTAGTTTAAAATTAAATATTTGAAGCATTTTTAAATTATTACATATTAATTTAATAAATATTTTTATATAATATACAAATACAATTCTATACGTGTAATTATTGTTTATCGAATACAAGAATAAAAGTAAATATATTTAACCATTTTATTCACAATTCATATAACTTTTATATACATATTTATTAAATATTATTAATATATATCAAAATGTTAATACAAAAATTAAATACAATATAATACTATAAATAAAATATTTTATTAACACTATATATATATATATAATTTTTCTATAAAAAAGTTAAATAAGGCTATAGCCCTATGGTGCTCCGCCTCAGGTTACGGGTGAGCTCCGCCTCAGGTTATTAATACTACTGTATAAGAGAAGTATATAGTGAAATTCAAAGTAATATACAAGTGCAGCATGCTTATGATGAAGACAATGACAATTTTGATGATAAAAGCCATATCAATCTAATCTACGGTGGTGAAAAAAATATTCTAATAGTCCTGGAACTGGTTTAAGAGAGAGAAAAAAAATGGTATACTTTTATTTCTCATTATAGTCTCTCTTCAAAAATGTCGGTTTGTAGTTTTAGATATCAAATGCCATATCTACTCATATTTTTATTTGTGTTTACATAACATATATTTATTGTCAATGATAGATATCAATTTGTTCTAGAAGTAGGGGTGATCATAGCCCCACTCCAAGACCAACCACCTAGTTCCTTCATTGCTTTTTCTTATATATTATTAATCTGAATCAACATATTACTTAATTTAACAATAATTTTTATTCTTAAATTTATAAAATAAAATAACATAAAAGTACATATAGACAAAAAAAAAATTTGTTAAAAAATGTGCGAATATAAATTTAAAGTTATTTATTATATTTTACTAATTTAAACCATATCAAGCATGAATCTCTGTCACTAAATATAACTTTTTACTTAATTACTAACAATATTTTTTTATATAAATAATTCTTTTGATTATATATATATATATAATAAAAAAAAAACTCTTCAAAAAGCTATCCGGGCTCAAGCCCGATATAGCCAAATATATAGGTCCGTCAATGATATTACCTATATTATTATTTTATCATTTATGTATTTCTTTCGTTAAAATGTTATATTAAATTATTAAAAAATAGTTGCTGAGCAGACAATAATCTACACCATCTTTTGGGTTTTTTATATATATTTTTTGTAATATTATTTTTTAATTCTTAAGTTCTCAAACTACCCACTATTTCCATAATCTGATAAATAAATAAATAAATAATAAAAAAAAGGTGGGGAGGGGAGAATTTATTTGATTAGTGGAGCCATTAACATCGTCGGTTAACATCGTCGGCCATCTCCTTCTTGGTTTAAGTAGTGGAGCTAGGTGGCCATCTACTTCGCAGCAACTGTTTTCAAATATATATATATATATATTAAATAAAATTTAAAACTACCTTTAATTATTAAAGATATATATTATACACATAACATTTTATTAACAAAAAATAATAGAGTTGCTATACTATTTTAACAAAAAAAAAATACCAAAGATGAAACTTAAAAGTATAAAAACAACTTCTTTTAATAATATGAATAATAACGCTTACCAAAGTAATGATATAGTTACACTAACTTGTCAAACCCAACTAATTTTTTTTGTAAAGTTTAATAATTGTATATAAATTTCCATACATGTTTATCTTTATATTAATTTTATTGGGGCGAGTATAAAAATATTTTTTATTGGATTATGATGATAAAAAAATTAATATTTATTACTTAATATATCATAATTAATATAAATATAAATTTGTTAAAAAAAAAAAAATTGGTCAATAAGAAAACCTTACTAAGGCGATCGTGGCTAGTAGGGAAGGTCGTGATGGGAGCTGTTGCACCAGTTAGGACTCGAACAACAAACATCTCATCTGAGAGGACATAGAGTCCTGCGCATGTAACCGAATGTTTTCATCCGAATTATAAATTTGTAATTTTATGAGTATACCTTTTTTTTTTTTTTTTTTTATACACTTTTCTTTCAATTGTTTGGTTTTGGTGGTGGAAATGGAACGGAAGTTTTGTATTTCAATTCAGTCAACTGTGGGTGGATTACTGGATTCCTATTTTTAGTTTCCTTGTGTCACTCAAGTCATTAAATTTGGAAAAAATGTTGCCAAAAAATAATTTTTCACCAAGTCTAATTTTTAGGGGGGACTCAAATCTATTTTTTTTTTTTTTTTTTATAAAAAGTAAAATTTTTATTTAAATATTAAATAATAAATAAAACATCATTCATAAAATTAATAAGAGTTACGTTAACTTTTATGAACTGAGGCTATTTTTTTTGGTATCTGGGCGAAACTGGAGGGCTGAGTAGTAAAAAGGACTGGGCGAATTGATGGACTAGCTGACTGCTGGAGGACGGACGGGTGAGCTGCTTGGTGAGGCGTTGCTAGAGACGGATCTGATGACTGGCACAGGTGACTGGGGCGCGCTGCGTCTGGGCTGACGGCGCTGGTGACTCGGCGTGCAGGTTACTGGAGGCGATGGTGGCGCGCGCAGAAGGCGTTGGTTGCTTGGACGAGCTGGAGTAGCTGCGACGGTGGCTGATGTTGCGACGGTGGTTTGGTGGTGCTGGGCGCAGCGTGACTGAAGGCTGCGGCGGAGCTGGTGATTGACGTTGCGGCTGTACGACTTCAAGTTGCAGCGGTGCTGCTGCTGCTACTGGGCTGCGACGATGCTGGTGTGTCGAGGCAGCTGCTGGTTTTTTTTTTTTTTTATTGTTGTTGTTGCTGATATTGTTGATGTTGTTGTTGTTGCTTGTTGATGTTGCAATTGTTGATGCTGTTGATGTTGTGGTTGCTGATGTTGTTGTTGTTGTTTCTGAAGCAAATGGAATTGATCAGATAAAGATTAGAAATTGGAAAAGTGTTTGTTTAGTATCGAACTTGCTCTGATTGCTCTGATACCATATTAAGAAAATGCTTGTTGTATAATTTCTAATATCTATTACAATGTTTGATTACAATTTTATAGTAGAATTGAAATAATAAAAAAGAAATAAAAGAATCCTAACAGCTAGAAAACATAACAGCTAGAAACATAACAGCTAGTACAGCTGGATTTCAACAACATAGAGTCCTGCGCATGTAACCGAATGTTTTCATCCGAATTATCCCACAATGGGTGTAAATTTGTTAATTCTTTTTAGAAACAGAGTAAATTTGTAATTTTATGAGTATACCTTTTTTTTTTTTTTGTATACTTTTCTTTCGATTGGTTGGTTTTGGTGGTGGAAATGGAACGGAAGTTTTGTATTTCAATTCAGTCAACTGTGGGTGGATTACTGGATTCCTATTTTTAGCCTCCTTGTGTCACTCAAGTCATTAAATTTAGAAAAATGTTGCCAAAAAATATTTTTTCACCAAGTCTAATTTTTGGGGGTACTCGAATTTTTTTATTATTATTTTTTTTTTTATAAAAAGTAAATTTTTTATTTAAATAATAAATAATACATCATTATGTAAAATTAATAAGAGTTACGTTAAACTCTCATCAACTCAATACTGAATTTTTTTATGTTATATTACGATAAAAATATAGGTAGAGTATTAAAAAAATATAATTGACATATTATAGTTAACCCTAAAGAAATTTACCAAATAAAAAGATAAAAATATAACAAGTTAATAAATATTAATATCATTAATACATAAAATAAATTTATTAACTAAAAAACTAAGTAAATACGAAGCTTAATTAAACATATTAAAATTTGTAAATATTAAAACAAAAACTAAAATAAACATATAAAAATGTAAAAATAAGATATGATTAGAATTTTAAGTTTGATACTATATTTAAAATAAATGAAAAACTAGGGGGGGGGGGGGGAAATATTATAATTTTCATAAAAATAAATTTTTAAATTAATTAAAAAGTATTATAATAAAATGTAAAATAATAATATTAGATAAAATTAAAATTTGAGGTGAAATAAAATATAATAAATTTTTACTATATGAATAATTAAACATTAAAAGTTTTTGTAGCTTCTCGTCATTGTTTTAATGGTCTAGTTTAAAATTAAATATTTAAAGTATTTTTAGATTATTATATATTAATTTAATAAATATTTTTATATAATATACAAATACAATTCTATACGTATAATTAACGTTTATCGAATACAAGAACAAAAGTAAATATATTTAACCATTTTATTCACAATTTATATCACTTTTATATACATATTTATTAAATATTATTTATATATATCAAAATGTTAATACAAAAATTAAACAAAATATAATACTATAAATAAAATATTTTATTAACACTATATATATATATATATATAATTTTTCTATAAAAAAGTTAAATGAGGCTATAGCCCTATGGTGCTCCGCCTCAGGTTACGGGTGAGCTCCGCCTCAGTTATTAATACTACTGTATAAGAGAAGTATATAGTGAAATTCAAAGTAATATACAAATGCAGCATGCTTATGATGAAGACAATGACAATTTTGATGATAAAAGCCATATCAATCTAATCTACGGTGGTGAAAAAAATATTCTAATAGTCCTGGAACAAATTGAAAATTGTGGTTTAAGAGAGAGAAATAAAATGGTATACTTTTATTTCTCATTATAGTCTCTCTTCAAAAATGTCGGTTTGTAGTTTTAGATATCAAATGCCATATCTACTCATATTTTTATTTGTGTTTACATAACATATATTTACTGTCAATGATAAATATCAATTTGTTCTAGAAGTAGGGGTGATCATAGCCCCACTCCAAGACCAACCACCTAGTTCCTTCATTGCTTTTTCTTATATATTATTAATCTGAATCAACAATTACTTAATTTAACAATGATTTTTATACTTAATAAAATAAAATAAAAGTACATATAGACAAACAAAAAAAAATTGTTAAAAAATGTGCGAATATAAATTTAAAGTTATTTATTATATTTTACTAATTACACATAAAATTGGTCCATCTTAATCTTCTATCTTCTTTTAATTGGTAAACAGTAGATACGGATTATTTAGTTGAATTTAATTGGACGGTTGATGTATAGATGTATTGATAATTTTTTTTTTGTTTGGAAACTAGCTTATATATATAGTAAAACAAAAATAAATAGACAAAACATCAGTTTCATAATATTAATGAACTCCGTTGCTAATAAGTCCTCGCAACGTTGGTTTCTTTATATTTTGTTTAATGAACAATTTTTTTTTTTTTTTATACTTTCGATTTGTAGAATTTCTTTTGTTTTTCAATTTATATTTATTTAGATCTATTATTTTATATATAAATAAAATTTGCTCCAATAATATTTTTATATTTTATTTGACAATTATAAAAGAGATAATTTTTTTGTTATTATTGTTATTTTTAAGAATGAAAAATGAAGGTATTAGACATGATCTAGCATAGAGTTGATTGAGCTTAAATTATAGAATAGATTTTACCTTAGTGTATTTTGTATTTTTAAGTATTATGACCCTTATTAGAAGTGTGAATTTTTTTTTTTTTTTTTTTGTCTATCATTTGTTGAGTTTTATTTTTCACTTTTATTTTTTTAAAACAATTGTTTGTGATTGATTTGATATTTAAAATATATTTTTTCAAAAAAAAATTATTTAAATGGATTATTGAGTAGATCATATCAGTTTATCACTACTTATTTAGTTTTTTTTCTTGTTAATCTTATTTTTTGGTTTAATTTATTTGACATAACTTTTTTACTAATTTTTATTTATGGGTATATGACATAAAATGATATTTTTAAATGTCAATATTATTTCGTATAAGTGTATTTCAAATACAAATACAAATATAATTATATTTTCTTGGTATTGAAATTAAACTTAAATAGTTCTAAACATAAGTTTTAAACTATTATATTGCATTAAAAAAATTTACTGAACAATATATATATATATATATATATATATATATTGTAGTTGACTCTAGTTTAAGTATTTATTTGAGTTTAAAATTTTAGTTCTTATTTTTTAGATTATACAATAAGATTATAAGGTAATGATATTAGGCCTTATTTTAAATTATATAATATAATTTTTTTTAAATATATTAGTATAAAAAAAAATTATTTTTTGTGATGATAATTGAGATACAATCATATGTAATATATATAACCAAAACTAGTTATAATAAAATATATATCATTGGTATGTTTTTCACGTGTCCTTTGAGAGAATTCAAATTAACTTATTTAAGATTTAAAAATAAAAAAAACACTGGGGGGAAAGAAAGAAAGAAAAACTTCAAGTTTTAGATGATAAGTGATTTTACTTCTAATCTCTTAAAAAATATTTTTTTTTTCATTATAAAAAAATATATGCGCAACACGCTTCACTAACATGTGCATTACGCTATGCATCTAAACAAAACAAAACAAAAATCATTTTCGGCTTGTAGACCTGTGTTAATGCTTACTGCATTGCATGATTGAAAGAAAATATATGGTTCATATGCAAGAAGCTCCGCCCATAAGATATTTGGAACGATTCTTCTTTTACAATTAAGTACATTTATGGACAAATAAAATTGTCAAGTTAGCTGCCTTTTTCTAATTTTAATTTTGTTTGATCATGATAATTTACTTAATTGCCAGATGCTGGTTTGATTTAAACTATTTTTTTATTTTATTAATAAGAAGTAACACTTTAAATGTAAAATAATACTTTAAAATAATTTATGTCGTATTTATATTTATATTTTATTTTATCATACGTTTTTTTCTTTAATTTATACTTTAAATATATATATATATATAGAGAGAGACACACAAAAACAATATTATGTAGATTTTTTTATTTATATTTTGTTGTACCGTACGTTTTTCTTTAATTTGTATTTTGGTGTATTATATACGTGTGAGAGAGAGAGAGATAAAAGTATTATGTAAGTCTTTTTGTTTTAATAAAAAATAATATTTAGTCTTTTATTTTATAAAATATATTTATTGTCACTTAAAGACTTTTTATATTGTGATTAGTATTTTGTTATTAAAATATTTCAAGTTGAAATATTAAAGAGGATAAAATTATAATTTTGTGAATACGAAAAAAAAAATACCAAAGTTGTAATACCTAATAATCTAATATCCTTAATACCCACTAATTCATTTGTTCCCTATACTTAAATAAAAATCTCAAAACTCAATTAACCCACCATTTGTAAATTACTTCCGCTCATTTTTAATAGTAAAATAGAAAATTGAAGAAAAAGAGAAAAAACAAAGACTTATTTAATATTTGCCTTAAAAAATGACAAAGACTCTCTAAGATGATATTGAAGAAAAAAATTAATATATTGTAATAAAGTAATTAGACAGAAAATAAATTGCTTGTTTAACTATCTAAATATGTGAGAAAATTAATGTGATTCAATGGATCATTTTTCAATGAAATCCAACAAAATAAACAGTTTAATTATATTTGAACCATCACCATCATCAATTTCTCTTAAAAAATACAAAAATAGTAAGGAATTCACATTTATTTATCCCTAACCAACAACCTAAAATAATTTGTAAAAAAATATTACATGCCATCGAGCAACCAAAAAATTGACTCATAGGATTTTTTAAATTCAATAAAATTAGATATTTCAACCTCAATCCCAAAAAAAAAAAAAAAAAACTAAGTAGAGATGGCAAAGATGGAGTTTTTGTTTGAAATATGAAAATAGAGATCAACAAATTTTTACAGTGAAAGAGGAGTGTGAATGAAAGCGATAGTAAAGATTATAATGTTAAAAAAATGAATTTTAATATATTATTGGGGCTTATGAATGGATAGGAATTTTAATTTAAATAAAATGACCACTTTGTCCTCTTTTGTTTAATTACATTAGACTTTAATAATAAAATAATATTAAAAAATTATCAAATATCTTTTCTTAGCAATTTTTTTTACAAACAAAAAGATTAAATAATATTTTTTAAACTAGGAGACTAAATTACATATTTTGTGTAAATAAAAAAACTAATATAACTCTTCATCCTATATTATATATATATATATATATATATATAAAAGTATAAGGGATAACATTTTTTTTTTAACTCATAATTGCATTTAAGTGAATTAATAGAATACATGATACTATCAATTAAATCAATTTAAATAAATTGATCAGATTGATGAACCCATACATAATAACAAAAATGTAGATTCTTATAATTTAATGCTTGTGTTAATTTATATAATAAAATTTAAGTATTATGACCCTTATTAGAAGTGTGAAATTTTTTTTTTGTCTATCATTTGTTGAGTTTTATTTTTCACTTTTATTTTTTTAAACCAATTGTTTGTGATTGATTTGATGTTTAAAATATATTTTTTTCAAAAAAAAAATATTTAAATGGATTATTGAGTAGATCATATCAGTTTATCACTACTTATTTAGTTTTTTTTTTTTTCTTGTTAATCTTATTTTTTGGTTTCATTTATTTGACATAACTTTTTTACTAATTTTTATTTATGGGTATATGACATAAAATGATATTTTTAAATGTCAATGTTATTTCGCATAAGTGTATTTCAAATACAAATACAAATATAATTATATTTTCTTGGTATTGAAATTAAACTTAAATAGTTCTAAACATGAGTTCTAAACTATTATATTACATTAAAAAATTTTACTGAACAATATATATATATTGTAGTTGACTCTAGTTTAAATTTTTATTTGAGTTTAAAATTTGAGTTCTTATTTTTTAGATTATACAATAAGATTATAAGGTAATGACATTAGGCCTTATTTTAAATTATATAATATAATTTTTTTAAAATATATTATTATAAAAAAAATTATTTTTTGTGATGATAATTGAGATACAATCACACGTAATATATATAACCAAAACTAGTTATAATAATTAAAAATATATAAATATATATCATTGGTATATTTTTCACGTGTCCTTTGAGAGAATTCAAATTAACTTATTTAAAAAACAAACAAACAAAAAAAAAAAAAAACGCTAGGGGGAAAGAAAGAAAGAAAAACTTCAAGTTTTACATGATAAATGATTTTACTTTTAATCTTTTAAAAAATATATATTTTTTTCATTATAAAAAAATATATGCGCAACACACTTCACTAACATGTGCATTATGCTATGCATCTAAACAAAACAAAAAAAAAAAAAAAAAATTCATTTTCGGCTTGTAGACCTGTGTTAATGCTTACTGCATTGCATGATTGAAAGAAAATATATGGTTCATATGCAAGAAGCTCCGCCGATATTTGGAACGATTCTTCTTTTACAATTAAGTACATTTATGGACAAATAAAATTGTCAAGTTAGCTGCCTTTTTCTAATTTTAATTTTGTTTGATCATGATAATTTACTTAATTGCCAGATGCTGGTTTGATTTAAACTATTTTTTTATTTTATTAATAAGAAGTAACACTTTAAATATAAAATAATATTTTAAAATAATTTATGTCGTATTTATATTTATATTTATATTTTATTTTATCATACGTTTTTTTCTTTAATTTATACTTTAAATATATATAGAGAGAGAGACGCACAAAAACAATATTATGTAGATTTTTTTATTTATATTTTGTTGTACCGTACGTTTTTCTTTAATTTGTATTTTGGTATATTATATATGTGTGAGAGAGAGATAAAAGTATTATGTAAGTTTTTTGTTTTAATAAAAAGTAATATTTAATCTTTTATTTTATAAAATGTATTTATTGTCACTTAAAGACTTTTTGTATTTTGATTAGTATTTTGTTATTAAAATATTTCAAGTTGAAATATTAAAGAGGATAAAATTATAATTTTGTGAATACGAAAAAAAAATACAAAAGTTGCAATACCTAATAAACTAACATCCTTAATACCCACTAATTCATTCGTTCCCTACACCTAAATAAAAATCTCAAAACTCAATTAACCCACCATTCGTAAACTGTTTCCACTCATTTTTAATAGTAAAATAGAAAATCGAAGAAAAAGAGAAGAAACAAAGACTTATTTAATATTTGCCTTAAAAAATGACAAAGACTCTCTAAGATGATATTGAAGAAAAAAATTAATATATTGTAATAAAGTAATTAAACAGAAAATACATTGCTCGTTTAACTATCTAAATATGGGAGAAAATTAATGTGATTCAATGGATCATTTTTCAATGAAATCCAACAAAATAAACAGTTTAATTATATTTGAACCATCACCATCATCAATTTCTCTTAAAAAATACAAAAATAGTAAGGAATTCACATTTATTTATCCCTAACCAACAACCTAAAATAATTTGTAAAAAAATATTACATGCCATCGAGCAACCAAAAAATTGATTCATAGGATTTTTTAAATTCAATAAAGTTAGACATTTCAATCTCAATCCCACAAAAATAATACGGTGTCATTTTCATGTTTTATTCCATTGTTCAAAAAAAAAAAAAAAAACTAAGTAGAGATGGCAAAGATGGAGTTTTTGTTTGAAATATGAAAATAGAGATCAATAAATTTTTACAAAGAAATAGGAGTGTGAATGAAAGCGATAGTAAAGATTATAATGTTAAAAAAATGAATTTTAATATATTATTGGGGCTTACGAATGGATAGGAATTTTAATTTGGATAAAATGACCACTTTGCTCTCTTTTATTTAATTACATATAAACTTTAATAATAAAATAATATTAAAAAATTACCAATTTTTTGAAAAGAAATTATTATACCAAATCTCAAGCATATAAATTCAATCATTCAAACAATATAGCTCTTTTTTTATTCTTACACTCACTATTATTATTATTATTGTTATTGTTGTTATTAAATCTAAATCATACAAATTCAAACACATTCTTACTCTTAAATCATATAAATTTAAATCATTTAAATAATATAATTCTTATTTTCATATTAGTAGCTTGTCGTCGTCGTCGTCATCATCAAGTTTAAAATACAATTTTTTAAATATCATAAAGATACTATTTATTTAATAAAATATTTTAATATATCTTAATAATCGTAAATAAGTGATTATAATAAATTATTAAAAATTAAAATTGTTAAAATAAAATAAAATAATAAAATTATTTATTAAAAAAATAACATTATGTGTAATATCATGTGATTAAATCTAGTAAAGTAAATAAGAGTATAAAGTTTGGTAACGGCAGCTAGACACCGCTAAGGTAAAAGTAGGATAGTCAATTTAAAACAATTTGGAAACAAATGTGTGCATGGATTCTCCAATGGGAAATAAGGATGTGAAAAACAAAATAAAAAAATGGGTTCCATTTAATAATGCCGGGTGAGGTAACGACTTTTCCGTGGTTGTGAAAAACAAAATAAAAAATGGGGTCCATTTAATAATGCGGGGTGTTGGAACGACTTTTCCGTGGTCCTAAAAAAGATCCTCATATCATAAAATAAAAAATTGCCACTTAAATTTTATAATTTATAAATAAATACAAATGATCATATTATTTATAAAAATAATATATTTTATATTAAAATATATACTTTAATTTGAGACTTAAATACATTATTTTAAATAATTATAAAATTAAATATATATATTTTACATGATAATAACAAGATTTATAATACCTGATACAATAATTATTGGACTGAATTGTCTCCATTTTGTATCTTACCTCTCATCCCTCCTTCATAATTTATTTAATAATTATATCAATTTCTTTATATTTTTTAATTTTTAATAAATTTATGTATGTTTGAAACTCAAACTAATCATAAATAAGATATAATATATATTGCATGCAAACTTGAAGTTATGATTTAATAATCTTTTCATTTTATTCAGATATAGATTCTAACAAGATTCTTTCCAAAGTGAACATTATAAAGATGTTCAATATTTATTATCGTATATATGTTATGCTTCTTCTTATTACATAGATATTTATTTTTGCATGCATTCCTTATTGGCTTGAGAACTTATTTTTCTTCCTAACATAAAAATGCTTACCATGGACTTATTTTGAGGTAAGAAAATTGGGAATTTAAGGCTCAAATAAAATTTATTCCAAGTGTAAATGAAGCAAAAATGATTTTAAAAAGTTACCTTTCATTTAAAGAATAAAACTTTGTATTTTAATACTAATTTTTAATATTTATATTTTTTATTAATTTTGTATACTATTATGCTATATTAACCATATACTAACATTTCTAACTATAAACAATACGTTCGTGCTTAGCCTAATTGATTATCATGTGTCATAGGCCCAATATCTTTTGAACGCCTGTTGATGCAGTCATACTGTATGACTTATACAGCCCAACAAATTTGCAGGAATGACCCAAAGAAATCATTCTTAACTTGGTGACATCCTGAATTAGAAGGATTAGGATCCTAATATGAATTCATTTGCCGTCCAATCTCTACCACAAGTTGCCCCACATTTCAAAAATAAAAAAAATCTCAAATTGTCCGTCTCACTAATCGTTCCCATCGTCAAAACTATAATTCCTTTATGGTCCAACCCCTAGCGATCAGCATCTCCATCACATGTCCCTGAACATCTCAAAAATCAAAAAAATCTCAAAATGTTTATCTTGCTGACTGTTAATAATGACATCTCTATTTCACACCACTGGTGAGTGTAGCATCCGCAGCCACTGATTCGCAAGATCCAAGTATTCTTGTCACTTGACTTCGTCGAAATTATCATCTCTTTTTTAATGAATAATTTTGGGTTTTTTTTTTTTTTTTGAAGATTCCGACGGAGTCAAATGACGAGAACACTTGGCTTAAATAAATGGCATCTAGGGAAGCTATACTCCCCGCAGTTGTGAAAAAAAAAAAAAATGACAATAGTTATTATCAATAGTTATTTTTTATAATGACAATTTTGCTCTTATAAAAAGTCTATGTGGTTATTTTTGTGATTTTTTTACTTGTATGATTTTTTTTAAAAACAAAGAGACTTACGTAATTCTTTGAACAATATACCAACTTAAGTATACATTTTTAGTAATAAATGAATTTTGGCACTCTTTTTTGCTATTTTTCTGTATCCTTGATTCTATTATTCTATTGTTAATGCCATGTTTAACTTCTAAATTTTCTATATTATAATGACAAGTAGCATGTAGTATGAGTAAAAAAAAATGCATGTGATATCACTCCTCACATTTAATTTGATGTTTGATAGATAATAATATAAATAATTAATTTGGAATGCAGTGTGACATTCTATTAAAGAAAAAAAAAAAACTTATTTCTCTTGCACCATTTAAGAATATATTTAAAATATTTTTTTTTACATATTTTTATTATATTTAATAATTTATTCAAACTTCAATGATAATAATTTCAATGAATTCAATTTTTATTAATATTATCATTTTTTATTATATTGTAATCACGCAAAGAACTAGAGGTATCAAAAAGGACGGGTCGATCTAGCCCGTCAAATTAGCGTGTCGTGCCGGCCCTTGGCCCGTTAATTAACGTGTCGTGCCGGCCCTTGGCCCTTATATGGGTCGTACCGTGCCTCAGTTCTTGGCCCGTGGGCCTTAACGTGCCGTGCCCAGCCCGTTTAGTTGTTCTTAACGGGCCGTGCCTCCTTTATTTCATTTTTTTAAATATATTTATTTAATTATTTAGTTAAAAATTATTAATAATGCTTTAAAAAATTAAAAGTAAGAGTCGAACTCTTAACCTCTCATTTTATAGATTGTTAAAAATTCATTAGATTATGTTCAATTTTATTTAAATGTAAAAAAAATTATTTATTTATTGGTACTTTTTTAAAATTAATTTTTAAAATAATAAAATTTTGCGTGCCGTGCCGACCCGGCCCAGCCCGTTAAGGGCCGAGGGCCATGGGCCGTGCCGTGCTACTCATTTTGGCTAACGTGCCGGGCCGTGCCGTGCCGTGCCGTACCGGCCCAATGGGCCAACGTGCCAAATATTTAACGGACCATGCCATGCCGTGCCGACACGTTTGACACCCCTACAAAGAACTAAGAGTTGTAAATATAAACCTACTTTAAAAAAATAAAATGGCAATTAGTTAATTAACCTCAACTAATTATTATTATTTTAGGTATTAAATTATTTATACAATATTAAAATATAAAGTTAAAAATGCAATATATTAAAATAATTATACAATTACTAAATTACGTTTTTATTATATATATATATATATATATATGCTATTATAATGTTTGGATCCTTGTATATTTGTAGTTGTGCAAAAATTATTTAATTTTTTATAAATAATATTTTTATAATTTATAATAAAAATTAGTATTTTAATAATATTAAAATTTTAATACTGAACATGTAATATTAAACGTTTAATATTATATGAGTTTAAATTATCGTAATTTAATTTAAATAATATTTAATTTGATAAACGTTTGAAACAGTAATATAAAAATATTTTTTAATTATAATAAAATATATAATTTTAATATAAAAAAATATTATTTTTATTATTATAAAATTTGAGTGTTATATTCTATCGTGAACATTAGGTGCCTTCGTTACGTGGAGGACTTATCTTTGAGGTGTTCCAAGAATCCAAGTCAACAAAAGTGTCCAAATCATGCCACTGATGCAATGTCCCTGTCTTGTATCCTCTTTCGCGTTTATTTTTTCTTACTTTTTATTTTTTTAATTAATAATTTGTTTCTTTTCTTTGGGTTGGTTCTGTGGGGAAGGGGTTCAAAGAACATCGAATTATTTAATTTGTTTCTTTTCTATTCTTTATTTATAATTTTTTAGTATATTTCTTTCAGGTGCCCATCTTACAATATTTTTTTGTCAACCCATTTTACAATTAGTTGAAGGCTATTAAAGATTTGCTACACGAAGATTGATGAGTAAATATTCCAATGCATCGTACATATCGTCTATGCAGATTAACGAATAAACGTACAAGAAAGAAAGAAGAGAGTTAAATGAATACCTTGTAGCTGGAAAAAAATAATAAAAATAATATTATTTAAAATTTATAGTAACAAAATATCATATTTTAAAATGTGTTATTGAGCTGAAAAAATTAATTAAAATAAAATTATTCAAAATTTATAGTAACAAAAATAATATTTATTGTGCTTAAATTATATATTTTTATAATTTAAAAAATAATTATTACATCATTTTTTTGAACGCTTTTCAATTAAATGTCCTTTAAATTAAACTACAATAATTTAAATATATTTAATATTAAATTTTTTTCGTTTAATGCTATTAGATGTTATTTTTATTATTATAAATTTTAAATTTATTATTTTAGATAATTTTTCAAATTGGATTTGGTTGTATTTTTTTATCTCGTCTGTTTTTTTTTTTTTTTTTAAAGAGCAAAATGAGAAAAATAATTTTATTCCCCAGACAACAAAATGGGTCATTATTTCGATTGAGCTTACTGGTCAGTGATAGGCACTTAACTTTATTAGATCATATTTAATAGTATCATTAATTAGTTATACAGTTCAAGAGGGACCATTATAATTAATGAGTATCGAATGAAAGTGCTTGTCAATACACTTGTTAGAAAGTGCTATAAAGTAAAAGAGAGTGTAAAATGAATACAACAGACTTGATATTTATAAAGGAACACAAGAGGATTAAAAAAAAAAAAAAATACAGAAGGTGGTTTGACAATGCCTTTTCTTCTTTAAAAAAAAAAAATACATACGAATAACATTCAGGCTAGTACAAAACAGAAAACAGCTTACACTGGAGAGGATTAATTCGTCATTAACAATATACTTCAGACTAGAGACAAAATTAAATTGATTATTACAAATCAGAGGACTAAGCCCATAGTATAACTTATAAAAAGGCAAACAAAGAAGGAAAAAAAAAAGGCATTTTTCTTAATGGTGATAGAAGTTAATTATTATTGAGCAAATATAAAGACAGCTAGAAAATTAGGTGGGGTGTAATCACATTAGTAATAATAATTATCTATTTGGCCCTGTCCTTAATAACATCCAAACCCATCTCAGTAGGGTCAGTTGCTTGGAGTTCATAGGTGATGCCATCTAATACTCTCCTCAGCCCATCTTTTGATGTTGCATATAAAATTTTTGCTCTTATCCTTGACGCTGTTGGAGCCCTGTTTTATATATAAATTCCATTTTAACTTCACATCATTTTCATTATCAAACCAATGAATACAAATTATACATATATGGTTGATTCTTTTTTTCCTAATAAATAAACAACCATTTTAATGCCAATGAGGAGGAGTATTTAATCAACTTAAATCAAGGTCCCCACTACTTCTCTTTGTTATTTATGCCAACTAAAAATACTAATTTTTCTTCTTTAGCCCACAAGAAAAAGAGCAATAAGATAAAAGGTAGCACTTTATAACCTGAAAATAAAAAAAAAGGAAAAGAAAAGGAAAGATGGCACTAATTTACTTTTCAATATTCATTCATGATTTTACATCATTGACCCACCCAATAAAAGAAAAAGAAAAAAAATAATATATATATTTGATTTAACCTCCCGTGCACTCAAAGAATCATGAATGGTATTTATTACTATTAAACTGAAATAAAACTTCATCGTGTATTAAAATTTGATTAAATATATATCATTAAATATTGTTGTTTAATTTATACTTTCACATGTAAAAATTATTACTTATTTAAGAAGTATTACGCAATATTACTCAAGTATTTAACACAGTTTCTAATCACGATCCTTTTTCCAACACCGGAAAATGGTCCTCATAAGTTACCAAGTTGGAAAAAAAAAAAAAATATATATATATATATATATATATATATAAGGGTTCTTGTCGATGCATTTCTTTCAGATATGGATAATAATATGGTTTAATAAAAAGTGTTGTAAGAATATAATTATAAAATTTATAGGAGAATTTTAAATAATAACAATAAATAATCTACAACATGTGATATAATGAAGTAGAGCTTTTTTTTAGTTCAAAGAATGTTAAATTTAATAGCAAGTGTACATATCTAGGCGAATATATATATATATATTATTTTTTTATTAAAAAATTAAAAGTAAAATTAGTTAAATACTGTGTCAAAAAAGAATTGCAGTAAAATAAAAAAATAAATAAAGCGACGGACATTACCATGCGATGAAGAAGATTTTGCTCTTGCGGCAATTATCAACGGTGACAAAGTCGAAATCGAAAACCGCATAACGACAATCGTCATAGGGCAAAGAAGCGGCAAGATCGTCATAGCTTTCACCTGGGCCACCCACTTTATCGACGGTGACGAGCTTGGAAGCTTCATCGATCTTGAAAACTATGTAGCGATGTACCTTCTTCCATTTCATTTCCATGAATGAGTTCTTGCACTCGTCTGTTACCCACATTCCAGTTGTTGCCTGCAAATTTACATTTAAAACGCCTTCGTTAACTAATTAATTACGAGCCGACCATGTTTTCGATAAAATTTATATAAAAAAGAAAGAGATCAAATAAAAGAGAATATTTAATTTTGAAATTACCATCTTGAAAGCCATAGCCATGGTTGCTGCGTTGTGTCTTGAAGATGAGTTTTGTTTTTATTTTGAAAGTTGAATTTTGTTGATCTGAGTTTTTGAGTGTGTGGAACTTGAACTTTATAAAAGTGTGGGTTTTGGAAGTGCCCTTGGTGTTGCTTTATATTACAACTTTATCCATTCTTTTATTAACTTTAATTTTAATTTGGATAAGATTTGTTCGTTGGAAGAAGCTACTAAATGTGTCCCTGTATTAATACAAGTCCGCTTTACTAAATGCTCACTTTAGTTGTCAATCAAAGCTTATCAATTTACCTGTTTTCCATTAAAGTTATGTCAACCATTATTATCCCTCATTAAATAAATTAATTATTTTTGTAATCAAACTTTGAGTAAAGATGTAAAGATTACACAAACGCACACATATTTGATAAAATTATTTTATAATTTTTTTTTAATAATTATAACATGTGATTGTATAACTAATTTAGGTAAAAATAAATTTATAGGATAATACTATAAAACTATGACTCAAAGTCATATTTCAAGCATTTATTGAATTTATGTGCCATTAGATTTTATTAGATATTTATACTTTTAGAAAAGAAAATTAATTATTACACTAATTTTTTATTTTGTTAATTTAAAATTTCACGTTATTCACAATCAATAATTTATTCAACTAAAGCTACCTGGTTTTCTTTTTCCTTCATTTCCTTTTGGGAAGGTTTCAGAATCAGTAGCGATTATGCAATTAATTAATTAAATATTTAATTAAATTAAAAAATATTTATTTATTTTTTACAACGTAAAATATATATTTAAATTAAAAATAAAATTTTATGTATATGCAATTAAATCTTGATTATTATTTAAATTTTATAAATATTTATTGTCATAGCACACATATTTATTATAAAAATATTAAGAATATATAAATTTATATGTATATTAAATATATAATATAACATGTGGCTAGTTTTTTATTTTTTATTTTTAAATAAATAACTTTAAGAAATTATTAAATACAAAACTATTGTAGCTCCTATGGAAGTAATGCTTGATTTTGTCCTCACTGTTAATAAATTTTTATTTTTTATAAAAGTAAAAAATTAAGATTAATATGTTACTAAAATGTCTTGTCTTAAATTTGACTACCATAGGTAAAAGTTTAGGATTCAAAAGAAGGTAGAATTGACTATTATATGAATTTAAAAAGGCATTGGACTATTTGAATGTGTTTTTTAGAAATGGTTTTTAAAAAAATAAATTTAAATAAAGTGTTTTAGTTAAAAAATAATTTTAAAAAAAATATTTATGATAAAAATGTTAGAAAATTATTTTAATTAATATTTTAATAATAATTTTAAATATGAATATGCATTCAAAATTTTTTCTTTTAAAAAAAATATTGCTTACTTTTTTAAAAAATATAAATAATATTTTTAAAATTTTTAAAAATATTTGTAATAAAATATAGCAAACATTCTTAAAAATAATTTTAATTTAAAAATATTTTTAATTAAAAAAAAAAAAAATCGATTCCACACTGACCTATATTTTATTTCTAAATTAATACATATTTTGTATATACACATCTTTTAGAAAACCATACTCTTTAAAGTAAAATATCTAACGAAGAAACATTTTGCAATCATGAAATAGATTAAAGCGCAAAAGCATTTGGTTTGTTAGAAAAGTAAAGATATGACTTATTTTATAAGCAACAAATTTATTTGCTGTCGATCATTAGGACACCGAAAATTTTCACTTTTTATTATTGAAAATTGTTGAGGGCACTTTTGAGAAAAATATTAGAGAATTATTCAACATTCATAATATATATATATATATATAATTTGTAAAAAATATAAATATTTTTATTATTGATTAATTTTTTAAAATTTAAAGACTCTTAATTTTTATAAATTTTTATATAATATCAAAATTTTAATTAATTAAAAGGCCAAAAATTTTGGACTTATTTCTAAAAAAAATAAAAATGAATAGTCCTTGTAAAAATAGAAAAAAAAAAAAAAAAAAAAAAAAAAAAAAGAAGAAGATAAAAAAGGTGATATTAATAAAATATAATATAATAAATAAATTAAAAATATAAAATGATAGATAAATGAAATTAATTACTTACGTAACAACGTGAGCCTGTAAATAGTTGAGATAAATTTGTTACTATTAGTGTTTTCCAGAAGTACAAGACTAATAACTGTTGTATGTATCCATATACATCAAGGATTATGGTAGCCATATCAATTCTACATATTTTTTCTTCTTCTTCCTTAAATCAATCTAATACTTGGGTAATTAGGAAATCCAACTGAGATTATAGCAACCTAACTAGAAGATATCTTCTTGTTTAGTAGCAAATATAATTTTACAACTAAAAATTACAATCGCACTTGCAATACTTTCTTTAGACCGATCATAGCACATGAGTATATCCTACAATTTAGTTCATCGTTAACTAGTCAATTTAGTTCATGGACGGACAACATCGAACATTAACCCACCCCACAGACTGGACCTTAACGCATCTGGAATCTTGTATTTTACTTTTATATATCTGACTCGTTCTTACATGTACCCATATGTAAATGTTATGTGTACTTGTAACAACCTATACAAGTAACAATGTAATGTTATGTGTACTTGTAACAACCTATAGTTTGATTTATTGAATGTAAAAATAATAATCGTAATATTATTATTTGTAAAAGTAATAATATTATTATTATAATGTTTGTTTAAGCAGTGTAATCAAAATAAAAATTATAAAATTATAAATAAAATAAATTTTTTTTATTACTAAAAGAGATAAAATGAGTAAAAAAAATCATAAATGGTTATAAAAATTGTGAAAAAAATAAAAATGGTTGAAGACTTAATGAAGATCTCTGCTACTGCAGTAATTCTTTTACATTCTATTACAGAATACAATTAAATCAAACATAATAATATTTTAAATAATTTTTATTACGATTACAATTATAACGGAGCAAACATACCTAAGGATATGAACCACGCAATATGAGTCATACTATTGCTTCTCTCTCTAAACTCGGATCATCCCAAATATGTACTTTCAGGATCATTTAACTTCTGCCTTATTTTTGTTTTTGTTCAATAATAACTTCTGCCTTGTTGATCGGTGTAAACTAATAGGTACAACAGTAAAACCATACAAACTAATCATAGCAGTAGCACAATAGCCCAAGCAAATGAGATGGTGGTCCCATCTTGGATCACACACCTTGCAGCCCAAATCCAAATCAACACTTCTCTATTTCTGTGTTTCTCAAAGTGAAAGCAAACGGAGAAGGCAAAGGAATGAATGAGACGATTTATATACATTCAATCACAGTTTTTCTGTTCAGGTTATCAAATTACCAAACTTTAAATTATATTCCACATGCCTTTGAAATTGCATTATTCTTAACTTTGATTCCTCCCACAAATTTGTCGACGAAAACTGTAGTGGGAATAGGCAACATCACTACATTAGATCCCATAAAATATATTTGAGATAAGGACACTGTCTATAAGGGGCAAATGTACAAATACTAAGATCCAGTAAATTTGCCATCAACTCAATACTTGGACGAGTATGGGGAAACACATGTCATCTCATGTGGAAATGGCTCGTCCCTAGACATTAATAGACAACTATTTTCAGGCCCATCAACTTTGAAAGTTGAGGCTATATTCCTTGTTTTCTGTGATATGATGGGTTTCTAGGGCTCTGCTTTAGTAAGGCTATTTAAAATCGGAACAAACTAATTTAATATATATAATTTATATTATATAATTTTGACATTATAATTAAATTAATTTAAATTCAAATTTTATATAACTAAGTTGGATTAATTTTTGAAGAAAAAAATTTATAATAATCATTCAACTCATATATATAATATATAATATATTTTTTATATTTTATTTTAATATAATAAAACTATAAGATAAAATTGTTTATAATAGTTGATAAAAAACTTTCACCTTGGTTTATATAAATACATCTTATGTATACTCTCCTTATATGATTTTATAATTATTTATAATGGAGTAATATTAATACTCTATCTTTTTTCTTTCAATATTGTTATGTAATAAAAGAATGCTTAACATTCATCATGCATTAATGAACAATTTTTGTGTTTGACTAGTTAATTGCATTTGGATATATCATTTAAACACATGTAAGTTATGTTATTAATTATTCAATAACATTTTTATTGTTTAAATTAAACACTTGTTTGTACATGAAATTTATGCTTAAGATTAATACAAAATTAAATAGTAAATACATATATTAGTTAATATGCTATTTGAAATTTAGAATTGAATACATGATATTTGTTTATTTATTGTTTGAAAAAACGAAATTTTTTTAGGTACTAATGTTAATTCTTTGTTGAAGTATAAAATCTATTGCAATAATTATTTAATTATTAAAAACAAATATTTTTTAAAAAATTATGATAATAGAAACAAAACCAAAAAACTAAAATATAAAGTTTGATACACCGAATCTAATTTAATCTAATTTAAAGAGTTCGATTTTGATTGATTTAATATATTTTATTAAATCGGATCGATTTTTATTTTTTAAAAACTAAAATTATTAATTCAGTTCAAGTTTTAACTCTAATCCAAAGTAACTCATAATATGCTAACCTCTAACTTTCATATGCATGTGACTCGTGGGTTTGGTTATGGATGATGTGAAACTTGTGAACCTTCTTTGTGTATTGAGTATGACCACCCAACAAATATTGGTGTTAGTTCCTGGTTTCTTCTTATTGGAAGTACTTGATTGTCTTTGTAGAAAGACATGTATATTTCAAATCTACACGTAGCTTTTCTAGGAATGATACATTAGTTCTGGACATGGGTTAGTATAGAATGCTACATTAGGGATAGTGTATTATATACAAATTTTTTGTACGCTAATATTAATAGCTGATTCAGTCCCCCATATTTTACATTTTCCCCCTTTTTATAAAAGTGAACTAAAATAAAACTAATCCATCACGTGTTTGTGCCCTTGTTATAGAAAGATCAAACTTATGAGTCCTTCAAAGGAGCATATATGCATCATGAGAGTCTATTTTCATATAAGGTGGGTTGAGTTTGAGGTTCCAACCCCTCTCTCTCTCTCTCTCTCTATATATATATATATATATATATATAATGAACTAAAATAAAACTAATCCATCACATGTCTGTGCCCTTGTTATGAAAGATCAAACTTATGAGTCCTTCAAAGGAGCATATATGCATCATGAGATTCTATAAGGTGTGTTGAGTTATATATATATATATATATATATACATATGTTAGATGTAATTAGTTGTCTATTAGGTGTATATCACTAGTGTAGTTGGATATTAGGTGTCTTTCACTAGTTTATGTCTCTAACTTTGTATATAAATATGTAGCATCTATGAATGAATGAATGAGAGAAACAATTCCTTTCGATCTCAGATTACATGGTATCAAAGCATTAAATTTTCTGAGATTTTTTTTTTTTTTTCCTCTCCTCTCCTTCAAATTAGTGCATTTTTTGGTTCCAATTTGGAACACTCTTTTGGAGTGCATTTTTTTCTCACCGCCGGCACAAGGAGGCAGTTCAGTCGCCGACGGCCAAACCCCGACGTCCAGTTGCCGACCGGCCGCACGTGGGAGCCACGCGCCACCACAAGTTTCTGCACAGTATTTTTTTCCCTCACCGCCGGCACCTGAAGGCAGCCCAGACGCCGACCGGCCAAAACCCAAAATCTGGTGACCAAACGAGCCGCGAGTGGACCCCACGCGCCACCGCAAGTTTCTGCGCAATTTCCACGCGTCGGCGCGTGACGACGCGTTCCAGCCTGAAATCTTCTCCGGTCGTCCTCGGGTTGCTTGCCGGCGTTCCCCTGTGTCATCTGCTGTCCTCGGGTTGCTTGCCGTCGTTCCCCTGTTTCGGCGTCCCCTGTTTTGCCGGCGTTCCCCTGTTTCGCCGGCGTTTCCCTGTTTTGCCGGCGTTTCTCTGTTTTGCCGACGTATATATATATCTTTTAATGTGAGACTTGTTTATACATTTAAAAATTTTCTTTCGAACGATAACACATTTATTTTCATTAGACTTTAACCATGCCCTAATGCCAAAGACCAATTATTTAATCACATCCTTTAAACAGACATCTATGTTTCATCGAGCTCACACACATGGTAAAAAATGACCCAAAAATTCACACAAATTTAATCAAAATTAAGAAGTTCAAATGAGCTCAGTACGAAGTTTCCATCACAAACTAACAAGGAGCCTACCATTATTTCAAATTTAGATCACGTGCACCACTTACACAAATCTACTTTCAAATTAGAATCCAATTATGTGCGATCATGTAAAGTAAATTGGACTCTAATAACACTTATTAAGCTTAAGATTCCAACCTAAAAGATTAACTTATTGTAGTCTATTCCAAGTACATACCCAATTTTATCTTCATACATTTTTCTAATGTGGAACTTGTTTGTGTTTAGGTGGTAAGCTATGTATAACTCCTCCTCATCCTTCACCGTGCTTGTCAATGTTTGAGCATCTTGCTATTTTAGAGCAATGTAAAAGATAATAGAGAAATAAATGGAAATAAGATTAAATTTGCACTAAAGATCCAAATCATGCTTCTACACTTCCACCGCGGGTGCTCATTCCCCACTCTGACAAATGATACACAGAGCAAGGTAATAATAATTATTAAAAAACAAGGCCTCACTCTTGATTTAATTCTATGCCGTCCTTACAAGAGAATAAAAGAAATCTTCCTCTGGATCATGAAACTGATTGATTGCTTTGAGAAAGATCAAATCCATCACGCCTAGTAAGACATTAATTCAGAAGATTTTGAATCTGAAGCCATACTTTTTAAGTGCTCAGGTGCAGTATATATAACATTTTCACTCAGTGTCATTTGGGGGTTTGTCTTCATCCTTCTTTTGCCCAGACTGCTAAAAAGAGACTGTCATAAGTTTCCAGTAGAGAGGGGGAAATAATGAAATTATGAATACAAAAATTCCTGATAAGATGAAAAACTAAATAATTTGAACCTCAGTATAGCACTAAGAGATAACTAGAGCATCATGAGAGACAAACTTTAATGACAAACATAAACATGTCCAGTCAGGTGGAGAGTTCATTAAGCATGGATTATCAATGCACCTCAGATTCATTTTGAAGCGAAGCAAGAATATCTTTAACTGCTGGATCATTGGGATCAACACCTGGAAGCTGTGGAAAAGAAACAAATAAAAAACAATAAAAAAATGACCACTCCTAGAGTTTAATATTGCAGTGCAGGTAAACTTACAGAAGAAAGGACTGATGACATGAAAGATTGATCTTCCAAAACCTTGCTTGCATTTGATTGGGAAGACTGCCCTCTTCTACCTTCCTCCATGGACATTTGAAGAGCTACATACAAACCAGCAAGCAGAAAGATGTCAATCAATTATTAATGTTCCAAATTTTGTAATATGCATAATTAAAATAAAACTAATTTCTTGTATGGATCTGGTGATGATGATGGAAATAATATATGATGATAAAAATTGTAAAGTGTATGTTTGGACTTTGGAGTATAAGCCCAACCCAGGTCCTCCATGCAAAAGTTCCACCAGATGAAGATTGCTATGATAATTGATTAGGTTTTCCCATTATTATTAACTTAAGTTTCTGTTTATATCAGAAACTTTGAAACATCTCATAAGCAGGAAGTGCCAAAGAAAATGATCAGACTAACAGAAATCGACTTAAAATAATTACCATTTGAGTATTGCCTATCTATTCTCTCTCACATCTCCCATTTTTGTTGCACCTAAATATGGTATCATAGTCCATTTTTTATCCCACTTCCACCATTCTTTCTCATTCTAGTTGCTAACCGGCTAACCCTTTTCTAATTTTTTCTCTTTCCCTGTCTCTAAACTTTTGTTACCTCCCACGATAGTCCCTAAATTTTCTGAGAAATTTTGTTTTAATCCCTATTTCTTTCTCTTATCTACCTCAATGATAACCTTTTGAAAAAAAAATTAGCAGTTGCTATGGCTTCAACCAATCATCAAATTATGGTCCTAAAACTTCAGAACCCTGTCGAAGTAGAGTTCTCTTGGCTGATGATAATATGTAGAACAAAGATGACAGATAATATTAGGTTGATTTTGTAATTTAATAATTTTAAGATGTTAGGGTTTTTGCATGATGAAATAAAGTTTTATATTCTCGTATTAGGTTTAAATTCTTTACCAATTTGAGTTTTTTTATTGTTGTCGAAATTATTGAGATGAACTATAAAAGGGATCTGTTATTGTATTCAGAAACTCTCCCTCTTCATTCAGTCCCCTTTCCCCCATTTTTTCTCCCATTGTTCCTCTTACATCTTCCTTTCCTGTTCTACAAAAACTACATATCACAAAAAGACCTTTATCAAGATCATACACTACAGATGAAACAGGATATAAATCTCATGGTCAACCAATGTAACATTGGGTGAGCATAGAATCCTCTTGGCCAAAAAATAAAGAGTGAACAGAGCATCCTATGCATGATTTTCACCATTAAGACAATAACATAGATGTATCAAAAACTCCTTTTATATTTAATTGGAACAAAGAAAATTACCAATGGCCAGTTCTTGATCGTCGTTAGCTGCCTCTAACATCTCAGTATCACCCACCATAGGACCAGATCCAGAGGTATCCATTGACAATGAAAGAGTCTGCTCAAGCAAAACATTATTATTATTATTATTTGAAAAGGCTAATCCTATTATTGTGATTCAGTTCCATATTGTAAAATAAAACAAGCTTAAAAGATAACATGAAGTTCAACAAGAAGCAAGGTATGCACTAACACACGAGGATAGAACTTTGGACAAACATCAACTGACCTTGTCATCACTGGTTTTCTTGTTCACCCCTGGAGCTGAAACATTAATGTCATCTTTCATAATCAAATCCTCTGATTTGGATGATTGTCCATCTTCTTTCTCTTGTTGAGCAGCTTCCTCAGCAGCCCTCTTAGCAGCAGCTTCTTGCCTTGCCCTTTCCTCTTCCATTGAAACTCTAAGGGCAAGAGCTAACTCAGGATCTATGTTAGGATCTACCCCAAAATCAGAGCCAGACACATCACCAACTGCAGCAGCTGGTGCTGCAGCAAAACCATTTCCTCCACGTCCATCCCCAGTGAATACAGGTGTACTGCCATTGACACAGGAAAGGAAAAGTTCCGGTATAAATCATTCTAAAGTTGCAATCTTAGCTGAACTGAAGAAGGCATCGAATAAAAAACTTCACCTTATAAGCACATTAGAGAGAGCATTAGGACCAGGGGGGACATGAACTATATGACTGCTGTCGTTATTATTAACAGAAGCAAGTAGGGCCTCCAACTTTTCTCGCTTCCCATCATCCTCTTCACCAAAATCAACAATATCAAGAGCAACACTGCTCTTCTTTAGTTTCTTCCCAATAGTTTCCAATACCTTCTTGTCATAATTCACAGGACTGGATCAACCACAAAGAAAGTCAGTAAGTTGGTCGAAAAAAACAATAAGCAAGAAGCTAAAACAGTCTACCTTCCAACAAATACTATAATCCTTTGTTGCTGGTTTTTATTGTGGCGATGCTTAAGGGCCAACTGAGCTACCTGAATCCCAGCAGCTACGTTCATCTCACCTCCCATTTCAACACCTATATTGAAAAGAACACATACATGGAAAATGTAGGATGGTTGATGTATTTCAAAATAGCATGTAACACAAGAAGTTAAAACTACTTCATAATCAAACCACTTAAAGAAATAATGAGGGGACAATGTTAATTGAAGTTCAGAAATATGTTTATAAACATTTCTGATTTTCTTTTCATGATGATTAGTTATAATTTTTCATGATACTAGATTAACTGTTTAACATAAGAGTTTTAGATACGTAAAATGTATGTAAACTGTAAAAGGCTGTTCTCCACTTATATACCCCCTTCTAGACTTCCTTAAGAGTATATTTACTAAACAGTAATAGAATGAAGGAAAACGGGAGTCATCTCAATGCATTTGCTTACTTAGATAAGAGGATTGGAAAGGAACAAGGACAGCACAAGTCAACCATTAATTCTCTCCTTGATTCTCTTTCCACAATTTTTAAGTAAAAATTTCTATTACCTATTTATTTAACTAGTTTCACTTTTAGCCCATCTAAAAAATATTACCTATTTATTCTATTACCTATGTATTTTTACGTTATTAAAAAAACATACATGCACTGCATTTTTGGATATACATAAAACATATGTGTTTTATAATAAAAAAAAAAAAACATATTTGCACCGCAAGGAGGGGTTAAAAAAGAAATTACATAAATAGAGTTATGCTATGCAATTAAACTTTTTTTTATGTGTAGTCCTATTGCTAGAGCATATTTTGCTAATGCCAAAACAATATTTCTATTTTAGAACTCTTAGAGCTTTAAATTGTTAGGCAAAATATTCAATTGCTTTGACATTCGTGTTTTGTGCTCTTGAAATAGCAATTTCCTTTTTATTAATAATACTTATTTCTTTAACAAACACATTTCATATAACTTTTATTCTGATTCATTACAATTTTAAATAAATAGATACAAAGCCAATAAAATTTTCGCTCCAACTCATTTTCACTATTGATTAGTAAACACGTCCAAAAAAAAACAGAGAATTAGAACATTTTCAACATTAGGTTCTAGATAAAAGACATTTTCTACAACCCAAGCCAACATTGAATTTCCATATTTCTCATCATGTGAAAAGACTAACTTGCAAAAAGTAGAAATTCCATACTTCAAAAGAATCATATGGCTGATATGAAACACAAATGCCTCAATGCCTTGCATTGACACATGTAATCAAAGCTGTTATCATCCTCAACCCAATGTCACTAAAAATTTACCCCATATATCTAAAGAAATCCAAGTTTTTCAAAGGCGTGTATTAATGTGTTATTATTCCTTCCTTAGTTCTTACAATTATCCGATTTCCATTGACTAGAGAATATAAGCATTCAATCAAACTGAAATAAGAGGTAACTAAAAGCAAAAATTAGGAATATGAATACCATGCATGCAGGCCAAAATTTTTCCGAGATCGCCGGTGGGAGTGGCTAATACACGAACGCCTTTTCCGGCCATTGTCAAAATTCCGACAGTATTTTCTGGATTTGACTAACAATTTGACAAAAAGAAATCAATTTTCCACAATTAAAAAAAAAAAAAAAACAATAACATCAATTTGCCACTTTACAGATGATAAAAACCAAGTAATAAACAATTTTAGAATTACAAGTGATTAACAATTACGAAATGATGAAACCTGGGTCTTGGCACCACAGACGAGGTTAACGGCATCGGCTTGAGCTTGGAATCGGGAAGGGGAGTAATCGCCATTTCTCATCCATTCTGAATTGTCAATGCATATCATAGTCGCCTAATGAATAAAGCAAATGAAGAAGGAAAAAAAGTCTGAATCATACCCTTTCGCTTATTACAAAAATTAAAAATAAAAACTTTAACAAGAAGAAGAATAAGAAGATCAGGGAGAACAGTAAACCTCGAGAACCATGGCTGATTGGATAATAGGACAGTTTGGGTGCACTGGAAGACCTAATAACTGAGTAGAGCCTTGTTTTTTGTTGTCTAAATGAAGGACTAAGGAGTGACTGAGTAGCCGAGCAAGAACTCTGGAGCTTCGTGCTTTTGCGATGTTAGCACGTAAATTTATATTAATTATTTATTTATCTTTCTAAAATAAAAAATCATAAATTTCACACTCTTGTTGCAATTTTCAGATTTCAGAGTCTTTTTTTTTTTTGCTACTAATTTCACACAGCTCTTCATTTTTAGAAACTACTACAAACTTTAAAAATTTACAAGTACACCCTTAAAAACAATTATTTTAATACAACACTCACCTTAAAATCCTTAAGTTTTGCTAATTTTTACATACATCTCTCTTAAGAAAGTCAATTAAAGAGGTGTCATTAAAATTCTTCGAATCTTTCAAATGGAGATGCAATTGAGACGACAAAATATAACTAAGATGACTAAAGCCCTTTTTAATAATCAAACCATAGTTTATCTCAAACTAAGATGTTTGAGACGAAAAGTACATGATTTTGAATCTAGATTTAAAATATTACAGTTTAAATTATCTAATTTGGTAAGATTCAACTCATCCAAGTAAGTGATTAAATCCCTGTAAGAAGCAATACAAATTAATTTTGATGCAGGGTCAATAAGCTTTCTTAAGGAATGACTCTAAAAATGTTGAGCAAATTATGTTAAAACTTCTGCATATTGCAAAAGCTACAAAACCGATGTAGATTCTTCGTAAGGCCCCTATAATTATTCTGAATTGATGAAACCTTCAAATTGTACAAGACAAGCTCAAACATATGCACAGTCATGCCGGCAGGCAATTTTAACTTAACAAAACGAACAAATCACACGCTAACAACAACACATTATTACAATTTTAGAGGACTATTTATACACCGAGAGTTCTGCTTATAAGAGACGATGATCTATGATTTCTGCTAATAGGTAGGTGAACATAAACCTCATGAACGTCTTGTTTACAGACCTCCCCTCTATCTCTATCTATTGCATAGCATACATAAACGGTGTCAATAACGTTATCCAACACATGGACAAAGAAACCCAGCACTAATATCAGCAGGAGCCAGGCAAGTCCAGCCACAAAATAGGAATCAACCCCCAGGTCGCTCTTTAGGATCACACAAACCTGTTTATGCACATGGTTAATCAAGGAAATATTAGGAACTACTGAGAAAATAAGAAGTCACTGAACAAAAGGAAGTCTTGACTGCATACAAGTTACAACATTTAAAATGTAAAAGATTATGCATATTTTTAGTAGCATTTATGACCTATTGATCTGATAGTCCCGAAAGCTTGTACAATAACCAGCTTCCTCATGATAAGGTAGAGTAACAGGCAATAATGATGAATAAAATGGCATTTACTTGAGATATCACAGCATGGAAGTCAAGCCAAATTTACCCACAATTTTCTTCTTTTAAAGTTAGTTGGTTATTTTCACCAAGTTTCAAAGAGATCAATGTAAGGCCACTAGCAATCAATTATGCATTATGAACGAAATGAGTGACACCCACATGCTAAAAGTTAAAAAAAAAAAAAATGAGGCATCAACCAGTTGAAATAACAATTTGACAGAGATGAGGAAAGACCACGTACCAAAATTGCATATATTGCCGAGAGCACAAAAGAAATACCAGCCAGTAGACGAGTGGAGATAGTTTCCACAAAAACAGCTGAAAGAAGATTTCGTTTTAGAAGTTCATATGTCATCCTAGCAGATGTGCAGTAAGCTTCACCAGTTATTGCAGCAAAGTTGATAGTGAACTTGTTAAGAAAATCAACAGCTGATAGAAAAGCATTGACACAGCAACGTAATATAAGGTTCACCATGCCAGGAACGTCCTCTTGTCTGGCACTATCAACAACAGCACGTACCACACGAACAACACAGATAAGTAAGCCAGAAAGACATACTGTGCCGAAGGAGGGGCCAAGAACATTTCTGCACAGTAACAACAGATAAGAGATGTTGAACCTCCAATAACTTGTAATCATCATAGACATTATCTTCGAATGCAATGCGTTTGTCCTACCTTTAGAACAGCAAATAATTTCCCTTTTGAGCAGTTACGCCAACCCCCACAGTCCACCCCAAATAACTTGATAGAAATGTTCTTAAAAGTTTAAATAACGAAAATGGAAAATTAGTTATCATTATATAAGGCAGTAATCCTTGGGGAACTGCTATTGCCAATAATTTAATAACAAACAGAGACACGATCCTTTCAATTTATTAAACCATGTGATTAGATCATGCAACTGTGACCAGATATTCTAACATTACAATATATTATTTACTAGAAAATTATAGAATTACAAGGTCACTAGACAGCAACTTAACTATATGGATTATTGGATACAACTGGTATCCTTCCATGATAGCAACACTCAGAACACATTAAGCAAATACCCATGTTAGAGTACAATAAATTGCTCAATAAGTAATGCAACAAACTGTGGCAACCTCAACTTTTTCTAAAACTTAAGCTCCCCTATTAGATGACATGGTAGTCGTGGTTGAAGTCTCCATTAGCTAACCCCAAACCTATTCAGTAAAGTCAGCAGAGCCTGTTGTAGATATCTAACACTGTTGCAAGCAATCTTGTTCACCATCCACTATGCTAATGCAAAAGGAGTATTTTAGTTAGCATTTTACTATCCGGGTAACTCAATAGGCATTAGGTAGAGACCTTGAATAAATGCCGTTGGACAGAACTTCATTGATACATTTCCCAGTAAAATCCACCATCCTGTCCATGATGGCACCTTAAAAGTCGCACTTGTTAATTACATGAAGTAGGGGTGGGCATAGGTCCGAATTAATGGGTTGACTGATTACATCATTTAACAAGCCGACCTAAACATGGCTGTTCTATGAATTAATTCAAATCGCTCAGACGAACCTATAATCCCTAAAAAACCAACCTTCAAGCCGAACTACGAATACTCCGCTTTAGGGAGGTTGAATCTGGCGATTTTTGACCTATAAGTCTACTGTGCAATAGTCCCACTGATCATAATAAAAACTGGGCTTACACAATATGTAGTTGCAGACCAAAACATAGTAATAATAGCCAATTGTTAAAAGCTAGAGCAGGAACCCAAATATCTTGCTTCCAGCTATACATGAACTACAATCATTGCTCATATTATGATGTCATATGGGAACAATATCTTCCCATTAAACCGTGACAAATACCATGAATACAACTAATGGCTCCATAATAAACTCACCAACTCACAACTGTCATACAAGGCATGATTTCAAAAGCTAAACCCAAGTTTCTTTATAGAGCATGTACATTATACCCCAATTATGTATCACAGTCAGCTCAATTAATACTTAATTTTATTTATTTTTTATCAACATTTACTTATATAATATTTAAAAAATATACTAATATATAAAAGTGTAGGTCGGATCGGTTTTGTCGGTTTTTATTTTTGTCGGACCTACAACCGAACCGATTAAGTCGATTTTGTAATATTTTAGACCTACCGGACCAATCAACCTTCAAAAACAAAAAGCATAGGCTCGGTTTGGACCTAGATTCGGGTTGGTTGGTCGGTGTTTGAAAAAAAAATGCCCACCCTTAACATGAAGGATCATTTTCAATTTAATTGGGGACTGATAAGAACTAACAGCACCTAAACATGCATTTCTATGAATTAATCGATCGCTCAAAGAAAAGAATGACAAAACCAACCTCAAAGAACTTCGAATACTCCGCTTTGGAGTTGAATCTGCCTTAGTAAAGTACCACTGTGCAATAGTCCCACTGATCACATACACCTGGGCTTCCACCATTGTAGTTGCAGACCAAAACATAGTAATAATAGCCAATGTAAAGTAAGCAGGAACCCAACTATCTTGCTTCCAAATACATGTATACTCTTCATTTGATTCTTTGGGAACAATTTTCCCATTAAACCGTGCAAATACCATGAATACAACTAATGGCGCATAATAAACCACCAACCCAACTGTCATACAAGGCAGAGCTCCAAATAAACCCAAGTTTCTCGATAGAGCATCGGAAGAAACCCCAATTATCCTCACAGTCAGCTCAATTCGATGCCAATTAGCCACAAATATCCACACAATTACCCCAATAACCAAAAACAAAAACACAAGCACTAAAATTCTATAAGCTAACGGAAAAGAGTCGCTACAGGACGAGCTAACTGTGCATGCCACAAACCAATAAACGTTAAAGAAAAAGGGTATGACAACGAAGAACGGTAACGTAACATAGACAATCTGCTTGGTGTAATGCTTAAGCAATAAAAGCAATCCGAAGCAAATGGGAAAGCTCAAAATCAAGGTAACTACAAGGGTCCAGATCAAATCCTTGAGAAGATGAGAAGAAGAAGGCGAAAGAGAGAAAACCCAATTGGCAGAAGAGGAAAAAGAGTGTTTTACACAAGAAGAAGAGCTGGAATCATAAACATAAGAAGAGAGATCGGAGTAGTTTGTATTTCGGTGGAAGATTGAGAAAATACCAAAAGCAAAAGTGGATATAACGAACAGAAGAAAGAGGATGAGAAAAGGGAGGTCCTTGAAAGGTCTAGGACCGTAATTGTAAGAGATCTGAAGGTATTGGGCAACGTCTGATTCAGGTGGTTCGTTGTTGGATGGTGATGGTAGAGAAGGTGGGTCTTCAACTGGAGAAGGAGAAGGCGAAGAAGCGTAGGTTGGTTTTGAAAGCAGAGGTGTGGATTGAGATGACGAGTCGTAGAGAGATATGGGCTTTGGAGGTTCGTCGGTGCTGCCCATTAGAGAAGAAAACAATAGCGAAGAAGAAGGGGGTGTACTGGGCTGAGTAAAGGAATTCAGAGAAGATTGATGAACATTTTGGTTCGGTTGACTCTGCAAGCTGAGCGTTAGAGAAAGTTGGATGAGCAAGATGTGCGCTATTAGCTACTTTGGCTGGAAATAACGTTCTTAATTATATAAAAAAAGTGCGCTTCTGACTTTATTATGTCCACCATACCTACTTACATACGTTCAATATAAAAAAAAAAAAAAGTGACTGTTTATTATATCAATTTTAGAAAATAATAATTTAATTCAAATCGTTAAATTTAATGTTTTTCTAAAAAATTAATATTTACTTTTTGAAAAAAAAAAAAATAACATGAATGTTTCTTGAAGCACTTTATTAAAATAATTTTTTTAAAACAAAAGAAAAAATGAAGAAAAATATTTAAAAAAATAGATAATTTAAACTTATATCGTCACATTTTAAAAATTGTAAAATTAAATTGTCATAAAAATCTACTTAATTCACCTATTTAAAAAGTTAATAAATCTACCCAATCACACATACTATAAATTAATACATTGATGCATTTTTACATTAGTCATCTTATCATTATATTAATAAATAATTTTATAATTTTATTTTTTATTTATTATTATTTTAAATCATTTTTATGTTACATAGCTACCAAATTTTGTTAATAATACTCAAAATTATTTATATTTAAGTTTTTTTTTCTTTCTAAATAAATATCCAAAAAAATTATGTGATTAAAGTACACTAATTTTTAAAAAATACTAATATATACAAGTTATATAAAATAAAGTGATTAAATTGTCATATTATACACTTATTTATTTAAAACATTACATAAATAACCACTACTATAACTCCTAAAAAAAAAAAAAATTCCCACCATTTAAGTTAGTATAATGGTATATATATTTATCGTGAGCAATGCATATAAAGCTTATATTCGAACTCTATTGTGTATTTGTGTGTGTGTCTCAAAATATTATCAATTTTTCAGCAAAATCACTAAACCATTATGCATGATGTCTTAATTTATTGAGATATTTAATTAAATGAATAAATTATCAATCTATAAAAGATTACTCCGACCAGCTAAGGGGAGAAAAATAATTGATCTACAAGTCATTTACGGCAACCCAAGACATTAAAATAATAAACAATCCAAGAGCTAGAATAGAAAAAGCTAGAGAAAAGTCGACCAAATTGAGGAGCTAAAGGGTGACTTTGTACTAACTACTAAGCCCTGCAAATTAAGTTGCTCTAACAAAGTATTTTGCTTACTCAAAGCCTTGATTTCATCTTAGAAACAATAGTCCCTTCTGAGAAATTATCTCCATGGATGCCACTAAAGGGTAAGACTAGAGATTATTGGTCTTGTTCATATTTTTAGTTCTCACCTTGTTTTTTGTAGACCCCCCCAGAAGGGTAAATAAAAAGGGCTTGTAATCAAAAGTTCTGATTTTCTTTTTTCTTTTTTCCTCCAGGCCTGAAGATGTTGTGACAGTGGATGTGCACAGCGCCAAAAAGCTGCTTGACTCGGGTCACCGGTTTTTGGATGTCAGGTGTGAGATATTACGAATCCAAAATTTCGATTACTTATAATTATTTAGTCGTTTTTCTAATTAATTTTGAGATTTTTATCTTTAAAATGTGCCTAGACTAGAGATACAAATTAAATGTAACAAAGTTCAAATATATATATATATATATATATATATATATATGATATTGTGATGTAAATTTATGGAAATACTTGAAAATTAATGTGGGTGATCGAGCATCAAAGGTTGGACTAGGAGCATTACATGATATCTAAGTGTGGAGAAAAAAGAGAAAGAAAACAGGGCTACAGAGCATCCAAGATCGAATCCCCTCAAGACGGATCGATTCCCCTCTGGTCGCATCAATTCTGATCCAAGCACGATCAAATCCGGGACTTTCTGCTGGAAAACTAGTGCCCAGACAAGAAGACGGATCAATCCCTTTCTGAGCATACTCCGATCCAAGACTTTCTATTGGAAAACTAATGTCCAAACATGAAGACGAATCGACCCCTTTCAGAGTCGGATCGATCCCCCTGGGCAGATCGATTCTGTCCCTTATGGATAGTTTCTGTTTTTCACAAAAAACAGAGTAAATGTCTTTTAAGGGCATGAGCTTTGTACTAGAAAGTTAGAAATAGTTTTGACATTATTATAATTGTGCAAATGTGCTATATAAACACATTTAAGAGCTCTTAGGGTTTCTAAGAGAGGATTTGTGTGCTTAGAAAAGAAAGGAAGAAATAGAAAAGAGAGGAAGAAGAAGAAGAAAAAGAAGAAGAGAAATTTTTCACCATTGTTGTAAGGAAAAATTCTTGAGTGTCTCTTTGATTGTTTTTCTTCCATATGAGTTTTCTTTTCAAGCATTTATTCATTTGTACTTATATCTTAAATTTTGAAGCTAGTGAAACTCATCTCATTGAAGAAGTGAAAAAGTGAAGTAGATTCATCACATTGGTTGGGTTGAACCACTATAATTTTGGTGTGTTCTTTCTTTTATTATTATTTATATTTCCTTACTTTGATTTAGATCTCTAGAATTTGTGTTGAATGAATAATTTTGATTGGTTGTTTGCTTGAAAATTTCTATTATATTTAATAAATTTAATATTATAACATTTAAGAAGTTAAATTCTCGCCTAACATATAATTTCTATTCTCATGCTTGTGTTTTGTGCGGATATAACAGGACGAATGAAGAATTTAACAAAGGTCATATTAACCATGCTGTCAATATTCCCTTTATGTTTATAAACGAAGGTTTGTAATTCTGATATCATGCAGTAAAAGTTATTTGTTTGTTAAATATTTGTTCTCTTATTTTTGGCTATTTTTTTTTATTGGTTGTTTCTTATTTTTGTTTCTGAAACATTTTTATGTAGGTAATAGAGTGAAAAATCCTGACTTCGTTTCCCAGGTGTCTTCAGTTTTAAAGGAGGATCAGTTAGTTGTGGTAAAGCATAAATTACTGTTTGTTCTTGCTAAAGAACAAATCCTAAAATTTAAATTTAGGGTTCTTGATGTACAAAATTTAGTCATACATGTCTATTTAAAGTCTATAAAAGTAATGATCTTCGTTTTGGTTTCTCATAAAACATTCATTGTTTATATGAATTTAGGGCTGTATGGACGGAAATAGGGTAAGCCTTGCTTGTGTTGATCTTCTGAATGCTGTAAGTTGTTTTTCTCCTTTTATAAATAAAATGTATAAAATCCATAATTTATAATATTATTTTTATTTTTAATTTTAACTTATAAGTTGGTGACTTCTAGCAACCAAGTGAAAAGGTCCATAGACAGGAACTTTTATCTTAAAGATGATTTGCCAAATAATTTACCAGACATATATATTAACACACTAGTCTAATGGCAATTCACAGGGTCATAAACAGGTGATGAACATGGAAGGAGGCTTTGCAGTGGACTTGCAGGAGACAAACCTGTTGAAGAGCTCAAAACTTCTAGCAAGTTTCACCCTTGAAATTCATATCTTACTAAAGATTCTAATAACTACGTTCTACATAAATTTGCCAGGTTTGTAAAATAATAAAGATCAGTTTATGACAATTTGGGCTGACTACAATTTTATTGCATGTTTTGAAGAAATATAACAACATTGTGTAAAACAAAGTGCTAAGTGGCTAACCATGATCCATTTTCATTGCTTTCTATGTTGTCTTCAAGCAAAAGCCGGGATGGAGAAAGATAAATAAATAAATAAATATATATATATATATATAAAAGCTCTGAGATTCCTCCTTAACATTTGTATTTATAATAATTGCCAAATAAAATGCTACAGACTATAAAATTTTCTGCAAAGTTCAAGACTGTCATATTTCCTCGTCCCACTTGCTCCTAGGTATCTCCCCTGAGTCAGCGATAGTAACCTTCTTTCTGGGTTTCCCACTGTAGGTTCCTGCTCCCCCTTCAATTGCAAACACCATGTCCATGCCTTGAATAACCTTGCCAAACACAACATGCTCTCCATCCAACCTGGAAAGTTCACATGCATCATTAGATATCTTGCCTACTCCGTGCGTAAATCATCAACATTAGCCTCGGAGCAACAGCATAGGACTGTAACCCATTACAAACTTTTCTCATTGTGGTTACAGAGTAAAATATCCACTGGAAAAAGTCCAACGTAGTTTTTGCCAAAAAGCTGTAGTTCAGTGAAAACCTAAAGACAGTTTCATATTTTCAAGACTATCTTGTAATTTCTGCCATTTATGAAAACTTCTCATTGGACACCATGCATGCTCATGTAATAACATCACCTGACTCACTTTCTGGTTCAACAGCATATCAAGAAATTGTACCATAAACTCAAAACCTAACTGGTATGATAGACTTTTCACTTTTCAGCTGTACTGGATCTTGAAAGTTTGTGTGAGTTTCACTACTCTTTTTTTTTTTTTTTTTAACTACAAATGGCAATGCTTGAGATAGCTTACCAGCTGGCTTTTACTGTGGTAATAAAAAATTGCGAACCGTTGGAGTCAGGTCCTGAATTCACCATGGAAACAGCTCCTGCACAGGTATGCACTTTAAGAAAAATGACTATGACCAAATACTGAAGCTATTGAACTTTCAAACTTCATAAACCCACAACTCTCAAGAAAGGCAAATGCAACAAGCAACAAAAGCTTCCTACATAACCACCTGCATGTGAATTTTTAATCTTGAATGTTTTCATCAGGAAAGGTGCCACCATAAATAGATTCATAGCCCCGCCCATCCCCATAAATAATATCTCCACCTTGAATCATGAAACCAGATATTATACGATGAAATGGAGTCCCCTTATAATGGAGTTTTTTCCCATGAGGACCTTCGCCTTTCTCCCCTGCAGTAAATGTTATTTATAGAAATCAATTCAAGATAGAAAAGCTGCTAGGTCTAGAAACACATGACAAAGAGCCAAGATTAAATTACCTGTACACAATGCCCTAAAATTTTCTGCAAAACAGAAAACAAGAAGAAAAGGAACAAAATATTAAGTTAGAAAATTATGTATTAACAGGTTGACCATGACTTCATTAATTAATATCAAAAAATTGAAAATTTACTTTGGAATCCTATGATAAATATAAATAAAAAAAGGTTGAAAGCAAGTAAGCTAATCAATAGTCATAATATAACATGGCCAGAAGCAGCAGTTGGAGTTGACCACTGTATAAGTATGTGACTATGAGGCACTACAGGTCATCTAAAGTCATGTGCATAACATTCTGGATGCCTATGGATGTCAGTAAAGGAGTATTAAGAAAATCAGGTCCCTAACTAATTGAATAACAATTATAAATTGGTGATTATCAAACGTGAAGATGAACTGAAAAGTCAAGTGTACGGAGATGTAAAGGCTCAATTACAGGTATGGTCGATTAAGGACAACAATTTTCCCAATATGTTTGGATAACTTGAGATAGATGATTGCCATAGAAAAGTACAGACCAATAAGGTTAGTTAAAACCACCGAAAGAAAATTGGACAGAAACACATACCAACAGTTTTTGGTACAACCTTTCCGTATAACCCAATCACAATTCTTCCTGCCATAAGAGAAATGTATAAAGAAATTGACCACAGCTCAAGAGAAAAGAGAGAAATGGGAACATCAAAAGAGCACCATAAGGTTGCAATTTCTAACTATGAAAAACATAAAAAATGGGAAGGCTCGTCAGAATCTAGAAAGTTTAAAGAACCTACATACATAGCTTATTTTTTAAGAAAGTAGAAATGAATTAGATTCACTAATAAACTAAAGTACATTTAAGCCATGCTGGTGTGATTTGATGCAAAACAGTATGGACATGAAAAAGCGGTACCTAAGCGTTGTTTATCAATATCAACCTCCAGAAAGACTCTGCAGGTAATCTCAGGCTCCTCTTCAACTATAACCTCCTCCTATACAGCATTTTGGAGAGAGTAAATAAAGTAATATATATATATTAAAGACAGGATGACAGACAATGGCTATGTTAATGAAAATGAGACGTTGTCAGTTATTCCTAAAAACTAAAGTGACATTTATAGAGAATTTTAAATACTTTAGAGCGTTTAGAGCTGCAAAGAACATTATTTAAGAATAGACTAGACTCTCTTGCAACTTTAAGTGGCACCTTTTCAATTTCCAATTGTTTCATTTAAACTAACGTGCTTAAATCTGTCCAACATTGTTTCATTTAAAATATATCAGATCACATTCACATCTCAAATTCTCAACACAGCGCCACATAATTATGTTTCCACAACTTTCCCAATCCTTAGTAATAGAACTTCCGTAACAACTACAGTCAGATTGGAAGGCACATCAGCTGTTCCTTCCCAACCAATAGGGAGTAAAAGTAGATAGCATCTTATATTGAAGAAAGGAAACTTGGAGTCATAAATTTGACATTCCTATTTTTTATTTTTTCTCTAAGAAACCTAAACACCATATTTCAATTATTTAAGAAGGGAGGAAAAGACATCAAACACCTAAATTACATGCTGCGACACAGATTCCCCACTTAACGATAAACATAAATTACTTTGTCATTCCTACTTTAAGCAGTTCGTGAATACCAAAGATCCATTTAAACTCCAAGGAGTTACAGTAACACCAGAAAATCTCAGATCCAACATATGGTCAAGAACCTAGAAGAACTTAGCTGTTTCTTAGAAGTTCAATGTTCTTATGGTTTCCATCAAGAAAACAACAGATAAAAGATTACAACAATCACAATAAAGAATGCTACTTCAGATAAAATATACAGAATAAAGCACATCAATTAAGGCAGGAATGTCAATACTGGTGATTTTAATCGGATTTAAGGACACAATAAGACTATAATAGTGCTCTCTGTAAACTCTTAACAAATCAGAAATCACCGAAAATACCAAGTTTGCTGTCAAATGGCAGATAACGGAGCGCTTTATCCAAGTCCCACCTTTCAAATTGTGTTTTCCCAATGTCATAACATAATAATTTCCAGTACCCACTTAAAAAATATTTCACTTATACCATTCAGATCATGCAATAACAATATTTTAGTGAAACCCATCAAACCCATTACAATAACCACAATTATATATAATAATAATAATAATTCAAATACACAACTAGATCCCCTAAACACACAAGCTTCAATGAAATATGAAAGAAAGGAGAGGGAAAGACGTACCTTTTTGTGACTAGAGAAGGCAAAGAAGAGAAAAATGGAAAGTACGATTAAGAGCAGAAGGAATCGAGCCTGAAGCAAAAAGGCGATCTCACGGCGCATCGTTTCGCTAGGCTTTATTAGCATAAGTCTATTAACTCAGGGCCTGTTCAAGAACTAGATCAACTTTCTCGATGGATCATCCATCTCAATACCTTCTTCTCTCTACCTCTCTCAATTCAACAGAGACCCAAATAACGCCACTGTCAGTGGCTTTGGGGATATGGAACGCTGCCGAATTGACTACTAAGAGGAAGGAAGAGTAGTTCAAGTCTTCAACCAATTATTTAATTACAGAAAATTAAGTTTTGAAAGATAAATTAATTATAGTCGAGAGACATGTATAGTTTTGGAGGTTATTGCGCCTAATGGTATGATATATGTTACTAACAAAAATAATTAAAAATGTAAAGTTTGTTTGCTATATATTAATTACGCATACGTATGAAAATGACCACTATAGTTGAAAACAACTTTTTATTAAAATTAGTTTTCAAATTTATAAAATAAAAACAAGTTTCTCATGTATATTAATTTTAACCAATAAAATTATACATTTTTTATTTATCAATCATTAATACATCTTCATATATTAACCATTAGTTGAAATAATTAGTAGTCAATTTACCATTAGATTTTTTTTTTTTTTTTTCTAAAAATTTACCATTAGATTTTATTGGCCTTTAATATATATAAACCTTTATAAAATTGGAGACTCCCTCAATAATTAATGAACTACTATAATGGTGTAGGTGTGCAGCAGTAATCAAATCTCTTAAATTTCGGTGAGATCTTTTTCAATAACAAAAATGTGAAAAGGGTAAATTTCAATAATATTAAAGAAGTTTTAAGTTTAAAAATATGCTTAATTATTTATTTAGTTCTAAATTTTAATTAAATTTATGTATTTGTTCTTAAACTTTTAAATCATAAAATTTAGTTCTCAAAATTTTAAAATTTCACACATAAGTCACTAAAATTTTAAATTCTACAATTTAGCTCATAATTTTTTTAAAATTCACACATAGATCCTAGTTAACTATTAAAATAAATATTTGTGGATCAAAATTTTGTGACTTATATATAAAATTTTAAAAATTTAGAAGCTAAATTACACATTTTAAAAGTTAAAAAATCTATACATAAATTTTAATTAAATCTTAAAAATTAATAATATAATTTATCCTTTACAATAATATCAATTGGTTGATAAAATGGAGGTCTCTTTTACTTGCTTAGTAGTGTAGCTCTATGGGCCTAAAGTTTAGTTTGGATGCTAGATGCCAGGATGTTATTTTGGCATTGCATTCGTTGCTGCTTGTCAGTCGATTCATAATGTGAGCTGAAGGCCATATTGTTATTGTTGAAGCTATTTGGAATTTGGTTAATAGAGCTCTCTCCGTTTCTTATGTGTACTGCCAACGACGTGCAAATGAAATTGCTGATAAACTTGTCAAATATGCTTTATCTTGTAATGGTTTAGAAACATGGTTTGAGAAAGCTCCAATAGGCTGCTTATTCTTATTTTCAGCTTTGACTATTGATGTAAATCAGACTATAAATTGATAAAACTATTTCTTCCACTTAAAAAAAATAATTCCCATAACCCTCACAAAAATGACCTGGAAATCACAAATATACAATCATCGTTTATATTAAAAATAAAAAAATTAATTAAGAAAATAATTAAAAAAATATATGTTCTATATCTCATTACTCCCTTTAAACTACTTAATATACATTTTTTCTATTTCTCTTTATATTAATTTGTGTCATTTTTTCATGTAATCTTCTAAAATCTTAATTCATTATTGTTGTTGTCTTCAAGAATTAGTTACTTTCATCGTTAAAAGTAGAATTAGTGTTTCAAATAGGTGGTACATAATAAATTTAATCAATGATACCGTAATTTAAAATTAATTAATAATTTAAATAAATTTATGTAAAATATTCATCATTAAATATGAATAACTTAACGGTCAAATATATTTAGTTAAATTTATTAGTTAACAATATCGATCTTCAAATTTTGACTATATATATATTAAATTTTTAAATATTCACCTCATGTGTAGAGCGTGTGCTTGAATCAAATTTTCACATTAGGTGCCCAAATACATATAATTATTACAACAATATAATAAATTAATAATGTATAACACAAATATAAATTTAATACCTAGCCTCAAGTGTAACATAGATCTGAGTTTAATTTTTACATTGCGTGCAACAACTCTAACATCTACTTAATGAGTTGGATCTCTCTCACTAAAACTAGCTGAAGAAATAAAGTGTATAATCACATATAAAGACAGTCCAACAAATTAGACACAAATACAAATTCAATAAAAATAACATTCATACAAAAATTTTAAGAGATCACACATTTTGGATTTTGATGAGGAATTTATTTATGGGTCCGAAATGTTTTAGGATGGTTGTGTTAAATTGGTAAAAATATTACTCTTGATGAGTTCTAATTTTTTTCTCTGATGTTTGATTAATTTTTTTCAAGAAAAAAAATAATATTTTTGAGGACAATTGAGAAGTTGTAAACTTTTGAGTTTTGATAAAAACGAATCATTGATTTTCTTTGATTTGGATACTCTAGTAGAATGAAATTTGATTCAACAAACCAATTAATGCATCTAGAATATTTGAATACTTTATCAATTTACCTGGAACTACAATAAGGTTTACTTTGTGTAATAAACAACTTCAATGGCATGGAAAAGAGTATACAAATTGCAGAGGAGAAAAAAATAGTAATTTAAATGGGATATGTGTGTGAGAGAATGAGGTGTGTAAATAACAGTCCTATAACTCTTAGTCTGCCTTTAATTGTAAGGGCCAGGTCCAACCCAAGTAGAAAATTAAAGTCCATAGAAGCTGAAGTTGAGGCCTTGGGCCGTTCAGGTAAAAATAAATAATAATAATAAGGCCCATTCTAAATGCATACCCCCTATTTCCTAAGCACATACCCCTCAAGGGATGTGTGGGATGTGGGGATGTATGTGTGGGGGTATGTGGTTGAAAAAAAGGGGGTATGTTAGTAGAATTTGCCTAATAATAATAATAATACAGGACGGGTAGATAAACTCTGGGCCACCCTTCATAAACTACCATTTCTCAAGTTATCAACACCATGCTAAGATAACAAGAGAGAGACATGAAGGAAAACTTAAATTGCTCATGCCCTTTTGATCCATTTTAGGAAACAAAGAAACTGACAACAATGAATGAATCAAAATGTAATTGAATGACCACAAAGCCAAACTTTTCCCATTTCTGAATGATACACAACACACATGAACCTCAATTTGCTAACTATATAATATTATAGGTTAACAAACAAGTTCTTAAAATCAGAACAATAAATAAAAAAACCCAACAATCAACATTAATTTAAAGACAAGAATAGAAAAATAATAAATTCATTATCTGAGTTCTATCAAGTATTCGTGGCAATTAATGGGGCATTGAAGAAAGCCATGCCAACATATTCCTCCTTTACAGGACTCCAAGGGTACAACTTTATCATGGGATCCAAGAATTTCTATTGCCTCGATGAGAAAAGCAACAAACACCATAAGGAATGAGATCGTTATTGAAATGAGAAAGAAGATAGTGTTAGAGTGGCCAACTAGAGGAGAGACCAAGCCACTAAATTCCAGCAACTTGAGGACTAAGAAATTGAATGTTGATATGTACTTCCAGTTTGATGCAAGATTATCTGTCACCCTCATTTTGTTGTTGAAGCAGTACTAGCATATAAAGGCCAAGAGGGAAGCTTGTAAGTCAGTTTCGAAAAGTAGCTGCTAGGCAAAATTACATACATAGAAAAGGCATTTTTCAATAGCATGTTTTGGAATAGATAGAGCAAGAAATTAGTGGAATCATTCAGATAGGGCATGGTGATGCAAATCATCCGTAGTAGCAGAAATGGGTGGCTATGATTTTGCCTTAATGTTTAGCAAGTTTTTCTGTCTCTTTCATTTTATTAGTGTTGGTGGGGCAGGACTAAAGTGGGGGATATTTCTATATACATCCAAATGTGTGGAGTTACAAAGTTGCAATTTTTTATTTTTTTGAAATAAACGATTATACACTAAAACAACACAAATTTGAATATACAAATGAAAACTGCACTATTAAAAAGGTACCAATTCCCACTAAAACAACACAAATTTGAATATACAAATGGAAACTGCACTATTAAATGTCTGCAAAAACATATACCATAAAAAATTAGAAAAAAGTTCCATTGAGGTCCTCAGATTAGATCATTTGTGTTATTTGGTCTCTTAAATTATAAATTGTATCATTTGGTCTCTTAATTTAAAAAAAAAAAAGTCAATTAATGACAAAATACATGATTTTAATGATTTTTTAATTAAAATATTATTTTTTAAGAGGTCAATTAGTGACAAATTATATTATTTTAATGTTTTTGATATTAAAATATTAATTTAAAAATAATATTTTAATTAAAAAATCATTAAAATTATGTATTTTTTCCTTAGTTGGCCTCTTTTTCTAAAATTAAGGGACCAAATGACACCACTTATAATCTAAATGACCAAATAACATAATGTAAGGACTTTTATGGCCCTGCTCCCTAAAAATTACCACAAAAGATGCACAAGTGAGGGCTGTGAAACTATGTGTTAAGTTATTCATTGGTTTATAACAAGGTTGCTTAAATGGGAATAAAGATGGAAGAAACATGTCATTGAATTTACAAGCATTTAATTCCTAGAGACAGACAATTATTTGCTGAAATCTCCGATATGTCTATTGACTCATGATTTGAACCAATTGTTCCAACAATGTTCAATGTATTTAGAGTAAAAGATCTCATCGTCTCATAGATAAGATTTTCCATAAATATGCATTCATATTTCATAGCAACCCACCTAATAATAAATACTGAAAATTATATTAAAACAAAAACCGACCAACCTGATTATGGAAAAAGCTAAGTTTGTTCCACGACATTCTTTCCATTGTCTTCTAAAACAATGCAGTCATAGACAATTTCAACTTCTATCTATTCGCTATTCCTCTTCAAGCTCCTGCTCTTCTAAAAATATACAGTCATAAACTAACTGTGGCACAACAAAGATTACAAGAAGACCAAACATGGTAGATGAATTAGGAACAAAACCTAAGTTTCGCATGTGGGAAAATGCCTTCGTAGGTTATAGGTGGAACCAATTTTTATTATGCGCATAAATCATGACAGAATAAATAACAACGTTTCTATTAGGAATTTCTTCAAACAACTTATCTGCATACTTTACTCTCCCAGATATTTTGGAGGAACTATATGTATCAATGCCAAGTTTAAGGACATTTGATGCAAGAGAAAAGTTTTTGAAGTGCAGACATCCGAATGTAAAATTCCGAAGCCCTTGAAGATCATAGAGAATATAAATGACTGGGTCTTGTAGTTCGGTATGTGCATCACCATTCAAATGAAATGTTTTTCTCATTGGGTTGGGGCTTGGTATTGGGCTCGCACCTCCATTTCAACGAAATAAATAATTATATTGATTATTTAAAAAAAAAAAATAGATATGTTAATTTTCTTTGGACATAAAAAAAAAAAAAAAAATTTACTAATTAGAGAAAGACAAAAAGGAAATTACAAAAAATTCAAAAATAATATTTTTAAAATTTATAACAAAAAAAAATTAGAAGAATTTAAAATTAAGGTAATTGTATAATGATAGGGTTTTATTTTTAATTCTATAAAAAAAACATATATATTTATTTTTTATGTAAATGAATATTTTTTTTAGTATTAAAAAAAATAAATATATATTTTTTATTAGAAGAATTAAAAATAAAATTATTTAAATAATCAAATCTTTTACGAACATGAGAATTTGATTAACTAAATTTTAATATTAAATTAATTTAAATAATTATAGTTGAATTTAAATTGTATTTAATTAAATATGTTAAATAAGAAATTATGTATTAATTTTTTAATAAAAAATATAAAATAAGCATAAAATATTATTATTATTATTATTATTTTATTATAATAAAATATTATTTTTATTATAATTCTTAAATATTAAACAAAGTGATAAAAGACTTGACTCACACAAAAATTAATTATAACGAACTTTTTTGTCCTGTTCCAATAAAAGCGCGGGAGAGGCTTTTCCGTTCAGATAACCATTGTGGTTCTTCGGGAACGTATATTCTTCTACCGTTATGACGCAACCAAATGTGCACCTGCCTCGTGTTATTTTCTTCCATCTTCAAACTGACACCTTCTTCCTCTTCCTTAAACCCTACGATATTTATACAGTTCTCCGATCATATTCCATAAATAGCTAACCTAAACCACAAGTTTCTCTGCATATTCTTGATCAAAAGCCCATTTCAGTCCGAGAGAAGCGGAAAAAACATCAAAGTCGATTATGACTACTTCACAGAACTCAAACTCCCTATACCCAGAAGTCATCCTCTGCAACCCAGAAGCCTCGTCTTCGTCCTCTTCTTCTTTTTCATCTTTATACCCTTCACTTGATTCGAGAGAATATACAGAGAACATCTTTCAAGAGGATGATTCTGTTTCGCATAACCCAACTAATTTCCAATCTTCTGAAGAAATTTTGATCAATGTGCCAGGAGCTATAGTTCATTTAATCGAGAAAGACTCAAGCGTCGAGCTTGCTTTTGGTGAGCTCAACATAGTTGGTCTCCGACAAGGCAATAACATCGTTGCTGTTCTTGCCCATGTCGGCGACGATGTTCAGTGGCCGTTGGCTAAAGACGAACCAGCGTGAAGCTAGATGTGTCCCACTATTTCTTCACTCTTCGAATTCCAAAAAATGAGTCATTAGAAAGGGACCCAATTCATGAGAAGTCTGTCTATAACAAGGATCAAAGTGATTTGTTGAACTATGGTTTGACAATTGCTTCGAAAGGGCAAGAGGATTTATTGAAGGAATTGGACAGGGTTCTGGAGACGTACAGTTGTTTTTCTGTGCAGAAGGTTGAGGGGTTAGGGAAGTGGGAGGTATTGGATGGGTCGGTCGCGAGATATATCTCACCAGATGAATTGGTATCGGAGGAGAAGAGGGACTTGATTAGGAAAAGCTCGGATGCGTAATGGACGACCTTGGCACCGAATGTGGAGGAATATAGTGGACGTGTTGCGAGGCTTATTGCGGCTGGGTCAGGGCAATTGGTAAGAGGGATATTGTGGTGTGCGGATGTTACTGTGGACAGGTTGAAGTGGGGACATGAATTCTTGAAGAGACGGATGGGGCCTGGTACTAATTCTGAAATCAGTCCAGAAGCTTTAGAGCGTATGAAGAGGTATTGCCTTTGATAGTTCTGATTTAGTTTTCATTTTTTTTTTTTTTTTATTTGAGGTATTGCTTATTATCATATTTGATATTGCTTTCTAGATTTTATGAACTGGTTTGGCTAGTCTATTTTGGGTTAAACAGTAGAGAAAACTCTTTTAATTTCTAAAAAACTTATGTAAGTCCTTCTAAAGACTCCAACTTGCATCCCATGTCTTCATAAGAAAATAAGATTTTCACCAGGCCGTTGATATGCCCAATCTTCTTTCTTTTTTACTTAAAAATTCTATAATTTGCCTCGCTAGGTCAATAGGCTATCCATTCTGCTTCCCTTTATTGCAAGATTGGATAGCAGAAAGTTTGTTTGTATTATTTGCTGAGGACTTCAGGGTGTCTTCTTTCTGTTTCCTTATTGTCGCTTAAGATCGCTATCTATTTGTTTGTGAACTTGTCAGTCAGTCATATGCAGTGCAGACCCCTGTTTGCTTCAGACTTCTTTATATTTGGTGGTAATGGTATGGATAACTTAAACGGTTTTAAACTTCAGGGTTAAGAAGATGACAATGATTTCAGAAAAGGTTATCAATGGAATTCTTTCTGGGGTCATCGAGGTATCTGATTTCTTCACTGGTTCATTAGTGAACTCTAAAGCGGGTCAGAAATTTTTTAGCTTTCTACCGGGGGAAGTTGTCCTCGCTTCTTTGGATGGATTCAGTAAGTTCATCCCAAACCTGTTACTTTTTCAACTTCAGTATATGCTAGTTGTTTATAACAAGTGATTCAGAATTAATTCTTCTTTAACCTTCTAATTTTCATTTCTTATTTTTTTGTAATAAAAGCATTCATATCTTATATAGACATATTTTACAAAATATCTCATTACAAATATATAATTATATCATATTAAATTACAAAATATCTAATTATATCATATTAAATTACAAAATATCTAATTATATCATATTTATTTACAAAATATCAACACTTTCTCTCCAGTTGGTGCATAAATATTTTGTATGCCCAACTTACATGATATCCTCGTACCATATTTTTCAAGTTGTATCCACATCTCTTCATAAAATCTAAGTGTCATGGTTGGTTATTCAATCTTTGCATTAACAACTTGTTAATATTGAATAATATTGTAGCATCAACTTGACTTTGATACTATTTATTGTTATAATGTCACACTGGCATTAATAGATCCAAATTTCAAACTAATTAAACCTTTTTTTTGTTTCAATCGGCCAATAACAAGTTATTATCTTTTTGAAATGTCTTGAAGAAAGGTAGAATCGCCTTAACATAATTGAATTTCTTTCTAGTCTTTACTTGTATATTCTCATTATTTCTACCAAAAATGAGGTGGTTTAGTCTGGATTGCTGAAGAACTTCACTCGAAAGCTCTAATCAGATTTTTCTTTCGAGAGTCACGATTATGATCACACAAATCTGGATATCCCACAAGCTTTTTCCTGCAATGAGTGCATTTAATTGATACCCAAATATGTACCCCCGGTCTTTCAAGAGACTCTTAATACAATTTTAGATCATTTTGATCTTTCATGAACACTTTATCACGATGGTTCATTTATTGAAAGGTTTCAGTTAATTTTTCATAATATGCTAAGAGTGATTTTTTATTTTGTCTGGAATGGAAGTGAAGGCTTTTTGATTTAAGAAAATACATGTAATTCGTCACTTCTATCATATAATGCTTTTGCCAAAATATCTCAAATTTTAAAAGTAATAGGTATGCGTAAATAACCTTTATAATCTTTGGACTCATGGACATTAGTCATTTCTTCACCTTTTGGTTTTCAGCATACCATTTATGTACCCTTTTGCTCCTTTTTCATGTTGCAATTTTTTCTTTTGAATATACGAGAGTTTTTTCCTCTCAGCTACATACATTTTCATTTTTTTGAGACCAAATATCATAATTTGTTCAATAAGTATAATTTCGATATTAAAAATGCATTTAAAATGAACATATTGTACAATAATTGAAGTAGACTTCTCCATATATATTGAAACCGGAGTTAAAATTGTATCATCTATCATGATTGTATAGTACAAAAACTAGAAAATGATATAAGAATTTCAGAATTAGAAAGAAAATTTCAATAACTTGTATGCATAGTACCCAACCAGTGGTTTTTGTGAAAAAAATGGACCAAACAGGATAAAATGGACAAAATCGAGTGAAATGGACAAAATCAAATAATAAACTGAATTGAACCTGTGATTTTCTTATTCGAATCGGATTTGAATGAATAGGACCATGCTACGTCAAACTGAAATGTGACACATCATAGCAGACTGTGTTATATCAAACTGAACCGTGCCACGTCAGATCGAATCATGCCACATCATCATCTTCAACCTCTAGACAGCGCGTGGAGGCGTTTGGGCTCGAGTCAACAATTCTAGTGACGAGTGAGGAACTTTTCGGCAACCCTTTTTTAATCAGAATGCTCAAAATTTTGTGTAGAGTAATATAATAGAATTAGATGAGACAAATATTGCTTCAAAAATATGGTTTAAAATTAAGTTTCGTATGAGTGTTTGAGTGAGTAGTTTTATGATAAATTCAGAGAAATAAAACTCAATTTTAGAAAACTAAGATTTTAAATTTGTATAGAGCATGAAGAAACAAACAAATGATTCAAAATTTATTCCCTTATCAACTTTTAATTTTTATTTCTTGTTTTTTTAATGAAAGCATGCATGTCTTGTATAGACATATTTTACAAATATTTGACTACAAACTATATAATTATATCTTATTAAATTACGAAATATTTAATTTCAAAACATCAACATTTATCTCTTCAATACCCTGTTTTATGTCGTATTTTCAAGTTATTTCTTTGTTGCCGTGCTTTTCTATAAATGTTCATGGAATAACAGCTGTTGTTTGTGAGCAATCATAGTTCTAAAATAACTAGTGACTTTGAATATTAAATGTAGCCGTCTTGACCTTGTAGCAAACCATTACACGTCAATGTTTGTTGTCATGTTTTCCGTGTAAGGCTATAGAACCTCTATCAGTCTTTTTTCAACCTTTGTCTCCATTATCTAACTCTCTATAAGTAACTTTTACTAGTTTTGGAAACTCAGCAGTTAGATTGACTATCTAACTCTCTATAAGTAACTTTTACTAGTTTTGGAAACTCAGCAGTTAGATTGACATCCAATTATGGTGAATAATTTCTCATCGTTGAACAATTGATGCCAGCCTTAGATGTGGCTGATTTTAACGGTGCAGTGGACTTGGCTTTAGAATATTTGACCACGTAAAAGGTTATAACACAGCAATAGCAGTGAATCACAGAAGAGATTCTAGTGATTGGAATTCTTATTTTTTTAATGAAGTTTGATGAACTTGTAGAAACCATGCACTTTTTTTCTCTAATGTTTGTTGATTATGTGTGTAAAGGCAAGGTCTGGGATGCTGTTGAAATTGCTGGAAGGAATGTCATGTCAACTTCTTCAGTAGTCTCAACTGAACTTGTTTCACAGAGGTAAATGTCAATTTAATGGTTGAAATTATGATCAATTTATCTCTATATCGTCATGATTATTATTTCTAAAATTACTGTTGAAGTACATGTATAGACTATAGTGATACATATCATTCTCTGGTTAAGTACTTGGCCTTAAACTGCAATCTCAATTTGGCCACCTTCATGGAAAATCATGGTTTGGTATTAACCTTGAAATGATGTTGGCTTTAAAGTTGAAATCATTAAATTTGGAGTTCTTCAGTTTCAAAGTGTGAAAATTATTTTCTCTGTCATTGCAGGTATGGGAAACAAGCAGCAGAGGTAACAAACGAAGGGCTTGATGCAGCAGGGCATGCATGTGGGACTACTTGGGCTGTGTTCAAAATAAGGAAGGCATTGAATCCAAAGAGTGTGCTTAAACCTACAACTCTTGCTAAAGCTGCTGCTCAAGCAAATGCTGCTGCAGAATCGGTGGTTAAAACCAAGTAACGGTGACAGCAGCAAATTTTTCGTCCTTTTATTTGTAACCTGAGTGAAAAGCAATTTTTCTAGATTTCATCATAAGAAGACTATTTATTTTGGTTCTTCCTGAGCATTTACATTAACTTTCAGTTTATAGTTAATGGAAGCGGTTTTGGGGAAAATCATATTGAGCCTGTTTGTAAATATAGCAAAGTCTGGCAGAAGTTCTTCTGAAGCCCCTGTTGTTAACTACTATTTTTTTTTTTGGAGCTAAAAGAGAGATATTCATGCTTCCTAAATTTATATTATCTTAAAATGAAGAATAGTAGCCGATTGCTATAGCCCAAATGGTATTAGGCGCCTCGGCATATGAAAGAGGTTGCAGGTTTTGACTTTCTGTAAGATGTGGACTGTAGTCCACTAGCAAAAAAAAAATTAAGAATAGTTATAACCCTAATGTTTGCCTAATGGAACTTCCAACAGACGTCAAAATGAATGGAAAGAGTAAGAAAATATTTGACAGAGGAGTTGTTTCAGTTGTCGACTTTTCAAATATAGGACAATATTTTAGCTTATTATCACATCACGAGTACAATAATGGGTTTCACTCAATAGCTAGTTTTAAAGGGCTTGTATGTTTTCAAATCAAGAACTACTCCAGCCGTTGAGCCCACAGCAGCAGCTATAGAAACAAGAAGACAAGTAATACTAAGCAATTGAAGTCCAAGCCATCTGCTAGTCCAGCGCGCAATCTTCTTCCGAGAAATGTACATCTCAACTGGAAAGTAGATTGTCAAAGGCCAGAATCCAAAGGCTCCTAGTAATCCAACAACATCATTGAAGAAAGGCAAGAGCATAGCTAATACTGTTGTCATTAACACAAATATTGTCCTCCAAACTAAGCGGAACAAGTTAAGTTGGTACACCCCTAAAAATGGGATTGGTATGTCATACCCTGCTGTTACAAAATCACTCTTCGGCCACTTTTGAGCACTCCATTTTTCAACAAATGCAAATAGTGGCTGGCAAAATACCTGCATTTGACAATATTTTTCTTATACTCTTGAGGCTCTGAGGTCCCGAGGATCGAAGAAAAAATATATGCATTTCAAAACCATTTTGCAACAGTTTTTATGCTTCTAGGGACAGTGTACCTGATATGCACCAACAAGGTGGATAACAATTGCAACATTGGCTATGTCAAGAAGCCAGTATGGGTTGTAGAATCCAAAGCCGGTGAGAAGGTTTCCCGGTGCATCATCACCAAAGGCTGCATACCCAAAGCATCCACAAAGCAAGTAGAACACCGTTGTAACGACTACACTCAATAAGGTTGCCTTCTTCATTGTCTTGTGTTCTGCTGGGGGGGATTTTATTGTATCCTGCACAGGAAGCATCTTAGTACATCTTCATTTTCAGGTGCTATATATAATAGAATCCCTTCTTTTTTTTTGGAGGGAGGGGGGGGGTTTGAGGTGGGTATAATTGAATACCTGAATTTCAATGAGAACCAAAGAAAAGGAGTAAGCAAAGGCCATAGCTCCAAGAGCCTGCAAACTCCTCCACATCTTTTGTGCTTCAGTAACTGTTCCAGCTTTAGTTATTGTCCCTATGCTAATACCTAAGAGGCTTCCTTTAAAACTTCCATTTCCTGCAAAAAGAAGAGAGCATAATTGCCTGTTTTTCAACTACATACTAATTAATGATGCATTGATTTTAACTCCAATAACAAGACAGAATCTAATAATCAATCTAAAAAGGATTTAAAACATTATAATTACTAATCTGAACCTGCAACTTTGCCTATGCCAAGACCAAGACCAGCTGCTGAATATGTAAAGGACATGACAGCTGCAACAATGGAGAGCCACCATACTTGACTGAAATCTGGAATCTGAGAAAATATTATCTCTGAGATTCCAAAGGTTATCATATATCCATTGCTTGACATGTGACATGGATCTTTTCCTCCACTTTTATGGAAACAATTGGATCTTTTTATTGCCCTACATATAATAATTAACACAATAAAACATCATAGTAAAATTAATTCCTAAACCAAAACTTCAGAGCAGATCAAAACTCATATCAGTATAACTACTCACATCATGCTGACTGATGCAGCTATTGTGTAGCCAATTGCAACACCAAACAAATTCAAATACTGAATCAAACCACATAGCATCACCTTTTTTCCTCCTGCATACATAATTTCCAAAATGGGCGCCAATCATCATCATTCTCAATAAATTAATTTTCACAAACAAGAAATTAATTGAACTACCTAAGTTGGATTTGACAGCATCCATGTAAGTGTAATTTCTTTGTCCAGTAACTGGGTCACCAGTTCTATAACACTGGGCTACGAGATTGGAAGAGTAGAGATTGGCAAAGGCAAAAAGGATCAACACCATGGGTCCTGCAACCCAACCAAGCTGTGCTATTGCCCATGTCAAAGAAAGCACTCCTGATCCTATTACTGCTGTTATTATGTGTGATGTTGCTGTCCAACATGTTCCTGCATGTTTTTTTTTGTTGTTGGTATTTTGGTAATATTAATTCCATTATTTAGGGATGTTTGAATTTACTATGCAATTTTTAGGATAGAATTCTGCAGTTAAGTACAAAGGAGGCATCTAAGTCAACTAAATAATGATGATAGACTCGTATGTTTTTCATGTAAAAGTGCTTCTGAACCAACGAGAAAAAAAATTATGAGTAGTTGTTTCAGGAATCAAAAAGCACTTTTTCATTCTTATGTCAATGTGTTTTATGTTAAAGCAACTTATTTTAAAACCACTCTTAAGAAAAGTACGAACGAACACACCGTTAGGACATAAGTAACACAATAAAAATTTGCTCTGTTTTTGGAAGTATGCACACTATTAACCAAGTAAACATTGATATTAGCCAAATGAAAAAAGGCTATAGAGAAAGTGAAGTTGAAATTGAAGGCTTCTCCATGAAATTTCACTCTCTTCAGGTTGAATGTTAATAGTTAATTTCTGAATCAAGTTTTCAAAATCCATACCAGTTCTCTTTAAGCGACCATCGTCATCAAAGCATTTGGAATAGCTGGACTGAGGGTTTATAGCTTCAGTCTCAACATGGGCTTTCGGTTGGACTTCTACTTGTAAATAGTGTCTAATATCATCCCTCTCTTCTACCTGAAATCAACAAATAGATTAAACACGCATGCTATACATAGGCTACAAGAAGTATATTACACTATATTACATGGTCCATAAAGAAATTCATAAATACTGAAAGAGAGTTTGAGATGTCTCCTACAACTCCATGGTGGATTCTGCTTGGAAGCGTTCGACTCCTTGCAAGGCTTTTATTTGACATCTTCAGCTTCTTACAAGAGTGAGAGAAAGCTTGTGACTTGAGAGTGAGAGTGGGATGAAGAATTTGAATACTACTTCACTCAATATGGACTAGAGTTTTATAGCTGAAGGTGGTTTCGTGTTTCATGCCACTAGCTTCCGGTTAAAGTTTGATTGAGAGTCCAAAGACTTATTTAGTTTAAAAGGGTATTAGTTTGATACTGAAGTGTGTTAAACGGAACCCTCCACTCAAACAAGAGAGACAGAGAGAGATGACCAAAATAAGTGAATGTGTTTGTTGATTAAAAGCACTTTCAAAAGAAGCAAATTATCTGAAAGCAATAAGGGTTTTGATTGTCACAAATACTGTAATACTTTTATAATATCTATCACCAATGTCTTGTCACTGTTAATAGTAGTGCATAACATGGCATCTTTAGAAGGTAGAATAACAACAAAGAGACCCATCTTGTTTTTTCTTGAACCATATTTAAGTTGCAACTTTTAATCGAGACATATAGACCACATGATCACTTATATAGATAGATGTGTGTAAAAAGATAATGTTGGTAGTAAAGTAATAATTAATTCCTCTATTCCTCTGCTCTTGATAATTATGCAAATTAGATTGCCCTAAAGCAGAGTAAGTCAATCGATATGAAAGATTTCACATTATGAATAGTAACAATCTAATAAGAACAATTGGAGCATATTTAGTGGAGGTTATGAATTTCCTTTTTTGGTACGTGGGTTGTGGGGAAGAAGACACCAGACTTCCATGATTGAATCCTTTAATATATGTAATATTACTTTCAAGTGACACGTTGAATTAAGTATCACTTAATTAAAAAGAAAATCTTGTGTTGTTACTTTGCTACTAGTGAATTCAAGTATAAAAAATATTCATTTCTCACGATAACTATCTTCAAGAGAAACTCTTGTATTAAATAAATTTCACAGATTTTGTAATTAAGAAATGTTCAATTGGCTATATTGCAGAATGAATCTCATTTGATTTTGATGACAAAACAGGAGTCAACTTTGGCTTTTACTCTAGCTTGGGGATAAATCACCATCAATATGTAAAAATTAAAGATTATAAATGTTGTTTTGAAAGAGTATGTAGGGAGGTCAATTGAAAAATATTTATATTTGTAAGGTATATAACTGATTTGTTTTATCAAAGATCAAATTACTTTACTATTAAATTAAATTATATACAAGTATAAAAAGTTTATTATTAAATTTACACAAAATTAATAATTTTAATAATAAGTTAAAATAAAAAAAAAATTTAAGTAAATTAATATTTTTAGAATTAAATAAAACTTATATATATATATATGTATATGCTCAATTCATTATTCTAATTTTACATCAGTCCAGATACAACGCTTTTACTATTTGCTCCCATAAAATACCCAGTAATTAATAGACAGATTTGGTGACCAGCGCTCATTATCCTTAATGTTCTGCAGGGGCTCTAGCCATAAGCTATGGCAGCTCGCGCCTAGCCGCCTCCATTCGAGTACAATGTTCCAAGAAAATAGTTTTCCACGCTGGAGATATTTTTTTTTGAAGATCAGGTTTTGTTTGTATCTTGATTAATAAAGTGTGGTTGCATATCTGTTTCCACCATAACCGTGGCTACCTTTTCTCTTCTCTTACATGTATTATTAGTGTTGCTAAACGACATGCAGCATTAAAGTTTTGGTAAATGATACCTTACCAAAAAAATCTTTATTTTTTCTAAAGGAAAAAAATATCACTGTTTTTTTTTTTCTTTTTCTTAGTGAACTACAATTCACATCATTCAGCAGGTTCAAAACCTGTTACCTTATTCATGTGCCAAGGTGTCTCATGCCACTCGGACTACAAGCTATCGGCAAAAATATCACTGTTTTAGTTGGAAAGAATGATTATAAAATTAACATTTTTTTCAAAGGATAAGCATTTATTTTTTAGTCTTGAGATTGAAATTTACAACTTTTGTGTCCTGGAAATTTATATATATACAAATTTTCTTTGCATATTGTTAAATGAACTGTTGTTAGTTGCATCCATCAAGTAATATTGTGTCATTCAATTTTGTAATATTGTGTCATTCTTAAATTGAATGTGAAGTACTTGGATACGTTGAAATGAATCTATGAGGCTGAAATTGATGCATATTTGATATTAATGTAAAATTTATAATTTTTTAAGGTATAAATATTTTATTATTTTAAAAAGTATATAAGATATTATGCAAGTATATGCGTTGTAAATAAGTAATACAATGATAAGAAATATCGTTCTCACAGATATTAAAATATTAAAAAATATTGTAAAAATTAACTAATAAAATCAATATTTGATGTTTTGTGTAACAAAACAAAATAAAATTAATAAGCATGAGATGACAAAAGTAAGAATGTTAAAACAAAGTTAAAGGATATTATGCAAGTAAGAATGTTAAAACAAAGTTAAAGTATATAAGATATTATGCAAGTACATGCGTTGTAAATAAGTAATACAATGATAAGAAATATCGTTCTCACAGATATTAAAATATTAAAAAATATTGTAAAAATTAACTAATAAAATCAATATTTGATGTTTTGTGTAACAAAACAAAATAAAATTAATAAGCATGAGATGACAAAAGTAAGAATGTTAAAACAAAGTTAAAGGATAGCAAAAATTACAAGTAGATAAATCAGTTATGATTATAAATATAACAAATGATGCAGTCATATTGCGTTGATGTGGCAAAGTGCACCAATAACTAGAATTCAAAAATTACAATAGATTCTTCTAATTTTGCTATGTACTTTCCTAGGCTCAATGAAACACATTCTTATACACAGCTGAGTTTAAGAACAATATTTAATGCACCAATTTCTTTGGGTTATGTGAGACAATTATATATTTTTATATTAATTGTAATTTTAATTTTTATCCTTAGATTCAAATTAAACACACATTATTCAAGTTTCATCAAACTTCAACTAACCTATCCAGAATTAATTTCAGTTTACTATCCTATTAATTGGTGATCAAGCAATTAATAAGAAGTAATCAATAAAATAAACATCGAATAACTAATACTCTTTTGTCAAGTAAAGCACAAATCTTAAAAATTGAAGAATAAGATTACAGTCACTTTCACATCTACGATCCTAACTGAAGAACAATTAGTCAATAATATTTATGAAATCAAATATTAATTCATGAATAATCAAAATCAGATCCATGGAGTTGTAGAAATTGAATAGCAAGCAAATAATAATAGAAGAATGAATAAATCAATAAAACTTTCTTTAATTAAATTAATTGGATTACAAATTTATAACTCTTTCTTGCTTTTTTCAATGATTATTCATGTGAAACAATCATTGCATTACCTCTATCCTCTAATCTGCGCTGCCTCTTACAGCCCTATTTTTTCAGTTTTTTTTTACGTTGAATTCCACCTCTTTTATATGTTCTTTCTAGGTTTAATTGATAAGAGATGATATTCTTATATTAACTTCTCAATTTACCTTTAAATATGTGAGTTATAATCTGCCTATTATCGTTCTTTTAATGAGAAGCCCAAATCCAACTGTACAAATTAATTTTTATTGCTAAATAATTTTGGTGCACTTTGCTGTGACAAAGTTGTAGCAAAGTTGATAAATACTTTTTTGTTATTCTTTTTGTTCTCTGCGAAAGGACATATAAAAATCTCATAAGTCAACTTTAAAATATAAGTATTTTTAACTGAATACAAGACAATTTCAGATTTAATATCAAGGAATTCACTCATTTTCAAAAATTGTACAAATAATATCCAAATACACACAAAGTGCAATTATTTTTACATGACCAAGCAAGTTTCAATAAATAAAAAAATAATACTTACTCTAATAAATTAGAATTATCATGTCTCATATTACTTATATATTATATAAAATTTACGATATGAATTCAAATATGGATATATGATGTCATAATATTTCATATTGCCTGGTAAGGAATTAACAATAATCACAATACTAGACAAAAATAATAATGTTGATGCTCTAATACTTAGTTTCCTGGTATAGATCTTCAAAGCTACAACTATATATTACTTACCATTTTATTTTCTATAACACAAAAGATACATTGAAAATGAAAGGGATGAATTTGTTTGTTTACTATATGGGAAACAAAAGTATATAGTAAGAAAAAATAAATTATCGTTTTATCAAGGAAAGCAATAAGCAGAGAACCGGAGAAGCCAATTGGAAAAGCCTAGCATGAGTGACTTTTCCCGATCGTCGATGGAGATTCAGTTAAATGTTCTGATTTATGTTTGGGCTTATTGATTGGGCCTCAAAGAATAAACGTTCGCTTATATTAGGCTCAAAAGAAATAGATGTTTCTTATTTACAACTACCGGCGTGGATTGAGAATTGGGACTTGGGACTTGGGAGAGTAGCAATTTCTGCACGTAAACATGACCATGCAATTGTTCATTTCAACAATTTTTTTTTTATTAGATAAAAAAAAAAGTCAACTTTTCGCTTTCCAGGTCCACCCCTGTTACTGTTTCACCGATTTATTTTTGACTTTTTTTTGTTTTATCAACTTTTATTATACATTTTGTGAGAGAATGAAAAATATACTCCTCCATAGCTTTTAATATAAAAAGAAAGGGATAGAAAATTTCTAGGTTCATAAAAACTATATTAAGTTATTATTATTATTTTTTGCAAATTTATCATTTTTTTTCCATATGTAGATAATTTTTTTTTTAAAAAAATAATAATAAATTCATGTATGTACTAGGAACATTTTGTGAATGTACTTGGAATTTCTCTTAAAAAATGTAACATTACCGTTAGCCCTGTGGGTTTGGGCCCATAATATGGACATATTTTATAAAGGAAAAAATAAGAAAGAAAAAAAAAAATCATAATTGTCAAACATCATTTGAAACTTGTGGGTGCTTAAAGAACTATTTCCAAAATTTGTTGTTGAAGAAATCATTCAAATTCTTACGGGGTTGGGTGATGTTAAGAATCAATTTATTTGGCCACCCACTACCAATAAGATTTTTAGCATTAAAATTGTTACCACAAGATCTATTAAGATTACGAATTTGAAAGAGAAATTATTGGTCCTTCTACTTATTTGGAGCAAAAAAAATGTGTGAAAATGGATTTGGAGGGTACTTGTGCCTTTAAAGCTTCTTATTTTCATGTGAAAATTACTTAACTATACCCTAGCTACTAAAGAATTACTTTACAAGAGAAACATCATCAACTCTCTTACTTGTACTTGTTGCAAAGTAAGGGTAGAGTCCTTACAACATATTTTCCTACAATGTAAGTGGATAAGTGGAGTTTGGTTTACAAGTTATTTCTCCATTCGTTCTCATTTGGTTGTCGAATTTATTGAAAATTGGTTGCTTTTTTGGATTGATCAAATACAATAACAAAGTTTTGGTCTAGAAACACAAGCTGCTTTGGTTTATTACTTATGGTTTATTTGGAAGCTTAAATGTACATGGGTATTTGAACATACACTACTTGACCCGATCAAAACCTGCGCTATGTCCATCATAAGATGTAAAGAATATCAAACTTTGCACACCTGTTATAACCATGCCTCCAAAGATTTCCAAGCCCCTAGCCTCATTGTCAAAGATAATGATGTATCCTTTTGGGTCTTGCTGCCCTCTAATTACATCACTATCAATTGTAATGGTGCATGGAGTACAAGTTCAAAACAAAGCAATATCGAGATGCGGCGAGAGATTAAAATTGTAATGTTGAATTTGGAGCACACTCTATTAGCAACTCAGTCCTAAAGACTAAATGTTTGGTTATAATCTATGCACTCAATTTAATCAAGAGTCAATGGTGCACCAACTTTCAACTATGGAGTAACTCTAAACTATTACTTTACAAGTTATAATTCAACCATCTCATAAAAACTGCATGTCTTAATCATTAGCTTAAGAAAAAATCTCTGTAATATTTCGAATGTACAAGTATAACATGTAATGAGAGGTGTCAATATGATAATATGTTGAATTATTCGCAATTCTAAAACTTGGTTTCTGTAATTTGATTGGATGTCTAACTTGCATTCCTAACTTTTAATGTTTTTGTTACAATATAAGGTTTAATATAATATTGTTTTTATGAAATTATTTTTGTATCGACGGAAAAATAACAACATCATTTGAAAGTTTTTTTTTTTTTTTTTTTTTGTGTTTTGTTTAAATTATCTACTTTTTCCCTGGGGTTAATGCGAAGATCCCAACAAAAATATAGTCGGTCACGCTTATCTCCTAGTCTTGCGCCTAGTCATAACTCATAATTGACATTCTGTTAGCTATGAAAGTCCAAACAAAATTCTAAAGACTTGAAAAAAAAAATTATATTAATGATTTTTAACCATTTTTACTATTTTCACTATGTGATGTAAGAATTTAGTTTGGTGTTGAAATGATCAAATTTTGTCTCTCTGTTCCCTCTAATAATTTTCAGATATTGTTTTTTTCTTTGATTTTCTTATATGACATGGGTTGATTAAAAGAATTGCTACTATAGCCAAGTAATTGATTAGTTAGGTACGAATCATCAACCACTATATCTATGTCATTTTGTTGTTTTCTATACCAATAATTTATTGTGGATTATATTATTTTAAAAAACAAGAAGGAGGTGTATAATCCATATTTTGCTGCTTGACATGTCATTTGAAATTGACTAGAGCATAATCGAAATTTTACTTATCTGTTATTTAATTGGCAAACGCTGGTGGACGGCAAAGATTTGGTAGCAGAAATTAATATGTACCTATCACTACCACCAACTTCTTCAACGAGCTATACTTTTCACGCCCACGAGAAATATAACATATATTATATATTTTTTAATTTAAATTATTAATATTATCGACATATTTAATATTAATTTTTTTTAAATTTAAATTATTAATATTATCGATATATTTATTATTAATTCTTTTTTTATAATTTTTTTTAAATTAATTCATTCTACTACTTCACAAATATAACTAAGACTTTCTTGGTCATCCCATGATTTCACTTTCTATAATGTAAAAACTTAGATTGCTCTCTCTTCTCGTGATCTTTAGCCGTTTGATGTTCTTTAGAAAATAAATCAAAAACACTCGGTTCAGTATAGCAAGCAGGTTGTGTTTGAGATAGGAGTTTTTAACACTCACTTTAAATCAGTTTTTTTTTCCCAAAAAAAATACTCATTTTAACAAGGTTTTTACTAGTGCTCTTGTTTTAAGGGGAAAAAAAAGAAAGATAAATATAGTAGATAAATAAGGTTACAACTTACTACCAAATTAGAATTATTACCAGAAAGAAAAATAAAAGAAACTAAAAGTTAAGATAAATGCTTTTAAACAAGTTTATCTTAAAATAAAAATAAAAAGTATTTTATCAACAGATTATTTGATATTCAAGTATGACTTATGACTAATTTGACATTTTAAAATGTAATAATTGGTTTCTCCTATATTAAAGTTAATACAATATTAAGCATATAAATTAAGTTAATGTATATAGCGTTACTCCAAAATTAAATTCAGAGAAAAATACTAAAAATTATAACATTATATATTAAGTAGAGGGGAACATTTAATGAGAAATATTAAAAAAAATAAAATAAAAAATACAATGCATGTTTAATGAAAGAGACAGTATGGATTCATACGGCGCTGAGTGGTAAGGGGTTGAAATCTGTATCACAATCAATCAATCAATCAAATATCAAGAACACTGTCCCATTTAAAGCCACTTGAACCTCCTTGTATATATCATATCCAATCTCATCCACACATACACTCTATACTGCCTGCAAGTTTCCGTTTATTTTTATTTTTGGGTTTGTTTTTGTGTTCTCTCTCTCTTCTCCAATTCTCCAACTCTAATAGAAGTTTTGTGTTAATAGTGTATAATGTATCTGCATATTTTCATAAATTATTGAGCAATTATATCCAACTTACCAAACCAACTTAACTCATTTCATAGTATCATCATGTTTATCTCTAACTTTATCATCATTTATTATTATTTTTATATAAAAAAAAAAAAATTGGAACCATAAAAATAGTCAACACCTAATGATCATAAATAGGAAGGATAGATAGTAGAGTATTTATATCAATTAATTAAACTAGATCAAAATTAACTTACCCTTAATGTGATTTTTATAAGGTACAACATTCAGATTTAACATGTGAATATTAAGTAAAAAAAAATGTTAGTTCTAATATACATTATGGACTAAACTCACTTTCATTGATCTTTAAATCTAAAGTAATATATATAGTGAGTTTTATAAAATTTGGAGCCGAGTTGATGAAGGTCACAATCCATTAGTCCATATTGTCAAAATTCAAAGACTTAGCTCTCACAAATATCTTTTTTCTCAAACGTCTACTATCTTGTATTTATGAAAGTATTTTTATCCTCGAAATTGTTTATTCTAACTTCTTGTTGTTAGAGTGAGTTATTATTATGTTCTACTAATTAATAGCAGATGAGTTGTAATTTTTTTATTATTTAATGAAGTTAATTGTTGTAATTAAAATACTGATTTAAACGCTATTGATTGAATTTCTATATATTTAGCATTTTCTTCTGATTTATATTTTATATATCATGTTTGTCCCATTAACTAATCTTTGTATAACCATCCGAATTCACAACTTAACCATTGAAAGTGTAGTTGACGATATGCTCTTTGTTTTTATCAAAAAAATCAATTTTTTCAAACATGTCAATTTTATACTTATTGCACAACTAGGTAGTTAATTATATAGTGGTGTAGCCTGGAATCAAAATATCTGTATAGCCGTATAGCATTTTATATAAGTAAAAAAAAAAAAAAAAGTAAAAGTATATTTTGACTAAAGGGGGGTGTGTATTTTAAAATATTTTTTTAATCAAAATAAATCAATATTTACATAATGGGGTATTCTATTACTAGAGCTGTAAAAACTATTTTAAAGAAAACTTTTTTTTTTTAAGAAAAAACTTTTTTAAGTATTAAATTGTAAAATAAAACAATATATTACTTGTTAATTAGTAATTATCGTTTAAATATAAAAGTTCTTTAATTAAGTAAATATATATTAGAAAACTTCAAAATCATGTAAACAAGACACTTAAGGAAATCACGTGCACCTCATATGAAAGAATTGCAACAATTTTAAAATATAAAAAAAAAAAAAAATCATTTCATTTATTGCCTTTAATTTTGTTAATATTTTTAAATTTATCTTAGGCATTATTATTTTTTTTTTTTCTTTTCAAATCTTATACATTAAATTTAAAAATAAGTAAGAGAAAAAACAAGTTCCTTATTTGTGACCGTAGGTGGTGAAACGGGGTATTGCCGTATTTGTTGTGGGGCCTATTTTGGGATAAAAATCATCTTCAGATGTCTAATCTAAGGAATCTCTTTCTAAATAAGTGGGACCCCCCATTCAAGCAGAGCACATGAGCTTATGTTGGATTGTGGACGACTTCTTCCAACTACCACCCCCAAAAAGAAAGGAGTTGGTAGCGTGTGGGTCATACTTTCTTTAAACTCGTCTGATCTGTCTCTTCCTTGTCTAGATTTTAGATTATCTTCCCGTCTCTTTCTCTAATTTTTTATTTATTTTACAGCTTCATTCAATTTTACACTCTCCAATCCGTGGAAATGAGGAATATTTATTTCTTCCAGAAAATCATAACAATAAAAATATTATGCTTAATATTAACTTAATATTAATTAAAATTAATTCACCTCTAAATTTTAGAAAATAATTAATGTTACTTTTATAAATATAAATTTTAAACAATATTATTTTAAATAATTTATCTATTTCTTTTGATAAGATATAATAATCCACAGCATAAATTTAAATATTCTTCAGTTAAAATATATTTTTTAAAATAAATTTACATCCTTTATGAATTATTTAAAACATTTATTTGAAATATTAAATATAGAAAAAATTATACTTATGATCATTAAATTTTATAAATTGAATATATTATTATTATTTTTTTAATTAATATACATTAGTCACTTAATTATTACAAATATAAATATTTTAATTATTTTAGGCTATTTTTTTTATTTTTAAAAACTTTATTTTTAGGTTTTTTTTTTCTTCCAATTTTTGAAACATTTTATTTTTCAATCCTAATTTTAAAAATATAATTAACAAATTTAATTTATAAAAATAAAATTATCAAAATATCATCGTATTCTTTGATATATCCCAGACATGTGTAAGATGCAACTTAGTTAAATGTTATTTAATTGAAAAGTCATAAATAAGTACGTATATTTCAAAAATGAAAAAACTTATATAGACCTCACAAATTTTAACTAGTGATCCAACATGCGCCTTACATTAGAATAATTAATAATGGACTTAAATTTAAGTCATAATATTAAATTATTAGATAAAATTATGGATCTTTTATTTTAAAAATAAAAATTCTTAAATTTACTATATCATAAACAATGATGCAAAATCTCTTGCTAATGTAATGTGAAATTTTAGAGATTTCAACATTTATGAACATTTTTTATGACAATGTCAACTAAATATTAAGATTAATAAAATATTACATTATCGTAATATTATAAATAAAATATTAAATATTATTTATATTTAAAATTATTTATTTTTTAAAAATAGTTTATTATTAAATATTTTAATTTAGTTGTATTTTTAAATTATTTCTTTGAACTTAGATCAATGTTTTTGTATTTAGTTTTAAAAAAATTATGATGTTAATAAAATTAATAATACCGTAAAATTTTACAAAATTATGTATTTTTAATTATTAGTTTAACTAACAACTTTGTCAATAAATACCTCGTTAATACAATATTTTAAGTATTTAACCTTCTTTTGCAATAAGTGTTTAGGACTTAAAATCAACATAAATCATTGTTTAATAATGATTTTGATTTTTTATTTTTATTAAATAATTAATTTTTTAGATTTTTAATTCTTTTTTAAAAATTATCATTAGTATTTAATAACAATTTTTACTTAATGATTTTTAAAAATACAAATAAAAAATCATCTAAAAGTTGTTTGATAAGACTTTTTAATTTTTTGTCAAAAATTTTAAAAATAATTTTGGTTATTAGTTATAAATTTTTAATCATTTTTTTTTTTCAAATACTTATATCTATAAATGTCATAAGACTTGATTTATTATATAGAAAAAATGTTTGTTGAAGATGAAAAAAAATCAAAAAATTTATTCAAAAATATTATTTTTCAAGATTTATAAATCACCCTACATTTTGGTAGTGATTTTTTAAAAATATGAAAAATTAAAATAAAAAATCGTTATCAAATATACATAATAATTACTTGAAAAAAAAATCAATAATCAATAATCAAAATCGTTACCAAACATGCCCTTACTTAATGTAATGAAAATGGAAAAATTTAATTTAATTTTTTTATTATTTTAAGTTATAGTTTCGAATCACATAAAATACTATTTGATTTAAAAGAAACATGTATATATTCTTTGGTTTAAATATTTTTATAGGATTAATGTCTTTAATTGCAATCACAATAGTAATAAGTTATATTAATAGATTTAATCACCTTATAAAAAGGACCTCATTAGTTCATTTTACTTCACATAAGAAAATGTAAGAGAGTAAATACATCTCAAAGTAGACAAGTAACAACATCGGCAAAAGTAAAAACAAAAATCAATTGACATATTCTTATTAATTCTTAGTATAAATAAACCCACAAATTTATGAGACATATTGTTTGGTACTTTGGTATAACATTTTTTTTTTGTTATTTATATAAAGTTGGACACACTACGATTGAATTCAAAAATATATTTAAAACTAAAGTACTTTCTCATCAAATATATTATATATATTAGTTTGAAGGGTGTTTTTTTTTTAATAAAAAAATTTGAAGTATAATCCATTGAAGAAGGCTATTTATTTTTTAATTAATAATGAAATTAAATTTTGTGACATGTTTGTACCGAGTGTGATGATAAATTATTTTTAAATAAATAAGCATGCATGATAAAATAGTTTAATAAATAACAATTTTTTTATTTTATTTTTCTAGTGATAATGTTATGTACTCTTAGAATTAATTCATATTTTTTTAATAAAAATTTGCTTTATTATGTGATTTTATAATGTTATAATTTTGTCATAATTTTACAATATGGTGCACAATAGTTATTTGGAAGAAAAAAAAATTAACACTATTAAAAAAAGGGTGATTGGCCAGAAATGATACCATTTCGTTTCTAAAATTGAACATAAAAGTCCTGTAATTATTGGGTGAAATATTAATAGTCCTATAATTATAAAAAAATAAGTACTTAAATTTCATAATTATTATTAAAAAAAAGATTTAAATATAATTTTTACACTAAAATTTTTAATTTTAAAAAATAACATGACTAAAAGTGCTATACTAATTAAAATGCTTATTTTACATATGATATTATGACTAGTAGGACGTTTTCCTCGTTAGAAGAAACACATGACAATTAAGCATCTTCCATTTTAATACAATTTTAATCCATTTTTATGATCAAAACAGTTAATTTTAGTGCTATTTTTATTTTTTAAGAAAGTAAATATATGATATCAAATAAAATTGTTTTAAATATTTGTAACAATTTTTTTTTAAGAAACATAACTCTAAAATTAAGTAATTTTTCATAGATGATATAAAGATATAAAAAACCAAGTTGACTTAATATTATAAATTAAAAGAATAAATTACACTCTAGGAGATTAATATGACCACGTCCTTTTGAGTAAAGTTATAAACAGAATAGAAAACTCCAAAACGGACCCACAAGAAAAGGATATGCATGTGATGTTGGTAGAAGTTGAACTCAATTTTTAACAAATTCTTGTGGAACAATAATTAGACTATGGATGGACTGAGTGAAAAGCATTAAAAATCTAACAATAATTCACATTAAAGAAAATAGCCTTGCTACCAAATTTTCTTTTGATAGCAAAATAAAGAGTATAAAAATATCTCATGGAAGCTTCTACTGTCTCTACCTAACACATTTGAAAATGAAAAAAAGAAATTTTAAAGATAAAGTTGAAAAGTGGCCTCTTTTTTAATAGTGGGAAGAGCCAATGTTATTTGTTTCTTTAGAGTTGCAGAAAGTGGTGGTGACGTCGCGATGAACAAGACACAGTACGAATTTTAGTTAAAACAAACTCTTTTTTTTTTTTTTATAACCTTAGTTAAAATTAACTGGTTATTGATTTACGCTTCTAAATTATTGGTTTTTCTTATTATAAAATAAATAAATTCCTAGGAAATACATTAAAAGTTAATATTTAAAAAAAAAAACTGTTGGGACTTTTTTGCTTTTATAAAATATGACGTTTAATTTTTTAATTTAAAAAAATATATTTTTATGATCTTTTTCTTGTAAAAAATATGTCTTAAAATTTTTTTATTTGTAAAAAATATGTAACACTCATTTAATTTTTTGTTAAATTTAAATAATACGTATGTACGTGTTTATATTTTTTAATAGTTATATACGTAAAAGAAAATTAACATTTAACTAAAAAATGACTGAAGCTTTTCAAAAAAAAAATTTCAAATTTAAAATAATTTTATATCATAATATCAAAAGTTATATATATATATATTATCAAAAGATAGTGTCTTATTTTTATATATATTATCAAAAGTTTATAATAATATATATATATGTATATATATATTATTAGATAATAATAATATATATATACATATATATATATATATATATATCAAAAAATTAGATAAAAAATTAATTTTATTATTATCTGACACATTTTTTACAAACAAATTAACTTAAAAATATATTTTTTTAAAAACCTTAAAAATATATATTTTTAAGTTAAATGATTAAATAATATATATTATCAAAATAAATAGAATAATTTAACTCTCTATCTTATTTAAAAATATAAACTTGAAAAGAAAAATACAAATAAATAAGACATTATCAAGATACTATAGTTTTTTAAAGTTGGTATTAGCAATGCGACCTCCTTGGCTCATGGATATCCATGTCATAAATTGCTTTTCTGGATTGAATTCTCTCTTGTTTTTTTTTGGGGAAATTATTTTAGTCTAATATTTTATTAGTATCATAATTTTATTTTAGTACTCGTTTTTTACTTATTATTCTGGTACTATTTTAATGATATATTCATTTAAAAATTGTTATGAATTGTGCAAATTTTAAATTTATTGGAGATTTGTCGTACGAGATGTTAAGGGTATTTTAGTATCTGCAAAAACATTTTCATTTATTCTTCTTCTGCGGTCACATTTGCTATCATATTTTTTTCACCTTCTCCGATGAAATCTCAACACCTGTCATCAACCATACACCAACACGTTTCCTTTATCCTTCTACCAATATTACAAACATTGATCTCCTTAAAGTAGAAGGGACCTCATTAACAAATATATATATATATATATAAAATAATGGCCATATTTTTACATAATTGAAATTTAGAAAAGATAAGAGAAAAGAATATTATTTTTCTAAATTTTAATTCCTTTAAACATGAAAGTGTAAAAATTTGTATAATAAATTAATTTTTTTAATTTAAAAATAACAATAAGCATAACAACGTGGTGGTGATATTCGAATTGAGTTTTTGTCAAATCTTTTATTTAAGAAATAGGAGTAATCATCGGAGGAATAAGAAATGTTAAAGATGAGATTAGCCCAAAAACCATTAAAACCCGCATTTAAGGACTTAAAAATGGAAGGCGAAAAACTATTTCTATTGTAGAAATGAGTAGAGACAAAAATGTCAAATGTTGTTGGTATGTAAAAATTGTATAAAATTTTAAATGAATATAGTTTAAAAAAAAAAAAACTAAAACTCAATTTGTAGTTAGCTAAAAAATTCTTTTAGCCAATTTTATCTTCGTATTTTTATACGGCTTCAGTATCTTTATTCACAAAATTTTGTTACTGGCACACAAGTTTGGTAGCATATCCATTTTTCCATTAATTAATTTATTAATTAATAATTACCAACATATATTGATAGGGGATTCATGGGATGACCCAATTATAACTACTGAAAAGAGGTAAAATAAAACGAAATTGGTTGTTTAGGTCTGAATCATGGCGACATATACCATTAATGTATGGTTTAAATGCATAGTGCAATCACAGTTTCATTTTTAACTTTTTTTTTTTTCTTATAACTTATATCCATATGTTTTATGGATGTTTAATGGTGCAAATTTTTTTATAATATAAAAATATAAGTTATTTTTGGGAGAGTTAAAAATAAAATAAAAATTATATTTTGTACAAAAAAACGTTAATAAAAATTTAAAGGGAGGACTTACAAACATATTTATTAATTTTGTGGTGGATACTAGTAAATGATTCATTGACCAAAACATCTTGGGTCAGATTCTGATAACATAGATTTTTTTTTTTTTTTTTTTGTTAATAAAAATTCTAATAACTTTATTAAAAGAAAAGAAATTTGCTAACTGCTCTTAAACATTTTTTTTAATACGTATAATAGATTCCTTACACTATTTGTAATTATAATTGGGCAACTCACTTATTAATTAATATAGACATCCTATTTTATACATCCATCCTTTGTGAGCAATCGTTCTAATTGATAATATAATTAGGTTATATTTATAAAATTATGAATTTGAGATAAAAAAAATTATAATTGTGTATAAAGATTAATTTGACAACAACTTCATGTATTAACCACTATTAATATTTTTAATACTAATATTAATTTTGATAAATAGAAGAAAAACAAGCAATATTTTCTTCCCAGATATTTTTCTTTTTTGTTAAAAGAAATATAAATAAACAATCGCACACTAAATTAATTCAAGCCTTTAGATATTGGCAACATCAACAAAATTCATGCATTTCTGAATTTGGCATGTTCATGTTCATTCGTATCAATGACTTATAGTTATAGGTCAAAACATGGTTTTGGTTCAAATTACTTTGTATTTTATACCATGCAAGAAAGTAAATGATTAGAGGAAACTATTGGTCTATAGTGACAGAACGCGAAATAACTTTCTGATTATAATTAATTATTTATAGCTTTAAATTATACCTTAAAAACATTAAACAAAAATATTTGTCTCAAATTTTGACAATCGAGTTAATTAAGTAGCATGTAGTTATTGGTGGAGCAATATGTGGAAAATATTTTTTTTTTAAATTATGTACAAAAATAATACCTTAAAATTTATAATAATAAAAATAGCACGGCAATAACATTAAATATATCAAATTTATCAAAGTTTAATATTAAAATTATTTGAGATAAATATATATATAAATTATTTAATTGGTCGGAGTTTAACTTAATTAACATTTAAGTTAACGATGTTTAGTGTAAAAATTTTGGGTTGGGCCTTTTTTTTATTATTATTTATAATAAAAATATGAACCAAATATGAGAATGTTATTTTTGTATGGACAAATTATAAGAGATTTTACAAATATTGTTTTCTTTTAAAAAAAAATATTGTTTTGCCGTAAAATAGATTTGCAGATCATACATATCTTAAAATATTTTAAATGTTTGAACATAATCTTAATCTTTTTGGTTACTAGTGAAATATATTAGCGAATATATTTTTTTATCGAGCATGACATATACGAGAGACTAAACGGTGGTTCGAATTTAGAAGCAGGGTTTGCAACTTGGTTCATGACGCAAAATATGACACAAAATACTAAACAAATTATTTTTTACTTAAAAATAATTTATAAATCTGTGACGTTTGTGCCAACGAACTTATGACTCATTAACATGTAGCTTACTTAGATAATAAAAGACTAACAAATTTTGAATTTCAATTCCAATTATAAATTTATGAGTAATGTAATTATTTTAAAAACATTTTATATTTGTTAAAATATTGGTATTATTAATAAATAATTTGATTAAGAATAATGTAAATATTTTATAATACAAAAATATATAAATTTGTGCAAGAAAGTGCACACACAGACAACACAGACACAATCACAATCACAATCACAATCGACACTCTTAATTAAAACCTTGTTTTATTTTGAAATAATTTGTAATATGCTTAAGTATTTTTTTGAATAGTTTTGTCAACCATTGATTTGCTCGGCATTTTGTTTAGAGATACTTTAATTTAAAACCCTATCTGCTTAGGATAAACTTCTCCAGAAGAATTGAACAAAAAAAATGCATGAATATTGTAGTTTCTAAGGGAATTAACAATTGAAGGCTTGAAGCCACTATTGTATATACGGAAGGCACGAAAGACTAATTGTTCACTCTTTCTAATTTTCAATCCCACTGCTGAATTTAAGGAGTTGTTTGATAATAATTTTGATTCTTTATTTCTAATTTTTTTTCAAATAATTTTTTAATTATGTATATTTAGTAATAATTTTTTATTTTTAAGAAATCACTATCAAAATTTAGAGTGATTCATCAGTCTTTAAAAAAAAAATTCAATTAAATTTATGATTTTTTATTTTGATCAAATATTTTATTTTAGAGAGTAAATCAAGTCTTATTATTTTTTTTATGATTAAATATTGAAAAAAATGATTAAAAATTTAAAATTTTCCAAAAATAACCAATTTTTTTGATAATAATAATTTAAAAAAAAAGTATTACCAAACAACTTAGATATAATTTTTAATTTTTTCTTAAAAATTATCAAATAAAAATTATTATCAAATTTATTAGTGATTATTTTTATAAAAAATTCAAAAATTATAAAAATAATTATTTAATCATAAATCTAATATAAAAATCGTTATCTGACTATCGGCTTTAATAATCTAAAATAGACAAATTAATAAATAATTCTCCAGACCATTTATTTAAGCCATTGATTTTTTAAGCACTATAAATTGATATGTGAGGTCATTAATTAATGGGACGTCCTTCTACAATTCTATTGGCGATATATATATATATGTGTGTGTGTATAATCCGTTAAGCTGTTTATTTTATTCAACTCGTTATCAAGTTTGACACTTAACGGAAAAGAAAATAAATAAAATAAAGAGGTTGACGTTAGGAATCTTATTTGTCACTCCTATTATATGAAGTACATCTTAATATCAGCCACTGATTTTGGATCGTTTTGTAATTAAATCTTTAGTATTGAGCAAACGCCAAAAAAAAAAAAAAAAAATTAAAAAAAATAATATTCTCAAAATTTATAATAATAAAATTAATATTTTTGCGTTTAAATTTATATTTTTACGATTAAAAAAATAACTATGTAATTTTTTTTAAACATTTATTTAATTGGAATTAAACAACGAAAGTTTAGACAATTTAATATTGAACGTTTAATATTTTACGTTCATATTAAATATTTAATATTATTAAGATATTAGTTTTATTATTATAAATTTTAAGAGTATTATTTTTGATAATTTTTCAAAAAATTAATGCATTATTTGATTTTGTTTGAAGCAATATAAAGCAACGAAGGTGGTGTTGCTGTACTTATCTTCAAGACTTCAACTACATGGTACCATAGCTGGCAAAATATTTAATTTAGGTGTTGTTTTGAAATATTTATCATTTTTATTTAATCATTTTTGTAAATTTTTTTTATAGGCGCCAATAATCAAAGTAAATGACTAAACTAAATGAATTGTTTTTATATTTTTAACTTTAAACTCATAATAATAATAATAAAACAAAATAACTAATTTACAACCATATATACAAAAACAGAAAATTAACAACTTTATAAAACGAGCCGAGATTATTTATATATTAAATAGCATAGAAATATGATTCTAAGAATTAATACGATTTACATAGACAAACTACTCCACATGGTAAGGCAGAGCATGTAGTTCTTCTATAATAATTGTAATCATACAACTAATTTTTGAGCAAAATACCTCAAAATGAATTTATTGATTTCCTATGGTTTGTTCATAACTAATTTCATTAATTTGTTTTGAATATTAATATTAATTAGTTAAAAGTACGTGTGGATTATTTTATTTATTTGATTAATTTATACAACATATCTAAAATAAATATGGAACTAATGTTTTTATGCTTTTATATTAATTTTAAAAGTAAAATAATATTAAAAAATTACAAAAAATAACATCCTAAAAATTTATAATAATAAAACTAACACTCTAATAATATTGAACATTCAACATTCAACATTCAACATGTGATATTAAACGTTCAACAATGAACATGTTTAAATTTTAGCAATTTAATTTGAATATCATTCAATTGGACGAGCATTCAAAAATATGATGTAAAAATTATTTTTTTAATTGTAAAAATATATGATTTGAATATAAAAAGTACTATTTTTGTTATAATAGATTTTAAGAGGTGCTATTTTTATTATTTTTCTAATAATATTTAAAATACTTATTGAATGTGGTAATAATTATATTATTAATGTTCTTATTGAATGTAATTATTATTTTATTATTATGTTTAGAATTTTTATTAATATGATAATATATCATAAAAGAGTAATTAATGTTAATAGCTTAAAAATATATGAATAATTTTATTCTAAAATATATATATTAAAAATAATTTAAATTTTTATATATAATATAAAATATAAATGTATGCCCGTGAAAGGGACAAGAATGAAAATGAAGACGGGTCTTATATGGAAAAAGGGTGTATAGTAGTTAGACATGGGTTGGTTGGCTCCTAGTGCTGTTATAAATGCTTAGTGAAGTTTGGTAGAAGGAAGGTAGTATTGAGTATTGACAGTTGTTAATTTAGTTCGCTTTTATTTACTTATTAAAAAAAAAAAAACCACATATGTTTTTTTTCTTTCCTCGTCGCCTTAACTAAGGAAGAGATAGATTACCCACCTCTCCATACTCTCTTGTTTCTCATCCTCTTGGAGCTTATCCATCGCCTCCAAAAGATAATCAACCACCTTTTTAAATAAATGATAAATCCAACAAAGATCTAAAATAACTTTAAGACCATAAAACGTAGTTTCATTTTAACATCTTACAAAATGTTTTTTTTATAATAAAAAATATGTGTCTAATGCATGTTGAAAAATGCGTTGTAAATATGTTTTCTACTCTGTGATCTGATGGTAGAATTCATTATTCTCTAATTTTAAGTTATAAATTCAAATCAAAAAATGATTAAAATGAAATTATTTAACTAATTTTTTTTTATAGAAAAATTATTTAACTAATTGAATTATATATTTAAAAAAATGGAAGATAGAGAAAAACTATGCACAGAGTTGAAAGTTACATATCCTTTCCTTAGTAAATAAATTGATTTTAATTTTATGAAAATGGAATTAAATTTCTGATAGATATTTTCTTTCATGTGTTTATTTAAGGAATTATACTATTCAAGAATTGCGCCATAAGTAAAAATATAAAATCAATAATTAAGTTACTTAGGTTATAATAATAATTTTAATTTATGATTTATAATTAAATATTTAATTTTATAATTTTTAATTCTTTTATAAAAATAATCATTAGTATGTTTGATAAAAATTTATACATATTAATTTTTAAGAAAAAAAAATCAAAAATTATCTCTAAATTGTTTGGTAACATTTTTTGATTTTTTTTGTTTTTTTTTTAAAGAACTTTAAAATAAAGAAAAATTTTAGCTATTTTTTTTTTTACAAATTTTAAGTTTTTAATAATTTCTTCTAATATTTATATATATATAAATTATAAATTAATTTATTGTATAGAAAAATTATTTGATCAAAATAAAAAAAATTAAAAATCACAAATTTGATTCAAAAATATTCTTTTTAAATATTTATAAATTACTTTATAATTTGGTAGTGATTCCTTAAAAATATAATAATCAAAATCAAAAATCGTTACCAATTATACTTGATTAAAAAATTAATTGAAAAAAAAAGTCAAGAATCAAATTTATTATTAAACAAGCCATTAATTAATAAGAATAATTAGCAAAAGGGGTCAATTAGTTTTCATTTTTTTTTTTTTTCAAATTTCATTATTAATTACGATACAAATTCAGCCCAAACAATAAATAAAAAAAAAATCCATCTATTGATTTTTTTTTTTTCCTCCCATATATTTGTAAAAAATAGAGGTGCTACTGCTTACATATTATATTATACATAAAATATGAAAATAATTTAAAATATACATGTTTTTCTTTGGGGCTACGTTTGGGAAAGGAGAGAGAATAAGCAAAGCGTTCATGCAAGTACATTATTTTTCATGGCAAATAAAAAAAAAAAAAAAAACACTCATCATTTTCTGTTTGAAAGTGAAAAAAAAACAAATAACGTCGACATTAGTTTTCCCTCTATTTCTTTGTTTTCCACCCCCCAACAGTCTTTCCGGTACTATACTCTTGAGATTGGGAGCATAATGCCTATTGTGTTATCCAATCGTCTTTTAACTCAAATCTGCTTGTACCAATAATACCCACAAAAAATTGACCAAAAAAAAAAAATAACAATAATATCCACAAAAGACTAGTTTGAAAATTTTGGGTAAGGGTCTGAATGCCACTCTGTGCTAGAGTGAGAAAAGAGTGAGGACACCAATAAAAAAAAAAAATTAATAATCTTATTAATGTAGTTGTAACTTGTAAGAGTAAGACATTCACAAATAATAGTTAACTGTATTAGTATAAACTAATATTATAGTCATACAATTTAGATCAAAAAAAGGAGCTTTCAATTGAATTAAAAAGATCTTTCTCATTTCCTCTCCATTTTTTTTTCCTTATACAATAATTAAGATTTAATTCACTTAATCTCATTTCATCTCCAAACTTCTGTAATCCAAAAGACCACTTTTCAAACCCAAGAAATCATAACCAATATTATTATTGCTTCCACTGTTAGTACTGCTACCAATTCCACAGTTGCAATCTTTACTGCTCTGCAAACCCAAACTGCAAGATAAACATACACTTCTCATCCCTCCACTCTTCAATGGCATATTCTCTGTCTGTTGTTGTTGTTGGTAAGGAGGACTAATTCTAAGCTCAAGATTCAAATCTGGACACCTTTCTTGAACTGGGTTAGTAATTGCTTCTAATTTGCCCACAATAAACCCACTACTATTACTGCTTGTTTTCTCTTCCTGTTTAACAGCAGAAGCTGAAAAAGATATTGTTGTTGCTATTGTAGCTGTGTCTTGAGCAGCACTAATCTCGTTTAATGGCCTGTGAGTTGCTGGGTCAATTCCTCTGTTCAAAAGCTTTCTTCTTATATGAGTGTTCCAATAGTTCTTTATCTCATTGTCTGTTCTTCCTGGTAATCTTCCAGCTATCAAAGACCATCTGTGACAAAAATCCAAGAAAACCCATTACTCCTAAACATTAAAAAAACGCTTCAATAAATATCAAAATCTGTTCTTTTTCTGTTTCTCTGTTTTCTCTTGAATAATTAAAAAAAAAAGATTGAAAAACAGAGCAAGAAAATCCATTTTTTGCTTTTTTGTTGTTTTCTCTTAAGTGGGTAGTTGCCAAATTACTTACTTGTTACCAAGGAGACTATGGAGTTTGATGATGAGTTCATCTTCTTCTTCAGTAAAGTTACCACGTTTAAGGTCAGGTCTTAAATAGTTAATCCAACGCAAACGGCAACTCTTACCACATCGAAGGAGACCAGCGGCTTTAGGAAGTGAACGCCAACAACCTTCACCGTGAGCTCTGATATAAGCAACGAGTCGATCATCTTCTTCTTTGGTCCAAGCACCTTTGTTTGTGTGAGCTTTTTCACAACAAGGAGACCTTCCCATTTAATCACTTGTTATAGAGAATATTGATATTATTACTCTTTTCTTTTAGCTTTTACGCCTTTTTAGGCTTAGGAGTTGTGGTTTTGTTTTTGGTGTTGCTGGAACAATAAGGCCGGCCCTTGTGAAGTCTCGGAGGTTTGATTTTATAGGCTTTTGACTATTTGAGAGAGAGAGTAACTGCTTCTAGATGTGAGTTGGTGAGATAGGTTAATAGAAGGAGTGGCTGGTAGCCCCTAATATTGTATTAGCATCAATCAAATAATAAATTTTAAGGGATATCGAGTAAAGGCCCTAAACTTTTATATTTTATACTTTATTCACTTTATTTTTTTTCCTTTAAATTTGGTTCATTTAATTTTTAATTCACACTTTGATTCTTGTATTTTTTTTTTCTTTCTATAATTTAATCAATTTACTTAAACTTTCTATAAATCTTAATAATTTAAAGGGTTAAATCAACAGTGATGTAACATATTTCCGATTTTCATCCTCTTTACAGCACTTATCCGGAAGAAATTAAAAAGAAGTAAACTCATTGCTTGTAACTTATAAAAAGGCCACAGACGTAAGAACATTTCTAAAATTTGAATTTTTTGATATCTTTATTCTTACTGGTGGCATTAAATATAAGTTTGTATCTAACAAACATGGACCAAATTCTTGCTTTAGAAAAAGTCAGGTGAATTCATTAATTGTAATATAAATATATAAAAAAAAAATCTTATAATCTTGGTAAGTTAGTTGTAGTGGGAATTTGAGAAGGAAATGTCACTAATGGTTTGGCTATTCTTATACATGTTAGAGTAGAGTGTATAGACATGGTAGTTGTGGTTCTTTATTCTATTGGTACACTATTGAGCAAGAGAGAGATAGAAAGTTGGAGGGAAATGCTTCTAGAAGAGTTGGAGGTTGGGTTTCAAGGGAAGATGATGAAATGAAAAGCAGAGAATAGGAAAAGATAATTAGTAGTATACTTGTGGTTGTATGTGGGCTTTGGTTCACCTTCCACTTTTCTTTATTAAAATTTATTTATTTATCTCCAACCCTTGTGGTGCAAGTTTAGCAAACATGCCACACAAGGTAAGGTTAGAGATGGGGAAGTTGATTTACCTTTTTGTGTTTTTCTCCTCCCAATTTGCAAATTATTTGTTACCCACCAGCCACCACCACACATATACACTCACTATTCTTTAATTCTCTCTCTTCATAAAAATCAAGTGGATGGTAGGAGTTAAAGGATCATGGGCAGTTGTTGTTGTCATTGAGAGAGAGAGAGGTCCACTTGTATTACTCTTTGTGTGCATATTTCACCTACCTTTTTACCCTTTCTGACACACACACACTCTCTCTCTCTCTGCCTTCACTTTGATGTTGAACTTTGGCATGACTTATGAATTTGATACCCACAGGCCAAGGCCAGGGCCACAAAGGCAAAAAGTACTACCAACTTTTCTTCACAATACCTACCTAATCTTTTCATCATATTCACACTATATATATTGACAGGCAACAAATAAACCTTGAAGCTATCTATGTGACTCTCAGAAAGAGCAGAAAAGAAAGTCCAAGAAGAAAAATTTTAGTTGCCCTGTAATTTTCTTAGGGAACTGATGTTTAAAGGTATAACTAAATGCATTAACTTCTTCTTTCCTGTTTCAAACGGTACTCATTATCATAATTCATAGTTATTTTGGCTATTTTTGACATAAGTTGGGTAGCAAAATGGTCTCTGTCGCAACTTGTCTTCATAAAAGAATTGCTACACGTAATCACATGGAAGATCCCATAAGAGAATATTAATTTAATTTAATTTTAAACAAAAAAAAGAGCTAAAGGGTATCATAATTTAAATTGCGTGATGGGTTAAGAGACTTGCAAGTATGGCACCGTATTATCTCAATTATCTGAAAGTATGGTGACAGCCAGCAAAGCAACACGTGTATTTCATGTGCTTAGGTATAGAGCAAGACTCGTAGGGTATAGTCCTAAAATACCCTTACCTACCTTTTCGGCTTTCTTTGCCATGTGGGGGGTTCTCTGGAACCCAACTGCAAACTCTGTTTTTTGTGTCTCCGTCTTATTTCGTGGATAACACTTCAAAAAACAGGGCCTGCAAATTAAATTCCTAGCATTTCCTATCTAATAAAAATTAAATTACATATATTTGGTGTATTATTGTATTAATGATGAGTAAACCTTCTGAGATCTACCCCTCTACTCCCACTTGGTCTCCTCCAGGATTTGCTTTGCTCCAACTGAGACAAAGTTCCCAAAAAAATAATTTCTTTCACGTTAAAAGTGATTTTAGCCTTTTTCAGAAGCAAAAAAGCTCATATTTTGTGTGTATGGGAGGAAACTACAAACTGTTGTTCTACGCTTCAAAATCATTTCGATTAATTTTAAACAGCCTTCAACTAGATTGCGTAACGGTGTATGCTTTGATAAGCATTAAACAAGAACATTATAAAACTGTTGCTTCTTTAGGGGAAAAAAGATAATAGTAGGTGTAACTTGCGATCTATACTTAACAGGCGACTTTATATCCATGAACTTTTTATATTTGTAAGCAAAAGCAAACGCTCTAAACAATACACGATATGATAAGCATGTCAATCTAGATATCAAAAGAATTAAACCATATGTAATGAGCTTATGTCAATGTACGCACTCAAGCATTTAGACAATACTCTGAATGACAATTCATCTAGCTGCCAAGTTCAAGGCCTGTGATAAGTATTTTAAAGTATCAAACACTCTAGATCTTGGTTTGCAAATCATACAAAAGTTTTACTAATTTATATGGGATTATTTAACAGAGATCAATTGACTGATTGAGTCTATTTCATTTGTTTGCTAACTTCATATAAGTAGCTAAAGATAACGACAGCAGCAGCTTCTGCGACTCCAACTGCACCTTGTGCTAGTACTGTGCTATCCTTTGCAGCTCTTTTGGAGCTAGAGGAACTTGGGTTGAACCCATGCTCAGAAAGTTCTTTATGTGATTCAGCATAATCTTTAAAGAATGCATCCTCGTCCTGATACCATAAATTTTGCAAAATAAAGGGGGAAAATTAAGAAAAAAGGACAAGAATCTAATGGATCAGGAGTATAGGAAACAATAGACGATGATTAGTCCCTTTGTTCTTAAAAATGACTCCTCAGGTAAAATATAGAAAATAAATCCAAACTGTAGTAACTGCATGCAGCTGGGTCCACAAAGTAACGCTAAATCAAATAAGGGTATGACAAAAAGCATATTAATTATGGGGTCTAAGACTCCGTGGATTTTTATTTAAAATGTGCACTTTAGTCTTTTCTTATTATAAATACATTTTAGTCCATTTGTTCTTTTTTGACCAAGAGGGACTTAAAAGTGTTATTTTCTTAAAATAAGGGGACTCACGGGGTACTTTTTTCCTGATTATTATATGAAGAGCTTAGTACAAAGTAGGCTACTCCTATTAACTATATAATAAACATACTAGGGAAAATATATATATATATAAAAGGAGATACTACAGATTAGTTAGGGTTGGCATGAAGTTGGCAAAACGATGCTTAATCCAAGCCTACGTCAGAATAAAGTCAGTTATGGAGAACCAGTATTGCCACCCCCAACATTAAATGCTACTATTCCAAATTGCTGGCAGGTAAAGTCTGGTAAAAACTTTGAGCAGCACATGGGTGTCTCATGTTTGAGTGGTTTGTAAACTCAACTTCAACTTTCTTTTAACTTTTTTAGTGCCACAGCACAAGTTCTAACTTGTGATTGTCAAAATGGGGTATGGATGCAAAATTGTCAAGAAGCAAATAAACAGAGAGCCACCATAATACCTTTGCATAAAGCTCAACATGGGGACGGAACTTAGGATCATCTAGTAGAGCCAAATCCGTTGGAAGTATCAACAGACCCTCTGTCCCCATCCAAAAGTTCCCTGATGTAAAAAATAACAGGGAATCCAATACCAAAATTCAAAGGCCACAAGATGACAATCTATAAGAACACAATAATAGGCAAACTAAGTTATAAATCTAACACAAAGTATGAATTGTCTAACTTCACAGGTTCCTTGGTCCAAGCACCATCAAAACCAGATCTCTGTGAATGTGCCCTTCCCTATAATAGCAGAATATACATGATGGAGGAAAAATATATACATCTAAAACAAATGAAATCTTTATCTCAAATTGTTGGTTGTTTTGTGTCAACAAGTGAGTTGACACACAACCATACATTAAAGGAAAGTAGGTCCAACTGTCTCGTTCCATTATTGTCTGCAACAAGATGTAACAAAACAAGAGCCATGTATAGATCAAAGACAGAAAAGTGTAGTACCAGTGTGTGGCTCCCAGACAGAGCAACAATATCCTTGTCAGACAGGCTCATCCTGTAAAAGATGTCCCTCAGGTGTAGTGAACCTGCCACCGCAGAATAATAAAGAAATAAAAACCTTGTATGCACATTTTGCATGAACTTTACGCTTGCAAAGTACTAATGAAGGTTTAGCACCCCTTGGGAGTTAAGATCCTAGTTATGAAAGTTATGAAGCAGAAAGATGAAAGTTGGACTGGAGGGGGGGATCGAGGTTTGCATTTTGCAAACAAAAATTGTGTAGGCTTGCTACAGGAAATTATGATGGTTTGGCACTGGCATTAAAAAGTGCTAATTAATCAGTTATAAGTCAATCGTGCTGCAGTGAAGAAGCAGCAAATAGAAAGCGAGGAAGTTTTCAGCTTAAACGAGGTATTGTAAAGATCTAAGTAAACTTTTCTGCAGCAAATAGAAAGCAAGGAAGTCCAGAGCATCAGCTTGAACGTGGTATTGTAAAGATCTAAGTAAACTAACTGAATATACTGATTTTCTGAAACAATAAATTATTAGGCATCACTTGGCAGATAATTATTACAAAAATCTAGAGTAAACTTGATGGCCTCTACGCCTGTTTCAAGTATTTGCATGAGGAACATGTATGTCACTGTCACAAACTAAATTTTGATGCTTTCTAACTGTGTTGGTATATTATTACAAAACCAAACTGTGAGAAAGAAATGCTCAACTCTCCCCTCACCTGTGCCTCGTTTCACCAATTACATGTTCTAAAGGTTCTCAGCCTAGATGAAGAGTTTGCAACTGTCATATAACCAATTCAAGAGAATCACGTAGTTCTATTGATTTGCCTATATCTTTCCTTGTATTTCCTCTACAAGTTTTTTTTATATAAATATAATGCTTATATTAACACCAAGAAGTGGTTCAATAAAAAGGAAAAAAACCTAGAACTGGTAGTATGTATTGCTATAACAAGCCTATATCCTTTTTGGAAAAGTGAGGCACCTATACAAGTAAAGAAACCAAGAGTCTTTTTATATTATGTATGAAGAGTTTTTAAGGCTTTACAAACTAAAATATTTGACCGACCTAGTTTAGCATCTGGAAGTCGGCCTTCAAGGTACAAAGCCAATGGCTGGGCCCCCAGTGACTTCAACTGCAACAACACCAGCAAGCTGAAGAGCATGATGATAAAGTAGATACTTTAAACTCAGAAAGCAGTTGTCAAATGGAACGTTTCAAACTGTCCCTTACACAATTATTCATTTTTTTAAGAATGATTCTAAGCCCACGTTACACCCTGTTTCATAAGCAGTTATTTTTGGTACAATACGAATCACTTGCTATTATATTTCCCAACCACAAACAACTTCAAAGAAAAAGGACCTCCTTCACACTTAAGTTGTTATTCCTTTTTTGTCCTTTAGGGAGTTGGTGAAAGAAGAAAGTTAGGAGGTCTACATTTTAATACGAAAACAAAAAGATAAAAGGAAAAAGAGCAGATTCGTCCAAGCCTCCACAAGGATAGGGTCATAGGGCTAGTTAAGTAATATGCTGCATGAACAATGTCCCAACTTCCAGTCAAAGGCTCTAGTTATTTTACCATCTAATATTTTACAATTTATTGTTTTGATAACTGAGATATTATCTAACAAAAAGACAGAGTATGGGGTTGATAAAATTTCTGCACATGCAGCTTTCCAAGTCAGATAAAAAACACACACGAACACACAGAAATGATGCAACACCGAATGTACCAACTGGTCAGCATGTCACTTTCTAACTTCAGAAGTGACTCATTAAACACCATAATCACCTGATACAGGTCTGCATATGTAATTCCTGGATGTTTAGCTTTCACTTCCTCTGTAATCATATAAAATGACTGGTCAGATTCCATATGAAGAACCCAACTACGGAAAACAATATTTTTTCAACGTAATGCTAACGTGCAAGTTGCAGTCCTTAGAAGCATACATATAAAGTTGCAAAAGAGTAGATGTCAAGAATCAGGACCAACAACTTGAATAGTGTCACAAATAAACTTAGTTTAAAGAATGTCAAGATGATTATTGCGCACATGTTGAGATATCTTAGCAATTTTGTTGTTGTGGTCATCTTCACATCCCATAATTCCATTGGTGGAAATTATTCCCATTCATATTTATCTAGTGAATTCAATTATAATAGTATAATGCAATCAATGTAGTGATTTTGTTCAGTCACATTTAAAGTACGAGAGTAATAAATGGATAAGTAATTGCAACAAGATTAATCCAAAAAAAAATTCACTCAAGGGAATATTTAAGGAAGTTAAGCATTTACAACAATCGTATCATATTCACTTAAAAAATGAGAATAGAATATTTCTGTAAGAAATTATAAGTGACAAGATTGAGATCATTTGACTGCCTAAATAATAAGAGACCATCATATAAGCTATCTGAATTTCGCTATCGTGTGAAGAAAGTGAATGGTCATAAGGAGTCTGAAAGGGCAATAAGAATACTGCTTCTGTAACATGCATGTTGACTAGTAAAGGGAACTTGTATAGCAAACAATATGCAAGAATTGATCGTTTTGACACCCTAACCTTCTTAAGATAATTTTCCTCAACAATACTCTTAGAGTTCTAATTTAAAGAAGTGCAGATCAGCGACGTTCAACCAATGCACTTTTGCCTCCTATGTCAACTAAGCTTAAATTGCAGCACGTTGACTAAGGCATTCTTCTCTTTTAGCTATTTAAACAGCTAGCTTCGTCCTAATGGCAACAGCTGCTTCACTCGCAAGCCGTGACACTGCTTTAATTCGGAGATTCATCCCAATCAAACCCAGGAGAATAAGTGAAATTCTAGCTACGAATGGAACGGTTATTTATCTATTGAACAGGCAGTACAGCTCATAGTCGCTACTATGCAAAATCGCAATAATGCAGCTACCCAGTAGCTAATACTTACAGAATTATATGTCCACGAACAATCTTGTAATTATTATTAGAGAGAAAAATTAAAAGATGTAGGTAAGTGAACCATACCGCACCAATCTATGCCACTATTAGCCCCATGAGTGAACTCTTCCTCATTCCTCATCGAACCATTAGGTCCACCGGTCTTTGACTTGGAATCGTACGTCCCAGCGTCGTGCCACCTATATCAACGTCGTAAGTTATACTGACAAACTTTTTCTTAAATTTCCGTCGAAATTTCTTTTAAAAAAAAAAATATCAGAAACAGGGAAAGCAAGAGGAAATTGCGTACGCCAAGCGAAGCATGATTGGAGCACAGTTCCTGGAGGAAATGAGAGCGCAAAGGTCGCGACGAGCCTTATCGATCTCCTACAGGTATTCAGCATCGACCACAGGTAAAGACATGGAATCCCAAGCTCAAGATGTGGAAATTTTCAGAGACTTCACTCCAAGGATTGAGAAATGTTGGTCCGAGAATTTAAGAGGCTTAACGAAGCTACACTGACAAGAGGCATTTACCCAACAGATGGACGGATTATTAAGACGGACGTTGCCACATGTAACTCGTAAAATTAATTTTGTTATTCATTGCTCATATTTATTATTTATGAAATATATTAATTTCTATCTTTATTATTTATTAATATTAATTTTAATATTAATTTTAATTTATTTAAAATAATGCAATATTATTTATTTCAAAAATAATGCACTAATTCAATATATTTAATTAATTTAGAATGAATTAGTGCATAGATTAATTTTACATATAATTATAAAATAGATTTAAAATTAAAATGTAAAATAAATAAATAATTGTAAGATTTTGTTTGAAGATAGAGGGATAAATTATTTCATAATTCATAATATAATATAAATATGACAAAAATAAATTAGTAAAAATTAATTGATAATTTTTTTATGTCCTTAAATAAAATTTATTTTTTATTTTTAAAAATAAGGAACACAAAAAAGATTAATTAATTTTTTTTATGTGTTAAATAACACAAAATAAATATAATACAAATACGACATAATTAGTACTAACTAACCAAAAACAATTATATTTAAAAAAAATCATCACAATTATATATCATAAATTTATTATCAATTTGAGATATTTTTCTTGGTAACAGGATACCTGTACTTTAATTTGCCCTGCTCCTTTCTAAAAAATGCAAGGAGTAAAAAATATTTTTTTTTTTCTAACTAATACAATTTAATCTCGTAGTGAAACATTATACATTATATAATGATTTCATGATTGCTTAAAAACAAAATATTTCAATTTTCCACGCAGTTAGTATTGGTCTAATAGGTTGGTGATTTATTTCTTTTTACTTAAAAGTCATAATTTTAAATATTGCACACTTAAGTAGTGTTATCTCTCTTCATTTTTCCTCTCCTCCTTCTCTCTAGGGTTTCAAACTGTGCACTGCTTGTTTGGCCGCCGGCAGGCGGTTTCGGCTGCTGGCTGGCGGCCAGTCTTCCCTTTCTCCTTTCCTTTGGTTTCCTTCCTTTAGATCTATGGTTTGTGGGCGTTTGTCTCGCTCGTTTTCGTCTCCGGCGGATCTCACCATTGCTGTGGCCGTTCGTGTCTCTTCTTGGTGGCTGCTCGGAGTATTTGTTACCGGTACCTTCCCCTCTTCCTCGCGTGGCTCTGGGTTTTACTCTGTTCGGCTCTGCTGCTTCCGATGGCGGCTCCGACAGTTTCTGGACAATAGTGGGGTGGAGGACATTTTGGTATTCTGTGTTTATTTTAGTATGGTTTTAATAATGTTCTGGTATTTTTGGTGTACCTTAAATTATCCAGATATGGTTTGTCTTAATTTTGTTGATGAGATTTTTGATTACTTTCTTGTTACATTTTCTGATTTTGGGATGTATTCATCGTTTTATTTCAGTCAGTCAGGCAGTATAATGAGTCGAAATTATAACGAGCTAATGTTGAGAGCTCGCAAGTATTCACTGTGTTTTCTTGCTTCTAGCTAGTCCTGACTATGTTATTAGAATGGTGATGTATTTCTTAGAATCGATGTATCTTAAGATTGTATTTTGAATCCTTATTTAATGAAATTTACCTTTTATAAAAAAAAAAAAGTAGTGTTTACTCTTTTCATCAAAAAAAAAGAAAGAAAGTAGTGTTTACTCTTTCAATAAGTAAATAAGTAGTGTTTACTCTAAAAAATAATATAATGTTACAAGGGCGTAGTGGCTCACTAGAGCATAACTATATAGACGACTAAAGTGTTCACTTTTTCTATTAGCTAGTATCATTTAATCATTGATAGAGGAGAAGGGATTTATTGTGCTGTTTGTCCTATTTTAGTATATTGTGATGGTATTTTTGTGTTTGATTTTAGTGAGTTGGATATTTTAAAGGTATTTTAATTTAATAAAATATATGTATGTACATTTATATTTTCATAGCAATACAATAGTAATTTTTATATTTAATTTTACGTACATTAATGATCTAAAATTAGAATTTAATTTGAGATTTTAACATGTATTATACACGTTTGCAAAAAATGAAGGACAAACTCATTCTTAAAATTATTTTTTTCTAATAAACCACCTCTCACTCTTCAACTTGCCATTTCTAAAAACATTAAAAATGTTATAAATTTTTTTATGTGCTAATTTAATATAAAAACTTAAATATTTCTCGCAAAATCATTAACATTCTATATGATTTTTCTTACAAATCTATCGTCTTCAATATACTTCAATTCTTTAGGGTCTTTTTGAGAGTTTTCTCAACTTTTTATGATTTTATTCTGTTTTGAGTTTAAATTGAAAATATTTTTTATATTAAATAATGATTAAATAAAATTTTAATTATTTTAAAAACAAGTTTGTCTTTTATTATTTGTTCATGTGTGTGGCACATGCTAAAATTATCAATTGTATTATAATTTTGGATCACTAACGTACATAAAATTAAATATAAGAATTATTAATATACCACTATAAAAATATGAATTCAAATATGTACCTTTTATTGAATAAAATTACTACTAAAATACCAAACCTAATTATAGTTGGTATTTACATTGTTCTTAAATTTGATTACTTTTTCTCAAATTGTCTAATTAAATTTTCAGGGAAGAGAATTGTTATTGTTTATGTTATCAGGTTCACCCTAATTATATTGCTAATTATTTGAATAGTTGTACTATTATTATGTGTATAATGAATTATTCGATTATAATATTTTTCTTTTAATGAAAATTTTCTTTCTTGGCTAAACAAAAGAAAAAAATTTAGTATCATTATTAAACTCATGTATACAAAATTAAAAATATAAATATAAATAAAACTAGGTACTTTAAATATACAAGTATAAAAGAATAGAAAATCCCGTGAAGGGCTTGTAACTGAAATTGGAACTTGGCAGAAATCCAAGCTCATGAGGAGGTTCTCCATTGTAACTCAATTTGGATCCTTCCATTCTTCGAGTCTATAAGATGATACTTTTCGTTGATCCGTTTGTTGGAAACAACATCCGAGAGATTAATATCAATATAACCCAGAGACTCCTAAGACAACACAAGAAAGGAAGAAAATTACATAAGGAAGAAAAAAAAAATAAAAAATTAAAGAGCATATTCCAGTGGGAACAAAGCAAACATGGATTAATAGTTATGCAGTTAGAGAATGAGATAATTATGGAATAGGATTGGGATAATTATATCTTGATATTTATTTGGTTTTGGATTTTTGAAATTGAGTTATTTATTTCTCTTTAATTTTGAGGGCTTTGGTGTGTCTATAAATAGGTCCCTTAACTAATATATTAGACAAACTTGAATTATTAAATGGAATATTAAATTATTGTGATTGATCTTTACCTTCGAAATGAGCTTAGTCTCACACTGTTGAGTGTGTGGGGAAAACAACATTTAAGCCCCTTTCCTACGATATCCATTTTAATGGATTTCTATGAGTTTGGTTGATTTTGGGTTATTACTTTAAAAAAAAAAATCAACGCCCTTTCAAGACTATTTGGGTTTACGTGTGTAAAGTCGTTGTGGTTGATCTTTGCCTTCAAAATAAGCTTAGTTCCACATAAGTTGAATGTGCGTGTAAAACAGTCTTTAAGTTTCTTTCTATGATTTCCGTTTTATATGGTCTCAGTAAATTTGGTTGATCTTACGTTGTTTCATTGAAAGAAAAAAAAATCAACTTCTACCCCTATTCTCCAATTCTCAATTCCTAATCCCTAAACTATTCTCAAAGTAGAGCTCCCATAGGACATAAAGTAATGGTAAATTTTGTTAATATTCAAAGTGTTCACATCTTATGATTGAATGAGTCCCTATGCATTCCCTACCAGAGATCATTGCTTAGTGGATATTTATTATTTATAAGCGTGTAATCCATCTTATATCGAGATACATAAAACAATAAAACCAAACCACAATATTCTTAATTACTGATTAAGAGAAAACAAGACCAATAATCATACTACTTGCACTGGAGTATACCACAAAGGAACAGGATACATGTACTGGAAGAGCGCGACAAAACTTAGCATGAAAAGAATAATCATGATAACTATCAGTTTTTTATGTAGGGTACCTTTGGATGTAAAATCCCCAATTTTGATGAGCTGCTCATAACATCCACATGTAGTTTTTCATTGGTGGGAGGCTCCTGAACCATAAACTGAAATTCCTCCTCCCACCGGGGATCTCTGTTCCTCTTTACAGGCTGTAGCAGCAAAAAATTATTACCCACAGACCATACATTAACAAATATTGGCTAAGAAAAGTACGGTAAAAAAAAATGCATATTTGAAATTACAAACAAAACAAAAAATGTTTCCTCCTTCATGTAGGCATAATAAAATTATTGGAAATTCAATTAAAAAAAAATAATGGAAATTAAGTTATTTATAAATATGATTTATTTGTTTTTCCCCCATCATAAGCATGAAAATTGTTTCTTTAATAATAAGCATTGCACCAATACCACTACATGGCTTTTAGTTCCCTTTATTTTTTGACTTTATCTTAGTTCCCCTTCACTGAGACCATAATATTGCAAAAGCTCATACAGAGGAATTTAACATAATTTCCAAAACTTTGAAAAATCTGAAAGAGACATTATAACAAGAATGACATGTCATTAGTTACCTTTTTTACTTCTTTTCTTGGCAGATAAATCATTTTTATTGAAACAATAAAACTAAATATTCATTGTGATTATAATCATCTTCAGATATTAATATGTTTCAATAGACTCTAAAGTGGTCAGGTTTTTACACATTAGAAATTCCTTTAGACACAGAACAGCCATCCTCGTACCTTAGTCTTTTTCTCCTCCCCTCTGAAAAGTATACGTGCATAGGGATTAACTTTATGTTTTCCTTCAAGGTCCTGACCTTCGTGAACAATGACAACAAGCAGACCTCCACCAGCAGGTGTTCCTTCAGGTGCTTTCTGTGCCATTTTTGTTTCATCAAAGTCTCTCTGCATCTCCTCCTGTTTCAAAGGCTTATATAAAAGTTCAACAACAATCTGCCCACGTGACTTGTCATTTCGAGCATCATTTAAGTCCATATTTTTAAGAAGGTCAAGGTTCATGACTTTTGGCTTTTCATGTGGGAGATCTTTCAGAGGAACTACATTCATACCCATTTTGTCATGTGTGCCAACCTGGCATGAGACAAAATGACTCAGAAGCACAAAACAATATAACAGGAAACTCTACTTTCACAAGTAAGAATAACATACCTGTTCCCAATCAAAAACATGAACCTCCAAAGCCTGGGTTTGTGGATCTCTAACTACGAAGTTAAATTCTTCTTTCCATTCAGGATTCAAGTTCTTATGCTTGACAGTTGTCTTCTTAGAAGGAAGCTTATCTTCTGTAAGCTTTACTTTCACGTAAGGGTCCGATGCACCTAAAAGATCTTTCTTTTTCAGCTTCGTAGCCCGTATTATCTTCACATGGAGGATTCCAACAGGCCTTCTCAAGGCTCTAGAATTCCAATCAATTATGTCAGCCAAATCTTAGAAACAATGTTGTCAGACATAATTTGAGAGCAACAAAAGACACATACTTTGCTGGGTCAATAATTGATACTTCAAGGGTCTTGGGCCAAAGATACATATTGCCAACCTGTTCTTTGATTAGCTCCTGCAAAATAACCCTTACTAATGAAGACCACTATGTTTAAAACTCTGGACAAAACCCATGATAGATCAATAACATGGCTGAATCAAATTGCTAAAGTTCCCAAATGTTTAGGCAACCGTAAAATTGGTAAACATCCAAAAGCAGAACTTGATATTATAAATATACACACCATCTAGACAGGACAATGTACAACTCTAACATCCATCATCATCTAACAAGAGCAATAAGGGAAGAGAGACCAGCAGATTCAAAGACAGAAAAAGGCAAGGTCACTATACCTGGACAAATCTATAGAGGCCAGGTATTGACATAAGATCAGCTCCTATAACTTTTAACCCAAAATCAACATGCGGCTGCAAAAACAAGATGGAATTGTCACACAACCAATAAAATAATCCCCAAAAAAGAAGGCATGCAACTCTCCAAGCGTGGTTTATCATTCAACCTCAAGATAATCCAATTTACTAGGTGATTATAGTGCAAGACAATCCTGAACATAAAATATCAGGATTCTTAACTTAAAAATGCTTGGGGAAACTATCATGAAAACTCCCTGAGGTTTGCCACAACATCAAATAGACAGTATAAACACATGCCTGGGAAATATGCAATAAGTGGCATAATTATGGAACTAAGACGTTGGAAAGCCAGAACAAATTACCAAGACTCTGCATGGAGTTAAATGGATATTTTTCCACATACAATCATCTAACTGAAATTTAGAAATGGTTCAAGGAATTCTTGCTCACTGAGAAAAAATATAATTAAAGATTTAGAATCCCAGAATAAAGAAGTTAACATCATCATGCAACAGGTCTGTCATTAATACTTTAATAGCACTATTAAGACCATCAACTAACAAGTTCCAAAACCCACAATTTCACGCATGTGTTAAACTGTTTTCATTTCACTCAAATAATGGAATGCTTTAAGGTCTAAGAAAGCAAACTGCAGATTTACCCAATGTTAGTAGTGGACCTTTTTAAGTTGGCTTACATGCCAAATCATCAAGGCTCTATAAGTATTGCATTAAATCAGTTAAAGAAAACAGTCATTAGTTTACCAAAAGAGGGGACGCCAAGTTTTAATTCCCACGCTTTAATTGGTATGATTAAGATGTTAAGCAATTAGGGTCATGTATGATCCAAAACTTCAGACCCAGATACACTTAATTTTGTTACAACAGCCCTATTCAACAGTTTCCAGGCAAAACATAAATCTGTGCATTGAATAAATTAGTTTTATTTAATACGTTCACAAATGTATTTAAGTTCATGGATTAAGAGCATGTCCACATTTGAGATGGATAAGTGAGCTCAATTCAATGTTTAGGTTAACCAGGGATCTTTGTTCACATTTTCTAGGTTGTTTATTCCTGGTTTCAGGTACTAATATTATATAAATAGGAGGAGAATGAAGACAAATTAAAACTTAGTAGCGTCAGTTTTAATTGTTTTCTGGTCTGTGAGAGGCAAGCCAAAGCTTTGACGTGGATGGTACCTAAGGTCCACAGGAGTGCCTTCTACAATTCTTAAAGTTCGATGCTAGTGTTCTGTCCTCAAACTTGTATTCTGTTCTTTCCTGCATCACCTTTGCGCCAAATTAAAACTGGCAACCTTAGCACTTCATTCCCAAACTAAAGTCAGAAACTCTCAAATAAAATCCAATTTTATGTTCTGATAATATAGTTTGAAATATTTATGACATGGAAAATGAGATGAAAATAATATCACAGGAAACTATCGTGTAATAGTTTTGGAACTATTTAGAAACACGTTTGACAATGAACATTACAATTCTAAAATATATCTAAGGCATGTCATATGAAACATACGAAAATGGTCTCCAAATATTAACAAACAAACAAACAAAAACTCCCATGGACAAACAAGGTAAAAACAGATTCTTTTTTCACAAACCTTCTCCATGAGAGACACATATATTTTCGCAAAACAAGGGAAGCTTGGAACTAATGGCTTTAGAGTTATACGTGGAGAAAGAAAAACTTGCAAATCTACCACCTGAAATGAAGCAGCAACAGTGTTAATAGCAGCTACTCTCTTTCTCCCTTTCCCTCTCTATGGACAACATAAATACATAAGAATAAATTGCAGCATTTATTTTGCTAAACCAATAACCTGAGCAGTTGCTTTCAAGCCAAATGCTTTTACGGCAACAGTGACATTAGGATTTGCAGCCCATTTTATGGAAGGTTGCATAATCAACTCCTTCTCATCAGTGACATAGACTTTCATACCTGAAAAGAATAAATTTTAAATGCAAAGTAAATCGCAGTCAAATTAAGAGTTTCAAGGAAATAAACAAACCATACAAAGAAGTTTCCAATAACACTAACCTTGAAAAGTTGGAGGTAAGCACCCTAAAGTCAGTGATTCAAAATTGACAGAGTCAATCTTGTATTTTGGAATTTCTTCAGCAATTATGGGCTCTGCAATGGCCTTGGCAGTCTTGCAGATTGCCTGCATAAGAATTATAGAAGAGCCAAAAACAATCACCAAAGTTGATAAAAAGCATATGGTGGTGAAATAATTTAACAGTAATTTAAGAATGCATCACCTTGTCAAGATAAGGCCACATGTACTCAATAAACTTGTTCAGCCAGTCAACCTAGAGCCCGGGAAAACAAGAATGAAAATGTCAAAATACAAAGCTACATAGATCAAGAACGTGCAGTAAAAACAAGTACTCGCATTTGCATACACGATCATAATCAGGATTTTTAACCCAAAGCGGTATCTCCGGCATCATCCGCTGCAAAGTCTTAGAGTCTTGTTCAACTAGTGGACGAATTTCTGGATCCTAACAATTTTAAAGCAAGAAATTACAACTTCAATAAGTGCAGGACAAAAAAAAAACTGTCGAACTCTTAAACATCTCAAAGTGCAGTAAAGTTATAACAATTTCTCATCCTTATCCACACAATCAGGAAGTTATTTTAATGACTTTAAAGCAAGAAATTACAACTTCAATAAGTGCAGGACAAAAAAAAAACTGTCGAACTCTTAAACATCTCAAAGTGCAGTAAAGTTATAACAATTTCTCATCCTTATCCACACAATCAGGAAGTTATTTTAATGACTTCAAATCTTCCTCTGTTAGTAAATATATTGGTGTAATGTCTCTCCAACCGTGCATCATCTTAACATTGTAAGACAGAGCCTCCGCTAAGTTAATGTAATATGATTATGACTCAAAAAGATTTTTCCCCCCTCTAGTTTTGCATTTCGGCAGGTATTTCTTCTCATCTGATGCAAGTCATTTTCATTTCTGTCCCATTCAACATCCAACATTATACACTCCAATTTCTAGATGCAAATTTTACAGTGCCCAATCACTAAAATCATGAAACTAAAATAATGGAATTCACTATCAGTCAACCACATTACTGCAGAAAACATTAAGTAATCTATTATGTCATGCATCAGCAGGGAACTTCAGAAACCATTATCAATATAAGAAAAGAAATACGCAAACTCAAATCTATTGTAAGAGACAACGATGTTTGGAAAATAAAAATAAAAACAGAGAAAGAGAGAAAATAATGAAAAATAATAGCCATCCACCCCTTAAGAAATTTAAATATCTCATCATTTTCTTCATAAATACTTCGAAGTTTGGAAGGCTGACAAGAAATAAGGAAGGGAAGAAAAAAAAACAATGAAGCAGCTGCTTATGTAATCTTTCGTAAACAATGCAGAACAATATAAAGATAGAAAACAATGCAAGACATAGGAACCAAACAGATACCTTAACATCGCTGGATTGGACATAGATGAAGAGAATATACCCAGTAACAAGACCAATGGAAATCCCAACTCCAAATCCAAAAAAGCCAAATATAGTACTCACAAAACCCATCTCAAATTTCCTATCAGATTCCCACGAACCAAACAGAACGAACAAATCACTCTCAATTCGTTCTTTCCTTATCAAAAGTGGAACAGAAAACCCATTCTCCGATATCTTAAAAACCAATATCCCACCGTCAAATTTAAGTAAATATAGACTAAAAATAGATATATCAAACAATTAAATGCTGCACTAAAAAATCAAAATTACGACTTAATTGTCCTCGTCAAACATCAAAGAAGAAGATCTACGAAGAAAGAGCGCACACAGAGAGAGATGACAGGCGATGAAACAGTAACTGTGAGAAAACGCAAAGCAAAGAATGAATTGAAACCTTTCACTATCATGAAATTGAAAATGTAACGTTTTTTACGAAGAGAGTTTGTCGGGAGATGACCAACAAAAATAACAACGCATCTAAAATAACAAAAATAAGCCGAGTAACTTTTAACATGGAACGAATAATAATATAATAAAATAAAAAAAAAAAAAAAAAAAAAACTAAAAACAACGTCTAAATTTATAATAATAAAATTAATAATTTAATAATATTAAATATTTAATTTAAACGTATAATATTAAATGGATCTAAATTATTGTTGTTGAATTCCAATTGAATGGTTGTTCAAATATAATGATATATCAATCATTTTTTAATTATAAAAATATAAATTTAAATACAAAATATATTATTTTTATTGCTGTTTAATAATACTATTTTTATTATTTTTTTAATCATAAAAGTATATATAATTTTGATATAATAAATATTATTTTTATTATTATAATTTTAAAATATGTTAATTTTTTAAAATAATATTATTTTATTTTTTAATTAAAAATTTAAGATTAATTAAATCGTGAGTTAGATTAATTACTTTTTCCTATAAAGGAATAGAATAAAAATAGTATTTTTATTTATTTATTTAAAAAAATATTTTTAAAATTTATAATCATAAAAATAATTTTTTTAACTCATATATTTTAATTATTAAAAAAATATAACTTATGATTTTATATTAAAAATTGTTAAAGTAATGTTTGAATAAGTTAAATTACGATTATTTATATTTATTTAATATTAAATATAATTAATTATATTTATTTAAAAGTATTAAATATTATTTTTGTTATTATAAATTTTAGATGTAGTGTTTTTTAGTTTTTTTTTTTTTTTCACTTTTTCACAAAAAATTAAAATAAAATAAAAGTTACTCTGTGACTAAGGCTAATAGTTTGGGCTACCGCCTTAGCTTTGGATAAATTTTTAAATAAAAACATATTTTATATTTGTATTAATATTAATTTTTATTTTTATTTTTTAATTTTACACTAATTTTAATAATTAAAAATTTTATACTAATTTTGCTAAATAACTTAACCACTCAATATCACTAACACTTTATATTTTAATAAGGTTTAATGAATAATTAAAATCTCATCAATTTAAATAGTTTTAGTACATTAATTGGTATATAAAATTACTGGTACCATCTATTTTGATCATTTTTAGCCAATTTTACTTATACCAACTAATTATTATGATTTTTTTTTTTGAGTGAAATATACTTAGATATATTTTTTTTGTCCAACAAAAACATTTCATTAAATGCACCAAAAATTACACCAACCAATAATCCTAACATAACAACAAATAATACATATAATATTTAAAAAATCAAAATATAATCGTCTCCCATACTGATTTAATTTTTCTCTACAAGGTACAATATACAACTATTATATGTCTGAGAATAAACCAATCCTAAACAAAAATAATCTACACCACCAACAAAATAGTTTTAATACTAATTTAAGCTATATAATAATAACAATCTAAACTCAAAAAATAGTTGATCTACCAACAACAACAACAAAAAACATATACATCACCAATCAAGTTGGAACCCTCACAAAAAAGAATAAAAACGCTAAGCAGTGTATTAATCATCAAAAAGTAAAGGGCTTTAGAACTCTCTTGTAGGGTACTCAAATGGCCAATGGTGGATCATTTTCATCATCATCGCATTAACATTATCCGTTTTCTTAACAAGGATCGACTAAAAATTTAAAAAATGTGATTTCACTAAAAATTTTAGGGAAAAGATAAATCCAAAGAGATGAAAAATCTTCTAGAGAAACTACAAGATGATGAAACCAATGAGGTCCACTGAAGATGAAGAGCGATAACGAAAAAAAGTGATGATTGAAGAAGAATGTCGATGGCGACTATGAAGATGAAATGATGGCAACATAGGAGATAAATAATAAACCCTAAAAGTTATAGAGAGTCTCCCACTAAAAGCACGTAATTTTCAATATATTTTAGTTATTTTTTATAAACACAAATTTAAGTAGGTTTATGTGCCAGTAACAAAAATTTAAACATAACTACAAGTCTACAAAGTCAACATGAAGTTATTTTTGTGGATTTTAAAATTATAATTTTTTCTCAAAAATTACTTTTTTTTAACATATTGTATTTAAATAGAATAAATGTTACGTAAATTTTGGTGTAAGAAAATAAATAATATTAAATGCATAAAAATTTATACTTATTTTTGCATCAAAATTAATTATATCGTCATATGTGAAAAAATTATTGTTATATTTTTCAAAATAATTATACCACGTAATATGATATAAATGATTTAAATATGAAAATAAATGTAAATTTATATAATTTGACATTGTTTTAAAAGGAAAAAAAATTACTTTAAATTTTTACCACATATATTTATCATTTGACTTTAAAAAAATCAATAAGACGAAGAAAACAATGTATTATTGAATATAGAAAATTTTTTAATTTATTTTAGATGAGCTATTGACAATTAAATTTTATCCTCTCTTAAGACTCCAATATATTAAGGATGTGTGACAATAATTTTTAACAGATGACTTTACACTTTTAACCAAAAATAATAATCAATTCATATATGGTTATATGTTGTTTTTATGGGAATAGTACTGAGATTTCTCAAACTTATGTTATTGAACAGTTAATCAATAAAAAAACTCATGACATAATTGAAAGTTTGAAATAAAAATGGTATATATGTAAAATACCATAAATAATATACATATAGTAATAAGGGAGATTCTTCGGTTCTTTAAAAAACAACAGAGCAAACTACGTTAGTGTTCTTTTTTTTTTTTTTTAAATAGATTTCGGTGATCAACCAGTAAAATTTTGATAACAGTTTAGTATTTTTAGATTAAAAAATATTAATCTCATGTTTAGTTGACATAGTAAAACTATAATTTATAATAAAAAAAAATAATATTATTAAAATATTTGTTCAACAATGTAATTAAATAAATATAATATTAAAATAAAAGTTATGAAATTTTAAATAAAATAAAATAAAATAAATTATTTCTAAATGAAATAAAATAAGCACAAAAAATTATAAATAATTATATAAATCGTTAAAAAGAATATTTTTGAAGAGTTTAGAAGTAATGAAAATTATTATTATTTTTGTATTATATTTCATTGCATACTAACAATTAAATTAAATATAATAATAATTTAATTAATTTATATTATAATTATTATTATTATTAATCAAATATACCATTAGTGTAATTCAAATTTGCCTTTTAAAGCAAGATATTTACCATTTGGTAAGCTATTGTGTAAGTTTAGTTGAGGTCCAAGTTCAATTAATTTAGCAATTTTTTGAAAAAATCAACTCTTACAGTGATATTTTTATAATTATATTTTGTAATTTTTTTTTTAAAATCAATAGTAAACAGAGTATACAAACAACTAATGAAAGTAACTCCCAAATTTATGAGCCGGTGGCCTGTAGCCCAATGGCAAAACATCCCTCCCAATAAAAGGGAGGTCACAAGTTCAACACTTGTTGGTGGACAAAAGTCCATTTAGCAAAAAAAAACTTCCAAATTTATGAAATTTTATTCAAATTTTACTATATTTAAAAAAGAAATATTGTTTGAGGTCCCTTATTCATTTCATGGAGAACAAAGAAAAAATAGTTTTTTTTCCCTAAGAAGGAAAAGGATATATAGCTCAACCTTTGTTCTTTAGATTCCTCATTTTATATTAGGTTCTCATTACCTCCTCTTCAAATCTGAAGGTTGAGCTCCTCTAACAAGGAAAATAAAATAAAAAATTGAACCTTAATTCGAGTTTTTCTCGAACATATTGTATATTGTTTTGTTCTATGGTTTCTTTTCGATTCTTATTAAACTGCAATTACTAGTTTTATACAAGGGGATTAGTTTTGGGTTGTAGAGTGAAAGAGTCTAGGGTTTCGGGATTGGGGTTTTTAATTCTAATAATTTGGTGGCTTTACCGAACTTGTGGGTTTCTTCTTTAATTATTTACCGGGAATATTCAGATTGGATTGATGTTATTGCTGATGCAGAGAATAATCAGATCGGGGACATAGCGATTGCCGCTCGGTTTGGCGAGCGATTAATCCAACTGAGGGGGTTTGGGTTATTGTATGGAAACTCGGAGTCGGAAGCGGGCGGAGGCTTCCTCAGCAGCCCCTTCATCGTTTTCATCAGCAACAGTAGCCGGTCCAGCCACCCGTTCTAGCAAGCGAGCCCGTTTTTCCGCTTCTTCTTCCTCTTCGACGAACCCAGCACCGCACCTGTTATCGATTTCTACAAGGTCCCGAGCCGTTAGGATTCTTCAGGAACCTCCAACCATAGCTGCTTCTGCACCCTCTTCAGCTCCCATGGACTATCCCACCAATGAATCTTCTGGGTCCCGTGGCCGTGGTCGCAGCTCAAAGAATTCCGACAGAGATGGGTCTGATAAAGGAAAGGAGAAGGAGCACGAGGTCAGGATTAGAGGCAGAGATAGGGATAGAGATATAGAACGGAATTTGGGGTTGAATATGGAGAGTGGAGGTAATGCTGACGAAGATGATAATGATAGTGAAGGTGGCGTGGGTATTTTGCATCAGAATTTGACCTCTGCGAGTAGTGCCCTTCAAGGGCTTCTTAGAAAAATTGGGGCTGGGTTGGATGATCTTTTACCTTCATCGGCAATTGGGTCAGCATCGTCATCGCACCAGAGTGGCCGGCTCAAGAAAATTTTATCTGGGTTACGTGCTGATGGTGAAGAAGGGAAGCAGGTTGAAGCTTTAACTCAGCTTTGTGACATGCTTTCTATTGGCACTGAGGAGTCACTGAGTACTTTTTCGGTGGATTCTTTTGTTCCTGTGCTTGTGGGTCTTCTCAATCACGAGAGTAATCCCGATATTATGCTTTTGGCTGCAAGAGCGCTCACTCATCTTTGTGATGTACTACCTTCTTCTTGTGCTGCTGTTGTTCATTACGGGGCTGTTTCTTGTTTTTGTGCAAGGTTGCTCACAATTGAGTACATGGACTTGGCTGAGCAGGTTGGTCTCCGTCGCCATTGTCAATTGAACATTTTTTATGGTTCGAGGGAAGAAGAAGTTATTACGTGCTTTTCTTGTCGTTCAGCTTTAGATTCTTAACAATGAAATTGATTTATTTAAATAAATAAAATAGAATGACATATTTTAATCTTAACCTACTGCGATGGTGAAAATTCTGAACTGTGTAGCCCTATAAAAGTTTAAATTGGTTTACATTATTCAGCATTTCTGATTTTTCTTTTCTGTTTCTCCCATTTTCTGACTTCTTGTTTTTAAACAGTCTCTTCAAGCTCTCAAGAAAATATCTCAGGAGCATCCAACCGCTTGTCTGCGAGCTGGTGCTCTAATGGCAGTGCTTTCATATCTTGATTTTTTCTCTACTGGAGTTCAGGTAAACCATTGCTAAAAGTGCATCAGAATATCATGTATTTTGAGTGTGTTATTTTATTTGTATTGTTAAAATGTATTACTGGGTCTCAGCGCGTGGCACTTTCCACTGCCGCAAATATGTGCAAGAAACTTCCCTCAGATGCAGCTGATTTTGTCATGGAAGCTGTCCCACTGTTAACAAACCTTCTTCAGTATCATGATTCAAAGGTAGCGTGTTTATTCCTTCTTTCACATTACAGCTAAGGACAGAAAGTTTTCTACAATTCTTATATATCTCATAACTCACTTGTACCTTTCTTTTGCTATTTTTGTAGGTTCTTGAGCATGCTTCTATTTGTTTGACTCGAATTGCTGAAGCATTCGCTTCATCTCCTGATAAACTGGATGAACTGTGTAATCATGGGCTAGTTGCACAAGCTGCAACTCTTATATCCACCAGCAACTTTGGAGGCGGACAGTCATCTCTTAGCATGCCAACGTATACAGTAAGTCTATTTCCTCATTCAATAGTGACATTTATGTTTCGAGGCTTTTGGTTTTGATTTTCATGGTTTGCAGGGCTTAATCCGACTTCTTTCTACTTGTGCAAGTGGATCCCCATTGTGTGCCAAAACTTTGCTTCTCCATGGAATTAGCAGCATTCTCAAAGATATATTGTCTGGTTCTGGCATTTCCATGAATTCATCAGTTTCACCTGCTTTGAGTAGACCACCAGAGCAGGTAACTGTTGCGTCTTTCTTGTAGCATAGTGCAAAATTTATTATATCTGACGTTGTTTTTTCTTAAGCATGATTGTAAGGTGGAAGTGTGGAACACATCTTTTAGTCACATGTTTGTACTAATACAGTAATACTAAGATGTTGCATTTTTTGTTTTGTTTGATCATTCTACTTGTAGATTTTCGAGATTGTTAATCTTGCAAATGAGCTTCTTCCTCCATTGCCTCAAGGGTCCATCTCGCTTCCTTCTAGCTACAATGTATTCATGAAAGGACCTGTGGTGAAAAAGTCTACCGCTGGTAGTCCTGGGAAACAAGAAGATACACATGGAAATGCTTCTGAGGTGTCAGGTCGTGAACAATTACTGAATGATCAGCCTGAGCTTCTTCGGCAATTTGGAATGAATCTTCTTCCTATTCTAATACAGGTCAGTTTTTGTTACATATAATTTTCTGTAATTCATAATTTAGCTTCTGGTATTAAATGCTAGTTTATCAACATGTCAAGCAGATCTATGGTTCTAGTGTGAATGGCCCTGTTCGCCACAAATGTCTCTCAGTTATTGGGAAATCAATGTATTTCAGTACTGCAGACATGATCAAGTCATTATTAAGTGTGACAAACATATCAAGGTAATTAATATAATATCTGTATGTTTGTCTGGTGTGCTTATTTTATTATAATGACAAACATATCAAGGTAATTAATATTTCTCTGTTTGTTTGCCTAGTGTGCTTATTTTATTCATAGTATGTTGATATGCATGCTTATGTGGATCTTCGTATTAAATGTGATAGTTTCTTGGCTGGAGTTTTAGCTTGGAAAGATCCACATGTCCTGGTTCCTTCCCTCCAGATTGCTGAGATTCTTATGGAAAAGCTTCCAGAAATCTTCTCCAAGATGTTCATCAGAGAAGGCTTGGTTCATGCTGTGGACCAACTTATCTTATCTGGTACACCAACTCCTGCTTCTGCTCAAGCAACTTCAGCTGATAAGATTATTGATACTGTGACTGGGACGTCCTCACGCTCAAGGCGGCATAGAAGACGCAGTGGCAACTCTAATCTTGAAGGAAGTTCACTGGAGGAGTCAAAAATTTCTGCTTCAGTAAATGTTGGTTCACCTCCAAGTTCTATGGAGATTTCAACTGTTAATTCAAATCTTTGCATGACTGTCAGTGAATGTGCTAAAGCTTTTAAAGACAAATATTTCCCATCTGATCCTGGTGCTGTTGAAGTTGGAGTGACAGATGATTTGTTACGTTTGAAGAAACTGTGCTTGAAGTTGAATACTGGTGTTGATGACCAAAAAGCTAAAGCTAAGGGAAAGTTAAAATCTTTGGGCTCTTGCCTGGCGGATACTTCTGCATACAAGGAAGAGTTTCTGATTGGTGTGGTATCTGAGATGTTCGCAGAACTAAGCAAAGGGGATGGTGTATCAACTTTTGAGTTTATTGGCAGTGGTGTCATTGCAGCCTTACTAAATTATTTTTCTTGTGGGTACTTCTCCAAAGAGAGAACTTCAGAAGCAAACTTGCCGAAACTTCGCCAGCAAGCTCTTAAAAGATTTAAAGCATTTGTTGCTGTTGCTCTTCCTTTCAATAATGTCATAGAGAGTACAGCTCCAATGACTGTTTTAGTTCAGAAGCTTCAAAATGCTCTATCCTCCTTAGAGCGTTTCCCTGTTATGCTGAGCCATTCAGTAAGATCAGCTAGTGGAAGTGCTCGTCTCTCCTCTGGACTTGGTGCATTGTCTCAGCCAATTAAGTTGTGCCTTTGTCGATCACAAGGAGAAAAATCACTTCGTGATTATTCATCAAATATTGTATTAATTGACCCATTAGCACGTTTAGCTGCTGTTGAAGAATTTCTTTGGCCTCGAGTTCTACGAGGCAAATCTGGTCACAAGCCTCCTGCATCTGCTGAGAACTCAGAGTCTGGAACCATGCCTTCAGGAACTGGTGCATCATCTCCATCCTTTTCAAATCCTGCCTCTACCACTCGTCGTCATTCTACTAGATCTAGAACATCTGTTAGCATAGGAGATTCAGCTAGGAAGAAACCGCCACAAGAGAAGAGCACAAGCTCATCAAAAGGTAAAGGAAAAGCTGTTTTGAAATCTTCTCAGGAGGAGGCAAGAGGACCTCAGACAAGAAATGCGGCACGTAGAAGAGCAGCTGTGGATAAAGATGCTCAGATGGAACCTGTACATAGGGAGGACAGTACATCTGAGGTTTGTTGTGACATCTAATATGACATCTATAATAATAAAAACAATTTAAACAATCAGGATATATATACATCTCATTTGTTCATACATCTTTGCAATTCATTGCACTATTATATTTTGAAGTTTTTTTTCAGGAAAAAGAGAGAAGTTGAATTAAGAAATAAATTATGGTTAAATGAAATGATGCCTTGTTATGTATCATCTATATGCAATGTGGTTTTCCCCTTCAAAAAATAAAATAAAATTTTGGGTTTCACCATATGCCATGTCAGCTACCCTGAAATTGAATTCAGTAGTTGTGTTGCAATTAAATTCTACTATGAATATTAAAACACGAGATATTATATATTTTTAAATATCTAGAGATATTGATAATCAAGTGGTTTACACTGATCATAGTTTGTTGTCTAACTTTATTGGGCATTAGTACAGCAAGAACCTGCTCAATGGCTTCCATTACAGTTTTTTTTCTTGTTGATAGTGCTAATGTTCTCATACTTCTAAATCTTTCTTTATAGGATGAGGAATTGGACATATCACCGGTCGAGATTGATGATGCATTGGTAATAGAGTATGATGATATCTCGGATGATGAAGATGATGACCAAGATGATGTATGCTATTTTCTTTTGAATTTTAAATTTTTTTGGTCCGGATCTTCTTTATGGGTATTTTTTTATTTACAATTTTTTTTTCCCTTTTGATTGTTAATTTTACCTGTTTTGGTTCACTTTTTTTTTGTAGGTGCTTGGAGATGATTTGCCTCTTTACATGCCTGAAGAAGTGCATGATGTTAAATTGGGTGATTTGGTAGAGGAGAGTGGTGCAGTACAATCAACAAGTGATAGCCCCTCTAACCCAGCTTCTGGCTCCAGTAGTAGGGCTGCTATTGCTAGGCGTTCAGATTCCAATGATCATCGAAGTAGCAGTTCTTATGGTTCAAGGGGTGCCATGTCATTTGCTGCTGCTGCCATGGCTGGTTTATCTGCAAATGGCAGAGGTGTCAGGGGAGGAAGAGATCGACTTGGATGTCCTGTTTTTGGTAGTTCTAGTGATCCTCCAAAACTGATCTTTACAGCCAGCGGAAAGCAGCTTAATAGGCATTTGACTATCTATCAGGCAATTCAACGACAGCTAGTGCTGGATGAGGATGATGATGAAAGGTATGCTGGCAGTGATTTCATATCCAGTGATGGAAGCAGGCTGTGGGGTGATATTTATACAATTACTTACCAGAGGGCAGACAGCCATATTGACAAGACGCCTGTTGGTGGATCAAGCTCTGCTAGCATGTCGAAACCTTCTAAATTGACATCTGGTTCCAATTCTAATTCTGATACCCATGTTCATCGAGTGTCGCTTTTGGATAGCATTCTACAGGGTGAGCTTCCTTGTGATTTGGAAAAATCTAATCCAACGTATAACGTGTTAGCTTTGTTACGTGTACTGGAGGGCTTGAACCAACTTGCTCCTTGCTTGCGAGCGCAGATAATCTCAGACAATTATGCCGAGGGTAAGGTTGCAAGTCTTGATGACTTGAGTACATCTGGTGCTAGTGTTTCATCTGAAGAATTTGTTAACAGCAAGCTCACTCCCAAGTTGTCCAGACAGATTCAAGATGCCCTTGCTTTATGTAGTGGAAGTCTTCCTTCCTGGTGTTACCAGTTGACAAAAGCTTGTCCTTTCTTGTTTCCTTTTGAAGCTAGGAGACAGTATTTTTACTCAACAGCTTTTGGATTATCACGTGCTTTGTATCGTCTTCAGCAGCAGCAGGGCGCTGATGGTAATGGATCAGCCAATGAAAGAGAGGTAAGGGTTGGGAGATTGCAGCGCCAAAAAGTTCGTGTCTCTCGAAACCGTATTCTAGATTCTGCTGCAAGAGTAATGGAGATGTATTCCAGCCAAAAGGAAGTTCTTGAAGTTGAATATTTTGGGGAAGAGGGTACTGGGTTGGGTCCTACACTTGAGTTTTATACACTCTTAAGTCATGATCTACAAAAAGTGTGCCTTGGCATGTGGAGATCAAACACTTCATTGGAGAAATCTTCAATGGAAATTGATGAGGAACCACTGAAAGGTGGAAGAAACAACAGCAATGATGACTGGATCCAAGCACCTCTTGGGTTGTTTCCACGTCCTTGGCCTCCAAATGCGGATGCTGCTGATGGCAGTCAATTTTTTAAAGTGACAGAGTATTTTCGGCTGCTTGGTTGCATAATGGCCAAGGCTCTTCAAGATGGAAGGCTATTGGATCTATCGTTCTCTACAGCATTTTACAAACTTGTGCTGGACCAAGTATGTTAACTGCATAACAACATGATATGATGTTCTTGCATTATTATGTAATCAATTTGGTAGTTCTTACTGGTCTAGAGGCTTATTTTGATTAAGAAATATCTCTGTGTTCTTACAGGAGCTTGATTTACAAGACATCCTTTCCTTTGATGCTGAGTTGGGGAAGACGTTGGAAGAATTGCATGTATTGGTTTGCCGAAAGCAATATCTGGAATCTGATGGAGATAACTGTGACGCCATTGCTGACTTACGTTTTCGTGGTGCTCCAATTGAAGATCTTTTCTTAGATTTCTCGCTCCCTGGTTATCCAGACTATGTGCTGAAACAAGGGGATCAATTGGTAAGCATAACATCTTATAAATGTCACTTGTTTAATCTGGCCTTGTTGCTGTTGTTGAGGCTTACTGTAATTTTGCTTCCAGGTGGATATTAACAGCTTGGAGGAGTACATATCTTTAGTTGTTGATGCAACTGTGAAGAGTGGAATAATGCGACAAGTGGAAGCATTTAGGGCGGGTTTCAATCAGGTTAAGCTGTTCTTATCAGTGTCTACTTTCATTCTTGTTCAATCATGATGAACTGCTATTTCAAGTAACTGATAATCATTGTCATTTGTAGTATCATTACTCATATGTAGCTTCCTTAATAGCATGAGGCAGCTTCCCAAACCTGAAGCAAGCAATTTGGTTGTATAATTTTAAAAATAGTTGCATCCTTGATTGGTTCATGTTGGGAGGAGATTGAGTATAAGTAGTTTATTTTTTTCATTTTTCTGTGTAATTGGTGGCAAGGTAGTGTTTGCTTACTTTATCTTTTTATTATTTTATCTGATTGATCTGCTGTATAATGGTGGGATTTCATGTAATTTTCAAACACCACACTTATTCTGCTGCTGCGTTAGCAGGTATTTGACATCACGTCTTTACAAATCTTTACTCCAAACGAGTTGGATTATTTGCTTTGTGGCCGTAGAGAGATGTGGGAGGTAATTAGTATTTTAATTTACTTTACCACATTGTCTTTGAAGTAAAAACTCAGGTTCTCACGCTCCTGTCTTTGTTTTATCAATATGCAGTCAGAGACACTTTCTGATCACATAAAATTTGATCATGGATACACTTCCAAGAGCCCTGCAATTGTTAATGTATGTACCTTTGTAGATTAGTGTCTGGTTTGCAAATTTTGTTTTTTCTTCACAATCTTAATGTAATAATATTAATCATAATTTTCAGTTACTTGAGATTATGGGTGAATTCACACCAGAGCAGCAGAGAGCCTTTTGCCAGTTTGTTACGGGTGCACCTAGACTTCCTCCTGGTGGTTTGTCTGTGCTGAATCCAAAACTGACAATTGTGAGAAAGGTAAACTTATATTCTTAAGCTCAGATGTCAGTGAGGAGCAGAACTTATTGTTTTATTACACCGAAGAAGTGTTTTGTAGAGGAATTTAATTTTGTTTGATCATACCCGAGGGTACATATGATTATGTCATCAAAATTATTCTTTTAAATTTATGCACCCAAGTAATTTTTTTTGTTTTAAGTTACACTTGAGATAGTGATGAATTTATGTTTTTGGTGCAGCATTCATCTAGTGCTGGTAATGCAGCTTCTAATGGGAATGGTCCATCAGAAACAGCAGACGACGATCTACCTAGTGTGATGACTTGTGCTAATTATCTGAAGCTTCCTCCCTACTCTACCAAGGTATTGTTTTATTTTCATGGACGATTTGAATTTTTTTTTCTTCCTCAGGTACCAAAAATGATTTCATTCTTATCTTGCTTCTGCTGATGTTATTTGAACAGGAAATTATGTACAAGAAGCTTGTTTATGCAATCTATGAAGGGCAGGGATCGTTCGACTTATCATGAGATCTATTTTACTTGTTTGACGCTTATAGAGTTTACATATCAAGAACAGAGGTCATTTATCCTGAAGGATTTTGATTTGAAAAATAGCACCCTACTTTCCAAAAAAATAATAGGCTTCGGTTGGCCCCTTCTTAGCAAGTGGTTTCATCTTCATGAGGTTAGTTCTACTGCTGCTGCTGCTGCTTCGTAGTTAACTAAATTCATGTTGTCCTCTCCACACAGTGGTCTGAATTTTATTCTAGTAATAATCGGTTGACCCTTGGCCTTCTTCAGGATTGACCGACACATTTTCAAGTTGTAGAGAAAGCAACAAAACACTTTTCTCAGCAGCAGAGGCTTGTAAATAAATAGGATTCTTTATAAATATTTGTTCTATTCTTGTCCCTTTTGTCAACTTCTTGACTGTTAGATTTTACATATATTGCAAAAAAAATTCTGTGAAAGAAGTCAACAATCTAAATATTTTATTATGCTTTATAGTTTGTTTATTCTCATTTCCTCGCCTAGATTATTTTTCTGAGTCAAGGTTGTTCTAATCTTTTTCTGAGACAAGGTTATTCTAATCTTTTTCTGAGTCAAGGTTATTCTCTGCTATGATTCAACTGCATCTTTTTGGTCTGTGGAATCGCTTACTCGCTTTAATGTATATTCGCTAATGTTGAAAGGATTTCGTACTTTACTTTGTCAGACCAAAAATTTGATTTTTTGTTCGAAAACTAGGAAAATAAAATGGTCATATACTGAGATCAATATTTGTTTTTTGGGTCCATAAAAGAGTGTTCAATATGGGCTGCAGAATGCAACTTCCATTTTACTGCAATTGATCACCTTTAAATAGGACGATCTGTTAAAATTAGTATAAAAAACGGTGGACTGATTTGTGCAAATGAAAAAATTTATTGAAATTGGTCTGAAAAGATATATACCAAGTTTATTTTTAAGAAAAAATTATTAAAATATTGCAGCAAGGTACCATAAAATAAAATCAAGAAATAATATACCTACTCTTCCATTAATCCTAAATTGAAAACAAATGCAACAATCTTTTTATTTAGGTTACTTTCCGGACCAAACCTAATTTGACACAAAACACTTTCATGTAGTGAATTAAGTTGAACCCACGTATTCATGTGGCCTAAAAGTTATAACCTCAAACGTCACAAAAATGTCATAACTTACCTCGAACTGACCAGAAAAATAAAAAGACACCGTCAACAAAACAACCGCCAAACAATACTAAGATAAAAATAAAATAAATACCTAAAAAGTAGAGAAAACACAACATAGAAGATGCTGTAATCCCTCAAAATATAGCCACAATTAGATCGTTATCGTCATTTCTCCTCCATGACAAGCTCATCAAAGAAAACAAAATCCAACAAAAGTCCAAAGTCCATTAGATGATTCTAGGAGGGTAGCTCTAGAGTGGAAGGTTCTTAGAGGAAATTATAGAAAAAAATCGAAACTTGGGAGGAGGCAAGCGACGGCAGATCTGATGGAGGTTGGGAGGGGTGAAGGTTGTAGGTGGATGGAGATGGTGGTTGAGGATGGATGAAGATGAAGATTGAAAGAAAAAGGCTAATGAGTTTGAGTGATTGATTGGTCTAATAAAAAATTTCGAGTTTTCCTTGAAACTCATTTGGGAAAGCGTATAGAACTATTCTATTACTAAGTAGAGTGAAATCCTTTGTGGTTATAAAATATAATTTGAATGTAATATGTATTTATATTTTTGTAATGTAATTAGCACAATTAATATTCTTCCTACTGATTTTCGTTTTTTGTTAAGATGAAGACGTCTACACAATTTAAAATTAGAAAATAGGTTCTTAGCAAAAAAAATAAAAAATGAAAAGAGATTATGTAAGATTATTACATCCTTTTAAAATTTGATAGAAGAGTTATACGCTAGGGATGGTTTTTTTTTTTTTTCTTTTTCTTGCAATAGATTAGGTGTGGAATCGTAGTTAATCAAAATTGAACTTTTTTGTAACCCAACCAACCCCCTAGTTAAATTTCATGAACCAATTCTCAAAGGGTTTATTGCTTTTTCTTTAGACTTGCTGTAGTTATAAGTGTGTTGGCAAACGTTGGGTTTTATTATATTTCTAGATTCCTCGCTTTAAGTTAGTTCTAAATGTTGTGTAGTTTTGCTCGTGAGTCGTGACATTGGTGTCTTGTTCTACTTGCTTTGGTTTTGCTCAACTTTTTTTTTTTTGCTAGCAAACTAAACTTGTTCTACTTATTACTCTCTCTTGGATCCTCATAAATTTTATGGCCATTGATTTTGGAGCTATATGGTGTGTTCAGAGTTCCTACATCCAATAATTGTTTTTATTAATCACAATTCACAAACTTTATAATGAATGAAAAGTGTTTTCATTTTTTATATATTTATACTAGATGGATAAGAGAGAATACGAGAAAAAAAAAAAAAAGTGAACAAAATTACCAAAACTGAGAAAATGCTGATAGTTATAGAAATTAAAAAAGATTGGTGGAGTGCAAATTGTAATATCCTGGCATCTCCAACCAAATACATTTATATATTACATAGTAATTTAGTTCTATGTCTATATTTTTGACCCGGATAATACCAAGAAACAAAACAAAATACATATCATTAATTATAGCAACAAAGAGTCAGCTTCTAGGGACTCTTCAGATGTAATAGTCCTAACTATTACAACTTACAACATCTCTTGTCTGAACTCACAACTTCATCGCATAATTTTCTATGCACAAAGTGCTTGAATTGCAAGTGTCTTGGTAGAAAGCTTTGGGCATAGATCATTGTTCTGCATGAAAAGCGCCTTCTTTACTGGAACAGAACATTCTGGCTTTTGCAGGCAATGCTGCTCAAAAAAAAAAAAAAAAATCAGCAGCGATCATCAGTTGGACACATTTAATAGTCTGCTTCAATCCCATATAAAGAAAACACAGAGAGGGAAAGTAAAGGATATTGTTTGTTTATGCTTTTAAGATTTTGTAAAATGCTTCTGACAGCAAAATTACTTTATATTTACTGACAGAAGCACACATCCCTAAAACTACTTTCGATTAAAATTATTTTATGACTAATTTTATTTATTTTCGCATTGAAAGAGAAAAGAAGTTAGACCTGTTCAGCAACTTGTTTAGATACAGGAGAGTTGCATTCACCCAAAGCATAGTTACCACAAGCACCAAAAGGATCACCAAAGCTTGCAAATTCAATATTAACTATCTTCAATTTGTCTGGACATCTAAGATGAGCAGAAGCTCCTAAATTGTGCCCAACTAGTTTGGAATTGGTACCCTCTTTTTCATCCAATGACCATAAGTTAACATGTGTTGGATAATCCTCTGCAACGACACTACAAATAGTGTTTCTGTTCACAGTTAAGATTTCAACTTGAGATATATCTCCTCCATGTTCCTCCAATACAACAAGCATATTTTTTTTTGGCTTAAGGTAGGATCTTGGAATATGATACCTGATATCAAATAAAAATTTCATTACAAAATTACACTTTAATTTATTTGGTTTTTATGGAGATTATTTATTTATTTATTTATTAATGCTTCATATACTTACTCAGCTTGAGTGGGTTGTCCAAGAGGAGATAAGAAAGACATCCAATAACGGCCAATCGAATTACCATTTACCCAAACCATTCCTTTACTCATTCCTTTCATTCTTATAGCAACAGGGTCTGTCCCTTCAGGAGCTTCAAATTTTGTCTGCACAACAATTAAAACATGTTACCCAAAAAAAAAAAAAAAGTGTAAATAGTTAACAAACGTGATTCTTGAAGAATTACCTTGTACCAAGTAAGAGGGCCTAATGGTCCTGGTCCTTTTACTTCTTTCCATTTTACTGATTTTGCTCCTTCCTTAGTGAACAATTTAGCCCTTTCTCCATGTAGACCAACCTTAAAAAATATATATATTCAAAACTAGTCAGAGTAATTTTATTTGTTTTTATTTTCAATATACAAACTAATGAGCATATTTGCAATAAGAATTTTGAACTTTACCTGATGTCCCCAACCATTTGCTGTCAGATCTATTGTTCCAGACATCAAAGAAAGGATCATTATTACACGAGGTCCAGCGAACCTGCGCTCCATGTAAGCTCCACTATCCTTCATTGATATAAAATAAACACTTTTCAGTATCTATTTCAAAGTTAAATCATTGTAATACAATAATCAGTTCATTGAAGTGCTTACTGGGAGACCAACTGTCATGCCTAGCAGTTGTATGGTGTTTAATCCAGGACGAAACTTTACAGGTTTTTGGAACATAAAGCTTTGTGCTTCATGATTCCCATGACCAGATCCTGAAAAGCAAAAACATTATCTCCTTTAAATTATCTATCTCTATATATCTCTCCATAGTAAAATTAAAGGTTTCATTTGTGCTTACCAACATATTCACCATTGACAAAAACAAGCATTGCATGACCTTGATTTTGAACTCGAAGCACAGGGAGTATGTCGGGTTTCATAGGCAAATCATGGGGACCTAAATGAATGCTGCAAGTAAAAAACACGTAAGATTGATAAATTAGTATCAATACATTTTAACAATTGGACACATATTGCTTTAAGCTACTTAGTACTTACCTAGTGATGTACCATCCATAATCTGTTGCATCTTTATGCAAGGTAAACAGATCATGTGGAATTGGATTGTTCACCGGCACTTGCTCGTTGGATGGAATAGGCTCTTGGAAAGTAGTCCATTTGAAATTGTTTGCAGCTTGTGATCTTACTAAGTTCCTTGAGTTGTGTTGTGAAACAACCTGTTACAGTCAAAATGAGAGACTTCAAAATAGATTTTTTTTTTTAAAAAAAAAAAAAATTACATGTAAACTTAGTTGTGTATGCAATGTTGAGTAAGTACCATCTGAGTATTCAAGACAACATTCTTGCAATCAGGTAGGATGCTTATGGAACGAGAAGGCACAAAGTAATCAGTACCCCTAAATTTAATTGGCAATGAAATTTTGGTGTGATTGTTTGTCAAGAAAGCGGCACATTGTCCAGGTGCCTCATAGATCCTAATCTGTAAAAACAAACTTGTTAATGAGATGAGGGAGACAATTTATTCCTAATAATTGTATAAATTATTACCTCACTATCAGGGCCTGGCCTTTCCACTGAAGTACTTCCAAAAAGCAAAGCTTTCTTGCATAGATTTAAAGCTGTGTGCACGTCCTTTAGGTGACTCCACTTTGGCTCCCTCTGCAAACCTGCATTACAAAGTTGATGTATATATCATCTTCAATCACATAAAATGAAGTGAGTTTTTTTATTTATTATTATTTAATTTTTTAATATATATATATATATCTTTACCATATTCATCAAGAGGAGCTTCGTCATAGTAGCGAGTTGTTGTGAAATGGGCACTTGTTCTGCCAAAATTTGTTCCACCATGGTACTGCAAAAATGTTAGGATAAGCATCATTTACTCATGCCCTACATTTAGTTTGTCAATCAATGATGTTCTTACCATGTAGTAGTTGGTTAAACTTCCATTCTTTGAGAAGAACCGAGCTACTGAGAATGCAATATCTTCAGCTGCTCTTTGAGAAGGAGGATCACCAAATGTTCTGAATCTGTTATTACCCCCCAACAAAAAAAAGAAAAAGAAAAAGAGTTCACATGTGTCCAAAGATTGTATTCTATTATATAAAATGTGAGAATCTGTACAAGGTTTACTTACTGAGCAGTCCAATTCTCAGTCCATAATGCAGGCTTGTATGGTCTATTAGGTCCGCCGAATGTATCTCCACAGTGTCTTCCATTACATGCATTGATCTGTAACAACATTGCATTTGTCATTTTAAGTTTAGGATTTTCAAAAATTGAGCGTAAAAAGAAAAAGAAAAAAGAATTAAAACCTAAAGGTTTTGGTAACTTACAACTGGATCAGGAGCATCAGTTTGCTTGCACATGATCCATGGAATACCAGTTTTGAATCCAATAGCTAATTGTGCTGCCCATTGAACATAGTTACTTCCTCCTTGTTTAAATGCACGTTGCACATGATTGTATTCATTTTCAATCTGCCATACAAAAATTATTATTTAACTACGAAGATGAGTAAAGCAAAAATGAAGAAAACAAAAAACAACTAAATTTACCTGTGCTATGATAATAGGGCCTCCTTCACTAGCAAACAGTTTGTTATCTCTCATCATGTCCATAATCATCTTTACATATTTGGCCATGTGGTACTTAGATATCCAAACATTAAACACTTTAGTACATTATATTTATATATTTTTCAAACTTAAAACAATAATATTTGCATTCAATATTGGTTTTACCTTAAATGGTGGGTTATCAGAACGGAATGTCATACCGGGTATCTCTCTTAACCAAAAGGGTAGACCTCTAAAGCAATAACAATTTTATATTTTTTATTAAAAAACTAAAATAAGGTAAATTACTTATAAAACATGAAGCATTAATAACATCTTTAATTAGATGGCATAAGCTATTTTCATACACAAAATTTTATGTTTAACCTCCTTAAAAAAACATATATTCATTGTTTTTACAATCTTAAAAACATATGTTTATTTACATTGTAAGAAAATAAATATATGTTTTTTTTTAACTAAGTTGGTTAAAAGTGAAAATAGATAAATTATTGAGTTATTTGAACAAAGAGAAACATGAGTAAAGGATCACAAAATTTTACCCATGATTCCACTCTGCTTGGATAAATGGACCAACTCTAAGAGTCGCATACATTCCATGCTCGCCGATCATTTTGAGGAACCTCACTAAATCATAGTTTCCTGAGAAATTGAACTACAAAAAAGTAGTACATGGTCAACAATTAAGGTCATTTATCCTTAAGCTTTTAATAGTTTTATTGGAATAGTATATATTAGAGTATACATGTTTCAAACCACATGCAATGCAATACCTGGCCTTGTACAGGTTCGTGAACATTCCAAAAAACATAAGTTTGAATAACATTAATACCACCAATTTTAGCTTTGTTAAGAAGATCTGGCCACATCTACAACAAACAAACATACAAAAACAGACATGAATTATTATAGTGCTATGGGAAAGAAGATGAAGGAATTGATGAGAATGGAATGGCTAAGTACTTGAGGAGTGCTACGCGGATAATGAATCGAAGCCGAGAAGAGCAGCTCTCTTTTTCCATGAATAATCATAGATCTCCCATCGTAAGTGACACCTTGTGGGGATGGTGGATCAGGAAGTACAGGTTTTGTTGTCATGGGTTCCGGAGGCATAATAGGTTTAGCCTTCTTTTTCTTGCCTTCAATAACATTTGATGTGACCATAAGGCAAAAGATGGCAATCCATAATAGTCTACTCATTGGTATAGACATATTGTTTCTATCTTTTTTACTGGTTGACACAAATTTTAAAGCTATTGTTTTGTGTTAATTGTCTCCTTTTAGGAGGAGAAGCTGAATTGTTTCTAGCTCTGTGGATCAATAATTATTTAGAATTGAAAGGAATGGACAATCACCGTATAATTATAAAGAAAACTAATAAAGAGAGAAAAACGGAATACCCATTTTGCAATTTTAGTTTGTATTTAGCTAGTGGTTCTCCTTTCTCTTGCTTTGGTCTTTTCTTTTTCTCCGTTTCTTCGATTTTCCTTTTTTTATGGAATTAAGAGGACGCTTCTTTTGACATTTGTATGGTCAACGACATGAGCACTTTTTTTTTCCTTAACGGCAAACGATTTCTTTGAATTGTTTGTCTAAGTAGCAGTCACGCCACGTACGGTTTTAGAGCAGAACCATTGAACCAAGTAATAAGACGCTGCGTTTAGTCTAATTTTATAAATTTCACATTTTACAAAAGGGGGGGTGACGTTTAAAAAGCTTTTATTTTTTTCAGTTATTTAATCAATTTTACTTTTTAATTTTTAATATAAAAAAAATATTTATTCAATTATATTAATGGAAATCTAGAAAGAGTCATACATTTGATGTGGAACTCGCCAGCTATTGAAGGTGATAAACCAAGATAAGACTAAAAACCAAAAATGGCCCTAACTTCAGCTTCGTTTTCATCACAGCGCAATTACAGGTTCGGTAGAGCCACTATGTCAAACGGCGATGAACGTTTGTTCGGTACCTCCTACTCGACTCTACTTGATATGTCTAGGGTTATTGAAACCCCTCCTGGATATCCTTCGATCCAGCTACAGAACCTATTGATATGTCGGTAGATCTATCTTTTTCTTATGTAGGTTCGGTCACGTTTCAGCAGCGGATGACATTGCGATTTCTCATGAAGGCGTTCAATTTATCTCTAATCTATGGAAAATAGCTTCTGGTTTCTCTCAGATTCTTTCAAAAACCACTCTTGGGTATATCTACATAAATGGATCTTTTTTGCAGGGTTACCTGGTTGTGATGAAGGGTCGCCAGAGGCAAGAGTAGAGGTTCAAGCGAATATGTATGAAATCTTTAGAAATGCGGTTCAGGACTGCCTCGATTTTAAAGTGCAAATCGTACTTTTTTATTTTAAGTAAGGTTAAATTTCGTTTATTAATTGAAATATTTAATTATTTTAATGGATTCTTGAAGTAAAATTCGGAATTTCTCGAGAATTTCCCTTATATTAATGGATAGAAGAGTCATGACATGATTAACCCGCCAGCTATTGAAGGCGGCAAAACCGAAAGACAAAAACCAAAAGGCCCTCTTCAGCTTCGTTTTCTCACAGCGCACACACCCCGGAGAGCCACTATGTCAAACGGCGATGAAGACCTTGACCTCCTTCTCTCTCTTGAATGTCGGGTTTTGAAACCCCTCCTGGTTCTCCTTCGATCCACTCTGTTAGAGAACCTGAGCCTAACTCCAGTTCCAATAAGATCTTACAAGGAAGGTTTGTCCAGGTATGAGTGCACGTAGACCAACTCTAGTCGATGTGGGTCTTTGAGAGTCCTTACTTTTATTTTCACATCGAAAAGTGAGGTATGTGTTATGGTCTTAAGATTTACCATCGAACCGCTGCAAGGGATGCATGCCCACATGACTAAGGTACCAGCTCTGAACCATGTTAGAGAACCTGAGCCTACAGTCCAATAAGATCTTACAAGAAGCATTGTCCAGGCTTATAAGTGCAGCGTAGGACCAATAGTCGATTTGGGACTTTGAGAGTCCTTAACACACTCACCAGCTATTATAGTGTAATTTATCTTTTTCTTTTTTCGGGCGCGTTTCAGCAGCGGATGACATTGCTTTCTCATGTGGCTGTTCAATTTATCTCTATCTATGGAAAATAGCTTCTGGGTTTCTCTCAGATTCTTTAAAAACCACCCGGGTTCTCTCTAAATGGACTTCGTTTTGCAGGGTACCTTTCAGATGAAGGGTCGCCAAGGCAAATAGATCAAGCGAATATGTCTGTCTTTAGAAATGCGGTTCAGGACTGCCTCGATTTTAAAGTCAAATTGGACCAAGGCTTCTAATGATCCTGAGGTTGAGAGGTTCTCGGGTTTGCGAATTAGGTAGATTTCATGCTATTTTCTTGGTTCCTAAGTACGTTGCAGAATCAAAATGCTTAAATTTGTACGACTTCTTTAATTTTTTAAAACTAATATTTACAGGAATCAGCTAGTGACTTCTACAGATCTCAGAGAACGTTTTTTAGACATTCGTTTTGTTCGGTTTGGGATGCCAACCATAAAGTTATTCAACTTCTCTTCTTGTGCTTGTATACGTTATAGAACTTATAGTTAGGTTTTGTTTGGATAGGGTTCATTAAGAAGTATTTTGAATTTTAGAAGGAAATTTGATTTTATCATGCCATAGAATTACATCTAAATGGTAATTTCTAGGGGTTTGCTTTGATTGACCGACTTAAAATTTGGTTGTGATTGGGCGCTTGGATCCCGTAGAAATTTAATGGTTGGAGATACTCTTTCTGGTTGTTGGGCAACAGTTGGAGTGTTGACTGAAACGGGGACTAGAAGGACTAGTTCTAATGCAAAGAGTTATTCTATATGGAAAATTGATGTCTGGATGAAGATACAATTTCTGTGTTATTGTTTGGCGATGCTTACAAGAATTACTGTAATGAGCATTTGGGTATGATACTTCACTGTGCGCTAGGATGCTAAGGTATCAATTTGTTATAGACTCGTTGACCTTATACTGTTTTAAGTTAGCATTAATGGAAGCATTACTAGTTTCCTTTTTTATGCAGGGTTCGGGTTTTTCTTTGAGTGTGTTCTCACCTAGTCAAATGTTGAAGATGGGCATTTCATCAGATTATGGAGTTTGCAAAATTTAGTTTTTTTTTTTTATGGATTGCACAGTGGTAATAAACAAGTAAGCTGCATTCACTTATATATCACCTTACTGCATTTTTTTTCTTTCTATTTTAACTGTTGTCATGGTTGTCTTTTTCTGGTTAATGAAATATCTATTGCATTTGTTCATAGCATGGGTGTATTTTGTTGCTTTTCACGACCTAGTGAAACTCCAACTTACTTTTTTCATCTGTAAGGAACATGTAACAATTGAAAGCTGCAAATTGAGATTCTATTTCATCATTTCATGCAACTAATATGTGTTCCAATTTGCTTTGCAAGTGGACCTGGTCTTGCTATTTGGCTTTGCCTATTCGTGATTAAACCATGTATTATGATTCTTCACTTTCTCCATGGTGTATTCTGTTCACTGGAAGTGAGATCTAATAGCTTGTGCATAACCTTTAAGCATGAACTAACATTTGTGGTAGCTTTCCACTGTATGTACTATTTTTGCTTTGTGATTTTTCTTTTCCTGATGTCTCAACACTATACTTCTATGTTTCAGATGGCGTGGCTACTGTAAATATCATAAATCAGTAAGCATGACTCTGCAATCTTCATTCAATTCTTCTATACTGTTTGGCTAATCTGTTTTTAAAGCCTACTATCTTATGCTTCTATATGTATTATGTTAATAGATAGAATCACAAAAATTTTCAACAAGTGAACTGAGCTCAAAGGAGGGTAAGTCAAAGTCTAGAGCTTAGTTTTTCCCCCATAGTATGAACAAAACAATAATCTTTTCATTTTTTTTTTTTTTGATAGAAACATAAGATCAGCATTCTGGAATCATCTTAAGGCAGAAGGGATCTACCTGGTGGATCCTCTAGCTGACAAAAAAAATCTTAGCAGATCCAAGTAACCAGTTAAAATATTATCCATGGAAGGACTCAAAAAGGCATTGAGTTCGTCATAAATTGTACAAGATAATACAGTCTTGTCTGATAAATCCACCATCTTCTAGCAATGTATTGGAGCATAAGATTTCTTTCTATCAATTTTTTCTACTGAACTTTCAAGATTGTTTGCAACAACAATTATGCGCAAAGGCAGGTCCATTGTTTATAAAATTGAAAGCTCCCTGCATAGTGTGTGAGTGGGATACCTAGTGCACATTCTTGGATTGGCAAGATAGCATGTTTCTTTTCATTTCACTTCGGTAGTACTTTTAGTGTTTGTTTTATTAGTGTTTATGTTTTTAATCGATCTTTATAAACTGCAATGCAGGTAAGGTGACAACAAATGCACTCACAGGGAATAAGATTTCTTTCCGAGGTCACAGGTTAGAGGTTATCATCGTCTTTATATTCTCTTGCTGGCAGCATGCTTTGCAATTTCCTCATTGCCCATCCCTAATTTGCAGGGGAAACATCTCAAAAAATTATTAGTAAGCAAACAGTTATACGAGACCAACGTATCACAAGCTTTGAGATGAGGTAGATTGTCTATTAGTGCATTTCCTTTTACTGCAAAAGTTACTTATCTATGCATGAAAGAGTTTCAAAATCGTTGCTAAGGAAGTCATCTGATGCAAATGTGGGCTCATCTGATTTGATCAGAAATGAACAACGAAATACAAAAAGATACAAAACTGGGAATGAACAAACTTTTGCAAAGAAACCTGATCAGGCGACAGGAAAAATGATCGAGTTGGATTATGTTAGTTCAGATGAAGAAATCTAAGCCTAATTTGTATTACTACTAAACTCCCATGTTAATGAACTAATACCCCAATCCCCAAGGGAATTCACAGATTTGTCTCAACTAAGTAGAGTTCGTATCCAGTTCAGCAGTGGAAATATATACAGCTGAGCTGACCTCTAGTTTGAAGTTTTAAGCTCAACCTCAGGGTACCCAAGTGGTTTTTCTTCTCTTATTGGAGTCGGACTTCTGATTCCAAATATTTTCCAGAACAAAAATGGTGTTTATTCATCTGTTAAAGAATTGAAGATCCACAGGTCAGATGGTCGAATTTGTCATCATGAAGCAGCAAATCCTGTAAGAGTAGTCAATTCAATCTTGGTTGACAAATGTCCAACTTGCTCTCAGGGACCAAAATGTAGGATCTTCATAATTTGAGGACGAATTGTGTATTTAAGCCTTTATATATATAGCACCAAGTTTGGTGATCTAAGAATGCACATGGAGTAGGTACAAAATTACCCATGTGCTGCTCAATTATTTTTGCGAGTATTTGTGTAGCAGTAGTTAGGGGTTAGTTCGTAGGGCTTGTTAGAAAATCATTGAAGATTTTGTTTCCTTCCTAATAAACTGTTTTTTCTTTTAGGATTATAAAACTTCAGAATATGTCTTTGCATAGTTTGGTTAATCTATAAATTACTGGGAGGACAAGGCTATTCTTTATATCAGGGCTAGTAATTAGAAACTATTACTTTTTCAGATAGTTGTTCAATTGAAATGCTTTATCATGTCAATGATTATCATGTGGTGGTTGGACACATCATTAACAACTCAACTACCATCGTCTTTAGACAAGGTTTTGGTTGTTAAAGAGTCAATTAGTTTAATCATTTCAAGGGTCATGAAGCTCAAGGCCAAGGGCCATCTCCAACTCATTAAGCTGTTCATTTAATAATTGTATTCATTTTAATGCTCTCCTTAAAAGCCAAGAATCTCTAGCCATCCTCACAAAACAATTGACATTTTAGGTTGCTTTTCTTCCTCGGGAAGACAAGCCACCTCAGCCCTCTAGAATCTAGAGTTTATAAGGGTTATCAAAGTTTGTGGATCAAGTTCATCATTCATTATTAAGTGGCAACTTGAAATACTAGTAACAATTTTTTCTATAATAAGAAAATAAAGAAAAGAAAAAAAAAAAAAAAAAAACTTGGTATTTCACTTGGGAATAAAGATTCAGAACCTGAAATTCCCTTTTTATCCTACAAATTGTTGTGCTTCTCTCTCTTTCAATTAAAACAAAAATATTATTAGAAAAAAAAATAATAATTTCCTTCTGTTTACAACTCAATAGTGAAAAAAGAAATGCCACTTCAGGAATGCAAACAATATGTATGCGAGTAATTCCAGGTATTCTTATTAGTCTCTTAGGGGTTCCTAGGCATTCTCAAACATAAGTGCCCTACTAAAATAGAATGGTACCAGTCTTCGTAAAATATTACTATATACTACAACATATATGGCTCTTTAATTAATATATTTCCCTACATGAAAAATTCATTGAATATCATGATGGAGTGTTATTAAATAAATAAATCAAAATTTTAGATTAATCCATTTTGGTGAACTAGTAACCTAAATAATAACTTTTGTTATCTTAATAAAGAGTTTTCAATTTACCAAAAAAATAAATAAAGAGTATTTCAGCACTAATAATTGCTTCAGTATTTTTCACTTTGTCATTCTACAAAACTTGTATGAAAGATATGAATATTTTAATACTAGACTAATAAATAAAAAAATATTTATCTAGTATTAGTATTCTCATAAAAATAAAAATAAAGAAAGAAAAAATTGCAAATTCGCTATTTATTTTGAATTTGCAAATTTTGCAATATTTTTTCAAATTTCAGCTACACATGTTTGATATATATTTTTAATTAGGTTCAATTTTGTAATTTGTTAATTGATATTAACCGGACAGGACATTGACACTTCTAGTGGGATGTAGTTTATACCATAATGAGTTTATGGTTGACTAGTCCCAGTTTATAATATGATAAGTAAAGTTTATTTGTTAATGCCTTAAAAATCTTAACTAGTTTATAATATGATGTATTTTTCTTTTAAATAAGAATAAATAGTAAGAATATTTTGTATAAAATAATTTGTGAATAAACTTTAAAAAAAGTAAATTTTTTAATGCAATAATATATAGATATTTAATAGCCTTATTTGTATAGCCAAGTTAATATTATCGTGTATTCGTACCCATTGAATAGTAGCTGTAAAAGAGCTGGATCTCTCTATCTTTAAGACTGCTCTGCCCCCAATTTCTCACATCTCTCTCTATCTATTTCTCTTTCTTTGTCTGTCTGTCTTTCTCTTCGCTTCCCCTGTTTCTCGTTTTTCTCTCTCTCTGTTTGGGTCAAACTATCAATGTGCTTGGTTTCGGGTAGTCAGTTTACTTTCCTTCATTAAAGAACAAGTTCAATTTACTTTCCTTCATTAAAGAACAAGTTCAACGATTTCAGTTAGGGTTTTCTTAATCCAAGAAGTTGTAATATTAAAAACGAAGAAAGACGAGCTTAAGCGAAAATGAGTGCATCAAGATTCATAAAGTGTGTTACAGTTGGCGATGGTGCTGTAGGCAAAACTTGCATGCTCATTTCCTATACCAGCAACACTTTTCCCACGGTAAAGTAACCATTGACCTTTTGTTTTTCTGTTTGGCTACCTGGAAAATCTACGAGACACATGGGTTTTTTTTTACCTTAAGTTTCCTAGAAAGTATTGTTTTTTCTTTTCTTTTCTTTCGTGGAATGCTTCAAATTGTTATGGTGTTCAGGGTACTGAGAAGAAAAAGAAGTAAAAGAAAGGAAGTACAATCTACTAGAATGTAAAGATTGTGACTTCAACTAGAAAGAAACAGGAAAATTACGAACTTTTGCTTGGATGGGAATTGTATTGTATGGGTATTTCGCATATCAATGAATGGAATAGCCAAAAGCAATAGGCCAAAGCCCTAATTGGCCTTTTTGGTGGGTTTGCAAAATAGAATGAACTGCAAAATCTGAACCATCGTGTTTAGTTTAAATTTATAGGACTTTTTGTTCCCTTTACTCTAAGTATCATCTTGCATAATTGATTAGAAAGTAGTGTTTTATTTGGTGAACGCATAAAACCTTCTGTTGGGTCATTGTATGGTCATTATCAGGAATTTATTTTTCTTAACTCTAAAGTGTTTGGGAAAAAAATAAGAAGTTTCTCACTTTCTGTCTGTAAACAGGACTATGTGCCAACTGTATTTGATAATTTCAGTGCAAATGTGGTGGTGGATGGGAACACTGTTAATTTGGGCTTATGGGATACTGCTGGTAAGTTTGATATCTTTGGCCATTCCCAATTTTTGACAGTTAATACTTCATAATGGTATGGAGTATGATGTTTTATTTTGCAAACAGGGCAGGAAGACTACAATAGATTAAGGCCATTAAGCTATCGAGGAGCAGATGTCTTCCTGCTTGCCTTTTCTCTCATTAGCAAGGCCAGCTATGAAAATATTGCCAAGAAAGTGAGACTGATTGAATTGTTTTTATGCACTATACGTCTTCTTTATGTTGTGTGATTCTAATATAATGTACTGATAATATGTTTCTTGCTTTACTGTCCAGTGGGTTCCTGAATTGAGGCATTATGCACCCGGTGTTCCAATTATTCTTGTTGGAACTAAGCTTGGTAGGGTCTTTTACTATATCTGCTTTTCCTTTTTAGTTTTCTTGTTTGTAGGATTGAGTCTAAGTTTTCTTCAAATGCATAACGGGATTTAAACCTGCAACAACTAAGATTGAACTTCTCAAGAAAGTCACAAGTAAAATCATGTAGAGAAGACAGACGATTTCTTTTACATACAGGGAACTTTCTTAGTTCCTTGTTGCGTAGAAATTTGAAGTGAATTATAGATATTGCTGCAAAGACTATGGGACTTAGAAGTGGTCAAACTTTTGAGCCCTCTCCAGTCACATAACAACTTCTTATTTGTCATGAAAGATCTATTAAGTTTGTAGTTCACATGATTTTAGCTGGAGCTTCTTTTGAGAAGTTCACTATTTCACTACTTGAAATTTGGATCCCATTGTGTCGTTAATAGTAAAACTGAAAACTCTCTCCTCCTCCTCCATTCTTTCCCCTGTCCCCCATTTTATTTTGTTATCTCTATGTAAAGTAAATATTCCTATGTAAAATTATTTTTCTTTTTGGTTCTTGTAGATCTTCGGGATGATAAGGAGTTTTTTGTCAACCATCCGGGTGCAACACCCATTACCACCGAGCAGGTAATTGCCATATATGCAAGAGTTCATAACTTGTACATCCTCTTATACTGTTGTCATCTTATTTTGTCCCATTCATATGCAAGGGTGAGGAGTTACGGAAGCTGATTGGGGCCCCAGTTTATATTGAATGTAGCTCAAAAACACAACAGGTATATTTCGTTGTATTCATGATTAGAAATAATGGGTAAGATACTTTGTTATCATTATTGACAAGTTTTATTTTTCTTGTGAATGCAGAATGTAAAAGCAGTGTTTGATGCAGCTATAAAGGTGGTTCTCCAGCCGCCTAAGCAGAAGAAGAAAAAGAAGAGAAGGGCACAAAAGGCTTGCTCCATACTGTGATTGTGGTTAAAGACTAATAGTAGGAGGAAATGTGACTATCTAGCCCCTCATTGGCTTGCATCACTTGTCTGTCGTTGTATTTGTGCCTCATGGTAGCTGCAATCGGATTCAAATTTCTATACTAACAGCTCTTTTCTAGCATAATTTCTTGGTGGGATTTGTTTGCCCCTATGTATTCACTTTTAAGTAGCATGTTATTTCCTGGTGTTAGGCAAGCTTATATTCATGTTTGTAACGTGGTCTATTATGTTTTTAACTTCTAAAATGCTATGTTATATATTACTGATACTGATTGAGCTTCACTTTTATGCAATCAATACAAACCAATTATTATTTGCAATTTTGAATTTCAAGACATGAGCACGATATGAATAAAGGGCCACAAAGTGATTGAAAGGAACAACAAAAATAGAAATGTAAAGTCTCTAAACATTTTCATTGTGGAGTATATTACGTTCTTTTTTGTGTGGAAGAATGCTTTGAAAATGTTCCAGATTCTGAACTGAAAATAAAAATAAATTAAAAACTTTTGGGAATGGCCAGTACTCACTAACCTGTAGTTATCAAAAGAGAGAGATTAAGTGGTGAATATTTACCATTACCATATGCTAACTCAAACGTTTAAAAATCTACCTGTTGAAAATGTGAAAAGAAATTGAATTGATCGCATGAAAACTGAAGAGATCAAGGGAAGCTTCGGCAATTTATTTCTTATTCAGTGGGAATGTTGTTAATTGAAAAAATAATAAAAAGTAGCTCCATATTTGAAATTCATTGATTCTTTAATAGCAACCTCTCCTTTTTTTTTTTTTATTTGTAAGGAATTTATTCTGTTTCCACTCAATATATCCAAAGCAATTCATGAATCAATGCTTACATATCCTCTATTAAAATACACCAGTGCCTTTCTCTCTATATATATATCGATATCTATCATTTGCAAATTAATCATCTTAATACTTGTCTTGCAACGTCTCTAAATTTATTTAGTGTTTGAATAGTAGTTATTAGATGGCATCAAAGAGAATATTGAAGGAGCTCAAGGAATTGCAGAGAGATCCACCAAGTTCATGTAGTGCAGGTATGACAATTGAAACAAAGAGAAAACGAGTTTGAATTCAGCATAATGATAGCTAGTAATTCTTCTTTAGTTGAGATTAATGATAGCTCATGCTTCAATAATAATTTCAGGACCTGTGTGTGAGGACATGTTCCATTGGCAAGCAACTATAATTGGTCCAAATGATAGCCCTTATGCTGGTGGTGTATTCCTTGTAACCATCCATTTTCCACCTGATTATCCTTTCAAACCTCCAAAGGTAAATTAAGCCCAAATACACCTCACTATTTTGTGATTCTGGGTGACAATCTATAGCTCACTATTTTTGAAGTTGTAAACATGATAAAAAAATTGCAACTTTAAATGCATGTTTGTAGGTTGCTTTCAGGACCAAAGTGTTTCATCCAAATATAAACAGCAATGGTAATATCTGCCTGGACATACTCAAGGAACAATGGAGTCCAGCACTTACTATTTCTAAGGTACGAACACGATTTATTATGACAATTTTTGAAATTTGCTGTGATGAATAAAATAAAAGTGCTTGAAATTAATACATTCAGGTATTACTGTCCATATGTTCACTGCTGACAGACCCAAACCCAGATGATCCACTGGTACCAGAGATAGCTCATATGTGCAAAACTGACAAATTCAAATATGAATCTACAGCTCGGAGTTGGACAAATAAGTATGCTATGGGCTAGCTAGATGTTCCAAACTCTTAAATGCCTAGCCTCATTGATTCTCATATAACTATGAACTATATATCATCTTTTTCTTTTCATTTTCAGTTAGAGATGGCCTAAGTTGGGCTTTTGTCCCATGATCTGAATGATGTAAATGTCTGGTGGCACCAACCATTTAAACCTAATGTTTTCTTGCAAATAACAAGTCTGTGCTTTGTTTTCAGTTGCTAAATAAACAGATTTCAATTGATCAAACTAACGTCTCTACTCTCTACTAGCTAGCTACTTCAGGGATTAATTGTATTTGTTCCCTTTTAATTGAAGCTTAGCAAAGTAGTATGCTAGTGACTTCTTCTTGTGATAGTACCGAGTCCTTTTAGATCCAGCGAAAAATTACAGGTTTTTCTATACTGCGCCAGAGTTACGAATAAATAAATATGTAAAAACTGAACTAGGTTTAATTCAGGTTATATATTTAAAAACTCTGAACCATCAACATAAAAAAAATTTCCAAAATAAAGTCAAAATTTAATGACCCGTTAGAACCGGCTAATAAGCAACCAACAAGCAGAACTCTGCGATCCTATTTTAGTCATTAATGAATAATATAATTACATGTATATTTAAAAAATATATATATAAAATTAATTTCACTCCCATAATCTAATAGCTTAGAACTAAGGATGTGCGTCGCACTTTGCAATTTCACCTAATACTAATATTAAAGAGAAGAAGAAAAAGAAAAAGAAAAAGAAAAAAAGTGTTCCTCACATAAGAAAATTATTTTTCTAAATAAAAAGTAATTTAGAGGCATTTTGGTTATGAAGGAAAAACTACACTAAAAACTTGGTCATATATCCTAAAAATGTCACAAAGGTGTTGAGATGGATTTAGTATGACCAAGTCAAGCACATCCACGCCATATCTAACATCCCAATTCTTGTTCACAATTTTTTCTGACTTGAATAAAATAAAATTCCTAAATTTCAATAGTTTTTTCCTGGTATGCCTTCCCCTCAACATGTCCCTTTCCATCTTCCTCCTATGGCTTGTCACCATCCCTCCTCTTGTCCACTCCGATGTTGAACCCAGAGGTATACTATTTCCTTACACACACACATATACATGTGGTCACGCCAATTAGCACCCTCTCTAATATATAAATTCTTTTTGTGTTTCTATACATTGCTTTCATTCCCATTCGTTTTTCTTAATCCAAGATCTCAAAAGAGACGAGGGAAAAAAAATTATGAAATTCTTTACTGTATTTTCTTTCATTGACACACATATTATTTTCTCTTTTTATATTTGAGCAAACAATCTCAAACATGAATCAATGGTCATCATGTTAAGATTAAGGTTTATTTGCTTCTGTTTTTGTTAAAAGTGGTTTCGAATAAAAATAATTACATGCCTAAATGCATAAATTCAGCAAGCACAAAATTTACTTTTTGTTCTTGATAATTTTTTCTGTTTGGTACTATAGTAGTCCTTTTTTTTTTTTTTTTTTGTAACATTGTAAATATTTACGACTCGGGTGTATATATATATATATATATATTTTCTAGACCAGTAAAAAGCACGTCTAACCCAAAAAAAATATGACACCAAAAAATGGTCATTGTTGCTTTTAAGGCTCAAAAAGTTGATTTTTTTTTCTTCCATACATAATCATATCTTTTGAAGGTGATTTTTCCCCCTTAGATCATAAGCAAACAAGCTCTAAATCATACATATCCTTACGTAAAATGTTGATATTATTTGGTGTTAGAAATGTTAAAAATGAATGTACAATTGTACAAACCAATTTTGACTCTAATATTATATTATTCTAACACATGAATACAAAATGAGAGTCATGCAGGTTATATTTTAGATTGTGGAGCTGGTAAGTCATCAGAAAGTACAATCGTAGATGGCCTGAGATATAGAACTGATGAGGGCTTCATACAAGTAGGCAAAATCGCAAAGCTTAACACAACAGGATTGGTGCCAATACTATCAACATTGAGGTATTTTCCAGACACCTCTGCCCGTAAATACTGCTATGTGATTCCTGTTGTCAAAGCAGCAAAGTTCTTGGTGAAGACAACATATTATTATGGAGGATTTGATGGAGGGAAGGAACCGCCAGTGTTCGATCAAATCGTGGACGGGACTAAATGGAGTATCGTTAATACTAGTGAGGATTATGCTAATGGACTTAGCTCCTATTATGAACTTGTGGTTATGTCCTCGGGGAAGTCACTTAGTGTTTGCCTTGCTAGGAATCAACACACCAAGTCCAGTCCCTTTATTTCTGCTTTAGAAGTTGAATACTTGGAGGGTTCTATCTACAATACAACTGATTTTAACAAGTATGTCCTTAGCACTGTGGTTAGGAGTAGTTTTGGCTATAATGGGACCATGATTGGGTAAGCAAATTTTAATTTACCCCACTTTAGTTTTCTTTCTCTTTGCTTTAATTCTTTTAAGATTTGTTCCTAAATATGATTAAGATGTTGGTTAAGAGATTAGGAGAAAATTTATGTAGCATTATGTTTTTGGTACGTGCAATTTTGAAACAATTTTCACTTAAATCCTAAAAACTTGTGATTTTAGGGTGTCAATGCAATCAAATGGAGCATATTTGTTTGTGTTATGCAAGAATTCAACTTCCTAGATATTGCACTATTGAAATTAATCAAGCAAGATAGAAATTTTCAAGCAAACACCCAATAAAATTATCAATCCAATAACAATCACTCTTAAGCCCTAGATATTTAATCTAAGCAAGAAAATATAAATAATAGCAAAAGGAAAAGAACACACCAAAAATTATAGTGGTTCGATCCAACCAATGTGGTGAGTCTACTCCACTTCTTCACCCCTTCAATGAGATGAGTTCTACTAGCTTCAAAGTTGGAGATACAAGTACAAATGCAGAAATGCTTGAAAAGAAAAACTCACAAGGAAGAAAAACACTCAAAGAGATACGCAATTTTTTCCTCACAACAATGGTGAAAAATCCCTCTTCTTCCTATCTTTTCTAAGCTCACAAATCTTCTCTTAGAAACCTTAAGAGCTCTTAAATGTGTTTATATAACATATTTGTACAATTACTATAATGCCCAAACTATTCCTAGCTTCCTAGTACAAAGTCAATGCCCTTAAAAGTCATTTACCTTGTTTTTTGCTAAAAACAGAAACTGTCTGTAAGGGACGGGATCGATTCGTCTTCAAGGGGATCAATCCGGCTCTGAGGGAGATTGATTCGTCTTTATGACTGGGCATCAGCTTTCTAGCAGAAAGTCCCGGATCGGAGCGCACTTAAAGCAAGATAGATCCGGCCAGAGGGGGATTGATCTGTCTTGAAGGGGATCAATCCGTCTTCTTGTCTAGGCACCAATTTTTCAGCAGAAAGTCCAGGATCGAATCGCCCTTGGAGAGGGATCGATCCGGACAGAGGGGGATCGATCCATCTTGAGAGGGATCGATCCTAGATGCTCTGTAGCCCTGTTTTCTTTCTCTTCTTTCTCTACACTTGATACCATGCAATGCTTCTAGTCCAACTTTTAATGCTTGATCACCCACATTGGTTTTCAAACATTCTTATACATTTACATCACAATATCACAATGCTCCACCTTGATTCTAATCCTTGGAACTCAAACTCTCTTAGGTGAAGACCAACCCTTTCACCATCAAAGTTTGACACTTCACAAACTTTGCCAAGGGAATCGGCTTTGTTGCCATGTCTGCTAGGTCATCATCCGTGTGAATTTTTACCAACTCCACCTCACCTTGTTCAATCATCTCTCGTATGAAATGTAGATTCACATCTATATGCTTTATACAATCATGAAATTGAGGATTCTTGGTTAAACAAATTGCTCCTTGATTGTCACAATGTACCCTGACTCTCTTTTGCTCAAAATTGAGTTCACTAGCCAGACCTTTCAACTACATAGCCTCCTTCAAGACAATGTTACTATTGATTGTAAATTGGCCTTCCAACTCACCAAGTTTCCTCCAAAATCGAACAAGTATCCCGTGATAGACCGCCTTTTATCACAATCACCGGCAAAGTCCAAATCCACATAACCCATTACCCCAACACTCAACTCCTTGAATCGATCATATAAAAGACCAACCCCGGTTGTACCCTATAGATACCTCATCACCCATTTCACTGCTTGCCAATGATTTTTACCGGGATTAGCCCTGTAGCGACTCACCAAACTTGCACCATATGCACTATCCGGTCTTGTACAAATCATTAAATACGTCAAGCTACCCACCACACTTGCACAGGGCACATTTTCCATTTCTTTCTTCTCCTCATCCGTTGAAGGAGAGTCCAAGGTCGATAACTTGAAATGTGATGCTATCGGAGTTGCAGTCAGTTTAGCATTGACCATATTAAACCGTTGAAGTACCTTCTCACAATACCTTTCTTGGGAAAGAAACAACTTGCCTTTTTGTCTATCCTTTACAATCTCCATCCCTAATATTTTCTTAACAGCTCTAAGATATTTCATCTCAAATTTCGAGCTAAGTTGACTCTTTAACTTGGTGATTTGAGACCGGTCACAACTAGTTATCAATCAGGCCAGAGGGGGATCGATTCATCTTCTTGTGTGGGCACCAATTTTCTGGCAGAAAATCCCAAATCGGATCGCCCTTGGAAAGGGATCGATCCGAACAGAGGGGAATCGATCCGTCTTGGGGGAATCGATCCTGGATGCTTTTTAGCCTTGTTTTCTTTCTCCACACTTGATACTATGCAATGCTCTTAGTCCAACCTTTGATGCTTGATCACCCATATTGGTTTTCAACCATCCCCATGAATTTGCATCACAATATCACAGTTTGATATAGTAATAACTTTTCAATTTTGTTTAATTTGCATATATTAGTTATGAAACATAGATAGAATAAAAGTACATTGGCTAATCCTGTATTAAGTGATATATGTTGCTTGAGAAACTAAGGAACCAGGTATGAGAGAGCTGTAATGTTGAACTAATGTTTAAATGTGAACCTAGTTTTTCAGATGACAAATTCAACCGGAATTGGCAACCTTTCACTGACGAGAGCGCGGTGGTAAACAGTCATTCCAATGTAACTCCTTCAGATTTCTGGAACTTGCCACCAGCAAAAGTATTCAACACAGGTCTCACAGTGAGCCAAGGAAAAGAACTGAAAATTCAATGGCCTCCTTGGCCACTCCCAAATGCAGCTTACTACATTTCACTCTACTTTCAGGATAGCAGAAGTCCAGGCCCATTTAGTTGGAGAGTCTTCAGTGTTTCTGTGAATGGCAAGAACTTTGTTAGTAATTTGAATGCCACAACAAAAGGTGTGACAGTTTACTCAAACCAATGGCCTCTTTCTGGACAAACTCAAATCCTCCTTACTCCTGCTAATGGAATGCCTGTTGGTCCTATCATCAATGCTGGTGAGGTCTTCCTGATTCAGCCTTCTGGTGGAACAACTCTCACTAGAGATGGTATGTATAGATATCATGCAATAATGAGCATAAAAAAAATTGATGTTCAGGACTAAATAGCGTGTTTTTAGAGATTTGGCTGAAAATATGGTTTTATCATTATATTATTAAAAGTGACTTGGTTTTTCGTTTTGCTATGATAATGCTTCCTTTTTATGAATGTTTTCTAGTGGCTGCAATGGAAGATTTAGCAAGAAACTTCAATAATCCACCACCCGATTGGCGCGGTGATCCTTGTTTGCCCCAAGAGAACTCTTGGACTGGAGTTTCATGTTTAAAATGGAAAAAGTTTGCTCGAGTTGTTTCTCTGTAAATTTCTGAAATTAAAATCTCTATAGTCTAGTTTGTGATTTCAATATGAATAAGTTTGCTCGAGTTGACTAATTTATTAAATTATATACTGAATAAATAATTTTGGAGCAACACGTTTCTTAAATGTGTTGGTCAGGAATTTAACTGGCATGGGTTTGTCTGGATCATTACCACCATCTCTAGGCAAATTAACAGCACTCAATCATATGTTAGTAATATCCCATTAATTATTGATTCGTTGATTCTTGTCTTAATTGATCTTATGGTTATCAACTAAATAATTTAATATTAATTGAGACTTATAGTTGGCTTGGAGGAAACAAATTTTCAGGCAACATACCAGAGATGGCCTCATTGAAAGACTTAAAGACTCTGTATGTTTCAACATTGAACAGCAATACTGAGCCTAGCTTTACATAGTTTATCTTACTAATGAAGTTTTTTATTTTATTTTATTCCTTCTCCTTTTACTGTATGTTTTGAAATTTCATAAGGCATTTGGAGAACAACCAGCTTACAGGGAAAGTTCCTCCATCTCTGGGCCAACTTTCAGCACTATATGAGATGTGAGTACCTTTTATACCGTATGCAAAGAAATAGCTATCACTTGTTTAATTGGGTAATAATAATAATAATATTTTGGTGGGTTTGATTTTGGTTTCAGATTCCTTCAAAATAATCATCTTGATGGTGGTATTCCTGAGACACTAAAGAAGAAGAATGTTCAGTAAGAATAAGAACTATCCCAATCCCTCTCAGTATTTCATATTCTTGTTAGAGTGTGTGTTGTTTGTACTTATGCTACAAGCCTACAAGTTATTTTAATGAAAATTGATTTCAGAAGAAAGCGCTTTCAGAGAGAAGAAGTATATTATTTGTACTTACGTCAAGAAGCACAAATTTTGTTTTATGAGTTCTGAAAGCACTTCTGTAAAAAAAAAAAAAATGTATTTGGTTCGGTAGCACCTTTTGTTATCAAAATGCTTTTACAGAGTCTCTTAAGTAAAAACAAACAAACACTTGGATATTAGCTGGATGTAAAATGAAGCTTCGTCATTTGAAACTACTTTGTGGACTTTTTGGCTTACATAGAGTAACTCTGCTGTTATTTCAGGGTGTGAAATCAGAAAATATTAAATGAAGGAGAGAGGAGGAACTGGTATGTTTATTCCTAAGCATTGAACGGAGCTTTGTGACTGAACTAATGGAATACCTCCACATTACAAGAAAAACTAGTTTCATCTGGGAAGGCTTATGCTCTTTATCTATTTCTCCTAACTTTTAGTAATTATCTATAATATTAATATATATTTAATTTCAGTAGAATTAAGCATCATATTTATTATAAATTCAAAAATATATACATATATAAAACTATTTTTTTTTATTTATGTTTTCTTAATAAACTTTATATTTGAAGGAGGTTACGGGAAGTAAGCATGAATTTGCTAATATTTACAGTTTTTGTGATAATGTTTTACTCTCTTATTCTCTCTTACACATTATGTTACTAGGCATGAATTTTTTTCTACTATTTAAAAAAGAAAAAAAGAAAAAAAAAAGAATTTACTAATTTATAAGCGCAGTTTAAAGATGAAATACCTTTAGGCCCATCTTGCGTAGAAAAGGAAGCCCAAATTCTAATATTAATGAGAACTTTTGGACTTTGAGGGGGAAAAAAAATATAAAAGTTGTTATGGAGTAAACTTTTCTAAAAGTTTGTTGGGAAGCACTTTTAATAATATTGAACGTTTAATTTAAACGTAAAATATTGAACGTTCAATATTAAACGGATTTAAATTGTCGTCGTTCAATTCTAATTGAATGAGTGTTAAAAAAAATGACATATTAATCATTTTTTTTAATTGTAAAAATATAAGTTTGAACATAAGGGGTGCTAGTTTTGTTATTACAAATTTAAAAGGTGCTAGTTTTGTTATTTTTTCATAATTATTTTTTTTATATTTATTATTTTTTCACAAATTTGCTTAAATTGTTTAGATCTATAAATAAAAAAGTTTCAAAATAAAATTATAGAGGTAAGTAACAAAATTATTAAGTAATTTATCATCATTTATAGTATAAAAGAATATGAATTTATTAGGTTTATTGCGTTCATAAACGTAGAAATTTCTATGAGGAATTATTGGTCCATTGTAAACCCAGCTGATATATATATATAACTTGAATATCAGAGTTGCCAAGTTTGAAATAAGAAATAAAAATTATTTTAATATATAAATATATATTATTGTATAAAAATATAAAAATAAATTTTAAATATTTTTATTTCTCTTTTATATTATTAATGGTATAAAATAAATTAAATATTTTTTTAACATATGATCACAAGTTAATACCTATACACACAATTGTTATGAATAATAATTAAATTTAAGATATTATAATATGCACAATAACTAATAATCAAAAATATGATTTTTCAAATTAACTAAATAATAATTATATATATAAAAATTTAGTTAAATATTTTATAATAAAATATTAAATGTTTAAAATTTCAATGGATAAAATTAAGATATTTAAAAAAAATTAATATAAAATCAATTTTATGTATAAAAAAGTATATATTTATTATATATATATATATATATATATATATATATATATATATATATTTAAAGTTAAGTAAGTCGGGGCCACGGAGCCCCAGCACAGTTACGTCCTGCATGTGACAATGTACATGTATGTAACGTGCTTGTTAAAAGGGACCAGATGGATTGAACGTGATCAAACACGTGCAACGCCTTTATTGAGTCAAAAGCTATGGTCTTTATTCTGAATAGAGTACTCTCCAACCCACTATTTCACGTTTGAAATTAATCAGTAACTGTCATTTACTGTGACTAGCGACATGTGATTCATTTATAACAACTAAAAAGTTCAGATTTCAAAACCATAATATGACTTTGTTCTAAGAAACTATTAAAAAACATATGATCGAATTTTATATGAACTATTAATTTTCTTTTAACCTTTAAAAAAATATATTTTAAAATATATATGTAACTCATTTTTTAATATATATATTTTAGTGCAAGTAAAAATAATTAAAAATAAAACTTACATTTATTATGCTATAACCAAAATATGTTAGTAAATTTATAAAAAATAACACCTTTAAAATTTATAGTAATAAAATTCACACCTCTAATAATATTGAAAATTCAATTTAAACTTTAATATTGAATGAGTCTAAATTATCGTCGTTTAATTCTAATTGAATGAATGTTTAAAAAAAAATGACATATTAATTATTATTTTTAATTATAAAAATATAAATTTAAATATAAAAAATATTAATTTTATTATTATAAATTTTAAAAAATGTTAATTTTATTATTTTTATTCTCATTTATCTTTTTTAAACAAAACCAAATCCTTTGATAACAAAAATCTACCGAAAGGAAAATTTCTGAAAGGCTGCGTAATTATCAAGACCACAAAGATCGTAACTTTCGGCTGCCAAACGATAACATCATGAATCAGCCTCAAGAAAAAAATAAAAATAAATAATAACATATCAGGAAAAGGAGGTGCTTCAAAAGGCATAGCGAGATAAACGATTTTTTTTCGTACTCCAATAGTGCGGAGAATATGACTACATAGAGATAGACTATAATATTTTAATGTAAATTTATATTATTGTATTTTTTTCACTTTCTTTTTTTTTATTTTTAATTTAATTAAGTTTTTTTATTTTATTTCATATTATAGTATATAAAAAAAATCTTGAAATATACATATATTATTCGCAATTACCACATACGCACGTGTATTGTTCTGATGTTCAACCACCTATTTCAGACAATATTTATCAATGTATTATTCACCACTTTCGACGATTTTATCTTTAATTTTTAAAATATTGTAAAACTTTATCCACTATATTAATTATGTAATTGAAGCATTTAAACAACGAATATAAATTCTTAAATAAACAAACAAAAATATCAAAACAAGATACCCATAAGGTTTATCAGCTCACAAACGTAAACTCTTGAATTGAATAAATTCTTTGTCTATTTACATTTTTTATAATCATATGTTGGAACTATAATATGCATTTGATGAATTATATTCCAAATCCTAACTATAATAAGTTTTTTTTTTTTTTTTTTTGGTTTCCTCTTCTCATAAAATGTTATTAATCTAATATAAATTAAGACTTATACAAACACATGAATTCCTCTTTTACATACACACTTGTGCAAGATGTATTTCAGTTAAGACTTATGCAAATACAACAATTCCTCTTTTATGTAGATACTTATGAAAGATTTATATCAATTTTTTTCAATTGTTAAAACAATATTTGTTAAATACTATAAGTCTAGTACTCATAATTATATTAGTTATGAGCCCATCCCGGGATAGCCCAGTTGGTTGGGCGCCTGTGCTAAGCACCAATCCTCTGTCCTCACACGGCAGGGCACAGGTTCGAAGTTTGGGGGGCGCTTGCTTGTTCGGCCTTCGGATATGCAATGGATGTCGCCTCGAACCGTGCGCTCTGTTGAGTTGGACCGCAGTCCACTGGTGCCGCTAGACACTTAGCGTGCTTGTGGCGTATAAACAACTCCTGATGATCCTGGTGTGTGGCAATTGTCCTACCCTCCCTACCAGGTGAAGGTTTATTTGAATAAAAAAAAAAAAATTATATTAGTTATGATATTGCTTTGAAACATATAAAAAAAAAATTAAAGATTTTTATAAACTTCCATTGGATTTGTAATTTTTTATTAACATTAATATCGTTTAATTAAAGTTATAAATTTGATTATGTTGAATTTGAAAATCAAATATACGTTGACAATTGTAATATTTTACATACATTGTACTACTTACAATTTAGTGCATATTTGCAACAACAAAACAAATATTATTTTCATTTGATTTGAGATATTAATTGATCATGAAATATTACATATTTTCATAATTTAAATAGTTATTATATTTTTAATAATTTTTTTATTATAATAATTTTTTTATTATTATTATAACATGTGACAAAAACATATAATAAAAACAAATATTACGCATTTGTATTTCATGTACATTTACCCAATAATATATATATATATATATACACACATACATACAAGATAGAATACTCCAACAAATTAAAATACATGTTTTACTGCTTTACGGAAAGTTCATTCGAAAAAAAAAATTAAATTGTTTTAAATGCAAAATATTATATGCCTCTATTAATCATATTTATTGATATTACTCATATTTTTAACATTTTTTTTTATAAAAAAAATATTAAGATTAATTTATTTTATTATGTATTAATTTGTATGCCTTTATTAATCATATTTATTGACGTTGTTTATATATTTAATATTTTTTTTTCTTTTTTATAAAAATAAAATGTCATGATTAATTTGTGTTACCAAGTTTGTATGCCTCTATTAATCATTTTTGTTATATCATTTATATGTTTAACCTTTTTTTTTTTTTTTTTTCCTTTTTTATAAAAAGAAAATGTGAAGATTAATTTATTTAACTACATGTTATTATAATTGTTTGATGCAAGAATCTTTCCATCAGTCATAAATAAAATAAATTATTCCTGAATTTTTATGGAGATCACATAATTTTATAGTATGGGAGTGTTTGAAAATCAAAGGATATAATAACATCTTTAATATATCATATTAGATAATTAATAAATAATTATATTAAATTGAACTATATTAAATTATATTATAATTTATTTATACAATATTTAATGACAAGCGATTTAATACAGTCAGATAAAAATTAATTTTAAATAGTTTTATCATAAAATTTATTTAAATAAATATTTAATTTATTTTTATATTTTTATTAAATTAAAACAATTATTTTTAATTTAAGATAAAAAAAAAGTTATAAAAATTCATATAGATTAAGATAATTATCTAATATGATTTACACTCATATTTATAAAAGTATAATTTTTTTACATAACTATAATATTTTATTCTAATGTACATATTGTATGTTACATAAAAATTTATAACTTTTTTTTTATATACATAATTTTATTTTTAACCTTTAGAAAAAGAAAAAAAAAAAATATATATATATATATATATATATACTTGTTTTTTTTATGACTTAAATGAATATATATTTTTTAACATTGTAAGAAAATGAATATAAATTTTTTACTAAAGAATTAAAAGTAAAATTAATTGAATAATTAAATTATTTATGTAGTAAAAATTTTTATTTTCAAAACACACTTGAAATATTAAATTGTTAAGTAAAATTAGGAGTCAAATGTCTAATACTATACAGATGAAAAAATTTAGTAATAATTAATTAATATATTTTTATGTCATTAAAAATGTTGCTATTTATTATTATTATTTGTGTTGAAAACACAACAAAAATATGCATAATCTGATTGTCACTTCTAAGTAAAATATTAAATTATTTTGGTATTAATTTTTTGAGTTCTGAAAATAACAATTTTCTGCCTAACTCTCATAACATGTTTTATTTTCCCTCTTTCATTAAATAATTAAATAGGGATGATTAATGCTTTAAGTTTTAGTAAATTTTAATTGACAAGAAGGTCTCAACACAGGGACGATAAAATGAGAGCATGTGTACACTTTTGGAGAAATTATTTATTATTTTTAAAATAAATAATAATATAATATTTTAATTTAAATATTATATCAGTACAATTTTTTTTTTTTTATTATTTAAAAAAATTGATGTGATTGCTATAAAAGCATGTACCATGAGTTTATAATTTGTTTGTTTGTGTGAGAGAGATTATAGCCTGTCTACGAAACCAGTCGAAGTTAAAATATCTGAATAACAGAATGAGCAAGCATTTTTTTCAATAACAAATTAATACTTCACTTATTGAATCATTGTATAGATATTGTTTCTTGTAAAATTTAACAATAACAAAACATATAAGAAATAAATAGTAAATTTTTATCCGAAGGTAATATTAATTTTTTTTATTAATGAATTTCCAATTCTAACTTTTTTAAAAACAAGTTTCCATTCTAGTTTTTAAGAGACTTTGGGTAGATATGAAGAAGGTTTGAAATATTTATATAGATTAAAATATTAAAATTAAAATTTTACATATATATTATCATTATCATAGAAATATTGGAAAAAAAAAATTCATGAAAATTATTAACAAAATTTTAAAAAATATCAAAACAACTAATTACTTTTATATATATATATATATATATATATATATATATATATATATATATGCATTTCATATTTTGAGTGATAAATTTAAAAAATTAGAGAATAGTTAAATTTTTTAAAATAATTATTTAATCTAATAAATTTTCTGTTTTAATAAAATTAAATAATGATATTTAATGGTAATTATTTTTAAAAATAAATAAAATTAACTTTAATCAAAATTTTATTGATATTATTTAACATTTTATCGACAATATTTATGTCATTAATTGATATTTTATTGATAATATGTTATTAATTGATATTTTATTAACATTAATATTTTATTAATATTGTTGCAGATAATGTATTTCGATATTGAAAATTTTAAAATATAAATATTATCTAAATAGTATTAATTATATTGAAGATATTTAGAAAAAAAAAAGAATGACAATTATAAGTATAAAACGAAAGATAAAACAAAAGAGGAAAAGAAAAAAGATGCTACCGACTCCTAGAAGTACCGATATAGCAAGTAATACGGCCTGTTGTTGGAGAACCCGCAAGAGCCGGTAGAAAGCTTTAATCCGAAGTTGTTGGTCCAAGCAAAATTACTGGATATCTGGGTTTTTTTTCCCGCGAAAACTGTCGGTCCCTTAAACTTTACTTAATTATACTAATTAGTAATTTAACTTCTCTTCACTCACCCAATCAAAAACAAAAAACATAAACAAAAAAAAATTGCCCTTTCTTCTGGGAAATTCACTCTCCTGCCGACACTTTCTTCTTCACATTCCTCAATCCCAAAACATTTTTCTTTCCTATTAGGAAAAAAATAAAATTTAATAGTTTATATTCGAACCAACTAGATTAGATGAATATTGATGGTCACCTTCAACTTCCACCCTTTTTGTTAGTTATTTTATTTTTTAAAGAAACCCAGATAAATCCAAATAAAAGAGCAATAAAATAAATGAGATTTATGGGCTTTGAATTTTAGTTGCAGTTGGTGGTAGGCTGATGTAATTTGGCGGCATTTTCTTTTGAATGACATGGTGGTGGGCTTGAACAGTGAATGTGTGCATTGTAAAAATTTTAGGTACATCTTTATTTGTCAGATGGCATTTATCATTTACTAATACATTCTATATTCTTCTTATGCTTTTCTGTTTGTCATTCTTACTTTTCATTTTATTATTATATGGGCAATATCTTTTTTTGGCTTAATCTTTAATTGTAATTTAGAATTCTACAAATCTGGGTCTCTTTTATATTTTGAATATGATAATGGGTACCATTTGTTTTCACTAATAGTATTCTTCTTCTAGCTTATCAACCATGGTGCCTATTTTGTTTCAGGATTTGACGCGACTTGTTCAATAAATGGCACTTATGTAGATATTTGCAAATTGTGAGAGAAAGTTTAGCAGAGGGATTAAGAAAATGACAGTGGATGAATTGAAAGCAGATTTGAACAATAAGAATGTTGTTATAGTTGGGATTAGAATCGATAGCCATAGCAGAGAGGTCCTAAGCTGGGCTCTTGTTAAAGTTGCTGAACCTGGAGATTGTGTTATTGCAATTCATGTTTGTCGAAGTTATGGTAATATTGATTTTTTTCTTCTGAAAACTATTTCAGTCTTATTTCTTTACTGGTTTTCCTGAATTTATACGAATCTTATTAAAAATTTCAGATCATGTTTTGAGTGACAAGCCTTTTCTTGATAGCTACTTAGATGTTTACAATGGTCTTTGTAGTATAAAGAAGGTTTGAAAATTTCACTTTGTTTCAATTCTCTTCTTCTTTTCTTTTTCTTTTTTTGCAGTTTGAAATTGTTATAAACCGACTTTGTTTCTGTCAAAATTTCAGATAGGTCTCACCGGTAAGATAATTAAAGGAAAGTCTGTGCGTGAGGTTTTAGTAAGTGAGACAAAGAAATGTGGTGCTGTGGCTCTAGTTTTGGGCACAAGCAAGCAATGTTCTCTTGGGTAAAAGAGAAATAATCTAAATTTCTTAAACTCTAAATTCTAATTAATTGCATCGATTTTAGTTTATGGGTTTTGTCGTTTTGATGTTCAATTAGATAAAACAAATATACTTTGCAGAAAATGGGGCTCCACGGCCAAATATTGTGCAAAGAAGTTGCCTCCAACTACCAATGTCGTTGCTATCAACAATGGGAAAGTCGTCTTCAGAAGGTCTAACGTACCAGGTTTGAGTTTGACACTTTCTTTCAAAGAAAATGAGTAACTGTTATTTAGAATAATTGACATTTGATTTCAACTATGTTAATTAGGTCTCCTGGGTGATCCTAGACCAAGTGTTACTTCAAAAGGAAGTGCATCTGAATTAGGTGACTTTGCATCTGAGACTGAGACTGTGAAATCCACTTATGATCAAATGACTAGTTCCTCCCAAGATGGTTCAAGTTCAAGTCTTGGCAGTGAAGACTTCAGGAATTACATTGTCAGCTTTGTTCGTAAACAAGAGAAAATATTAGTCTCTAGATCAACTTCTCTTGTAGCAGATCAAGATTCAATGGAGCAAAGTCTTGGTTGGCCTCTACTTCGTAGAGCAACTTCAGCGATCCCACAAACCCAAAATGTAAGGGACATGTCTGTGGTGCAGTGGGTTATGAGTTTGCCAGATCGTTCTCAGCGAAAATATTCGGAATCTTTATCTCCAAGAGAAAATTCAATGGATAGAGAAATAAGTGACACTTCTGATCAGGGTGTGAAGAATAATTTATCTGCTTTGGTTGAAGTACCAGATGGCTTTGAAGATCTCCTCGAAACAAGCTCATATGATTGCCAATGGTTTAGTCTTGAGGTTCTAAAAGCCTGCACTTCTCACTTCTCCTCAGGTTTTTATTACTATCCTAAAATTACATATTCAAATTTGATTAGAAAGCATGTTATGTTTTTAGATCAAACGATATTTAAACGTATGACTTGAAACATGAAAGAGTCTCATTATCTGTATCTAATTATTGTTTTTATTGACAGAAAATTTGATTGGAAAAGGAGGTTCAAACTGCGTGTTCAAGGGATATCTTCCTGATGGAAAGACAGTTGCAGTAAAGACTATGAAATCAACCAAAGAAACATGGAAGGATTTTGCCTATGAAGTCAAAATCATCTCCTCTTTGAAACATAAAAACATTGTACCTGTCCTAGGCATATGTGTTGAAGATAGTGATAAACTAATGTCTATTTATGATTTCTTTCCTAAGGGAAGCTTAGAGGAAAATCTACATGGTAAATATTATTTTGTTTAATCTTAATCTAATTATTTATTTTGTTAAAATTTAAAGAAACCATATTAATATCAACATGGTAGTTGATGCAGGCAAAAATAAAGACAAGCTTGTATTGCCATGGGAAGTGAGATTTAATATTGCTGTTGAAATTGCTGAAGCCTTAAATTATCTGCATAAAGAGTGTCCTCAACCAGTCATTCACAGAGATGTTAAGTCTTCAAATATTCTCCTGTCTGATGGGTTTGAACCAAAGGTACTTACTTGACTAGCATAATATAGATTCTAATTGAAGATATGAGTTGCTAAATTAATGAGTATTATTTACTAATAGTTGTTTCTATGTAAGTTGTAACAGTTATCTGATTTTGGACTTGCCTTGTTGGGACCAACCACTTCCTCTTTTATGATTGAAGGAGATGTAGTAGGAACATTTGGTTACTTAGCTCCTGAGTATTTCATGTATGGGAAAGTAAGTGACAAGATTGATGTATATGCCTTTGGTGTAGTCTTACTTGAATTGTTATCAGGAAGAAGGCCAATTGGTTATGATACTCCCAAAGGACAAGACAGTTTGGTCATGTGGGTAAGACCAACTTGAACTTTCACCCCAATCGAATTTTTTACATTCATAGAACCATAGAAGTGTATTAAATCATAATTAACAGGAGACAGTAATTAATTTTAGGCAAAGCCAAAAATAGAGAATGGGGATGTAAAAGACATACTGGATCCAAATTTGGATGGAAATTTTGATGAGGTTCAAATGAAAAGGATTGCTTTTGCAGCAAATCTCTGCACTACTCGATCAAGTCAACTTCGTCCCAATATCAATGAGGTACTGAAATTTTACAAAATGTCACACTAAATTTCCATGACAGCCATATTTTAAGAATAAAAAGAGAAAATTGATTCTGTTTTGGTTTCTATAGATATTAAAGCTTCTTAAAGGAGACATAGATGTTGAGAAGTGGGTGAAGTCACAAAATGTTTATTTAAATAACCAAGATGGTATTGATGATGAGGTTTACCCAAGTTCAAGTGCAGAGTTATATTTAGGTGTTGCAATGCTTGATGTTGATGATGATACAACATCATTTAGCAGTGTTGATCAGAGCAACATTAATATTCATATGGAAGAAGAATACCTGAATGGAAGATGGAGCAGATCATCAAGTTCTGATTAGCTTCTCATAATTGAACCTTTTTTCTTTCGTTTTCTGAAATATAAAAAGCATCAGATAAGAGGAATGGAGTTGATATCTGTAGATTTGAGAGAGGCCCTTTTGACCGTTGGGTTTGTAGTTATTTATACGTATGTAAATATCCCATTTGATGTAATAATATGAAAAGCTTATAATGATCGTCCATATATGCTTAGGAAAACAGTAAGTTTGAACTGACTCGTACAAAGCTGTGTGACTGCCAAGCACAGCCCACTTGAACAAGATTTTGTAGAAAAGATTCATTATCCATTTCATTACAGGTAAATTGATGAGTAATGTTATTTATCACGATTGATATACTCATTTCAATTTACTTGTCAAATTTTTATTGGAACAAATTTTAATTTTTTAAAACAATTAAAGAATTGAGACTCACTAAAAATAAAGAGCCAATTATATCTTTACAATTAGATTAAGTTTCTATCGATAAAAAGTATTTCATATATTAATACATAATATCCCATAAATTATTAAAAGTCTCGTCATGAGATTGAGCACATTCATGTCGTAACATTGATAATATTGAATCATGACAACCAAATGTAAGAAGATAAAAGGTTTTGTAAGTTTGAATATTTTGTGTTGAAACAATTAACCAGTTCCTCATATGTAACAACACACAAACCACTGATCCAACCAAGAAATCAACGCATTTGATCACCCATACGAGAAACGGTAAAACACATATGCAATATAGTAAAGACACAAGAGTTTTAATATGGTTCTTCCTCCAATGTGGTCCAATGTAGAGGCTTACATCCACGAGAACCAGCACAATTCCAATCCACTGGCAAATAATCTCTGTAACCCTTACAACAGTATTACACCACCCTTCTACCAGAATAGGCAATCTGTCACAACATGTGCAGATCAATTCTGTCTTGGAAGAGTGCCTTTCAAGAACAATATCATGGGATACGTTACAACTCAGTTTTATAATAATCTTTACACACACATGTGCTTTACCACTATTCCTCCCTATATATAGACTCTCTTAAGGCAGTTGCACGAGTACTTGCCCATAGATGATCAAGAAAGCTTGTGTGCATATGTTTCCCACTTTCTTGCATGACTTTGCCATTACAAATAATATCCTATTTGTTTGTCACAAGGCTTATATTTTGTTAATGAAGTTAACGTTAATTGGAACTGAATCATACAAGTCAAGTCTTGTCTTGGTGTTGCAGATGAGCTGCAGAAGTCACCAGCCAAGAATACTGAGTTGATTGCCTTGGATGCTAGCTGTTTAATAACTTACAATCCAATTATATATATGAAAGTTTTTAGTTACGGATCAAATATACCTAGAGGGGGTGAATAGGTTATTTTCAATTTTAAAAAATATTAACACAACGGCCAGACATGCAATCGTGTGTAAAAATAAAATGCAGAATTAAAGAATAACACACGAGATTTTTAGGTGGAAATAACTAAAGCCACACCAATGATCTAAGAGGAAAACCACCGGTCTACCGGACCACCTAACTATCCACTATGAAAATTAATGTTCAATTACAACCACAGGTCCTAGACTACCCTTCACAGATAGATCCCCTCATGTAATTTACTTACGAGCCGTCGCTCCTTTTATAGCCTCCACAAGTTAGGTGTCTGGATCCGGACCAACGTTCCGATCTACTTGAGTCCCACAAGATCAATCGAACCCGTCAACTTCGGTAATTTCGAGTCACAAGAAATACCAAACACTTCACCTCAATACCTGAAACGTTAGCACAAATAACACAAGTGTAAAGTGTGTCCTAGAGCAGATTCAACAATGAAAAACCTTAACTAGCAGATTCAATAACATATAACGTAAAAACCAAATTAGCTAGCAAACTCTAGAATAATCATATAAAGCTCAATATCATGAAAAGTAATTAGGCATATGAATTATTCAAACATAATCACGCAATATGTTTGAACAATTAAAAACAAGAAAGTGCCTAAAATTGATAGATGAAGAGAATAAGATTTTTCTTTAAAAACTCAATCAGCTGTAGAAAATATTATTTCGGTGTGGTAAGTATTTTGCATAAACAAGCATTGCTTATATAGAGTCAAATTTGACTTGAAAAATGATTAATAAAAGAGTACAACTCTACTCATATCAGGATTTAGTTTTCACAACAATTCTAATCAAACAAGGATTCTACTTTCACAACAATTCTTCTCAAACAAGGATTTTACTTTCACAATAATTCTACTCATACTAAGATTTTGCTTTCACAATAATTCTACTCAAACAAGGACTCTACTTTCACAATAATTCTATTCACAACAATTCTACTCATATAAGGATTCTACTTTCACAATATTCTACTCATATAAGGATTTTGCATTCAACATTAAATGTGTCAAATTGGTAAAAGTAACATATAGGCCGAATAAAAAACAGAGTTGTAGTAGAACTGAAAAACAGGCTCGATCGATCTAGCCAAAGCTCGATCTATTTAGCCAATGCTCGATCGATCGATCCAAACCTCGATCGATCTAACTATGCAATTTCAAACCCGAGAATAGCTAGATTGAAGTCGGTCTATACTCGATCGATCAAACTGTCCTATCGATTGATCGACCAACATGTGCACAGTTTCTTTTCGTTACGATTCATACTAAGTGTAGTGCTCAATTGTGTGAGGGTGTATGTATGAGAGAATATTTTACCTGTCATATGGGCATTGCAAGCTTGGTAACTCCATCATCATGTATCATTTAATTAAACGATGAATGCTTATGCTAGATTATAATCAAACATTTTGTCCACAAAAATTGTCAATACTCATAAACCTTATATATATATATTAATTCAAAACACAATTTAAATAGGGATGAAGGGTATTAAAAGTCACTTTCTTTTATAAGACGAACATGTTCGTTATTTTTTTTAATGGCTTACCTTAAGTCATTTTACTTTTAAAAATGGGTAAATCAATTTTAGTTTATATTAAAAAAAAAGTATACATATAATAAGGGGTATTATTGGAAATAAGCTAATATATTTTATTTACTTTTATTTTTTAACACAATAATCCCATGTTTGTAAATATCTTATATTATATGCAAGTTTTTTTTAGAATAATAAACCAAATTTATAAAATTAAATGATTTCACATTTTGACTTTTAAATATATAACTATTTCTTTTTTCTTTTTTTAATAAAAAGAGCATATAGCTATTTATTATTAATTTTATCAATATTTATTAAAATTAAATCAAAATATTGTGTCAATAATGTGTCTAATTAATCAATAATAAATGAATACTATTATATATACAATTATATTATAATTTTAATTGACATTGTAGTTTTTTATTTATTACAGTTTAGTGGGCCCAATTGTATTTACTAATAAAACTATGCCATAATAAATATTTACATTATCTCTTAACAAAAAAAAAATTTAATTGCATAACATAACTCCATTCTTACATAGAGTTTTATTTTAATTCCTCATAAAAAATATGTTTATTTTTCTTATAGTATAAATGATATATATTTTTAACATTGTAAAAATACGAACATATATTTTTTAACGTTGTAAGAAAATGAAAATATATTTCTTTACTGAGAGAGTTAAAAGTGAACCAGTTAAAATAATTGGATTATTTATGCACTAGATGTAAAAAAAAAATATTTATATGCTCAAAAATCAAAAAGTTAGATATTTGTAAACATAAAATTGTTGTGCTAAAAAAAGGTAGCAATTGAAAAAAAAAATTAGTTGATTTCTCACAATACCTCTTATCATGTGAGTATTTTTCTCTAATATGAATTTAATATAAATTGAAATAAATTTACTTATTTTTAAAAGCAAAGTGATTTAGGGTGAATCACTTAAAAAGAAAGTGACTTTTAATGTACTTCATTCATTTAAATAGTCTAACAGTTATTTAGGTCATGTTTGATGACAATTATGATTTATAATTTATGATCAAATAATTAATTTTGTAATTTTTAATTTTTTTATAAAAATAATCACTAATATGTTTGATAAAAAATTTAAAAAATATTATATTTAGTAATTTTTAAGAAAAAAAATTAAAAATTACCTTTAAATTATTTGGTAAGGCCTTTTATTATTATTATTATTATTTTTAAATAACTTTAAAAATAAAATTTTTTTTATTACATATTTATGTTTTTAATAATTTTCTTCCACTATTTGTACAAATAAAAAGTTATAAGACTTGATTTAATTTTTAAAATAATGTTGGGTTAAAATTAAAAAATATATATATAAAAATCAAAAATTTAATTAAAAAAAATTATTTATAAAAATTTATAAATTATCTCATATTTTAATAATAATTTTTTAAAAATATAAAAATTAAAATTAATAATCGTTACTAAATATACTCAATTAAAAAATTATTAAAATAATTGAGTATAATAAAACAGAAATTATTATCAAATAAATTTTAATAATTTTAAATTATTAATTTTATAGTCAATTAATAAGTAAAATATTATATCGTATTATTAAAATAATATGTTATTTATATACTGATAGCATTCAACTAGCGTGCAGTTGTAACTGACTTTGTAGAAGGTAGTAGCTAGTACTAGCCCATACGTAGTAGTTATAACAGACTTCTAAAAGGATTGATGAGCTGGCTTAGTGAAGGGTTAGGATTAATTGTTGTTTAGATTGTTCGAAATATTTTTTTATAGCTTATACTGAGGGAGGGACCTTTTTTTTCTTCAAGTTTAAATAGTTGTTATGTTTTATAATATTAATATACTTATATTAACAAGGATGACATACCAACATAAGTGAGATAAGATTATAAAGTACGTCACATTCAAAAACATCTTTCTAGTTCACTCAAAGCAATATTAATTTGAATTCCGATGGAGAAAAAAAATTATTAAAAATAATATTCTTAAAATTTATAATAATAAAAAATAATATTTAATATTAAATAAGTTTAATTTAAATAATATTTAAAGAAAAATAACATAATATTTATTTTTTTAATTATAAAAAAATATAATTTGAATATAATAAATATATTTTTATTATTATAAATTATATTATCATATTTTTTTATTTAAAAAAAAAAAATATATATATATATATATAGTATGTCATTGAGACTACGTCACATTTCATAATGATTCTGCGAGTCAATGGAAAAAATGTTTATAGTCAAACAAAGGTTTTCATTGGTTTGTGTGTTTGTCCAATTCCAAACTGAACATCATGGCAATTAACGCTTAGTTTCCAAAATAAAAGATAATGGAAGCAAAAATTAGTTAAAGAATGAATAAACAAAAAAAAAAATTATTTAAAAAAAAAAAAAAAAAGCGTTTCAACAGGTTTGAGCTGATAAGTTGTGTTGATGTTTTGTATTAACTTAATCAACGAAAAATTAAGTAATGTTGTACAGTGTATAGTATTCTTTTATGCTATTTGTACTTGTAGTTTTAAATATATATCACAATTTACAAATAATCGATCTAATTATTTTAAAAGTGTATAATATATGAAAGAGTAACGTAATTTTATTGAAAAAAATATAAAAATGCCAACATTTTATATGCCATTAATTTATCAATTTATTTATTATCAATTAATTATTTCAATTATGAGAGGAATTATATAGTTAATTGATTTTATATATTATATTCATATAACATATTGTGATTAAATGTTGAAATCATGCCACGCACAGGTTGATAATATAATATCATAGCAATTCAGTACAATAATTGAGTCACATTGTCTATCACAAGCTGCGTTGCATACCATTGTAACAAACTAGACCTTGTGGTTAATATTCTAAATATACTACTTAACGGTCGAGATTTTCGTAGCCCCATAATCTCACAATTGCCATTGTGGACTTTCATGTATTATGAATCTTCCACTATTTTTAAGCAAATTAAGCCCTCAAAGTACGTATAAAACTAATGCAACACACATGGTTGACTGTCTGACTTTTCGAAAGAGAGTAGAGTTTTCGTGGAATCTCTGAGCCATCTTAGGATTTTTAAAAATTCTTAGTCATGTATTTTCTTCGATTCGCTTCGTCGCCCTTTACTTTTGAGTAGAAGTTCTTCCTTCCTTTAACCACAAACCCACTTTATTATTCTATCCGACTTTTCATATCTTTTGCAATTTGGGATTTTCGTGGTAAGCTTTTTTTCCTGCTGAAAATCTTTAATGTTTAGCTGGATTGAATTTGTTTAGCAGTTTGGAGCTTTGATTTATTGTTATTTATTTGCTAGATTTTTTTAGCTCTTTTATTAGGTTTAGGATTTATGTTTTTTCATTTACCTGTCTAATAACCTATATTGGTTTTTTGGTGGTATTCTTTGCGGCTTCGAATCTGTTAGGTACCTCAATTTTCTTACATGGGTATTGATTGTATCTGCCAAAAACGAAATACTGCTCGAGATTACATCTGGGTTGAGGCCAAAGTTTAAGAATTTGTCGCTGCTCTACTGAATTGCGTGATTCTCTGTATTTGTTCTACAATTTCAATCTCTAAATGGACGACGGTGAGCTCGATTTCTCAAACCATGATGTGTTTTCTAGTCCCAACATGGGAGGTGAGTTTCCCAGTGGTGGTTCAATGGACAGTTTCTTTGATGAGCTTCTGAAGGACACTCATGCTTGTACTCACACCCACACTTGTAATCCTCCTGGACCAGACTACTCGCATACGCACACTTGTTTTCATGTGCACACCAAAATTGTGCCTTCCCCATCTGAGGACAAGGCTGCAACTGATGACACAGCGGAATCTTCTGAAAAAAAATCCAACAAACGCCCTCTAGGAAACCGTGAAGCTGTTCGTAAGTACCGCGAAAAGAAGAAAGCACGCGCGGCATCTGTGGAGGATGAAGTTGTGAGGTTAAGAGCTGTGAATCAGCAGTTATTGAAGAGGTTACAAGGTCAGGCTGCCTTGGAAGCGGAGGTTGCCAGGCTCAAGTGTTTACTAGTGGACATTCGAGGGAGGATTGAAGGAGAGATTGGATCCTTTCCGTACCAGAAATCTGTCAATCCAAACATGCACATTCCGAGCATACCGAGTGCCTATAGGATCAATCCGTGTAACTTGCAGTGTGATGACCAGGCGTATTGCCTTCATCCAGGTGTGGATGGGAAATGTGGAGATGGAGCCATATATAATAATGATCGGTGTGAATTTGGGAGTCTTCAATGTTTGGCAAATCAGAACTCTGGGTCCATGGAGCTTCCTGGTAGTGGGCTTGGAAATGGCGCATCTAATGTTAACGCTTCTGGAACAAATAAGAGGAAAGGTAAAACCTAGAATACCTTTTAGCATAGGGTTTTAAATCTTTGTGATAAGTTTGTTGCTCAATTTAAAAGCTTTCTTATAGTATGTTATATGTATTAGTTGTTTATTTTCCCAGTTTCTTAATGGCCAGTTATTTAGTCACGTTCATGAGCCTGTGTCTGATAGTTCCTGCTGCCTTCTTATGTTTTGCTGAAGTGACCAGTAGTTGACCTTATGTTGATGAATTATTGACTGTTAGCTTGTTTGAGTTCTATCCATGGCAGTCAGTAATCTAGCCCAAACCAGACTAAATTTGTCATGAACGTCAGCAGAGCATAGAAGTGATCTACCATGTTTAGGTTCCTTGGAACTAGCAGAATGCCTTGTGCTGTCTATTGAATATTTATCTCTACATATTTCTATCTGAGCATTTTTTGCTTAAACATGTTAGTTGGCGATGTCTTAAATGTATGAGCTGTGTCATGTAATGTGCTTTTGTTTTTTCGTCTTCTGTTTTTCTTGATAATGATGTTAGTATAACCATTTCATCTTCCAAAGCTTTGCAACATAGTTTGTTCTACCTTCCATTGCACCTCTGATCATTATGGTGGCTGATTTATCAGGTGGGCGTCATGCAACAACAGCTGTTTGAATTGCTGATTTGATGGGGGTATCTTAATCACCAGGAGTACATATCCATTTCAAAATAATAGCTTGACAAACTGCCTCAGGTTGTCTGTGATTTTTTCATTAATGTTTCATTTTTTATGTCTTTTGACTTGAACCCTGTGTTGAGTACTTCGAGTTTATGCTTTCAAATCATTCTGAGGCTTTGTGAGCTTTGCTGCCATTTTTGTTTGTAGTTTCTTTGGCTTTTTGTTCCAAATTTATCTAGTTTGTAGATCAAGATAGCCTACCTATATGTAGACATGGAACTTGTGGGAGAGACCAACTTTAATGAATTTATGTAAAAGCTCATTCCGTTTGGGTCTCAGCCTCACTATTCTTTTGAACTTGTGTTTGGTCAGTGCATATGTACTCTTATGGATTTCTCTCTCTCTCTCTCTCTCTCTTTTTAAAGTGACTTATCTTATTAGCTCTTCAATTCTTGCTGAATCATATGGAGCATAGGAGGATGGGATATCTTTGATGTTTCAATTCTATGGCCTGTGAACAGGTGAGCCTTAAATCTCACTTTATAAGACCCAGTAAGTGTTGCAAACTAAGACTTTAAATCATTTCTTCTCGATTGTCCGTGCGACAGTTAACCAAAGACATCTGCTCCACGTTTCCATTTACCATTTTGGTTACGAAAGAATGTCGGGATTCTCATATATTTGTAGAGTTTGACAGCAGATACATGTCATGACAATTTGTGAATTGAGTTGACGATTCACAGTGTGTTGTTTTAAGTGATCGATCCATTGGGACCTCGAGCCACCATTATGTGAACAATGAAGATGTCAGGAAGCACAATACATGGCCTTTGGCTTCATCGGTTAGCTCACAGGGATGTGTGTCTGCTGGCTTATTTAATTAATCTGGATTTCATTTAAAAAGTACTCTTCTAAAAGTAATTTTTCTCTGGGTTTAGTCCATTTGCCAATCTTTTAGTAATTGTTAAAATATGCAGAAAGTGATTTTCCGTAACTAGTAACTTGTGAAGTGATTTCCTTAGCAACTATAATGAAAATGGAATGGTGGTTTTATTTTTGTGTTTGGTTATAAGGTCCTCGAGTCCATGATTGGTTAAAAGAATTAGCTCATCTTTAACAAGACCTATTACACTACAATACTTTTGGGGTTATATTTTTGCAACTTAAATTGTAGTTCACTTAAGGGTATAGTGAAATGATTCATTTTTTTAACATCAACTACCATTATTTCTAAAATTAATTGTCTTAAACACTGTTTCTAATAGTATTAAGAAGTGATTACTGATAATTGCCCTTAGGCAAGCTCCACTTATCTTTCCTCTAAAGTAATTTTGCTCTCTGCCTTTGGGGTTATAATTTGCTCTTAAGGTGTGTGTTTTCAACCAAATATTTTTTTTAATATTAAAAAACAGATAAACACAGCCTAGACTTGCTTGTGGCGATACCAATAAGATCGATCTGGCTAGAGGACAAACTTAGGGACCAGTTTCCCTATATTCACTTGTTTCTCACAGCCCAGCTTAGAAAGTACTTGGCAAAACCGAAACACGCACAGCCAAAGGGCATAAAATTCCAAGCGCATAGTGACAAGCTACCCTTTTTTTACACTAGAAGCTTTTCTTTTCTTTCCTCTGTTTTGTTAACTTTGTTTTCTAGTGCTAGAAAATTGTACCAAAAATATGGAAATCTTAATTTTTCGAAAATAGCATAACTTTAATTTTAAGCAAATATAAAATATATTATTAATAATGGAATTTTTTTTATAAAAATTATTAAAAAAATAAAAATAAATACTGAAAGTATGACGGATATTTTTATTTCAGAAAAGAATAGCTGCTACGTTTGGCTGGTTTTTCAAATTACTGATCAATAACTTATGAACATTTCAAGGGTCATGTTGGGTAGAAATTAAATAAAGCATGCGTGGCACCGTGCTATAATAGTAAAGTTAGTGTATAATCAGGTAAATCTTCATTAAATATGACGTATTAATAATAATATATTTATATTATTATTAAAATAATATAAATATTAATTAATACAGCTTATTTATGAAAGTGCCATATGTTCCATTCCCTATAAAGAAGGACTCACAACTGAAAAACTGTACTCGTAAACTCATACTTTTAACTTTTGAATTTCTCTTTAAACTTAAAGTTTTTGTTTATATCTAACTTAAGTATTACAGATGATACAACATTTTACGGTATCATGACTTCTGACATAGTTTGTTAGTAATGTGTACGTCAATGTGAAGAAAAATTGGAGAAAATTCTGATGTAACAGGTTATTTATAGCATAATTAGCTAAAAAAGAATAAGGACTCCTTCACGACATTTGAATAATTTAGCCACACACCCAAAAAAAAAATGCATCTGCGTAAACCACCGATATAACATTTGAAATGCCAATTTACATAGTTGGGTCCAATTGAATTTTTAAGTAAAGAACTGAACTAAATGGATGTTTATTTGGAATGAATCGAAGATTGTGCCTGATTATTGATCATTTGTCATCTTTGATAGGGCTTTGACAAAAAAAAAAAAAAATGGAGTGGAATGTCTCCCCTGAACTATTGGGAACGCCCATTCCATTATCCATCTTCTACAAACTGATAAATAAACTGTATGCAGTTTTTTTTTTTTTTTTCTTTCTTTTCATATTCAAGTGTTTCTCTAATATTTTCACAACGAAATTTCTAAGGACATAATTTTGATATTAATAATTGCAAAAATATGTTATTAGAAATAATATATTTTTGAGCTAAAGCAGATTGAAATAGTAAACTTATCATAAAGTAAGTATACTGTTAAGAAAAATAAGGTTCCATAAATAGTTATTTTAAAAAAAATACAAAAACATGTAATTTTCATTCTAATCTAAGGGGTATAATTGTAAAGTTGATTTAACTTATTCCTTTAATAATAGTTATGTTCTTTATTTTAAATTATATTTTCTTATCATTATTGTCCCGTTACTTCTACATTCTTCTAGACAAATGTGAGTTAAAAAGTGTTTAGGGCGGGGTTATTTTTCATTAATTTACAATTACATATGGCGTAAATGTAAACGTAAATATAAATAAACTTGTTATAAATATAATGGACCTCCTTGTCGACTGAATATTACCAATTCAAAACGGAAAGCAGATTTTCCCTTCCAAAGAGCTATAATAGTATATTTCTTCATGAAATAGATATTATTTAATTTTTTAATTTATAAAATATATCTTTAAATCTATTTACTTATAAAAATGTGTTTTAAAGTTCATTTACTTATAAAAAATGTATTAGACAATGACAAAATTAATTTTTCATCTAATTTTTCGTTAAATCTAACGGAATAATACATATGTCACATACATGTTTATATTTTTCGATAGATATATATCAAATTAAATAATTTTTAATTTAAAAATTACTTTATTTTTTTTACAATTTCTTTTTATTAAACTTAAATAAAATTTTCATTATCTAATTTACGAATTTAGATATTAAACAATGAAAATTTTATTCAAATTACATTGAAAATTTTATTTAAGTTTTTTTTTTTAAAACTAAAAAAATTAAGTAATTTTTTAATTCAATATTAATTTTTTTAAGTATATATATATATCGAAAAATATAAATATGCATGTGACATATCTGCTATTCTATTATATTAGATGAAAAATTAATTTTGTCTTTACTTGACACATTTTTTTTAAATAGAGAAACTTAAAAACACATTTTTTAAAAATAAAGAAATTTAAAAAAAAAATTATAACCTAAAAGATTAAATACTATTTTTTATAAATAATAAAAAAAAAAATTATGACATTTTTTCCTTTTCAATATGCATAAGCTAACGTAATGAAATAGCTGGCATATTGGGTTTGCGATAATGGTTATATATACAAATTACTTTGTTTGATTTTATAAATTATTTATTTATATTAGTTATATAATTTAAGTTTAATATATATAGATAATTCATTTTTTAAAATTATGATATTTTAGTTGAATATTTTTATGCGACTAAAGTCTCCCTTTTTATTATAAAAAATAGATATTTTAGTTACATAATTTTAAAGTTATATAATTAAAATATTTTAATTTTAAAAAATAAATAATTTATGTGCATCAAACATAAATTATACAATTAAAATGATATTCAAATAATATAAATAAAATATACACAAACATATATTACAGAACTAAAATATTCAAGTAATATAAAGAAAATAACTTAGAAAACTCGATCATAAATGTTCTGTTACTCAAGTTGCAGATTTATATCAAATTTCTAGTGGAGATTTCCCCCCTTCAATTTGAGTTATATATGGGCAGGAGGTTTCAATTTAAATGTAAGTTTCAAATAATATCGAAATTTTTTTAATATAATTTAATAAAGATTTATCATTTAGGCCATGACTTTCGTCTATATCAATTTATTTTTAAATTAAGAATTCATATTTGTTCACTCACACAATATAAATTAGACCTTAACACTAATACTGGACCTAAAATTTCAACCTAAAAGATTTAACATATTAAAAAGAATAACACATCTTAACTATTTACTTAATTTATTATTTATATTTTTTAAAATAAAATTTGTTCAAATATATATATATATATATTAAATGCTAAATGAATATAATTGGCCCCATAATTAATAAATAGTTTTATAACAACTTCGATTATCTAACAATTGCTACACTAAAAACCAATAAAATGCTATAAAAGTCTTAAATTATTAAAATAATTATATACAGGGTCAGTTAAGAATTACTTCTTCTTTTTTAATAAAAAAACTTTTAAATATATTAAATTATTTTCAAAAATATTTGATAATTTTTGTGAAAAATACTTTCAAAAATTTTAAAAATATTATTTATACTTTTAAAAAAAAATAATACTTATTTTTAGAATAAATAATGTTAAATATAAGCTCGCATCATAAAATAACTATCAAAATATTAATCAAAATAACTTTTAATATTTTTATTCCAAACATCAAAATTTTTATCTTAAAATTATTTTTAATCAAACTACTTCTTAAAAAAAAAAAAAAAAAAAAAAAAAAACCTGCACATGGATCCGTAATTAGCAATGATTTTCGTTTATAGAGTCATACATGAGCAAAACATTTAATGCTAACAGGAGTAAAACGGTGCGGATTATAGCATACAACGAAATGCTAATTAATTAAACTTGTTTCCAATACAAAATCAAAACAATAAAGAAAATACTATTATTTTACTTTTTAAAGAAAAACCTAATTAGAAATTTCAAAAAGATATAACCAAAGTATAGTCTGAAGCACACAAATCTTAAAGTACAAAGGATAAAAATGGATTATCACATAATAGCACAAGCAGCGGGATTTTCATCGCTAAAGGCGGTGGTGTAACGCACTTCAGTGGAACTCGCACGTGCCAACTGTGAAACCTGAGGGTCATAGGCGTTTCGCACGTATCCAGCTGGGGCCTTCTTATCGTAAACCCCTGGAGCGTAAGGATGATCTACGACGTCGTATGGAACGTAAGGCCATAACTCAGCCTTCTTACCCGTCCGATGAGAAACACGTGCCAGGACCTTATTGGGGTCCACATATCCGACGACCGTGAGCTTGTTTGCTTTTCGCTCAACGTCCACTTGCTTCACTCCTTTCATTCCCTCCACTGTTCTCTTCACTTTCCTCTCGCATCCTTCGCAGTCTATCCTCACCTTAATCTCCACCGTCTGATCAAAATCAAATCAGAACTAGATTTAGATCAAAGGGTGAGAGCTAACGAGAGAAAATAGAGGCCAAGTTAGAACAACTTACCTGAAGTTGTTTGCGTTTCTTGAGTTTGGAGCTGCCATGAGAACAATCAAAGAGATGAGAGAAGTGATCAAGAGCCCCCATTGTTAATATTTTTGGTGAAGTTGAAGAGATTTCTATACACTAAACAACAGTTAAGAATATCAGTTAAGGGAGAATATAGAAGGGAAGCTTAATTTTTATGCTTTTCTTTATAGTTTTCAGAGTGAAAATGATAGAACAATAGGCAAAACGAGTGAGAGGCGGTACTCTATTTATAGATATTAACAACCCAAAAACTTATTTTTGTGTATCCCTCATCACTCATAACTGCAAGTCTTCATTAGTCGTATGATCTATCTGCTCGACGGTCAAGCTTGAAATCTGGGCGTCTGTGGAACGTGTCGTTAAACTATAAAAAACAAAACAAAAGACAAGGAACAATTTTATTTTTAGCCACGTGTTATGATCGTAGATAACGGTTCTGATATAGCACTAGCGTGGGACAAAACAACCGTTATTAACTTATTATCCAAGTCCACGGCATCAAAACTATTCAGCACCGACCAGATGGGCGATGGCCCCCGCAAAGTTTGGCTTGGCAGGTTTTAATACACTTTTATATTTAAAGAATTTATCAGATTGAGACCCATTTCTTTTTTAATACTAGTTGCACAAATTTATTCATTTTTAAAATTAAAGAATTTAGTATTAAAATTATTATTTAGTATTTTAGCCTATTCATCTTTAAAATGTCACAATATAAAACTAAAAAAAATGCACTTAAGTTGAGTACTTGAGTAGCTATTTTTTATTTTCATTTTCATATTTTAATTACATTTAACAAAATAAATTTAAACATTAATAATTATTAAAATAAATTTTAAAATATGTAATTTAGAATAGAAAAATATGAAAAATAAAATAAAAAATAATCATTTATTATTATATGTCATCATTATTATTTTTAAAAAAATTGTCAAGAAGACTTTTGGTAAAATTACATTTGGATATTTTTTTAAAAGAGAGTTATTTTAAATGGAAAAAATACCAATATCACCTGATTTTTTTTTTGGGTCAGAAAAATGGCTCACTAGGGTGTAGGAAGTATAGGATCGTAGCTACACATCGCCACACTATTAAGGGTTATTGCCGGAGGCCCGAGTGGACCTCCTATTTAGATTTTTTACCAACCACCGAAGTACCTAAGATCGTGTTCAGGCTCGACATTGAAACGCCGGTCCCAAGCTTCAAACCTGCGTTCCAACTGTCCAACAGGGCCACAACCTTACTCGCAGTACCCAACCAACTGGACTACCGTCTTATGGTAATACTACCTGATTTTAACTTAAGTATTTATGAAAATAATTCAATTTTTTTAAATAATATTTATACGTATCATAATATAAATAGAATAAGTATAAAAATTATTCTTAAAATTCCTCAATTTTAAATGACTAAACTATATCATTAGTCACTAAACATTATTTAAATTTATACATAGGTTTTCATACTTTTAAAACGTACGATTTGGTCATCAAAATTTTAAAATTTCATAATAGGTCATTAACTTTTAAATAATACGATTTAGTTTTTAAATTTTTAAAATTTCACATATAAATCTTAAAATTTGATTTACAAATATATATTTTAGTAGCCAATCTAAGGCTTATGAGTGAATTTTTAAAATCTTGGAACTAAATTATAGATTTTAAAAATTTGGAGATCTATGTGTGAAATTTTAGAACTTTACAAATTAAATTATAAATTTTAAAAATTTAAAACTTATGTGTGAAATTTTAGAAGTTTAAATATTAAATTATATGATTTAAAATTTTTTGAGACCTGTGTTAATTTGATAATTTGATCAAAATTTGAGAACTAATAACATAATTAAGTCTTTTTATATAGGTTATTTTAGAGAGTAAATTGAGAATGTAAATAGCATCCTTTAGGAAAAAAAGTTTATTATAATTGGATGTAGATATCAATAAAGAAAACATAATTTAATTAATTTTTTATTAAGAAATAATTCCATAATTCTTACATCATTCCACATTGTACATCTAATTAATATCGATCATATATTACTCCTATACTGAAAATGATTTCAATGGGATTTCGTTGCACTGATTCTCTCATGTGTTGGACAAACAGACGTAATTTTATTATTAGAATTAGTTTAGCAGTGGGCTGAAGGCCTAAATCACAGTTATTGGACACGTCATAAAATAGACATATAAAGCCCATTTTTATTTTCCAACAAACCAAAATTAAGTAAAGAATAAGATAAAATGGTTTTCGGTGTTTTTGAAATAATGATTCAATCGAATTTGAATGAAATGAATGATTCTAGGTGATGTCAAAATTTAAAGAATTAAATGTGTCACCAAACAACTGAGTGATTGTTTTTGAAATGTAAAAAATGCTATTTACCGTTACAAAATATAAATATGACTTTATCAATATTCATGTGTTAAATAGTGATTAAATATTTATAATCAAAATTTGTGTCATATTTATTACTTTATGTATGCCTTAATAAATTATAATTTTACACAAAATAATAGTAATATCACTAGTAATGAGTAATGTTACTTAATATTTATATGTTTTGAATTGGTAAGTGTTTCTAAAATAAGAGTATTTCTTGTAACAAATATGTTAATGTATTCAATTTATTTTTTATCAATAAAATAGGAGGATGTCATTAATTTATTTGAAGCAAGCATTGATCAAAGTCATTCTTTTCCTACCTAAGTATGGGAGCACAATAAAAATAAATCAATCCCATGTCCCAAGCGTACAATATTAAAATGGTCACGTGAGGTCCGGTCTGGTTTTTGAAAAGAAAAAAAAAAAATCAAAATCAGATTAGACTGGTAAAATCTTACAGTTTGGTCTGATTTTCAGTTTTTAATACATTATAATAAATAAATTTAATAAAGATAAAACAACAAATCGATCTTGTTAGTGCCATAATGATTTAGATGTGCGATCCCTATATGCAAGCTCCCAGGATTGTGTCCTTGTATGTGCGTTCATAATTTTTTTATATGGTATTGAGAAAAACTATCAAGTCAAGCTGGGGTTTGAACATCAACCCTTTAGATTTCATAGTTGGACCAAAACAATGTACATATTAAAAATTATATATTTTAGTTAAACGTTGAGATCCAATGTGAATAGCTCTGAATTGGACTTGACTGTTAATATTATAGAACCATTTAGAGCAGTCCAGTATAAATAATATTGGTTATGACTTGGAACCAGATCGGAACGGTTTTCGATTTGGTTTGGTCTTTGGATTTCTTTGACAGCCTAGAGTGCTCAAGTTTTGGTTATATTTTCATCTCTATGACTATTTAGAATTTAAAGGATCTAAGTATCATCTTAATTTTCAATGTCTTTCCAATCTATTCTGCATTCGGGTGTAACTCAGTTTTATTAGACTCTTTCTTTAAAAGCGAGGTAGCTATCTTTGATAGAATTCCCAATGGTAAAGTGAACTTGTCATGTTTTCTTCAAACTTATATAGCTAGACTGAAGAATGAAATGAAAGAGTAAAAACATCACATTAGCCAAATCCACTAGCTGTAATGCACGTATATGAAAGCTGTTGATTGCTTAATTTCAAATCTGTCGAATTTTGTTGAGCCTTTTGACTTGTTGGTTGTCCAAGATTTGATGTTATTTGCTTGTTGAATATCCTTTCATCATAATTTCCTAGATTCTTTCATATCTTTTCTTACACACTAATTAATAATTACTTGTTTCTTAATTAATGAAACACATATTAATCGGAGAATACGGAAAGGATGGAAAGTGTTTCATCAAAAAGCTTCTGATGCAGTTTTAATATAAGTGTATGTTATTGTATTATAACATATTTAGTTTATTTTGATGCAAATTTAATTACCCTTTTAGCCATCAGTTATTGTAGAGACTTTTTTTTTTTTTTGTGCCATTGGTGTTGGTTAATATATTTTGTACTTTTTTTCTTTTCTTTTAACAGGGATCTTGTACCTTATTTGGGAATAAGTAAATGAGCTTATGAAAACTATTGCACCGCAAGAAAGAAGAAATCATAAAATAAAATGATCGAAAAAGGTTGTGGTGATCTCCCTATGAACCCAAAATAGGATAAGAGTCAAGTTTTTAGCAAAAAGAAAATAATATTAATAATACAAGTCAAGTCTCAAGGAAATTAAATAGGTTGTTGGAAACATGAAACCCAGTCAAATTTGGAAAGGTAGGAACGTTGATTAGCTGATAGGCAAAAAGCAATAATGTAAACAAATTTAACAAAATGGCAATAACATCTTAGTAGTATGCAAAATATTAAGAAATTTATTTATTATTATAAATATAGGTGAAAAAATCGGGATATGTACTGATTTATCCATGAAAATTTTGATAAAATCACATTATGGATATTTATAAGGGATATAAATTAATTTCGTCCAAAATATTGGTAAAATTGTTGAAATATTAATTTAGGCACTTTTGTTTTGTTATTTTCTGTAATATCATTAAAGATATCAATAAAATATCGATTAAAATGTATAAAAAAAATTGCTTCAGCAGCTTACGCATATGAGATGGCATGATTTTTTGTATTTTGTTTGTAATGCCTACGACTAGAATTCTCTTTCTAATGATTTTTCATATATGATCATCAAATATTAATAATTATAAATAAAATTATTATTATTTAATATTATAATATAGTTATTATATTTTTATTGATGTTAATATTTATAAAACTCTAAGATTTGAGTAGATAAAATTATTTTAATTAAATATTTATATATATTTATATTGCATATAATTTAAGTATTTAAAGTTATGTTATATAATTTATATTTATATTTATTAAATAAATATTCTATTTATATTTTATTATTATTATGTGCCCTTTATGCCTGTTACATATGCTATAAATAAATAATTTCAATGAAAAATTTATTTAACTAGGTTTATTTTAATATTTATTAAAATTTTATAAAATATTTTAAAAAATTTACAACAATTTTTTTAAAAATATTTACTAATTTTCAACATTTTCGTAAAATTAAAATTTTCATATTTTTCCTATTTTATTACAAAGAGTTGGTGGGATTTTATTAGAAAAAACTTATTTAGACCTCATTATAAGTTGAAAAACACTATTGATCACGATGTTTATGTATTCACCGTCGATGTGGTATCGTTTCACCGTCCAGGTGTAATCTTTTTTTTTTTTTTTTTATACATTTAGCTATTAAAGTTTTTATTTTTAATGTGTTTTAACAAAAATATAAGGACTTCACTGCTTGTTTGAGCTTGCAGATGATGATTGATATGGCTTCCCACAGAAGGAATCTACCGCCATTGAAGACGACGAAAATGGCGGCATTTTTTGACCAAATAAAAAGCAATTTTAGGAGATTTGAAAATTCCAATGAAATTGCAAAATGAAAAATAGTGATTAATGTCAATACGCTAACTAATTTTTGGTATCACTAACAAGATTGTGATATTTAGCACTTTTCAAAATATTATAAGTGAAAGATGCACGAGAAGCACTCAAAAGCCTTGATTACTTTTTTTTATTGTCTATATATGAACATGAATAAATTTCTACTTGCTTGCATGTCTTTAATTAGGCATGGAAAAAAGTAACAAATTGATGATCAAATATATGTTTTGATCACTTCAAAAGAAATGTCATACGAGTTGCGTGTGTCTGTCTCCAATCCACTGTAGACTGTTAAATCAAAATTGATATATACTCTAAAATCCAACTATTTATTTTTCTCTTTTATTTGGAGCGCAAATTAGCTATATATATATATATATATATATATATTAAATTAAATATTAAAATAGATTATTACTTCTAATAAATTAATTATTATTTTAGTTGAAACGCATGTCCAACACTGCATAAATACATATAAGATGAATCATCGAGATAAAAGTAAATTTTTGTAGGCGTCGCATGTAACTTAAATGTAAACGAATGATGGTCCTTCTGTTAAATTGTGTTAAAAATTTTGAGATGTATTGTAGATTCATTTGGACTTTACTCGGCATGGGTCTTTTTTTCCTTTTTTTTTTTTTTTCACGCGTTCAAACTCGATGTAATATGAATGTTAATTTGGATAATGCAAATTAGATTTTAATATTGTGATATATTTGGAGTCTAAGAAAATAAATGTATTCTTGTTGAAGAAATATTTTAAGTTTAAAAAAAATATAAAAAATTAAATTAATTAAAATAATAATTAAAATGCGTTTTTTTTTTTTTTAATTTTTAATAAATTAATCTTTTTCGTGGAGCACATGCGCAACATCATTAGTGTTTTATGTCATGATACCAAAAACATCACCAAGGCAATTGGCAACATTTCCTTTGGTCTTTTCCCAACACGGGGGTGAGTGGAAACCCAAGGAATGGTATTGTTTTTCAGGATACAAACTAATTGGAAATCAGTCCTAGGAAAAAGTGTTTGATTTTGTTCTGCTACTTTTTTCTAATTTACAGTACTTGGTGGGTATTAGATGTATATATAAATGATATTGTATCCAGGTATAACATGGTACTGGATAGTTAATTTCACAATTATGTAATTATCTTAAAATTAAGTTAAATGATTATGAAAATAAGAAGAAGAGAATCTCATATAGTGTGATTAGTTGATGTGTTATATAGTATGAAGTTTTGTTTTGTTGTGCCTGGTTAGAACTTTGTAATAGTATAATACCACTTGAAAAAAAATTAAGAGAGTGTTTGTTTAATTCCTCTACTCCATAATTTTGTTATGTGTTGTTTTCTCCTTTGAAAAGTAATGGAAGAATAGTTTTATCAAGAAGTGAATTTTTATATATAAAAATAATGATAGGTCGGTATTAATTATTGTGAATGAGTTTGATATGCATAACGTGAATGTCGGTTAATGATATACATCATCATTTAAAATTAAAAGTTAGTGGATCTAAATGAACGTTTTGGATCTAATCAAGTAAAAAAATAAATATATTATATAAAATCATATTTACTCGTTCAAAACAATCATTGTTCTAAACGTGTAATGACTAGTAAAAGGAAAACTGGAAAATGATAATTATCTACCAACCTGCTGCACAAACATCGACAAAAGAAAAATAGAAAAGCTTATATAGTTGTTGTGTACATTACATTACCAATTAAGCTACATCTGGAAAAATCCACTTACTTCATGGGCGCATTTGTCCATAGTCATCAGATCTGCTGAGACCACTCAATTCTAGTCTAAAGCTTTCTTTTTCGACTTTGGTTTTTTACCTTTGATTTTCGTAGAGGAAATTGCCAAAACCAACTACTACAAGGGAAGGCTCAAGTCAATTCAGGAATCTCTAGATTTTTATTGACTTATTTTGTACCAAAGCGTGTTATGAATTAATAGCCAGAGCTAGCCAGGCATCTTCTTTGAAACCCAACAAAGAAAATGACTCTTTTTTTGGTTGTTGGATGTGAGAAAGAAAATAACTTTTGGATAACGTTTGCTACTATTAATTTAATTATAATTATAGTTACTAATTTATATTGTTGGGAATCCAATTTAGCAATTAACTTGTTTTATTTATGCTACCGAGAAAGGCGTTTTCGAAAGAAAATTAGATTATTATTAAAAAATAAAAATAAAAATGATAAATTTTGTTATAAAAAAAAAAAAAAAAACTCTCAATTAAGCATATACGAAAAAATGGTTTTCAAATTGACAGTCATAAAAGTCACATTTTTAAAATTTTAAAAGACTCAAAAATAATATTTCGTTATAACTTACTTGAATTTTGAATGAAGCAAAACTATTGAATGCATAGACAGTATAGTACAATAAACACGAGATGATGGGGAACTAGGGAGAAGTTAGTACATATAAACATAAACACTCGGTTGAATTCTATTTCTATCACGTCGTTTTCGTACCTTAGGATGTGGAAATGATTTATGTCCATAATCACAGCTATGCAGCCCATGTTTTACTTACAATTTTTTTTTTATCATTGAAAAAAAGGTCAACAATTAATTATCTTGATATGGCTAGAATTTTCTAAGCAATTTCATTCAAATTCAAAGACATTGTATGTACAAAGTTTGCCAAAAAGCAACAAAACAAACAGAAGCAGTCGAGAAGTTTCAGAAAAAGACTATTGGCATAGAATAAGAGAAAATGGGGGCTTTTGGATTTTTGCCCTCTTATTTATACAAACAAAAATAAAAATGAAACTAGAGCTAGTCAATGAAGGTCACAATTTCACATGGATTGCACCATTGTTAGTAGAAAGAAGCCGCCCCAAGCATTAGGGTCTTGAGGGGTTTGGTGGGTGGGTAGCACATGGGTCCATCTCTCCATTATATTGCTTTTTCTTTCCCTTCCCATCCCATCTTTTTATTTTAATCTTTTCATTGTTTAAGCACAAACGGTAAAGAAATAAAAAGAAGAAGAGCAAAACATAAGTTAATTTCTTTTAATAAAACTGTAACATCTATTTTCAATGACCTAGGGAAGTGTAGCAATAATATAAATTTAACGTATGGACTATGGACTTTTTGTAGGTGTGTACCTTAGGATCTCCGTGAGATAGAACAAAATTTTTTTTTTTTTAATATCGTTTAAATTAAATTATAATTATTAAAATTTATTTAATATTAAATATTATTTAATTAAATATAGTTTAATATTATTATAAATTTTAAATATATCAATTTAAATAATGTTACATGGCTTATCTCCTTGTACGATAACAACTGTCTCGGTGTATCACCTCATTATTAAATTATATCACACATTAGTTTCTTTTACCTGATAAATATATTAGCAATTTAACACCTCAACACTTTGAAAGAAAAAAAAAAATTTAACACTTCAACACATGAAGAGTTATGTGAGAATACTTTTCGGTGAGTTCGAAGAGATTTATCGCATTTATAACTTGGGGCATGTTTGTTATTAAATAGGAAAATTAGTTTGAATTTTAATGAAAGTGTATATAACATTATTTTAATTATTTAAAAAAAATAAATTTAATTATATGAAATAATTTTTTATATAAAATTTTATTTTTAATGTTTTAAAAAATATATATATTTATTTTTTATAACGTAAATAAATATATGTTATTTAATGTTAGAAGAAAATAAACATATATTTTTTTATTAAAAAATTACAGATAAAATTAATTAAATAATTAAGTTATTTATGTCGAAAAAAAAATAATATTTTTCTCCTTTTCTAATTGGAGGAAATCATGTACTTACATAGTTATAGTTATAGTCATTTTGTGACTTTTTTTTCCTCTCTAAAGAAAAGTCATTTTGTGATTGAGTGCAAAGAATGTATACCTTTACAATTCTTAATTTGATCGTCCAATAAAATTATTTTTTGACATCATAATTTTTTTTTTTATATAAATAAAAAAGCAGTCATCCAAACTTAGCATTAATAAACAAAATATTAACCCAAACAATTTAAACAAATTGGAAAAAACAAATAAACAAAATATTAACCCAAACAATTTAAAACGCATGTATATGTGTGCGTTTGTTTAACTGTTTACTAAAAACAATTTTAACGAGTCAGAGAGACATGTATTATAATTTAGGTTTTTGTAACCGTCTGAACTCATATTAGACTATTAGTCTACTAAGTTTGACCAATTATTTGAGCTTTTTTTTTATTATTATTATTATTACATTAATTCCCTTCACTTATTTACTATTAAAATAAAGTGTTAATTACTGAATTTTCATTAACATAAATAATTAAATTAATTATTTTTTTCGTTAACTTAATTACCATGGGAGAGTCTTGAATTAAATTCATGAAAAAAATTGAACATTTATCTTCCTAAATTAACTTCTTCTTTTTTTAAAACAATTAATTTTATATTCACAAGATAATTTAGCAAAACAATAAAAAAAAAAAATTCGATTCTACACTAAAATAAATAACTACAATTAATTTCCAATTCTTTTTATCTTTCTGTTTTCGATTCATTTCTTTTTTCCTATTTCCTGTCAAATTTCATTTATAAAATGTGCCCTAAATTCGAAAGTCAAACATAACGAGTTCATTAAATTTGAAAAAAGCGATACATGCATGAATAAGACTAGTGCAATTTGATAACTGTATTGCTAATAGATGATAATTAATTTAATATAAAAATAAGACGTGAAATTAATTAGCATGGACAATATTCATATTAATTAATTATTTTTTCTCTACCTACATTGAACAAAACTAACTTCAAATTTTAATACTTGGAGAAATTTTTTACCATGAAGTTAAAATAAAATTAAGAGCTATCTCTTTTTTTTTTTTTTTTTTTTTTTTAAAAAAAGAAGAAAAAAGATATGCACTATTTCAAAACAAATGCCTTAAAATTAGAACAGTAGGGTTGTTTAAAATAAATCAAAATTCAAAAGCTAAAATAGATATATTAGCATATTGATGATTCACACCAGTAGTACTAATTCAATTCAACGAATCTCCTTAAGGAGAAAACGAGTTTCTTTTGACGCCATTTTCCGAGGCATAATTTTCTCTTTACTTGCTCTTCTATTCTAAAAAAAGAATTCTCTTTACTAAATAGAAGGGGATTAAAACATTTTATAAAAGCTAAAAATATATATATATATATATATATCCCAAAAGGAAAGGAAAAAAAATACAAAAATAAAAAATAAAAAATAAAAAAAAGAGAAGAAGGAGAGAGAAAAAAGGATCCTAAAATTCAGCCTCTTTAAATGACCAAACTGACAAGCCTGTGATCCTATGCTGTTGTATATATAAATATGAAAACTGACTAATTCACTTGGAATTGGATTTCTTTATTCAAAGAAAAACGAACTCTGAAAATCTCTGACCACGCCGATAGTATAATCACAAAATCTGCATGTGTGTACGTCTTTGCTTATCCCTTCCCGTACATCTCTCTTTCAATCAAAGAGCCCAAATTCAAACTTGTACAAGACAGTAGAATCCTAGGCCTCTCTCAATTGTTTACGGTTTACTTTAAATTTAACCACTCCTTTTCACTTCTCTCTTTCCCAACTTATATATAAAGCCCACTTTAGACCACCACTTTTGTTTTATATTTGTGTATGTTTCTCAAAGCTATAGCATCCCTAAAACCAGCAGACAGGTCCTGAGATAGAGCGAAAGAGCTCAAAAGCTACTACTTTTGTTAAAGATTTAATAGATTTGAAGCAAATTGTAGCTTAATTTTGGGTACTTGTAGTTGTTTTGTGGTTTTTGGATATTTTGATTTGATGGCGATCCAAGCACAGTTGTACCCAGAAAATTTTGGGTTTTCAATGGAATGTGGCAGTGTTGGATTGAACCAATTTTGTACAAAGCAGGAACAAGAACAACTATTGATGCAATTAGAGATTCAAAATTTTCAACAGCAGCAACAGAACAAAAGATTTCGTTTTGACAACAGTTGTGTATTTTTCAATTCGAAGAACAATATGAGTAAGGTTACTAATCAATCTCTGACTTATGATCAGAACATCACAGCCCAAGTTGAGAAGCAGAGACAAGAAATTGATGATTACATCAAATTACAGGTAAAAGTTTAAACCTTTATGGCAATTTGTTATATCACTACAAAAATATTTGTTTGGATTGTGTTTGATCTTTTGCTCTTCTTTGATTTTGGGGTTTATATATAGAATGAGAGACTGAGATTAATTCTCCAAGAGCAGAGAAAACAGCAGCTATCAATGATATTGAAAAAAATAGGGAGAAAAACTCTAGAGCTAATGAAACAAAAGGATGAAGAAATAGCACAAACAACAAAAAGAACAACGGAGCTTGAAGAATTCTTAAGAAAATTAGAGATGGAGAATCAGATAATGCAAAGAATAGCACAAGAAAATGAAGCTATGGTTGTGTCTCTCAACAATACCTTAGAGCAAGTTAGAGAAAGAGCTTGTGTTAACAATGGAGCTGAAGATGTGGAGTCTTGTTGTGATGATATGGGAAATGACAACGAAGAAAAAGAAAAAACAGGAGAAAGCAAAGTAATGGTCAATGTCGAACAACAAACAAAGAAAACAATGATGGTTTGCAAAATCTGCAATTCTCGAAGCTCGTGTATGTTGTTACTTCCTTGTAGGCACTTTTGTTCATGCAATGCTTGCGAGCCATATCTCGATTATTGTCCCGTGTGTAAAACGGCAAAGAAGTTTAGCATTGAGGCTTTCATTTAATTTTTTAGGATAATTTTCTTGGGAAAAAAGTAAATAAATAAATTCAAAGCAAAGTTAAGAATTGCTTGGATTTGTGTTAGAACAAATTTCTTTTTGTCCAATTATGTTCAACAATTTGCAGGCATTTACATTACAAATTATCTGCGTGGGTGACGATAAAGTCACTAAACTTATGTTAACTAAGTCACTAAATTTATATGTTTGAAATACTTCGGTTCCTAAAATTTTAATTAATAAACTTTTATTCTTTAAATTTTACTTACTTAAAATTCAAAACTTTAAAAATTTAGTGCATTTTTTTTAACAATTTTGATTTATTATTTATGATTAAATAATTAATTTTATAATTTATTATAATTTTTTATAAAAATAATCAAATGTATTTGATAACAATTTTTATTTAGTAATTTTTAAGAAAAAAATATAAAAAATTATTTTCGAATTATTTGATAATAGTTTTTATTTTTCGATTTTTTTCAAAAAAAACTTTAAAATAAAGAAAATTTCTTGTTATTTTTTTTTTATTTATAAATTTTAAGTTTTTAATCATTTTCTTCTTATACACAATCATACAAATATTAGATTGATAAATGTAAAAAATATTTGGTCAAAATAAAAAAATTATGAATCAGATTGAAAAATTTTCTTTTTAAAAATTTATGAATCATTCCCTTATTTTGGTAGGTAATGATTTCTTAAAAATGTAAAAATTAAAATAAAAAATCGTTACCAAACATATTTAATTAAAAAATCACTTAAAAAAATAAAAAATGTAATCAAAATCGTTTTAACCATTTTTGAAAAGTACAAAATTAAAATTTATTTATTTATTATATAAAATTTTAAATTATTAGAAATTTGGGATTAAAATATACTAATCGAAAACATAGATACTAAAATGTCCCGATCATAGCAATACTTATTTCTTATCTTAAATGTTATAATTAAATACAACTTTTTAATACTTAATTGTATTAATAAGTATTTTAAATATTATTTTATTTTTTAAATTAATTTAAAAATATAAGATAATTAATTTCGTATTTGTTTAAAATATGTTGAAGAAACTAACTAAAGAAATAATAAAATTAGTAAAATAATTCACTGTAAAAGCACATGTTTACATATATAAGGGTTTGATTTACGCCAATAATTATTTGAATAAAATTATCTCTATATTTTAAATTATTAACATTAATTATTTTTTTAAGACTCTATTGTCACATATTCAAATTATAAAAACTCTCATTTAATTAAAATTTTAAATATTATTTTAATTTTTTAATTAATTTGTAAGCATAAAAATTTAATTTTGTATTTATTTCAAATATGTTATAAAAATTAACCAAAAAAAATTAAAATAAGTAAAATAATTTACATACAGAACACGTATTTTTAACTAATTTTAATAAAATAATCAAAATGTATACTCATTTTATTATATTAGTAATTAATTTTATAATATTAACATTCATTTTTTAAATATTTATCAAATGTGTTTTATGTAAAATATATATTTATAAATAAAGAAAATTTAATCCGAATATTTAAACTGTTGTGCATTTTATACTAAAATGCATTTAATAATATAATTATGTTGAGTTTATGTCTCAATAACATATATTTTACCTAACATGTAAAAAATTTAAAATTCAAATTTTAATTACAAATCATCATGTGCTTAATTGCTTAATCATAATTTCAATTTTATTTATTTCAATTTCAAAATGTCCATCCATACTCGTGATCGAATGCTAACTAAATTAGCAATGGAAATATCTAATTTAGCAAACTATTTTTATAAGCTTGTGCACCTTTTAATGAGTGCCGACAGATTTTAAATTAACATTTATGAAAAAGTCTATCTTATGTCTTCGTAAAAATACATTCACACTTATTCGGTGGCTACTAAATATGAATATTTTATTTTTTAAATACATTCAAATCATTTTTTTTTTAAATATTTAATAAAAAGAACAGATACTATTACAATGAGTAATACCTTTCACTTTTAATAATATATAATGGCACCAAGTGTTATATAATCTCAAACATATGTAGGATAAAATAACAATAGATTTATTCAGAAGCAAATCATAATATTTTCATTTGGCCTATCAATTTTTTTTTTTTTTAGCTCCTAACTTATTTAAAATTTTATAATTTAATCTCAAACTTTCAATTTATATATTTTAGTACCTAGCTATTATAAATTTGATAAATTTAATCCAAAATCTCAATTTTCGTTAAATTTATTTAATAGTATTATACATGACTATCATATTATTAAAAAGTTATGGATAAAATTATAATTTTTTTTAAGTTAAGAACCAAATTATGTATTTTGAAATAAGATGGGGACTAAATAAATTAAAAAGTCAAGTTCTATCATTTTTTAAGTATAATGCCGTTAAATCAATTTAACAAAAATTGTGATTTTTGATTAAATTTATCAAATTTTAAATATTAGAAACTAAATTATATGAATTGAAAGATTAAGAATTAAATTATAAAATTTAAATAAATTAGAGACAAAAAAAACAGATAAGTCTTTGCATTTTACCCTCAAATATGGTAATCTTTTACCATTAGGGTAGGTAAAAGAGTGTAATTATTTTTTAAAAACAAACAAATATTTATTTTGAAATGTAAACAAAAGAAAATTAACTGCTTTACATTCAAATGTTCGGTATATGATAGCTTAGGAAAAAAAAAATTATTTTTAAAATTTGAAATCGTAAAAATAACATTATTATGTTTTTATATATTTTTACTATTAAGAAAAAGTTTAGCACATTATTTTATATTGAATGCATCCAATTTATTATGTTTAACTCATATATTTTTACTGTTAAAAAAATTTACATATCATTTTATATTGAACGTCGCCTAATTGGACGTATTACATTAAGATGTTCAATATTAAATATTTTAGAAAAAATAACAAAAATATCATCATTAAAATTTGTAACTACAAATATAGTACTCTTATGTTCAACTCATAGTTTTGGGTCAAAATAATCATGTAATTATGGGTAAGTGACATATTAGTCCTGTAACTATTTATGTGCAAATTTAGTCCAAAAATTAAATTAATGATCCAATTAGTCTAAATTTTATAATTTTTTCTAAAATTTTAACTTAATTGATAGTTGAGGAGGAGGCTATATTTGTTGGCCGTATGAAATAAGTAAATCAATATTAATGTTTGACGAAATGAATTGTATAAGGTTTTTTTGTTTTTGTGATGGTGACGACTTGTGGTGGAGGTCTTGATGGCAAGAATTGCGTAGTAGAGGAATTCTAATTTTGGGGACATTGTCGAAATTGTAATCAAAGACGGGGGTCGGGCTAATGGTCGATGACTATAATGAGATGATGGGTTTTTTTTGTTTTAATTTTTTAAAATTTTCAACAATTATTTTTTATAGTGATCATTTTGTGCATTTAAAAAACTCATGAAAGTCACTTGATACGGTCATTTTTGTGAAATTTTGACTGATAAAATATATATATATACACACACACGTATTAGATAGATTCAAATGTGAATTTGTGAACTTTAAAACTTTAAGTGAATTGACACAAGTCAATTTTTATATTTTTTAAAGCAAAACTAACCTATTTCAACTTTTAAAATAAAAACTGTCAATTTTGATAAAGTCGGTTGGTTTATCAGTTATATGCTCACCCCTAAAATTTTGTTCATGGGCATGATCCACGAGGGAGAGATGTTTAGTTATGAAGTAGGTAAATTGAGTACATTGATAAAGGAAGTGTAGATCTTTTTGATGGCCTTGTGATTCTTTTACCGACATCTCTATTCATTTCTTTAGCGTGATATAACTGATAATTGGGTTATCATTCCCTCTGTTTCTTTATACCTTCACTGTTTTTATAATTGTCCTTTTAGGTAGTGCGTTTGCACTGAAACTTCCATATTTAGGTACTCTGACCAAAAATTGCATCAGACTAAATGTGTTTGATGCTATGGCACTGGATTACAAATCTGAGAATGTTAATGTTGATGCCACAATAGTTAGCAGCTACTACACGAATATACCTGAGGTTATTCAATTTTTTTTTTTTACGACACCTGAGATTCTTGTTGAGGAGGTTGCCAAAAACAAAATTTTAACTATAAAAAGTCCAAATAATAAATAACTGAATTTGGCTGGAAAGCAAATTTTGCAACGCTCAAGCACTAAACAATCTGATTTCTACGTATTAAAACTAAAAAAGCTTTAAAGAAAATTTAAAGCTACTACTCTCACTGAAAAATGTTGATGCACTGAGTAACTTCTGCTGCAATCAATTTGGTTTATCCTTTATATGGACTCGTCTGTCTACAACTCCTGGAGAAGAAGATCGCAAAATGTGAATCTCCAAACCCATTCAGAATAATCAATATAGACTGTAACCAAAGAACTGGCTGATGATGATGGCAGATCCAAGAGCTATTGCTACGATTGAAGAAGCCCAAGTCAGTTTTTCAGTTATTCTAGGCACTCTGTCCTTTAATGCCTGGCTACATGAACCTAAAAATACTGTATAGCTTCCCATTGCAACTACAGTCCCAACTAAAAACATAATAAGAAAAGCGGCACCAGCCAAGCGTGAAGGCAATGCGAGTGCAGGCAACACCATCATCAATGCATCTGGCTGGAGACCATGGACAATCCCAGTAGCGAAAGTGGCAAAACCAATCTTCTTCTTTCCAATTGTAGGGCTGTCAAGCGCTTCATAAACACTTACATCACACTCACCATTTTCTAAAGCAACACATGGGGTGGAGACTTCTGAAGCTTCCTTAATGCCCATAGCACCAATAACTAGTAGAGTGATGCCAACAACTCTTGTACCCCAAGTTCGGAAAACTTCTATGTGAAGCCGATCCTTTAATAGTAGAAATATTAAGCCAAAAATTACCTGACCAGCATCATGGCCACACCCCCAAAGGGCTCCAACAGCAGCACTTTCCATGCGGGAACGTCCAATTGAAAGTGGAGCCAAAGCAGCAAGGTGGTCTGGTCCAGACAATGTGTGTAAGCAACCAGCAAAGAAACCAGTCCAAGCACTACTCAGCAATTCGGTCCTGATCAGTCTTCCACCAATTACAGCAGCAGCAGAAGCACCTTTATTAGCAGCCGCAGTTTGAAAGGACGCAAAAGCTGGTGGTGCAATGATTGGTTGGATTAAGATCATAACTAGAGCAGAGAGCAGAATGAACGTCCCACTGGTAATGGCCTGAAAGATATGTTAAATATGAAAATTTTGTTAGCATTACTAAGATAATTGTGATTCCATATACTTTGACTAGTTAAATTTCAAGGGAAATGTTGAAACAAATTACGCATGGTTCCAAAAGTATCAAAATAAGAAAAAACAAATACAGATGAAATAGAAGTTGAAACATGGTTGCACTAATTAGTCATTGAAGTGCAAATTTCAAGCTCTTAACTCATAATCTTTTTTTCTTTCCCCTAAACAACTCATAATCTCTTGAGTGCTCATAAAGTAATAATAGAAATAAGAACACCTCCACCTTTTATATGACCTCCCATTATTCACACGGTTTCACTTTTAAAATCTTAAAAAAAACATTACGTTATGAAAAATAACATATGTACACCAACATGCAAAAAACATATGTTTTTATACATTATATGAATTATAAAAAAAATATGCACCGCATGAGGATTAAAAATGAAACGAGTTATTCCATGCAATTAAACCAATAAGAACTTACAAGTCTAAAATAACACTAACTTTAAAATTTGAAAGCATTAACGAAACGATTGCCAGCAACAAGAACAATCAGGTCTACAAACACTTTAAAAAGTCACTGAATATTGTGCAACTAGCAAGTGAACATCTACTTCTTTAATCACTTGTATTTTCTCTTACATTTTGCCCTGGTAAGGGTCACGTTGTAGAATATACTGAAGACAAAAATCTACATTCTATATTAGCGTGACTGACAAGATGGTGACTTAAAAGTTAAAATGCACCAAAGTACACGTATATTTCAAAATGCCAAAAATAATGGCAGCTTTAGAGGAAAAGGAGCATCTATATTCGACCAACAAATTGGTGATAGATTATTAGGAACAAGTAGTATCCTGTCATTTAATACTCTCTAGCTCAAACTTAGAAACTAAGAATCTTAAAGTTGGATGAATGTGTTAGATTTAATCCACATTTAACACTTGATGAGATGATACAGAACATTCAATGAAATATCATAATCATATTTATTCAGCACAAATTACCTAAGAAAAGGTTAATCAAAAACTAATTATAAAACAAAAACAAGATTTTCAGCACCATCCAAACTCTTGTTTTCTCTCGTTCAGATTCTTAAGACACCGTTCCATTACAGCTTAACCTAATTGTCCATCAACTCCCATTTCCCGTATAAACAGTGTCAGAAAATGAAAATCACAAAACAGAATGACAGTAACAACGAAACAAAATAACCCACAAACTGAGATTTAAAAAAGAAAAGAAATTGAAATACCTTTCGTTTAATCGAAGACTCATTTGCGATCTGTTCGAGAAACTGGGTTCCTGAAACCGACCCATTTGAGGATGCAGATGAAGAAGAAGTCAAAGATGGTAAACAGTTCGACGGCTTTGACAATGACGAAGAAGAGGAAGAAGACAAAGCGGTAGATAGTGGGTTTGCGCGTTTGCAAGATAACGAATTAACCTGCTTGAAATCGGCACGTGATGAAGTGGGAAACTTGAGTTTTGCAGAGCCAAATCTAGCAAGTCGATGGAGAGGTAGATAGTGTTCAAAGGGGAATTTCAAAGGGGTTGAAGATGAAGAGGAAAGAAGCCTTTCCATGGCCTCCTTTGCCTCTCTCTCTTGGGAAAAAAATTTACGGATAAAAGAGAAAGAGTGGGGTGGGGCAGTTGACGATAAAGTGGTTAGAAGGTTAACAGAAAAAGAGAAATGCTAGAAGCAACAAGCCAACAAGTACATGTGTGTTGTATCTTGACAAAAAAAAAATCGTTATTATTTTTAATTTTTTTTTATTATGGTACATTTAGTTGTTAAAATTTAGTTTAGGCTACACATTTAGCTCTTAAAATTTTGTAAATTATGGTTATTATTAAACGACAAAATATCTTTCTCCACATTTTATAGTCAAAGACAAAACGCGCGTCCTCATTTCGGCCACAAGAAGAGCGAGCTTATGGCCGTCTCTCTAAAAATAACAATTAAAGAGTCCAAGTTAATCTGTTTTCTGTCCCTTTCCCTTGTTAGTCTTAGAAACACGCACAAAAGTATTATTCTGTTTTATATTCACACTTTCTTTCCCTTTCTTGTTATATAATTTAACATATATTTAATGCAATGTAACAAATATATTATATAATTTTTTTTTATTATATTTATTTTGAATAACAATTTAAGTTTTCGGCCTTACGATCCACAAAACGTAAATGATAAGACCAAAACCAACATTACAGTTTTTTTCCCCATAAATAAACCAATTATTCTAGTTTATTTTTTTCGCCTCTAAATAAACCAATATTAATTGTAATTGTTTCTAATTCATATCAAGTTTCCATAATTCATGAAGTCAAAGTACTACAAGACACTGAAGACAGATTGGGTTTTGCAGATTAACAGAAATGATAACAACTACAAAATCAAAGTAATGAATAATGATCTTTCTTCAAACAAATATTTACAACCCAATATGCCATGTTTCCGAATTAATGGGAACAAAATGTTTAAATTAAGATAATTAATTAGGCTGAAAAATAAGATTTGACTTAAAGGGGTGGTTGAAGCAATTTTATGCATTAAAGCCGATTCACAAAATCACATCCACACTTGCCCCTCACGCTCACACATTCGTCCCCCGCGCTAGCGTGTGCCTGGCACACTCCTTCACAGTTTACACCCATCCCAAATGTCTTTTCTCTCTTCTATGTTGCTGTGATTGCCATTGCTACATATGTGTTTACTAAGAGACGTCTCACTTGGTATTTATTGAATCTCTAGGAGGTTCATTTGTACCAAGAATTTCGCACATGTACTTGGAATGACCATGTCTTTTCTCTCTTCCTCTGTGTAAAACTTTTCATGCTATTTCGTATCTGAATTTGTCACTTATTAATTTGCAGAGCTAACATTCATACTCAATTTCTCAGGGATTTTGACAAATTCTCTCTATTAGAAAAACAAGATGTTAGCTTTGTGGTTGGCATTTTAGATGTTGGATTCCAATAATAGCACCCAATTATCCTTTATTTTATTAAAAGATAAAACACGACAACCATATTATGGCCTTGTAGTGTGCCTTGTTTACAACTTCTGCAGTTTAAGGGAGTTTTGTATAGAAACTAATCTCAACAGATTGAAACTAAACAGCATCATACTTTCTTTCTTTCTTTTTTCCCTTCCAGAAAGAAAGAAATAATTTTACATATCAATGATATCATACTCCTTCCAGTAGTCCACTCTTTTATTTTTTCCATGAACAGGCTAGGTGGTGATCTTTTTGTTTTGAAGAAATTGTTATTAGCTTTTAGATGAAAAAAAAAAAAACCTTTTGCATTGTCATTAATGAATTTAGGGTGGGCTTAATTGTATTTATCAGAAGAAATTTATAAATTAGAAGAAAATGCTTTTACAAAGAAGCACAAAATGTGTATACAAGAGTAATAATATATGTATATACATTAATTGACGTGGTAGTTATTAATTAAATTTAAAGTTGATAATATAAAATAAAAAAATAATTATAAGACCACTCAATAACAAGAATCACTTAAATTATACCATATGAATCGATGTATGTATTAATCTATGATAAAAAATATATATTTCCTATATCATACAAAACCTTCCACATTCCGTTTTCTATTAAAATAACTGCCAATTTTGGTTTATCGTTGAAAGCACATATGACTTACGTGTCAGTCAGGCATGGCATGTTATCTTAATAACATTATGTGAGGTCTCAGAACTCCAATCTTAGAGTCGCCTGTGGCTCACCTCGACCTCTTAAATAAACACACTATCAATATTTCGAGAACAAACAAGAAAAAAGGACCATCCATTCATCTTCTGGAACTATAGTATTAACTTGTATCCTGTAAGATCAATGGGTCAATAATATAGAAATAATAGAAAGTCTACGCTTTTAAAAGATCTTCCTAGCCAAGTGTACATTTTTACTCTGTCGTGTACCACACCATATCAATGACAATCTTTATTACATGAATTTTAAAAAGCTTACTAATTTTGTTTCAAAAGCACTCTCTGAACCACTCAACTTCAAGCTTTCAAGCTCAGTAGTTTCCATGGCCAGACCAGTTTCAATTGAAGTGTGGAACCCAAATGGGAAATACAGAGTTGTTAGCACCAAACCAATGCCTGGAACTCGCTGGATCAACCTCTTAGTTGAACAAGATTGTCGAGTCGAAGTAATGTTTACTTTATGTTTGTCTTTGCTTTCTTCTTCTTAACCCCAAACCATAAATTTGCAAAATTTGATGTATATATATTGTTTAATTTTGTGATCAGATATGTACCCAGAAGAAAACAATACTCTCTGTTGAGGATATTATTGCTCTTATTGGGGATAAGTGTGATGGGGTTATTGGACAGGTATAGTTGGATCATCCTATATTCTCACTAAATATTAATTGCATATGTATGGGTTTTGTGTATTATTTGGAAATTTTGAATTTTATATGCATTTAGTGGTGCAGTTGACAGAAGATTGGGGGGAGACTTTGTTTTCAGCACTTAGCACAGCAGGAGGCAAAGCTTTCAGCAACATGGCAGTTGGTTATAACAATGTTGATGTTAAAGCTGCTAATAAGTATGGAGTTGCAGTTGGAAACACTCCTGTAAGTTCTTCTTAATGTTTTGTCTGCGTATTTCTCTTTCATACATTTCCCTATATACGTGAAATGCTACTGTGATTCTCTTAAACTAATATAAATTGTTGCCAGTTGCATCTTAGTAGGGTTATCTCACATTTTCAACTACAAGAACTCATCGAATACAACGTGTTGGATAAAATGTTCATTTGGAAAATGACAATGGCGTTTTTACATTGACTTCTAACATGTCATTTGACCAAAGACGTCAACAAGATTTTCATGGTTAAATTTTCACAACCCACTTTGAAAACAAACAAGTTCCTGCTTGGTGTTTCGGGAGGTTTAGAGAGTAATCACTAATGACATACTTTGTTCATATGTTAGGGAGTATTGACGGAAACTACAGCAGAGCTTGCAGCTTCACTTTCTTTAGCAGCTGCAAGAAGAATTGTTGAAGCAGATGAGTTCATGAGAGCAGGATTATATGATGGATGGCTTCCTAACCTGTAATAATAAAATCCAGAATTTTCATTTCTTTGATTGTCTTTATGTTTCTGGTTTACTAGTCATGAATTTGTATTGTGTTTGACAATAATTCAAGTTTCAACTCTTTATATATATCAGGTTTGTAGGAAACTTGCTTAAAGGACAGACTGTTGGTGTGATTGGAGCTGGTCGTATCGGATCTGCATATGCCAGAATGATGGTATTTTTGCTCACAAATTGCCACATCTAATGGAGTTCATTGAAATATTAAATTTCCTTACCTAAGTTGTTTGGATATGCTAGTGACTTAGTGCACAGATATAAATGAACTTTCAGTAAACCTTGACATCATTGCATATCTGTCCACTAAGTCACTAACTAAAATTTGTTTTCATGATCTGTTTTTCAGGTTGAAGGTTTCAAGATGAACTTAATTTACTATGATCTGTATCAATCCACTCGACTAGAAAAGTTTGTTACAGGCATGTTTATTATCTCAATTCACTAAGAGGGAAAAAAAGAAGAAAATAATTCAAGTACTGTGTTCTTATACTTTTGCTTGTTTCAATTGCAGCTTATGGTCAGTTCTTAAAGGCCAATGGTGAAGCGCCAGTTACTTGGAAAAGGGCTGCTAGCATGGATGAGGTTCTCAGAGAAGCAGACGTTGTAAGACGACATGCTTTCTTTCCTCAATCCTTAAATTTCAAGGGATTCCTTAAAACTCTGTTACCGTTGATCTAAATTTGTTGTCATTAACAATCTTTCCAGATAAGTCTCCACCCAGTTCTTGATAAAACTACATATCATCTGGTCAACAAAGAGAGACTTGCAATAATGAAGAAGGTGAAGTTCGATACCATCTCTCTCAGTATATATGAAAAATGTAACTAGTTGAAACTGATTAAAGCAATGTCTTTAGGAAGCAATCCTTGTAAACTGTAGTAGAGGGCCTGTGATAGATGAAGTGGCTCTCGTGGAGCATTTGAAAGAGAATCCTATGTTTCGAGTCGGCCTTGATGTATTTGAGGTAAACAAATACATCTTCTCTGTACCAAGTTAATTAGCTCCACCACCTCTCTAAGCAATAAGGTTGTGTGACTTGTGTTAGGATGAACCTTACATGAAACCTGGGCTTGCTGACCTAAAGAATGCCATAGTAGTACCTCACATTGCTTCTGCTTCAAAGGTATATAAATTATAAAATTTCCAGACAAGTTTTCAAAGATTTAGAACAATACGGTGACTGATGTTACTATGGTTTGTGCAGTGGACTCGTGAAGGAATGGCAACACTGGCTGCTCTTAATGTCCTGGTATGAAAGGGGCTTATGAAGAAACATCCTACCATAGGCATCAACGTTTTACTTTAATGTTCTGTATATATATTGTAGGGAAAGATAAAAGGATATCCAATTTGGTCTGATCCAAATAAAGTGGAACAATTTCTTAATGAGAACACACCACCTCCAGCTGCAAGTCCCAGCATTGTCAATGCCAAAGCTTTAGGTACGATGTTAATTTTATGACTATATATACCCAATTGCTAAAAAGTGGGAAACTTCATTTTTTGAAATATCGTTTTTGATTTCAGGATTACCGGTCTCAAAGCTGTGAAAACGGATGCTTGAATGCGCCTAGCTTCCAGTGCAAAAACAGGCCTTGATGGTGTTCATTTATGCATGTTTATGACACATATATAAAGGAGTTAATTTGACATGCAAGTGTGAGAATTACACTATAACTTAATATTCACATCTATCAAATGACTTAGTCTTCAAGATTTCATGTGCCACATTAACAAAGATATTCAACTTTCCCCACTTTTCATCAAAAATATTAAAGAAGTGATTCAACGTAATCCCATATTAATTTAATATGGATAATTTACTTATATTTTTATACCATATAATAAAAAGGGATTTTGTAATTATGCTAACATATTTCCAAAGTATTATAGGACGGCAATATCTTAATGATCGAAAAATTCCACCATTAACAATCAGGACAAATCATTGGATCTTTGCCAATAGATATCCTCACATTGGCAAAACATGCGCAATACGAACTTTAAGAATATCAGTTAAAAATACTTGTATTACTTGTAAATTGTTTTATTTCTTTTAATACTTTACTTGCATTATATTTCTTTCAAAAATTCAATCAATAATGATTTATCACTATAAAATATATATTTATCTTATAGAATCTCATTTCATATATAATACTATAAACAACTTGCATAATTGATAGTTTATTGTATATAAAATTATTTTTTAATATATATAAATAAAAGGGCAATAAATATCATTATTTTAAATTTCTTATTAATTTAAAATATTTTATATAATTTGGTCCACTTTTGCAGTTGTGCGCTCTTATTATAAGATAATATTAAGAAAATTTAAGTCATCAATTTATATTAACTTTAGGCCTAAATTTTTTAATAGAATGTGTATTTAAAATCTTACTAGTATATTTAATTCTTTCTTTTACTACGGTGTGTTTAGCATTCTTTTAATAAATACCACACACATAAAATTAATATTTTAACTTTAAAAAAAAAATAACTGAAAGAATATTGAGAATTTTATGTGCACTTTACGTATGATGCTTTATCAATTATCTCTTAAGAAAAGATAATTGAAATATCTATCCAAATTTTTAATTTAAGTAGGACAAGAAAAAAAAAAAAGTACTTTTTGTGTTTAGGAGTACTTTCGAAAAAAATTCAGATTAACAATAATGATTTATCATTATAAAATATATATTTATCTTATACAATCTCACTTGATATAGGAAACTATAAATTAACTTCATAATTGATAGTTTATTGTGTATAATTTTTTTTCCCTAACATATACATAAATAAAAAGGACAATAAATTATATCATATTTTTAGTGGACTATAGCATTTTTTCACTTTAATTAAACGAATGTGAGAATTTGTTTAGTTCAATTGATAATAGCTCTCTCTCTCTTTTTTTTTTCTATAAATATCATTATCTAAAAAATCAAAGATATTTTTGTCTAATATTTTTTTTAGGCATGATTTAGACTTTTATTAATATTAGTTAAAAACATGCGCCTAATTATTTTAGTTATTTTAATTTTTCTCATTACTTAATTTTTAAAATATATTTAAAATAATACAAAATATATTTTCTCATGGCTCTAAATTAATTAAAAAATTAAAATAATATTTGAAATTATTATTAGATGTGATAATTATGTATAAATAATTAGATAAAAATATATATTTTTTACGTAAATTATTTTTTAATTAATTTTTTTTCTCTTTGGTTAATTTCTATGAAGTAATTTAAATAAATAAAAAATAAATTTTTTTTATGCTTCTAAATTAATTGTGATAGTAAAATAATATTTAGAACTCTTATTAGATGTAGTAATCATTATATGATTAGAGTTCTTATTATATGTAATTCTTATATCATTATCATATTTGAAATACTTATTTAATGTGAAAATAGATCCTAAAAATGTAATTAATGTTAATAGTTTAAAATATAAAAATAATTTAGTTCAAAAAATATATTGGAATAATTTAAATATTTTATATATATACTATATAGTATAATATAATATAGTATAAATATAGATATATAATTATAATAATAATAATAATAATATATAAATTATTGTTCTTTTCTTTTCAATATAATTTATTATTTAATTTTGAGAATAATTTCTTCGCAAGTTTTAATTCTCCTAATTCCAGAAGGACTCTGTTTTTTTTAGCAACTCCAGAAGACTTAATATTTACAAATTGATTGGTTCTCAAAGTCCAAATTAAAGTTCAAAAACAAAAAATATAGAACGACAGCGTATCTCTGGCTATAATATCCCTATAAATACTAAATCTCGGGTACTCAATTTTGCCTCGTTCGAAAAACAAGCTCTCTTCGCTTTCGTCAAATCTCAACGAGAAAAATTAGGGTTTGTAAGGTACGATTCAGATCTAGCAGAAGAATTTACTTAAACGATGTCGTCCTCAAGGAAGATAATCCTGAAGAGCTCCGATGGACAGACATTTGAGCTGGAGGAAGCGGTGGCTGTGGAGTCACAGACGATCAAGTACATGGTCGAAGACGATTGTGCGGACAATGCGATACCTTTACCTAATGTGAGTGGCACTATCTTGGCCAAGGTCATTGAGTATTGCAAGAAACACGTCGAAACGTCTGCCTCTGGCGATAAGGAATCCAAGTCCACCGATGATAATCTTAAGGAATGGGATCGGGAATTCGTGAAAGTCGATCAAAATACCCTCTTCGATCTCATATTGGTTTGTCTTTTTCTCTTTATATATCTCTTGATTATTTTGTTATTTTGTCTTCGCTTGTTTCTTATAATATTGTCCAGAATTTCTGGAAAAGGGGAAAAACTATAGTGTGTTTTCTTGTTTTTATTTTCTAGAATTATGCTTTATTGTGGATTTTTGTTTTATGGTTTGGTTGGAAGTTAATAGGCCTCCCATAAGTGCTATTCAAAAGTTTAACTTTATGGAAGGAGTAATTAAACACTTATAAACTCCTTTTAAATTATCTTATGGAAAATTCTGAAGAAATCTCAAAAATTACTCAAAGACATCCCACTAAATAAGAAAAAATTTACAAAATAAATAATAAAATGGAAAATTACAAAATTACCCTTAGTGTTTCTTAGCCATCCCACCCCCACCACACCCCAACCCACCACACCCCACACATCCCACTCTCTTAAAAATTTCTCATACATCCCATTCCTTCTTCTTCACTCATTTTCACCTCTACCTTCACCTCCACACCCACATTTACCTCCAAAATTTAACTTAAGAAATTAAAAATGGAAGATACATACATAAATAATGTAGAAGAAGTGGATTTTTATGAAAAAAATGGAATAAAAAAGCAAATCAAACTGGTAAAAAATTTTTTTTTTCTGCAAATCGCGCAGTGGTTCGGTAAGGACCACCGAACGTTTATGATATGTTCGGTAGGCCCTACCGAACATGTCTAAAATGTTCGGTAACCCCTACCGAACATTTTAGACATGTTCGGTAAACCCTACCGAACCTCTGTGAGTGAGGGATGTCCGGAATGTGTAAAATATACTAAGGGTAATTTTGTAATTTCTCATTTTATTAAATTTTTTCTCATTTAGTGGGATGTCCATGAGTAATAATTGGGATTTCTTCAGAATTTCCCTTATCTTATCCTTCAATATGGAACTATGTTTGTTTTACTCGAACAGGTTTGCAATGCAAATTAACTTGTGAAAATAAATAAATAATAACCCAAGTTTGAATGTTGTGTTGACCGAATAGGGCTCAGTATTCAGTCATATTTTTCATTGTTATTTCTTATATAGGGTTGATTGCTTGTGAAATTTCCTTCGTATCCTCGATACTATACTACAGCTGTCTTTAATTTTTATCTAGCTTATGCATAACATATCCTAAAAAAGCTATGATTTGTTTCCTTCACAATTTGACACTAATAATTTCAATTGTCATTTGTGCAGGCAGCTAACTACCTAAATATCAAGAACTTGTTGGATCTAACCTGTCAAACAGTGGCTGATATGATAAAGGGAAAGTCTCCAGAGGAGATTCGTAAGACATTCAATATCAAGAACGATTTCACTCCTGAGGAAGAAGAGGAAGTTCGTAGGGAAAACCAATGGGCCTTCGAGTAATTTAGAGACAATTTTCTTTTGTTAATGTCAATACTATTGATAGGAATTGTTAGATTAGGAATTTGCTTCATTAGTTTTTATTTGTGGAAACACCTTATTTCATCTTAAAATAAGAGACATGTCCAACAAATTGTTTCTTAATTTTGGATGTTTTTGTTGTTGGTATCCCAGAATATTATTGCTAGCAACGTTTTTATATTAAGTAGAAATATTTTATGACTATGACGTCAAGTTTTTTTTTGGAAAATAATATTCTCTTTTCTTATCCCTTTTCATGTTGAATTGGATTCTCTACTTGAGTTTTCTCCATATAATCACGTGTTTGATCGAAGTGAATTATAATGAGAATAGATTGAAATTGTTTACATTACAATATCTGGCTGTAATATAATGACTGAACGAACATGTTATTAAATATTAGTAATCTCTAGTCCTGCAATACTCGTTCTATCGGCTGAGCAAAGGAAAACCCGTTACGTTCTTTCCTAATATATTAAAAAAAAAATACTAGTACCCAAATTGCCTTTATTTATAACCTCACCAATCACCAGAATTAAATATTATTATTATAAAATAAGAAATTTAAAGTGTAAGGTTATTCTCGTATTATTAATTTCATTCTAACTACAATCAATCAAACGCAATAGTAATATAGACTCTCATTAATAATAACATTGTTTACCTGACTAGTGTTAGGAATATATTAATTTATGTTCACACTAATTATAATTATAGTATTGTATGTGGCTTAATAATTTAAAAAATTAAAAAAAAGTTATTATGTTTTAAGAAAATTTAGTCATCTTATCACATTATAATCAATGTACATACAAATTATTTGTATGTAATCTTAATCTTTTTCTTATTTACAATTACATTATATTTCAATTTTTGATTGAAATACATTTCAATTTCATTTCTACTACAACTTCCACTCTATTTACATTCTGCTAACCACGTTGTAAAAATAAATAGATAATTGTGTCTAATGACATCAAATCAACCCAAAAGAAAAAAGTAAAGCACGGGTGATTTCTTGCCCTTGTCAAAAACAATAAAAACAAAAAATAGTATAGGTGTTCATTTTTTCGATCAAATCTAAGTTACATAATTTTTTTTCAATATGATTTTACTTAGTTTGGATTTAAAAATTGCATAATCAATTCATTATAAGTTAAATCAGTTCTTAAAACTAAAATTTTTACAAAAATCAATACAACCCACACTTATATTATATGTATATATTGTTTTTATTATAATAATTTTATCAAATAAAAAAGTAAAAAATAATAAATAGTTTCTTTGTTCCCAATCCCCACTTTTGCACTTCCCTTTTTAATTAATGCTTATTTTAACTCTGTTTAATTTCTCAGCCCCCAATGCAAAGGAGGCCTCAAGTTTAACAGCAAGTTGTTGACCCTCCAATTTTTGTTGACAGTTATTGTTTATTTACTGTTTTAAAAAAATTAAAATTCTTTAAGATTCTAATTTTAATCGATTATTAAAGCATATAATTTAATGCAATATTTGTAAATTGTTTAAAAAATATTTCACTTTGACGATACCCAAAAAAAAACATTAAAATACAAATTTGATCCAACTCAATCAAAGGACTCAATTTTGATTAGTTTTATTGAATAGATCGATTTTTAGAAACAATATTATTGATTGTTATAATTTTTGTTCAAATTCGAACTAGCTTTACTTATAGTATACACACCCCTGTACTCATCACGAACTAAATTACTCGGACTCGCTGGAATACGTAGAGTATAAGTCTTCGCCATACCTTCAGGCTTCAGCCCAAATAGATGCAAATGAAGAAAAATAAAGAAAATAAATTAGAAATAATAAATTAGTTTAAATAGTAAATAGAGAAAATGACACTTGAATAGTTTATACATACATACATACATTGTAGCATCTCAATATTTTTAAACATGTAAATAAATAAATAAAAAAAGTCATTATGAAAAAAAATTATTATACTGTCATTTTGTTTTAATAGTATAAAATTTAATTTGACCAATACAATATTCTTTTGTCAATTTTTTTTGTAAAATTAATATTTTATAATTTTTTTTTTTTTTTGTATTTTATGGACATTTTTTTATATCCAAACATGATATTAAAAAAAAAATGCAATACATAATATCTAAAATTTTTATCAAATTATATCCACTATTTAAAATTATATTAATTAAAATTATATTTAATTAAATAAATTACTAAAAATATACGACTTTCGAAATAAGAGTATAAATAAATAATTTTTATTAAATAAAAGATAAAAAAATACCAAACCTTTTTTTTTTATAACTGGTGGCTTATTTGATCAGTTATGTATTACTTTTATTATTATTTTGTATCCAACGTTATACGTTGACTCTTTATTTTTCCGATCAAAAAGTTGACTGTTTGGTACACGTACAACATTCTTGTTATTTTTTATTGATCTAATGATGTGTTAGGTACAACGTTAATTTTATAGAAACGGATATAAGTAAATATGGAAAAAAAAAAAATTAAATAAAGATAATAAAGGATTAATTTTTTTTTTATATAAGACTCACGATTAAAATGCGATATTTTTAATATAAATTTGTCACATTTTCAATAATAATTTAGAATAAAAATAAGATTATAGATAATATATTTTTAAGAATACAATAGACTTAAATATTTTATAATAATCTGCAATATTTATACGTATTTTTAAAATATTATAAAATAAAGAAAAAATAAGAGATAAAATGGTCGCTTGGTGTTTATTTAGGTATATCTCTTTAATGGAATTCACTCTTATTTAAAGAGTTTCAAATGTTACAAAACATACCCTTCATTTGTGCGTAGCTTTTCAAATAATTGGTTCTCTTCAAATACATGGCATGAAATTAATGTATTTTTACAAAAAGGTACCCAATGAAACTTTATCACATGGCCGAATAGAAATCTTTTACCAAAAGACATCAAATATATCTCTACTATTATTAACGTTAGCAAGCCAAGATATCATTTGATTTTGAAATCAAATGTCTTTGTTGCTTTCATACAAACAGTCAGATGTTATAAGAACTCTTTTCATTTACTTTCTCCACCAAGCCAAAAGGAAAATAATAATAAGATATTTGTTTATTTTAAAATATAGAAAAGTATTTTTTTTTTTTTGATTAAAAAGTTGATAGTTAGGTGCACGTACAACGTTTTTTATTTATTTATTTTTTTTCATTGATATGTTAAGTGCAACATTAATTTTTGATTTTGTTTTAAGTAAAATTTCATTATGTTAGAAATAAAGATAGTATTATTATTATATTTGTTTAAATAATAATAAATATTAAAGTAATATTTATAAAATTATCAATAAAGTAAAATTAAAAAATATTTATTTTATTTTTAAATAAGATAAAATGAAAAAAAAAAAAAAAAAAAGAAAGAATAACAAATGGTTATTCAAATATGTAAATAAAATAGATCATTTCAATGTATGCATGAAAGGTGTGGAAAAAATGAGTATGTATAATATTGTTGAAATGGTTTACATTTCATTCTAGATTAATAATTAAACTAAATATAAAAATAACTTACATTATTTTCATTACCATTCATATTATGCTAAACCAAACATGACTAAGAGTTTAAGATAACATATCATCTTTCTAAAATGGAAATTTTCTGTTTCAAAAAAAAAAAAAAAAAAAAAAAAAAAAAAAATATAAATATTTATATATAATATATATATATATATATATAGCTCGTATGGATTGGAAAAAAAAAAAAAAAAAACCAAACTAAAATTTGTTATTCAATTTCTAAATTTTGATATTAAATTTATTAAAATACATGTTAGTACTTAATCCAATCATATTAAATACTTTTGAATAACTTAAAAGTATTTTTATAAGTATCAAAAAGGTTTTATATATATATAAACCATTATAAATCTTATAGGGTAGCTTTATTTTCAGAGTATCTTTCCTTAATGTCATTAGGAATAGTTATATTTTCAGAAATACTATTAAGTAAAAATTTTAATTATTAGTTTTTTGAGTTTGGGCAATAGCAGTTTTCAATTTATATCTTACAAATTTTGTCAATAGCTAATCAATTTGTTCCTTAGATGCAAAAAAAAATGAGAAATGATATACACATCATGTTTTATTATGGCATTAAATGTTGAGTGTTAAACTATCAAATCACATACGAAACGTAACTAAGCTATTATGTATCAATGTTATTAATCAACGTTCATTTCGAGGAACTCAAATATATTTTACATATTAATTATTGAGAGTTGATGTGTTTCATTATAATTTAAGATTATATTTTCGGTTTTGCCAGAATTTTTATGTCTTTGGCTTTTGAAAACCTTTGGTTCTAACTTGGAGTTTTTTTTTTTTTAAAGCTTATGAGGAGGTCGATTTCTAAAATGTGTGAAGAAAAAGGAAAATACTTGTTATATAAATAATTCAATATTGTCGTCTTCACATCACCACTACAAGTCTACAACCAAACGCGATATTTTGTGCTTGCTTTCGATATTGATTCAACTCCGATTATATTGGCCGATACAAGAATGGCCGATTACCAGCCGCTACTTGATGCTGAACTACGGCCGGAGACTACTAGGAAGCCTCCACGTGTCGCCTCGCTTGATGTCTTTCGCGGTCTATGCGTCTTCGTGAGCTGCTTTTTCTTTCTCTCTTGTTCTTCCTCTAAAAGCTTCTTAATATTTATTTGTTTACAAGTTTTTCCACTATCTTTTAAGCTTTCGCTTCATTGAGGACTTTTTTGTTGTTGTTGTTGCTATATTTATGTCTAAACAATTACTTTTAGTCACTGACGTTGACTTAATGATGGATTGTTTGGCTACTAAGAAAATGTGTGGGAACAAAACTGAAAAAATGATTTTTTTTTTTATTTTTTAAAAATTTTAAGCGTTAATTTAAAACGTCCATACTTTTCAGCAACCAAAAGCAAGTTGAAATTTTCTTTCATGGTTTGTTTTAAAGAACTAGCTAGCTGGAGCATAATTACGTTATATATTGATAACTTTATGATTGATACATTTAATTGCTTTTGTTTTTCAGCTGATGATGTTAGTTGATTACGGGGGTTCAATTTTTCCAGAAATTGCTCATTCCCCATGGAATGGTCTGCGATTAGCCGATTTTGTAATGCCCTTTTTTCTGTTTGTAGCTGGAGTTTCACTTGCAGTTGTCTACAAGGTACTCGTTGATTTTTCTTTACACAAGTTAAAAGGCTAACTTTGATTGATTTTTAGTCCTTTTGTTTTTTGATGTACTATTGTTTTAATAGCATTAAGCACTTTGTCTTATAGATTGTCATCTGAATAAAGATCTCTGCACTTTGTATTTCTGTATAGATGCTAATCTGTTTTTGATTTGTCTCGTGGATGTAAGATTTTGATGGTTGCTTTCTATTTTATAATTCCAGAAAGTGCCCAACCGACTAGAAGCTACATGGAAAGCAGTACTTCGGGCTGTGAAACTTTTTTTCTTAGGAGTTCTTCTTCAAGGTAATATTAATAGTACCTTCAAACTTCCAAGTTCCATCCAAGCTAATTCTGTTTCCATATCATGCTCATATAAAGAGAAGTTACCTACATATTTAGAATAAAACCAGCAGGTGAATTTGTTCTTCCATTAAACATAGTATATGCATCACCACACGATATGAACTGAGAAAACTATTGAAAATCATCCCCTAGGAGATTATATAAAACAAAATTATTAGTTTGTGATAAAACTAATGTCCATTGTTGAGCATGTCATATAATGCATGCTGGACTGATCATATTTGAATGATACTTTTGATTTAGGTGGTTATTTTCACGGAGTAACTTCCTTGACATATGGTGTTGACATTGAAAGAATGCGCTGGCTTGGCATTTTGCAGGTATTTTATATTCATTTTTCGACTGTGTGCTCATAAACAAAATTTTAGACCAAAATAACTCTTTCTTCCAAAAAGTGTGCTTGTGGAAACCACCAGTATTGCAATTAATAATAAAAACTAAAAAAAATCATATATCTGACTTCTTTGTAACAAAGGGTCATAACCATTGGTCATAGCATGTCCCAAGAGAAGTTAGCATAAACAATTAGCCATGAGAATAAGCATGTTTTTCACTTTGCCTATAATTCTTACCATTTACTTGCATTCACTGTCACTTGGTCTAGAGGATAGCTATTGGATACATTGTTGCTGCTTTATGCGAAATATGGCTTACACATCAAACTTGGAGGGAATTGGAATTTTCCAACAGCTACCATTGGCATTGGTAAGGTTTAGTATCTGAGATTTCATTTTTTATATTCTTCGAAGGCTAATGAACATGTTAATCAAACTTTCAAATGTCAGCATTAGCGGTAGGAAATGCTTGATTGGAAGCCCTTGAATTTTCTTTCTACTCTCATCTTCTTGTGGATTGATAATGTTAAACGAGTTCGAGAACAAGAAAGGTTATGCCTGTTTTGTTGTAGATATAAGAAAGGGTAAACTAACAAATATACCACCAAACTATCGTGAGAGTTACAAACATACCATGTAACTTTATTTAGTCACAATAAAATAGCACTCAAATATAATTAGTGGTACAAATCTACCACCAAACTCCTTAGTATATTTGTTAGTTTATTCTATAATACATCTCAAAGATGCACGTACTTATACCACTAAATTCAACTAGATGATTTCGAACATTCTGTCTAATGTTTAGCTAAAAGATTTATGGAGCCATCAACATAACTAAACAAAGATCCTTTTTACTCTAAGTTTAACATTACCATGTGGGGATGGTGGTCCATGTCGTACTTTTATTTGTGATGCTCATAAGTTAGACATTCTACTTAGTAGTTTTGATTCTTGTTACTGGATTAAGGTTTTAGTAACATATGGTTCATTTATCTTTTCATTCATCACTTTGTTTTGTATATATGTTCCGCTTTCTTTATAGTATCAGACTCACTTTTTATTTCCAATTTCCAGGTTTTTTGCATTTTTATTGTCTGCAATATATATGGGCTTGTTATACGGCTTATATGTTCCAGATTGGCAATTTAGCATAACTCCGGCTACCTCCCCTATTCCAGCAAATGATACTTATGTTTACATGGTGAGGACATGCCATGCTTTCTACCTAAGTTTTATATGATATGTGGCCTTGGTTGTTATACTGGTACCAGATTGCAATATAGTGATAAATATTCGTAGTACACCCTTTTTTCTATGTAGTAAGTCAATTCTTTTGTTTCAGTAAAATATTGCTAAGGGATATGTTTTTAGTCTGAAACTCTGCTGTCAATCTGTATGATTGAAATCTTTAGTTGGGCAGGCAATTTGCTGTTAAAATTCTGCTCCTGGTTTTGGTGATCCTCGAAAGTGGTTGGCCTGAAAAAGATTGGCACAAGAGGTGTCTGTGTTATTCTTAGTTATGATTACAGGTTACAAGGATAGCTATATTTGTCATTTCTTCCTCTTTACTGAATTTTTTCACATGTTTGACAAGGAAAAAGGTTATAAGTTCCTAGCTTGTTTGTCCAAGATTTAATTGATGTGAGATAATTTTATATTGAAGTTTCGATCAATAATTTGATTCATAAACAAAACCCAATGGTGATTCCGTAGTCTTTCTGATGTATTTCACAATTAACATAGGTAAAATGTTCCGTCAGGGGAGACCTTGGACCTGCCTGCAATTCTGCGGGTATGATTGATCGTTATGTCCTTGGTGTTGATCATCTATATACAAAACCTGTCTATAGAAACTTGAAGGTATCTGTCAGCTGACATTTTTATGGAATAAAAACATCAAGTAGATAAATTTCTAATCCAAGTTCTGATTTACAGGAGTGTAATATTTCTTCAAGCGGCAATGTTCCAAAGAATTCACCTTCATGGTGTCATGCTCCTTTTGATCCTGAAGGTATCTTGAGGTGGTTGTTCTTAGCTCTTTGCCTTTTGGCTTCTCATAAGGAGTCATTGGACTCCGTTTTATTGACTTCAATGTACTAAAATATGTTGCTGCTGATTGAGGCTCTCTCACTACTCACCTTTTACCTGAGACAGTTTAAAGAATTTTAAGAACTAACCCTATGCTAGCATTGGTAGTAACACATGATCCTCCTCTTTGGTCGCGTTAGAGATATTCAATTTATATATAAAAGTAACAAAGTCTTCTATTCTGTGCCACATGCTCTCAGTAATTTTATTTATCCTTTCTACCATTTACATATGCTAAACATGTGTTCACTGACACCTTTTTAATGTCTAGCAGTACTCTGACTGCTGCATTGACCTGCATAATTGGACTTCAATATGGTCACATTCTTGCTCACGTACAGGTGAAAACACTACACATATCTGGTGATAGTCATTATTAACTGTCAAATTTCTCAAGCAAATATAAATTTTTACTCTCTAGTCTCTGTTAGAGAGTGCTCTGAACTAATATCCGATAATATTACCTGTTCTTTATCCAGCATGTGGTAAACTATATAAGCATTATTGCTTTTACCATTGTCCTGGTGGGTCTTATAGTATATTTATATGTTTCAGGACCACAGAGGGCGTTTACATGGTTGGCTCTTATTTTCAGTTTCAATTTTTTTCCTTGGATTTCTTCTAGTACTGATAGGTATGTACTTTTAGGATTTTGATCTTTGCCTTGATGTTCACTTATTACTGCAAAAGGGCTATTTATATGGTCAAGTCAGTGATTTATTTTGAGATATTAACAAGCTAATATATGTGTAACAATGAATGATGTTATTCTTACACTTAATTTTTTTTTCTCTTCAGGCATTCCAGTGAACAAATGTCTGTATACAATTAGTTATATGTTAATTACTTCTGCATCTGCGGGAATCACTTTTTGTGCCTTATATTTACTGGTAAGTTCTATTACCGTATTCTACTCCTTTAATGGGTTAATAACCTGAAACTTTGAATCAAAGCCAATAGATATCTTTGGGTCCTACTCTTCTCTTCTGACTTTATTCGTTTCTGCGGAAAATGCATTTAAGTATAGTTCTTTGCTATCTGCTACAGGTGGATGTTTATGGCTTTAGGCGCCTGACGTATGTGTTGGAGTGGATGGGAGTGCATTCTTTGAACATTTTTGTTCTTGTTACATCTAATTTAGTCATTATCGCAATTCAAGGATTCTACTGGCGTGCGCCTAACAATAACATTGTGAGTGCAGATGGGCAGCTATGCTTCATGTTTTACACCATTTTATTTATTTTTATGTGTGTATTGCTTCTGAAACAGGTTCACTGGATCATAACAAGTTTTTCACACAACTAACATGGTCACTTTAAGTTTTCTACACTTTCGCATTTGAAACATCTATGCTTGATTTGAAAGGTCTGATCAGTTGGTATGCTTTGCATTTTATTCTCATTTTAGTTTACTTTCTTGAGAATTTTCTTGAGAGATATTGGGCTTCATCTTTACATATTTCCCAATCATGCAGTGTTAGAAATCGGAAGCAAGTTATTGTTGGTGCAGCCTCAGTAGGTGAAGACTTTGCTGTTGGAACATTCATGACCAAAATATACATATATTTACGCTTTCAATGGTTCTGTAAAGTAGAGGTTGCTATGTTGGTTTGCTAATTTCAAGGCATTTGCGGCCAACAGCAGCTCAAATACAAAGTTGAGATACTTTTCAGCTGAGACCTACTAAACCTTTGTGTCATATACTCTTCGTTAAAGTCTTTTTCGCTGCAGTATAAGTGTCACTTGTGATGTTTGAGCTTGAATTAGAAGACATAGATAAAGAACAAAACTGAAAGCAAGTACTTATGTATCTTTTTCATATTGATTTTTTTTTTTTTATCTAAGCTTAACGCAAAAAGAAAAGTTTAGTTAGAAGAGAAACTTGTAAAGTTTGAAAATATTTCCTAGTGCCAAATCCTTTGAGCTGAGATTGATCCATTAGAATCGACAAAAATACTAAGCCTGTAAAATATTATGATCCATCTGACAAAAATTGACCCAAAAAACATAAGATATTCTCTTCATAAAAGGTGGAAATTGGTGTTATTACTAAAATATAATACCTGATGGTGCTAGTTTATGTCAAAGTTTTAAAAAGAAAAGAAAAAAAGACAGCTAATAGAATACATATTAGTAGCTAAAAATATTTCAGAAGTCTTTAATCGGACGAGTTGTTAAATTGTGGAGCATTTCCAAATTGGCAAAGGATAATTGCCCCTAGTGTCTACTTCACGGAGTACATAGCTTTGTTGTTTAAAAAGAATACACTGTACCATTCCAGTACTGTTTGTCTATATGATGCCGAATATCCTTTTTAATATTCAGTTTGGAGTGAGTCAAACAAAGTTTCCTAACACGCTAACTTTCCCTATTTCGCAAAGAATAACTCTTTTATATATTACAATAAGTCACAGTTTAATTTGGCATATGTTAATAAGGAGTCACACAATTATTTTTTTATCTCATATTTTTTATTTTATATTTAATCAATAACTAATATATCACTTTAAGTATATTATAATTTTGATACATATAACATTGCTCTTTAACAAAATTAAATTTATGAACTTGTATATTATTGCATGGTTTCATTTGTCCTCTCTCTCTCTCTCTCTCTATATATATATATATATATATATATATATATATATATATATATATATATATAATTTGCTTTTATTATGCATATGTTGGAAATAGATTTAGTATTTAACCATTAAATTTCTGTTTAATTAATTTTTTTTTTAAATAACGATACAATATATCGGGACATTGATGAATTGAACTTACAAATTAATTAAATAGGTGCTAGAATTTTCTCTCTTTTCAAACGAAGTTATGTTTGAGAATATTTTTTATTATAATTTAATATATATTTCATGTGATATAATTTAATTGATCTAATAAGAGGAGTTTTATAATTATTTTTTTTATCTTATATATTTAATTTTATATTTAATTAATAATTAATATTTATTTAATATATATTATAATTTAATACATATAATATTATTTTATCTATTATGTTCAATATTGCAAAAGATAGAACCATAATCGTTGGATCCAAATCTTTCATTGTGAAGCAGCAGTAGTAGGGCATGAAAAGTCTTTAATTAAAGGCCTGGGGCCTACCGGCCCAGCAGATAGAGCTTTTTTATTTATTTATTAATATATATTATTTTATATGTATTAATTATAAAATATTGTACTAATTATATGCACATGACTTTTTTCAATTCATAGAATTATCTGTAGCATAACTGAAATCAACACAACTTCTTTTTTATAACCAGAAATCAATACAACTCAAGTGAATGTATTGTTTTTTTATTGAATTACGTGTCATTTGATTTTGAAAATAACCTCTCTTTTTTTTTTAATAAAACGATTTTATGCTTTTGGGAAATGAGATGTCTACAAATTTTTTATTTTTACAAAATATATATTTTAATTTTTTTAAAATAATATACCTAAGTCACTTAATTTTTAAAAATATACACTTAAGTTTAATTTTAAAAAAAATTAATTTTTTGGCACATAATTTTCATGTGACTTTTTAATAGAATAATTTTAGATTTTTTTTACTTTAAAAATATAAAATTATGAAAAAAAAATTAATTAAAAAAATATATGTTTTTTTCAATTTTTTTATGAGAAATTGATTTTATTTAAAAAAAAATTAGTAAAAAATTGAAATTTAAAAATTACCTATTTAAAAATTCACATAAGAACCATGTGTTAAGATTTTTTTAGAAATTGAACTTAAGTGTATTTTTTGAAATGCTAAGAAACCTAAAATGTATCATTTGAAAAGAAATGGACTAAATTATACTTTTTAAGAAGATAAAGGACTAGTTGAATATCAATTTTAATAAATTTCTAGCTAATTTTTACTCATAATTTTTATACTATTTTATGTATAAAAATTATTTTAAAAATTAAAAAAATGATTCATTCATTTTTTATTTTATTTTATATAATACTAACATGTGTTGTAGTACGAAAAATTAAGTACAAATATATCAGAAATTAAGGTTTGATACTCCATTAATCTCCTACTTTTATAAAAAGTATAAATTAATTCATTTTATTTTAAATGGTACACCGAAAGTCTTCTAATTTTTCAAAAATTATACTTAAATTCAAGAGGATAATTTTGATATTTTAAATTTTCTCTAAAATATTTTTTTTATCAATTTTTTTTAATTGTTTTAGTAAAATGTTAAAATTTCAAAATTATCCTATTAAAAAGTCATGTAAAAATTTGATGAAAAAAATTGATCTTAAATGTAATATTTCAAAAGCTAAGAGACCTATGAGTATCACATTAAAATTTACCTTTTGAAAATAGTAAGGAATAAATAGAATACCAAACTCTAGAGAAATGTCTATAAATAAATGATTATGTGAAACATAAAGTCAATAAAATATAATATTGATGTAATTATTTAAAAAAATATATAAATATTTAATATTTAATAAAAATTAATAGAATTGGTGAGAAAAATATTAGAGTAATAGTCTAAAATATGTTATGTGTTATTGGCATTCTCATAAATTAGAATGTCATATTCTTAATATTGAATATGACCGTTGCCTATTTGCTTAACAAAAAATATGACCGTTGAAGGACTTGATTTTAGAGTGTCTACTCTCCGGTTTTCACAAACGGCGTCCAAAAGAAAACTCTGGAAGCATTTAGAGGTTGGCCGCTTGATAAATATATACAAATTGCTTGAGGTAGGGACAGGCCATGTCCATACCATTGTTTTATAAAAAAACGTTAGAAATATGTATAACGTGGAAGAATTAGTTTGAAAAATAAATACTTTCCTATAAAATTTTGGAGTGGTTTGAGTAAAAAAAAAAATTTATGTAATACGTTTTATTTCTCTTCTTCCTTGTGTTGCTCTTGATAACATGGTCTTTATATTCACTAGTTCTGGTCGTTTTCGAGTTTTTGGTTTATGAAAAGGAAAAAACAGAAAAATCACCTCACTCACTATCACAAATTAATTTGTAATACATTACAAATGAGTGGGGAAGGTTTTTTTTTTTAATCACACACACATATATATATATATATACATATTTATTTATTAAATATAATTTCTAAATACAATTTCATACGATAATCACTAAAAATATTACAACTTTAAAAATATAGTCAAGACATGCATATAACTATAATTATACTAAATTTGTGAGCGAAGAAACACGAGCTTTTTTCAATAGCTCTATATTACAACTTATTGTAACACTTGACTAAATGAATTAAAATAGTAAAAATTTTCAAATTGTATGAATTGTAAATTAAAAATAGTTAGTCACCACATCAATAAAAATACAAAAAATTTCATCTACATGTTTTAAAACACACAAAAAATAACATGATACACATAAAATATACAACAAAACAACAAAAGTTACACAATTTCTACACCTAAAAAAGCCAGCCTCTTCATTGATAAAGGAAAGTCGTAGGTAACAGCAAACCACCATCGCTATTACCACCAACAAACCTGAAAATTCCAAAAATGAGTGGCGAAGTTTTAATATGTACAACAGAGCTTAAAGAATAAACTTCGATTATTAGTTATAACTTTTTTGTGTTTATCAACAATATTATAACCTTAAGCAGGCAACACACTGATAGAAATATTTGAGTGACTATACAAAGTTTATGATTTTGTTAGACAATGAGATGCAAGTTTGAGGTTTGAAAATTAAAATCTGTATTCTAATAAACTTACATACAAGTCTCTCTATTCTTATAGTAGGTATAGAATCTTTTTAAAATGGGGGCTCGTCCCAAAACAAATTAACCTTAGTATAGATATATGATAGTATCATTATTTTTTAAACTCTAATGAGACATTTTTTAATACATATATATATTATAACAGTGCTCTACGGATAAAATGAAACAATAATGCGTCAGAGGCTAAATAAATAACTTGAGCTAGATGACTTATGACTAAATAAATTTTTAATATTACAAGTCCTTTAATTTTTCTAAAGTACACTTTATTCTTTATATAGGGACAAGCTAGTGGTACCAAAAGTTCAATTTTTATCGTTTTAATTATATTAAATGTAGCAAGATGTAGGTGTTACAAAATTTGGACAAGATATGCACAAATTTTGGAAAAATAAACATAAATTATTTGTTCAAATAATGCATTTTTTGTGTTTCATTTTAACAAATTTTGAATTTTTTTCTTAAAATATATTATTTAAAATTGATTGACACTTAATTATAGAATCTTATGTGTAATTTTATAAGATAAAATGTTAAAGCATATATTTGGTTGAATTACAAAATCTTAAACCTGATTCATACAGTGACTGCTAAAAAAAAGTTGGTACTTTTTGATGAAGTTGGCTAATGGGATAATTAGGAATGTTAATTTGTTACACAGGAACTAAAATTAGCAAAGAAAATTCGATTTTGGTACCTTTGAGAATGACCTTGTAGTGTAAGGGGTGGAGTTGGAAATTACCATCCTCACCCCGCCTTTTCTTTATTTATTTATTTATTTTTAAATATATTATATATTTATAAAACTTTAGAGTTAAATTAATTGAATATTGACCAAAAATAATATTTTTATTAATAAATAAATATTTTAATTATAAAAATTAATATTATGATAGATGAAACAATAATTATTATAATAATCATTGAATTAATAATATAAATAATTTCATTGTAGTTATAATTTATACTTTAAATTTAGTTATATAACAAATAATAAAATTTAATTAGTTTTAATTTATTTATTAATGAAAATTTAATAAAATAGTTGAAATATTATATTAATAGTTAGTTTTTTTAGTGTTGAAAATTATTATGATTAGAATATTATGATAATTATTCTAATGTTTCTCTATTAATTTAAAATTTTTGTTTAGAGTCATGTTAGTATTATGATTTTAGTTTATTATCCCATATAAATATCAATGTAATTCTTCATTATTATAATGAATGAGAATTAAAATATTTTATTTGAATTTTTTAGTTCTCTTATTAACTTATTTTTATTTATTATTTATTATTTTAATTTTTATATTTTTTATTTATTTTATATCTATATATTTTTTCGTTTTATATTTTAACAAAAATAAAGAAAGTCGATTAAAAATTTCCCCTCCCATCACTTTCAATATTTAAATAACAATGGGGATAAATTTCCTAATCCTCTCCCGTCTCGACTATGGATAATTCCAATTTCTGAAATTTGAAGCGACTGCAGAGCAGGTACAGAGAACTTATAAGGGTACAACACAGCCCATGAATAACCATGATGCTGATGATGTGCAGAGTATCAACTCTTTTTGTAACGAAATGTAAATTCAGAAATACTATTAATTTGTCGTTTATTTTAAAATAATTTTATATGTATTAAATTGTTATATGTATTAAATAATATATTAATTATTAATTAAATATAAAATTATATATATAAAAAAAAATAATAATTATATAATTTTTTATTAAAAAAATTAATTATATTATATTATATAAATTATAATGTGTATCAGAGACAGATGTTCTTCACAATAGGTCAATAGCAGTGCCTTTGTCCTTTGATGTATGGGGACAAATTCACAACCGAAAAGGCCTAAGGCAATGAATTAGAAGCCAGGCTAAAAGACATTTTCAACCGGGGCAATATAATATAATAATGTTAACTTAAACAACTTCCATAACTACCCTTTTACATAAAAAGCACAGATTTTTTTTTAAACAAGATAAAGCTTCGATGACTACCTTACATAAAAAGCACAGTCTTTATGTCCTATTCTTTAGATTAATTCTTTTTTAAAGAGTATAACAGCTGCTACGCACCAGATGACTATCATCAACGGAATCTGTTATGTCATAATTTACTAGAATTAATTTACTCTCGAATCTATGATTGAGTACATACATTTAATGACGTTAGCATCTCATGCTATCGTCACTAGGAATCTTTATGCATAATTATGTTGTTTTCAAACCCATAAAAAAACCTATGACTTAGTGCATTAACTTTTCTATGACGTTTTACTATTAAGCTATCTAATCTCTAGATCTTTACCTTTCAATTTTTTGTTCAGAAACATAAAAAAAAAAAAAAACAACTTAATTACCTTTGTCTCTAATTTTTTTTCTATTGTATCAATTTAATCCTTTTAGTTTTAAACAACTTAATTTCTTTGTCTATAAGTTTTTCTATGGTATCAATCTAATCCTTGTAGTTTTTATAATTTGACTAATAAGGTGATTATGTGTTAGAAATAAAGAAAATAAAGTTTTTTAATATCATATGTTTCACTCATTTAAATAAAAAAATTTAAAACTATATTTTTTTAATCATTATTATTCATATATGTTATGGCATCAGAGTATGAATCATGAGGGACGAAAATTCTAATTTCAAGATCACTGCTCAAATCATCTCGTTTTAAAAGAAAAAGTGTGATTAAAAATTATATCTCAATGAAAACTTGCAATCGATTATGTGGAACACTACTTTAAATAATTCTATAGAGTGGTTAGGAGTCATAAATTGTCAAAAAGTGAGAACATATTCGTGCTCAATTGATTACAAAATTAGCAAAAGAAAAGTTCCGATCAAAATTAATCTAATTGAAATGTTGTGATTAAATTAATCCGATTTTATAATACCAAATTATTTCCAATTAAGAACTTGGGAATTAATCTTTAGCCAACATTATTTGATTACATGAGGTTGGTTTTCAAATTATATTCAACAAATAAAATAATATATCTATCACAAATATTAGGTAATAAAAACATGTATAAACAAAAATTGAAGCATACTTAAAAAATCTCAATAGACAAATTATAAGAAAAAAATGACATCTTAAATTTAAATGATGAAAAAACATACTTGATATTATTTAGCTAAAATTAAAAGTAGAAAAAAACTTGAGATGGAGAGCCAATTACGAAAAGAAAATGGTTTATTCTATAAAAAAAATAAAATAAAGAATAACATAATAGAAAAAATAATTAAATTTAAAGAGTAGTACAATCCACGATGCATTGACCTTAATTGTAAACGATTAGTATTTTTATTTTAAAAAATAATTAGATAATATTATTTTGAAATTCACTTTTGTTTTGGAGACGAGAAAAATAAAACGTTAATTATTTTTTAAAGGCAGAATTATCGTGATTTGCTAAACAAGTTTTTATGTAAATTAACTATGTAAGAGTTCCACGTTTATGAAACAATCAGACATATTCATAGCTCATAAGTATGTAGTGCCTGCTTTAATTAGTTTGAAACCTTGGAAAATGCACTCGAAAAACAGTTTTGATTGAAGCAATCCAACGTCTAGTACATTCTAATCTGATAATTATCATTTAGTCACAATTTTGGATTAAAATATTAAAAAAGTAGACAGAAAGAAAATATTGGGAGATAAATGGAAATTCAGACAAGAAAAGAAGGGGACAATATATAACCGTTTGTAGGCGTGGGTTTAGCACCCAGCACCCTAGTCCCTACCCATCAGTAATGGGATGATTAGCCTCTCACATGGTCTTGCTGTACACATTCTGGTCCCACCATTCACCTTTTCGCTCTCATCTTGATTCCAAAAACAAAAAATGTAAATTAAATTAAAGAACCACCTCTTTTTTACCCCATTTTCATTTCATTTCCACCATGCAGTGTTTCACACTCACAAAAAAAAACAATTATTCAAACAATTTTTTGTTCCAAATATGCCCTTGTCTTATCCATAAATATACCATTTCCTACCCCTCTCTCACATGCTTAAAAAACCCAACCCTCTCCCCCTCCCTCTCCCACAGTACAAAGCTTCTGAAAACTTAGTTGAGTGATTGTTTCTTGTGAAAGAGTGAGAAAATCAAAACCCATAAAATATGTCGAAAGAAGTGAGCGAAGAAGGACAAACCCACCATCACCATGGAAAGGACTATGTCGACCCACCACCAGCACCACTTTTTGAGATGGCTGAGCTCAAGCTCTGGTCCTTCTACAGAGCTCTCATCGCTGAGTTCATCGCTACCCTTCTTTTTCTCTACGTCACTGTTGCCACTGTCATCGGCCAAAAGAAACAAACTGGCCCTTGTGATGGTGTTGGTCTTCTGGGTATTGCTTGGGCTTTCGGTGGCATGATCTTTATCCTCGTTTACTGCACCGCTGGAATCTCAGGTTAAAATCACCGCTACCCACCAATAATTATCTTGGATTCTTTTGAAGAAATTTAATTATTTACTGTTTTAGGTTTTAACTCATTTTGGTTGATTTGTTTTGGTATGCAGGTGGTCACATTAACCCAGCAGTGACTTTCGGTTTGTTCTTGGCCAGAAAGGTCTCTTTGATTAGAGCTGTGGCTTACATGGTGGCTCAGTGTTTGGGTGCTATTTGCGGGGTTGGGTTGGTAAAAGCTTTCATGAAGCACCCCTATAACTCTCTTGGTGGTGGAGCTAACTCAGTAGCTACTGGTTACAACACAGGCACTGCTTTGGGTGCTGAGATTATTGGCACTTTTGTGCTTGTCTACACTGTTTTCTCGGCCACTGACCCTAAAAGAAGTGCTCGTGACTCTCACGTCCCTGTATGTTCTTCATATATTCTCTTCTATTTTGAGCCAGTCTTTCAATATGATATTCTCTTGGTTTCTGACGAAAATATTTGGTTGGCAGGTTTTAGCTCCTCTGCCCATCGGGTTCGCAGTGTTCGTTGTTCACTTGGCTACCATCCCAATCACTGGTACTGGTATCAACCCAGCTAGGAGCTTTGGTGCTGCTGTTATCTTCAACAACGATAAAATCTGGGATGACCAGGTAAGAAACTTTTCTAAGTACCATTTTGTTGTAATTTACTTATGATTAGATTTTTGAATTTCTGGGTTTTGATTGTTAATGTGAATTCCATGAATGGGTTGTGCAGTGGATCTTCTGGGTTGGACCATTTGTGGGAGCATTAGCCGCAGCTGCATACCACCAGTACATACTGAGAGCTGCAGCCATTAAAGCTTTGGGATCTTTCCGAAGTAACCCCACCAACTAAATTAAAAAACAACCAATCTTCTTTAATTTAATCTTGTTTGCTTGTATGGATGAGATAAGAGGATATATTGTTGATGATGATCATGATCTTGACCCTTGTATTGATTTTTGTTAGTGTTCTTCATGTCATTATAATTTAATCTGTTGTTGTTAGACCCGTGTATCTCTTGTATTTACTGTTCATGAGTAGTTGTGATGTTTGCTTTCTTCTTACCTATTATGTTCTTCCTTTTTCTTTATCTTTTATATTCTGTAATCTTTTACTATGTTTTATTTTCCCATTTAACTTAAAGGCAAGTTGCTAAAAGAAAACGAATAGTTTTTACAAAGGTGAAAAAGGTCAAGACAAGATTGACTCAATATTAACGGTGAAGATTAATGGCATGGCTTTGGATTCTTATAATTAACGCGACGTGTACTGATAAGAGAACATAGATGAATCTTTCCCATCCTTAATATATTTAAAGGAAAAAGAAAAAAACATGAAAATTTCGTGAGTTGGAATCCAACTGAAAAGGTACTGTGATGGTCCAAAAATTCCAAATGAAGACTAGATTGGATTTTTCACTGAATGAAAAGCAATAAAAGTTTTAAAGCTATATAATATAAAAGCTGATAGAGATAAGTCTTGCATTATTCATGGCCTAACACGTGTCCTTTGAGAGCCGGATCGTGGTTACATGAGTGGTCCCTGGTGGCCAGTAGGTGGGCCGCTTTATCCGTTAGAAACAAAAACGGAAACAACAACTAGTAATTTTATTTACAGTAAATTACTCAAATAACACATATTTAAAAAAAAAAAAACTTTTTAAACTTTTTAGACTTAAATAATGAATTTTATTTATATAATATATATGATTTTTACTAAAATATTCCTTTATTTGAGTATTCGTAAAAACTTCGCCATTTTTGTGTTTCTTTCGAATTCACATTTTGTATGTGCAGGTTACATACAGAATAAATGTGTATGTAACCTGTACATTCACATTTTGTATGTACAGGTCATGTGAATGTACAAGTTACATACAAATTTATTTTGTATGTAACCTGTACATACAAATTTGTATGTAACATGTACATACAAATTTGTATGTAACCTGTACATTCATATTTTGTAAGTTGTTCAAACAATAATAACATATAAACAATACAATGCATTTCATGTGAATGTACATGTTACATACAAAATAAATTTGTATGTAACCTGTACATTCACATTTTGTAGGAAAAACAGTTCGTATGTACAGGTAACCTGTACATACAAAATGTGAATGTACAGGTTACATACAAAATAAATGTGTATGTAACCTGTACATACAAAATATGAATGTACATAAGCTGTTCTTCTTTTTCTTCAAGTGGGTTCAAGTGAATGTACAGGTTACATATAAAATAAATTTGTATGTAACCTATACATTCACATGACTTCATCTTCATCTTCATCTTCATCTTCAATTCTTCACCTGCTCCACTCTTTCCTACATATATCAAACAACAAAAAGCTTCAAATTACACTAAAAAAAAGCGAGAAATAAAGAAATCACAATTAATTTATATTAAAATTTAAACTTATAAGATTTTATACAAATCAGGAACACAGAAGAAGCGAAGAAGAAGAAGAAGAAGCAAAAGCGAAGAAGAAGAAGCGAAGAAATCTTCATCTTCAATTCTGGAACACAGAAGAAGCGAAGAAGAAGAAGAAGAAGAAGCGAAGAAGAAGAAGCGAAGGCTGGGTTAAAAATGTCATTTATATTTTACCAAAACACAATCGTTTTGCTATATGAGGTAAAAAATTCAATTTTCGTTGAAAATGTCTCGTACCAGGGAATTAATACTTTTATTTAGCCGCCATCTTGTTTTTAGTTTTATGGGAGAATAGCCCAATATTTATGTAGGTAGCAATTTAATCTTAAATTAGAATATTTTTTAGTTTTATAATTTTGAAAAAAGATGTATTTAGAGAATAATAGTTAAAATAGTTTTTTAATTTTAATAAAAGTTTAATTTAATACTAAAATTTTTAAGTTAAGTAGAATAAAGATAATAATTATTTTAAAGATATATTTTAGTCTTGTAATTTTTTTGTTAAGTATATTATTTTAAAGGTATATTAATTATTTTTTATCAAATAATTATTTTATAAGGACACTAACTTTATAAAAGTACCAAATAAGATAAAAAAAAAATTGTCATATTTAGACAGTTGTGTTGGCATTTTTGAGGACTTATTTAATACTTTTATTAAGTTAGTGTCATTATTATGCTTAACTAAAAAGTTATATAGGGACTAAACTGTACTTTTAAAAAAATTATTCTATTTATACTTAACTTAAAAATTAGAGGACTAGATTTGACCTTTAGTAAAGTCATACGACCATTTTAGCACTACACTTTTAAAAAAAAGTCCACATAATTATGTATATTTGGGATTTTAGGACTGAAATGCACATTATTTTCAGAGTTATGGGATAAAGTATTATAATTGAAAGCAATGAGATTAAAATATTTATTTTATAAAAGCTATAAGACTTCCTGCCCTCCCACCCTTTTATTAAATATTTCATAATTGTGTTTTTAAAAAAAATAATTGCACTAATTTTATATTTCATTTAACTTAAATTATCTCATCATTACTAGCCTTAGGAGCAATGAATAAATTTACTTAATTGAGTTAATAACTTGAATAATTATTATTGTTATTAAAAAAAGTGAAAATGTGATTAATAAAATTTAAAATTAGTTTAATTAATTTTTTTAAAAAAATACTAGCAATTAATATTTGATAAAAAAAAATAAGCAATTTAATTGATATGCTCTATGATAAAATTTCACTAATATAAAAGAATAGTTAGATTTATGATACCTAAATTGTATTAAGTAATATAGTGGTGTGTCCAAACATTTTCCAACAACAAATTATAGATAAAGGAGCTAAACAACCACGCAATCCAGTTCACAGTGGTGAACACGAGCCTCATTTGTCGCACTTCCTTTCAGCAGCCTTCTCCAAGGCTAAGATCGGAGTAACGCTAAGTAGACAACACTTTTGTTAACACCCAGTTGAACATTATTTAAAATAATAAATTATTTTTTTAATTTCTAACATAATTATAATTTTATTTTTACAATCATCTATCAAGTAGTATGAAATTATCAATTAATAGGGCCCAGCACAATTAGGGATTGTCCAATTCTAAAATTGTATGATTATCTTCACCTACCGTTTTTACTATGTTTTGGCAAAATAGGTAATGAACTCATCTTTCAGTTGTTTGGTAGGCCATTTCGCCTTCATGACATCAATTTGTTTTGCTTCCAAGCTAAGCAGCAACCAGTCTACTCCAAAATCAAATTCTCGAATCTCATTTAGCACAACTTGTTTCTTACCCGATCCAAGTAAAACAAAAAACAAAATCTTTTGCTATCAAAACAATGAAAAATGAGCACTACTATTTTATCTCGTTTTACATTTTTGAGCAAAATCACAAGTTGAACAACTATCTATATTATATTACTTGAATAAATTTATAAAGAGAAAAAAAAAAAAAACTAAAAAATAAGGCTAAATTACACAAATATTCCTTTTATTTTTCTATATTTTATTGTTTGGTTCCCTTAATAAGGAGATAAAATGTAAAAATGAGCAAGTAAAGGGAACAATAATAAGCTATGGTCAATTCTATTAACATATCCCAACCTTTCTAAGCACATATCCCTCAAGGATATATTGGGATGTGGGAGATGCATTGAAGGGGTATGTGCTTGAAAAAATGAGGGTACGTTAGTAGAATTGACCATAAGCTATACATGCATGTAGGCCCAACAATAGAATAAGGTATCGGATCCTGGGATCCTAAGACAGTAAGACTTTGCACCAGAGATATGTAAAGTCATAAAATACCGAAATAAATGAGAAACCAACCCATCCTTAAATCAGTAACATTAGGATACGGGATCCTAAGAGCCTAGGACATCAAGAGACCTTGGTCCATGGTCGAAGCTCGAAGGAGTGAATAATGTCCATTTATTATTTTAGAAGAATTTAATTATTAAATTAAAAAAAAAATTATTTACTGATTCCATACTTTCTAGGGGTGGGTGCGAATTGGTCTTAATCAATTTTTATCTAAATTACTAATCGACTGGATATATATTAATTAGTTAAATTGAAAATCGACTTATAAAATGTTAGCCAGGAAAATTAAACTAATTTATTTATATCGATTTAATATGATTGATTTGTATTATAAATTTACTTATTTTTAAAATAAATTTAAATTATATTAATTACATATTTATTTTAAATTAATAAATAATTTAATATTCAATTAATAATTTAATTAAAAAAAATTATACATCAACTTTTAAATTAAAATTATGCACAAATTTTAAATGGAGAATAACTATTTAAAATGAATAAAGTATTTAAAACTTGAGAAAGAAAAATAATTTAAATTTTATTAATTATATTAAATATTTATAAAAATGAATATTAGAGAAAAATAATATAAGTTACTTTATCTTCTAAATTGACATTAAATTTAACTTGATAACCATAAATATACATGATACTATAAATGTATAAAATTAAAAAATAACTATGTGATTGCCAATATATTGGTAGATTCAATTAAATTTCAATTTACGAACTTTAAAATCATATCCAACTTGATGTAAATCAATTTTTTACATTTTTAAAATTGAAACTAAATTATTTGGACTTATAAAATATAAAAATTGGTCCTTGACTCAATTTTTGTTGAATAAGTTAATTTATTGGTTATCATGTGTACGTTTAATGCATTCTTCTTAGAAAAGAGCACGCACCAATTGATTGATTACAATACATGCATTCAGTTCACTTGTATGGCATTAGCAGGTAATTCTGTTATTTTGCTACACTTCTCGCAGACCAATCATACGACACCAATTCTGCTTTAATTGTTAAAAGCCACAGGTACAAGAGGGGGGGGTGGGGGGGGGGGGGGGGGGGGGGGGGGCATGGTTCTAAAAGTATCAACATAAGTCTCGTTTTGCTGCCAAGTTAACCCTTCTATATTCATCAGGAAACATGCGAGTCCAACTCACGAATGAATTATTGAAGATCTGATTTCCTTTTCAACTAAAGATTTAAACTAGTAAGTTTTTTGACAAGTAGTGAAATATCCGTACCTTGAGAAATATCCAATCTTATTTTTAAGAAAAGATCTGCAAGATTTAAGACAAATATAATTTATTACCAATAAAGTGACATATTAAATTATTCACAACTTTAAAACCAAGTAGCTACCCTTTGAATGGGCGCCCCCCTGTTATCTTTTCTATTACTTGCAAATAAAGTTTAATTTATTTCTTGTATACTTATAAGACGTATTTATATTTGGATCTATCTTTGTAATATGGAGTGTGAAAGTAATCCCTCATATTACAAAACAAAACAAAAATATATCCAAGCACAGCTGTCATGTTATCATTTGGTAATGTACAAAAATATAGGAAATAATCTGTTCTACAAGCTTTATAAGTTAATGTGCCTTAGCAAAATGTAATGGCTTTCACTGCATACACCACTATATGTATACTATTGCGAGTATTACCACTCTCCATTTGCTTTAGAAAACTCCATCCAACACTGATTTACTCTGAAATATGTCAACCTTGGACTTGATAGAACCAATATTCTCTCCCAGTACAGAAGATTTCAGCTCAAGTTCCCTCAGATGTGCTCTGGTTTCAGTAACTACCTTCTTCAAATCAGTAACCTCTTTCTCTTTCAAAGCCAACTCCTCAGCTTGGGATTCTAATTGTTTCCTCACTGATTCTATATCTCGTTCGCAGTTAGCCTTTGCTAGTTCAAATGCTCTATGTTTATTCATAAGCTCGATGGTTTCTACAGTTTCTGCAAGCGCTCTGCATAACCATCCAATATCAATACCTGCAGATTCTACATCCTTAAGAATAGCCAAAATTTCTTTCACTTTGGACTTGCTAAGCTGCTTCATTGAGATGGACTGCAATTCTTGAATCACCGAGCAAACAGACTGTAAATAATAGGATTGCATTGCGATTGATTCTAATTGACAATTTGCTGCAATGTCTCCATACTTATCAAATATCATTTGCAGAATGGGCGACGAACTTTCTTTGACACGATATTTTCCAAATGAGACACTAGAATCAGAAACAATTGATTCTGCTTCTTCCTCATCACTTTCTTCAAATGAAGAATTTATATCTATACCTAGCATACTCAAGCTGATGGATCTAGAGCCTGAACCAGTCTTGCCCTCTCCTTTCATGTCTATGTTACGACCCACGTCAGTTGAAGTATGATTCATTTCATCATTTCCTTCATTAGTTGATGGTTTAGTGAGAAGGGAATCAGCAACTTCGTTTGTATTAACATTGGTTTTGCCAGGCTGCAATAGCAAGATACACATAAATAATCATAATAACAATATAACAAACGGAGGGAGAGTTTGGAGGGGGGAGGAGAGTACCTTACTGAGAATCCCAGTTGCTGGAACTAACGGAGGGAACTTAACTTTCTCCTTGTTGGGAGAAGTATTTTCAAATAAATTAAACTCTTCAGATTGCGACATGGACGACGAATGATTATCTGATTCCACCTTTTCTGCAGAATAAACACGTGATCTAGGCTTTGAACCTTCAGAAGCATAAGGGGAATTCAGTTCAGATTCATACTTCCTTCCCTTGCCCAACTTCTTGGATATATCAATGAATGAGCCTGCAATTAGACGGGCCATAATCAGGAAACAAGCATCCTCTAGTGTTCGCATGTTTATTGATTCAGTACAGGAACTACTAATACAAGATGTGATATGTTAGCAATAATAAAAATGGGATTGACACAAATAGTCCATCAGATGTAATTTTTCAAATGCTTGACAATTGGTACAAGTCTAAATTCAACACATCAATAACACGATTTAATTTTAATATCATTATACACCAGCTAAGGATGGATGGTGGTTTCAAGATACAGAATAAAGCATGGTTAATTTGTATCTCCATATTAAGAGGAGTGAACCTCTGTTAGGAAAAACATTTAACTCCAAGGAATTTCCATAGAAAGCTTTTTTGTTTTTTAAGTATATCTACAAATGCTCTACCTGCATTCTCTACAGGCTTTTTCATATCATTTATTTAAATCTTTGTAAAAATTGAATAAATTTTAAGCCACAAGACGCCTTCAATAGATCCAAGCAGGGCCGTGAATTACTCACTGAAGTCAACCTAGCTAACTAGGCTTATCTTCATTCACAATTCTGTTAACACCCTAGTATTTCTATAACATTCATAATTATGTAGAAGTGTCATTTAAATTACAATTTAAATGGTTGTCTAAAACTAGACATACCAAAGTTAGTAATATCGTAAATGAACTAAAGGCTCCACTAAAATTCTGTTTTTATATCAAAACAAAACTCATTATAAAGAAAGAGTGTTTGATTAGAAAGGCTAGAATATTACTGATGCTTCCGTAACTCCCACAGCAGAACAAACATGGCAAAGCTTACAGTAAATGCGAGCTGAAAAATTAATGTAAGAGGAACAGAAAATGTACTCACAGAAGATGGTGTTAAGCTCAAACCATTGTAACTCAATTTCTTTTCAAGCAAATTTATTATGTAAAATACATGACGCAAAGCACAAATGATAGTATTAGTACCTGTTTTCTTTTTAACCTTTTGACCCTTCCCTTCGGCAATTTTTCTCAAGCAAGATTCAGTGCATTCATGGAAGGGATTAGCCGCATAATTACAATCAGGGTGTACTCTTCCATTCAAAGACATCTCTTAAGTTGATTTCACTTATTGATCTGCATACTACGGATGTGATTAAATGGCAAATTGAAATTTGTTCTTCTATCCACACAATTACTCTTCCAAGTAAATATCCATGAAATCGGAAGCAAACATCTATAAGAATCTTAAGCAAAATATCACCAAAATTCAATTACAACTTGCTAGGTTGCTGAAACTTATAGAGAACAGAACAAGTCAAAACAACTTTGAAAGCAACAAATACCAAATAGACCATATCATACCCCCCAAAAAAAAAAAAAAAATTAAAAAGAAGACGAACTATGTACACAGTTGGTGCAACTTTGTGAAGAATCCAAAGAACTCAACAGCTCAGAGAATATAAAACCTAAGAGGCGAAAATTCATTTCTTTCTCAACATATATTAGCAGACTAGGAAGAAAAAAAGAGAAATAAACCTTCAAAATATCAAAATCTGAACATTTGTGCAAACCAGCAACGATATTTATTAACCTATAAGGGTCAGCTCCACAAAAAGATACTAGAAAAGTTAGGTAGGAGGAAACAACAATCCATGAAAGTTAACAGCTAGACGAAAACAATTTCTTTAGAAACCAACAATATAAAAAACACGAAAACCCAGTCAATAAAAATTACACTAAAAGGAAAATTATTCAAAAAGGATAGAGAAAGTGTCCCCCGCTCCCCAAAAAAAAAAACTGACCTTTCTGTAAGAAAATATGGATTTGACAAAGAGGGTGGATGTTCGTTGTTGTCCTACGCGCTCCAAAGCTCCTTAGCTTTGCCAAATGATCATCTTCGCCTGAAGCTCCGTCTAATTGACCACTTAAAGATGAGTATTCTGGAAGCACAACGAATCAATTAAAGATTTCTTTTTATCAACTCATGAGTCATAAGGTCCATTTGGTATTAGTAGTATTCACACTGATAACAGTTCACATCATACGGAGTTCGAAAGTGCTTTATATACGAAAGCATGTTAAAAAATAAAATAAGTCCTCTTACAATCATTATTATTTTATGAAAATAATAAAAATAATATTTTTAAAATTTATAATAATAAAATTAATATTTTTTATCTTTAAATTTTTATTTTTAAATTTATAATATTGATTATTTTTTTAATAATTATTTAATTAAAATTAAACGACGATAATTTAATTTTATTTAATATTTTTAATTTAATATTGTTAAATATTAATTTTATTATTATAAATTTTAAGTATATTATTTTTAATAATATTTTTTATTAATTTTTTTAATAAATTATTACAGGCATTATTATTAGACGGAGAAAATAGTAATAAATGGTGTGAAACAGCCAACCAGTTTTGTCAGTGGTTTTTATTTCCTCTGCTGTGAAGACTCTAAGTCCTCACTTGGTCACTCCTCAACTGCGATTTCGAGTGTCTTTTCACACTCCTTGCAATAATTGCATTAAAAAAAAAAATTAGATAATGCTGCCGAAGGAAAACGGTCAGCTTTTTGTGAGAGTATATATATATATATATATTTTTTTTATTATAAAATACATTATTTTAATAATTTTTTAATTAAATATTATTCTTTAAAATAATATTTTAATATTAAAAATATTAAAATAATATAATTTATTTTTAATTTACTTTTTAAAATATTAAAACACCACTTATTATTTATTTTATATTGCAATATTATTTTGGTAAATGCATAGTAATCCACTCCTCGTCTCATATATATATATATATATATATATATATATATATATATATATATATTTCATCTAATTAAGTAACCGATGTACAAAAATCTGGTACTCATTTTAGTTTAATCATTCTTGAGCCTTGCGTTCTAAGGTGAGTCTTTGTTTGACCCATGGGAGAAAGTAAAAAAAAAAAAAAGACGTTTTTGACTTTTATTCAAATATTAAAATATTTATGGATTCAAGTTATTTATACGTTCTTTTTTAAGAAAATTAACATTTTATAAATTTATATTTATTTTAACATATAAGAAATATATATATGATTTGATTTTAGTATTTCATTGATATGCTAAAACAAGAATGATTGATTTACAAAATATTCATTTGATAATATTATACCAAATTATTTATATAATTCGATAGATTCTATTTGTAGTTGGACATACTTACTTTTAAAATAATTTAATTATATGTTATATTAAATTAATAAATAAAATTTAATATTTAATCAATAATTTTATTTAAAAAATTATATATTATTAAATTGTATTTCAATTTTTAAGTAATTAATAATTTTTAAAATGAATAAATTATTTTAAATTTAAGAATAAAAAATAATTTATGACTTATTTGGCTGAAGAATTCATAAAATAAAAAAAATTATTTTATGTATTAAATTATGTTTATCATTATTTTTAAATAATATTGAAAGTTTTAAATCACGGATCAAATAAGCTTAGAGGGGGTGAATATGTTATTTTCAATTTTTAACAAATATTAAATGTGTAATCTAATCACAACGGCCAGACATGCAACGCGTGTAAAGATAAATGCGGAATAAAAAATAACACACGATATTTTTAGGTGGAAACAACCTAGGCCACAACAATGACCTAAGAGGAAAACCACCGGTCCACCAGACCACCTAACTATCCACTATGAAAATCAATGTTCAATTACAACCATAGAGTCCAGAACTACCCGTCGCAGATAGATCCCCCTTTCTGTAATTTACTTACGAGCCGTCGCTCCTTTCACAGCCTCCAATAGCTAGATGTCTGGATCCAGACCAACGTTCCGATCTACTTGAGTCACACAAGATCAATCGAACCCGTCACCTTCGGTAATTTCGAGTCACACGAAATACCGAACACCTCACCTGAAACGTTAGCACAATAACACAAGTGCAAAGTGTGTCCTAGAGCGGATTTAAACAATGAACAATCCTAACTAGCATATTCAACAGCATACGATGTAAAATCTAAATCAGCTAGCAAAATCTAGAACAATCATATAAAGCTCAATATCATGAAAGATGAAGAGAAGAAGTTAAAAGCACAAATCAGATATGAAAATATTAGATCAATGTGTGTTAATAATTATGCACAAGTAAGCATCACTTATATAGAGTCCAATTTAACTTGAAAGAGGATTTGCAATGGACTGAAACTCTACTCAAATCAGGATTTAGTTCTCACAAGAATTCTATTCATACAAGGATTTCACTCTCACAACAATTCTACTCATATAAGAATTTTGCTTTCACAAGAATTCTACTCATACAATGATTCCAACTTTCACAACAATTCTACTCATACAATGATTCCAACTTTCACAACAATTCTACTCATACAATGATTCCAACTTTCACAACAATTCTATTCATATAAGGATTTTGTATTCAATATTAAATGAGTCAAATTGGTAAAAGTAACATATGGGTCAAATTAAAAAGGAGTTCTAGTAGAAGTGAAAAGCTGTCTCGATCGATCTAACGACTGGCTCGATCGATCGATCAACCAGATTGATCGATTGATCTAGCTCAACCCGAGAGCACCTAAATCAATGTCGTTCCACACTCGATCGATCGATCGAACTATACACTCGATCGATCGACCAACATGTGCACAATTTATTTTTCTTTACGATCCATACTAAGTGTAGTGCACAAATGTGTGAAGATGTATGCATGATATAATATTATACCTATCATATGGGCGTTGCAAGCTTGGTGAATCCATCATCATGTATTGTATGATTAATCGGTGAATTCCTATTCTAGATTACAATCAAACATTTTGTCAACGAAAATTGCCAATACAAAATAAACCTTACAAATATGATATAAAAATAAAAAAAAATGAATATTACTTCATTCTATTTTCACCTTTTTATAGGTTAAGTAAGGGTCTGGAATTGTAATAGTATTCAAGTTAATTAACTAGTATTTTTTTTTACTCATGTTTTTAAAGGATTTTAAGTTACTACCTTATTTCATCAATTGGTTCCAACATTATAAAATTAAAACAATAATTTTATTTAATTTAAGAATTTTAATATGTGTCATGTTACATGACAAAATATTTAAGGTTAATTTTAACATTTAGTTTTTTTTTCCTAGAACAACCAACACTGTGTAAGTCGAACTTGCCATCTCCAATGCCATCATCTCCTATGTTCGTTGATTTCGAACATCGTTGGTTCGAAAATCTGGTTCAATACGGAAAAAAAAAAAAAAAAAAAAAAAAGAGAGAAAGAGAGAGAAGAGAAAAGGGAGGGAAAAAAGGGGAGAAAACAAAGAATAAAATTTATTCTGGAAAAAAGAAGTAGAAGAGAGAAATGGGAGCAGCTCGTTATGAAAAAAATAATGAAGAATAAGAGAGAAAGGGGAAAAAACTATTAAATGCTTAAATTGTTATTGAATTTTTTAACATGTGCATGATCTATGTTAAAAATTTCAAATTAAATTAATTTATTATTTTAATTTTGTAATATTAATATCAATTGGAATGAGATATTAAATTAATTTTTTAAAAAAATATAAATAAAAAAGGATGTTATTTGTTTAACTTAGACACCGTGATACCAAATCTTTTTTAGGACACGTCAAAACATGAACAATAAATTTTCCAGTACTAAAGCTTTATAGTTTGGTGGCTTGGTGCTTCAAGGCCAACCACCCAACCTAAGATCCAATTATTTTCCCAACTTGTTTAATTAACCTTGCGCAAAAATTTGTTTAGCAAAAAAAAAATACACAATTTTTTATCTGATTTTTTTTAAAATTAAAATATTTGAATTTTACAGAACTGAAATGCCAACATACAAGGTTGGTAACATACTAATATTGAAATAGAAAGAAAAAAACAACATTTCATTATGAAAACAAATTTTTAGAGCAATTTATCATTTTATAATATTTTTTTCAAATAATTTTTAAAATTAATGGAATTTTTTTTTAATGTTTTTTGAAATTATTAAAAATTTGGTTTTTTAATCATAATTTAAAAATAATTTTTTAGAACAATTTTTAAATTACACTATCAAACAAATCTTTAGATTTATTAGTTATAGTAAATACCTATAAAAAATGACTTCAACTTTTTAATTGACATAAAAAGATTATCTAAAATTAAATTTTCATAACCATGTTATATGTAATATAAATGTATAAAAATAAAAAATAAATATATATATTAGTAACATATAAGTTAGTTATGTTAAGTATTAGTTTGTAAATATTAAAATCTTAATTGATTTGATACAAGTTAATTTTTGTATTTTTAAAACCAAAATTAACTTATTTAAACCAAAAAAAATAAAACACACTTCAACTATGCTCGATTTTGTTTGAGTATGTTGGTTTTTCGATTATTATGTCCCCCCTTATTAATAATACATTTCTTTTTTATATTATGTTATGTGTTAAAATTATTTTAAAATTTACAAAATGAATCATTTTTTTAGATAATACGACATAATATAAGAAATGAAGTAAAAAAAATAGATACAAATTTATGTATATTTAGTATACCTAATAAAAAATAAATAAATATTATGCATTACACCAATTTACAATTATATATAAATTAAACAATTTTTTTACCATCAAAATGATGGGCATCAAACTTTAGATTTTGTTAGATAAATATTATTTTTGTTAAAATTTGTAAAATTAATATAAAAAGTTACGTAAGTAAGTATCACCGCTATTAAAGTAATTTTAATAATTTTTTATAACACAAAATAAAATTATTATGATATAATTTATAATACAAAATAAAATTATTTAAAAAAATAAAGTAATTTTATTTTTAAATAATTTTATTATATATCACAATATAATTTATAACACACACATATATATATATATATATATAATTTTAATTTTTTCTCATTTTCTTATATATATATATATATAATTTTAATTTTTTCTCATTTTCTACCGCTTGTTCACTTTTTCTATTAATAATACTTATAATGGCCATTTAAATAACATGGGTGAATTGTGCCCCATGGGCCATGACCTCAATCCCTAAATAGCGATTGGCCTAAGGAAAAAAATAATTTAAACATGTACAATATACCAAGAAGTCATGGTAAACAAAACGAGCGCCACATAAAGTTACTAGCTTAAACAACCACTTATATTTGTACATTTTTCTTTCGAATTAAATTATTAATATTTTTTAAAAAATTATTTAAAATAATATTTTTAAATTTTATTATAATAAAAATAACATTATTATTTTAAATTAAAAAAATATTAAAGATATTATTTTTATTATTATAAATTTAAAAAAAAATGTTAGTTTTGTAATTTATTTTTTCACTTTTTTAAAATTAAAATAATATATAAACTTTTTTTTATTATCAAATAATAAGTATTCTTTAAATATAAACTTGATTTACGATCAAATAATAAATTTTATATTTATTATTAAGATTTAAATTTATGGCTCTTTAAATATAAAATATTATTATTTATCACAAAAATGTGGCAAAATATTATTCAAACTCAATCCAAGAATCCACTCAAATTATATATGTATTAGTTATTGTTGCGGGACCATCTCACCGCTAGGAAGCCGACTTTTTTTTTTTTTTTTTTCCGTTCAAACGATACGGTACTGATTTATTAGAAAGGCCACTAGGCAGTTTAACAGTACAAAGAGTACAAATATCAAGATTGCTCACAAAGATAATAAATAAATAAATTTTGTAAATATTACTAGCATACAATAGCCACTAACAAGTTTACGATCAAATCGGCCGCCATGTTAGCTAAAAGCTTTGGTAACCAAACGCCAATAGGAAGGCGACTTTAATTGCAGATAATTGAAATCATGGATATTTGCAGCAGAGAAAAAAAAATATTAAAAAAAAAAACAAAATTAACCCCTTTTAAATTTATAATAATAAATTAATAATTTTTATGTTTAAATTTATAATTTTATAATTGAAAAAAATTAAATATGTCATTTTTCTTTGAACATTAATTGAATTAGAATTGAACGACGACAATTTAGACACGTTCAATATTAAACGTTCAATATTTTACGTTTAAATTGAGCGTTCAATATTATTAAAAGTACTAATTTTATTACTATAAATTTTAAGAGTACTATTTTGATAAATTTCCAAAAATAAACTTTTTCTTCCCTCCCCTTAAATTAACAATAACTTATTTAGTATATAACGTCTTTTTTTTTTTTAATTCAATTGAACTAATACATGAGGATATCATTAAAAAAATAAAAATTTATTAAAAATAATATTTTTAATATTTATAATAATTAAATTAGCACTTTGAATAATATTGAACGTTTAATTTGAACGTAACATATTAAACGGGTTTAAATTATTGTCGTTCAATTATAATTGAATGATTGTTAAAAAAAATAACATATTAATCATTTTTTTAATCGTAAAAATATAAGTTTAAATACAAGAAATACTAGTTTTATTATTACAAGTTTAAAACGTACTAATTTTATTATTTTTTCAAAAAAAAAAATTATAATTATTATATTTTTTTATCACTTTAAATTTATAAATTCATACATATAATTTAATACAAGTCAAAATTAAACATATGTTAGTATTATATTTTTATATACATGACAGAGTAAAAGGTAATTTAATACTTTAATTAATTAAATTAAATTTTATTTATTCTTACACACATATATACTAATTAAAAATATGTGTCTTATATATAAATTATTTTATTTATGTTAATATTTTTTTTAGTTAATTTTTACAGTATATTTGAAATAAATACAAAATTAATTTTCTTACACTCTCAAATTAATTTTAAAAGTAAAATAATAATTAGAGTCCTTATTTTGATATAACAATCATCATATGATTAGATTTCTTATTCCATTATCACTAATATCAATAGCTTAAAATATAAGGATAATTTTGTTCATAAAAATATTAAATGTGATTCAGACTTTTATATATAGTATAATATAGATAGATAGATATTTTTTTTATTTTACTTAAAAGCATGTGCTAAATAGTTAAAAAATAAAAAATAATGTCAAATATTTTATATATTTTTGTCAAATAAATATTAAAAAGTAACAATCGTGATTAAATAGTAAAAAAAACTGTTAGTCATCTTAACCATCGAAACTATCTTACTGAAAATAAAAAAAAAAACATCTAAACTATCTGAAATCATGGTTAGTCCCACGTTCATTCCTACTCACAGCTCGCAATGCTCCAGTCCCCTCTAATCGGAGATTTTTTTCTATGCTAAGGATGTATAAGAGTTGTAGGTAAAAATATAAAAACAAAAAAAATGATTAATGTAGGAGAAAAAGAGTATTGAATGTACGAGAATTTGAAACTATCTCCCGACACACTTCCCAAAACATCCCGAAAAAAAAAAAATAAAAAAAAATAAAAAAAATATATATATATATATATCCTCAAGTTGCATTCCACATATTAGACCTCGTCACTAGAGACTGCATTTCAGCCCGGCATCCTGCCATAGAAAAGGAGCCACGTCTATTACTATCGAGCGTACATGGCTCGACATGAGTGTCAATATTTGTACCCATCAGCTCATGTGGACACCTTACTTTGTCTCCAATATTTTTGCAACCATTCAAGCTTTGACTCGTGAATAAGCTATAAATATGTACAGTGACTCGCTATCAAAGAGATTATATGGAGAAAATGCCTTTTGTTAGTATTAATCGTGATTTAGTATCTACCTCTTACACTTTTTTCTTTTTCATAAAACTAAAAGATAAAATAAAAATATATATCACTACGTATTAATACGTAAGAATTTCTTTTTAGGTCCATCAATACCTAAAATTCTATTGTACGAGTAGTTTCTCAGACAATTGTCTTGTTCATTTGAGGTCAGCCGCGAGATCAGTAAAAGAGATCAGCAAGTATCAACATTTAATCTACATATAACATATCTATACTTGCCAAATGCTATATTCAACCTTCAAAAAAAAAAAAAAAAATTCAAAGTCGTAGATTCATATATGGTAGTTGAATGCATGACATAACAAATATTTGGATTATATTATTTATATTATTTTGTTTATTAGATTAAAAATAACATCATTTAATTATTAGTTATGAAAAAATAGATCAATAAATTATATTAATTTAATAATTTTTTTTATTAAAATATTAGTATTTTATCTCAAGTGATTAAAAGTAAAATTTAATATAAAATTGTTTAAAAAAAAACAATAACAATATTCAAACATTAAGTTATTTAAATATATATTTTAATTTTTAATAAAAATTAAAAATTAATAAGACATTAAAATAAAATAGTTGCAATTAACAAATATTAAAATAAGTATTTTATGAAAAAAAAAATTGTATTAATTATTACTTTATTATTATTAAATAATTGTATTTTAATCACATTTAATTCTTCGATAAAAATAATAATAATATTTTAATAAAAAATTTATTAATATAATATAATTTATCCTCGGGTTTGTGACATTTTTCACAAACCAATATATAAAGGCACAACCAATGAAAAACTTCAGGTCGTTAGCGCTTTATACGCCAGCTTAACTCATGCAATAAGTACCTCACATCAGTACCAACTCATTTCCTTTTCAATTATCTTTTTTTTTTTTTTTGCCATATAAAATTGCTTGTTAATTAACTAAAACTCTATAACAAATAGGCAAGGGAGATAAAACAACAATAATAAATAATAATAATAATATTTAATTAAAAAAATAACTATCAATTTTTATTATTTATCCCTCCTACTTTCATGCATGATTTGCAGCTTACCTAACAGTTACTATAGCAACCAAAACTCTGCTTGCTTATATAAACAAATTATTTGTTAAAATGAAACTGTCAGTTGTTTGCTGTAATTTTTCTTTAGTCCTCACTGAAAAAAAAAAAAAAGAGGGGAAAAAATTGTATAGAAGATTTTGTTTCATTATTACTATTGAGCAGTTGGGTCTATATATATATATATATATATATATATAAATGTTTATGTCACTCTATATGAGTATAGAGTTTACTATTTTTCTCAATTGAAGTTCTTATGGATTTTTACTTTTGTATTCTCTGCTTCTCTTTTGTTTCTTCTACCATCTTTTTCTTTCATTTCCTTTCTTCAGCCAAAAGAAGAATCCAAAATTATCTTAAAAGCAGGAGCCAGAGGAGGTCTTCTCATCATTTCTTAGGTCACTTGATTTCTATATTATTCCTATCAAAAGAACAAAAAAACAAAAACAAAAACTTTGGCATACTTCTTATGTTATAAGTTGAAATTTCAAATTTCTGGTAAAACAAAAATTTCTTTCAATTTATTGCAGGTGATATGAACTTCATTATGCAGAGTCTAATGGAGAGGCTTAGATCAGTTGTCAATTTACAAGGCTGGGATTATTGTGTTGTTTGGAAATTGAGTCAAGATCATAGGTTAAGTGTAACAAAAAAATTTAATAATATAATTTTCTCTCTTTTCCACCTAAATCTCTCTATCTGATATCTATTTCTTTGTTTTGCTTTGTGAATTTGGTGTAGTTTTCTTGATTGGATGTCTTGTTGCTGTTCTGGTACTGGAAATGCCCAAAATGTTGGAGATGAAGAACTTGTTTTCCCAGTTTCTAGAGCTATTCTTTGTAGGGATATCATCTTTCATCACCCAAGAACCAATTCTTGTGATTTTCTTGATCAATTACCCTCTTCTATCCCTCTAGATTCTGGGTATATCCACTATAAACTTGTTACCAAATAAATATGTAAGGTTGGAATTTTGTTAACCAATAGAACTCATGAACAGGATCTATGCAGAGACCTTGCTATCAAACCAACCCAATTGGTTAGGCTTCAATAATAATGCAGATTCAAGTGTTCTGGTATTGAGCACTTCAAAGCCTGCCTTTTAATTAAAAAAACTTCCTTTTTGTATTGAGCTTGTGACTCTTGTTGTGTACAATTGAGCAGGAACATATTGGTACTAGGGTTTTGATTCCAATTCCAGGAGCATTGGTTGAATTTTTTGTTGATAAAAAGGTCTATATCTATTAAAATCATTGTTGGTTATCCCAATTTTTCTTCAACAATTAAGTAACTGCAAGTCTAAATCTTGTGTGATAGGTATCTGAAGATCAACAAGTCATTGATTTCATTACAGCTCAATGCAATATCTCACTAGATGAGGACATGTTGATTAATGTAAGCAAAATTCAAACTCCAACACTCCTAACATTTTTGCTTTGATTCATTTCAATTCATACTAACCGATTCTCTAATGAGCTTGTTGCAGCAACTTGGTTATAGTAGTATGGAGAACCAAAAGAAAAATGACACCATTTTTCAAGGTTCACAAGATTCATTCCTTTGGGATAAGGACATGAATCCATTTAAGTCTTCAGTTGAGGATGGAATACATGAAGCACAAAACATGCACATTCCACTAATGGAGCCTTTATTGAACAAAGAGCAGCAGGATGATGACAAAGATCAGATCAAACATGAGGGAAGTCGATTAGAATCACTTTCAGATTGCAGTAACAATGAGGATGATGCAAAGTATGGTCAACGAACAGGACAAGGTCCAACATCTAAAAATCTTGATGCGGAGAGGAGGAGGAGAAAAAAACTCAATGAAAGACTTTATAACCTTCGAGGTCTAGTTCCGAAAATTTCCAAGGTAATCAATCATCATTGTCTCTAATTCTCTTTCTCTACACATTGACAAGGCAATAGTAACATCTTAGTGCCTATGCATATTGATTTTCAGATGGATAAGGCCTCCATACTAGGAGATGCAATAGAGTTTGTGAAGGAGTTGAAAAGGCAAGCCAAAGAGCTCCAAGATGAACTTGAACAACAATCAGATGATGAAGGTGCCAAAAACAATGGCAATGAACATAACAATGTCCAAGGGATTAAGGATTGCAATGGAGTTAATTTGGGGCCTAAAAATGATAATGACTTGGTTCCAAATAATTTTGACGTGGGAACATCCTGCAATGGAAGCATCTCAAAACAAAACCAAGACTCTACTACTGCTAATGACAAGGCACGACAAATGGAGGTAGCTCACTGTTTTTAGTATTTTTTTTTTTTTTTTAACTTTAATTTCCTGAATTTTTATGGTTTTAAAAGAAATGGATTTAACAAATTTCAGCCTAGTGTGGAAGTGGGTCAAACAGATGGGAACGAGTTCTTTGTGAAAGTGTTCTGTGAGCATAAGCCTGGTGGGTTTGTAAGATTGATAGAGGCATTGAATTCTCTTGGACTTGAAATTACTGATGCAAATGTAACCTGCTTTAGACTCCTTGTGTCTAATGTTTTCAAAGTAAAGGTAAGTTACTTTTCTTTAAAAAAAAAAAAAAAGAGTTGAAAATTTATAACTAACTAGTTAAGTAACTCTTTATATGAAGTAATTTAAAAGGTAATGTGATTTTGATTCTTTATTTGTGGTAGCAGAAAAAGAGCAGTGAAATAGTTCAAGCTCATCAAGTGAGAGATTTTTTACTGGAGCTTATGAGGAATCCATCTAAAAATTGGTTTGAGATGGCTAACTTATCAGAAAACAACAGTGGATTTGATATGAGTCATCCTCATTATCAACATATCACTTCCTACCACTCACAAAATCTTTTTCATTAATCTAGTAATAGTAAATGTCTCAAATGACAAAGGGCACTTCTGACATTACTACTATTAATTTAGGCTTTCTTAAGTTATGTTTTAATCCAATTGGTAATTTTCTTTAATAAGGTTGTTTTTTCATTTAGCTTATTGTTTTGCTTCATGTTTCATGTAATGTTTATATTCACTAGTTATCAATAATTCAATTTCTATAGCCAAATTTAAAACAAACAAAACAAAATAGGATAATATTACTCTTGCAGGGAAAAAAAAAACGGGTAAATGCAGTTAGAAGAGAGTAGTTAAAAGATCAGAATTTCTTGAGTTCTGCCTATTTTTACTTGTAAAACATCAGTTCTCTCATATAATATTTAAAACCTTCTTTCTGATTTTTGAGGACTAAGGAGAGAATTTGAAAATTATTTTACTGTCACAAACTTAAGGAACACGACATTAATTTATCTTGATTAGGAACTTCTAAGTTCTAATGAATCTATTTTGAACCCTTCCTTTCTTTTTTTCCTGAGTAGTCCGTGCGTGTTACTGACTGAAAGATTGATATAAAACAACCATTGAAAGTGACAACAAAGCATATGGGATACAAGACGAAAACTACACAAAAGATCGCATGCATGACAAGAAAAGGATTCTTTAAAATAATAAACAACGAAAAAAAAGAAGGAAAATTATATAAAATAACACCCTAAAACTTATAACAATAAAAATAGCACTAAAAAATATTGAACAGAAATAACCGTAGTTAAATTTAAACGGATTAAAAATATATGAAGCTAAACATAAAATGTATTTTTGTGATTACAAGTTTAAAGATGCTATTTTTGTTGTTTTAAAAAAAAAATTATTTTGATGTGGATTTCAATTTTACATAAGAGGAATGCAATGACATACTTAATTGGGAAACGAATAAAAACCTGAATTTTCTTCCCTATGTCACTTAAGTTGCTTATTTCATGGTTTCTAATTTAGGTAAAAAAAATTAGAGGTTAGTTGGAATATGAAAGACTATACACAACTAAAACAAGTGAGAGACTCAATAAGGCAGTTGGGGAAATGTACGCCACCTTCGCTCATGCAATAAGCACTTTCCATCGTTATTCATTTTGACTTACATTTTTAAAAAAATTTAATAATTGTTTCTGTCTTCTAAACACTCGTAGAAATGTAGGAATTAGATTAACATAAAAATTAGTCTAAAATCCTCTGTTTCATGCTCTAATTGAATTTCACTAGTCAAGTTTCTGATATTGAATTATTGAAAACAAAAATTAACATAAGTGGTCAATTGTTGAATTAGTTCTTGTAATTAAATTACAATCTAGAAAATGGGTACTCCAAAAATCTTGAGTAAGCTTGTTTGGATTAGGCTTCAAAGCCCTAGCAAGGATTAGGTTCAAGCCAAAAGTAACAATAACAACTTGGAGGTTCAATATAGATTGTTTGGAAGTCACTTTTATTACTATTGCCCAAATCTACCAAAATAATTATCATCTATAAAATACATACAATCTTTTGGTTTACAAATACCAAGAGACCACATAAAATCTGGGTGCTTCGCTGAACTTATTAACAAACAGATAGTATCATATCTAGCATAATCAACGAATACACAGTGGACATCCACTTACGATTAATAATTCTTTTAAATTATTTAAAGTGTTCATTTTGTAAAAAAAAAAAAATTTAACTAATTAACTTATAATCAGATTAATTTTGTAGCAAAAAACATTGAGATGACTGGAATACTATTAGTCTATCTAGCAGGCAGAAAAAGAAAAGAGAATAAAAGGTTAAGAAATAAAAGAAAAAATACAAATGAATAATAAATAAATAAAATTGAATTTATTGATTAATATTAAAATAATGAGAAAGGTTCCTATTTATCTAGCTAACAAAGATTAGGTGCAAGCCAGCAGCAAAAATTACCTGCTCTAGGTGGTTTAATATAGAATGATTTGAACTCACTTCTCATATTGTAGTCAAATCTACCAAAACAGCTATTATTATTTGTAAAATAGACACAATCTTGTGCTTTAGAAACATTAGGAACCATAAATTCAGAGTTGTTGTTTTCCCCTCTTGGTAAACAAATAGTGTCCCCTTTATAATAGCTGTAACTAGAGCCAAGGTCCAAAAATATATACTCTTCGTCACCTAAACTCCTATACAATTTCCAAATGTTTCTTTCCTCATTAAGCTTGATAATAGAAATTACGAACCTGTCATTGCTCAAACTTACATTATGAATCAAAAGCAGCTCTCCTTTGGACGACTTTGCAAAGCTGTAGTTTTTTCCAAGTTTAAACTCCTTAATAGTATTATTGGCTAATGTTGCTTCTCGTTCAATATCTATACACCATACAATTTCTTTTGGGTTGGAAAGTAAATCAACATAGCAAGGACTTCCTTTGTCGATAACATAAAGTCTATTGTTGTGATACAAAATATCATCAATCTCCCAAAAATTAAACATTACTTGTTTCCATTGTTTTTCCTCTGGTTTACAAAAGTATATGGTATCTGTACTATTAATACAAATGATTACCATGAAATTACCTTCTTTTCTCGTAATTGGTTTACAAGATAGAGTAAACTTTTTTATGGGACCAATAACCATTGGAGGGAGTGAAATTTGGTTATTGCTGATTGGATTCCATACAATTATCTCATGGGATTTGATATTCTGGAAAATCAAATATCCAAAGGAAGCTCCTTTGCAAAGCATAAAATTAGTTTCAATTGTTTTGGGTACCTGGATTTTGTATTCTCTCATGTCTTTGAAATTGAAAAACATCAACTCGTTAGGTTTTGTTAAACTACAACTCATCACCAAAACATTGGAAATACAAGGAAGAGGATGATAGTGGGTTGCAATCGATCGAAACTCTTTACAAACAGAGCTGAACAAAACAATTTCTACGAAATCAAGATATTCAAATACCTTTTGCCACATGTCTTTTGGAAGTGGCTGACAATTTGACTTAGGCTCGGGCTCAGGCTCATCATCGTTACAATCATGTTGTGTTTGTATCCAAATTGATATTGGCAGACACTCTTTCAACAAATTCCAAAGTTTTCTGATTCCAAATAGCGCCATTGTGTTCAAGTTGTAGAGAGCAACAGATGGCTTTTCAAGTTTTTAATATATGTAGTATATATATATATATAGCTAGATTTCTAGAAACCCTAAACTAAACCATTTTATTAATTATATGGTAGGGATGGACATTTCTTTTTCAAAAACAGACCAACCAATCCGAGTTTAGGTCCATACCAAGCCTATGTTTTTTGTTTTTGGAGGTTGATTGATCCGATAGGTCCAAAATATTACAAAACCGACCTAATCGGTTCGGTTGTAGGTCCGCCAAACATAAAAACCGACAAAACCGAACCGACCTACACTTTTATATATTAGTATATTTTTTAAATATTTTTAAATATTATATAATAAATGTTATAAAAAATAAATAAAATGAAGTATTAATTAATATTATACAAATATACAATGTAAAAGTCTTAAACAAATATTTAGCTTTTGAAATTATGATTTTAAATTTAGGAGGGTGAGTAGTGGAGCATCAAACATGAAGTATCAATAATGAGATATTATTCTCATATGGCACATAATATGAGTAAGAATAGTAGTTTTTATAACCGAAAGCAACACATTTGTATGCTCTAGCTTTTAAAAAAGTATTTATAGTGGTAAAATATTGTTTGTATTTTTTATTATGATAATAATTTTTAAGTAAAATTATAGGTCCAAAACCGCCAAACCAACTTCCTTCAAACCGAGGTCGGCTTGAAGGTTGGTTTTTTAGGGATTATAGGTCGGCTAAGGTTTTGAATTTTTTTAAACCGTCAAGATAAGGTCGGTTTGTAAAATGATTTAATAGCATACCTATCGGACCTACGCCCACCCCTATTATATGGTGTTTAAGAGTTCTGCCCTTCTATAACTTCTTTCATGGACTAAACGAATAAAGATAAAGGAAGTTAAGCCAATATTTTTTAAGAAAATAAAAATTATTTATCAATATATATATATATATATATACACACGAATCACACCTAATAATTTTTTGATCAAAATTGTCCTTATATTTTAAACTATTGATAATATTTATTTTTTTATGATATATTATCACATTAAATAAGAATTTTAAACATAATATTGAAATATAAATTACGTTTAAATAAAAACTTAAACATAATAATAAAATAAATAACACATTCAATAAAAACTCTAATAATATAATGATTATTATATTCAATAAAAAATTTAAGTATTATTTTATTTTTACAATTAATTTAGAAAGATAAAAAAATTAATTTTATATTTATTTCAAATATAATGTAGAAATTATTCAAAAAAATTAAAATATATAAAATAATTCAAATACAAGACACGTATTTTTAATTAATCTTATCAAAATTCAAACCGTATAATATATCAAATAAAACCAATTTTCCATCGGAGTATATAATATATATCTTCTAGTATCTTATATCTTATTTAATATATTTTTACCTTATATTTATCTTGTATTTTATATAATACATGATATATATTTTCTAATAAATTATTTTTTATTTTTGAATAATTTTATCCAATCATATATCTTGAATTTTTTAAAGTAATAGTGTGTTCATACCACTTCATTTAGAATTGCTATATAAACTTGTATCTATCGACACACAATCTTTTAAATATAAAATATTTTTATTTATAATATATATCTTATATCTTATATTATATACCTTTACATTAAGGATGATTTTATTTAATTGTATACTTTAATTAGAACAATTGTCATTCCAAATAATTTATTTTAAGTTACTCCCAATTTTGTTCGTATTTATGAGTAATGCCATTCAAAAAATTTAAATGAAAACATAAAAGACTTATCAATTATATTATAATTTTTTTTTTTTTTAAGAACTCTATCACCATTTGTGTAATAAATATTGGTTGAATATATATATTTTTATTATATTTATTATTTAATTTATATTTTAATCGATCATAAATTTATATGATACAATTAATATTAATTTAAATAATATTATCTAAGATTATTTAAAAGATAAATTTTTATTCTATAAAAGGTATACCTTTATGATTATTTAGACTCCTAATAGGGTAACAGGATACTATTATTCCAGGAATGGAAAAAAGAAAAAAAAAAAAAAAAAAATCTCCAAATCTACTTTATCTGGATTAAGGATGTAAAAAAATCATGAAAAATATGTGATATTTATCTTTTTGGAAAAATTAATAGAGATAACGTCGAAAATGCCGCTATAATATCAACAATATATTATTGCCGAAAAAAAAATGTCGTTTATTTGCCAAATATTGTGACTACTATAGATTTGCTGTGACATTGTGATAAAATGCCAACAAAATATCATTTATCATCATTTTTTTTTAATCTTTTTTCTTTTAAGATAATTTATGTTTAATATTTTTTATTTATAATTTATTACCTTCGACCAATATATATATATATTTTATATTTATAATTATAAATTTTAAGTATATTATATTTACTATTTTTTTTAAATTATTTCTTTGAATTTAGAATAATATTTTGTACTTATATATATACATATATATATATATATATATATAATTTGTACCTCATTATTACGTTTACTTTGTTAATCTTAATTTTTTTGTTTTGTACCTCATTATTACGTTTACTTTCTTAGTCTTAATTTTTTTTGTTTTTAGTAAGTCAAATTATACTATATACAATTTATATATAGTAATATTATAATTGCAATCTAAAATTAATGCTACATAAAAATCATATATTATATTAATATTTTATTATAATTATCTTATCAATGTTATGTAAGAATCGTGTATTATATCAATATTTTATTATAACCGTTGATTTGATTATTTAATGTTTCTTTTTCTTTTTCTTTTTCTCAATTAAATAGTTAGGATTGAATATTGATACGAAGACATGCTATCTAACATTACTTTTTTTAGCCACTTTTTTCTAAATATTTGAGAATTTGATTCACCAGTGGTACAAAGATTTTAAAAAGGGAGCTAAAAAGCAATGAAGAAAAAATGCATGTATATATATTGAAAATAAAATAAAAAAATTGTTGATTAGTTAATAAAATAATGAGAAAGGTTCCTAGAAAGGATTAGGTGCATGCCAACAGTAAAGAGTAAAAAATGTAATATAGATGCGTATGAAATCACCTACATTACTATTGTAATCAAATCTACCAAAAGAATTACCACCTGTAAAATAGACAAATTCTTTACGAGACATAAATTGGAGGTTCTTCTGTTTCTCTCTTGAGTCTTGATAAACAAATAGCATCACCTTTATAATAAGAACCAGAGCCAGTGGAGAGGAATATATAATCTTCATCTAATAAATTTGTAGATTTCCATCGAGCTTGCCAAAGCAAATTTGAAACTTGAAATTGCTCCATCTTTTCTTTTGAATCAAAAGCAGCTCTCCTTTTGAGGACTTTGCAAAATATGAGTCGTTCAAATGAGGGAGTGATGATTCACATAATCCATATGGTTTGTTTGAGTTGAAAAGTAGATCAACATAACCAAGTTTTTCAGAGTCATATACATAAATTTTGTTATTGTGATACGAAATATCATAAATGTCAAAAAAACAGAATCTTATTCCTTCGGTCCACGATTATGTATGTATGTACCATCTGTACAAATTGCTAAGAAATCACTTTCTCTAGTTGGTTTACTAGATAGAGTTACCTTTTTGACCCTACAAATTGGTGGGAGAGAGATTTGATTATTGCTGAGTGGGTTCCATAAAATTATCTCACTCGATTGGGGATGCCGAAAAATCAAATATCCATCCCATGTAATTACTATAACATTGATCTCCTTCAATTAGTGTTATTGGTAGAGCCATTTTGTATCTCTCAAGTCTTTGAAACTTAAGAGCTCCAACTCATTAGATTTTGTTGATTTTGTGGGGGGATTCGCCTCATAGGTGAGTAATTTGAATTAAGGCAGTAGCAAATGTTGAGAGAAAGAGAGAAGAATATCACAGCTAATTCAAGTTTTGAGAGAAAAGTGAAGTATTCTTACAGAGTAAAATGTTTTGGAGTTGTCCCGTGGTTGTTTCTCTCTCACATTGAGTGAATTTTTTCCACGTTAAATAATTTGTGTCATTTTACATTATTACTGCACATTTATTATTTACTATTCTCAATCTTGCCAACATTTCGCTGTGCTATACATTCCAACAGATTTGTGAATGACAAGCAATGCGCTGGAAAGAGAAGGATGGTGGGTTGAAATTGAAACAGATCGAAACGCTTTGCAAACAGAGCCGAACTTGATAGAGTCTAAGAGACCAAGCCTTTCGTAGACGATTTCCCATATGTCTTTTGGAAGTTGCTGCCACTTTGAGTTAGGCTCGTCAGTGAAGTCATGATCATGATTTTTAATCCAGATTGGTAGGGACTCTTTGAATAAATTCCAAAGCTTTGTGATTTGAACCAGCGCCATTGTGTTTAACTACTACTACTACTAGTCGTCTACTACTACTACTACTTGTTGAGAGAAGTGAGCGGCCTCTGAAGTTTACGTTTACGATATAAAGGTAGAAGAAAATAAAATAAGAAAATTTAACCTATGAATTATGTGGTGTTTGAAAGTCCAATTAGTGGAATGAAGTGTATTTCTCTTAGAACTATAAATCCTAAAGATGCGCCATTCTGACGCACTTACAAATCTATCGTCTTTTTTTTTTTTTTACGGATCTATCACAACTCAACTTACGTTACGATTTCTAATAAAATACAACACTACACGGTTGCCAAAAGTACTGTAACAAAACAAGAAAGCTAACACTCTTTAAACTTATAATAACAAAACTAATATTTATTATATTTAAATTTATATTTTTATAATTAAAAATAATAATTAATATGTCATTTTTCTTTGAACACTTATTCAATTAAAATTAAACGACGATAATATGAACCCGTTCAATATTTCATGTTCAAATTGAATATTCAATATTATTGAAGGTACTAGTTTTATTACTGTAAGTTTTAACGGTGTTATTTTTGGTAAATTTTCAAGTATTAATTACTCTACCAAAAGCTTTCCGAATTTTAAGAAAAAAATTGATTAGTATTTTTCCAAGGAAAGATGGAGTAAAATATAAAACTAATTAAACCAACGAAATTTGTGGTGTTTCAAAGTCCTGTTAGAGGAAGGAAGTGTATTTCTCTTAGAATTGTAAATAAATCAATCCTAAATATGCGCTAGTCTGAAGCACTTACAAATTTTTTTTTTTTTTTTTTTGAGGTACGCTTACAAATCTATCACAATTCAACTTACGTTACAATTTCTAATTAGATGAACACTACACGGTTTTAGATAGGCCTGAACAATCAAAAGTTGTTAATCTTACATAAAATGTAGGCAGCAAAACATTATAACGGTTGACCACAGCCCGAAGCCATCAAAGGGCATTTATCATCCTCTTCATCTCAGCCGACCTCCTGGTATCAGGTTCTTCAATTGCTCTCTCTGTGAGTACTTGCTTGATCCGGCACATTGACTTCCTCACCTACAAGTAGATTTTACACCAACACAAAATAGTAATAATAAGGATTCCATCATAACACTGTTAGTAGGAGGATAGTCAATAGAAAGGAAACTTGAACATTTGTACTTTTAATTTCCATTTGTTTGGAATGCGTGCCAGATACCTAAGATGATTGAGAACTCTGAACCTGATTGTCAGTAGAAACCATTATCAAATCAAATAACTTATTAAAAGTATTGTTGGCTTCTCTTCTTCTTCTCTCTCTAACAGTCACTTCCGACGTTAAGGTTATAGTAAAGCAAGCAATAAGACAACAAGGTTTAAAGACCGGTATAAAAAATCATATTTAGGGGATTAGTAAAAATAGTTATCAGACAAATAAGTGATTTTTCAGCCAAAAAATTAAAAATCAAAATTATTAAACATAGTCCAAGAAACTTTGAAAATTTCAAAGCCATGTTAAATCATCCAATATAATGCACATGATGTTAACCTCTGTTAATATGGCTTCAAAAGAAACTGATGTTTTAGAAAGGGCAATTTTGTAATTGCAAGTTCTTTCAAAACCCTAACATTATATATATATTCTTTGCTCTGTTGAAGAACTGCCGCAGCAGAGAATAGTGAGAGTGCATAGGGAAATAAGAAGAAGAAGTCGAAGAAACTGCCGCAGAGGAGAGGAAATCAGACAGTGCTTCTTTGATTGATAATAGTTATGCTTTTGTCTCTTATCAATATTCTTTAATCATCAGCCACTATCTCAAATAGTGAAGAAAGAAGTTCAGAAAGCCATCTTCTTTTTCCTCTTCAATTACATCATCGTAAGCTTCCTTTTAAATTAATAAAGAGCCCATTTAATTTGTGATGTCTTTTCTTCAGTAAAGTGAAGGAAGCAGTAAGTTCTCAATATTAATTTCATTTGTCAGCATACAGACAGATAGTGTGAGAAATATTTTATATCTGGTATTTGGTATTTTGAGTGGCTTTTGAACATTGATGTTTGTATTCTCCATTTGGATTTTGATAGTGAATTTTCCTCGGTGTGCCTTCGTCAGTGGAGTAGACTTTTCACATTGAAAGGTCGAACCACTTAAATCATTGTGTGCCATTTATTTTTCTTATTGCTTATTATTTTGCCGTTATCCAAAATTAATTATTTGTGCAACTAAATTGGACCCGAACTACGCTTCCGCAAGCGCCGATTTATAACAAACTGGTATCAGAGCTTTGGGTTATTCTGATAATTATTGGAACTGATCAAGTTTTCTCTTTTGGATTTATTTTGAGCTTTTGGTTATTTGGTTGGTTTCATATTTTGGGTTGTGCTTCTATTAATTTAATTTTGGGTTTTCTGTCATGGCGGCAAAATACGAAATTGAGAAATTCAATGGTAGGAATGATTTTAGTCTTTGGCGAATGAAGATGCGAGCCATATTGGTTAAAGAGGGGCTCATTAAGACACTTGAAGGCAAGGATAAATTATCAGAAAAATTGACTGAGGAAGAAAAAGACGCATTGATGGAAAATGCTCTCAGTTCAATTCAGCTATCCTTGTCTGATGAGGTACTACGCGAGGTTGGTGATGAGAGATCTCCTGCTGGATTGTGGCTTAAATTGGAGGGTGTGTATATGACCAAGTCTTTGACAAGTCAGTTATATTTGAAGCAGCGCTTGTACACTTTCAGAATGTCAGAAGGTACGCCTTTGCATGATCACCTTGATAAATTTACTAAAATTATTCGTGATCTGAAAAATGTTGGTGTTAAGATTGATGATGAGGATCAGGCCTTAGTTTTGCTATGTTCTTTACCTCATTCGTTTGAACATTTTGTTGATACCATGCTATATGGGAGAGACACTATTTCTTTGGAAGATGTCAAAGCGGCTTTGAATTCCAGAGAGTTGAAGAAAAAGGTGTCTACAGGTAATAACGATAGTAGCAGTGGTTTGTTTGTCAGAGGTAGAACGCAAGATAAAGGATCAAACAATAATAGAGGCAAGTCTAGATCAAAATCTAGAAAGAGAAAAGATAAATGTAATTATTGCCGTCAAGAAGGGCATTGGAAAATTAACTGTCCGAAACTCAAAGGTAAAGGAAAAATTACCACAGCATCTTCTGGTACTAATGATGTTGCTGGTGTTGCAGATAGTTCTGGATCCGAAGGTGATAATGTTCTGTCAGTATCTATTAGTTCTTCAAGAGATGTTTGGATTCTTGATTCGGGTTGCACTTACCATATGTGCCCCAATAAGGATTGGTTTGTTTTTTATCAGTCCATTGATGGGGGTGTTGTCTTGATGGGAAATAATGTTTCCTGTAAGGTTGTTGGTATTGGTACTATCCGGATTAAGATGCATGACGGTATTGTCAGGACTTTGAAAGATGTTCGCCATGTTCCAGATTTGAAAAAGAACCTGATATCTTTGGGTACTCTTGACTCACAGGGCTATAGGTACATAGCTGAAGGTGGAGTTTTGAAAGTTATTAAGTGTGCTCTGGTGGTTATTAAAGGGCAATTGTCTCGTGGTCTCTATGTGCTTCAGGGTAGCACTGTCATTGGCAGTGTTTCAGTCTCATCCTCGTCAGATCAAGATTCAGATACGACTCGCTTATGGCATATGCGGTTAGGGCATATGAGTGAGGCAAGAATGTCCATTTTGAGCAAGCGGGGTTTACTTGGTGGTCAGAAAACTGGGAAGCTTGATTTCTGTGAGCATTGTGTCTATGGAAAGCACCGCAGAGTTAAGTTCAGTACAGCCATCCATAAAACGAAAGGTACTGTTGATTATATTCATTCAGATCTTTGGGGTCCTTCTCGTGTTGCTTCCAAGGGTGGTGCCCGGTATATGTTGACTTTTATTGATGATTTCTCTCGTCATGTTTGGGTGTATTTTTTGAAAAATAAGAATGATGTGTTTTCAAGATTTGTTACATTTAAGGCTTGTATTGAAAATCAAACTGGCAAGAAGATCAAGCGTTTGAGAACTGACAATGGTTTGGAATTTTGTGAGAGTCAGTTTAATGAGTTCTGTGAAAGGAATGGCATAGTGAGACACCGCACTGTGCGTAATACACCACAACAGAATGGAGTTGCAGAACGTATGAATAGGACTATTTTGGAAAGAGCTCGTTGTATGCTCTTTCAAGCTGGTTTGGATAAATCCTTTTGGGCTGAAGCTTGTAACCATGCCTGTTATTTGGTGAATCGGTCTCCATCAATTGCAATTGAATTGAAGACTCCAGTTGAGGTATTTTCTGGTACTCCTGCTAATTATTCTGATTTAAAGGTTTTTGGTTGTCCTTCTTATGCTCATGTTAATGATGGTAAACTTGAGCCTAGGGCATTGAAATGCATATTTTTGGGGTATCCTTCTGGGGTGAAGGTTTATAGACTATGGTGTGTTGAACCCAAGTCACCTAAATTCTTAATTAGCAGAGATGTTAAATTTGATGAGTTTTCCATGTTGGAAAAGAAAAAAGAATCTGTTGTTGCAGGTAAAGACCCCGGTGTTAGTGAGCATGTGGAGCTTGAGAGTGAAGCTCCTAGTCAAGTGCAAGAGAGCACTTCAGATCAGCCATTTGTGGATGAGGTAGATGATTCTACTCCTGATGTAGCAGAACAGCAACAAGAGCAACCATACAGTATCGCTAAGGGTAAAGGAACAAGAGAGATTCGACGCCCTCAGAGGTATGCAGATGCAGATTTAGTTTCTTATGCATTGTCTGTGGCAGAGACTATTGGGGTGAATGAACCTACTAGTTATCGTGAAGCTGTCACTTGTAATGAGTCTACTCAGTGGTTAGTTGCTATGAATGAAGAGATTGAGTCACTTCATAAGAATCATACTTGGGAATTAGTAAAATCGCCTAAGGGCCAGAAGATTGTTGGAAACAAATGGGTCTTCAAGAAAAAGGAAGGTATACCTGAGGTTGAAGCAACTAGGTTCAAGGCACGTGTTGTTGCAAAGGGCTATTCTCAGAAAAAGGGTATTGACTTCAATGAAGTATTTTCACCCGTTGTGAAACATAGCTCCATACGTGTGTTGCTTGCTATGGTTGCGCTGTTTGACTTCGAATTAGAACAACTTGATGTCAAGACAGCTTTCTTACATGGTGAGCTTGAGGAACAAATTTACATGCATCAGCCAGAGGGGTTTGTTATTTCAGGAAAGGAAGATCATGTTTGTTTATTGAAAAAGTCATTATATGGTTTGAAGCAATCTCCCAGGCAGTGGTATAAACGGTTTGATTCTTTTATGATTGATCATGGTTACTCTAGGAGTGATTATGATAGTTGTGTTTATCATAAAAGGTTCTCTGATGGTTCAATTGTCTATTTGTTGCTATATGTTGATGACATGCTTATTGCTTCTAAGAATAGGTTTGAGATTCAGAAATTAAAGTCTCAACTTAGTGGTGAGTTTGAGATGAAAGATTTGGGTGCAGCAAAGAAAATTTTGGGCATGAAAATTTACAGGAATAGACAAGCGGGCAAGCTTTATTTGTCTCATAAAAGTTACATTGAAAAAGTTCTTGAACGTTTTGGTATGAAAGAGTCTAAACCTGTGAGTACGCCACTAGCTGCACATTTCAGACTTTCTTTAGATTTGTCGCCACAGTCAGAAGAAGAAGAGAAGTACATGTCTCAAGTTCCATATGCTAGTACCGTTGGTAGTTTGATGTACGCTATGGTTTGTACTCGTCCAGATATTTCACATGCAGTTAGTGTTGTTAGTAGATACATGGGTAACCCTGGAAAGGGTTATTGGCAAGCAGTGAAATGGATACTTCGGTATTTGAGAGGCACTTCTAGTTTTGGTTTGGTATATGATGGGAGTTCTAATACTGGTTGCAGTGTTATTGGTTATGTAGACTCCGATTATGCTGGAGATTTGGATAAGAGAAGATCTCTGACAGGTTATGTTTTCACTCTTTCTCATTGTGCCATTAGTTGGAAGGCTACTTTACAGTCTACAGTTGCCTTGTCCACTACAGAAGCAGAGTATATGGCAGCAGCAGAAGCAGTGAAAGAAGCCATTTGGCTTAGAGGTTTGGTTTGTGATTTGGGTTTACAACAGGATACTTCTGTTGTATTTTGTGATAGTCAGAGTGCGATACACTTGACCAAGAATACCATGTTTCATGAGAGGACCAAACATATTGATGTCAGATATCACTTCGTTCGTGACATTGTGTCTCAGGGTACTATTGTTATTAATAAGATAGCTACTGCAGAGAACCCAGCTGATATGTTGACCAAGCCAATTACAGTTAACAAGTTCAAGCATTGCTTGGGTTTGGTTGGTGCTTGTAGTAAGTGAACGCCCTTCGGGGCATTTGGACGACGGTCATTTGGTATTTCGAGGAATCCTAAATTTGAAAAACTTGGTTTCGTTTTGAGCCAAGGTGGAGATTTGTTAATATGGCTTCAAAAGAAACTGATGTTTTAGAAAGGGCAATTTTGTAATTGCAAGTTCTTTCAAAACCCTAACATTATATATATATTCTTTGCTCTGTTGAAGAACTGCCGCAGCAGAGAATAGTGAGAGTGCATAGGGAAATAAGAAGAAGAAGTCGAAGAAACTGCCGCAGAGGAGAGGAAATCAGACAGTGCTTCTTTGATTGATAATAGTTATGCTTTTGTCTCTTATCAATGTTCTTTAATCATCAGCCACTATCTCAAATAGTGAAGAAAGAAGTTCAAAAAGCCATCTTCTTTTTCCTCTTCAATTACATCATCGTAAGCTTCCTTTTAAATTAATAAAGAGCCCATTTAATTTGTGATGTCTTTTCTTCAGTAAAGTGAAGGAAGCAGTAAGTTCTCAATATTAATTTCATTTGTCAGCATACAGACAGATAGTGTGAGAAATATTTTATATCTGGTATTTGGTATTTTGAGTGGCTTTTGAACATTGATGTTTGTATTCTCCATTTGGATTTTGATAGTGAATTTTCCTCGGTGTGCCGTCGTCAGTGGAGTAGACTTTTCACATTGAAAGGTCGAACCACTTAAATCATTGTGTGCCATTTATTTTTCTTATTGCTTATTATTTTACCGTTATCCAAAATTAATTATTTGTGCAACTAAATTGGACCCGAACTACGCTTCCGCAAGCGCCGATTTATAACAACTTCTTCTCGTTCTAGCTTATTATGCTCATAATCGTGATTCTTAACCATTTCAAAGTAGTTTTACTATGTCAAATTGCATATTTCAATTGTACGGATAAACAAGAATTAGTTATCATCAATGCAGGAAGCATAGAAGACGGTTAACAGAAAAATAGCAAGCATGTGTTTGAGATAAGGTGAGGTGGATTGAAGAGCATAACTACTCATTAAAAGTTCTGATTAATCACATCAAAATATATAACACATATTTGATTGATGACATATTGTATAAAAAGTGAAATCAAACGCAATTATACCTTGGGAATCCGCTCAGGATTAGGAAATTGCATGTTTTGCGCTTGAAGCATCTGACGTTGCGTCATCAACATGTTTTTCTCCCTCAATAAATCATGCCATAACTTCTGAATGTCATCCCAAGATTTCAAGCGCAATTCAAAGGCTTTCCAACTTCGACCAACCAACAGTAACTTGTACCAAAAGAATACATGAATAACCATAGAAACACGCTTGCATCTAAATCCAAAATTATGGAATGCAAGATACTCATTTGATACCAGAGAATCATGAGAAAATCGGGCTTTTTATGATTCATTTGGATACAAGTGAGAATTATTTTGCATAGATTATGTTATCTTTTCATTTCAAAATAAGACACGTTAAAAATCCCCCACCTCTTATAGAGTCACAATGAGATCTAAATGATCATGTGGGTTGTTATCATAACATGAAAAGTATTGCATCAACTCTATGCATCTGTTAATGACTCCACATTGGTCATAGATGAAAAACCAGAGACATGTACCCATTGACTTAATGAGCAAAGTTTAACTTACCTCATGCAAAGTTCAAGTTCCACTTAGGAATCTGTAGTATTGGTTATTCAACAATATAAAACACTCTACGTAACTTTTTCAATTACTTAGTTCTCTATAATTTAGGAGTATAATTTTATACTCATTTTTCAATTAATTTAAACAAATGTGCTTATTGGTTGGATACTTTGCCCTCCAGCTGATCTTACGAAAACTTAGTACAACACATTCATTTCCTTCATTTGATTATGTACACAATAACACATAGTTACTGTCACCGGGAGTGGCTCTTTCAGCAGAAGCATGCGCAGATAAAGGTGATAAAACACTATGACAAATAAGTAATAACCTGATTTAATTTTCTAAAAAAAATTAAGATTTGATCAAGGTAAAAGGGACGTACCATAGACAACAGGCTTGTCATCATCCGTCTTCTATCAACCTCAAAGAACTGCTCAAGAGGATTGTGTACCATCTGAGTTGCAGCAGCTGGAGAAGTTCCAGTCTTAGCGGCAGAAAAGAGTGCTGTCCCAAAGTACCTTGATAGAAACATGACTATGATTTTCTGCTTGAGAGCAAAAAGACTAAGATACTTAAAAGTTACAACGCTCAGATATATGCTTAATGTGTGGTGGGTTGGGTACAGGGGTGAGTGAAATTGCTCTGCTGCGGTTATAGAAGTTGGGTGGGTACTGGCAGTTACGTTCGTACATGGCTGCCAAATAGGTAGTTTTCTTGCCCCCCACTAATAGTTATATTATATGGAGCTGAGAACTGCAAAAAAACAGCCATAACTAGTGAAAAACTACCTTGTTTAAAGCGAGTTTAAAAATAACTAGTGTATTATATCCCTTATTTTGGACAGAAAGTATCTAGATGCTCATCAAAGTTTTTCACAATATCATGTGATAGAGGATTTCTTAGACAGCAAAATATCGAAAACTACAATCAGAATATCGAAAGCTACAAGCCGACGACCCATATGTAACATTAATCTAAAATGAAACTGAAAGAGGATTTCTTTGATTCGCAATCATCGTGAAACAGACCTAGAGAAAATAAATTATTTCAAACGAAGGACTAGCTACTAACCCAAATTTGAGAATCACAAAATGAGTATCTTACGCGTAGTTAATAGCGGGAAAGGAGCTTACCGAACTGCAATAATGGAGGATTCGTAAACGCTGGCGTTATGTTGGGAAAGGGAGACAATGAAAATAGAAGGAGTTGAACCGAATCGCTTTGGCGGTTTTTCTTTTCCCCTTTATTTACATGTATATTTATTGACTTTAGTTTTGGGTACATATGATCAAGCATTTTAGAATTACAACTTATTTAATATTTTAATGGTATAATTTATATATAATTAGTGATTTTATATGTTATAAAAATAGTATGATTATGTAGAAATTTTGTACGATCAGAGATAATGAATCTAAACGCTATTGAAAAATTAATTTAATCTGTCTAAATTTTCAATTATAAAATAATATATCTTAACTTTTTTTTTTAATCTTTAATTAAAAATGATATTTTTTTATTTTAAAAATATAAAAATAAATTAAATATTAATTTAAATAAATTTTATAGGAAAAAATTATTTTAAATATAAATTATTTTAATAAAATATATATAATCAATTTAATCTGATTATATTATACATTTTTTCACCAAACACTGTACAGACTAATTATAACACAATTCAGTCCAATAAAATTATACTTAACTTATCTAATATGATATACCAAGCATAACTTTAGTCTAATAACATAGAACGAGTTTGGCCAATATCCATATAGCCTTCTTTCTTCTTCTTTTTGATAAAATTCATGATACATATTTTTTTAACACTATAATTTATATCTCAAGTTGAAACAATACTCAATCTATTTGTCACATATCTATTGCCCCCTTATTTAAGAACTTGAATTCCACAAGGCAAGATCTCCACAAAATAACATATTGGATTGCTCGAGATAAATACAACTTGTGTTGTTTAGCATTGCTTTTAAACTTGCTCATTCTTCAAAATGAGGGACAACTTTCCCAAAATTTTATTTCTTTCATATCACTGAAAGGAAATATATCATAGTTTTCGTTATAGATGCAAAATTAAAGGTTTAAGGTTAGGGAAGGTATTACAACTTTTACAAAAATTATGTTTAGTTTCATTGTTTTCAACTAAAATGTTTTAATTTTATATTAAAAAAAAATGTATATTTTAAACATCTTTTTTAAATTTATAAGACTAAAGCTTCCCAGTTTAAAGTTACGAGAGCCCAAAGCTAACCCCCTTCTCCTAATTAAGGGTAGTTAAAACGTGAATTAATTTAGGCAACTAAAGCTAGAGACTTAGTTAGGCAGTTAGGGTTAGATACGGCTCCTTAGCTCATGCAATGTGCGCTTTCCATCGTTATTCACTTTTAAATATGTTTCTTTTTTATATATAAATTTAATTTCTCTCTTCTAATTAAGAACTCATTATGGACATATAACTATTTTTCATAAATAAAAATATATTTTTACTCTAAAAAATGTCTCTTCATGCTTTGCTTGCATTTCACCTACCAATATTGCAGAATAGTTTTTGAAAACTAAAAACTAAGAAAATATGTATGTACTCTTGAATGAACTAGGTGGATCTTTTCTTTGATATAGTGCAGTTAACAATTACTATCAACTAATAAGTTTGTAGATGGACATCATCCTCTGCTTGTTCTGTTATTCATTTTCATTTTCTTTTGTCCTGCTTTTGTTTCTCTTGGTTTGTTCACTTAAAAGATCATTAATCTTTGAAGAAATTAAGAGCAACTACTTTGATCTTTCAGGTTAGTCTCCCTGAGTTACACTACTAGTTTCTAAAGATTCAATATTCTACTGTTATTTCATTAGTCATTGCAGGTAACATGAACAATGATGCACATAATCTCATGGAGAGAGTTAGAACCCTTATTGCAATAAAAGGATGGGATTATTCTGTTCTCTGGAAATTAAGTCAAGATCAAAGGTTAATAAGAAGAACAAAAAATAAGAAATTTACAAGATGAGTTATATTACTTTGTTGTGTACCCTTTTCAAGTTCATGTATGACTTTTTTAACAGGTCTATTGAGTTGTTGAGATGTTGTTGTGCTGGGATTGAATACAACAATAATAGTGGAGATGAAGAACAATTATTTAGAGACTCTCAATTCCTTCAATGCAGGGATAACATATTTCAACACCGTAGATCGAAATCTTGTGATTTTCTTGATCAATTACCTTCTATCATTCCTCTAGATTCAGGGTATAATATTTTTACATTGTTCACTTTTAATTTCCTTCATCACTTGTTAATTTTTATTTTTTTTAACTGTGTTCTTATGCACAGGATTTATGCAGAGACCTTGATTTCTAACCAACCCAATTGGCTATACGTTTCTAATGGCATAGATTCAAATAGTGAAGTGAGTTCTGATACCAACCTCATTAGCTCACATACATTAGAAGCTTAATCATGTACTTTAATATTGGAGAGAGATTAAGATCTTTTTTTTTATTATATATAATTGCAGGAAATTGTTGGAACCAAAGTTTTGATCCCATTGTCAGGAGGCTTAATTGATCTGTTTGTTTCTAAACAAGTGTGACACCAATAATTTCTCTCCCAAACCTTCTCTTTCTTATGCTATTTCAATAATTTAAACGCAGCCTTTTAGTTACAATGTGATTATAAGTACTGCTGTTGTTTACAGATATCTGAAGATCAGCAAGTAATTGATTTCATCACAGGCCAGTGCAATATGTTGGAGGAGGACGCGCCAAGCAAAATAAGAAACATGAACACAAGCTTCATAGAAAATCCAAATTCAATGAGTGATCACATTGATACCAACAATCATTTCCAGCCTTCTCAATTTTCTCCTGCAGCATCTGTACTACAAAATTTAAATTTGCAGGATGAAAACTCTATTGATAGTGTTCTCCAATGCAACTCTTCAGTGAACTTCATGGACACTTTTAGTTACAACTCAGAACACCAAAGGAAAAACAACTTATTTTGGGATTATTCACATGTTTCGTCGGGTTTTGATGATCAAACTGATCCATTACAGTCTTTAAGAGTTGAGGAAACTGCAGCCGAAGAAGAACAGCAGGGTAATGAAAAGGACTCAATCAAACATGAAGGAGAACAAGAAGATCCTCTCTCAGATTGCAGTGATCAGATTGATGATGAGGATTGTTTCAAGTATCAACGAAGGACAGGTAAAGGGTCTCACTGTAAGAACCTTTTTGCAGAGAGGAATAGAAGGAAAAAACTTAATGAAAGGCTTTACAATCTTCGCGCATTGGTTCCTGTTATCTCCAAGGTAATTGTTTGTAACTACATTAACTTTATGGACCAAACCTGTTTTTGTTCTTACACTATGAAGAGAATGTTGGAAATTTATAATGGTTTGTCGCATTGATTCAAAGTTGGACAGAGCTTCTATTCTTGGGGATGCAATTGAGTATGTGAAGCAGTTAGAAAAGCAAGTAAAGGAATTAAAAAATGAGCTTGAAGAGCACTCAGAAGATGATGTTGATCTTTGGTCTAAACCCAAATGTGACAAATTAGATATAAATGATTGTCATTTGGGAACATCAGGAAATGGAAACACAACAAAACAAAAGCAAGACTTGGTTACTACTAATGAAAAGGCACAACAAATGGAGGTACTACTAATTAACTTGATTTTTTTTTTTTTTTTTATGCTTCTTTAAAAGATAGAGTACTAAAAACAGTGCATGTTTTATAGCCACAAGTGGAAGTGGCACAGCTAGATGGAAATGAATTCTTTGTGAAGGTATTTAGCGAGCACAAGGCCAGTGGATTTGTGAGATTGATAGAAGCATTAAATTCTTTAGGCTTGGAAGTAACTAATGCAAATGTAACCAGCAATAGAAGTCTAGTTTCTAATGTGTTCAAAGTAGAGGTAAGTTGTTTTAAAGTTTAATCAATAAATTACATTATGTGTTTGGAAAATGATCTTAACTTTGAAATTTTGGTTGCAGAAGAAGGACAGTGAAATAATACAAGCTTGTGATTTGAGAGACTTCATAATGGAGCTTACACAGGATCCATCTAAAGGGTGGCCAAAGATGTCTAAAAAAACCCTAGATAATGACAATGGTATTGAGTTTGACCATCACCAACTTTGCAGTCAACGTATTAATTCTTACAATTTCCATCATATTCTACTTGATTAATTACAAGTGCTTCAAATTTACGGTTAAAGCACTTCCTTCAAACAATATAGTAAGGTTGTTTTTAGCATATAAAAAGTGTTTGTTCTCCAATTAAAAGGGATTATGTTTTTATAAATATTTTCTAAAATTTTATAGAATTTAAAACATAGGTATTTGTAAATACATGTAATAAAATATAATGTCTGATATAAATTTTCGTAAATTGAACCATCAATATTTCCACCAATTCAAAACCAAAAAAAAAAAAAAAATTGACTTGCTAGCATTACATGTATATTAATATATTATTTTTTCCGATATCTATATTTTCATCCATGGCACATACAAATAGAATCACAGTCAATGTGATTTAATAATAAATAAAAACATCACATATAAGACTATTAAAAAAAATTAAATTGTTTAGATATATACATTTTCAAGCCTCATAATAACATGTATATATTGTACAATGTACATAATTGAATTTATATACATAACATTTATATATAAATATTTAGTTTATATACTACATACTAATTAACTAATTCGATTACGTAGAATATGTATATAAGTCGAGACCCTTGCTTAGACATTCAAATAAAAAAGGTTCCTATATTAGAAGGGAAAAGAAAAGGAAAAGTTCCTAGCAAGGACTAGGTGCAAGCCAGCAGAAACAATTACCAAGTGTAGGTGGTTCAGTATAGACATTGTTGAACATTGCTATTGAACTGAAATCGACCAAAAGAATTATTATCTGTAACATAGGCCCAATCTAGAGACAAAGAAAATTCAAATAGAATTGCCTTTATAATTAAAACCAAAGCCAGTGGAGAGGAATATATAATAATCATGCCTTAAACTCATTTGTTTCCATTCGTTTATCTTTTCATCAAACTTGCCAATAGACATTTTGAACTCAACCTTAGCTTTTGAATCAAAAGCAGCTCTCCTTTGAAAGACTTCAACAACAACAAGTATGAGTCCAACGAATGATTAATGATGATCTGCACCATATAAGTTGCCTTGGGTTGGAAACTAGATTAACTTGGCAAATTTCCCTCAAGTCACTAACATAAAGTCTATTGTTGTGGTACAAAATTTCATCAATATCCAAAAATTCATACATTATTTTTGTCCAGCTTTGATCTTCTTGCTCACAAGTGTATATATATAATTTCTACCAGCACAAATTGCAAAGAAATTGCTTTCTTTTGTTGATTTACTAGATAAAGTTACCTTCTTTATCTCAAAGAACACTGGAGGAGTAATGAATTTTGATTTTTGCACTATGGATTCCAAAAAATTATCTTACGAGATTGGGGATGTTGAAAAATCAAATAACCATAGGAAGAGCCTATAAGCAGATACTACAAGTTTCGAATATTGTTTCGGGCAGAGGAATTTTGTATTTGTTCGAATCCTTGAAACTGAACAACTCCAACTCGTTAGATTCTTTTGGACTACGAATCACAAGCAATACGTTGGAAAGACAAGGATGGTTGGTCGATATTGAAATAGAGTCGAGTCGAGAAGATCAAGGCTTTCATACACTTTTTGCCATGTGTCGCGTGGGAGTTGCGGCCAATTTGTTTTTGTGTACTTTTTCAACAAATTGCAAGGCTTTTTTATTTGTACTAGAGCAATTGGTACTAGTCAAACTTGAGAGTCGAAAGCGTCTTGTGAGAGACGGTTTATTGAAGAATTATAAAACTTGGGTGGGAATACAGAATAAATATTCTTATTCCTTTGACATTAAAAAATCTACAATTTCCTTTTCTATATTCTTAAGGATTTATAATTCTAAGAAATGTACGAAAATAAGGATGGATTTTCCCGACCACCAAAAAATTAATTAATATTTTGTTCTCTTTATATTATTGAAATTACTAATTAGTTAAGTATAATAAGAAATAAAAATAATAATTTCAATTCTTTTATTAGGTAGTTATTATGAAATAGAAAAAATAATTAATTAATTTCATTAATAATCGTGAGATCTTTTTTTTTTTTTTTTGGGTAAAAATATATTGAAATTATATTCTTTTATGGAACGAATAATTATTATTCTATGACATTTTAAGAAATTTTTTTAAATTAACTTATTCCGCAAAAGTCCCTCCCGACCAAAATGTTAATAATTGATTAACTCGAGAAATTGAAGATGAGTAGGAAAATTTGAGAGGTAACTTTTCAAGAAATAACTAAAATGATATAGTGAACAAGTCTCCCTCTCCTCTCTTCTTTCCCTTCCTTTTTTCCTTCTGCCTCTGCTCTTTCACCATCCTCATTCCTCATTCTGCTCACCAGGGAAGGTCCTTCCCTTAAAGGAATTTCTCTCTCCAATAGGTAACTTATTTTTTGTTTTTCTTTCGGTTTTCTTTTGCGAAAATTTGTTTTATAAATAATAATCTACTACTATTTTTAGTAATTTTTCTGGATTTATGAAAGTCTACTACTACTTTTTGTAATTTTTCTGGATTTATGAAAGTCAAATCTAGTATATCTTATATCTACTTTGAAGTTTTTCTTCAATAAAACGTCTACGTGTTTTTATAACTCTCAAATCTACAAAAATTTGATAAGCTTCAAAAACTCCATTCAACTCATTTGTTCTTCATGTGTGTAATTATGTCTTTTAGTATTTAAATATGTATTAGTAAATTTCATCTTGTTAGACGATATTTTTGTTATATTTCTTTGACTTGAGGATTAATAAAATATCATTATTTTATAAAATAAAAAATAAAACTAAAATGATATAGTTTAAACATAATAAATGAATAAATAATTGTGTCAAATAAGAAGGGTAAAAAATAAAACTTAACACAAAAATTCTACAACGAAAATACATCAACGGTCAAAGCAAAACTGACTTCTTTCATTCATCCTGAAAGCTGCTCCATACTCCCAACAAAAGAAACCTCATCTCCAATTAAAAACGTACAAGGATTTCAAACAAGACAGAAAATTGTTTCTAATTAGGAGTTAGATACATTAACATATTTCGTTCTTAAAAACCTAAACAAATTTTTTTTTGCTTTTTTGTTGAATGAATAATAAAGACTCACCACCCTTTTTGTTTTGATGGACAATGAGCCCATTGGCAAATTTTCCTCCTGAAAATCTAGACTATGACTGTTGCAGATGCTTAAATTCTTCACAATCAGCTCCAAAGACACTTAGAACCGAGAAAAGCTTGGGGACAATCTTAGCTAACATTAGCTTGAAACCAACTGAAGTTGAATTTGCTTCACTTTTATCACTAACATAGGCATCCTTAGTGAGAGTGCCTATCAAGTAGCCATGCATGTATGCATCACAAGCTTTAAGAATGTAATAACCACGCCTTCTAAAATGATCTTTGACAAGCTCCTCGAAGTCCTAAACATGCCATCAACATGGTAATAATTTTAGTAAAATTGATTCCAATCCGAAACTGATGAGTGCAGTAGTACACAAACCTTTAAATTCATATCATGCTATGAGAACAAAACACGTCTGTGGATTTCAAGTATTGATAAAGTCGGTGGGAATGAACTCCCAAATTATTCCCACGGTAACATATTGGCCAAATTCCCAAATGTAAATGACTGTCCTCTACAATTTCAGTTTCATGTCAAACACAACACTCCTTGTATTTTTGTATTCAATTGCAAGTAAAAACGAACATTTTTTAATGGTCAAGTTGTCATTGAAGTTCCCTCTTGACTCTATACCATTTTTATTTTAGCACAGAACTCAAGATAGCATAGCATCTATTTACAATTTTACATAGCTGATATGACTATAAAGCAGTAAGAATATCACAGGCAGGAATTGTACGTCTCATATGATAAAGTGTAATGTGTTTTCACAATAACCAAAATAAAGCCAGAGAGGAATTGATAAATCACCTTGGGGGACTTCCGCATAAGATACATCATTGTCTTGCAGTTCAACAAGAAAGTATTCTCATTGTATGACAACGAATTTTTCTCCCCTTCAGCTGTCCCAATCTGCTTGTCATACCCAGCTTCATTAAAATATGGCTTAGAGTTTAGAACCAGACCTTGAAGTGATACTAGGACTTGAAGTATGCTGGATGATTTTGGATCCCAGACTTCATTTCCCCTGCCTGTCCAAGTATTTAAAAGGCTAAGGCAAACTTTTCCTTCTTCATAAAGATTTGGATTAATCCGCCAGCCACCAGAATGATAGTATGCTGACTGCAGCAGAAATAGCTCAATACGTTGTTATCTTTAAATTGATAACGAACAGCCAAAAAAGGCGGGGAAAAAAAAAAGAATAATAGTCCATGAACCAAAGTCATAAAAATTAGAATAAGGATTATTTTACCGGTGGAGCATCAGGGTACTCTGGAGGAAGGTGAAAATCAAAGAAGAAGAGGCCATCTTGGTATGGTGTCCCATATGCCCCAACTATAACTGCCCTTAAGAGATCCATTCGGTCTTCATAGACTCGTACATAGATCCCCTCTGTCAAAAGAAGCCTCTGTTACTACAAACAACAGTAGTAAGGGCAACTTGAACAATTTAATCTTTAGCAAATGGTGATATATTTTTACCAGGCAAGTGGTTCTGAAGAATACTCCAATCTTGCTGAACCTTCTTAAACCACTTCCTTCCATTATTCTGCAAGAATTGTCATGTCAAAAGGCATAAAAATCTAAAAATGGTTCCCAAATCGCAAGGGATGTATTAATATAATATGTCAACTAAAATTTAAAAAAGTTAAGAGGATCAGAGAGTTATGATCAGATTGAAGTAACACTTCCAACCCACAGTACTTGAGAAAATTAAAGAAAACATTGAAGTTTTTAAATAGATGCGTACTATCAGAAGGAAACATCCCATACATTCTTCCACAAAGAGTTTGTGCCTTAATTTCATAGAATCACAGCAACTACTCATAGCAATCACTTATAATCAAGGTCAAAATCTCGAAGAAAATGAAAAAAGAAACAAAAATAATAATATTACCCCTCCATTTGCACCACAAAAATAATGATCTGAAGAATCTTTAGCAAGATCAAAGCGCTTAAAACTGCAACTGTCAACCTCATTATTTCCTGAAGCATCTTCTTCTTTCGTGCAGATTTTCTCTGAAGTTTCTGTTGCATCCAACATTTCAGTGCTACTTTGAGCTAGATTTTCTTCTTCTTTCTGTTCTTTAGCATCAATGCAACAATCAATAATTACACTAGATTTTTTAGAGCTAGACTCATTGCTAGAATTTCTTCCTTCTGATATCTCTATCACGTTCTGATGTTGAATTTCTTCTTCACCTCTAGAATCCAAACTAGCAGGATCTGAATTTTGTTGTCTCCTTGAGAAAATTCCACTTGCCAGTCTGGTAACAAACCTAAGGGCAGCCAGGGGAACAGAAAATGTTTGATTCTTGCCAGAATTATCATCTATGCCCTCTTCTGCTTCTGAAAATATGTTTTCGTCAGCATCTTGCAGCTCAACCTCCTGAACATAAATATCCAGTGTCATTCAAAAATTAAACAGGAGAGGTACACTTTATCAATTATGTATATAATGTTCTAGTTACAAATTTGGAAAATAAAGGGATATGCGGGCAAAAGGCATTTGTGTAGAAGAGCAATGGGTCAATTAATGGTTCATGCCCTCGAAGAAGGAAAGAGCATTAGTTTCCAACATGAGAAATTTAACTACCCAATGCACAACTCTTATAATCTTTTTACAAAAAATTAAGTAATGAAAGAAAGAGAACTCTGAAATGTCTCTAAGATTAGTATAACACAGAGGAGCGGATAGAAACTACCTATTTCTCACCAATCCGAATCTAATTCGATCTGAAGTAGATTTGAAGATATCTAATCCGAATTTAATTCGATGATTTACTCAATTCGAACTGAACTGATCGGAGTTTTTGGATCGGATAAAATCGGATTGAGATTATAACTTATTTTTAAATTATTGTCATAATAAAATACAATATTTATTAATATTTAAATTTTAAATTAATGCATCTTTTAGAAAAATTATTTATTTATATTTACAATTAATAGAATCAACATAATAAAAAATATATTTTTAAACATTGTTAAATTATTATAGAGTATTTAACATTTATAATTATTTTAAAGCTAAAATAGTAATTTAATGTAATCGTGAAATGTATAATATTTAAATATAACACATTAAAAATAAAATATGTATTTATTATAATTTTAATAGTAATTCAGTTAGGATCGGATTGCAGCGGATTATAAAATCTGTCAATCCGAATTCGACTATAAAATTTGTCAATCCAATCCAATCTGAATCTAACAGATCGGATTAAGATCTAACAGATCAGATTTCTTAATTTAGGCAAATTGATCGAATTATTTGCTCACTCTAATTGCAAAGTACCGAACATAATAGATTCTATAGTAGAGATTGTAGTTCCTTTCATCTACCTTCTAGAGGAAACTTGTTGTCAAACTAGACTAACATCTTTATCAATGTTCTCTACTCAAAACAGAAACAAACCTCTTTAGTATTCTCAATGGTATCCATCTCATCATCGTTAAGTGTTTCCCAACTAGCAGCATCATCACTAACCTCACTGCCAGCTGCAATTGACTCCTCATTGTCGTCGTCTCGACCAACAACATAGATTGCTTGTGGCCCAACCTGATAATAAATTAACGAGTGAATTAATCAAACTAAGAACACAATAACAAAATTTCATACTTGACAAATAATCTCCTGAATGCAGCAAGTAAAAATTAACACAACTAAAATGAAAGATATGTCATACATCTGACAAAACAAAGAATCAACATCTGGGAATATGACTTTTGTTCCCTGAGCAACTAAACAGACCAATTCAACTGAAAACACTGAAAAAATCTCATGACTTTATTATACTATTTGCTGTCACACTGTGTGACATACTACCAAGTCTCCAAAATTAGGTAACACTACAAATATATATATATATATATATATATATATATATGCCAAGCATAATTTTCTAGATCATGGCCAAAAGAAAAGAGAAAAAGTAGGTGCAGGTTCTTCACCCTAATTACACAAACCTAATCAAAGATATAAAGCTCTCTCTAACTTTTGAGGTAGACTCTCATACAGAGGGGATGTTTGAGTAAGAAAGAAATAGACAAACTTAAAATGTTGAGGTGATTCCTTGTGCAGAAAGCATATAAAAAGACAAAAGAAAGGGAAAAAAAATCAACAATTAATGATCCTACAAACTGGAAATGAATTTACCGTTGAAACCATCCCATCAGCCCATGCAACTCGAATATCCCCATCCTTGAGGCCAGTTATATTCCCAACCCAGGACAGATCAGACGTATCTGCACATGATTTATCATCTTCTGCTTTCTTATGTCCTAAGTTCATATTCCCTTTGACCTCGTCTTGTCCATGTTGTTTCAACTCATTACCAAAATCATTCCCATTATCAGAAACTGGGGATAATCTGACAACGACATCCCCATAACAATAGTCATAATCAGGATGTTCCTCAAGCTCATACACACTCACAATTTCCTCTTTCTCAAATTCTTTAGGATCTTCAGCTCTAAAAACTGGTTTTAACCACCTCACACATGCTGTTCGCTCTCTGGCATGAACATTTTTCACAACTCCAACACGCTTATTGTCATTGGCATCTTCACTGTCATCAGAGGCCTTCTCCACCACATACTGTTCGGCAACAAATTCATGATCACCAGGACTATCAATTGGAATCAAATTTGTTGAACATAGTCCAGATTCTGTTGCCCCATCCTGCCACACGACATCAACTTTTGTCCTGGTATTAACAATCAATAGGGCTCTTTCAAAATCTTCTTCCTGTTTCCGAGCCTTCTTGTCTCTCCTAACCACAACTTTACGGATTTTTCTGCGATGAAGGGACCAATATTCATGAACAGGTTCCTTTGAAACTGACAATGAACTAGCACAAGAGCTGGATTCAATCGATGCATTACTTCCAGTATTTCCACTACTTTCGGTTGATGCAGTCAAAGGATCAAGATCCATGGATTCGCTGCTTCCATTGGATTCTTCAATGGCACTTTCTTCTGAATCACACCCGCTAACCATTTGAGTAGAACCCTGAATGTCTAATTTTGATAATCCCTTGTCCAATGTTACAGAGGATGCTACTACTGATGAGGGAAAGAGACACCAGTCACCCAATTGCCAATGTGCATGTGCAAAACATGACAAAAGTTTTAAGTTCTTTGGACTCTGCTCTTCTGCTGGTGTGGTAGAAGATTCTGGTCCATAGCCAGCAGATGCTATCCAGTAAATGAAAACTGATCCAACAGTAACCTTTGTAACAGTACCTTCCATCCGGTTAGCTTTCCACAAGCCAGATAGCCACCTCGAATTCTTAAAAACAGATGATGAGCTTGCCCTTACACGCTGACCAGGATAGTAAGTAAAATGCCCATCTTCAAGGATATTCCTTGAAAGTGGTTTGAGCTGCAATGGATCAGCTCTCATAACTTTACATACAGAACCATCATCAAACAATACACTTAACATTATCTAAAACATCATCAATTCTTCCTAGCCAGGGACCAAGTACAACATAATCACCCACAGTAAAATCCCTCACACGTTTTAAGCTTTTAGATGAGACATCTTTTATAATTGATCCATCAGGACATAGCAAATCAACTGAGATATTAACATCCACCACAACACCAACCTGTCCTGTAGGATCTGAAGCAGCAGCAACAAAATCTCCATGTAAGAAACCCCTATCAATAACTGTCAAATCTTCAATATTTTGGATCGATTCAGTTTCATCTATCCAGAGTACTCGAACTTTATCCGCAGGAAGAGGACCATTTTTATTGGCCCCATTGTTCCTACTCGTATCATCATTCTGTTCAGGGTTGGTGCTACCTTCAACAACACCTGCACAACTCCCACCATTATCCTCACCATCATCATCATGGTCAGTGATGCTGCCATCGGAATATGCATCACCAGCAACTTCAGCAACTATCCCAATCATATCACTCTTGTTCCTCACAACATCTTGTCTACAAATATTTGGAACATTATTTGCACTACTAACAACCTCACTTAATATTTTTACATCATTGCTCTCATTATGTACATTTGCATCACAAACAACTGTAATTGTTGAAGAATCATTCTGGCCAGAAAGGTTACAGTCTTGTGCAACTATGCCCGTATGGTCAGCTTTATTCAGTATATCATGTTTCTCAGAGCCCATTTCAACATCTGAAATGACATAAAATGCTTTAAAAAACTTCGCTATCTCATAGTTTATCAGGCATTATACATAAAATATGCAACAATTAGTGGAAGAAAAAAAAAAGTAAAGAAAGAGGAGCTTTTTCCTCTTGAAGTCTAGCTAATTTTTTTCTTTTTTCCTGTTTAAGTTGTCATCTTCCTGAAGTTGTTTCTCCAGAAATACACATGGCCACATGTTTTAATCAATCCGTTCAACTTAAAAAATAAAAAATAATATGAAAAATTAAATTCATGCTATAAACTCAGTTGAACTAAAACCCGTTTCCAACTGTGCATACCAAATTGGAATACTGTATCAGAGTTCAATAAACAAGATAAAAACGTGATTAAAAACTATAATCCAAACGAATTTAAAAATAGTATGAAAAATTGATAATGCAATCAAAAACACTTGCAAAAGAGACTACGCCGTTTAATAAAATATATGATAATTCGAATGAAAACTGAGTATGGCATATAAACAATGATTATAAAGGTCCAATGACAAAGGGGGAAAATGAAGTGAGAATTAGAATTTCTAATCGGAAGATGAATCCAATAGGCCTATGGCAGCTCAATTTTTGCGAAATGAATGAATAAATCAGCTCAAAAATATAAAAACAAGAAGGGAAAAAAGAAAAAGAAAATGCCTAGTTTCAATTCGTTCAATATTACCTCATTAAATTAAATTTGTTTGAATGAATGGACAATAATAGAGATTTTTCTGTATAAATAGACAACTCAATTATCGTAACAAATAGAAAAAAGTTTCCATGAAAATGTGAGAAATCGAGCTCGAAGCAACGCCACTGGACGATTCGGCAAAAAAATTGACCGGAAAAGGAGTTACCTAATGGAATATGAGATTTTGGGATAACGAAGAATAAGGAGAAAAAGAGCTCGTAATTTTGAATGAAGAGGACTCTCCAGGTTAAAATCGTGTTCTTCGATTGTGGTGGTTCAGGTGAGAAAGAATACATACTACATAAACACAGAGCGACGGAGCGGTATACGGATAGGGGTATATTCGTAATTCTATAGTTTGTCCAATTTCCCTTTTTTTCTTTTTTCTTTTTCATGTTTCGAAATTACTTTAATTTACTTCACTCTTTAAAATGCCAGCCTATTAATGCCGGTGAATGATTGGTGATTTATCATCCAACGTTAAACTTGCATTGGAAGTATGAGTTAATATTAAATAATGAACGATGGTATTACCAAACTTGTTTTATTTTTGCAAAAGAATATTGGGCACAGTTCTATTTACAATTAAAAGTTACAGGAAAATTCTAAGTTACATTTCTACGTTACATCTTACCGTGATAATAAATTAAATATTCTTTTCAAAAATCGAATGGTTAATATTAACTTACATAAATTTAATGGTTCACAAATAAAGAAAAAATTATCCAAAATTTTCATTTTTATTTTAATTCACTAATTCTAATTTTTTTTTTTTTTAAGTAACTACTCTATGTATTAAACTTTTCAAGTAAACTATTACTTATTTGACTTTAAAATCAAAAGACTAAATCCATATTAAAAAAATTATGAATTTCTTGACAATTGAATGAGAAATCTCATAAAAATTTGATGAAAACAATTGTTACACTTATACATTAAATAGCCAATGGCATGAAAAATAATAAAAATAGCAAATTCAAACTAACCCTATAACAAACATCAAATGGAATGTTCGCCCACAAACATTATAATTGTTATTGTAATTCTGAAATATACAGAAACTATCATGTTATTTAAATATATATATTTTTACTATAGTCTAAGATATTGTATTATAAAATTATTGGTGTAATTGTCATATTTATTAAAATGACATTTTTTAAATTAAATGATAATGAAACTATCGAAAATATTCTTCTTCTTTTTTTCTTTTCATTTGCAAGTGTAAATAACATTTTCCATCATTATCCTAAGTTTTATAGTGAAAGTAAAGAAATGGTTGTGCTTTCTTCATTGAAACTTAATACTATTTTGAACAAGGAAGCCATATCCTTGGAAAAAGTGTTAGATAAATTATTTTATATCGATAAAAGATAATAATATGAAAGAATTTATAAGAAGTATAAGTGTTTTTATTCGTTGGATTAAACTTATAAGATTAGAGGACTCATAGTTTTTATAGACTTTCACGTGATAACAGAGCTTTAATCGATCAATAGATCAAAAACTTTAGGTCTCACGTCACAAAAACAAAAAAAACAAAAAAAAAAGGTCTTGTGAAATAAAAAAAACAAGTGACCCAAAATATAATTAAATAAGTTAAAAATATAAAATAATAAATTTTGCAATAAATGAAGACTCATACTTTGAGAGATATATTAAGAGAATTGTCTTATATTGATAAAAAAAAATAATACTATAAAAAAATTTATAAGAAGTACAAGTATCTCTCCTTATTATATTAACCTTTTGGAATAAAAGATTCATAGTTCTTATAAATTTTTCCAAGAAGTATATGAATTTCAAATAAAATTTTGTTAGATAGTGATAACCAATTAAAATGGAAATAAACGTTAATCCAATTAGAGAATAAATGAAGTTTAAAATTAATTATTATTATTATTATTTGTATTTAGTGCAAGAGAAAGAATGATAAGGAATTTAAATATAAATATTAATTTTTTAAAATATATTTTAAAAGTAATAATGGCTAATATTTTATAATTATATTTTATAAATTTAAAAAATAAAATAAATACCAAAATAAGAATGAAAATAATTAACAAAAATGATTGTTAAATTTGTAAGATTTTTATTCTATTTTTATTCATTTTATTTTCTTTGTTTAAGTTAAGGCCTAAATAAAGTTAACGTAAGGTACACAAATTCATACATTAAATTTTGTTTAAAAAATTAAATTTATTAATTACTCAACCCACATAATCACTAATAGAATGTTAGATACAAAATTCACATGGTTTATACTATCAAAACAACAAATTTTATGATGATTCAAATTTAAATCCCTTATCATCATCCTCCGATGCTACCATCTTCAGTCTTCCACCATTTTGTTGCCAGCTTGACTCAAATCAAGATCTGAAAGCTTCTGTTATCCCTTCCTTGCAATCAACAGTAAAGCTCATCTGTTCCATCATCCACTAGTAGCTCATTACTGATTTTCTATTCATATCTTCTTCCTTCTCTACCACAAACTTATACATTGTTTGTTCATTGTTTGCCGGTTCAAATTGAAAGATTGGGAATATTTTTTTATCTCAATCTGTTCCAATTGAAGTCTCTAATGAGTTATAGTAAAGGACTCCAAATTTCCTAATGTTTGATTTCTAATTTTTTCACAACATTTGAGGCACTATCTCTCCATCTCTTTCTACTATTGAACTATTAGTTTAGTTTTCCCAAAAGATTTTCCTTGATCTCTTTAATCTTGTTTCCCTTGTCGTGGTGTTGGTTTGTTTCTTTCTCTATTTTGCTTGTAATTTGTGATCTGTGATTTCTTATTTGTGTTTTAGTTGTGTGTGAAAAATCAATTTCATTTGATTGTGTTTTATCTAATTTTGTGCTACGAGGGGTTTGTTTGCTGGGGTAATTCAACTAATTTTTGTTATTGATATTAATGACATATTTGTGAAGGAGAAGGTAGATTTTGGTATACCAGTGCATATTTGTTTTAATTTGACTTAATTCTTAACTCTTGGTGTATGAGTGCCGTTATTTACTATGAGTATATGGAATCCATGCAAGTTTATTTGAGTAAGGGTTATTTTTGAAAGAATGAGTATACTGGTTTTGGTTTTAGCAAAGATGAGATTCATGTGTAACTATGGCTTTCAATTGGGTGATAGTTATGGTATCTTTATTGGGTTTCATGTTAGATGATGATACTCTGATAAGTTTGAAGATTTAAGATTTAGAATGTTGTTTACTTATTCTCTATACCATGTTGGCTTATATTGGTGAGTTTAGTATACTGCATTTAAAGTGTTTATTACTAACTTTTAATGCTAGAAATCTCATTTTTAAAATTTTTAGGTAGTTATGGTGGTCACTGAAATTAGATTCTATACTTGTTTTTTGTTTTATTCTCCTATTTTCTATTTCTTTAGTTATGTTTGTTGAATTTGAACTATATTTATATTGTCTTGATATTGTTTAATTAAATTTTTTCTCTCTTGTCAAAAAAAAAAATCAAAGAAATTTATTAATTTTTATAATAAATAAATAAATGAAATGAAACTTTATTTTTTTTATAGGTTAAAATAATAAAATTTTTAGAATTAAGCACTATTATAAACACAATTAATATATATATATATATATATATATCTCGAGTATAATTGGAATATTTAACTACATTTTGATCATCAATAGGTGATCAATTTTTATTTTAATTAACTGCTTGAAATTCACAACTTGTACAATTCTATTTAAGCATGTATAATGTGGAATTGTGATTTACAATCATTAACACAATGAATATTTAGATAGGAAAAACTATTGAGAGTACTACTATAATATTTAAGTTATAAGAGAAAATTATTTTATAAATAAAATTTAATCGTTGCACAAAATCACTCTAGTTGTTTTAGTGCCATATGAAATTATATTTTACTCCTTACATAGTCTAGATCAAGTTTCACATACAACTGTCCGCATTAAATTTTCTCCCCCAGAACTCAGCTGGTAGCCTAGGAGTCTAGAACTACACCGTAGAGAGACTTTGGATCGCGTTCTTGTCCACAGTAGCCAGAGAAGATGATCGTCTGCGTCGCCGTCGTTGGACATCAGGTGAACCTCCCTTCCCATTCATTATTTGTTCTCTAAATACCAAGTTCCACGCATAGCAAAAGATGTGCTTTTTGTTGTTGTTTATACATCAAAATATCAATTTAATGAAATTAGTGAAAACTTTGGTGACGAGCAGAATACTCCGTTATACATACAAAGCTTCACAGATGCTGATGACGCCCTCAAACTTCATCACATTGTTCATTGCTCCCTCGACGTTATTGAAGAGCGAGGTACCCTCTCTTTCTAGAGTTTAATTTAATATATTTTTCTTTCCATGATTGATTAATATATATCGAATTGTGGATCAATTAATTTAAATTAAGATCTGGGTATTGATCAGTTTCATATACATGAGATGGGATTTTGCCATAGGAAGTTCTCAATTCAGAGTACGAGGTTTCCGATCAGGCTCCTCTATTAAAACTAATTAGAGATTGTGTTTTTTTTTTTTTTTTTTTTAAGATTTGATTATGTTCATAGTTTAGGATTTTCTTTTTATCTTTTTTTTGGTATTATTAATGCACGTGTTGTCCTGATTCGAAGCAGCTTCATTTGTGAATGAGTTTAGTATAAGAGCTTGTAAATTGATTTTGCGCGGTTCAGCATTCCTTTTTCATGTACTGTTTGACACAACAAACTCCTACTGCAGTGAACAATCCAAAGAAATCGGGACCGACTTTGAATGAGACATTTTTGGGTCTGCTTTACCCCTCTGAAAACTACGAAGTGTGAGTATTTTAAATATTTTTTCTTTGGTTTGTTTAACTGGAAAATCTCTGTTTTTTGGGAATATATTGTGATCACGTTTCCCACACATTGCAGGTACGGTTATTTGACCAATACAAAGGTCAAGTTCATCTTGGTAACAACAGATTTAGATGTCAGAGATGCAGATGTTAGAAGTGTGAGTTATGCGGACCTGTTAATCAGTTTCTAGGCTTGATGAACTTACACCATAGTATCTCAGTTTAGTTTGCTTCATAGAATCATATTGTATGGTAATTTGATGATGTGGAAAGATAAGTTCTTGCGTTGTTTTACATTAAGTCCATCTATATATTCACTCTAAGCTTCCTTAACTTTGCCACAAAGTGTGTCTAAAGCCTGGCTATTGGTTAAAACTATTATTATCCTAGAAGTTATGTTACCATTACCAGTTAACGATACCATTCTCTCAGTACTTTTGTTAGACAACCCCTTTTCTTTTCTTTAGAATTATGCCCACTTTGGTTACTCGCCCATGGGACAAATTACTGTTAGAACTCTTTTCTTTGGCCTTATTTCTCTGCAAATTTTAGTGTCAATCATTTGTGCATCAAAGTGCTAAATATTTCAATTAATTTAGCTGATGTTTCCTTGTGTTATCATGATTTTTAGGTAGAATAATTTTTAATATATGGGTACTGACTTTTTCTTTCTTGCTCTTCTTTTTTCCCATGGTGTAGTTTTTCAGGAAATTCCACGCTGCTTATGTTGATGCAGTCTCCAACCCATTTCACGTGCCAGGTAAAAAGATAACCTCTAAAACTTTTGCAGAGAGGGTGAGTAACATTGTTAAGTCATTTGGGTTGAGTTCAACTGGGTAAATGAAGCTGGAGTGGATATTGATTTTGACAAGTCTAGTGAATTGGAGTTTCAGAAAGGAAGTGGACTCCTTCTTGTGTAACTCTGCAATAACACTAACGTGGTTGTATCATTCAAATTGCTTAAGAGAGAGCATAAAACTGTGTTTCATGTCATTTCTCTTTATTGTTATGGTTATGGTATTGTAAGATTTGTAGTCCTGGTTTTCAAATATACTTATTGAGGTTTTGGAGGGAAAAAGAAAGTAGTCAAGTCCTTCCGCATCACGTAATCCGTAGTCAATGCAAGCAAAAACCGTGGCGCTTCTTTATAGAAGCAGAACAAAAATATTATTATGCCATTCACTAATTCTGCAGGCACTATCTAGCAGATCCATCTGTCTTCTCTCACTTGAAATGGATCCCTTAAATGTCCTGGATTTGTTTTCCCATAGTTTACTTGTTAATTTCATTATTGAATTTGACCAATTGCACATACAGCCAAAATCATCATATCTTTGCTCCACTCAATATTAGAGAATGAAATCAAATTTTTGGTCCTGTATTGCAAGGGGAAGCTTCTTTAGCTTTCCTGGTGACATCATGAGAAACACGGACTATAACAAGTACAATTGTATGCAATCGACTTCTGTTTGGTTTCTTTCTACAGCCTGAGTCTTTTGTATTAAGTCCACTGATCTCAGTTCTAACCATTGAAGCAACTTGTGTTTGAAGGGACAACGAGCTTAAAAATAAGCAATAAACGGCACTGAGAAAGTCAAAATTGAAAAACCTGCATCGTATCAGGAATGGTTTATAACAGAGTTTTCAGATTTTGGGGGAGGCAACAAGTAGCCACAATGATGATCCAAAAAAAAAAAAAAAAACCGACCAGTAACTCAGATTAAAACAATAAAGATACATGATAAACATTGAAACTGTTATGACAAAAGCTAAATAAGTCTTGCTGAAAATTTGGAGGCAAGGCGCACACGTCTTTGGCAGAATAATACTAAATCAAAAATCATCATCGTCCTCTTCAGCAATGTGTTTTGCAAGTTCTTGCTCCTGTTGTTGTCTTTCCCTTCTCTTCTCAGCACTTTCTTTCTCCTTGTGGGAATTGGGCGGAAACCGAAGTGCTCGCACTGCATCATTATGCAAATTAAGGCAAAATGCAATCCTTGTGTCAAATGCAGCTTGAGGTTCGTTTGTAGAGTATATGTCCCCAGTTTCCTTGGACACCATCCACCCATTTGCATGATCCAAAGTAGCATCAATTGCACCATCTCGAATAGCCTTGGCTACAATGCTCTCTGCATCGGCAACAGGATTTGCAGAGTCCAATCTCAGTTTTTTAGCAACATCAGCAAGAGAAATACGAGAATATGAGATACTAATGTTGCGCAGCCCAGTCCTTATCACATTATGGCGCAACCTAACAATCAAATTGTGCGTGCGGTCTGAATTGAAAGTGGTCGAGAACTTCTCAGCAACAGTTCTAAAAAGCTCCAAATCACCAATCCGCACAGCCTGAAAACAGAAATCCTCAAGATAAACTCAGTGGGGAAATCTCACAGATCTGACCAATACTCTTATCCCAAGAGACCATATTGCAAAGTTGTAGCCACGAATTTGAATAAATCACTTCTGTACATGACAGCGACATACTAGAAAGGGATAGAGATATGTAAAGGATTGAGATATTTAATCCAGACTCACATTTGTTAGTTCAAAATATGGCCTCAAAGCCTTCTCCATGCCTTTTTGCATAAAAACAGTCCTCTCAGGGATTTCTCCCAGCAATAAGCGGACAATGATTGCCCACTTATTGCATTGAACTCGAAAACCAAGGGCTGCAACAGGAGCTTTCCTTGCAGCTTGCAGGAGGGACTCCTTAGCATCAGTGTACTCCAACTGGATTGTCCTGATCTTTCCAAGGTAAAAAAGGTACCGACAGAACTGCAAACAAACAAAAAATGTGTCACCTAGGCAAAACATTTATATAAAAAGCCATGTTACAATAAAGCCATAGGAAGCCTTCCATGCAACCCACAAAAATCAAGGAAGAGAAACATCCAATTTAGTTTTTATATTGCACATAAATTTTGTAAAAGTATATTTTAGCTCAAGACTACAGAATGGCTGCTTGAACCAGATATACCAATCATTTGAAATATCCCAAATAGGACAAGAACATTAAAATATTTATTTATATACAAACAAAGATTGCAGCTGATGGCAGACCAAGAATAAAATTATCAGTAAACACAAATTAAAGATATTCATTAACAGTGAAAATGCCACAGAAATATTAGGATACATCTCATGTAACTTATCTACATCACATTTATTGTATGCTGTAGTACAAAGAACAAGAACATACAACCACAAAACAAAACACTCAACCTTAAGAGATACTCAGCCAGAAAACCATATTCACAAGCATATCTGCCACTAAAGTGCAAAGTGTAGATATAAAATGAGAGAGAGAGAGAACACCTGCTGGTTTGAGTGAGCTTCAAAACGAGGTGCCTTGGACCTCAACTTCTCTGCCTGATCATATAGATTGTAGTGGAGGTAGTTCCTAAGTAACAAGTTCAGGAGTGTTTCCTACATGATAACATTGTTACTAAACCATGTGATGACTCCATAATAATTAAATATTGCTTCAGTAGTTCGTAAATTACCTGACCCAGCTCGTCATGGCGCAATGTTGCAATACGGTGCAGGGCAAGTAGATTTCTGTATATGAATAAGTGAAAGCTTTAGTCACAGAATGCAGGAGTAACCGGCCCCTCTATCTGATCCTGTAACTCGCATGGTTTCTTAACATGCATGATACACTATCCATATAATCCTAAAATATACAAAGGATAGGCATGTACAACCCAAAAAAGAACACAAGTGGATCAAACAGGCAGGACCAATTCATGCCTTAGCAAGGAAAAAATTGATATATATCACAACATAGCCACAAAGCATTACTTACCCTCTAATTTCAGCAAGCTCCCCAGTGAGTTCGTAGCAAAGAGAGTAATAGAAGTAAAGCCTTGAAGCTAAAACATCAAGAGTTCTACGATTCAGATTCTTCAATCGAGTGATGCTTGCTGAAGCACAAGCCTTAGCCTGAAGAACATTAGTGGATGTCACAAGCATGGCAGGTAAGTGTAATATGTAAAACGACACAGAAAGGATTTAACTTTGCTAACCTCATTGTATCTCTTCTGATCAATCAGAAATATTAGCACAAGCAAGTAGCAGTAAATCTCTAGCTCTGGCAGTGAATGCTTTGCAGAAGCTTGAGTTGCAGATGTGGCAGTGTCAACATCCATGTCATGGTCATCATCCTATAATTAATTTGGAGAGAATTTCCAAAGAATTTAATATTGAACAACAATAAAAAGCAATATATATCCTGATTATCGGAAACACATAACTAGCTTTGGCAGTTTAGCCTTGTTGTGAAATCATGATATAGAGAAGCTCTGTCCTTAATTCATTATTCAAGTACCAGAACATTACAGAGGTCAAAGGACTAAAAATACTAGCCAATTACACATCAGAATATTACAAATTATAAATACTTGAAATGCCTAATACGAACAACTAGTATCAACATTCACATGAAATCGTCCATTAGAAGAGTTTATGTTTCAATTCACTGAAAACTCCATCTCTGTTGTCTTTGACTATTTAAGAACTGGAACCACATTAAAATCAGCCAGAAAAACTTTCGAAATAGAAAAATAAAGTCTCTACCTTTGGGAGGTTGGACGACAGCCTAGAGAGCACCTCAGAGCCGTGAGGAAGTGCGAAATTGAGAAATGCAGAGAGCACTGAAGCTTTTAGTTTCCGCCTCAGTGCCATAGTCAATCGCACGGCACGAAGAATCCTCCTTACTTCACGAGCATAAGCTCCTGTCTCAATGAGGCCAGCAATCTCTTTCAAATCTGAAGACAAGGAAGAAAACCCACTAAGAATTTTCAGAAACCCACTATAAATCATAGCTAAAATTCAATTTCTATCTGAATATCTGATCTAAGGCAACCAAACACAATACAAATCAGTGCAGTAACAAAACCAGACAAAATTCAACAATCGAAAAAAGTTTTTAAGGTTTGCGAACTTACGATTAAAAGTGGAAGGAGTATTTGATGATTGGGAATTCGATGGAGCCTGCTGCTCTTTCGTATCTACATCCATTGTCATTTTTTCCGAGCTACAAAAGAATTGTACAGAAGTGCTATTTAACAGAGATCAAATAGGAAAAGGAAATAACGAACTAAAAAGAAAATGAAGAATATTTGAGAATAGACCCATACTTGATCGGAAGAACTTAGGTCTTGCACAAGCTTTCGTACAGAGCAAGACAAAGCAATTGGGGAGAAAGAAAGGCAGATAGGCAAGAAGGGTCTAAAGTTAAAGGGTACATGCATGTGCTTCTAAATTGGCCCGCATTTTATAAGCTAGCCCACACATTAATTTTTTTTTTTTTTTTTAAATAACATATACAACCTGCCCAAGACGTCCAAATAAATTATATAACATGGAGCTATAAACTGTTTATCAGACATTTAAATATGATTGAAAAGTTACATCAGTCCTTTTTTCTATAAAAAAAAGTTATTTAATCTCTAAATTTAAAAAATATGTCATTTAATATTTTTATTTGTAAAAAAAAGTAACAAAAGATATTTGGTATTTTTTTAACATTATTTTATTATTAAAGTTTATATGTGATTAAGCAAAAAATGGTAAAATGGTTATTTTATTTAAATTAAAATCCCTACCCATTAAGAAGCCCCAAAAACATATTAAAATTCATTTTTTTTAACATCATAATATTCACTATTGTTCTCATTCACACTCTTATTTCTCTGTAATAATTTGTTGATCTCTATTTCTAAATTTATCTCCAGCTCACACGAAAACTCCATATTCGCTATCTCCTTTATCTCCATTTCTGTTTTTTTTTTTTTTTGCAACAATGGAATAAAACATGGAAATGACCATGTATTGCTTTTATGGGATTGAGGCTCAAATATCAAATTCGTCGACTCTAAAAAAATTCTATGAGGCAATTTTTTGGTTGCTTAATGGTATGTAAAGTTTTTTTACAAATTATTTTAAGTTGCTGATTAAGGAAGAATAAATGTAAATCCCTTATTATTTTTTATGTTTTTAAGAGAAATTGATGATGATGATAATTTAAATGTAATTAAACTGTTTATTTTGTTAGATTTTACTGAAAAATATTGCATTGAATGATATTAATTTTCTCTCCCATACAGATAATTAAATAAGTAATTTATTTCCTGTTTAATTACCTGTTTCAATATACTAATTTTTTTTCTTTAATATCCTCTTTGAGAGTCTTTGTCAACTTTTAAGAATTCAATCATTTTTATAAATACTAAATAAGTCTTTGTTTCTTCTCTCTTCCTTCGATTATCTATTTCACTATTAAAAATTGGGTGAAATCAGTTCACGAATGGTGGGTTAATGAAGTTTTGAGATTTTTGTTTTGGTCTAGAAAACGAATGGATTAATGGGTATTAGAGATGTTAGGTTATTGGGTATTGAAACTTTTTTTTTTAATATTTACGAAATGACAATTTTGTCCTCTTTAATATTTCAACTATAAGTATTTTAATAATAAAATATTAATCACAAATACAAAAAAAAAATTGTGTGGTTTTTTTCTTATAAGTAAAAGGACTAATGAATACATTTTATGAAGTAGAAGACTAAACACCACTTGTTATCAAAGCAAAATGATATACATCACACTTTTCTCTTTAAACATTTAAACAAAAATATTTTTTATCACAACTTGATGCATGTATTTAGGGATGGGAGTAGGTTGGTCGGTTCGATTTTTGACTCAAAAAACTAACCGAACCGATTTGGTCGGTTAGGCATTTTTATAAACCAAAACCGACCTACCTATCAAAACTAACCGAACCGCAAACCAACCTATTTAATCGGTTTGTTCGGTTCGGTTGGTCGGTTTGGACCTACTATATTTATTAAAAAAACATATACACATAATAATATAAACTGTACTATAATATAATATTAATTGAATAAAATCACCAAAATTAAAGTCATGTAATAAGTTTTAAACTTATATAAATATATCATAATGATAATATGTAAATATTATCATATATAAATGCTAATAGAAATAAAAAAATACGTCATTTTACTTTAAAAAAATATTATTTTAAATATGTAGGTTCGGTTCGGTTTAAATAGGTTTTTTTTTTCATCTAAACCTTAACCGAACCTATTTAATCGGTTTTTTAGAAAGTTGAACCGAACCGAACCTACTAAATCATTAAAAACCGACTTAAAAGGTTCGGTTTAGGTCCGGTCCAATCGGTTCGATCGGTTTTTTTTATTTTATGTCCATCCCTACATGTATTAATTCACACGGTATAATTTAATTAATTATTTGTTATTAAGATATCTTATTATCACTTCTTTATTCTGTATTTTACATAAAATTAATAAGCATACGAGCACTGCTCATATTTAAATTGTTAATTTTCTTTCAGAGCCCCTTGATAAGATGTTCATTTCATATTGCAGCATTCAAATTCATGAACTTTTATTTCATATTCCAACTAATCCAATTTTCCACTGAAACTCTGTTATGCTACGTGATTCAATATAAACGACTGGAGTAACTTTTATTATTAATTAAGTGAGATCCATGTATTAATGTTTGTAATTTGACAATCATCATATCACAACATAGAGTAGTGATTCAAAATCACTACACATACTCGTGGCATTTAGAGTTATGGTACTTTATTATGAGTGGTCCTTGTTATAACAATTGAGCCTGCAACATTCCTTCAATCACAAAATGTCACAGAGAGAAAATCTACCATTTGTGATGTGGGCTTTAGCATGGAAACAAAAGCCCAACCAACGGTAGGGACTTAGATGTTGATAAATGGCCATATGCCTATACGTATGAGCTGCCGTAACCATTAATTTAGTCATAATATTTTTATTTTTTGTGTGGGGCAAATACAAATACCATGTAATCATCCACTGAAAAAGTGATAAGTGATAACTATTCACAACTCTGTCGTTACCTTGTATCTTCTGCTATTTAAATTTTCATATTTTTATTTAATTTTCTTATATATTAAGTTAGAAAGAGAGATAAGCTTCAACTAACTTCATAAAGTGGGACAAAAGAGTAATGGAGGTTTCAGAAGACATTGTGATAGTCGGAGCTGGAATTGCTGGGCTTACAACATCACTTGCACTTAACAGGTATTTACTACTTTGATTTATTTATAATTATTAAAAGTATATAATTACACGTAATTAGTTGTTAATCACTACAAGTAAAATTGTAAATTCTACTCTATGCAATTGTAGGCTGGGTATTAAAAGCCTAGTATTAGAATCTTCAGATAGTTTGAGAAGTACAGGTTTTGCCTTCTCAACTTGGACTAATGCTTGGAAAGCCCTTGATGCCATTGGTATTTCTGATTCTCTTAGGCGACAACACCTCCAGCTTTCTAGGTATATATAACTCTATCTCTATGGTACTTTTGTTATCTTTTGTATCCATTCATTGTAATATTGATGTGTAAGAGAGAGGCTGATGAGTGAAGATTTTGGATACAGGATTACAACAATTTCTACAATTTCAGGACTTGAGACTTCAGATATGTCACTTAAGCTTCGAGGAAAAAAGTATGACAAAGTTAATTTACAGCTTAATTATTATTATTATTATTCCTCTATCTTACGTTTGTTGTTTCTTTTAAAGCCCTTTTACTTTGGTTGGTTTATTCTTTATCTAAGAAATTACACATTTAACTTCACCATTCTTTATAGAACATTTACACGCAAAAAAAAAATCCTCATAATCGGATTGTCACTTGGACTTTAGGAATAGAGACCATGAAGTTCGTTGTGTCAAAAGAAAAATTCTGTTGGAAACTCTTTCTCAACAACTCCCAAATAGCACAATCAGATACTCCTCCAAGGTGGTCTCTATTGAGGAATCAGGCTTCTTCAAAGTTGTACATCTTGCAGATGGAACCATTCTCAAAACCAAGGTAAAGCTAGCTCATCAAATTTATTTCTGGATTTGGTCCTTCTGGAATTTGAGGGGAAAAAAAACTAATAAATGAGGTCAAAATTAGTTTACCTGTTATAACAAATTAATGGAAGTAGTTGGAGGTTTTTTTAATCGTCTCAAGATCTAACTTATGTGATTCGATGAAGCAATTAATTCTGACATCGACTCACATACTGCAACTCTTCTGCTTCCATCTGCTTTATCTTTTCAATAACACAGCAGATGAGCATAAGCAAATTAAAGGTTGTTTATCTAATTAGTACTTGTAACTTTATAATGAAAGGTGTTAATTGGATGTGATGGAGTAAACTCAGTAGTAGCAAAATGGTTGGGCTTCAAAAAACCAATATTAACAGGAAGATACGCCATTAGAGGCTATGCAATTTTCAATGACAATCATAGTTTTGAACCTAAATTCATGCAATTTTTTGGGGGAGGAAATCGATATGGCGTCATACCTTGTGATGGCAACTCTGTTTATTGGTTTTTCACTTGGACTCCCTCCAGCCATGGTAAGCCTATTATCACTTCCATTTTAATTTTCAGATTTTATCAAAGTTTTATTTTATATGAAACCCCATACAAAACCTTAGGCAATGTTTCAGAATCAATTATCAAAACAGCATCAAACTTATGTTACATGCCCTACTTTAGGATAGTTTAGGACTTCCAAAAATTTTGGGCAATATATGTTTCCACACTTGTATACGTGTCATATTGGTTTAACACAGGTACTTTATAAAAAATGAGTGTTCATATGATCATATCATTTAATAGAGCATCAAACACGCTGTGATATGTTGTTTTTGATGTTTGCTTATTCATTTAACTTGGTACTTTTTCTCATTTTATTTTGTATTTGTATAGAGAAAGAGATAGGAGAAAATCCGGCTAAAATGAAGCAATATGTGCTGAGCAAGTTAGGAAAGGCACCTCATAACATCCAAGCTGTCATAGAAAACACTAAATTAGAAGACATTTTAACTTCCCCATTGGTATATAGATATCCTTTTGAGCTACTGTGGGGAAATATCAGTAAAGGAAGTGTTTGTATTGCTGGTGATGCACTTCACCCTATGACACCTGATGTTGGACAAGGGGGTTGTTCTGCCTTAGAAGATGGTGTTGTTTTAGCTAGGTGTCTTGCTGAGGCCTTGCTACTAGAACCAAACAGGGGAATAGAAAAGGACGATAATAAACAAGAAAAGGAAGAATACAAAAGGATTGACATGGGGTTAAGGAGATATGCTAAAGAAAGAAGAATGAGAAGCTTTGAACTCGTAAGTACTGCTTACCTAGTTGGTGTCATGCAACAGAGTAATGGGAAAATTATGACTTTGATGAGAGACAAGTGTTTGGCAGCATTCTTGGCTGGTTTGCTATTAAAAAGAGCTGAATATGATTGTGGTAGGCTCAAAGGTTAGGAATAAAAACTAAGCACAAAGATACATCGAGTAATTTGCTTTGTTTTGTTTTTCTATTTTCCTTTTCTTGCATCTAGCCTTTTGGTAAATTCAGTCTATTGGCTGGAATAATATGAAAATTTGTAAAACAAAGTGGTTTATTCTCTTCTGAACAAGAACAAAGGAATTGGCGTTGAAATTGAACGTGGGACAAAATGACCAAATATGCTCCACAGTTTGTACTTTGTAGAGTACGTGTGTTTAGATCACAAACAAGCCTATTAACAGGACTTCAACGTGATGCTAATGGAGAGATCCTAGCCTAGATTAGAAAGAAATGCAAATCTCAGGTACTGATTTGGTCAAGTTTAAAGGCCAGGTACTGATATGAGTGACTTTTAAAAGACGGGAGACTAATTTGAATCCTAAAAGCTTATAAAGATTTGAGACAAGACCCTCCAAGCATGCTAATTTTGTTAAAGTCAGGCATGAACAGCTTGTTTAATGCGCTGTTGTTGAACATCAACCATCACAAAAATTTCTTACAATTAAACAATTCAATATCATAAGCCAATTAATTAATCTAAACAAAACTGGCAGTTGTCCAAAGTCCTCATTTAATTATAAGATACATGAAAACCAGTAACTCGACAAAATAGATCATACGTTAGTCTACAAACAATATATTTAACCCATCATAAAACTGGTAGCCAACTAATATCCAACAACTCATCAAATGCAAGAATACTCCCAAACAAGAAAGCTGAAACCTTTAGAAGATAGGTTGGGAATACCAGCTATTTGCAAATTGCAACTAGCTTTGCATGTACGAGATCAGAGGCCTATCTGCTGTCGGGGAATTTATCCTCATAGGTCAGTGGTACCTGAAATTATCAACAAATAATTTCAAAATTACACCAATCACAATGGTGACGAACAGAATGATGAGGATGGCAAAGATTTAGTAATAACAAAACCAGAGGCACAAACACAAAAGTGTGTAGATACCATGTATGTTGCAGTGATCATCTTCCCAGCAAACCATCTTCCATGGAGAGCACGTTGTGCGGCCACGGCAGATTGTGCATTTTCAAAACGCAAATATACCAAACCAGCACTATTTCTGTTCTCAAAACTAACAAATCAGAAGTCTATATTGGAGGAATCAAAATAAAAGATAAACTTTCGCATTAAACTTACTTGTCCACGTATATATGTTTTAGGTTTCCAAACTTTGAACATTCATCTTGAACATCATCTTTGATATCCAAATCAAAGTTTGGTTCCGACTGCCATAGAATTTAATCATATAGCAGAAAAATAAACAGAAACTGATGAAAACAACAAAGCCAACCTAAATAATCTTATAGAAGCTATGTAACCAACCTCCAACGCTGGATCAAACATATTCTTTAATAGTAAACATTCACTTGGAACACCAATTGTATCTATAGATGGAGTAGTAACAGAGGGAACTTGAAGACCTGTACCACCAAATCCAGCTAAAGCAGGCAGAGAAGTCACAGGAGCAAGGGAAGAAGCCACTGTTGGAGCTCCTAATATTGGTGCTGTTGGTAAAGAAAGACCATTGCTATTTACAACAGGAGTGCTCACCGGACTGGTTATACTGTCAAAGAGAAAAAAATGGCTGTGAGAACAAACGAAAACAGAGATATTGCATCAGGCTTGGCAGAAGAATACCTTGTTGCAGTGCCACTGCGATCCAATTTCTGCATGAGAAGTGCTCGGGAACGTGCATTCAGGGACTGAAAATTGTAAAAAACAAATCAGCTACTTGGATTAAAATCCAACCTCTTCAGATTCTGCATTAATGAAGTTGGCCACACAAGCCTTCTAGGGAGCCTAAAGGAGGTCCATGAACAAGTGTCTGAGAAGCTCCTTAAAGCTTTTATCATATAAATTATTAAGTCAAACATGTCTAATTCCACCCACATAATTGAATTGAAAAGGGGATGAATACTATATATGATAAGGGATGTGCACTATCTTCCACCATTAAGTTTATTATAATCAAATATGACTTGATTCATCAATTATAAAATGGATACTAAATTGAAACAAATTAAAAAATGGGGACCACCAAATTGTGACACAACGCAAGTCACAGAGCAAGGAAGAACATGAAATAAATAACCTAATATGCTGCATTATGGTCCCTAACATCTCTCCCTTTTGAGAGGGTTCTAAGATTTGCTATTTTCCAAATATTTAACTTTCAGCTAAGAGCATTCTTGTATTGGATTATGATTTAGCCAGGACTGTCCTTTTTTGTCCGAGCTTTGTTCACTAGCTTTGACAGCTGGATATTAAATTTTCTATCGAAAATGAATTTATTTCCCTTCAAGAAAAAGGCTAAAAATGAAATTTACAAAAACAGAGCATGAGATATAATTATGATGAGACTCAGAAAAGTAGAGCCTAAAAGCTAGCGAAGACAGTAGGCATTATCATTCTCGCAACATCAAACCCCTTGTCACCCTTTCAGAGTTCCACCTTTCATTATTAACCAAATTAAATCTCACCGTTTCAGAGTTCCACTTTTCATTATTAACCAAATTAAATCTCGCAAGATAGGTCTTACTAACCAGGCCGCCGCCTTCATCATCATCAAAATCAGCAGCATTTGCTCCAAGTTCTTGCATTCCAGTTTGATCCGTAACAGCTGACACCTAAAAAGAGAACTCTGCTAGGTCAGATTACAAATTCAATCAGCAGCAAGGATCTTTCATTACACCACTGGCCAATGGAATAAGTATAAAGCATTAATCAAGGAGCAGTTAAATAGAGGCCTCTTAGAATTGAGATTTAGTTTTAAACCATGAAGTTATCATTTTCCCAATTATACTCTAATCAATGATATTAACCAGTGCTTCCTACAACATATTCAAACCTTCAAAAATCTAAAGTAATCATGTAAACATACATAAAGTTGTTACGAAATAAATAACTATCATGTAATACGTCCCACTACATATCACACTGAATTAGTTTCGCATACATTCAGTAAATGAGAAACACATGTTCCTATAAATAGCTTAAGAAGTTACTATATCTATGGTGAAATTGGTATCTCAATAAGTTCAACTTAATCCAAACCCACCTGTTTGGTTGCATCATTAAAGTAACAGCAAGAGGAATTACAAATCTAGATGATAAATACACCAAAGATGAAACCACCCTCAGCATATATCATAAATAATATAAATAATAAAATAACTAAGCTATCTGGTTTACCTTGATGGTTCGACCCCCTATCTCCAGTTGTCCATTCAAACTCAGTGCATTTCTTGCATCTTCAAGTCGTGCAAACTGCAGAAATAAAACTTGGTCAATTCACCACAAATTCAGTAGGAAACCCACAGCCATCCAAAAATTCACTTAAGAAAAACAGACAGTTAAGGATGAGTGAGAAGCCACTATCAAGTGACAGTAACATAACATCAACCAATTCAAGTCGTAGAGCAATCATCTATGGAATTGCAAGTTATACTAACTTTGCACCAGTCAAAAGCTCTATTTTTTAGGGGTTTTACTCCTAATAAAAGCATAAAAACATGACTATTACCTGTTTAGTGGTCACTAGTAGATTTCAATTTGTACCAAAAAAACCCATAATTTTATGCTTCTAAAATACTGCACTGCAAGTCCCTTCAATAAAAAAAAATATTGAAAGCTCCAGTATTACGGTAATACTAACCTGGACAAAACCAAAACCTTTGCAGTTCCCAGTCTCATCAGGAGGTAACTGCACCAGTTCTACTGGACCAAATGCTCCGAACACCTGTATATTTTAATTTAAAAATAAGTAAATCTTTTGTTACTAAACCAACCTTAGTCCCAACCCAGTACTTATATAAATAAAACTCTTAAAAAAAGAAGAAAATAATGAAGCATGAAATCCAGGAAAACAATATCCGACAAAAAGAAAAATGTACAAATTACTGAATTGTGTTTCTAGTCAGAAAAGCCCCATAAATCGGGATTTATATTTTGAGCCAATCAAGACATTTCAGTCAGTCAATTTATTCGGCCAATTCCTCCAAAATAACCAAATATGAATTGTGTTCTTTTGAACCTATGCAATTTGTATGCAGAAAAAGGAGCTTACCTGACGGAGATCTTCTTCTTTTATGTTGGAATGCAGATTTCCAACATACAGCCTCCTAGCACCCCCAGAATAAGGTCCTATACCTGTTGCAGCAGTCGCAGTTGTTGATTGTACCAGATTTTTTTCGGCTTCTGATGGCTTCACCATTACTGGTTGACTGAGCAGAGGCTGGCCCGAGAGAGCAATTGCCATAGGTACTGACATCACATCATAGAACTCAATATACCTACAAATGAATTCAACTTAGGCTATCAGATGATTAAAATAAGAGACAATAAGAGGAATGAGATGGGGAAGAAGGGGAAGAGATATAAAAGAGAACCAGCAGTCAACTAGAAAAGGGCACAGGGCACCAACACAACAGGGGTTTCAATCCCTCCGAACATTTTGAATATGTAAAGAAGTGAAAGATCAAAGACTGTCCACACCTTTATAAATCATATACTTTCAACAATATCTGCTTTATCTTTCAAACCCTCATCCCATTCCACCCACAGCAGCATATTATAAAGTACATGTCTAAAGCAAGTTCCAAAAAAATCAAATACACAGATAAACACATTTAAATTAAAGTGAAGTACACGATTTATTGTTGATGTAGAATGAAGGAGAAAGATAATTATGGAGAGAAAAGGCGACGAAAAAATAGGGATAAGTGAGAGAAGATAAAAGCAATTGGAGGAGGAATAAGAAATTAGTATTTAATGTTCATCAAAGGGTGAAAAATACAACGGTATACATGCGAGTCTCAAGATTTGTCTTCCAAGACAATAAACTTCCTGACCAAGCAAATAACATATACTCTAATTAAATGGACGAGAATCCCTAAATTAAAGTCCAGTAGAAATACTGAAGAAAATCATAATTCCATAAATATCATATCATAATTTGCTGTTATTCCCAATTCCCATCAATTAATCAGCAAGATCAACATCAGTCTAACCAATTCACTGAAACAGAAGTGTTTTGCCAGAATTCTTCAGCTGCAATGGTATATAACTATAGTAACCTCAACTGTAAAACATTTTTAATAAGAACTGTCTAATAATTTTATTTGCTTCTACAAGTAAACTTTGATATATGGAGATCTATCTCTAAAATAACAGAAAGCGAAAAACAAAAAAATTGGATGGTCTATGAGGATACAAAAAGGAATCTATAGCAATTCCTTAAAATAATGTTCACAAAAGGAAGAAGAGCAATCATTATACTAAATATTGTATCCTCTCAAGCTTCATCACAGAGATGAACACACACCAACTTCATTTTTTGAGTAGAGGGTTCAGATATTTGATTAAGTCAAAAGAACAGGGGAAAGAGAGAATTGATTACAGTCATTAAATTATGGAATGTTATTGCATTTAATGAGGAAACTATATAAAGGTAAATCACCAGACATTATAGATAAGGACTTCCTGTCTTAAAGGCATACGAAACCTACCCAACTCCTTTAGAACGTTTTGAAATACGGTCCATTATGAGGCGTACATCTCGAACCTGTAGAAAATAAAGATCTAATAGTTAGGAAATGTACACAGCTACAATGATAATCAATACAAAGTCTACTGCAAACCAAACGTACTGACAAATTGCATTTTACACAAAGAAAACACAACCGTTAACAAATTACATCCAATACTTTGAAAACTGCAGGGCATAAAGAAGCATCTTACCAAACTTCAGGCGAGAAGTAAGCTTCACGTTAATATGGTATTAAGGCAATAGCTTTTTTATATGTTGTTTTAAATAATTAAAATATATAAAACAGTATGGAAATGTGTCAATTGTAACACTTAAAGGTGCGATTTTAAATAACAATAACCCAAACAAACTATATAATAAAATAAAAATTCTGAAACAATTACCAGCTCCAAATAGATTCAAAGATCGTAAAGTCAAAATTAAGAACTAAGTGCCAGAAAGCAGAAAGATGTACATCACTTTTCTCCATAAAACAGAAGATACCATCTCCATAAAAGCAGATAAGCTAGGGAAACCTCTAGAACTCTTGTTTATTTACTCACTTCATATTCACCTGTCTTCAAAGAGATTTGGCACTCCACTAGTCTCTTATCTTTTTAAAAAATATAGGAAAATTACCAAAAAATTACCACTTTAAATGAGTGTTCAAAAAAAATAACATATTAATCTTTTTTTTTTAATTGTGAAAATATAAGTTTGAATACAAGTGGTGCTAGTTTTATTATTATAAGTTTTAAGGGGTGCCAATTTTATTGTTTTCCCCTTAGTCCCTCTTCTTTCAAGTAGTACACCCTAAATCCCTAGCTTTTTAAAAAGTACATTTAAGTTAAATTTCTCAAAAAAAAAACATTATCAATTTCTTATCACATAGTTCACATGTGACTTTTTAAAAGTGGTAATTTTGGAATTTTAATTTTTTTTACTAAAATAATTTTTTTATAAAAAATAACAAAAAAAATGTAAATTTTTTTATAAAAAAATCTGGCCAGTTTTTTATTTAATTTTTTTTATCTCATAATTTGATTTTTTTTTAGCAAAAATAAATTAAAATTCCAAAACTACCCCCTTAAAAAGTCACATGAGTACTATGTACCAATAATTGAAATTTTTTTGAGAAATTGACCATAAGTGTACCTTTTGAAAAGCAGAAACCTAGGTGCACTACTTAAAAGAAAATGGACTAAATTGTACATTTTGTAAAAGTAAGGGACATAAAGTACCAAACCTTCTTCAAAGTATGCTCGGCAGCTGTTAACCCTGTTATCTTATTCAGATTTTTTAAGTAATATAGGTGCTTTCTTTTTTTTTTTTTTTTTGGGGTCTGAACTATAGGTGCTACCAAAGACAGCTATTAAAAGTAATTAGTTTTTATTATAAAAACTATCATATTTCCATACAACAAAACCAACATAAAACATAAATGAAAAACATTCAAACCTTTCCAGCCCTTGAGAAGAACTCATAGACATCTCTTTCATCTGCCTTTAGACTAATCTGTCAAAATTGTTTCCCAAACAGGAAAAAAAGGTTACAAACAAAAGGACTATGATAGATAAAATATTGAAGGGGGAAAAGACAACTTGGTCTTGGAAACAAAGTATGCATTTGATTTACCTGATAAGCAAATACCGTCCTTTGGTCCCGTTCAGGATCAGCTTCTGGTTCTTTTGCTTCCTCCTTTTTGTCTTTATGTCTCCTGCAAGGAAAGGAAAAAAGAAAAATTGACCAAATTCTTTTACCGAAGAAAATGATCTCGTCGGAATAGAGAAAAAACAGGAAAATTGTGTAGATAAGCAATAGCACAATTTCGAAATCCAAGAAGAACAGAAAGGTGAAGAGGGCCAAAACTGCCTTGAATGACACAGAAGTAGAGATGTGAAAACAATCCAAAACTAGAAGCAAATTTCATCTCAATGTGTTTAAAGGCCATACTCATCTAAAATGGTCCTGCAAAGAATCACATATGAAACATAAAAGAAAAAATACATCAAGATGCATATACAATAATAGGTCTTGGGAACCATATAGACTTAAGTGTCAATATGAATGAGTGATCAACCTTCGTACACCAACTTCGGGTAATAGCTTAATAGGAGATTTCATAACTTCTTCAACAAACATAATCATTGAAGTGAAACAGAATAAATGTGTTTTGTACCTTCTAAAAACTACAAAATCATAAAGGGACATCGAATCATACTGCGGTTGAATATGGATGGCAGAGCCAAAGAACCTACTAGCAATTATCTGGACCTGTTCGAAGTTTATATTCGTAGTAGAAGAATCATAAACATATAGAACAAAACTGATACCCTAAAGACATAAGTACACTTGTATGTTTACAAAAGTATGCCACAATGAGAACAAGATCATTAGAATGACAGAAGCAAAAAAAAAAAAAAAAGGACTAGTGGATGATCATCAAGAGAGCATTTTAACAGAAAATCTTCCAACATAATAAGCATGGAGGAAAACAATCACGAAAAAATGCATGATCTGAGCGGAATCAAGTATAATAAAAGGTAAAGAGGATGAGAGAAGAGAAGAAACATAAAAGAAAAACTTATCAAAACTATTATTAATAAAGTCAAAATAATCAAAAGATAGCAAATAAAGTAATATTACACCTATTTATAAATAGGGTTTCTACTTTCTATAATGTCCCACATACACCCCTTGGCCCTTGTATTATTTTAAGTGGTACCCTTTGATCATCTTGACATCTTTGTCATTCTGGCAAATTTCTTTTCTCAACCTCTCTAATCATTTTTTTCTTGATTCTACACCAGGGTGGCCTATGTACTTCTAGAGAAGCTTTGCATTTAAAAGGAAATAAAAGAAAAAATAAACAAAGGTAAAACAAGAGGTGTATTAGGAAAGTATTGACTACCACTTCTTCCAAAATTTAAAGTTATTACAAGGTGGATCAAACTCTTTTCACCTAGTTTTAACACTTCTCCAATATAGTATATGTGCAGGCAATTAAAATTAAAAATCCCACTGTCACAAATTTCACATGACAGCCTTTCAAAATTTAATAAACATACAAACCTAGTATGTCAAAAGGGTACTAAATCAGTATAAAGAGTAGAGATACTATTCACTAGCCCTAGAAAAAGCTGACACGATGTTCCAAACCAATCAAATGGTGTATATTATTAACTTTTTAGGTAAAAGTAGAATGTCCCTTTGGGATGATAAGCAAAAAATAAAAAAAAGTTCCAAGACAGTATTTTTGTAAATATAGTATGTCATTAGCCAAGAAAACCTTATCAGTTATCAGCAACAATCAATATGCATTAGCTCATACACATTAACCAAACTTTTAAGAGAATTGGTAACCAAACTTTTAAGAGAATTGGTAACCAAACTTTTCCAATAATGCAAAAACACAAAAAGTTTAAGAGAGTAAGAAATGCCAAAAACCTTTTTGGGCTTAGATAACAAACAAAAAAAGTCTAAATGCATTGATATCAAAATAACTTGAAGTGAATTGTATAGTAAAAACAACTGATCCTTGAATACAATGACAACCAACAAATATATAGCCAGTGCCAGTATTTAAAAAAAGGCAATAGCTGGAAAAAAAATGATCATCTACAGCCAATCAGTTTAAAGCAAACAATCAGCTGATGTATTATGTACGTCATCATCTAATATATACAAGAAACTAACAATGGCCAATCTTGTATCCCAAAAAATACAGATTTTCCCACAAGCACCAGTAGATGAAGTGGTTCTCTTAAGCAAAGCCCATCACTCCCTCACCAGCATTTCTGCAACAGAATAGATATAATTAAGTAACTGATTCCAAAGATGGAGGATAGCCGAAAACATAACAAGACATCACCACCCCGCAAATCTCCAACATTGTACCCTCAATCTTGCATTGCAAGCTTCTAAATTGATTCCACAAAGTTTAGGAAGAAACATTTAAGACCCATGGCCTCAGTTCCTCTACCTGGCTGGCCCAATTGCCAGACAGACCATCTGAAGACTTCTCTAGCATATCTGCGAGTTCCCAGAATCTACGGTTTAATGTTCAGAATTTTAAGACTATTAAATAGCAGAACTATGGAGCTTATGTTAGACTACCAGAAATTCATTCAGGCAATAGTATGAGCTCGTGACGCAACCTAGAATTACACTAGGAAAGAATGGAATAAATTATTTATAAAAAAAAAAATCCATAAGAGAAAAGAAAATAAATGTTATGGCACAAAAGAAAACGTTTTGTCATGTCCAACCCACCTCCAAAACAGAACAGGCTCTTAAATTGAGCAGGACATAAAAGTCAAACGAAATAAACAGAACAAATAGTAATATCCAAAAAGAAAAAGAACAAATGTATAGTATTAAGACCCAAATAACAAATAAGAGAATAGTTGGTCCGCCTCCTAATAGCTTGAGCTTTTAGGAAGATTGGTTGCTAACTCTCCTTAAGCACATAGAAAACGCTTTTATTAAATTGTTTAAATGGACTAGTTTAAGACACAATGTTCTAAATTTTTGGGCTTGTACAAGGGTGTCGGACATGGCTATTTACCTAATTTATCGTATATTTCACAAATTTAAATTGTCCAATACCAAACCAATACCCGTATCATATTTATTGGACACTTCTTGAAAAATCAAGAGTCCATGTAACATAGTCTAAAAAAAAAATCCCCACCAAATCCATAGAAACAACATTAACAGAAACTCAAAAGCTCAATTTTCTCGGCTGCTTTTGATAGGTAATAACAGATAAGAAGCATGAGACAGATCATAGAGACACTGGTCCAACTACGCATGTCTTAGCATAAGTTTTACTTGAAGATCACATAAAATAAATTTTATCCTATGCAAAGGTCGAAAACTACCAAGTATGAACCGAATGCCACAGAAAAGTTCTGCAAGAAACCTTATTCCCCAGTATTCACCCTTGTTTGTAATTTAAATTATGCTATAACAATCAACACATTATTAGTACTACTATACAAACATGAAACCTATTAGGACTCAAAAACATAGATATATTTTATTACATTTTACTTAACAGAGGCACATATATAGCACCCACTTGTGTCGGTAGAAGTTATGCAACCAGCAACATAACCATTATAGCTTATTAAATTCATGATGCATTTCTCCAATACTAGTCATGCATTGACAAGTAGGATGTTCATGGAATCAACCAACATACAACCATACATGTTTCACACAAGTCACAGCAGATATAGAAAAAACAATACATGTGCAGTCAAAATAGCTATAAAGATAGCATAAGAGTACACGTCTAGATGAATACCTGCTTTCTATCTCTCGTTCCCTTAACTCCTTTTCTCTTTCTCTTTCCTTAAGCTCTCTATCTCGACTCCTCTCCCTATCATCTTGATCACCTCGGTGCCTCTCTGATCGACTACTGCTTCGGCGTGAACGTTCCCTCTCTCTTTCTCTTTCTCTTTCTCTGCCTTTTTCCCTTCCCTGAACACTTTCACGTTCAGGCTCTCTCCTTTCCCGGTCCCTCCCCCTCCCATGTCTCTCCTCCCTACTCCTATCCTTGTCCTCCCTATCTCTGTGTTCCCGGCTACTCCTGATTTTGTCCCTTTCTCCATCTCTGGACTGTGAACGGCGACGGGATGAGTTCCTTTCTTTATGCCGATCACGATCACGTGAATCATCTCCAGATTTTGAACGCTTGGATCGATGCTCTCCATCATCTTTCTCCTCGCTCTTATGCTTTGAACTGCGACTGTGATCCTTCTCACCAGACTTTCTAGTTTCATCTCCACCATTAGCAGTTTCCTTTGTTTTCTGGGCGTCAGGATTTTCAACTGTTTTCTCCAAATAATCATACTCGTCAAAATCCATTGCAAGCTATTCCAACAAAGAATGCAATGAATGGCTCCTGAAGTACACTTTATAGCCGATGATATCTGCAACCAAAAGAAGCACAGAAAACCACTTCCTAATTACTTAATTCCTACTTTAACATATAAAATTAACAACAAAAAAAACATAAAACATTCGCAACTAAGAGTTCATTGTTCGAATGGTACGAGAGTTATAAACTCCTATTAGCTACTAAGTTAGTCGTGACTTTGCAACAAATCAAGGAACTTAAGAAATGATGACTTATTTAAGTGAACTCAATTTCTCAAGAGCCACAAACACACCGCAAGTGCCCTTAATTTACAAATGCAATAAAAATAAAATTAAAGTAAGTTCAATGCTACAAATTGTATTTTCTTATCCCAAAAAAGAGAAAAGAGAAAAACAATACTAGCTCCAAGTAAATCCAGAAATCCGCACATTAACCAGTAACCAAATCTAATTACTAAATGCTAACAACTAAGTATCTAACTAAACCTCAAATATAATTGCAATTTGCAAATACGATAACCCTAGGGCCTAGAGTGGATAACTGAGAGCTTAGCCAAAGCTCCAGTTATAAATGAGCAGGTGTTCGCCTAATAGGGATAAATTGCAAAAGGAAAGTTGCCAGACTAATCCAAATTGTATTTTCCTACTTATCTTCAACGAATTTTCTGAGTTAACAAGCAAGTGGTATTAACCAAAGAAGGAGAATTACCTCGGAATGTTGGAATTTTTGACGAAACCAAAAAAGATAGCTACGTGAGATTTTGCAGGCGCGGATAATATTTTAGAGTTCGGCTGTTATGACTCTAGGGCAGAGCTCGAAATACTAAAACAGCCACCAAAGGTGGCAACACGCGATGTGTATCTATGTAGTAGCTAGCTCAGATTCTTGATGGGATTGGTAATCGAATCGGACTTTGGATATCCGAAAGAGAATCCGATATAAATATAATCCTTATTAATTATAATTAGTATAATTACTATGGGGTTCGTAATTCTAAGTGCGTCATTTTGACGATTTTATCTTTTATTATTTATTAATTAATTTCAAAATGTCCAATAATAAACGCAATGGGAAAGATTTTCATTATATTATATAATTATTTTATTATTGTTATGATATATATTTACCCATTGGACAATTTTATCTTTTTTATTTTAAATAATTTTATCTAATTATTTAATGATAAATCATATTATGAAATAAATTTCTATTATAATTATATAATTAATTTTTTAAAATAAATTTATCTAATAATAAAATTGTATAATTATTTTTCTATTTAAAGTATAATTTAATTTTTTAATGGGAATAGCATAAATATTATTTTACTATATATTAACCTCTTTTATAGAGTCTATAAATTTTGACATGATTCATGAATTTATTATAATTTATTCACGAAATAGCCAAATTTTATTTGGACTTATATAAGTTGAATCGTAAATATATTAACTCGTTTAATTCATTTAAAAAATTAACTTATAACGAGTTAATTCAAATAACGTATGATCTCTTATAAGCAATACGAATAAATAACTAAAATTATTATAGTAGATAAATAAGTATTTATAATCTAATTACTTTATAAATTTGTCATTTACAAATATTATTAGGATAATATTTAAATTTATTTTATCTTTTATTTTCATATTTTTATCAATCTAAATTATCATGTTATTTAGCTTAATTTTGTATATTTTGATTGTTGATTATTTATTTTAAGCTTAAAATAAGTTTTTGCTTAAAAAAATTTATAATATATATTTTTATTAGATTTTTTATTGATGTTTGAGACTTTAACAATTTAATTTTTATGTATTCTAATATTTATAATTATTGATATTATTTTTATTTTTTTATTAATTAATATTTTAACATTTTTTTAATTAATATTTGAATTAATTTAATTTTTTTAATCTAATTTTAATTTATTATTGTGTTATATAAGTATGCTAGATAATCGATACAATATATTAAATTTGTTTATATTATAAAATATAATATATATTATTTTATATATTTAAATAAATTAAATATATTAATTTATTTATTAAATATATTGAATTATGATTATATTTTTGACTTATAAACTAGTCAGTTGGATAAAATTTATACGTATCAATCAGACACGATGTACCCTAATTTTATTTAGCATTCTCAATTTTGACATTTTTGACCTTTATCGTAGAGACGCAAGATTATTCTTGCGCAATAATCTTTCAAGTTCAGCGACCTTTATTTTAATTATTAACCCAAAACTCTTATTCTTATACAAAGAAGATAAATTAATTTATTTAATAAGAGAGTTATGAAAAGGAATAAAATAAATACAATTATCTATTGAATTATACTTCACAAAGTTTCCGATACAAATAAATTTTTTTTATATGTTTAATTAATAAAAATGTGACTTTTGCATTTATTTTATAGAACTTCAATTTTTTGTTGTTTTTAATAAAGTTGACGTTTATGTGTGTTATTTTAAAGTTAAACTAGAATAAAACCATTCCTCTAAAAAATATACCTCAAATCTTACGCCTTAAAACTATCATTGATAACCTCAAAAGACCATTGAATTAATGAATTATTTTGAGAGCAATAATTCTTATTATCGTAGCAAAGTTTTATTTTAGAAAACACTTCATTTTATTTTATTTTTTCCTTGAACATTAATTGTTAAAATTTCAATTTCTATAGCATTAGTAAGTTTTGTTCTATAAATAATAATTTTCAAAAGCTATTATAAAATTATAATAATTAATAATTTGTAATAAGATGTGTGATAATTAGTGATATAGCAACAAGATTCGTATTTTGATAATTAAATTAATTATTTTTTAGAAAAATAAATTGAATTAATATGCTCATATCGTTATTTTTTTACATAATACTTTATATGAATAAAAATATAATTTTAATATTCTATAATGTTTATATACTAAATAAATCATTTATATAATTTATAATAAATGTATAATGGAGTATAATATTATTATTATTATTTTTAAATGCTGTATTATACAAAAATTAAAAATTATACGCATAATCTACGTCCATTTTATTAATATACATTTATTAAAATGTAATTCAAATTTAAAATAAACATATACTGCTAAGTCAATCACACATTCAAACTATTTAGAATTACAGAGTTATAGGCTATCTAGCAATAAGTTATTATAATGGTGGATTAATATCTCACAAGTCCAATTCAGTAGATTTCAAATGTTTTAGATCACCTAGTCTGTTCTATTACTATTTTAAGTCCTAGCTTTTTATTAGTACTTTTATTTATGGTTTGATTAATGTTGAATTTTAAAATATATATGATGTCAGCAATATCAATGCATTAAAAAGCTATCAATAATAAGAGCTTAGAGTTTTTCAATTTATTAACATGCGAGTCTTCAAATTAGTAGTGGAAGGAGGATGTAGAGTCATATCTAACCAAATTATATGCCGCTAAAATTATATGTCGACAATTTTTCAATGCCATCAATATTATTGTCATTTAATGTGTTTTAAAAAATAATATCAATCAAATCATTAGTGGATTAAAATATTTAATTTATTAAATTAGTGAACCAATTTGACATCACACCTAAAAGTAAATATTAGTTTTTTTTTTTTATATAGATAGTGAAATAAATTACAGTAAAATTTAGATATAAAAATATAGCAAAAACATCATATATTCAAATAAAATTCATTAATATATATTAAAAAATTAAAAAACAAAGCACAATTTGAATAATAATAATTATGTTAAGAGTTCCATTAAATTATATATATTTTTTGTTTATTTTATTCATCTTTAAAATAAAATAATAAAGTCATGTGGTATTATTAATGAATGTGGGGCATTTTTTTAATGATTAACGTGTGATGCGTTTATGTTGTATGCATCTTATTTGGCTTAAGATTTAAAAAAAAATATTTGGTAGTCTTAATCTTTGAACAAATTTATATTAGATATATAAAATTTTTAATTATATAATTTAATCATAAATTTTTAAAACTTTATATATAAATTTATTAATTTTTAAATTTTACAATTTAATTTTTAAAAAAATTAAAAATTTATATATAGGTCATAATTTGACTACTAAATAAATACTTGTGAATCAAAATTTTAAGATTTATGTGTAATTTTTTAAAAATTTAAAGCTAAATTATATGATTTAAAAACTTAATACTTATATATAAAGTTAATTTAAACATTATTTGATATATTTTTAAAATTTTGAAACTAATTTTATGGTTTATTCAAACATTTTTAGTCATTGTGTACCCTGAAATATTTTTATCAAATTATATTCGCATTTTTAACATGCTTATGTCATATTATATTATATGTATCATAAATTACCTTTACACTCGTGTAAGTTAGCATCTCTCTCTCTCTATATATATATATAATAGTAAAATATAATTTATATTTTGCTATTGACCACATAGTATAAATACTTGCTATCTATCGTTTATTATATATTCAATGTTAATTAGACAAACATCTCTATGTTTCCGTTGATTGAATTAATTTATTTTTATCAAATAAAAATCACAAAAGTTTTTCCAATCAAAATGGTATTTTACAAAACCCACGGCAAAATAATGTCTTAACTTAAATTTAAACCCATGACCTTGGGCGTTTGGTTCGCTGGAATGTAATCGTAATCGTAATCGTAATGGAATGTAATGTAATGGAATCAGTATTACGATTACAGTGTTTGATTTAGTCACTGTAATCAAAAAAGGAATCAGTATTACAGTGTTTGGTTTGACAACTGTAATGTAATGGAATACAAAAAAAAAATTATATAATTATTTTAAAAATACAATTTAAAAAAATAAAATTTCAGAAATAATACAATTTCATAACAACAATTAATAAAAAAATATACTTTTTATTAAAAAAAAATACAATTAATAGAAAATATTATTTAATGTAAATTACATTTAAAAAAAATTACATTTAGAAAAAATATAATTTTATAACAATAATTAATAAAAAATAATACAATTTTAAAAAAAGAAATACAATTTCATATAAAAAATATAATTAAAAAAAAAACAAAATAACAAATAAACAAATATAAGAAAAATTCGCTAACCTAAAAATACACATCAATATTAAAACCAAAATACTTTCATAAACTAAAAATTCATATGACAAATATAGTAAGTATTCAATAACTTAAAAATAGGCATCAAGTAATTGTGTCAAAATACATAACAATAACATACTTAATCCTGGATAGGAAATACAAATCCATATAAATATATTAGGTCCATTTTTTCATAATTATTTAGACACCACCTTCACGCCTAAGGAGATTTCTAATCCAACCATCCTTTTTTTCATCAGGTACGCCGAAAAAGACATTCATTCTTGCAGGCTTGTCAACAAGTATAATAGTTGCAACATCAAGCTCGTCAGAGGAGAGCGATGTGGTTCTCTGCAATTCGTTATATAACCTCATTTGTTTTTCCTCCTCTCCTTCTTTTGCTACGGATCGACTTAAAATAGAGCTGACGTTGGACAGCTGGTCAGAAAGCATTGCAGCGGCCCTCTCAACAGATTGTCCATAGTCATTATCTTCTCTAATTCTCTTCCTTTTTTTGGAAGAAGTATTAGAGTGCTCTTGATTAGTAGCATCTACCGACATAAACATTGGATCGGTTTCATCTATTGCCTCTTGATCTCGTTCGTTATTTAGTTCTGCCACAACATCATCTGCAGTCTCTGCATTTTTTCCAGTTGCCCTGTCTTTTCCAAAAATAATAGACAAGTCCTCGTAATGTTGAAATGACCTATGTCTAAAATAAGCAGCTTCTTTGTGACTCTAAAAAACATTTGAAACAAATATTAGATTATTAAAAATTTTAAAAATTAAATACATTGTTATCTAGTTAGATTAAAAACATTATATTACCTCAAGATATGCGTCCCAAACTGGTGTATCAGCAGTCACCAGTTTATTCACAGGATCCCATCCAAATCCACTACTATGTTGACCACATAGCATGTCATGAACCGTAGTAAACTGAGTCTTTAGTGTTCTCAGTCGAGACTCGATATGAGGTTTGGCCTTCATAGTACATCCTGGAATTTTTTCAACTAGCAACCTCTCCACAGCATATAAATACCCAGACTTGAAACCTCCATCGGCCCTATACGAGCCTTGTGAATGTAATTCTAGCAAACACTCAACCAGTTTTTCATCCAATGATGATGTCCAAAACCTTTTGTTTTGACCCGGTCCGCGATTTTTTGAAGTTTCGCTTTGTGAAGATGACATCCTAAGTGAACATGTCAGATTAAAACAAATACAACATCCAGATAACAAGAACATCAAATTAAACAATACACCAAATATTAACAAATACATCAATTAATCAATGCACAGGATATAAGAAGTACACAGTCACCAATCAAATAGTATATTTATTACAAACACAAGTGTTCAGATAGCATTACAAATAAAATAAACTGGCAACAATAAGAAGTACACAATAATTATCCCTCTCTTCTTGCTCTCCACTCATTGTACATGTTTGAGGCTGTATTTTCTCTAAACAAACCCCATTCATGTGTAGAGTCTATAATAGTAATTGTGTCCTCATTATCCATTTCCTCTTCTTCTTCATTGAGCTCTATATTATCCTCAAATGGATCATATGACATCTCTCTTCTTATATAATTGTGTAGTAAACAACAAACAATAATTATTCGATTTTGGGTCTTAATAGGATAAAAAGCTGGACTTCTAAGAATAGCCCACCGATTCTTTAATACACCAAAACATCTCTCAATTACATTCCTAGCCTGTGAGTGCTTCATGTTAAAAAATTCACGTGAGTTGCGCGGTTGTGGGCCATCTCTCCATTCACTCAAATGATAACGTTGACCACGATATGGAGCAAGAAATCCATTTGAGTTTGCATATCCAGCATCCACAAGATAATAATGTCCTATATTTTTTTTAAAAAAAATATGCTTAATTTCATATATTATAAATTAAAAAAATCTAGGTAAAAATATTCCAATTCACAAAATACTTACCATGTGGGACTTTAAATGCATCCCTTCTACGTAACGCCTCACGTAAGATTCTACTATCAGCTGCTGAACCCTCCCAACCAGGTAAAACATAAATAAATTGCATATCTGGAGAGCAGACTCCCAAAACATTTGTGGTAATCTCACCTTTTCGGTTTCGATACCTAGCCTTATCAACTATAGGTACTCGTACCCTAATATGAGTACCATCAAGTGCTCCTAAGCAACCCTAAAACGAACAATCGTATGCAAACAATTAAATTTATAAAGTTTTAAGTGACAAAAAACAAACCGACAAAGACAAAATTGTTGACACTATATATTTACCTTGAAACATTTCCATCTATCGTCGTTACAATCATCTGTAATAGGCTCAGGTTTTTTCAAAAACTCCTTATGCAAGCGTATGATGGAATGCAAGACATTGTTGAAGTACCTACTAACTGTCTCTCCAGATCTTCTAAATCGATCAGTTATAACTCTATTTTTTACATGATGTGCAATTACATGAAGAAACATAGCTACCTGCTCATCTACTAACAAATGATTTGATTGTTTTAATCCTCCTCGGGTTTCAAGCATTTCACACAGTTTTGTAAAAGCACTCCTACTCATCCTAAGTTGATTAATACTAGTAATATCGCTGTGATAGCACAACCTATGCACAATTTTCCTATTTTCAAAAAAATCTAGCTCATACAATTGTCTCCTTAAAGGAACTGTCATATCTTTATTCACTATCACCTCAATAAAAAATTTCACAATAGCTGTTATATGTATGAGGTACACAACAATAGCAGCAAACTCTTTGTCTCTCACATTATGTGCATCCATTTTACCTTCCTAAACAAACAAAAAGATAATTTCATTACATAAAAATGAAATGCACAACATTACAAAATATATATGTTAATTTTCACATTATGACCATGTTTTTTTTTTTTCCATAAAACGTAATTGAAGCAAGGGCAATATGTTAATTTCATCCTAAAACAGAATCTATGAATTAAACAGAAGCAGTTAAAAATAGGCTTCTAAGTTTCTCGCAACTAAAATTTTATAGTTTACCAATAACAAGAAAAATATAATGATCCTATATATATCTGTTTTTAGGAAGTAAACAGAGAAGAAATATTTATTAGCTAAATCATGTGCTTGACTACACAAAAAAATTGCAATGCACAGCTCGTCTTTCCCCAGTATCCCACTCCCTAACCAAATCGCATAAGCCCATTTCTTACAAAATATATATCTAACAGCAGAACAAGAAAACCACCAACCAAATCCCTTTTCATAAGCCATAACCCGATATATCCCTTCTCTGCAATTTATGTGCATGTCATATGACCCAACAATTTTAAGCATTTCAATTTATTTTGTTGGGTTTTTTACTGAAACAATTGATTGAAAAGGTTCCAACTATAAGAAAGTGAGTGAAAGCAGCAGTATAATGGTAGTAGCTATGTGAATATAACAGAAAATTTCAGCTCCTTTGGTCCTTTCCACTATCCATTAATGGGTTGAAATGTTTTTATATAAAAAAACAGAGAAAGAGCCCAAATCAAACAGAAAATCAAAACTGCAAATTGAAATTCAAACAGAAATTGAAAAACAGAAACTCTAATAAAGCTAGTGCTATTGTCCAACAGAAAATCAATATGGACCAAATAAACAAATCACATTTCGTTTCAGATAGCAAAAATTTCAACCAAGTACCAAAATATCAAAATCTCATTTGAGTGTCACAAAATCACAAATCAAAATCTACAAAAACAACATTGATGATGATCAAGGAAGAAAAAGGTAATCGTAATCTGGTTAAAGAAGGAGCTGTGCAGATGGGATCATATAATGAACAATAATCACGAGTCCATAGATAAACTACATAAAATATTTGAACAATCAACTACCTAAAATACCTGAGGAGGAGAGCTGGTGCGAGGAGGAGAGCTGGTGCGAGGACTGGCGCTGGACAGCGAGAGGAGTGCTGAACGGCAGCTAGAGGAGAGCTGGAAGGGGGCGAAATGAGAGATGGACACGGATAGGAGAGCGAACGGCGCCGGAGGAGAACTGGTGGCTTCGAATTTCAGGACGGCGATGGAAAGCTCGGAGGAGAACTGGTGAGCAGGTACTCGGGGGTGCGAGGCTCGACGAGGATGAGTAGTTTAGGTTACGTAAAGGAATTCCAATTCCTTCTCCTCAGCTTTGTAATCGCGATTCCTTAGTTTAATGTAATGAATTACATTACATTCCCACAGTTTAATATAACCAAACGACGTAATGGACTCATTCCATTACATTACGCATTCCATTACAATGAACCAAACGGGCATAGACATATAAAACACATTTGTTAGATAATATTATAGACAGAAAGCATAATTGTTAGATAATATTAAAGATTAATGTTATAAACATATAAAGCATAATTGTTAGATAATATTAAAGATTTTAGTAGTATAATTTATATATAATTGTATGTTTGATTGTGAAATATATCATATTATATAGTATAAAAATAATATTATTGTATTTAAATTTTGTATTACAAAAAAGTATGGTTTAAAACACTGACACTTAATATATCTAAATTTTTAATTATAAAATTATATTTTTAATTTTTTTTAATTTCAAGTTAAAATTAATAATATATATATTTTAAAAAAATTATAATGTAGTAAAAATATATAAATAAATTAATTAATAACCTAAATAATATTGTAACTTTTGAAAATGTATATTTTGATGATTGACTTAAGTAACATTAATATACAATAAATATAAAAAATGATACAAAATAAAATATGTCCATCATATATTATATTTTTTCAATACAATTTTAATATTTTAAAAATTCGAATTAAAAAAAAAATAAAAACATTGAACTTAAACTACCTTATTCGGTGAACTCTCACTCACCACCCCTACATTCCACCCCCATCTCTTACTCGAAAGCCCAACTCTCACACCATTCCTTGCCAAACTTGCACTGCCATACATAACTCTCACTTCCCATATCTCACTTCCATTGCACCCCTAACCGCAAATCCTCCTCCCCTATTGCTTTTTTTTAGGGTTTTTTTTAATTCAAATTTAAAAAGTGACAAAATTACATGAAAAATACAATATATGCCAAACAAATAGTGTAAATATAATTTTTTAAACTTGTTTGTAACTTTTATGAACTTAATATTCTTATTATATTTAACAAAAAATTTAATATATTAAATTGTACATTTAACAAAGTTATGATTATGTTTGCACTATACTTATAAATAAATTTCTATAATAACATTATTTTTACATGTAAAAAAAAAAACTTAAAATAAATTATCATTGTTTTAAATATAAACTATTTTATGAAAATATTTACCAATTAATTTTATTAGATTTTATTATATAATTCAAATATATTTTAATTAAATATATCAACAAAAAATTGGCAAATTTTATAAAAATATTTAAGTTATATATACTACAGATAAAGTTATAATTTTATTGTCTTACTTACGTCACACCTTTATAAATATTTCAATTTAATATGTCAATTTTTTGTCAAAGTCACTAATTGAAATATATTTTAATAATAAAAAGTAGTCAATTAAAACAAATAAAAAAATTAAAAGTAATAAATTTAATTTTTTGATATAGTATTGGTACCTAAAGCAACGTTTGCCCTAATTATAATATAATTTAGGACATGAAATTTTAATAGACATTTTTTTTTATAAAAATAGATACTTTAGTCACTTATTTATATTTTATGTCATTTTAGTCCTTTTTTTTTAATATAAAAAGTGGCATCATTAGTTTTTTTTTTACTATATAAAAATTTATTAGGTATTTATAAGATTTTACAAAAATAATTTATTATTTATAACATTTTTCTAGTTCAATTATAATTTATTTTAATTATTAAATTTATTTTACATTTTCATATTAATTCTTTTTCCTCTTAATTAGAGTATTAATTATTATTTTTATAATATTTTAGATAATTTATTTCTTTGGTTGTATTAAATTGAAAAAATTTAATTTTAAAATTTATTTAATTTCCTTACTGACTTTGATACCAAAATTTTCTGCAGCATTTTAATTTTAATAATTTTTAATATTTAAATAGATAAATTATTTAGAATAATTTTTTTTTTCAAGCTTTTATTTACATAAATTTTTTAATATGTACAAATAATTTTTTTACAATTAATAGATAGAATTTATAAAAATATTTTTGATATTTTTTTAGAAAATAAGACTTGTGCTATTATTTTTATAAAAAATAAAAAACTTATACTATATATATTTTTTATATTACGAGAATTTAAATATTATAAAAACTAGATAAATAATTAAATTACTTATTTTTATCTTTCTCAATAATTTATTAGTGCATTACTAATACTAATCCAATAATCGATAATGTATTTCTGTAGGCCGTAGTAAAGCTTTTTTTTTTCCATCGTATTAGACAAATTTCTGCAATTTCCTATTAATCTTTTTCACCAAACTATCGAATTGCTCTAAATTTTCAATTTGCTTCAGTTTTGTAACTATAAAGAGTATATATTCTCATGCTAATATTAGTAAAATTCATGTATTTTACACCTGAATTATTATGTTTTATAAATTTTTATCTTTATTTAATTCTATATTATTCTAATTTTTCAATTTGCTTCGGTTTTGTAACTATAAAGAGTATATCTTCTTATGCTAATATTAGTAAAATTCATGTACTTTACGGTTTTAAAATTTTATCTTTATTTAATTATATATGTTTGATATTTATATAGTAAAATGAAAAGAAATAATTAATATTAAAATTTTGAATTAGTAAAGACTTGTATATTGAAAATAATATGATAAACATAATTAGTAAAACTCATTAAAATATGAAAACAAATTATAATAATTTTTAAAAATAGGAGATTAAATAAATTTTTAATATTATAGAAGTTTTTTTTAGTTAAGGTGCTTAATTTAATTATTTTTTAAATCTAAAATAAAACATAACAATATATGTTATTATTTCAATTAACTAGTAAATTAAGTTAGTGCGTTTTTAATATACAATTACTTTACAATTTTTTAATTTAAAAATTATCAATTAATTTTTATAATATATTTTAAAACAAATCGTTAATCATTATGGTTAGGGGTGGGCAATTTTTTTGTTAAACCGACCAACCAACTTTGGTCCAAGTCCAAACCGGACCTATATATATATTTTTTTGAGGTAGGTTGGTCTGATAGGTCCATTTTTTTACAAAACTGACAGAGTCGATTCTGTTGGAGGTCTCTTGAAATTTAAAACCGACACAACCGAACCGACCTATATATATATAATTTTTTTTTTTTTATATATTATATAATATGTTATAAAAATAAATTAAATAATATATTCGTTTATTACTCAAAACGCTCAGAACCTGTATCGGTGTATCCCCTAAACCTAAATAATCTATTCGAGAGCCTCCATTCCTCCAAATCCAATTGCTGCCCTAATTCTTTCCCCCGTCGAGCGATCAGCGAGCATCCAGGCTCCATCTTCACTCTCCATCTTCAGCCGAGCGAGCCTCCATCTTCAGCCGAGCGAGCGAGCCTCCATCTTCAGTCGAGCGAGCGAGCCTCCATCTGCGGTCCAAGCGAGTTCACAGTGTAAGTGCTAGTTTCTCATCTATGTGAGGCTTTCACCGATCTTTCTGTGTAACTAGTTTGTGATGGATCACTTGTTTGATAATGAAGACTACTATAATGATACGTTTCAATTAAAACTTTCAGGTTCTTATTTGGGATGTTGAAGCTCAACCTAACCGCCATGCTGTCTTTGGGGCAACAAACTCCCGTCCTGATCTGGTGCTCTTTACTTCCATACTTCTAAAGTTCTAATCCTTGATGTTTTGTCGTTGTTTGGGGGATAGATCTTCCTCATCATTTGTTTTGATGATCATCACTTTTATAATGATTACTCGTAATCATATTCGTTCTGATGCACTTGCTTGCTACTTTCTTGCATTATTATTTTTATACAACAATGATAGGTTGCAGAACAGTGGGTTCCTGGGTGATTTATAATGTCTTCTTATAATAAATTAGTTATCTCTACAACATTCCATTTGATTTATTTGGTGTCTACAATTTTTTGGATTCCTCATGTTTTCACAACCTGTATTTCAGTATTTGTTTGTGTGGTGTACATGCTAGTTGAATTTCGGAACTACCTATTCTAAACAATTCAGTCAAGTATATTTCCAAAATGCATCAGTGTTTATTGGATTCTAAGTATATTACTATTTCCAAAATTTATTGTATTTCCAAAATTCAGTCAAGTATATTACTATTTAAACTTTGTGAATGACTGTATATGTTGAATTTATCATTTGCCTAAATGTGTCAAGACAAATTGATTTGGTGGCTGCATTTGTTATTTTCATTTGATTTGCAGTAACAATGCAACAGCTCTTGGTTTAATTTGCATTTGACAATATTACTACAGTTATAATTCTAGCTAGTTGTTATAACATTCATGGCTGTATAAGATGAAACTGCACAGTGCTACAGTGTGCAACGCACACTTTGTTACTCTTGTATTTTTATTGTATTTTTAATTATGGTAATAACTAATGATTTTCAAGTAAAATTGTAGGTCTAAAACCGTCAAGCCAACCTCTCTCAAACCGACATTGTAGGTCGGTTTGAAAGTTGGTTTTTTAGAAATTATAGGTCGGCTAAGGTTTTACATTTTTTAAAACCGCCAAGATAAGGTTGGTCTATAAAATGACTTAAAAGCCGACCTACTGGACCTACGCCCACCCCTAATTATGGTACTCTAAAATAGTTCAAAAACTATATTTCTATTTATATTAGTAAATAATAATAATAATAATAAAACCCGCCACCGCGAAATTCTCAAACCATTCCGTTCCACTTACCCTAGTTTTAATCTCTCCCTCTTCACATTGACGCCGCCGGTGAAAGAATCCTTCAATGTTAATTTGGTCCATTGCCGCCGTCCACTAAGCTAGCACTTCCTCTCTCAAGGTTATTTCCTTCTCGTTCAAAATCCCCAATATCGTTTCTATTGCTGGTCTCAAAACCGAACATTGAACTTGAATTCTATTGTCCCAACCCTACAAACTCGAAAGCGCATTCAATTTGCTTTTAGTTTTTGCTGAAGTACACTAATCAATTTGCAACAATATTATAAAATACGACAGTTTTTTTAATTTTTCAAATGAAATTTATCTCCTCAAGGTTCTTTCATTTCATCATGACAATACTTTTTTCTTATGCATCATATCATGTTATCAAGTTCCATTATTAATATAAAATATGCAATAGGTGCTTATTTCAAAATCCGAGAGTGAGAGCGAGCGAGAGAGAGAGAGAGAGAGAGAGAGAGAGAGAGAGAAGCTCTAACCATAATCCCCTTTCCTCTGTTGCCTCCATCGCCGCCACCCTTCCTCACCACCTTCATCTGTCCACTTCTCTTCCTCTCACTGCCGCTGCTATATCCTCTGTGCCTGTTCTCCAGTCCTTTTGTCTGTCATCTCTTTTATTGCTCATTGTCGACACCTCAACGTCGATCTCTACCGCCTCCCTTGCTGCTGTTCAATCGCTTTCTTCAAAGTTTGATTTCAGTTTGATCCTCTGCCTCTCCATCACCAAAGACTATCGGCCAGTGTCAGTTCTGCTGATTTGCCTTCTGCCAGGCACTGGTTCTGCTGCTTTGCCTTGCCATCGTCACCTTCATCAGTTTAGTTTTTGCTATTTTACAAACCTTTCAAGTTTACTGTTTTTCTTTGGTTTCGCACTCACTTTTTATAACTGTATTGAGCTTGTTATGTTGTTTCTATTATGCCAGTAATTTCACTTTTTTGTTCTCTCTTCAAGAGCTATTTCTCTTTGGACTTGGTGTTTTTCTTCTGGTTATACTTTCTTGAATAATTGTTTGATGCTTTGGTTCCTCTGTTACTCCTCTTCAATTTGGTTCAGAATTCCTGTGTCTGTAATTTCAACAAGACAAGTGCTCATGTGTCTCATGGATCGGTTTGGTGCATATATATATTTTTAGTTTACGAGCTTTGTTTGAGCTATGGAGAGTGCTGTGGATTCTGATGGTGAATGTAAAAAACTTACAGTGAAGATGATATTAAAGGATTTGCAGGAGCTATGCATTTGCATTATGTTATTGGCTCTAATTCATGCTTGGATAGCTAGAATAGGGTGTGCAATTGTCCTCTTTCGCAATCCTACTTGTGTTATGTTTCAATTGTTGAGTATCCATGCTTGGATATTGATATTTGTTGGTTTGGTTTTCTGTGTTTTGCAACATACTATCTTAGGTACTGATTTACCTAAGGTTTTTATCCCCTATCTCTTCTTTTGAACGGTTGTTTGTGAGCCATTAATGAAGCATATGTCTTTTGTCCAGAAAAAAAGTTCCATTATTAATGTATATTTTTCTCTCACCCATTGTCTCATGCAGAAAATTAATAAAACTTCATCAGTTGATACAATGACTCGTACAAAAGCTCCTTCGAAGAAACAACAAAAGCGCGGCATCGACTTTAAGGTAATCTGCACATTTATAAGCTCATGATTTAATTTATTTTTCTTTCGATGCTAGAAGACTTGTAGTCTAATACTTTCTATATGTCTTATTTTATCCTAGAAAATAAAGCGAAAGATTGGCAAAAGATTGCCACCTCCAAAGAATGCTACGAATACTGAAATAAAGTCCAAAGGTATCTGTTCCATCTTCTTTTGTCCACTTTCCTTGTGTATATATTTGTACCAATCGTGTTACATCAACTATCATTTACAATTTCTTTTTACTTCTGATGGAATGGCTATACTGATTGGAGTTTAATGATGGTCTTTGAGCAGCAATTATTCTACCTGAGCAGAGTGTGGCATCAGAGAAGGAAGGGTTAGCAGTGAACAAGAAAGGCTTGACTTTAAAGGAATTGCTCCAGCAAACATCACACCACAACGCGAAAGTTCGTAAAGGTATTGATTGTTAGTTTCAAAGGAATTATAGTAATTACAACATGTTGAAAACGATTCTTATTTCGCCTTAACTGTCTTATCAAAAGGGGGAAGGCCTCCTCCCCTTCCTCTTATTTATAGAATTTAGAGGATGATCACTGCTCAAAATCCTTGCCCAACTCAATGTTGAAATGAAAACATATTTAAAAGTTGAAATTTATCTACAGCTAAGCAAATACCTCATAATTTAGCTTGAATGTTGATAGCCTGTGCTTTTCTTGTAGATGCATTATTGGGTATTAGGGATTTATTTCTTAAGCATCCAGCAGAGCTGAGCTTGCACAAGTATGCTGTAATAGAAAAACTGCGGGAACGTATTGCTGATAGTGATAACTGGGTTAGAGAGACTCTGTATCAACTTTTTAAATCAGTAATTTTTCCTGGTTGCAAAGAGGTAATTTCCTGCTAGCATTGTGGTCGAAACTCTAATCTAAAAACCACACAAATCATATAATTATTTGTTATGCATTGAGTATAAAATATATCAGAAATCTTACCGCTTCTGAATTATAATTACACCTCATTTGAGTCACTTCACTTTGGGTTATAAAAAAACTGCTTCCCAAACTTATATCTGTATTGCAGGTTGTTCTTGTCCTTTGGAATTAAGACTAACTAAAATATCACAAAATTGTGAAAAAAAATATTAGCATTTTCTGTAGGTGTAATTGTAAGCAATGAGGGGATATTGGCGCGCAAAAATTAGAGAGAGAAGTGGTGGGATGTTGGACTAGTAACTAGATGAGAATGTTGCAAGTAAATTTTATCATATCTTTATTTCTTTTAAATTTGGCTACGATCAGCTATTTACGTAATTTGTTATTAGCTATATGCCTCATTTATTAACAACTAACATGATGTTTTATAATCTTCATAACATCTAAATGCACCCACAAGTTTGCACTTGCATTATATAAGTTCTGCCATTGTGTTGACGTATATTTTATTTCATTCATTTTTCTGAGCCAATATTTTTTAGTATTGTTATTTTCATAAATTTCTTTTTTCTTTTTATACCCCAGGATAATCAAGGAATTTTCCTCTCCTTATTGATGGCTTATATATTTATTGCAATGGCAAATCTTGCAATTGAAGTTCGGTTGACGGCATTCAAAATTTTTGACCTTGTTGTCCAGCATTATTCACATACCTTTTTCTTGCATGCTGAAAAGGTATGTTGGTATGACTCTCTGATGGAAGTCATTGCATATGTATGAGTTATTGTCGTACTGCTGTTTGTTTTTCTCTTTTCTTTTTCATCCCTTATGATGGAGTTCTGGGCTCCCTTCTAGGCACTGTGGGTATATCGAGAAAAGTACCCTGGTACTTCAGTAAATTTTAGTTATCGTGAATTAATCCAAAATATGAACCCCAATTAGTTTGAAGCATAATTGTTTTGAGTATAGATTGGGTCAAGAACAAGAAGGGGGTCTATGTTTACAAAACAAATCATGCACGATAGACTCTTGTTATCGAGAGAGATGAGTCTCCTATATTTATACACCCCTGAGGTTCCTTGGGTCCCAACCAGCTAACAGCAAGGTTGGTCCCCCTAAATGCACCACCAATGTGGTATTGCCTATAAAATATAAATAGAATTGTATCCTCAGAAAATCTCAAAGCTCCTCTAGTACCACATACTCAAAGATTTAAGTAGTTATAAGTATTCAACAGACTTATTTTTCAAATTTGCATTTATCTTTTAATAATTTATTTTTTGGTTCATTCATGAACAGATCCTTCAAAGCTACGAGGACATATTGCGAAAGAACCAATGTTATTTGCAGAATAAGGACAAGCTTAAGATTATTCTTTCTGGTTTGCACCGCTGCTTGTCAATGTTACCTTGCAATAGGAGAGAAGTGGATTCATCTATAAAAGTACCTCTTGATTCCCAATTCCAATGATATTATCTGGTTTGCCCGTATTGATTAATGTTTTATTAATTAAAGAAGGAAGAACACCTCTAGATTCTTTAATCTCTTAGTCTTGTGTGATAAATGTATTTTGGAAAATTCTGATAAAATATTCGATGTCTCTATTGTTATTATCTTCTATGTTGTTTTGCTGCTTTAAAGTTTCACCTAAAATCAGGCAGTATTGCCCAACTTTTAACTGGTTGTTTAGATGAGGTTGACTGTCAAGTTTCTAGAGCAGCAGAGAATATTTCCTTTGGTCTATATCCATCTTGGTTTCCTTTGTGCTGAAGATGGTCATTACATTTTATTTGATACAGCCTACATAATGACCTAATGTCTGTGACTCTTTAACTTTCAATTATTGTCTTCGCTTTTCATTCCCATATTTATGATGTTTGTTTGAAGTTTCCATCCAGTATTTCTCTCTTGCATGTTCAATGTATGCTTATTTTGAGTGGAAAAAATAATGTAAATAATAATACTTGCATGTCCTTCTATTTGACTAAAATTAGTGCTATAATTAGGATCCGACTTGAAATTTGGAGACATTTTTCTTCAAATTATGCACATGTTAAGCACGCTCATGAATCATGATCCGCATGCACCGAGATATTATACATGATACTTCTTGAATGTTGACATGTTAAATGATTCCTTCTAAATTTGACTTCTTAAAGTAAGTTAAGATTTTTTGAGTACTTAAATTTCCTTTACTTGTCTCTTGCTTTTTAATCCTGTTTCTTTTACTTGTTTAAATTGCCTTTAGTTGTCTCTTGTTTTCTAATTCTGTTTCTTTTACTTGTTTGTAGGATCTTGGACATAGAATCTTGCATGCTTTTGACATTGATGCGCCTACAAATTCTGCTGGTATGTGAAATCTTTTATTATTTTCCACATCTGAATGGACCTATCCACTAGAGGGAGCTATTCTGTTGTCTTGTTTTAGTTCGAGCTGAGATATCCTTAATAGTTGAAGTCACTGCTTTTCAGTTTTCACAATATATACCAACCATGTTAACTTGTATACATAACTAAAACTTATATGAACTTTATCTACATGTATTTTTTTTTTAAACTTTTTGTGAACTTAGTATCTAACTATATATTGTAAACTTTTTATGATTTGCTTATCGCACGCCTTGCATTTGTTTTTTCTTAAAAAGGAGGAAATAACAACTCAAATATTATTGTTATTTATACGATTGGTTCATTTTGTTTTGTTTTGTTAGTAGTGTTATTATAATGAAATTTACATAGTAATAGATTCTATTGTTGTACAACTAGATGATTCCAACTTTTATAAACATCTAGTTATCTATTAACATCGTCCTTCTGTGTTCTTTGATTGCCTTTTGTAGGGTTCTCTGTCGTCGTTCCAAAGCTTAATGACCTTTTACCAGTATTACTCAATTGTTTCCAAGAATTTATTTCTGTGGTTCAGAACGCACCATCTCTTGATGCACAATCCTTTGATTGTATGTTATCTATACTTCACTGTGTAGATCTTTCAGTCAGGTTCTTTGTTTATGTTACCGGCAAGGGTTGGTTGGAAATACCATCTCCTGAAGGGGTTTTTGATGCAACTATGAGGCCTGAGACTATGTCTACAATTTTAGTGAAGAAGTTACTTGTTCTATTCCCCCTCAATCCAGACCACCCATTTTTGGAAAAGGTATACCTTGATGTGATTATTTATTTTAGACACTAGCGAAGACTAAATGAAGTTAAAAAGGTATCATGCTCTAGAATTGGCTTGAATCCTTTTCCCCTCCTTTTTCCTACTTGCAGGCCGATGAAAGATATTTTACCTTCAATACTATCATTGCTAAAATATTTTTCCACCTAAGGCAGTGGATCCAGCCTCCTGAGGCATTACTGGAGAGAGTTCTAGAATTTGTGGAAACTGCACTTCTTGGAAAGGTCTGTTTATTGTGACCCTATTTACCTGTACTTTATAACTCTTGTCTATGAAAATTATATGATTTCATCTTCGTTAAGTGTATCGAGAGACATAGGTGAAGTGTCACAAGCTGGACCAACTATAAATTGAAACATTCTTTTCTGTTACTATTTTTGGCCCATTCCAAAAATGGTTTTTTTGTTGTAACCTTGTAACATGTCTCATACAGCTTGCAATGACCTTTACTTGATGAAGGGAAATTATAGAAGATTATACAAATACATGCTCTGAAAGCTTTGTTGTTATTATCTAATAATAGGATCATGCAATTGATTTTCAGATTATGATTAGGATTGTAATATATGGATGCTCTGTTTTATTTACTTGTAGGATAAGGTTTTCTAATCATTGTGTAGGGTTCTTTTCATTGATTGAGAGATGATTATGGTGGTTTGATATTTATAATTATAACCAACAACTTATAACATATTCTCTGTCAGGTCTCCACTAGCACTCGATCTGGTAAATCAATGCAGGAGAAGCATTTGATTTCACTTCTTCCTTTTATACCAAAACTTATATCACAACTGGAATGTGACTGGAAATTTCGTCTTCTTCAGGTTTGTCTTGTGCTTTCAAAAACATTGAGTGTTAAAATCTGATGGTCATTTGCAAGGTTTCTACACACAAACATGAGTGTGACACACACGTACACCTTTCTAGATTTTATTTTTGTATACCTTTAGGCGATCGTGTGCTTTTTAAAGATGCATGTGGATCATAGGATGGGAACTTGAAATAATTAATTCAGAATGCAGGCATTTACCATGGCATTCAAGGAAAGCAATCCCGAGTCTTCACTGAAGTTAGCTTGCCTTGCCGCCATTGGGGATATGTTGATTCCTGTAAGCTTTAATTTGAAATTCCTGTAAGCATCTCTCTCAAATATTTTTCATAATCTCTGTAATTTTATACCAGACAGAAGACATGCTTTATCTTGACTCAAGCATTTCAGAAATTCTTGACCATCAAATTGCTTGGATAAGAGAGTTCCCTTTGTTGCTAATTTTGCTAGGTGATAAGCACCCATCCAGTTCCCAGGTTATTTTGTTTATCTTACAGATTCTTCTGTAATACAGTTGAACGTTATAAATTGTCATGGGGTGATCATCTATTCATTTGCAGGTTGTGCTACATCTACAACTTAAACTTGGGCAATTTGCTTCTTCCAATCCTTTTCTTGCGTTGGAATATGACAACATGCAAAATTCACTGCAACAATTTTACAGCACACTTCTAGATGACGGTATCATTAAGTTTGCTAAAGGCATTTATACATTCATTAAATGAACATGTGAGAGAAAACTTACTTGGCTTTGTAACAAACTCACTCTTTCTCTATGCAGGAAGTACATGCTATGGTCCTTTTATAAGGCTTCCCATTGATTCTCAGGAATTGTCCGTTTGTTCTCTTTATTATTTCTCTTATTTGGATCCGTTTTTGTTGAAGTCAATAACATACTGTTGCTTATGTAAGTATTACATTGCTGTTGTTTGGATGCTAAAAAATACAATTATTTTGGAAATTTTTGATTCTGTAACTTGTTCTTTTCTCCATGTTTCTGATATCTGCAATAGAATACATGCACAACTAACTTCTTTTAGCTCTTAACATATTATTGTATGTATCAATAGCATTGATAATCATTACTTTTTGTTTATTTTGCATAAATTGGTGCAATTTGATGGTCAAGAATTTCTGAAATGCTTTGCCAAACTCGTTACCTCTTCTTTCTTACATGTTGCATGTTCCTTCAGTAGTGAAAAGTATGTTCCTCATTGAAAGGTTTGGTTTGGGTGGTCAAATATGGTGGCGGCTGTATTAGAAGAGTCCTATCCATTTGATGGCAAATAATTTAAGAGTAACATTGTTAAAGAATGAGAAAAACACCAAGGTTGTGTCATTATTCTGTTATAAAAGGCAGTAATTTGACTAATTTCATTATGGTAAAATATAACGGGATACAGCTAAATTTCCGGAGTTCTTTCATACTAGCTTTATTTTGGTCCTGTAAAGTGGGAAATGTGATTTATATGGTGGGATTGTGAGATATATATGGGAAATGTAGTTGATGTTACATGCTTGACAATATAAGGTTTTCTGGAGTATAATTATGCAAACAAAGAAATTCTTTTCATTCCTTGTCTCGTTATTAGTTTCTCTTGCTCATGCAGGCCCCAATTTGGAACCATTGGTTTTATTTCGAATAATTGAAGTTCTACATTCAGCATATAATGCTGGGCACATCCAGATTGCTGATCTGATTAGTTTCTTCATCACATTGCTATCAAATTTTCGAGTTTTTCCTGGTACATCTTATCGAGTTTTGCTATTATATTGATTTCTTCTTCTTTTGTTTCTGTTTTTTGTATTTCATTTTGCTAGCAGATGTTCATATTTTCAATTGATATTTGCTTTCTTCAAGATCTTGCTTCATAGGTATTCTTGAAAACCATATTTTTTGGTCATCATCATGAAAAACTATATAAGGTGTAAGGGTTGCAACGGAATTTGAATTTGGTCTAGTAAAGGAGGAAAATATCACTAATGCCTCTTGAGGTTTGAGATTTTATAAGCTACACACCCAAAGTTTGGGTAATAGTACTTGCACCCCTGACCGTATAATCAACACTGGTTGAATTGATTAAAGAGAAGCAGGTCAGTGAATCAGTGATTACGTTTTGAAGAATCTCATGGATGGAATTGGCAGTGAGAAACATCCCAACTTTTAGTTGTCTACCGATGAAAGCTTGAGTGTCAAAATAAACTTTGTGCCCAAAGATAAGAACGAGAGAGAATTTATGATGGAGGCTCACAATTCTCCATATTAAGTCCACCCAAGGACAAGTTGTATTTGGACTTAAAGTTAATTTACTGGTGGCCTAAGATTGAGAAAGAGATGGCAAGATTCATAGAACAATGCTGACTTGTCAATGGTAGAAGTAGAACACCCGAGGCCTTCTGGGTTGTTGAGAACCATACTCCATGATGGAAATTGGAGTCTTGTTTTTTAAAAAATCTTAAATTCTCGAGGGCTTTACTGATATATCTTATCATTTTTACTAGCTTGAACCCCTTGTGCAAATTATAAAGCAACACATCAACTAATAGTCTTATAGGTAGTAGCCTTTTGAGGAAGCAATTATCTTAAACTAACATATGCAATTCAAGATATGTTTGCTAATGACAAAACTGCAGTTAATCTGATTGCTATGTTCATGTTAAAAAACTGTGGTTTATGGCTACTGCAAATTGTCTCTCTCTCCATTTTGTTTAATCTATAGTTTCTTTCGACAGAGCTTGTTTATGCACATTCTTATATTAATTGCTTAGACTTTTTTTAAAACCTCTTGATTAGTAGAAAATCTGTTTTTCAGATCTACTAACGCTTTGCATGTGCAGAAAGTATTCATCCAATCATGGAGAGTGAAGTGGAGACCTCAAATCGGCAGACTTTCAAGTCTGTCACTGATGCTGTATGCTCATGCATTTCACAGATGGGTGACAAGTCTCTAGTCTTGCAGTTACTGGAGGATGTAATTCTTGGCCAGATAGTAAGTATACTAAGCTAATGTCTGATGTAATTTAGTTTTTTTTTGTTTGGAAGTGATGCATTTTAGTTTGTGTACTCTTGACCAACAGTAGTTTGAAGAGTTTTAGTTTATTTTATGTGAACTTAGCATCAATTAGTAACTGAATTAAAAAAATTATTTTGTAACTCTTGATCATCCTGAGTTTTTTCTGAAGCATTGGGACTGAGTAGTTGTTTTATGTGATAGTCACTGAAGTCTCCTATGGATAATACTTGTGCTATGCTTCGGATGCTCATTGCATTGGACTCAAAACCCACAAGGCTTTCTCAACGGAGTATTACAACTCTAGGCAGCTTTCTTTCTGAATACCTGATTGATATTATGCATGTAAGTGTCTTCTCTTGTTTTGACGGATTTAGTTGCATTGCAAATGTGGTGCTTCAAAACTGGAGCATTATTTTTTTGTCTACAATTTTTAAGATTTTTAGCTTGCTTGAACTCATCTTAATCATTTGCAATTATATTTTTTCACAATTTAGTCAATCATATTTATATGCATGATTTTGCTACCTCTCCTTATAAAGAAATTGCACGGTTGTACCTTTGTATAAGCTTTTGTTGTATCATGTCATATTTAGTTATGCGTGCAGCTACCTCATCTTTCAGCACCAACCTCAAATGGCCTTCTGTGATGCTTATTGCTCGTTATTGTCTTTTGCTGTCTTATATGTGCATAAATTGAGATACAAATTGACAACGTAAAATTTATGTGTTTTACTTGTACTTTGGCTCGGTCTACTAATATCTGTTAAATTAATTTTTTTCCCTTTTCGTCATGGTCAAACCTAATCTAACTTATGGGGATTTGGGAAGGGAATTTTAAAGTGCCTGCTCATACCACTTCAATGAGAATCGCTGGACAAATTTTCTTATGCTAAACTCTAAATCACAATCATTTAGATGTGGGGCATTCCCATTTACCACCTATACTAAGTGGTTGGGCATGTCTGTTAAATGATGATATAGCATGTACTTTGCCTGTTTATTGGTGGTATTCTTTCTCTACTAATAAATGCCTCTGGTGGTGGTGTTTCAATAGTATTCTGTAATTTTTGGTTCTGTTTTTAAATGCAGCATATTCCCAGAGATGAGGAGAACGAATCCATTTGTGCAAGCACACGCCGTTATTATCTTATACCATGCTTTTTCTTGTTTGATAGAAGTCACAAGCTCCTGAATCTTGTTTTGAAAATGTTGGGATCGCTGGTAACTATGGGAAGATTTTCACAATCTTGTCAGTTGGTGACGGACCATTTCATGACAATTAATGCAATTGTCTCTGTTCTTCAATTGATGCACAACGACAAAAAGTTTAAGCTGATTATTCCTTCATTCAAAGCAGATATTGACTGTATTTTGCAAAACGTTGGTTGTTTACTGGTAGGTTTATCGTCTCCTAGCAGCTCAATATTCTTTTACTGGATTGACCATGATATGCCCTTGTTTGGTTGCTTCTGACTGTTGTTTATAATCTCAAATCTCAATAATGTAAAAGTTCTTAGCAAAGGAAAAATAATGTAACGAGAAAAACCACAAATTCATATTGGCTCTACATTTTTATTCATCAAATTTGCCCCAGACTGATGCCAGTACAAGTGCAGAACGTTGTGTTGCTAGAAATAAAAAGGATTCAAATATCCTTCTGGACTTGAAAGTTGTCTTTGTCCAAGTAGGTTCATTTGTTTTTGGGATGTTTTACTACTTGACCATTCTGCTTAGTCTGTAGCTGCAATATTAGCGCAATATTTTCCACCGCAATAATAATACTTTAATCCTACAGGTAGCGATTGTCTTGTTAGTGTCTGATATAATATTTTTATCAATCTTATCCTGCCACCTACAATTTAAACAATGAATGCTATTCTAAAAAGAACTAAATATAAAAGGTAATATTGGCACACCTTTATCGAGGTTGTTTTGTTGGAAAAATGGTGACAAAACACTCACTTGACAGAGATGGAAATTGTCTATTGCATTATCTGTACCATGACAAACACAGACCGACTGACCCAATTTAGCAAGCTAGCAAGTTAATTATCTTGACATCATATCTATTGTTTGAAACTGAACATGACTCTATTGATTATGTCTCTTCTACCATTCTCATGCAGGCTTCATCGAAAATCAATATCACTCTTGAAGAAAAGCAGAAAATACAAAGTGCTCTTGATCAGCTTAGGATTTTAACTACATTGAACAGCAAGATGCAGAAAATGTGAAAGGACGTTCTTAATTCAAAGGTTTACCCTTGTGAGTACGTGTCAACTTAGTTTCATTTCATTTGTAACTTTCATTCGGTAACTTTCATTTATCACTTGAATCAATTAACGGTTAATTGGACAGAGGAATGTTCTTTTGAACCTTCTTAGAATGTATTTATGTGACCAAGTGCATGTAGAGCGGTTTATAATTTTGTTGGTTGTTCCAGGAGTTGCTGGAAGCACACTCAAGGTTCAGAAGATGTACACAGGCTCCAAGCGTTGAAGTCGGTTAAGAGCGAAACATTCAATTATCATGACCATTAAGGAGGTTGCAGAGGTTCAGATTTGGCTGAGAGGACCTTAAAATTGCTGCAGTTTTGACTCAAGTTGTTCATGTGTTTAGAATTTCTATAGCACTCACATCCCTCTTTTATAGTTTTATTACAATATCCTCCATGTGATGGTTATTTCTTGAAACCTGTAAGATTTTTGGAGGGTTTTATTTGTTATTTTGATCCAGTTTTAATTTATTTATATGAAATAGTTGAGAATACACCTGACCCTATAAAACTCAAACCTAAATAAGGATGAGAATAAGGGAAGATGGCTAACCAGAAAAAGTTGCATTTTTACTAAAGAAAAAAAGCTGCTGTTTCTTTTCGTCATTTTATTTGTATGGTTAGTTATTAAGAACTTGCTTCATTATAAAAAGTTGTATGGTTAATTATTAAGAACTTGCTTCATTAACAATATGTGCCATTTTTTTCTTTAATTTTTTTTAAATTGGGATTTAAATATTTAATTTAAAGAAATAATATATAAATTTAGAGATCGCCAAAATAATCATCCCCTTTAGTTTGACATAATAAAAATAACTTAATCCACACAATCTCTCCTCAATCAAGGATAGTCTACTTTCTTAACCATATGCATCCTATAGCCATTCATGTCACAATTACTTATAAATATAATAAATTTAGCACATAATTCGTTAGTATACCAATAGCTAGTACATCTAATCCTTTCATTATCAAAATACATATTTTTTTAAATACAATTAAAAAATGGGATTATTGTAGAAAGATATAATAATTTCAAAAATAAAGAATGTATCATATTACAAGTATGCAAGTTATAATTTTTTTTTATTGACAACTAAGGAATTTCTTTTTTCTTTAACCGGGTTTGTGATGTTGACATTTTTATTAGTCATTATACTTGGATTTCACATATGCCTCTAAATGCATATCTCTAACTAGTAGTTTAAATTATTAAAAATATTAAGATAATATTTAAATAAAGTGAAGATGAAATAATTAAATATATTCAATATGTTTGACAAACTTATTTAAACATAACTTATATGTTAGACAAGCTTTTTTGAACATGATTTATTTATTTGCATTTGGTTTGTCAAACATAAATCAATTTACAAAAAGAAATGCAAAAATTGTAGAGTTGATGATATCTCTATCAATTTTTCTTCATTCTTTATTATTTAAGGGTCTAAGTTTTCGATTTTAAAGTAAATAATAAGTATAATGGTTAAATAATTAGGACTAATGTTGAAAGTTGTGTTAGTGGACATACACAAGATTTATGCTTAATTGTTTTTACACCTTGAAGAAAAGAAGTGAGAATGTATTTAATTCATGGTATATTATTTTTATTATATTTTAATGATTTATGATGATGGGTGTATGTATTTAAAAAATATATGTGATGTAAGCAGTGAATTACTAAAATAGCAAAGATTTGAAGTAAAAAACTTTTTATACTTAAATAGCACTTTTTAGACTTAAACTCACCGTTTCATTTATATAATATATATGATTTTTACAAAAATATCCAGTTATCTGCGTATTCGTAAAAACCACGCCATTTTCGTGTTTTTGTATGTACAGGTTACATACATATTTATTTTGTATGTAACCTGTACATTCACATTTTGTATGTACAGGTCATGTGAATGTACAGGTTACATACAAATTTATTTTGTATGTAACCTGTACATACAAATTTATTTTGTATGTAAATTTGTATGTAACCTGTACATACAATTTGTATGTAACCTGTACATACAAATTTGTATGTAACATGTACATATAAATTTGTATGTACCCTGTACATTCACATTTTGTATGTACCCTGTACATTCACATTTTGTAAGCTGTTCAAACAATAATAACATACAAACAATACAATGCATTTCATGTGAATGTATAGATTACATACAAAATAAATTTGTATGTAACCTGTACATTCACATTTTGCAGGAAAAACAGTTCGTATGTACAGGTAACCTGTACATACAAAATGTGAATGTACAGGTAACCTGTACATACAAAATGTGAATGTACAGGTTACATACAAAATAAATGTGTATGTAACCTGTACATACAAAATGTGAATGTACATAAGCTGCTTTTCTTCTTCTTCTTCAAGTGGGTTCAAGTGAATGTACATGTTACATATAAAATAAATTTGTATGTAACCTGTACATTCACATGACTTCATCTTCATCTTCAATTCTTCACCTACTCCACTATTTCCTACATATATCAAACAACAAAAAGCTTCATAAAATGTGAATGTACAGGTTACATACAAAATAAATGTGTATGTAACTTGTACATACAAAATGTGAATGTATAAGTTTCATAAACTGTTCTTTTTTTTTTTTTAATAATTGAAGATGTAATAGATTCACCAAAAAGTAGTACTGATTACTGAAACCAACCGATATTCTGATTAAAGTTTTAAAATATAAAAAAGATAATACTATGATATTGCACCAAATTGTTCCTTAAACAGCCTAAGAAACGTCTAGACACAAAACCAGAAACAGCGACACGAAACTAATAGATCATCAGCAACCACAGCTACGATGAATGCAATCACTTAGATCTCTATCTCATCTTTCGGCGCTTCCTCTTCCATCTCCTCATACGCTTCTTCTTCCACTTGGCTCTCAGGGAGAACAGTTCGTTGCAAGTGGTGATGGATTTGGGGGTTAAAAATGTTATTTGCATATTGTCAAAACACAGTCGTTTTGCTATTTTAGACAAAAAATCAATCTTTACCATATATATATCATTTCAGGTAATTAATTCTGATGTAAGTTAAGTAAAATGATTCTTTTATTATAGTCCATAAACGAAAATGGAAAAGAGCCCAAAATGTAATGGGCCTAACATGGTGCACAATCTTAAAATATTATCGCGGAAAGTTTTAAGAATTTTAAGCGACACCGTCTGCGTTAACGATTTTTAAACCCTAGGAACATCTTTCTTCCTCACTCGCTCTCTATATACGTACGGAGTAACAGGTTATAGTAGAGAATCTTCCTTTACTTATCAAAACTCTCTTTCTCACTCAGTCCCAAAACGAATCAGGTAAGTACTTATTTTTTTAATTATAATGAAAAATTTATTGTGAAAATTATAGTTAATGCGTCATGTTTGTTTGCTTGTTTTTAGAGTTTTATTTTATTAAATTTTTAGATTAGATTCTGGAGATAGCTTGATTGTTTTTTTCCAATGGACAGAAGAGTTGAGAACGTTGTTTTCCTGATTTGTTGATAATTGAGAAAATACTACTACGTATATTTTCTCTCTATTTTACTTTTAAATAATGTAGCTCAATATGCGTTAAACTTAAATTGTTCATTCACTTTTCTAATTTTGTATTCTTCTTGGAGGAAAACAAAAAGAAAACAAGTTTGACTTTATTGAAAGCAATCTAATACTCTTTCAGTTAGGTATTGGAGAATGAAGATGGAAACTAAAGCAGGGAATAAAGCTTCTTCCCATTCAACGATTACCAAGCACAATAAAGAAGCTTCTGATTTTTTGGTAAATTAATTATGAGTATTTACGCTGGCTTTTAATGCTTAAGAGTTTGTGCATTTGTTTCTCATTTTAGTCTATCATTTGTATCGAAGCCATTAGAGGGTGGTCCTGGTCTTGAACTAGCTAAGCAAAAGCGTTCAGAAGACTACTCAAAGATCGTATATGTTGGACGGATACCACATGGGTTTTATGAGAAGGAAATGGAAGGTATTGCTGTTTTGTCTCTAATTGCAGATTGTCAATTTCCTTTTGAATTTTTCTCTATTTAACTAGGTCGTATGTTGCAGGGTTCTTTAGCCAATTTGGTGCAATGAAGAGATTAAGAATTGCTCGGAATAAAAAAGTTTGATCCTTTGAACCAAATAAGCCCTTTGATTATATTGATTTTATCTTTTAAATGCACTATTGTACATTCCTTACTGCTTATGTCATAATATCATAATTATTTCCATCATTTAGTTTAATAATTGTACAACGTCCTCTCATGATTTATATATGCTGGGATCAAATTTTTTATTTATAGGATATTTTCTTGGCCAGTTTGTTTGGGCTAATAAATATTGCTTCTTTTGCAGACAGGAAAGTCAAAACATTATGGCTTCATTGAATTTGAGGATCCTGGGGTAGTACTTCTTAAATTTTAACATACAGTATTATGATTGTTGATTGTTGTCAAAAAATTCCATTTACAATGAGGTGTATTTTTTCATTTGTAGGTTGCAAAAATTGTGGCCGATTCCATGCATAATTATCTGCTGTATGAACATCTTTTACAAGTTCATCTTGTTCCTGCTGAACGTGTCCATCCAAAGCTGTAAGCAAATCAATTTTTTTTCACACTTACCAATGTACTATTAAGGTTCTATGGATTAATATTACGATTTTACACAAAAGAAATCATATATATTCCATGCTCTCTTACATGATGTTGTCTCCTTGTAATGTTAAGGAACTAACCAAAGCGTGAACTTAAGTTTATGAATATTTTACTTTTCCGGTTCATAATATAAATATATTTGATATTTTCAAATTAGAGGAAAAATATGGAGATAAGGTACACACCACTGTTTTGTTATTTTACTTTTATAAAATAAGTCATATTTCTCAGCCATGACAAGGGTTTTACAGATTGGATTACGAACAATGAAATTGGGTTGGGGAAATAACCGGCCACAATCATCCGATTTCAATCAAATTTAGTTGCTTCTTCACGTTTGTATTTGCTCATAATTTCCTTTTCACATTTAAAGGTGGAAAGGGCGTAATTACCGGTATAAGGCTTTGGATTGGGTGCAGCTAGAGAGAAAGCGACAGAATAAGGTACTAGACTGAATATTATAAATTTTTTTTTTGGCTTTCCATTTGATGTCTACTAAATTTTCCAAGTTTTGTTATTTTTATTTTTTTTTCTTTGCTCTGTGAAAATTAACAGGAAAGAACATTAGAGGAACACAATAAGTTGGTGAATAAAATCATTAAGGGAGATGAGAAACGAAGAAAGAGGATAGAGGCTGCTGGTATTGATTACGAGTGCCCAGAAATTGTAAGTTGCTACTTCCAGTTGATGAAAAGCAAAAAGCTATGACTTTTTATAGCTTAAGAATCTTGCCAGCCTTTTCTCCGTAGTGGAGGTTAAGTTTCCAAATTGCTATGGGGCCATTGTTCATGTTTTTGCTTTGCATCTTCTACAGGTGGGTAGTGTCCAGTCTGCCCCTAAGAAGATAAAGTTTAACGTGTAGTAGGCATGGGGTGCCCTCTAATGAGAGATGAATTTCAATTCTCCAATGTTTTGGTCGACGTGGATGGCTATTAGCTATAGACTGTTTGAATTCATTCCACAGTATTGGAAAAAGGGCTTTACGCATACTTTTATAGGTGCTTATTTGGTGGTGCGTAAAACCGCCTTCTTTTGCTAACAGTATTATTATCTCAAATTAAAAACTTAAACAACATTGCTAAAATAATTTCTTTTAGATGCATGTAATTTCAAACTAGTAGTAATGTAATTTAATTTCTTAGTTTCCTCTTACATTTGAAGAGTGTTGCCCTTTTTTTTCAAGGAAATTACATTAAATAACACTAAGGAAATTGATTTAGAGTATTATTGTGTTTGATTTGACTGTAATCTGTTGGAATGTAAGGGTCCGTTTGGTTGGGTGTAATAACACCCGTAATGTAATGCCTATTACGATTACATTGTTTGTTTTTCTTAAAGAGATGTAATGTAATGTAATTGCATTACATCTCTTTCAGTAATGGGCATTACACGCTCAAAGGGATGGAATTACAATTACATCTCTTTCAGTAATGAACAGTGCCGTGTCCTTAGCCCGCGTCCCAGCCCGCGTCCCTCCCCGTGCAGCTCGCGTCGCCCCGGCGTCATCCCGGCCAGCAGCTCGCGTCGCCCCCGCGTCCTCCACCTCGCGTCGTCCAGTCGTCGTCATCCGGCACAGAATTGCCCAGCCCAGCCCTCGCGAATCGCACAACCCAGCACTCGCGAATCGCGACGCCCACCCCAGCCCTCGCGACGCCCACCCCAGCCACCGCGACGCCCAACCCAGCCCTCGCGACGCCCAAACGCAGCCCTCGCGACGCCTCCGTGCGATTTTGTTTGTTTGTTTGTTTTTTTTTTTTTTATATATATTTTTTATATGAAATTGTATTTCTTTTTTTAAAATTGTATTATTTTTTATTAATTATTGATATAAAATTGAATTTTTTTTTAATGTAATTTTTTTTTAAATGTAATTTTTTTTTAAATTGTATTTTTTATTAATTATTGTTATAAAATTGTATTTTTTCTGAATGTAATAGCACATTAAATGTAATTTTTTTTTAAATTGTATTTTTTATTAATTGTATTTTTTTTTATTAATTGTTGTTATGAAATTGTATTATTTCTGAAATTTTATTTTTTAAAATTGTATTTTTAAAATAATTATATAATTTTTTTTTATTACATTACATTACAGTTGTCAAACCAAACACTGTAATACTGATTCCTTTTTTGATTACAGTGACTAAACCAAACACTGTAATCGTAATATTGATTCCTTTACATTACATTCCATTACGATTACGATTACATTCAGCGAACCAAACGCAGCCTAAGTGATTACAGCAATAGTATTAATTTTCATTACGCATGCAGTTCTCTGTAATTTTTATTACGCTTTCAATACTCTCTAATTTTCTCTTAATTTGTATAATAATTTTTTTTTCTCATTTTATTTCTTTTAGTAATAAAAAAGTTTATTTTTTAATTTTACTTCATTTATAATTTTATAATTTTTAATTTAATAGTATTATTTTATTTGATTACACTGCTTAAATAAACGCTATAATAATAATATTGTTTCTTTTACATTTAATTTTATTACGATTATTATTTTTATTGTTTTTATATTTAGCGAACTAAACATCACTTAAAATTTTTAATAAAAATAATATTTTAATATTATTGAATAGTTAATTTCAATAGAGTTTAATTTGAATGATTTTTAAGTGAATGGATTGAAATGTTTGAGTTCAATTTTCTTTTTTTAAAAATTATATTGAGTTTTATATATTTGTATTTTTTTTGTGATTATAAGTTAAAATAATGAGCTTAAAAATATGAAAAATAAGCTTTTTAATGAAAAATACTCTTTGAATTTGTTATTTTTTCAACTCTTATAATTATCACTTAAAAGCTACATGTGAGTGAAATAACTCGAAAATTAGAGTACTCGATCCTTAAATTTTCTATTTGACCACATAAGCTTCGTGTCAAAGTAAACCTTAAAAGTTAACAAGTGTGCATCTAAGCACGGAAAGAACCAGGAAAATTAGATTTATTCCACGGTTACGAGAAGCAAATATTCCATTTTTAATTTAGTGTTGTAACGTCACTTGGATAAAAACTTTGATATCAATAATTCAGAGCTTTGATTAATAATGTAAGCCCGATCTAAATTCTAGATGGAGAATTAATTTAAATTAATTTAAAATATAAAATTATTATGTCAAAATTAGTTCGAATATTTTAAGATTGGATTTGAATTTAATTTAAATAATTTAAATTGATCCAAAAATATACATAACTCAACAATATTTTATTCAAATTTCATCCAAATTTTAAATTTTAGATTTTAGATTTAGGCTAACATGGCCTACGTAAATTTACAACCTTAGCTTTGATGTATAAGATGTGGTAAATATATATATAAAAAAATTCAACGACAACGGTTACATTTTTTTTTTTTTTCACTCGCCCAAAACATGGGGAAGCATACATTTGATGTTGACCCCATATATATATTAATGCTCGTTGATTTGAAATGGGCAAATAATTGAGTATCTTAATTTGCTTGTCTTCATCAAATCAAATTATAGAGTAACGTTTTGACTCTTCTATTGTACTCACAGAAGAATTTTAGAAGCCAAGAACAAAATAAAATAAAAAAACTCATAGAAGAAGACTCCCTAGGTATGAACTGAAACATGTAAATTCAATAATCACAACATAAATAGGAAATGCTTTGGAATTTAATTAAAAAGACTTAAGAAAATTTTTAAGTTAAATTGTTATAAGGTAACAGTCTGTTTGCTGATGTAAGTGTAAGTATAATAAAAAAATGAAAAACTATCAAAAATGACTCAACTAAATTTTTTAATAACAACAACATCTCAATAATATTTGGTAATGTCAATTGGACGACGCTCAATATTGAACATATATAAATTATCATATTTAATTTAAATAGCGTTAAAAAAAATGATATAACAAATTTTTTTAATTATGAAAATATATAATTTAAACACAAGAGGTGCTATTTTATTATTACACGTTTCAAGGGGTAATGTTTTCCAAAAATAAAATAAAATTCTAAGCCAAATAATATAAAAGTGAGAAAATGATTGATAATTCTTTTTTTTTTCAAAAAAGTCTCACTGAGAAAGAAGAGGAGGATATAAAATGTGACCATTGTCACATGCCATATATTGTTATTCATCTGCAATTGGGAGAGTCTCTAAATTTAAAGAGATTTATACTCATCCAAAGTTAATAAAGAGTAGTTAATGAGAGCTGGACAACAAAGCGCATGCTCTAAGTAGTGAATCCATTGACTTTGCTGTCCAACAAAAGCTTATAACTTCCATATAATACATTCAAATGATTTTGTCATCGAGACTACCTTGCGTAATTTTTTTTTGTTATACATGGAATCAAAATAATAGTTTTGTTATGTAAATTATTTAGTTAAAATGAAATAAAATAAAAAAGGTCAATTTTTTTATATTTATTAATTTAATTTTTTTTTAATATATATCAATGTAATTACTAATTTATGTCTTTTAATTGTTTCAATTAATTTTTTAGGGGAAGTTGATTGAGTAAAACTTTAAAAAAATAATGGATGTTGAAGGGGAGGCTTTTACTAAACCGAGTTCATCGTGAAATGAAAATGCTCATCGAATTTCTTTTTGGCATGGATGGGACGTAACATGTTTTGTATTTTGATAGATAAGCTAGCAAATGTCAAATTATTAAGCCTTGTTAATGTATTGTATGATCAAAGCAAGTCCATTAAAATAACTTAAATATAATAAATTGAACATGTGACCTATTTTTGTTTGTTCAAAGATATTGATGGATTATTGACAATAGATTTTATATGCAACAGAATACTTAAACGTGATAAAATATGTTTATTTTAACTTTTTTATTTTTATATAAAATGGGAAGAAGAAAAAAAAAAACTAGTAAACGAACCTGATTAAAATTAAATAAGAGGTATACAATAAATTAGATATATAAGATTTTATATCACTGATTGTACAACTTACCTAAAATTTGTGAAATACATTGCTTTCTATTTGTGGCAATATATCTTTTAAACTCATAAAAAATAAATGTAACAAAATTGGATGAGTTACTAAAAATAAAAAAATTATGTAAATTTTTTGAAAAAAAAAAATATATATATATATATATATAAGACCCTTAAAATCTTATTTTTATAATAAAATAATTTAATCGTCATTATTAAATAAATAAATTAATTATTATTATTATTATGTAATTAAAAAAAATTGAGGATAAAATTGTCTAAAAAGATAAATAATATATAGATAAATATATATAATAATAAGATTATTTTTTTTAATATACCTTTTTAAACCTAATATTAAGTATAAATGTTTTAATCCATATATAATAATAATAATTATTATTATTACTATTATTATTATTAAATTAAATAGATATATAATTTTATGTATCCAGTTCAAATTACCATTTTCCTCAAATTAAAATTTTAAATAAAAAATTGTAACACCCACAAAATTATAACAACTTAAATATATTTTATTATGCATTAATTACTTTCTTATACTAATTCAAATTTAAAGAGATATTGCTTCAAGCTTTGTTGACCTATAAATTTTTACTAAATAAAATACTTATAATTATAATAAATTATGATAAGAGTAAAATTTTCAATAAAAAAGTCGAGCATACATAAATACACAAATAGAAACAAAACAGAAACAAAATCATTTATATTGATTATAGATATTATTACGTTAAAAATGTATTATTTCAAAACGTATAAAAATCAAATAAAGGATTTTTGCCCCAAAATTTTGATAGAGTCTGAAGCCAACAGAAAACAAACATAAATGGAATTAAAAAGTTGCTCATTATTGATCAAATTCATATACAAAGTAACTACAAGTGAGAATGTTTAACTCATAGGAAACTAAGGGTCCATTCTTAAGCACTAATATGTCACACTAAAATTACAGACTCTTACATCTCCCTAATATTTAGGGTGAAGTCGCCTTTCACAAATAGTCACACATATTAAACATAGAAATACCACCCAATTAGTAGTATGGAATCAAAGATGCTCCAATTAAAAGGGCTCAAACACAAAAATAGCTATGTCATGTCAAAATTCTTATCACATGCATGCTATAAGAGATGTGTTCAAAATAAATGCATGCTAATGAAGTAAACATGAAATTTATCTCATGTGAAGTTACATGTATAAATGTATGCATTATTAGATCAAAACAATAGATAATTAGCAAAATAAATATCATACAATACTGTAATTTGTTGCAATTTCAAAAATATTAAATTATTTACCTCAAATTACATAACAATTTTTTTTAATATCTTATAATTTAGGTACTTCTAATATTATTCTATAATTTTCAAGAATAAAAATAATTAACATATAATCTTAATTATATAGATAGAACTATCTTATTTTATGTGTACTTTTATAACTAATAACCTCTTTCTTGATTAATTTTTGTTCTAAAGTTTCTTTTATAGCTATAAAAAATTACCTTAAAACAAAACCTAGATTCTAAAATTCTAAGTAGGTCATAATAAAATATTTATTTCAATAACACAAGAAATATTTTTAATATGAAATTTATTAGAATAAAATTAAACACATAAATATATTAGTATAAAATTTTTCAAACCTAAAGCATTTATACAATTCATGAAATCTTTTCAAAATCTTCCTAATCAGAATTCACTTCAATAAAAAAAAGTTATATATATCCTACAAAAATGCTTCAAAATTTTCAATAACACATATGTAAATTATGTATTAAAATTTCATATAAAATAAAATATTTTAAGGCGTTTAAAACTATTTTTAATTTAGAACTCAATTCAAAATCTGTATAGGTGAAAATTTGAAATTCAACTTCAAAAAGTCACAAAAACTAAAAATTAAAATATTTTTCAATAATTCAAAATCCAATATACTAAAAAATATGTCTTGTTTCATCAATAAAAATTTAGGTTCTAATTCAAAAAAAAAAAATTTTAAAATCATATAAAAATACCTTGAACTCAGATTTTAAGGGTTTTGAGTTTTCTTATAATATCACTTTTTTTCTTTCTAAATTTCAATATTTAAAATTGTCAAGAAAATTTTTTAAAAATTATATTATATAGAATTTCATTATAAAAAGCTAGGGTTTTTAATTTTTTTATGAAACACTAAATAAAATCATAAAAACTAATAAAAAACATGAATATTATGGCTAGGTTCTTACTTTAAAACTCTACTTCTATAGTTGCATGACCTAAAAGCTGAAAAAGAGGGAATGTGAGGAAGTGATTTAAAGTGAAATATTTTTTTCAAGCTGCTCTTGTATTTTAAGTTTTATTTTTACTCTTTTTGTTTTTTTTCCTAGTTTCCTCTTTCTTTCTTTTTTCTTCTAACAAACTTTATTTATAAAAAATACTTATTTATTTAAGTAATTTAATCTCAATTATATTCCAACATAAATATTTCTTTTTATGTATATTAGTTAAAAATATGTAATTTGCAGGTGATTTGTTTTATTTGTTTTAATTTTTATAATATATTTGAAATAAATACAAAATTAATTTTATTATCTTTTCAAATTAATTATAAAAATAAAATAATAATTAGAGCTCTTATTAGATGTGATAATATTATATTTAATTTTATTATTTTTTTAAATTAATTGTGAAAGTAAAATATTTAATATGATAATATATTTTAAAGATAATTATTGTCAATAAATTTTAATATGAATAATTTATGTATGATTATATATATATATATATATTTTTTGCATCGTTACAAAAATAATCTTTAAAGAAAACAAAAAATAATAAGAAAATAATTAAACTCAAAATTGCCACAAGTTAAAAAAAAAAAAATGTCGACACAAGTTTGAAAAAAAGTAAATAAATACAATATAAATATTTTAGGTATAAAATTATATGTAAATTTATGTGATTACATTGATCTTTGTCGTTTACGCCATAAAATTTCTCTCTCTTTCTAGCATAGTGGTGGGCAGCTCATAGCTGGACCTTTGCTTTGCTGGCTTCAAGCACTCCATTGTTGGTCTTTTATGGGGCTTGTCTGCTCAAGAGAAATTAGATAAGTAATTTTTCTGTTTTTCACTTTCTATTTCGTTTGAATTATGCCCATTAAGTTTGGTGTATTTCAACATTCTCACCATCTTTCACACGTCTGGTAGATAGGGGGAGGGGGGTTGGGGGGAACCAAGAAAGAGACTAAAACCGACTTCTTGTTTTCCCTTATTGATTTCATGGATCCTCAGATCTGATGCTATCATATTCGCATGAACTTGTGCTTATTCTTCTTTGTAGATGGTCTTGTGTTTTTTTTAACTGCGGCACATAGTAATCTTCTAGAGACGGTCAAAATTATTGGGTAAAGCTCTTATTCTTCCTTTTTTTTTTTATTCTTTTTTTTCTTGCTTTAATTGTTAAATTAGTTGGAATCTTGAACTTTCTCTGTTAATAGAGTTTTGAGAGGTTCTTAAAAATTTCAACGTGAAGTAAAAGAGATACAGGGTACATACCCCTTCTAGATTGCCAATGCCTGGCCAGGACTTTTATGAAAAATAATGAGGGCTTTGACCGCTCTTTTTCAAACTTCCCCCTTTGTATTTTTGTTGATTTTTTTTGTATTACCAGGGATTGGTGTTATGGTTTTTTTGTTTCAAAGAAAATAAAGATGGTCTCTGGGATTATCTAGTCCAAGTTTGCGTTGTTTTGGTTGGAGTATCAAACTTAGATTAACTGTAAAGACTGGCTTCTTTCTGTCAATTCTATGACCCGTTAGGTTTTTGTCTTACAATTTGAACCAGAGAAAGGGGTCGAACTAGTTCAATTTAGATTTGTTAACTTTGCCTCCATCTTCTGGTTTTTATTTTTGCTGTAGTCTATAGTCAATGTGCTGAGAAGCAAAGGGGCAGTGGAATTCACAATTGGGAATCTTTTCTGGGGGGGGCTTATAGTTGTTTCCAAGTCTTTCTTACATGAGGAGATTTTGGAGGGTCGTTTGGATGAGATGAGGGATGTTATCAGAGTTGATGAACTTCCTGAGTGCCTGTTTTCGGCCAAGGTCGAAAGGATATGCTCACACGGGTTCGGATTCTAGAGGTCGACAAGATGGGCTATTGTGGTACAAAGACACAGGCCAGCACTTCAATGGTGATTTTTCAATGGCAGTTGTTCAGGCCAACAATTTACTTGAGGATCAGAGCCAACTAGAGTCAGGTAATTTGAGTTCACACGAGTCTGGCCCTTATGGAACTTTTGTTGGTGTTTATGATGGGCATGGAGGGCCTGAAACGTCACGCTATATCAATGATCATCTATTTCAGCACCTTAAAAGTAAGTGACTTTAGACCTTTTAGCCATCAAGAGTTTTTCACAAACTTTTCTACTTTTAATATCTCAAGTTTGAAGTTCATTTTACCTTTATTTTATTACTGAGGAAGTTGAAACAAAGCAGTTCAAATGAAGAATATAATTGGTGAAATATGATGAGATTATGCATTTGAAGTGTAATTGTTGGTAGTTTTATTTTTCCATACTGCAAAGGAATGAGTTTTATGAAACCTTGAACTTATGGTTAATTTAGTAAACTATTAACTATTTCAAAGTGACCAAACTAACCTAAAACTAAGTTAAAGATTTTTTGTAAGATATGTATGAAGTAGAGGATATATTTTTTGTGCATGTAACATGCCCAGAAAATTTGGTCATTTTATGTTCTTTTTCTCCACCATCTCTCAGCAGTTAATTATGGTGTATTTTGGATTCAACTCAAAAGTAAAACATTGCCTACATTTAAGCTCAAGAGTTGTGGTGTAGAGGAGATTTAATCATCAATTTCCATTCCTTCTCCACCATTTATCAGTAGCATTTTTTTCCTTTTTTAATCTTAGTTAATTTTTTGCATTGGGGACATCAGCTTTAAACTTTCATTACTGACTTTAAACTGGGAAATGAACTGCCTTTTGTTAATTTTTATGTTCTGAACGTGTTAAGCAGGATTTACTTCAGAGCAACAGTCCATGTGCGTAGACGTAATACGTAAGGCATTTCATGCAACTGAAGAGGGATTTTTGTCTTTGGTCACAAAACAGTGGCCCATGAAACCACAGATTGCGGCTGTTGGATCATGCTGCCTTGTTGGTGTCATATCTGGTGGAACTCTTTATGTTGCTAACCTAGGTGATTCCCGTGCTGTTTTGGGAAGAGCTGTGAAGGCAACAGGGGACGTTATCTCGATTCAGTTGTCATCGGAGCATAATGCAAGTATAGAGTCTGTCAGACAAGAACTGCATTCATTACATCCTGATGATTCTCATATTGTGGTTTTGAAGCACAATGTATGGCGTGTGAAGGGTATCATTCAGGTGCTGTCTTGATTCTTGACTCTAAAAACAGTTATCGAATTTTGTAAATTTACTGCTAGAGTAGGTTAGAATGATATGGCTTCTTATTGCTCCATTTTATTGTCGATTTCTAAGCTTGTATAAATCATGTGTTATGGTGTTGTATTAAGCTTACTGACCATATTTGTATTCAACTTGTTTTCCAATGTACACCATATATCTTTAGCTAATCTAGAGCACAAACTTAAAGTGGTATAAACCTTTTTTTGTGAAGTCTCAATATATAAATCACACATCAGCCGTGAACCATGAATGTTATTGTATAAAAATTGTTGGTTAACTTGTAACTTTGTATTTAGTGGCTATAAGGCTTTGTCAGAGGCATTATTATAATTTCTTGGTTTTTGAAGGATATTGAACTACACTTTTTAAACTACTTGTTATCATCCAGCAATAGGCTAAATTTAAAAACATGTTATATGTACCATATGAGGTGTGGCTAAATTTAATAACATCTTTCTTCTGAGTGGTTTCTATAAGTGTCTAAGTTTTTTATCTTGCAGATTTCTAGATCCATTGGTGATGTTTATTTGAAAAAGGCTGAATTCAACAGAGAGCCTCTTTATTCTAAGTTCCGTCTTCGTGAACCTATCAGAAGGCCAATATTGAGCTCAGAACCATCTATTTCTGTCCACCAATTGCAGCCACTTGACCAATTTATTATATTTGCATCAGATGGGCTATGGGAACACCTTAACAATCAGGACGCAGTTGATATAGTTCAAACCCATTCACGTAGTGTAAGATTCCAATCTCACTAAATAGCTAATTTTGACTTGGGAAAAAAAAAAAAAAACAATTGATTATTTCTTTTTTATTAGAATCAGATTATTTAGATACGGTCATCATTGGTTAGCATCATATATTTTACTGAATTATCTGGTTTTAATTTTTTTGGCCAAATTAACAGGCCTTGCCTTTTAGTTTAAATGTTATTCTTCATGTGGTTTTTCATCTAGCTTATGAGTATTGTTCGCTATGTGATGATCAACTGTGCTTGTACTGAAATATTGAGGATGACTCCATTAAGCGTGTCTCAAAAGCATCTACAGACAGACTCATAAATTTATAACAAATGTTCATGATTGAAAAGGAGACACTTAAAAACAAATAATGGGATCTAAGATTTAGTGGCTTTACTCTCATTTTGTTTTTGCAAACCATAAAAATTATTAAATCCCTTAGCCGTATCTCATTCAGGGAAGTGCAAGGAGGCTGGTAAAAGCTGCTCTGCTAGAAGCAGCAAAGAAGAGAGAAATGAGGTATTCAGATTTGAAAAGGATTGAACGCGGGGTCCGCCGGCATTTCCATGATGATATCACTGTGATTGTTGTATTTCTTGATTCAAATATCGTAAGCAGGGCCAGTTCTGTCAAGTCCCCAAATGTATCGGTGAGAGGGGGTGGAATCAGCTTGCGCCCTAATACTCTGGCTCCTCTTGCTACACCAACGGAAGCTGGCAATATCTGATTAGTCTGCATCTTGAAATCTTGTGAATACCGGGTAGCTCAAAAGAGAGAGATATAAGAGGGGCAGGCCTTCTATTCTTTACTGTATACTGTAACTCTTAATAGAAGACTAATACTGTGTTAAGCCTCACCTCTATGTGCTCAAAAAACATGTAGAACTTAATAGTAGATTTTTCCTTGGTTTGGTTTCACCCTTCATTTTCATTCCTTTTTTCCCCCATTTCCTTTGGTACTGCAAATTCTTTGACAGGGCTGATTACTTTGGTTTGTAGTCGAAAATTTTAACTGTAAGATCATGTTACAGGTTTGTGCAGATGTTTTGATTATTTGATACTCCTGAAGTTCTATTGATGTAAACTATGTTGTGTGTCTATACTGACGCTGTTTAATTTTGTGTTACTTCCTTCGTACGACCTTTGTAGTATATGTGTTTTTCCCCTTGAGTAAAGAGTCAGTCTTAATGGTTGGGTTGAAAGAGAAATTGATGTTGAATGAACAAGAAAAACTCAGTCTTTAAAGAAAACAACTGTCATTAAAAAACTCAAAACCATGAGTTTATACAAGAGCACTTGTACGTATAACAAACTATGTGATAATATGAAACTAGTTTAAAACTAGTGAATCAAGCTGTACCAAACTCACTATGAGTTGTAAACCTCTCTTATAAAATACTCATCTTTATCATAACTACTACTACAAATCCATCAAATGGTAATGGCCAAAGGAGTTACCTATATAATATTGTTCTATGTACAAAGCCAATGGATTGTAAATATTCTTCTCTTTTCCATCGAACTTAACGAAGAAATTAAACGCACCCAATAACTTGCTCCAAGCCAAACCCTTAAGCTAATTCACTGTATCCAACTTAGATATATATAATCTGGTCTGATAATTAAACCTTCCCGTTACAGTGCACCAAAAATATCATTTCACATAAAAAAAAATCAAATATTATGTTATAGATCTTTACGAGGCCTTAAGTGATTTGTCGCCCACAGCCCCACGTGGCAACTTGTGGTGTCCTGGGAAACAACCCAGGTTGAAATCCCTTCCCCCTTAGAATTAGGATAGTTGGACTTGACTGAGAAGGAAAAAAATAATAATAATAACCAACAAGCTAAAGAGATTTGGTCACTTACTAATACTTACGTCGTCTGATGCAGGCAAGAAATTGACATATAAATAGTTTTAGTTTTATAAATAACATACATTACTACTAGTATTAAAATATTAAATTATTAGAAGTGCTTTTTAAGAGAAAAATCTTTTTATACTGTTGATAAATGATACCCAGACAATTATTATTAATTATATATTTAATAAATAATTAAAATATTATTTAATACATATTATAACTCCATATACATATACATATACATATACATATACATATACATAGCTCTACTCTCTTCTCAAAATGAGAGATGAAAAAAAGGAAAAGAAGTAGGGAGTTACGAGGCGAGAGAAAGACTTGTTTTTATATTGACCGTCAGACTATAACAGCCTTAACAGGGCATATTCTCGCTGACGCTAACCCCTAAAGAAAAAATAATAATATTATTATTCATTAATATATTTTGTTCAACTTAATTGTCATTTTTTAATGCTGTTTTGCACAAATTCCTATCACAGAAATTGGCATAGATAGTATATATTTTGTTTAAAAATTATATTTTTTAAAATTAATAGAATTAAAATTATAAATTTTAATTACATTAAGATTAAATAAATTATAAAAATATTTTTAATTATGTGATATGTGATGTCAGTATGTAAATTATGTACATACTATGTAAACTGTGTTACATACGTACTAATATAACAGTATGTAAATGAGTTTACATACAAATATGGTAGTATGTAAATGAACTTACATATCAATATAACAGTATGTAAATGAATTTACATATCAATATAATAGTATGTAAATAAATTTACATACTAATATTGCAGTATGTAAATTAGTTTACATATTAATATGACAGTATGTAAATAGATTTATATACAAATATAATAGTATGTAAACTATTTTACATATAAATAGTACAGTATATAAATGAATTTACATACCAATATAAAAATATGTAAATAAATTTATATACTAATATAGTAGTATATAAATGATCTCCAATTTTTGATCATCTCTTTCTCTCATTTTCTATCATTTTCTTTTATTAATTATTAATTACCTTTCAACTTTTTATATATTTAATTTATTCATTATTTGTTTCTAAAATGATTTTACTTTCGACTTTGTAGGAAATTTTACAAAAATTCAATATTTTGGAGGTATTGGGCAAGCTCTTCATATTCTTAGCACCTCTGTAAATTCAGTATTTTGAGAATGGTTTATATGATTAGCCACAAGTAATGGATCGTTTATGCCATTGGATTATTCAGATTTACTAATACTCTACCATTGTTTGTGAAGATGAAACCTGTAGTTAGTATTGTACGAATTTTGCCGTTAATGATTAATGAGATTTACGTGCTAGATTTTTTGATTTTCTAACATATTAATGTAAAAATAGAAAGATTAAATCAGTAATTAAATGCATCCAAAACGACACTGTAAAGCGACTTATGAAAAATTCAAGTTCATCACTTAAAAACCAGCTATACAGAGGCATTATTTCCACTATTTTGTCCAACTTCTATACGATATTGTCTTCAACATCTACTGGGCTGGGCTGGGCTCTCTCACATAATAGAGGAACAAAACCTCCATTGCTTTGAAAAATGTGGTTCACTCTTTACCAGTAGAGCGATTTCCACTCCAAATGTAATACCAAATTTACTTCGAAGTCCCAAATTTAAATCACAAAACATTACAGATACCTTATTTTACTTGTAAAAAATAATTAAAAAATACAACAACGTATTAACCATTTTTAATATTTGGCGTTTATTATAATTTCATAAGACGGTATGACACAGTCAGTGATCACCTACAAAGCATTGTTCTTTTATGATTTGAATTTAGTACCATGAAGAACAAGAAAACCTTCAACCATAAACGAAAATATGGATGTATCATACATCAATATAGACATTCCCTAAAATATGCACGCTACTGTCACCAAAAATATACAAGTAGTAATTCATTTTTCTTGTTCTGATATAGAAATAGCATAGAGACAGATTAAATGCACCCATGTAGCGCATTTATATTTTATGTAATTGGGGATTTGTATCTATAGATTGATTTGAGTTTAGGTTTAGAAATGGAATTAAATCAATAAATTTGAAAAATTAATTCAATCTATAATAATTTTTTTTTGGTTTAGTTTGGTTCAAGAAAATACACTCCCTATTTTGCTAATAAATTTTGTTTATTAATCTTCTTCTTTTTCTTTTTCTTTTTCTTTTTTCTTTTTTCTTTTTTAATTCTTATATTATAGTTTTTAATAATTTCAATGTTAATTTTATTATAATTTTTAAATTTGAAAATTTAGATTATAATCACTTACTTAATATCATTATTTATATCAATCACAAAATGCAAGAAATATTTAAAAGTAAGATAAATAAGCAATAAAAAATAATAATGATTTACTCTACAAAATTTGTTAATTTTTATATCTAAGTCATCTATAATATTGTTTATACGATACAAACTCAAACGAAAAAAATATAAAAGACAATGTAGTTATAATTAATAAATAATTAGTATCTCGTATGAATAAAAATAAAAATAAGAGAGTGTACACAGTCGAAAATTTAATGCATAAATTCTGCTTAAATATCCAAATTTTAACAACAAAAATAAGCAATTTTTTTTTATATCATGTTAACGAATTATAAGATTAAGGGGGGTGGGGGTGACGACGATTAACAATTGCAGTAAGAAAACTTGGAGACAAGGAAAAATTAGAGTAAAATTGTATAATTTGATGTATTAGTGTTAGTGAGAGTTTGAGGAACATAAACCTTTATATATATATTTATGTATACAATAGTAGTATAAATATAAAATTGAAAAAAATAAATAAATTAGATTACTTTGATTTTGATAATGTTAAAATAAAAGAAAATTAATTTAATTTAATTTAATATTAATCAATTTTTTAAAAAAGATAATTAAATTAAATTAATAAACTTTTAAAATTAGATATTTTGAATTAAATTAATTTGGATAGTTTGGATGAGTTCGTTATGTAATTATGAGCTTTGTGAGTGTTGAATTTATGTGTATAGTAATTTAAAAAAAAATGCTAAATATATATATATATATATATATATATATTACAATTTTTATTTTATTTTTTAATAATTTCATCATTAATTACTTATATGACAATGTCAACAATTAGCGATTTTAATATGTGATTATTTAAATCGATGGTTGAAACTTGAGATATGTTCTATTTTAAAGAAGAATCAACGGTTCAACATTCATTCCCATCCATCGTATGTTCATTAATGAGTTTATTTTAAAAGATATATTTTACTTTTTTTTTAAATAATATATTTTTAAGTATTTTAATTTTTCAAAAGATATATTTAAGTTTAATTTTTTTTTAAAAATGTCAATTTTTTAACATATGATTTTTATGTGACTTTTTAAAATGATAATTTTAAATTTTAATTTTTTTACTAAAATATTTTTTTTTAAATTGACAAAAATGTAATTTTTTTTTTAAAAACTTGGTATTAATTTTTTTTTATATATATTTTTAAATGTTTTTACCATAAAAATTAAAATTTTAAAATTATTCTCATAAAAAGTCATATGAGAACTATGTCTTAAGATTTTTTTTTTTATTAAAAAATTAGATTTAAGTGTATCTTTTAAAAAGTAAATAAATTTAAGTTGTACTATTTAAAAGAAAAATAAAGAAAATCCATATTTTACAAAGATAAGGGATATGAGGTACTAAGCCTGTTTCATTTAGGGGTGGACAAAAATCGAACAAACCCGTTCAAACCAACCCAAATCGTGTGGGTTGGATTGGATTTTACGAATCAATAGGTTAGTTCAGTTCCAAAATTGGCCAACTCGAACCATTGTGGCCGGAAATGGGTTGAGATTTTTTTTTTCATGGAACCCAACCCAACCCGACCCGAACTTTTATTAATTAACTTTTAAAGAAATGTATTACCTATGAATTTGAATCAACTTAGGCATGAAATAACTTAGCATTCATATCACTTTACTAAATGCTAATATTGTTATCTTAATGTATAATTAATATATTTATAAGTTATGTAATATGTAAGCAAAAATTTAATTTTTTTAGTCTAACATCAAATAAAGAAAAAACTCTCTCTTTAACTTATCTCTATAAAAAAGTCTTCATTATATATATTTCTATAATCCCTTTAATCACCTCTTTTGAAGTTTATGTTTGCATGGGTTATAAGTTTTTTTTTTTTTAGATAGACGTCAAATTTATAATTAAAAAATAAATCATTTTTAAAATTTGAAATTTTGGGCCAAACTACCAAACCAATCCAACCCGAATATTTTTGATTTGGGTTGGTTTGGTTTGAAGTGCTTATTGGCCGGTTTCAATCTATATGTTTTTCAACCCGAAATATTTGGGTTGGTTTCAATTTTTTCTCAACCCAACCCAACCCAGCCATTGTCCACCCCTAGTTTCATTAACATTAACAGGGTTATTTAAAAAGAATTGAAAACCTTGATATTTTTGGTAATTTTGTTTTTTTTTTTTTAATTATATTTTTTTTGAAAATTCTGTAAAAAATTAAATTTTTGATTTTTTTTTTTTGAGTACTTTCTATTCTTAAAATTTTTAATTTTTTTTTTTGAAAACTTTACATTTTTTAAAATTTTAGAATACTGTACATTTTTTAAAATTTTAGAATAATTTCTATTTTTGTAAATTTTATATTTTTCAAAATGTTGCGAAACTTTCTACTTTAAAAGTTTTATAAATTTTATAACGTAAAATGTTTGGAAATTTGTATAATTTGAAAATTTTATAAATCATAAATTTTGTAAAACTTATGTTTGGAAATTTGTATATTTTTGAAATTCTAAAAAAATGTATGTTTGGAATTTATTTCAAAATTAATGTTTTTTCTAATTTTGAATTTTTTTTAAATTTTTTCAAAACTTTATATCTTTCAAATTTTAGAAAACTTTTTATTTATTAAAAATTTAAGAAAAACTAGTTTAAAATTTTTAGAAAAATGTTCTATTTTTAAAAATTTGAAAAATGCTACTATTTTTAGTAATTTTGAAAAAAAAAATATTATATATTAAAAAAAAACAATTTTTATATAAAAATTTATTTATTTATTTCATAAATTTTAGAATAAATTTTATTCTTATGATTGAAAAATGAGTTTTTAGAAATTTTGGAAACTTTTATTTGTGGAATTTTTGTGTTTTTAATTTTTTGTTGTTGTAAAATTACTACTTTTTAAAATTTTGGATTTTTTTTTTTGGAAATTTTATAAATTATAAATTTTGAAAAAAAAATAATGTATAAATTTGGAACTGTTTAATGTTAAAGATTATAGAAAATTTTCTAATTTTAAAATTTTGAATGTTTATATATTTGAAATTTTAGAAATTATTAATTCTAAATTTTTTCAAATTTTATATATTATAAATTTTGAAAAATTTTATATTATTGAAAATATTGGAAAATTTGTAGATTTAAAAATTGGGAAAGTTTATATATTAGAAATTCAAGAAACTTTAAAGTTTTTGAAGTTTGGAAAATATTATATTCTTCAAAATTTTGTATTTTTAATTTTTTGAAATTTTTGATATATTGGAAATTATTTTTGGAAAAAATATTTTGTAAATTATATTTTTGAATTTTAAAAAATATATATATTTTTTTGGAAAACTTAAAGTTATTGATAATTTTAGAAAAAAATTTATAAATTTTAAGAAACTTTATATTTTTTAAAATTTTGGAAAAACTTGTACTTTTTAAAATTTTGAAAAAGTTTATAATTTTTTTAAGTTTTAAAATACTTTAGATTTTTAAAAATGTTATAATTTTAAAACTTTGGAAAGTTTACAAAATTTGAGGTTCTTCTTTGACAATTGGTAATCATCCTCTCATGAGTTTTTTTTTTCCTTGCCTTAAATAATTATACAATATTAAAAAATCCAATAAAATGGAAGACGAGTATAAAATAAAGAGAAACAAATTACGAACTAACTGCAAAATAAAAGGTGGACATTCATATTGGCTCATGAGGTTAGCGTGCTGAATTCGTGTGGTTATTGTATACTTTTATTGTTGAATTGTATTACCTAGTTAATATATTAAATGTTAAAAAGTGTAGGTATTTATTGTAAATCAGTTACTAATATTAACAAATGTAATATAAATATTAATAAAATAATTGATAACTAATTACATCTCGTTACTGCATATATGTAAAATAAAAAGAACAAAATTATCAATATATTAAAATAATATTACTTGAATTGAGTCGTATATTAGGTCTTTTTTTTAAGACATTTTATAAATCTGTTTAAAATTGTACAGGCAAATACAATCTCATCATCTCCAAGATAAAACAACCTAAAATTTTTTTCGGTCTCAAAATCTTACTGCAGTACTGTACTGATAAAGTACGAAATGTTATACCTGTAATTAATATTGCTCGAAAATTAAAAAAATAATATTTATATTTAGAAAATAATTCTGAATTTTTGTATTTTTGTAAAGCTCGTAAATAAGAGCGAAGAGGAGATAAATTGAGAGAGAGTTGAGAAGTGTATTGAACTATGAGCTCAAGGGCTCTATTTATAGATGAGGATTGCAGCTAATTGTCACAAAAAATAGGATTAGTAGATGAGAACGTACTGCAACATTCACAAGGAAACGGTTGAGAATGTGCAACGTTCACAAGGAAACAATTCTGTAAAATTCTGTTTGAATTGAACAGAACGGTAAAAAAATAAAGATCATAATGTGAGTAACGGATAAGCACGAAATTGTTGAAAAAATAATTTTAATAAATAAAATTTTTCGAAAAAAATAAAGTGTCATCTAATACACTCGTACTCGACTTGGCACGGCCAGGCGACAGCAGCACTTGCACGTGGTGAACTTACAATTGTCTAGGTCATCTCTTCTTCGACAAAAGTGAATGCTCCCTTAGGCCAATCCCACTAATAAATTTTTTTCTTTATAAACACTTCCTTAAAAATGTACAAAATTAACGTGGAACAAACTTTTTTAAAAGAATAAATTTTCATACTTTTTTTCTTTCTTTTTATTTAAAATTATTTATATTTTTGACACATCATTTTATAATTATGATAAATCGTTTTTTCAAAAAATTGAGTTATATAATTTATAACTACCTGTCATATATTGATTTCATACCTAACATCTGATACATGTTTGTTACAAATTAATAAAGATATAACTATAAAGTTTTTATACATTTATATATTTAATTATAAAATTAAATTACATAATATTATATAAAAATAATATAATTATGTAAAAATTTAATACAATTATAAGATGTAAATTTAAATCGTATTAAAAATTTAATATAGTATGTAGAATTTTTAATAATAACATTGTAACTTTTTTTAATCTCAAATTTAAAATATTTTTTTTATTTTTAAATATAATAAAAATAAATTAAATATTAATTTAAATAAATTTTATAATAATAAATTATTTTAAATTTAAATTATTTTATTAAAATATTTATATTCAATTTTATTCTATTATATTATATAATTTATTATTAAATATTTTATAGATTAATTATAATATAATTTATAACAAGCCCTTAGCTTTTTTCTTAATTACCAAGTTTTTTTCCCTTTCTGCACACACCGTAATTTTTATGTTGACATAATGCGTATATTGAGTGAGAGATACTCAGCTTCACACACGAGTCTAAAGATACTAAAATACTGAAATGTACCATCTTATATTCTTAATATAACCAAGGCAGAAGCAGAACCTTGTCTTTTCTGTGTGAAGTGTCAAAATCTGGAGAGTGACCTCCAAATCCTTGCAAAATCTAGTAGCTTTGAATCTGTCAAAACATTTCAGTATTTGGAGAGGCATTTTGTTTATGTATTGGTTGTTTTAAATGGTTAAAAGATATTAACAAGAGCTATGATATCCTTAATATTTTAAACCCAATACTTATTTTTTTTTTAAAGTATAAATTTGATTTTTAATTAATAATAAATTTTATGTTTTTATTAAAATTCAAATTTATAATCTTTTTAAATGTGAGAAACTCTGCGAAATATGCTTTTATAATTTTAATATAAGATCATGAATGAACAAATAAGGTCATTAGGTACAGGACAAATACTAGAAAGTCCTCTCTTTCTCTCTCTGTTTTCTCTGCTAATGTGACCAGTCTTTTACCGGTATTTTATCAAGTTTGACTCCTCTTTTTATTCACTACTCTGCCAAATTGTCTTCCCATATGATCTCTCCTACGTTTAGCACAACTTTTTTTTTTTTTAAATAATATTTACAGTTCCATAATTTTTACTTAATTTATACTTTAATTATTAATTCTTTTTCTTAATACGTAGTCCATAATTTTTACTCAATCTATACTTTAGTCTTCTAACTATTTTTTTTTAACATTTAATTCATCGACTTTTACTCAATGTATACTTTGATCCTCTAACTATTTTTTCTTAACATTTAGTCTTCTAACTTTTTAAATTTGATAATATTGGGATTAAAATATAAATCGAGTAAAAATTAGAGAATTAAATATTAATCGATTAAAAATTAAAAGATCATGGTATTGTTTAGGGGTGAACAAATATGGGTTAGTTTGGATTTAGACTAAAATTAGAACCAATCCAATATGATCAGTTTTTTAATAATAAGAACCGAACCGGACCAAAAAATTTGAAAAATCAATCCAACCCGAACCAAATTTTTTGGTTTGGTTTGGGTTGGTCAAAGGAAATTTCTTCTTCTTTTTACGGTAATGAATTTTGTTTATTAAGTTTTTTTAAAACTCTTGTATTATATATAATTTCTAACATTTTTAATGTTAATTTTATTATAATACTTAAATTTAAAAATATATATATCGATCACTTATCTAATAACATTATTCATATCAAATATAAAGTGCAAGAAAATTTTAAAATTAAGACAAATAAGCAATAAGAAATAGTAATCACATACCTAACAAAATTTACTAACTTTCAGATCCAATAATACTGTTCACCAATATTATTCATGCAATGAAAACTATACCGATAAAAATATGAAAGATGATGTAATTATAAATTTATAATGGATAAATAATTAAATAATATCAAATTAGTGTATTACATGAATAAAAGATAAAATAAATGAGAGTACCTGGTAGAGAAGTGCTTGCATGAATTTCGTTTAAATATTCAAACTGTAATGACAAAAATAGACAAAACTTGTTTATCTCTCACTAAAAAAGTAGAGGACAAATTTTTCTAAAATATTATCGAAAATAAAAAAGGTTGCCCTCATAAACATAACTAATTAGCAACAAATAACAAATCAAAACATATAAATTCAAATCTTTAGTACATATAGACTACAGTATATTACAAAATAAAGAATAGAAATAAAATACTTAAATTATCCAAAAAAAACATAAAAATAAAATAAAATTTCAAACATGTTCCAAGCTCCCATATTCTAATATATTAATAAAACATAAATATTATATTGAAATCATTGATGTCGCCAACTCGACATTGAGTTTATTGAGGTATATTATTTTCCAAATATGTTTACAAAAATAGAAAAATTAAGTGTCAACTATGAATTAAATAAATTAAATTATAATGATTATATAAATATTTAAAAATATATATATATATATATATATGGGTTGGTTCGATTTTTTTAATATTTTAATGAATGAAAACCAAACCAATCTAATATTAATCAATTTTTATTATGAAGAACCGAATTAAACTAATAAAATTTAAAAATTGATTTTTTTTAAGTTAAGTTGGATTAGATTGGGTGAGTGGGTTGGTTTAATTCTGTATTTTTTTTTTTTTTTACCCTTAGTATTGTTTAGTTTTTTATTTATTTATGATAAAGGAGAACTTGTTTCGTTAATAAAATAATAAAGGTGTCTTTTTATCGTTGTAAACTTAGTAAATTGTATGACAACTCCATTGAGTGCAAATTACCAAAAAAAAAAAACAGTCCTCCAAGTCCTCTTCTTCTCTCTCTTTCTCGAGCCCCAACCTTCTTACCCACCTATGCTTCCAGGCCTTTACTCTGTTTTTCTGCTCTCTTTTACTTCCTCTCTTTTCCTTCACTTTCTCACTCTATATGCTCTACTAATCGGTTCATTAGGGAAACAAAACAAAAAATCTTTCTTTAGACCTCCTTAATCTTTATCGTATTTTTTACTGAGAAAATGCTCCTACTTTTGTGCAGACTCATTCTCTCTCTTTGTAAACAAAGAAGAACATCATTCTAAGAGGTGAAATCGATCTCTGTTCTCGAAGAGCTAGTGTTTAGTAGAAACTCAACTCTATCTTTCTGGGTTTGCCAGAAGATGAAATGGGTTTCTCTAAAACTTGATGCAAAGCTACATTTTTTTCCCTTTTTCCTCTGAAACCCAGTTCTACAATCTCATGCTCTATTTTGGCAGAAAGCTAATACTTTTCGTCCAAAAATATAATAGAGATTCCTCTAGGAAACCACTTTTTTTTTTCATCTTCCTTCACATTCATAGACTCATTTGCTCAAAAAAGCAGGAAAGACACAAACTTTAGTAAAAAGAAGAAATGGGGTGTGTTGCTTCTAAGCTAGAGGAAGGAGAAGTAGTTTCCATTTGCAGGGAGAGAAAACGTCTTCTAAAATTAGCTGTAGAGAGAAGATATGGTCTTGCAGAAGCACATTGTAATTATTATAGATCATTATATGGAGTATCACTAGCAATAAAGTTCTTTGTTGCTTGTCATTCTTCTCCTTCTACGCCTTTTCACATCACTTTTCAACCAAATTGTTCTCCTCCTCCTAAACCCACTGAAAGTGTCATCACCAAACCAAAACTTCTTCAACAAGAGTCCATATTTGAAAGTGAAATTACCACCACAACTACACATGAAGCCAATGATAGTGGGTTGTGTGCTCCTTCAACATCAACATCAGATTCAGAAGAAGAGGGAAAAGAAGAATTAGTATCGAGGCAGAAGGAAGAGCAAGAAGAAGATTGCGGGTATTTTTATATGCAAATGCCACCACCAATGCCATCACCACAGAGAGAATTTGGTTGGGACTTGTTTTACCCATTTGACAATGTCAGACCAGAGGTTGTTAGTGGGTTCAGGAGGAGTTTAGATGATGATTTGAGGGTTGTGAGAGAACAAGAAGGTATTCCTGAGCTAGAAGAGGAAGAAATTGGAGAAGAGATTGAAAACAAAGTTGTGGTTGTTGAAGATAATTGTGACAACAATGAGAGTGGATTTGAAATGGTCAAGGGAGATAATGTATATATTAGTCAAGTAGAGCTAAATGGGCTTATTGTTGATGCACCTGTTGTTGAAGGAAGAGAATTATTGGAAGCTTTGAAAGATATTGAAGACCATTTTAATCGGGCTTATGAGTCTGGAAATGATTTGTCTAACATGTTAGAGGCTAATTGTTTGCAAATGCAATCTAGTCTTGAAGAAATAAAAGGTTGACCTTTATTTTCCTCTTCATTCTTTGATTGTTTTAAGCTATGTTTTTTATATGTTATCTTTGCTCTGCTACTTTGCAAAGCTAGTTCTAAAAGCCTGTGACAAAGGAGAACAAGTGTTTTGTGCTTAGTTGTAGCATTCATTTACAAATTGGTTTCCTGAGTCCTCATTTTCATAGCTTCAAATCTCAATTGATATACTATTTCTATTTTATTATTTTTTGGTAGCATAAGACCTTATCTTAACCCATAAAGTTGACAATTTCAGCTAATTTTTGCATGACATTGTTGTAGCTTTAATGCTTGATGAATGCATTTTCTTAAATATGGTTTCATTTATTTACAGATACAATTTTCTCTAAAATCATAAGTATGTATATTCTTTTTTTTATTATTATATGGATTTCCACTCATATGGATCTTCCTCCATTATTTTTCATGTCTGTAGAGAATTCAACAAAACTCATCAAATCCATAACATGGCATCGTTCTACTCCATTGAAGCCTTATTCATGCAAGAGTCTTGTGGCCTCAAGCTCCAAAATTTCAACAATGACAGAATATAAGAATGATCTTTTTAATAATTATGGAGGAATGACTTCAGGTAGCCATTCACTTACCTTAGAAAGGCTATATGCTTGGGAAAAGAAGCTTTATGAAGAAGTTAAGGTAATTTGTGAGTCGTCAATCATAATTAATATATTGTTTATAATTTTTGAAACATAAAACTGTCATTCATCAATTATTTTTCGTTTTTTGTAAATATTGTTTACATTTTATGATTTATTGTTAAAGTTTTAAATCAATTTTCAAGTTTTTGTTTGAAGTTAATTTCTCTGTTATCTCTTCCAACCTGTCTTTGAAAATTCATTGTCTTGCTTGTCTGAAATTTAAAATAAATCTGCTAGTAACAAACTAAACAAACTTTGAAATTTAGTCTTTTTCCAATGATGAACATATAAATTATAACCAAAAATGACATTCTATGTATATGACATTAATTGTGTGGTGTTTATCACTTTCATTTAGGCTGGGGATAGCACTCGGAAACTCTATGAGAAAAAATGCTCAAGATTGAGAAACCAGGATATCAGAGGAGATGATGACATCATTGTGGATAATACTAGAGTTGCAATAAAAGATCTCTATGCCAGAATCTTAGTTGCCATCCAAAGTGCTGAGTCAATCTCCAAGAGAATACAGATTCTAAGAGATGAAGAATTGCAGCCACAGATTGTTGAACTTTTAAAAGGGTATGGAATTCAACACTCAAACAAATGAAACAATAACTGAATGGTATGTTTATCTTGCCATTAGATTTTGATCTACCTTTTAATATTATGCAGCTTACTACAAACATGGAAAATTATGCTCCAAACATATGAAACACAGTACAAGATTCTTTTTGAAGTAAAATGTTTTACATGCCCTACATATGGAAAGTTTTGCAATGAGACTCACCGCATTGCAACACTTCAGCTTCAAGCGGAGCTTCATAATTGGCAATCTTGTTTTCTGAACTATGTCACAGCACAAAAGACATATATCGAAGCTCTTTATGGTTGGTTAATAAAATTCTTAGTTCCTGAAATTGAATTCTGCTCAAGGAATAAAGCTTCAGCAGCACCTTATCGAGCCAATGGTCCTCCACTACTTGTAATTTGCCATGATTGGTTGGCTTCAATGGAGAAATTACCCGAAAAAGCAGTGACCTTTGCACTAAAAAGCTTCGGAAAGGATGTGAATGCTTTGTGGATTCAGCAAGGAGAGGAACGGAAACAAAAAAGAAAAGTTGATAGTTTGGCAAAAGAACTTGAGAGAAGAACTTTAGGATTGCAAAAGATAGAAGGCAGATTTCTTGAGTACTCGAAACCTACTGAAGAGAAGCCAGAGTCAAATGTGGAAAACCGGAACGAGTTCTTGATGGAGAAGAATGATCAATTGGAAACATTGAGAAGAAGGTTGGACGTAGAAAAGGAGAATCACCAAAATTGCATGAAAGAAACTCAAAGGATCACATTAAATGGATTTCAGACAGGTTTTTGTGCTGTTTTTGAGTCCTTAACTGATTTTGCTAAGGCTTCTCAAAACATGTACAATGACCTCATTACTTTTAGTGATAATGCTGAGAAAGATGGGAACTTGTCTTATATTGAAGGAATCAAGGATGAGCATATGAGCTATAGATGACACGGGCACTTGACTCCTTGAGAAAAGAACAAGAAAGGGTACGTGGATTTTTAGGTTTCTAATTGTTGGTGCATTTGTAAATATAATGTGTTCAAAGCAGCTCGCTGAGAGACTTTGACTTTAACTTAGGCTTGATGTTTCAGGTTGTATTATTGTATTGTTAATTGCTAATTTCTTGACTTGGGTCGTTATGGTTCATTATCGGGTAGGGTATGATCCATTTGATTTGATGAACTTGTTATTGGTGTGAAATCATTGCTACTTAGAAATCCTTGTATAAAGAACTGTGGTTTAGCTTTTACTTGATGAAGGAAATGGATAAACTCAGTTAATTAGTAGGTCACACAAGTAGTAATTACCAAATTCTTGCATCTTTTTTCAACGTAATTTAGTCTTTTTTTAATTTAATTTCTCATATAAATTTTAAATTAGTCCGTAATTATCATTAACGTTGCAAATAAAGTATAAATTACAGAAATTGAATTTTCACAGCTGATTGAACAGATTCCGTACTGTGGGTGTTAATAAGTTGGTGATATAAGACATTTTTTTTTAGCAAAAATAATATTTAAAACATCTTTACAACTTGATTTTTTTTTTTTTGTGCAATCCTTACAACTTGATTGTTGAAATGTTAAAAGGGTATGTAATTCAATAACAAATAAAACAAAACATTTCATAAGAAACTATACTTAGCAGGCTAAAGGAACAACAATCACAAATTTTAGTTTTGCCGCAAGAGGATACATAAATTTGCATTTATTTTTGTACTCAAATTATAATATGTGGAAAAATTATCCAAAAAAATGAATATTTTTTAATTTTTTAAAATAATTATATCATGTCTCACAATATAAATAGTTTAGGTGCAAAAGTATGCAAATTTGTGTAATTTTAGCATTTTTCTTTGTGGCAATTAAGGGAAGCACTTCGCCAACAGAGAACAAATACGGATACATGCTTTGGCAGACCAAGGTTACGAACAATTGAGGAGAGTCACATTCTTGTGCTAAAAGCTTGCATACGAACCCATAGCCAAGCCGGAAAGCTTACCACTAAAATCGGCCACGCATGAGCATTAGGCTACTTTTTTTTTTTTAATGGAATCAACAAGCTAGCAAATTATTTCAAATGTCAAAGAAACATTCAGGATAGCAAATAACAAAATAGAAGTATAGAAGTAAAACTTCCAGCCTTTAGTGAGGAAAGAAAATGCGAACGAGTGATAATCTACCATTTAAGCATAATAGCATGTTGATAACATCAAGCAAATTTCCATACAGATGAGTTTCACTACCTTCTATTTGTACAATATGTATTGATACACATCCTAAAAAGAAAATAAAAAAATAGCTTGGGTATGATCATGCAAATGAGTAATTACAGATTTCACAAATGAGTTGTGACAGCAATGTACTATTAGCTCTATCTCAAATAAAGGGAGACCAAGAACTGTGATATAAGTATAAATTCGCTTACTACAGCAGCTGGGGAGTGTAGACCAAGGAAGGGGACAATGTCTACGTGCAACCAGTTCTCAACTGCTGATCCCACAGCAGCACCAGCAACAAGGCCCCCAATGGTTATTATTGTAGCCTTTCCTGCAAAGAAGGGGAAAATATCAGACTTGGTTCTTTTTCATAAAGCTAAATTTTATTGTTTAGAAATGCATAATTTACGTGTCCCAAGTCACTATACTCCTAAGCATCACTCTAGGGTGATAAGTGTTTGCCCCACTACAATTAAAAAAAAAAAATATCTAGACTATCAAATGGATGATTACATACATATGATTCTTAAGTAAAGAAACAGCTCTCAACTATTATCAGTAGCATTCATACAGACCATTGTTCATCATATATTCCAAACTGTTTTGACTGCCTCTCACTTTGTCAACCACATGAAAACTGTTTTAATATAGCAGTAAGCTTATGAACTGATATATAAACCACCATCTACAGCCTTCAAATAGATACTTTTTAATATATATAAGTAACATCATAATGACGGCTCTGCAGGAAAGCTAGAAATACAGCTACTATGTGTATCACCAGAAGCATGGACAGAAGAAAAGTCTTGAAAACATCTAAATTGCAGCATATGCACTAATCCTCAGTTTTAGAATTATCAGAAATAACCTTGTAGTTTCTTGACACATATTGCAAAAATTCAAGTGTTCCACCATCAAATTGTTATTACTATTTTCTGAACAAAGACTGCCCTGGAAAATCACTTGTAATAACCCCTCATAGTCCCACTCCTTTTTGTATCTTTCCTAAAGTCAATTCAAAATAAGGACAACTATACACAAAATATTCTCTAACTAACCAAGCATGATAATATGATGGTGTGAAAATGACAAACTTTACAATGTAAACTTGATCAGAATTGTTCAGTTTTAAGGATTCATGGCTTTCAAATCCTACGAAGCAGAAAAAGAAACATTGATAGGCAAGAAGATCATTACCTAACTTAACATTCTTTTTTGTCAAGAAGTACAAAGAAGCTCCAAAGCTACCAGCTAAGATCAATCCAGAAGCATCTGCTCCAGCATATGGCTCTAAAGTGGATGTAGAAGTTCCAGTGGCATAAGTCAATACAATGAGAGCTCCATAGACACCAGCTCGCAATCCTAAGTCACCCCTTGTTGGCGTTTCAATAGAAAATGGTAGCTTTTTCAAACTAGCCTGCAGCCACCGAGGCATTGATCCCATCCCAGGAGAATTGGCAGCCTTAACATCAGCATAACGAACGCTACTACTAACAACCTTTCCGGCCCGTCTCTGAGTTAAGCTCCGCATGAGCAACCTGTCATATGCAGCTTCCACCTAAAAAATGTTTTAACAGAATAATGAGCAGAGTTAAAAGGTTTCCAACGACAAATATTAATTCAACAACCAAAGGAAACATATGTGCAACTAATATTAAATTCACAGTATGACTTCTCCATTTAAGGAAATTTTAGAAATCACCGATACACAAAATTAATGCATTAGTCTGATAGGTATCGAGATTTCTGAAAACCGAATAAAAAGAACTTTAATTTGCAAACAATGCTCGACCTTAAACACCAATACTTTGGACTTGAATTGTTTTTGTACCCATTTTAACTTCTATCCCAGCTGCATGGTCGAGCAAGTCAGCAACAGCTCAACACAAACATCAAAAGTATCAAAAACATAAATGAGCAAAATCCAATTACTTAAATTTCTTATAATTGCAAATGAAGTTTCGTATTCGCATAGCACAAAACGAAGAAAAAAAATTATAACTTCATCAAATCGAGGAATATTCTAGTAGAAAAAGCAGGAAAGAATCTAAAGGTCAAAATAACTAAAAAGGAAAAGATGATGAACTACCTGAGAGATTGTCTCTTTATCATCCTTACAAGTAGCGAGGATCGAGTTTTTGGCGCGAAGTATATCTTCAAAAGAAGCACCATCAGAGACTCCGAGGAGTTTGAGGGCGTTCTCGACTGACATATCGAACGGTACCGAGTCATCAGCTCGAGAGCCAGCTTGGACCGGCGTCGGCAGTATGCGGAATGTGCGCCATAACGGAGTGGTTATACCTCTCCAGGGTTTACGGAGGTGAGCTCGTCCGATTCGTTGATCGGGTGGCAGCGGGAAACATGAACCGGAAGATAGCCGGTTGGGACGGACCGAGAGAGTTGCTGCTGACATTTCTGGTAGAAAAACGTGAGGCTGGAAGAGAATCATTGCTGCGTGGCCTGTTATAGTTTGTAGGAAAGGACAAAAGAAACAAAAATGTACATATAGTCAATTTATTTTCTTATTTTTATAAGATTTCTACCTAAATGTGTTAAATATTTTCTTCCAATTATGATTTTAAAATTAAATTTAAAATCAATTTTGTGAAAAAATATTATTTCTCTTTATTCATTGTATTCATTCTATTCTTTTAAGTTTTAATTTGAAACATATAAATATTATTATAAGTCAATCACTATACATTGTATAATTATTTAATTTAATTTTATAATTATTATATTGAATACTTAAAATCTTATAATTTTTTTTTAAAATGTTACGGTAATTTCGTTATTATATACAAATAAATATTTTAGTTCCATAATTTTAAATTAGACATATATAATTCATTTATTTATGAAAGTTAAGTACTATTAGTAGTCATTTTTAATATTTTGTTAGATTATAAGTACTTATTTTAAAAAATATATTTATAAAATTGCTAATTTTTTATAATAACATGACTTTTTGTGTCTAACTTATAAATTATGAAACTAAAGCAATCATTTTAAAAAATTATAAAATTTTTGATGACTAATTCAATAATTATGGGACTAAAATATTCATTTGATAAAAATTATTGGGCCTCCATAATATTTTCTCCTATTATTCTTTGTATATAAGTGCCAAGTTTTATGCTAATATTATTATTTTCCATTTGTTTCCATTAATATGATGGCACGTGTTAAAGTTAATGTATTTAGATGACGTTTAATTTATTGAATATAAAAGTAATGAAAATAATAATTGTAATAAAATTAAATGTAAATGAAACAATATTATTATTATAATGTTTGTTTAAGTAGTGTAATCAAAATAAATAATAATATTAAAATAAAGATTATAAAATTTTAAATGAAGTAAAATTAAAAAATAAACATTTTTATTACTAAAAAAAGATAGAATGAGCAAAAAAAAATTATAAATAATTATAAAAATTGTGAGAAAAATAGAGAATACTGAAGGCGTAATGAAGATTACAGAAGGTTGCAGGCATAACTAAGATTACTGTTACTGCTGTAATCATTTTACATTATATTACAAAATACATTTCATTACGATTACGATTACTGTCAATTAAACATATTTTTATTGTAATCGATTGAATGTATTACTAGTTAAAATTATATAGAAGCTTTTTTTTTTTTAATTTCAAAGCTTAACTTAAAAAGATGTTTAAATATTATGCTTTAGATGTATAATTACATTGATATTATCAATATCAGTGAAATGTAGTTTCAATTATGCAACAATTCGAATATTAACTTTTACTTGACTAAAACTACCCGTTTCAGTGCTGGAACAGAGGTTGAGATACTGTGATCTTTGGTGATATGAATTCGCAAAAAACATTTTATTAGATTATAAACGTTTTAAAGGGGAAATTAACAAAAAAAAAAAAACGGTTAATCTTCTTTTAGTTGATTTTAAATTTTGTTGAAAATAAAACATTGTTTCTATTTTATACATGTTATCGAAAAAAAATTAAAGGTTTTAATATAGTCCTGTTATAGCACTGCAATCTACAACATCAAACGAACATCTATGCTTTTTTCAAGATGACTTTTTTTCTTAATATTTTCCTTTTTTTTCTTTTGCTTAGAATTAATAATTTTCCTTTTCACTAAATTTTTTTTTCTATAAAAACTTTATTCTTTTAAAATTAGTATTTTTTACTACTTAACTTCAGAACCACCACAATTTTCAAAAACACTGGTCTTTTATTATTTATACATGTTTATTAGTACACAATTTTACGATTCAACTAGGAGTAAAACGAAAGATCCTATAATTGTATCATACTTTGATTCCATTTTTTATTTTTTATATTTTAAAATATGTAAAATAGTTATTTAATAAATTATTTACTTAAATTTTAAAATTATGTTGTTATAACTATTTATATTATTTAAAATTGATTTGTAGTAATATTCGTTCAAATTTATTAATACATATATTACATTTAATTTCCTCTTTATAGGATGAATATTGTGTATTGTTTTTCAATTTTCCATTAGCTTGAAAATTTCCTTCTTATACTGTGAATTTCCTCTTTATAGGATGAATATTGTGTATTGTTTTTCAATTTTTATCATTTACATTATTGTTTATAATAAATTAATCAATCACCAAAAAAGTCTGAAATATTCTTTAGAATATAATTTTGATCATTATTTCTAGACTAGGTTCACATTCTTTGAACAAATATGCAATGATTTTAACACAAATGAACTCTAAACCTAAAATTAAACCAAATATTACCTAAACAACTATGCTAAAAAACGCGGGATTAGTAGAATTGTAAATATCGATTTTTTTTAATCCGTAAATATCGACTTTTAATTAAAGACATTAAAGCTTATTTACCTTATTAAGAATTGGGTGTGTTTGTTAATTTGTTGGAAATATCTTTTTTTTTTTTTTTTTATTTCAAAGTCTTCCATAAGCGAAAAAAGAAGAAGTTAGGATCATGAAAAAAAAAAAAATTAAAGTGTACGTTTATTAAATTATGTCATTTATGTTTTAATTATTTAGATTATAAATATTGTCATTTAATTTTTTAATTTAAAAAAAAAAGAATGTTTAAGAAAAAAATACATTATTTTTAAAAAAATGTTACTTTTAAAGAAGTCAATTAAGAATAAATTATATCATTTTAATATTAAAATATCACTTTAAAAATTAATATTTAAATTAAAAAAATATATTTTGTTATTAATTGATGAATTTTTTAAAAATTAAATGATTAAAAGGTATTATTTATAATTTAAAAGATTAAATTACGTAGATAATCTAATCTAAACATAGCTTCCTAAAAAATCATAATTTTTCCAAATATTTTAAAGCGTAACCAGCTTATTTGCGTATGTATCACTATCATTATCTTGAAACTGGAAGTTTTTCTTAGCAAAAAAAAAAAACAGTAACTGGAAGTTTTCTTCTGAATGTATCTGGATTGGTCCTAGCGTATTTCTTCTTAAGGGTCTTTTAAGGCCCGGCCCATATGATTTCTATCTACAAATCATTTATTAACCTGTTTGATTACACGAAGATTGGATAGACATAGCTCTCTCTTCTCCCTTGTCGACACTCGAAGCATCTCTCGCTTGAACCGGCTTTGGGAATTCTACTGCTCGGTATTTTCTCTTCCACTTTCTTCTTGCCCTCTCTCTATTTAGCATAATCTCTCATTTCGAATCCTATGTTTTGTCGTTCTTGTCATTTAGTTATGGGTTAATTGTTTTGTTTGGAATCTTTTATTGTCATTTTAATTTACTATAACCTGCTTAAATTTTTAGTCCCCAGTTAGGTTTATTTTATGCTCCCGAGCCGTTATATTTATTTCACGTCCCTATCGCTTGGCATGAGAAACATTCATGCCCTTCCATTTTTTGTTAATTTTTCATTTTTTTATGTAGTACGTTTTGGGTAAATTGACTGATTCAATTTGTTCTTGCATTAGGAAGTTCAACTATATGTAATTCAAATTATAAATTGACCATGTTCTCCACTTCAATTTTGTTTTCTTCCTTTCTAGTGGTTGCTTTCACTTCAAGTCACAGGTTTGAATAAACTGAAGTAAAAAAAAAAATCTGAAATTATGAATAGACAATCAGCTAGAAATAATGAAAATAAAGGTTTTATGTATTTCGATTGCAATTGCTGTAAAAATGATATGAAAATTGACGTGATTTGAATAGGTTATTAGTGGGTATTCATGGCATTGTACCTTCCTCTATAGAAAGACCGTCTTTAATCCTCGTTGTAATTTTAACATAGGTAAGAACACATAATTGCAGTGTATTAGTATGCTTACTTTCTTGATCAGAGAGAAAGAGAGCGAGCCTATTTTTAAATCATGTCCGACGTCCATTATATTTTAGCTTGATTTTTGGTACATTTCAACTGTTGGTTTTGTTTGTGTATTAAAAGCTTGTACTTTTGTTGGCCATGTTTGTATATAATTCATTTCCTTAAAGTCACGAGCTTATGCTCAATTTAACGGGAACTTCCTATGTAATAAGTGCATGTTTCTTGACCTGTTCTTAATTTGATTGGTTAATTATATATTACTTCATGCTTATGATATGTATTGTGAGAGATACCGCCTTCTTCCACCTTTTGATTGGAAAACTGTAGCATGGTTAGCTAGGTTGGTTGTGTGTGTGAGATATGTAGATCTACCACGTATCTTTAGTAGGCAGTTTTGCTGGACAATTCAGAAGGTTGATGCCATTTTAAAGCTTAATTATGCTCAAACCCCCCACCCCCCCAAAAAAACAAATTAAAAAAATATTAACTTTGCTATCTACTAACGTTTTTTTTTTGCAGTATCTACCTGTTATGATTCTAAATGGATGGAACATACCCACAGGGTGTGTTTCTATAACTTCTAGTGGATCCAAATCCTTGTTACTGCACAGGACTATATCTTTGTGCTCTCCTCGTTCACAAATCCAGGGTGCTTACACGCACATGAGCTCATGGATGCCTTGTCAGGGGGGTAAGACCTGGTTTGCTGATAGTAATACTCTAGTATTTTTCTCCATATCTTTTGATTGGTTCAGTTCTAATTCAGACCAAAGAAAGTTAAAACGTATGTCTTTTAATGTGGAGGGATTTAGGAACATGGTATTAAGGATACTGGAAACATTAAAGAGCTTATCGGATGTTGTCCTCTTTTAATGTCTTATTTCTTGATTGTAGTTTTACATGTCTTGCACCTCTCTGCTGCATCAACCCCACTTTTGAGTGGGAATCAAGGGAACTTATTACATTCTATTCCCTTGTTACCAAGGCGCTGCAGATCTCAAATGTGTCCTCGAGCATCCAAAGATGTTCCTTACAGTTTCCGGTTCCCTCCTATGACAAAGAAGCCAAGATGGTGGTGGAGGGCTCTAGCTTGCCTGCCTTATTTAATGCCTCTTCATGAAACATGGATGTATGCTGAGACAGCTTATCATCTCCACCCTTTCCTGGAAGAGTTTGAATTTTTAACTTATCCATTTCTTGAGGCTATTGGGAGTTTGCCAAGCTGGTTCTTAATGGCATATTTTTTTGTCGCATATCTTGGAATAGTGAGGAGAAAGGAATGGCCTCACTTCTTCAGATTTCATGTGGTGATGGGCATGTTACTAGAAATTGCTTTGCAGGTTATTGGGACTGTGAGTAGATGGATGCCACTGGCTGTCTACTGGGGTAAGGTGGGGATGCATTTCTGGACTGCCGTTTCATTTGCTTACCTCTTCACTGTCTTGGAGAGCATACGATGTGCTCTAGCGGGAATGTATGCTGACATTCCCTTTGTTTGTGATGCTGCATATATTCAAATTCCATATGATTAAGGTTCAAAAGAATTAGATAATCTTTTACCTTCCCATGTATGAGAATATTTATAGGTATCTGTACCGGTTGAAACTGTTATGTATTTGTGCTCCAGTGCTGTAAGCAATTTTGAACGGACTATTGATCTTGTATGGATTTAATTTATGAAGGCAAAGACGTTAAACATATATATATATATATATGAAGGCAAAGACTAAAAAATATATATATATTGTGAAGGCAAAGAATGTATATTTTTCATTTATACTTTTCCAGTACTTTTATAGGAGGAAAAGCAACTATAAAAGATTGTTGTGATCATTGTCTCTTATCGAGAATCAAAGGGGTTGAACTTGTGCCGGTAACTTTGAAATTTAAGCATATTAGTGAGTAATCCCATTTCATAATTATTAAAAAAAAAAATACCAATGAAGCTGTTGCACTACGTAACTAGTTTATGTTTAAAATCTAGAAATCGGGTTCTAGTTATAGACATATCAGTTATGTTTTATTAAAAAAAAAATGAAAGAACATATCAAATAAAAATCGTTGAAACTAAATAGTTTCTATTACACCCACGTATACATAACTCATATATATATCAAATCAAGTGCGCGAAGACACCCACAAAATAAGCGATGATCTATTTTCTAGATACCCACAATAAAATAAACGACAATCTATTTCTTTATTTTGACTTTTGTAGTAGATAGGTCACATTATAAAAGATAAAAGTAAAATAGATAATTTAACTTAGTTATGATTTAAGAGAAAGAAAGTGTGAGTAAAAAGTAGATAAGTTATTGATTTTAGCTTAAGTAAGTACATACATATATTAGTATTGTCACTTACCTTATTACATAAATTTTTTATACCATTATTTATCAATAATTAATATTTAAATTTATTTCATACAATACAAATATTTTATAAAAACTATTAAAAGTTTTTGAGTAAATTAAAATTTATTGTAAAAATTTAAAAGTATACATTTATCAAAGATGATAGAATAAATATTGTTAATTAATTTTTTTTTGAATTTTGAAAATGTTTTAGATGCTTGCTTTAATTTTTCCTAATGAATTAAGTAAACTTAAAAAATGAGATATTTATTAAGAAAGGAAAATATATTCTTAAATGAAAATTATCAAATATAAAATGATTAAAAATATGTTCATATATAATAATAAAATAATAAGAAAATAAGATAGTATGGTATAAATAAATATAGATATCCGTTAAAAAATATCAAATAACATACGAAATCGCGTTTCCACACCAACCCTGATTTTCTTAATTTCATTCTCTCCTGTTCGACGCCAACGCCGCTTGTCAAGTACTCTCCAGTTCCATTGCTGCCGGCCATTGAACTAAGACAATACTAACCACAATCCACTCTTTTACCGTTCTCCGTTTTCCATCAGTGCATTTGCCTCTTCTGTTACATGTAAGCTACTCAGTTTGTAATTCTCATCTCTGTTTTTTAGCTGGCCGTTCAATGATTTTTTCTTTGTTGTTAGTTTCATGATATTTACAAATCAAAGAAAACCTATTTTAATTTTCATTTAGATTAGGATAACTGTTATTATAATCATTCATGAAAAAACATGATTTAGTTGGGACCAATATTATTTTGCTTTCTTAATTTCATATATTTTTTCAAAGCTCATTAATTTTCCTCATAAACACAATCATTTTAGTCAAGCTCCAAAAGAAGTCATGCTAAATAGCATTGTTCGGTTGATTGGTGCTATATTTGGGTCATCGGCTTGTTAGTAGTTTTGGATATTCTGCGGCTTTTAGTAATAGGTAAGGTATGTAACTGGTCGACGTATCATGTAGGTCTTGATTTGATGTAATGGTTTCAATTTTATTCTTTATGCTTTGAATTTCATTTGATATCTAATGTATGTAACTGGTCGACGTATCATGTAGGTCTTGATTTGATGTAATGGTTTCAGTTTTATTCTTTATGCTTTGAATTTCATTTGATATCAGGAGCTGGTGATACAGAATTGCAATTGATATAATGGTCTATGTACAACTTTTCAATACATTTTATTTTTTACCATGCATTCCAAGGACTGCCTAGGGCCTCACAAACTTAGGAGCGGCCCCTTAATCTTGTTTTACATTGTTTCACTTATCTAAATCTTATAGTTTTTTTTAGATTGCTCATGTGTTGTGCTTTAAAGCAAATTCTCATTCTTCTCCCATTAATGAAGCCCCAAATTGCTCTGCCACTAGTTATAGTCTGACAAATCTAATTACCCACCCAAACTAGTGCAGCAAAACCCAATTCTCTGTCCCAACTAATTTTTATCCATCAGCCTTTCACTGCCTTACCCCCACCTCTCTTTTTCATTCCCTGTTTCACTGGTCAACCATGCTACTGTCCCTCTCCCTCTCCCTTAACCTATTTTATGTTTTCTATTACCTGCCAGATTTCTAGTCATATATATATATAAAGAGAAGATGATATCAGCAGTATGTTGGATAAGCAAAGGGGCTTCGAAGCCCGTCCCCATTGTGGCTGACCCACCTTCCAAAGAAGAAATTGAAGAGATGGTTCTGACCGGTGCCTTGGACCAAAGGTAAAATTGATTATGCCCGTAAACAGTTTTAATTTCTAAGAGAAACTCCCCCCCCCCCCCCCCCCCCCCCCTATGTTGGTAATGTGCACACAGTGGGGAGGGTGGCTGTGAGGACAGTGACGAAGATATGGATATGAATGCTGAAGATAACCGGGCAAATAATGAAGCTGTTAATGCTGCACCCAAGTTTGATAACATTACTGATGGACTCCGGGAACTTGACATGGAACACTATGATGAGGATGAGGATGATTGTATCTATATTGGGTTGGATTATCTTTTTAAGATTTTTCATATTTTTGTTCTCTGAAAATGCACAAGTGCAAGTAGTTGAACTATATGCTGGTTCATATGAGTAGTCAATGATATGCTTTATGGTATGACTGAGTGTAGGTATTGAGCTATTAAGCAAAGGGCTTGGTGATCTTTATTACCCAAGTAATGATATGGATCCTTATTTGAAGGATAAGGATGTAAGTCTGCTTCATTATAGCTTTGCTTTTGCTTTACAATTTTTCTTCTGGTGCTAAAATAAAAAATGAAAATGTTTTAACTTCTATTTTTCTGAAGGATGAGGATTCTGATGAGCTTGAGGACATGACTATTAACCCAACGGATGGAGTTATAGTTTGTGCACGCATTGAGGACGATGTAAATCAGCTTGAGGCATGTTTAGCTAACTTAATACCTCTTACTTTTGCTTCATTTCCTTCTATACTAATTATTATTGTATTACTAAAAACAGATTTGGGTATGTGAGGAATCTGATGGTGAACTAAACACCTATGTTCATCATGATGTAATCATACCCGCATTTCCCCTTTGCATGGCCTGGATGGATTGTCCACTTAAAGGTGCAGACAAAGGTGCGTAGCTTACTTGCATGAGATTAATATGAAATTTACTGGCTATATGTATCAAATAAAAATGTTTGGTTTATGAGTTATGTATTTAATTATAGTGAAATTAACCAAAACATTACATTTTCAACTTGTCTCCTAAAGGTTCCTCCATTAAACTATGCATCTTGGGTGATAATTAATCACAATTGATAGAAAAACCAAAAATAAACATAGATCCATGTAGCTAACTATAACAGTGCATCCACCACGCCAACCCAAAAATAAAAAAATAAAATAATATATGAAGAGTCATTTTTTTCTTTTAACTGTTTTGTTTCTCTAAAGTGCAACTCAAATGGTGACAATCATGAGTCCATGACAGCATCAGGGATTTCTAACATTCATGGAATTTGGAAATGATGATTTTGCTAGAAGTTAGTTTTTTCCCCTTGCTTTCTGTCATTGTCTTATTTCTGCAGGAAACTTCATTGCTGTTGGCTCCATGGAACCTTCCATCAAAATATGGGACCTTGACATAGTATGTGGGTCTTAATAATTGATCTTGCAAGACTATAGTTCATTAGCTTACTGATGGCAATAGTAATGTTTTCTCCTTACTCTTTTCCCCTCTTCTTTTCAGATCGATGAAGTACAACCATGCCTTGTATTAGGTGGCATTGTTGAGACAAAGAAGAAGAAAAAAGGAAAAAAAGGTTTATAACTAAAAATCTTGGAGGTTCAATCATTTCAATGAAAATGCCTCTCATCATAGCCTGATTTAATTTTAATTTATTAGGCATCAATCAAGTACAAAGAAGAAAGTCACACTGATTCAGTACTTGGTCTTGCTTGGAACAAGGAATACCGGTTTAGTCTCTGATTCCTTTATGGCTTCATTTGGACTTTTTTATTGTTTTATTGTTCTCATTTTCTTTTTCTGTTGAAAAAAAAAAAAAAACAGGAATATACTTGCTAGTGCTAGTGCTGATAATCGAGTAAAGATTTGGGATGTGGCTTCCAAAAAATGGAACATCATACTGACAAGGCAAGAAATCGTCCAAGTTATATAGACAACTAATTTTGAATAATTAAGATGGTTCCGGATTGTAGGCTCCTCACGAAGAAAAAATGCGAGTCATTTAATACCATAATTAGTGACTAAACTTTATAATGCAGTATTAGCACTGTCATACATATATACGTAAGACATAATGACCAAACTTTGGGACTTTGGTCTTCTACTATTCAGAATTATTCAGAAAATGCCATCCCTGTTGTGACACAAAATATAATGTACCCCAAAAAGGAAACTCTGACTATTGTATATATGCAAGTACTTATAGTTGGGTATTTATTTGTCTAGTTTTGTAAAGTATTCAGCCCTTAATATGCACATGGAACCAGTAGCTCAAATATATATTGAATGTAGGTTCTTCAATCCCATCATAACTGAGTTGCCTGTCTAAATAAAGTATTGTCTATCCATTCTCTGCAACTTAAGATGCCTTTTGCTATGATATTTTCTTTTCAGATTTTAATTTCAATCAACATGTTCACAGGTTCAAGCAGTTGCATGGAATAATCATGCACCACAAGTTCTCCTTAGTGGATCTTTTGACCGAATCGTGGTTATGGTAATAAAGCTTTATTTTTATGTTATATTATGACATTGCCGCATCTTGTTTTTTTTTTTTTTAAGATGACATGACTTGTTTATTTGCAATGGATTTATATTGCAGAAGGATGGCAGGAAACCATCACATTCTGGTTACAAGTGGATGGTTGCAACTGATGTAGAAAGCTTGGCATGGGATCCACATGCCGAGCACTCATTTGTGGTTTGTGCTTCAGCCCTTTTCTTAGTACACTAGTTTTTTTTAAAGGACTTAAGTTTTAGTTATCTATTCCTCTTAAAGAGGTAATGATCATGATTTGAGGTTGTATGGATACTGGACAAACACATTTCAATATCTTGTTGCTACTTTGTTAGTGGGAAAATAGTTGGATTGGCTTATATGTTGCAATTTTACGTGCTAATTTAGGTGAGTCTTGAAGATGGTACAGTGAAGGGGTTCGATATCCGAGCTGCCACATCCGACTTAACTTCTGAGACGAAATCAAGTTTTACTCTTCATGCACATGACAAAGCTGTTAGCTCAATCTCATATAATTCTTCAGTACCTAATGTAAACATCTCTTTTCCTTTTATTTATTTTTTGTAGAAAATTCTATTACAACCATTTTTCTGATCATAGTTTCTTCTTTCTGATCTTTCACAGTTCCTTGCAACTGGATCCACAGATAAAATGGTGTGTCAACTAATCCTCTATCATTCTATCCTTCTAATTTGCTTGTATAGATTGCATAGCATTATGGTTTTATGGTATTAAGCCTGCTATCCCTATCAGGTGAAGCTCTGGGATTTGTCAAACAATCAACCCTCGTGCGTAGCATCGAACAATCCTAAAGCAGTGACTTACGAATGAATATATTCTTTAATGCTCATGACCTAGTTTGTAAACTTAATTGTGTTTATTGAAACAATTTTAAGATATTTCATTTTACATGTTAAACAGGGAGCTGTTTTTTCCGTTTCCTTCTCAGAGGATAGTCCCTTTTTGTTGGCCATAGGAGGCTCGAAGGGCAGATTACAAGTGAGCTGCTGTTCTATATTTTTAAAGTCGAATTGTTGTTTTAATTTTTACAAGATAACGATTTGTCTCTTGAAACATGCACAGATGTGGGACACATTATCTGATGCTGCAGTTGGTAGAAGATTTGAGAATTACAGTAAACTGAAATAAAAACAAAATGGATCTTGAAGTGATCAGCTTTGGAGCTGAAGTTTGGTGCATTGAGTCCTGTTTTTGGGTAAACAAGTAGCCTTTATGTGCTAAAAAATCATGGATTTAATGGGTCTCAATTTTGAAATTTTGTTACGACCAACAAAAAAAAAAAAATGAAATTTGTTGTATTTTTAGATTCAGTATTTCTTTTCAAGTTTAATTATAGCATAGGAATATGATTTCTTGAATATTTTGTATGTATAATGAAGATTGAAGAGTTATAAATTAATATTTATTGGTTTTTTTAAATGATATTTGAAGAAATTGAAGTTTGCATTTTGATTTATGGTGGCAGGTCCATTACTTTTTAGAATGGATTACTTAATTACAATATTATTTTTTTACACTTTAATTTATTAGCTTTAAATTTTTTTTTTTGGACTGCTTTAGCAATTATTCATATTAATTTTTCTTTTCATTTCAAATGTAGTAAAGTAAATAAATAATTTTTTAAAAATCATAAAAATTGGTTATTTAAAACACTTTTAAAACTTTTGATTTAACCTGTCAAAAAACATAAAAAAAAAAAAAAAAGAAGCCAATGTATCTACTCGATATTTGTTTCACGAGTAATATTTGTCTCACGTACTCGTCAGTCACGATTGAGTAATTTTAGATGTATATGTTCCTTGGCGTACAAAACAGATTAAAAAACATTGGCCCAACACGTTAAAATTCTAATGAACAACTTGTGGACGTGCTTGTTTAATGTTAAGATAAATATTAAGAAAATTTATTTTTATATATTTATTAATTATATTGTGATATATTTTGAAAAACTATCAAAAATAATACCCTTAAAATTTATAATAACAAAATTAGCATCACGTACAATTTAAACATGTAATATTGACCAAATTTAAATTGCCGTTGTTTAATTTCAATTAAATGGTTATTCAAAGAAAAATGATATACCAATTATTTTTTTAATTGTAAAAATATAAGATTGAACACAAAAAATGTTTTTTTTGTTATTATAAATTTTGAGATGTCTTATTTTTATTATTTATTCATATGTTTTTTTAAAAAAGAGGTATAAAAAATTATTAAACATCAACATTTTTAAAAATTTAAATTGTTAAAAAATAAGTCCATTATAATTTTATATATTCATTATTCCATAAATATTAACTGGTGCACAGATTAAACCCTTACGAACGGCTTGTAACATACGACTTCCCAAGTATATTTTGTACTAAGAATAGTATTATCCGGCTCTTAATGTTAATGGCCACGAGTCTTCTCCGGCTCAAAAATTAGCAACAACGATACAAATATCTTTAATTTTATTAGACTCTTTGGAGCTTAGAAAGCAAACAACTACACAGCCGTTGAAAATCGTTAAGCTTTGTAACACGATGGCCATGGCTTGGACTAAGGTCACGCAGTTAATTACACTAACCACACTTACACATAAAAACTCTCCCAAATGTGAAACTGGGATTCGCTTTAGAGCTGAAGCTGTTAAGAACTATGATAATGGAGATCAAACCAACCAGAAGAATAAGAAGGTAGTTGTTCTGGGCGCTGGTTGGTCTGGCCTTAGCGCTGCTCACCATCTATGCAAGCAGGTCCTCCCTCTATGGTTTTCTTCTTTGTTGTTCCATATATTGGTGAAAGTCGAACTTATGTCGTGATTTTTTATTCAGGGATTTGATGTTAAGGTTCTTGAAGGTGATAATGGTTTTGGTGGTCTTGAAGACATTGGCCAACGTGGTAATTAGTAGAAGTCATTTTCTTTTCTACCAATTACAATCAAATTTAAATGTTTTTTAATATCTCATCTTCTAGGTTTTTGGCATCCGTACAAGAACATTTTTAGTCTTGTTGATGAGTTGGGTATCAAACCATTTACAAAGTGGACTAAATCTGCACAATATTCAGAAGAGGGCCTCGAGGTACTAAGGAGCTTGGTTTTTATTTGCTATCTAGCAGCTCCTGTATTGTTTTCAATGCGAATTGTGACGGACCCTGTTATGGAACACCATAAAATAAATAATAAATTAAAGATAAACCATGTAATAGTGATGCAAAATTTAGAGTGGTGCAACAAGGTGTTTTCCAATCGTTACCGGTTAGTATTTCAAATACTGTATTTGTGTGGTGTCGTTAATATGTAGAATTGACTTAACCTTTTATAGTCTGTTTATTCATGCATGCACCTGAAGTAAGCTGATTTGAGACTCTAACAGATCGTACTGGTTGTTAAATCAACTTTCACATGCAATGTAGAAGCAAAGTTATGTTTTCCGAGATCTTCCCCTATCAATCCATTAATGCACATAATTAGACTGAAGTACCACATCCTCAGCAATACTTTGGAATGTGTGTTCACAAAGATGGATAATTACTCGATTTTTATGTTCTAGTTTCTTTTATTGGGGTCGGGTTAAAATGTTATGGAACATGCGTTCACAGAGATGGGTTCATTCTGCAGGTTGAGTTCCCAATATTCCAAGACTTGCCTCAGTGGCCAACTCCATTGGGCACTTTATTCTATACACAAGTATGTCATACTTATGAGTCACTCTTGTTCTGCTCCAAAAAATATTCTGTCTTGTGTTAATTGGTATTCTTTACACACCATACAGTTTGTTCGGCTTCCATTGCTGGATAGGCTTACATTACTTCCATTGATGGCTGCAGGTATTGTCACTATCTGAATCTGAATTTTGATACCCAATGAACCTCCGTTACCGATGAATGGCGCTTGTACAAAATCATGGGATTTTATTTATCCATTTTGTCACTATCTGTTTTCCTAACAAAACTTACTGTTGAGGGAGTAATTTTTTTCTTTACCTTTTTTCGCAGTGATGTAATACATAACAGAAGTGATCAGAAGTTATTAATAATTGACTTTTCTCGGGATTAAATCTTTGCTAAAGAATTATGTTTATTTGTACACGAGCATTTTAAAATTTCACCATCTTCTACCTGTGAGGTTCTATAGGAATTTTTGGAATTTAAATTATGTGGTTTATCTAGATTAAAATTATTTATCCCTTAGATATTTTTATTTTGATATTTATTAAATAAATTATTAATTAGGATTTTGATTTTATATCATTAGTCCTTTTAATTAGTCTTATAAATAGGACTTAATGTTGTACTTTGGATTTAAAACTTGAACTATATTAGTTTCTTCCCCAGTTCTAAATTCTTCTCAAATCGCCCTTCTCATTCTACATCATTGTTCATTCTCAAACCATGTGTCCAATCTTCTAATCAATGTAAGTCAAATTTTGAGAGTTCATCACTAACTTGGAATTTTTGATTATATTAAACTAATCTGAACCTTTGCTTCACAGCAATTGACTTTGACAACACAGATATAGCTTGGAGAAAATACGACTCGAGTAAGGATCTCTATCACAAGTGTGTAGACTTATATAAATGAATAGATTAGCGGGACTATAAGAATAGACTTGGAGATGAACCATTAAAGGGTCTCATATGTACATTTTAACTGTCAGTTACTTCAAGGGAGCTATTCAAGCAGTTTGGATGCTCAGAAAGGCTTTATAAGAATGTTGTTGCGCCATTGCTTCAAGTTGGTCTATTCGCACCAGCAGAACTATGTAGTGCTGCTGCAACTCTCAGTGTCTTGAACTACTACATTGCTCACCAGGTTTGATTTTCTATAAAAATCTAACATTACAGAGAGCTTTACAGTAATAAATTTATGATTCAAGATGGCACCAAGTTTTTACATTATGTCCTTTTTTTCGTTTCATTTTTTCCCTATACGATAAATTATATATCCTCAAATAATTAAGGTTAGACTCTTACCGTCCTATTTAAGTACAAAATTAATACAATAAATCTAGAAATGAGCAACATTTTAGAAAAAATAAAAAATTAAGAAAACTTCCTTTTAGTCATATAAGAATATGGCATGGGCTGCATGGCTACAAATAAAAAGTTTCTTACAGACTAAGCTGCTAGCTCGTATATATATTTTGAAAATGAAAAATTATTGAGTAAATACTTTCACAAGAGAAGTATTTTGCAGACTTTTCTGTTAGAAATTAGGAGTAGACCATTATTATGATGCATTGTTTTTTCCGTTCATATGTACTAAGAGGATCTACATTATTTAATTTTCCAGTTTTAAGACTGTGACAGTTGCCACAGTCATTTGGATGTTGACTGGAGAAAGAATTATAATAATTGTTTTGAACAAGTGTATACCTTTAGGGTATATAGAATTGAAGGTTAATGATTTTGCTAGAAATTCCTCCTGATGAATAAGTGAAATCCATTCCAGTAACAATCAATTTTGTTTTGTGGCTACAGAAAGATTTCGACGTGGTATTTTGTAATGGGACAATTAGAGACAAGATTTTCAAGCCATGGATGGACTCTATGATAGCTAAAGGTTGTGAATTTGTGGAGGGTAAGAGAGTAACAGATCTTTTCATCAATGAGGAGACAGGCTGTGTATCAGAAGTAGTCTGTGGCAGAGATAGATTTAACACTGATGCAGTTATCGTAGCAGCTGGCATCTCCCCACTTCAGCATCTTATTCAGAATAGGTGTGTATTTTTTCGAATCTGGTCATGTCAAATTTAATGTCATGAAATTCTTATTTGATATGAATGTGTTGGTGGGTTGGAGATGAAGTTTGCTGACTTTAATGAAACAGGGGATCACAAAGTAATGCTTTAACAATACTCAAAATTTAAATAGAAAAATGAGAGGCTTGTTTATTTTAATTTAACACGGTTCTTCTTTTCTCTTTTAACTGACATTTGAGTTCTGTATAGTGCAGTGCTAAATACAAGAGAAGAGTTTTGCAAGGTCTTGAAGTTGGATACAGTTGATGTACTAACTGTCAAGCTTTGGTTTGATAGGCGGGTAAATTCACAAGAAGTCCCTTTACCTTTCGAAAATCTTCTCTGATCTATTTTCTTGTCTTTTATGCTTTTGGATCTTATTAAATCTATACGAAGCGTCCCATATTTAATTTTTTGATTATGGATGGTTCTTCTCAATTTTTCTAATTTCTAATATTTTTCCATGTAGAACCTTGGACATAGCTTAATATAATTGTTATTACTCATATTCTTAGTTTATTTGTAACACATAACCAGGTCAACATTCCAAATGCTAGCAATGCTTGCTCTGGATCTGATGACTCATTTGGTTGGACTTTCTTCGACTTAAATGTAATTCAGGACGAGCATAGGGACAATCCAGCAACAGTTTTGCAGGCTGATTTTGTGAGTATTATTTTTGTTTGACAATCCACATGCCCACTTCTTTCTTTATTAAATAAGGTATATAACTAATTAAGGTGTTTTAACATGCAGTACTATGCAAATGAGTTTCTACCACAGAAGGATGACCTTATAGTCTCTAAAGTGACGTCTTACCTCTCAAAATGCATCAAGGATTTTGAGACTGCTGTTGTTGTAAATAAGGAGATAAAAAGATTTCCAAAATCCTTGACACATTTCTTTCCTGGTACACTTTTAACAACCTTTTACCGATGATAACCATAATCTATGAAAAAGGGTGGTTGAATGGTTTAATCTGTGAGTTTGAATTAGAACAAAGTGTACAATAAGCTTTTTCTTGATGTGAAGATTTTCATTTCCATGTTTAGATGAATGATTATGTCATGTCTGCCTCATTTGTAGTACTCCTTTGTATTGGATTCCTTCTTTCCCTGGTGTTTAATGTGTTACTGATTCTTTTCTTCGTTTTTTTTGCTCTTAATGTGCTATTGATTCTCATAGGTTCATACAAATACATGACGAGGGCATCAACATCTTTCTCAAACTTATTCATGGCTGGAGACTGGATTATAAGCCGACATGGTTCATGGTCACAGGTTAGAATTGAAGAACATGCTTCGTATTGGGGTAAAAATTATCTTCATATTTTTATGATAATGCATAGGCTGTACATGCGCAAGGTGTACGTTCTACTAGAGTTATGTACACTATTTTGGGACATTTTCACAAATCTTCAAAATCCATTTAGGGCCTGAACTGACAAACTTGTTTGCTATATATAATCCGAGGAGTGTGTTTGGCAGGAAAAGTCCTATGTCACTGGACTTGAAGCTGCAAACCTAGTAGTAGACCATCTTGAAGAAGGAAATTTTGCTAAAATAATACCTATCGAGGAAGATGAACCTCACATTGAAGCACTACGTAGCCTGAACAGAAGAGTTAATGAGATTAGAGCTCAACTTCCACTGTCAAGTTATTTTCTTTGAACTAAATGCTCTAGTGAACTTGGAGGCTATGGCAATTTATTGGCTGGTATTACAAAGTTCTTTATCACCATTTTGGCACCACCAGTTGAACGCATTGAGACTGATCAGCTCTATATATTGCCCTTGCTCTTTGATGTATGTTTATTGTTTATTTAACTTGTTCATTTTTTATGGTTGATGTAAAGAATGCAGAGGTTTATAGTATTCATGTGGTTGAAAAGACTTGAAATATATATATTCGCAGTTCATTTTTTTACTTTCTTTTTTTTAATGGTCTAATTTATTTATTGAAACTGAATGCTTCAACTGCTGGGAAAGGGACTTGCATAATATCTAATAAACTATAAGATTGCAGCAAGGATCAGTATGATGTAGCTGACTTCAGGCCTGAGAAGACAACACAATATTTTAATATATATCAAACAGAGATTAATGCAAAATTTACTTTTAGCTGAGAATAATGTGATTTAAATAAATTAAGAAAAATACAATTTATCTGTATTCAATAAAAATTGTCAGATTAATTGTAACTTTAATAGATTAATGATATATAATACTCATCTAATTCTCAAAGTAGGCAATAACCTTCAAGGACATATGTCATTTGATTTTATAAATTATATAATTTTTTTTTCTTAATTTAAAAAAAAAAGAGTGAACAAAATACATAATTTTTTAATTAAAATATTATTTTTTAAATTAATATTTTAATATAAAAAATATTAAAATAATATAATTATTTATTCTCTTAAAAAATAATATTTTAATTAAAAATTATTAAAATTATATATTTTATTCTTAATAATCTTTTTTTTTTAAATTAAAATATTAAATAATATTACTTATAATTTAAATAATTTAATTTAAAATACGTTAAACCTTATTTTATTAAAAAAACAAAGACACGTTTGATTCTTTTGCCACATACATGGCTAGTCGATTGAACCGTACCACTGTGCAAAAAAAATTTAAGGATTTTTTATTCCGTAGCAGAACACAAACTTACGATCTTTAATTTGTAATTAAAATTTTATATTATTGAGCTCATTACCACTCATCGGTATTTAGAGTCATGCTTCAAATTGGTTTGTTTTTTAATCAATGGATGGCTTTTTTATCCTCACAAAAAAATATTGTCCCTTTGACTAAAAAAAGAAAAGAAAAAGAAAATATTGTCCCACCTTATTCCAACACATCCCACTTGTCAAAATCTCTATAATTTTCGAAATTAATTTAATACATATATTGTTTCTTATCCAACACTTAATTAATTTCAAAAAATAAATAAAAATAATATATTTTAAAATTTATAATAACAAAAATAATATTTTTTATATTAAAATAATATATTTTTTAATTAAAAAATAATTATTACATTATTTTTTTTTAAATATCATGCAATTAAAAACTGTTCAAATTAAACAACTTAAATTTGGACCTATTTAAAGTTAAACATCGTTTAATATTATTATATATTATTTTTTTATTATAAATTTTAAAAATATTATTTTTAATAATTATTTTTGAGAATTTACCAAAAATAACACCCCTAAAACTTATAGTAATAAAACTAGCACCCCTAATAATATTGAACGGGTCTAAATTATCGTCGTTCAATTCTAATTGAATGAGTGTTAAAAAAATGACATATTAATCATTTTTTTAATTATAAAAATATAAATTTAAATACAAAAAGTACTAATTTTATTATTACAAATTTAAGAAATGTTAATTTTATTGTTCTTATTATTTTTTTCACTCCATACCGACATAAATGATAAAATGACAATCAATACTTTATTATTTAATTAATATAAGGTGGATGGATGTATAAATAATGCTATTTATTTTTTAAAACCAAAATGGTTTGCAAATAAGTCAAATTTTAAAGAAAATGTACTTATTTTACGTAAAATTTATCCTAAACATAATACTTAATTTGTGATAATAATTATTGGTTAATCCTTTGTCAAGTTAATGATGTAGTTTAGGGCCAAATAATATATAAAAGAAAATTGCAAAAGGTAAATTATGAATTCTCTCTCCTTTGTAACTATTAATATTACATATCTCCTGATTAATATCAATAAACGGGATCCATGTCATATTATCTCAATAAACTTTGTATTGTTACAACTTTTTTTTGATCGGAAGTAGAACACAATCGAGTCCACCCCTGTTTGTTATTTTACTAAATTATTCATACCTATGTTATTTTTCACATTATTACCAGTTGATGTTTTTTACTACATTATTCACACATTTGTTATTTTTCACATTATTACCATTTGATGTTTTTAACCCACTAGTTTGGAATCGACAGTGAAATAATTAGTTAGTAATACAATTAGATCGGATAGGACCAAGGCGGCCAAAAAAAAAAAAAAAAAAACACGCCGTTTATTGCCCAGAACTTAAAAAAATTACTAATTCAGAATACTTTTTCTATTATTATTTTCTGTGTATTTCTTTCGTTTTATCTCTCATCTGAAAAATATTTAATAAATTCCACATATTTTCCTGTTATTTTGCAGTCGTCCAGTAGATCTCAGTTTTATTATTGTTCCTTCTTCTCTTTGCTCTCTGCTCATATCTCTCTTCCCATTCGTTTCGCTTCAGATCGGGATCATAAGGTAAAAACCGTGCTTAATTGTGTTTACTTTTTATTTCGTTTTAGTCCCTCTGAATCTCCAACACTCTGATTATCAATCAATTTGTTCGTTTGCAACGGATTAAAACCCTTCGCTGATTGCTGATTTAAAGCTTGTGTGTTTTTCAACTGACTTTGACTTTTGATTGGTGTTTTGGAGTTAATTCATTAAATTGCTGGAATTAGTGTAGCTTATCGTTTGGAATTTTATGAGTATTTCGTTTTTGAAGCTTTAGTTTGGGGGCCATCATGTTAGCTTCGTGAGAAAGTGATTGTAAATAAAGTAATTCCTGACTGTGGAATGTTGTACTTTTATTATTTGGTTAAGAGTACTTTGAGTGTGTTTACATAACGGGCTTTCAGTGTCCGTAGCGCTCAAGCTCATCCATTGTGATCAGTTTTTATTTTTTTCCCACCAATTCCATCCATTTTCAAGTCAGCTGAAGGCAGTTTTCATTTCGCAATCTTTGGCATCTTTAATTTTTTGAATGTTGAATGAGTATATTGAAAAGATGTTGTGTCTCTTCTGTATGTTGTACCTTATCCTTGAATTTAAATATTCATGTCAGGGTCAGTCAATATTCCTATTGTCTAAACCCTTACTGAACGGGTTGCTCTGGATGGATGTACAACTTGAGTGTTAAACTGGCTTTACGATACAGGGTTGCTATATGCCTAAATCTCTTTATCTCTGTTGAAGAATGGGTTTTTATTTTTCTTTGTTTCAATTTTGGTTCTTCCCTTTCAGGTTTGTGCCTAAAGTACGAAAATGGGTGTTGAACAAAACAACCATGACATGGAGGGAAATTTAGAGATCGGCATGGGTATGTAGAATATCATTCCTTAGTATAGTTTTGTATATATTTATGGTGTTTGTAATTTGGTAAAATGGTCGGAGTCATTTGATTTTAGGGTATTAATTATAGCCCAAAATTTCCTAGATATTCCTGGTGAAGTGCACAGATTGTTTTGTTTGTAAGATAAGTACACCACCTTGAATTATTTGGTTGATCAGTGTTGACGATTTCCTTTATTGCTACATTGCAGAGTACAGAACGGTCTCTGGAGTTGCTGGTCCTTTGGTGATACTTGATAAAGTTAAGGTAAGAGGATTATTCTCAGCCTTCTCTTCCTTTATCCTCTTTCAACTGAATAAAATTTCCCTCATTTGAATATTTATATGATTAATGAATTCTCTACAACTGTATCAGGGACCTAAATTTCAAGAGATTGTTAACATTCGATTGGGAGATGGAACAACTCGACGTGGACAAGTGTTGGAAGTTGATGGCGAGAAAGCTGTTGTTCAGGTATATATGAACTTTTCTAAATTTTGTTTTAGTCTTGGATAAAATTCTTTGTGATGCAAGCCCATTCACGAGGGCTCATAAATTTATGCAATTTTGGTACTCTCTTTCATTAACAACCCTGCTGAATGGTTCCAGCTTTTCTTTTTCTCTATTTATTTTGTAATTAGAAGTGATTCCCTCTGTTCTGTTTTACACTCTCTATTCTGTGCAGGTTTTTGAGGGAACTTCTGGAATTGACAACAAATATACAACTGTACAATTTACAGGAGAGGTATAAAACTAACTTTCCCATCTTTTTTCTAGCTTTGGGGCCCAAAATAGGATGAGAACGACCTTTGTTTGCTCTTATAGATTTTCCTCCATTGTCTTGTATTGATGAATCTTCTCTTTTCACTGGCATGTATTGCAGGTCTTGAAAACTCCAGTCTCACAGGACATGCTTGGACGCATTTTTAATGGTTCTGGAAAACCAATTGATAATGGCCCCCCAATTTTGCCTGAGGCTTACTTGGATATATCTGGTAAGTTGTTACAGTGAATTTGAATGTTTGATATATAGAAATGTTTGCAACTGTAATTATAATTTTTTTGTATGTTATGTGATCCAATGTCCTTCATGTCCCCAGGGAGCTCTATCAATCCCAGTGAGAGAACCTATCCAGAAGAGATGATTCAAACAGGGATTTCTACAATTGATGTCATGAACTCTATTGCTAGAGGGCAAAAGATCCCTCTTTTCTCTGCTGCGGGTCTTCCCCATAATGAAATAGCTGCTCAAATATGTCGTCAGGCTGGTCTGGTCAAGCGTCTGGAGAAATCAGACAATCTTCTAGAGGTGTGTTTGATGTTCCTTTTTGATAGCTTAATTCATTAACAATCATGTAATGAGTATCCTTAATGAATTACGTTACTAATACATGGTACAACAACAAATAATAACAATATCATCTGAGTTTTGGTCTGCTTTAGTTCATATGGCTCATGCTGCATTTTGCTTTTTAGGAAACTGTTCCCAAATCCCAACTTCCCACTTTATGATGCAATTAGGCTCTCGTTAGTAGCTTTGTTTTCATATATTTTATTATGTTTAGAGAAAGCAATTAATTGGAATATACACATTATTTAAAAATTGAATTGATAAAATGTAATCTCTTATATATTTAATAGAACCAAGTACAAACCAGAAATTTCGTCTTGGACACATGAGGAATAATGATTTATATTAAGCAATTAGATTGCTTGTGATCTTTCAAGGCACTTTCTAACATCATGCTGTAACTCTGGAACTTTGTGAATTTGCAGGCTCAAGAAGAGGACAACTTTGCTATTGTTTTTGCAGCTATGGGTGTGAATATGGAAACTGCACAATTTTTCAAACGTGATTTCGAGGAAAATGGCTCAATGGAGAGAGTGACCCTTTTCTTGAATCTGGTATGCATCTAAGACCCACTTAAAAAGTTTATCTAACGTGTCACAATGAAATATTGGATTTTCTCCATGGATATGGGATTTGTTTGTTTATCTAATGTGTCGGGTGAGTTATGATCTTAAACTACTTTTTTTTCCTTCAGGCAAATGACCCTACAATTGAGCGTATTATCACTCCCCGTATTGCTCTTACAACTGCTGAGTATTTGGCATATGAGTGTGGGAAGCATGTCCTTGTCATACTTACAGATATGAGTTCCTATGCTGATGCTCTTCGTGAGGTGTTCAAACTATAATGCCTGATGTGTAGTTACTATAGTTACTTGAAACATTAATACAATTTGTGATATGGATCTCTTCTGCAGGTATCTGCTGCCAGAGAAGAAGTCCCTGGAAGGCGTGGGTATCCTGGTTATATGTATACCGATCTGGCAACAATCTATGAACGTGCAGGACGAATTGAAGGGAGGAAAGGCTCTATTACACAAATCCCAATATTAACTATGCCTAATGATGGTAATGTATTTTTTTAATAGACTGAACATCTGGGTTGATTCATTATTGTTTTAGACTTTTAGTTGACACTAGTTGTCTGAACTGTATTTACTTTATTTTGCCAGATATTACACATCCCACTCCTGACCTTACTGGATATATTACCGAGGGGCAGATATATATTGATAGGCAACTCCATAACAGACAGGTACAGCAGATTTGGGTGTCTGCTGACGTGTGATAGCTTTAACTATTATCCATTGATGTCAGTTTGGTGTTCCATACAGAATAAAATGCAATATGCATGTAATGTTGTTTGAGAATGTTTAAAATTTTCCATGCTGTAAAAATCACTTGCAGTGCTACACTGCCATGAATGGATTTTTCGTTCGAGTTTTTATGGAAATATATATTAATCTCAATTTTATGTTTGCATTGCTTAGATTAGATTTCTTTGCAAGTTTTTGAAAGAATGGTTGGTATTTGAATCAGTTCACATTGACAATTTATCTTGATTATAAAATTGAAGGTACTTATTGGTGTTTTAGAAAGATAAGCTCTGCCCGAAGGGCCTAGCATAGCATTATTTAAATAAACAGTTTTGTGCAGCTTCAGGACCAAACCTTGATTTCTTTTAATTGTGCAGATATATCCTCCAATTAACGTCCTTCCATCCCTATCTCGTTTGATGAAGGTAAAGTTTGTGTGTGGACTTCTTCTAGATATATATATATATATATATTTTTTTTTTTTTTTTTGATAGAAGACTTCGACTTCTTCTAGATATATGTTTGCACGTTTTAGAAAAGAGTACAAATACGGATTAATTTCTTGTACAATTGCAGAGTGCCATTGGTGAGGGGATGACACGCAGGGATCATTCTGATGTGTCTAACCAGGTTTGAGCAGTTATTGTAATTCAGACATGTGCTTTCCTTGTAGGCTAAAGGCCATGTAATAAATTTTGTAATGCATTTCAGTTATATGCAAATTATGCAATTGGGAAAGATGTCCAGGCCATGAAAGCTGTGGTTGGAGAAGAAGCACTTTCTTCAGAAGACCTGGTCTCTCCTTTTTCCTTTGTTCTATTAAAAGAGCAAAAGTTCCCTGGAAAAGAAGCTAATATGTTTTTGTGTGTGAAATACAGCTATATTTGGAGTTCTTGGACAAGTTTGAGAGGAAATTTGTTGCACAAGGAGCTTATGACACACGCACTATCTTCCAGTCACTTGATTTGGCATGGACATTATTGCGCATATTTCCCCGTGAACTTCTCCACCGTATACCCGCCAAGACACTTGACCAATACTACAGCCGTGATGCAGCTAATTAATGGAGCAACAAATAGGCACTGCAAGTGAACTTTGTAATTTGTTTATTCATTTGCCTTGCTTCAGTAGATTGCATCTTCCTTCCATCCAGTATAAATAATAAAGGCTGTGGCCCATTTGAGTCCCTCAAAACTTTTCAAACGGCCGAAATGACACAAAGATTCTTTCAGTGAGGACATTAGATATTGTAATTTTGTACTTGATTAATTATTTTAGCTTGTTACCAAGTCGTGGTTTGGAATGGCTTTTGCTCTTCGGGAAGAGTATCATTAACAGAGGGCTTTAGTATCTGTAGAGCCCTTGTCATCGATGCTACTCATTTATGATAGTATATATCTTGTAATTCGATCTTTTGGTGATCTTATACTGTCAAGAAATATAATCATGCATTTACATCCAGCACGTTTGCTATGAACAAAGTACAATATTTTTAATTCATGCATAAATACCATGATATTGTGTATGGTGCAGAAACATGAAAGTTTGTTAAAGGTTTTGGGAAGAGGTCATTATAGCAGGTCTTTTGTTCGACAAGGTCACAACTTCTTTGACTCGAAAAGGTCAGACATTACTTCTTAGATCCAACATGTTTTTTCGTCGGGTTCTGAAATCGGTTTAGGTTAAATTTCCCTTTCTAATAAAATTGATGCTAGTTTCTAGTTCTTTATGGACATTTCTACTTGTTAAATGAAATGGGACGCGGATGGAAAGTTGAAAACTTAAGAGTTGCATATTTGGAAGTCAAACGTAAGAGGCCACTTACTTGCATGGCATAGTGAAATGGATAAACCATTGTGTCAACTGTGAGTCTATGTTCAAACACGTTGTGAATGTAAAATATAAATGTTTAATTGTATAATATAATTTTCATATTTAAAATTAAATTAGTTGAATAATTAAGTAATAGAATTTTAACTAAAGTTTAAAATAATTTAAGGCATTGTAATAGGTACAGTATAGTTATTTAAAAAAAAAAAATTAAAGCCTAAATTTCAATGAAAAGATTTATTTTTTTGTTCTAAGTTATTAAATTCTATTTCTACCAACTTTAACTAAATTGAAAAAAAGTTGTTAGGAAAAAACACAGTGATGTAATTTTCAAATCTTCAGGCTCACATATAAAATAAATAAATAATTAATTTTGTTTTAAATTTTATAAAAATAATATATATAAGAGAGGAGGTTAAAAATAAAATTTTATGTACGAACAATTTTGAAGTTTGCCCGTTCTCAAACCCACAAATCTCGACTTCATTCCAACAGTGCTGTTTCTGCCGTACTGTCAACTTCTTTACCTCTGCCTCTCTATATCGAGACCCCCATCTCTTTCGGTCCCAGTCTCCCTCTCTTTCATTCTCTGCCGTTCTCCGGCGAATTGTCGGAGGAGGTTGGCTCTTGTCGCTCGCTCCCTCTTTCTCTAATATCCCTTCCAATCGAGATCCCATCTCTCTAGAATTCGCTTCTCTCTGCAACGTACTGAAAACCCTAAACACCATTTCGTGCATCCCTTTACATTGTGTGAGTAGGTGGTAAGCTCACCTCACTTGGATATCCTCATCTCACTTGGAAGTACACTCTTTAGGGTTTAAGCATACTCCTCTATTTTTTCTCTTATCGGTGCTCATCAAAACAACATTTCTCAAATCTTAATCGGGCAATTTTGGGTTTAGGATTTTGAGGTAAGGCTTCCTTTTTTCATTTTCAGTGTTGACTTTGTATTTGGAGTTCTGGTCTTACTAGTTTAGGTTACGTAATTCGAGTTTCTGCATATGTGATGTACAACCAATCGTTACATGGTATCAGAGTTGGGCTTTGCAAGAGACAAAGACCCACACTTTGAGTGATGATGATACTATGGTAGAGCTTATAAGAAACGTGAGTGTCTTCCCATGCTATTTATGGACTTTGACAGGGGAGAGGGGATAATGGAAGGGGTCTGGTTTTTGAATTTTATCTTTTATTAATTTAGATATATTCTTCTACACTTCTTAATGATGTTTTCATAATTTTCCAACTGGAGTTGCTTTTAATTTCATTTTGGTTTAAGTGCATGCGTGACCCTTTCATAGATGCTCCAAGCGTTGAACGCCTTTTTCAAATTTCTCGAGCTTTATGAACATATATTTATGAACGTATGTCCAATGCAGGGTTATAAATTCATTGACCATTTATAACGTTATTGAATTATGGAAAGTTTTTTACCAAGGGATTATTTTTTATGCGAAGGCTTTCATTCTTTGTCACTTAGGATCATCAATGTGGCAATGTTGTTGTCTTATTACTTATCTATCTATATACTTGCTTACCACTTACCTATCTTTATACCTGTCTAATCATTTGCAAATCTAAGTCTGTATATTTTGTGTTTCCATGAGAAGAATTTTAATGTTGAGAACTGATCTACAAGTTGATAAAATGAGTGCAGTTATGGATGACAATGTAGATCACTATAAGGTACTTGGGCTGCCCTCTGATGAGGAAGGTTCCAAGCTTACAGAGAAAGAGATATCAAAGGCGTATAGAGCAAAAGCTTTGGAGTTGCACCCAGACAAGAGGCCTGATGATCCACATGCCCATGCCAACTTCCAAAGTCTGAAGTCCTCGTATGAGATACTTAAAGATGAAAAAGCCAGGAAATTATTTGATGATCTCTTGAGAGTTAAGCGAGAGCAACAACGCCGGCAAACAGAACGGGATGGTAAGAGAAGGAAGATGGTTTCTGATCTCGAGGAGCGAGAACGGGCAGCTTTTGATCCAGATCCTGCTGCAAGGCATCGAGAAGAAGAGAAGAGAATATCTAGGAAGCTTAAAGAAGAGATTGAAAGAATACGGGCGATGCATGCAACCAAAGGGGCAGCTGCTGCTTCAGATTCAAAGGCAGATATTAGGGAGGTTAAGAAGGATAGTGCTGCTACTGCTGTGCCCACACTGGACAAAGAGAGGGTGCTTAAAGTATCCTGGGAGAAGATTGGTGAGGATTATACGGCTGGGATGTTGAAAGAGATATTCTTGCAGTTTGGTGAAGTTGAAGATGTTGTTATCAAGGCATCCAGGAAGAGAGGCTCAGCACTTGTTGTTATGGCTACTAAAGATGCCGCTGTGAGTTTGTTATAATCGCTTAAATTTATGGTCTTGTGAACTCTTCCTGAGGATCATGTGTGTACTTACATTGGGTGTTAATGTTTGAAGGTTGCTGCTACAAGGACAATGTGCGGTGCTTTATCTAATCCACTGCTAGTTTTGCCTCTTCAACCAGGAGTTGCAAGAGAGGTTCCAATTACCCAGGAGGTACCTGCTGAACCTGATCGACTCAATAATTTGGTTGGGGCTGGTTATCAAGCATATGAAGATGCTGTTTTAAAAAAGCTTCAAAAGGTACGTACATTTATGAACATAATTACTGCCATGCTTCACTGTTACACTCTCTTCTGAAGGCTGCAATTAGTATACTCCAAAATCACAAACTCAGGCTGCTTTATCGTAATGCCTGGATGAATTTGTTTGAACATTATATTACAACTTTATACCTTCAATATCTCAGATACCTATTGTAGTTAAGTTGGTTTGAAAATTGAAATGGAAAACTTGGGATGACAACATTCTACTTCTTTTCAAACTAAAAAAAAATCTTCCTTTGGTTTGTCTACTCTAATTTTTTGTGTGATGGCTCTCATATAATGGTGCATAAATGTCTGTGAATTATATTCATATTATTTTTATTTGGAATAGGTCTAACAGATGATGTTAGGCATGAAATTATAATTCCACAATTCGGTTTTCTTCTAGACACGAGCTGGGTTTCATTACATTCTTAAGATTAAACTACTTGTGCTTTTCAAACTTGTATTATTGTTGAATCTGGTAATGAATTTTGCTTGTCCCTATTGCATCTATTGCATCCAGTTAGTTGCTTATTCATTTATATTTGTGCTACTACTAAACAGGCTGCAGAGAAGCAAAACTGATTCATATATCATCATGGATACAAAGCTTTCTATCCTTCTTTGGAAGGAGACAATGGCAAGCAACTTATCTACTGGATGGGGCCACCTAGCTTTTCTCTGAACACAGTTCTTAAGAAAATCAAATAGGGATAATAAATTGGCAGATTAATCAAAACTGAAGAAACTAAGGTCTTGTTATTATACTGTGGATGATTCAAGTTTGTTAGTGCAGATGGGCAAATGTGGCTGAGAAGCTGTTATAAGAGACTAAATTGCAACCTTATTCTGATGTTGACTGTTATTAAGAGGTGATGCTCTGATCCTCCTACAGCTAAACATTTTGCAATTTTGAATCGGGGGAAACCTGCTATAGAAAATAAAAATAAAAACCCAAAAGAAAAAGAAGCTTGCTATAGAAAGTGGATAATTACCAGCCATTGTTCAAACAGGTTCTTCCCAAGCCTGTCTTTTGTATATTTTCACAGATGGTTTGTATACTTGTATTGGTGGATGAAATAAAACTTCGTTGTAATGGTTTCAGGGTTTTGTTTAGGAAAAATGAGTCCAATATGGTTGTCCAAAATGCCACAGCCGAAATTGCTCTTTTCTCTGGTTCGGTTAGGGAGTAATTTAATGAAATTTGGCATGTAATAATACATTTACATGTTAGTGGAACTAGAATTTCATCGTTATGTTTAATGATTGGGATTGGCTAGCTAAGTAATCGGAAAATTAGAGGAAAGCGCTCTATGAAAATGCGTGATTTACTCGGTTTACTCATCTGAAATTCACTCTTTACTGTTTCAATTTCAAGTGATTAAAGGCGTGATTTACTTGTTTAGTTGTCTGAAATACACTCTTTCCTGTTTCAATTTCAAGTGATAAATTTATTTTCACTTTAAAAGAAACTTTTAGGTGTGAGTATTCAATTACAATTCATATATTAATTTCCTGAAGAAAAAGTGGTTCGTACATTCTTTTTCTTTGGTGAATTGGGAAGTTACCCACGTGCCTACAAATTGCTATGAATGGATCCCTATAAAAAAAGAAGAAGAAAAAGAAGGCATTGGATTGAAGCAGTGAATAGAATGAAAACTAATATCACCAAAACAATATATTAAATGAAAAGGCCAGAATAAAAGTATTCTTTTGGTTACCAACATAAAGTAATATAAATAATCGTTGAGCAAAATTTTTTGTTAGAGAGCATGGTGAAAATGTTTCCTTTCCTTTCTTTCTTTTTGTAATTTGATTTTTCTTGTTGTTTCATTGTAATTCTAAATATAAAGTAATATAAATAAAGTAATATAAATAATCGTTTATTTTTTTTTATAAATAAATTATTCCTTATTTAATTTTTATTTTATTTTAAAGTATGATGTCCAATAAATTAACAATTCAGATATAATTCATGTAAAATCAATAGAAAAATGTCATATAAAAACCATAGAGAGAACTGTCACTCGTTAATGAACAGATAAAAATAATACACAAATTTTTCTAAGTTTAATCTTCTTTTTTTTTTTTATGTCTTTTTGGATACTTCAGCGCGGATCATTGTCCATGTGTTTTGCGTGTTGATTAAATTTAAAAGTTTATTTTAATAAAAAAAATAAAAATAGTCACTATTAGATAGGATCATGGAGTATTTAGTATTTACTCTATAGAAAAATTGCAAAATTCCTCAAAGAGTCTGCTTTCCGAACCAAAAGCCCTCCAAATTAAGTGGATAAAGGTGGTAACCTCATATCTTATTATAAAATATAAATGGTATTAATTAAATAAAGAAAACTATCCAGAAAATAATATTTTAATAATTTAAAATTAAAAAAAATTGTAAATGATATATTACATAGTATTATTTTAACAAGCATAATATTTAATAAAAAATTATGATATTAATTATAATTTTGGTAAAGTTGTGTGATATATAAAATTACTATTTTAAAATTTAAATAACAAAAATAGTTCATACTAGGGAACTTTTATTGGTTGGAGTTTTTTTTGTGATCAAATTTTTTTAAGCCAATAATTGAAATAATTATGTTTTTCCATCAATTGGAAAGGTAAACTACAAATATTTAACTAGAGATCGTCTTCTTCGCCTGTGTTCCGCCCCCACAAAACCTCCAGGCCTGTCTTAAGAACACTATTTTTTGAAGCTGTCTCTTGTGCTTCTATAAAACCCCTTTCCTTTATATCCCAATATTTTAAATTTCAGAAACTTTATTGTTAATATCAGAAAGCAACCCAAGAAAAATTATGGCGGCAAGTGCCTCGTGGCAGCCCAAAGAAGAAGGATTCACAGAGATCTGCGGATTGTTGGAGCAGCAGATTTCACCTTCTTCTGCTGACAAGTCTCAGATTTGGCAGCAACTTCAGCACTACTCCCAGTTTCCTGATTTCAATAACTATCTCGTTTTCATTCTCGCACTCGCTGAGGTACTGCAAATTTTGTCCTTTTTTTCCTTTCTACAAATGCCTTTAATTCGATGAAGATTGGGGTTTCATTGGTTCATGATTCCGTGGATTATGTACTTTTAGAGTCTGCTTGTATTTTTTTTTTTGGTGGAAGTCAAATTGTATTAGTTGGTTTGATTGGGTCGTTCATGTCTGTTCTTCGATTTGAATTGAGCTGGTTGGTACTTTGGGACAAGTGGGGAGTTACAATGGTTGCCATTTTCATTATCTGGGACTTCTCTTTTGGATTTTGCGTTGGATTGGTTTATAATTAATATTGATATTACGCTGGTTCACTGTCTGAATCTTATCACTGGGCTGGTAAGAGTTGGTGTTTATGTTTGATCTAGTTTGTGAAAGCTCCTAGTTTGTTATTGTAGTAGATTCTTAACTAATGTTGCTTTGGAATTTGATACAATGTTATGCTCGCGTACGGTACTCCTTTTGCACAATCTATTTTCTCAAGGTAGACTATATGTCAGGAAACTCAATGAACATAAGTTCAACTTTTAAGAAGCCTTATTAGTTTTTGCTTGGGTGACAGATGATATTTAATCCATTCAATTCAATAATACACATGATATCAAACTTTTAATTGTATTATCTTGAGTACAAAGACTAAAAGTCTTGGACATGGATCTACCATCCACCATTACCGGAGACATGAAAATAATCTCAAGGCTTGTATTTAAGCAATTTTGCACTCTAGATTGTATTTTCTTGATTCCATATGTCTTTAGAGCTTTGCCAGAAAAACCAGATATCAACTTGCTTCGTTCCTTGAATAAAGCCTGAGAAGGCCACTGTTTTTCCTAAAATAAATTATGGACATTATATTCTATCAGTTTTCCATCGACAGGTATTTACTTTCAAGACTGTTCCTGTGAATCGGGTAACTGACTGAAGCTTATAGCTTGCAAGTACTAACAAATTCACTCCAGCTATTTGTCGTTTGGAGTGTTGCATATATTGTTTCAAAAATTTGTTCTGCTTAAATGTGATCGCTTTCATGTTTAACCTAGAATAGGTCATCTAAATACCAGTAGACTTATGGGTAATTGGGTTTAATACATCTTTCCTTGTATTTTGGGCTTGAAGCAGGGAAAAGCAGTGGAGGTTCGACAAGCTGCTGGGTTGCTTTTAAAAAATAACCTCAGAACAACTTATAATTCTTTGGCTCCTGCAAACCAGCAATATATAAAGTCAGAGTTGCTCCCTTGTTTGGGAGTGGAAGATAGGCACATAAGGTCTACAGTTGGGACCATTATAACTGTTGTGGTGCAACTAGGGGGAATTTTAGGATGGCCTGAGTTGTTGCAAGCTCTTGTAAGTTGCTTGGACAGTAACAATCTCAACCACATGGAAGGTGCTATGGATGCGTTGTCCAAGGTAAATCTTCAGTTAAAGATTAATAGTGTTGAATTATTACTATTGATTTTGGGTTGGCAGTAATTTAAGTGCGAATTTGCAATTGTGTGATATCTGTTGCTGTTCGGTGGAAACTAGAAATTTAGTATTTCATATTTTATCCGATAAAGACATTATTTCATTATATATTACTTACAATCATGCTAGTAGCTACTCAAAGATTGCCAGAAAACAATTGTTTTAAGTAAAAGCCAAGTGCTTTAATTCTTAAGTGGTTTGTGTTGTAAAGTTTCTCATAATTGCTTTAAACCTGGACTGTAGAGACACTTGATGAAGAAATATGGGACAAGCTGAAGAATTTCATGTTTTCTTTAGTGTAACAGCAGAATTACTGGGGTTATGTCATAAATTAAACTCCAGTGGAATAATTTTCCAAGTAATGTTTAGTGAAAACTTAAATAATAGGAAAACCCATGATCATTTTCCCATGGTTTCCAATCATCATATGAGTCCCAAAGATGAGGAAACATCTTCAACTATTGTAGAAGTGAAAGATGGCTTTAAACTTTAAAATAGAAATTTTTATGGCATATCATGCGATCAACCACACTTGGATGTATGCATTTCGTCCACTTTTATATTTGTTTTTGGTCATATTGTGTTTCAACATTTGAGACAAATCCCCTTGGATGGTATGGTTCTCTTTTGGATACTATTGGAGTTCCAGAATTTCACTTCCTGAAGTGTATCCCTAATATGCTACTTATATGAATGGGGGTTAAAGTTATTTTTTTAATCAATGATTCTCCCGTCATGGGGAGCTAACTATCTGCAGGTTGAAAGATGCTTCCAGGCATTAGAATGAGTTGATAGAATTACACGTGGTTCTATTTCATATGTTTTAAGATTTTGTGGACTGACTTTAATTTTTCCCATATCGTGTGTTCAAATGAACACTATACTCTTTCCAAGATGTTTATATTGCTTCATCTAAAAGAAACAAGGTTTTTATAGCTCTATCATACGTGAACTTGGGATGTGAAAGATACTAGAATGAGTCCAAGTGTCAGATTCGTTTGTTTTTGAAACTTATTCCACGCAAAGCCGCATCTACATCCCAGAGTCTTTTTTGTCACATTGGTGCAGCAATGTTAAGCGAATAAGACCTGGTTTTCATATTTTATCATTTCCTTTAACATCTTGCAACATGAAGCCTTTGCCTTTATGCTTTCTCAAAAGATATTGATCTGGACCATGTGACTAATTTGTGAGCCATGGTAATATGCAGATTTGTGAAGATGTTCCTCAAGTGCTTGATTCAGATGTACCTGGGTTAGCTGAACGCCCCATAAACATTTTTCTTCCTAGATTATTTAAGGTTACTCATGCATAATGTCATATATTTTCCACTTCATGTTTCTGTTGAATTATTTTTCAGATTTCCATGTTTACATATTTATGAATTCTTTTTTACCTTCTATTTAATCCTGGGTTTCAATAAAATGTTTTTTCTATAACAGTTCTTCCAGTCACCACATTCCTCCCTGAGAAAGCTTGCCTTGGGTTCTTTGAGTCAATATATTATGTTGATGCCAACTGTACGTATCTCTGGGAAACTTGTATCAGTCCCTGTTTTTTCCCTGGGTAGAAGCAATCCATGTAACCTAATTTCTTGCAGGCTTTGAGAACATCCATGGATCAATTTCTTCAAGGTTTGTTTGTTCTTGCTAATGATCCTGCTTCGGAAGTGCGGAGGCTGGTGAGTTCCTCATCATTTCTATGCATGTGTCTATATTTTTCCCTCAAGAACTTATATATTACTGGCCTTATTGTTGTTGAATATCTTGTTCGAGATATCCAAACAAAATTGTGCTTCCAATGTGGTTTAAGTTTGTAGCTATTGGGTTGTATAACAATTTCTATATGCTAGTTTTGTTTGGAATCCGTTTGTGACTTATGTGTTAAAAAGGTGGAGACTTTTTGTTTACACCTTATGTACTTTCCGCATGTCATTCTTTTTCATTCTTTGTTTTGTTCTAATATTTTTTTTTTGTATATCTTCCTGTTGAACAGGTTTGTGCAGCATTTGTTCAGCTAATTGAAGTCTGTCCATCTTACTTGGAGGTGGGTTGATGTTTTGTATCTTTAGAATCTTGTTCATAATTTGTGTTTTTGTTACACAAGTTTGTTCTCTGTGATGGGCATGTGTCATGGGAAAGAATTTGTCTAATTTATTCTGTACATCTAATTTTGTGATATCTTTTTCTACTTTTGCAGCCGCATTTACAAAATGTGATTGGATACATGTTGCAAGTTAACAAGGATGCTGATGATGAAGTGGCACTTCAGGCCTGTGAATTCTGGTAATTAACTAACTAGAAGATTACAGATATGAGTAATTTGACGAACTATGATTTTGAGAAGTGAGCGGGAAAAGAAAGTGAATGTTATAGTGTTTGCATTCTTTTCAAATATTTATTTCTCCATTTAGTTTTGCATTTTTATTAATATTATTATGATGTAGGTCTGCATATTGCGATGCTCCGTTACCTCCTGAAAATTTGAGGGAATTCTTGCCACGTTTAATTCCGGTATATCTTTTTGTGTTCTTTTCTCATTTTCATCCTAAAGTTCTTAGATTGTGTATAAAGTTTCTGTTATGACATTTGCAGTTGTTATTGTCAAACATGGTTTATGCCGATGATGATGAGTCAGTTGTTGATGCAGAGGTTCAACTTTACTTTTCCTTTTCTTTCTCTCTTTGTGTGTGTGTTTTGGGGTGATTTATTGGCATTCACTTTATTTCATAAATTCTGCTGTTAATTCATCACTACAGGAGGATGAGTCTGTCCCCGACCGTGATCAGGTTCATACTGATTTTTAGCCTCTTTAGAATGACTTGTTTCCAATTCAAACTTCAGGTTCTGAAAATAAATCTTAAAGTATTGACTCCCCTGGTCAATTTAATGATGCAGGATATCAAACCTCGTTTTCATTCATCTCGGTTTCATGGATCAGAGAGTGTAGAAGATAATGTATGTTGTTTCACAATTTAACTTGTTGGGTTGATCATTTGACTTGATTAAAAGTCACTTAATTTATGATATGCTTTCTTTTATTTATTTTAGATTTAGGCAAGTTTTTAAGTGAAATTTGTGTTAATAATATTGGTCCGTTGGCAGGATGATGATATTGTTAATATATGGAACCTACGCAAATGCAGTGCTGCTGCTCTTGATATCATTTCAAATGTGTTTGGAGATGAGATTCTTCCAACATTGATGCCTTTAGTTGAGGTGCTAGGTTTATTTTTATGTTTGAGATAGTTACTTCTTTTTCCGCATTTCTTCCCCTCACCTCCTTTGCTGAAAAAGGGGGAAAGGAATAGAAAAAATAATGTTTCTTCCTTATTACTGTAAGGAGTGAGCTAGTGACTTCTTTTGCGTTTTCCTTTTCCAAATTCTGCAGGCCAAGTTATCCGCTAGTGGGGATGAAGCTTGGAAGGATAGGGAAGCTGCTGTTTTGGCTATTGGTGCTGTTTCTGAGGGTTGCATTACGGGTCTTTACCCACACCTTTCTGAGGTAACATTTCACATAGACTGTTGATGATTTAGCTCCTCCACACCTGTGCACATGATACTTGTTTCTTTTCTGATATCGTGTAAGGTGCTTATTGCCAATCTTGTCAGTTATCATCATTGCTATTGCTCATTCATCTAATGTTCCCTGGTATCTGAGATTTTTTTTTTGTTGTTGTCGGTTCCCCCTCTTGTCTTTGCCCTTGCTTGCTCTTCTCATGATGTATATAATTGGAGTTTAAGCTGCAAATAATTTTGGGTATTGGTTAATCTTATTGTTTCTTCATTTGTCTAAGTGGAATATTGAAGTAGCACTTTTCTTTGGCTTAGTCAATTCATCATTTATTTATTTATTTATGTAATCATCATTATGGCTTTATAATGGTGGAAATGTTCAAATTGCCACATGTGCAACATTGTTTTCATTTTAATTACATTTAATTATTGCTATTCTCATGGTCATGGCCCATATATATCTTTTCTTAATTTGATTGGATGAAATGGAAAATGTTTGTACTATTTATTTTGCCAATTTTCTTTGTTTTCTGATTTAGATGGCTGAATTAAAGCATTGCTATTCTTTAATCCCTTTTTGCATGATGCAGATAGTTGCATTTCTGATCCCTCTATTGGATGATAAGTTTCCTCTTATAAGGAGTATTTCCTGTTGGACTCTTTCTCGTTTCAGCAAGTTCATTGTACAGGTAATATCAGATTTCATATTGTCTCTTCATTGTCAGTGAAAATGATTATTGCCTTCATTTTTATGCATTTACATTGTTTTTGGCGTTGCTTAATTCTTAGATTAGTAGCGATGAATGTTTTAGCAAAAGTTTCTACTCATTGACAAGACATTTCAAAGCTATGAATGTTTAAGTATCTATAAATTCAGTATCATTTTTGAGTGAAGGGACTAGGTTTGTGAAATAAGGATAAAGGGGAAGAGGATCTAGCTCTGTTTGGTTTGAAGTTGATAATGACCTTTCTTTCTATCACAGGGTATTGGACACGAAAAGGGATATGAACAGTTTGACAAGATTCTAATGGGCCTATTAAGAAGAATACTGGACACCAACAAACGTGTTCAGGAGGCTGCTTGTTCAGCTTTTGCAACACTTGAAGAGGTTCTAGCTATATATGAAGTTCAATCCTTCAGTTCAAATACAATATGTTTGGAATTAAAAATTAAGGTCTTAAAGATTCTTTATTAATTTGCAGGAGGCTGCAGAAGAGTTGACACCTCGGCTACAAATAATTTTGCAGCACCTTATGTGTGCTTTTGGGAAATATCAGGTTTTTGTTCATATTCATTTTTAGAAACTTTGTATTTGTTAATGGGATGCAAGACAATATCTTATCCATGAATTTATTGAGTAGTAGTACATTTATTACGCATGCACATTTACTATCAAACACTTCAGCCTACTTAGTATCTTATATCAATGTTTACAGAGGCGAAATCTTAGAATTGTATATGATGCTATTGGCACACTAGCAGATGCTGTTGGAGGGGAACTGAATCAGGTAATTATCTGAATTCTAACTGTTGTTAATACTCTTTTGATGGGAAAAAAATTCATTAAGTTAAAAGATTATGACAACTGTGAATAACTGAAGGTCCTACAAACCATGACGTCTTGTTTTGCCAAGTATTATTCTCATTGAAGCCTTCTTTTATTTTCACTTTGTAAAGTCTATTGAATGCTATATTTGTGAAAGATGAATGTCTGAATTGAATTTGCCTTTTCAATTGTTTCCAGCCTGTTTATCTTGACATTCTGATGCCACCATTAATTGCAAAATGGGAACAACTTTCTGACGCAGACAAAGATTTGTGTCCACTTCTAGAATGCTTTACATCTATATCACAGGTATATCTAATTGCTTCATAGATCCCTACTTTAATTACCTGTTTATCCTCGATGAAAACATAAAAGGGATTTTGAGATTTACAAGACTCAGGAAGTTATTTACACTATTAATAGTTCAATTCTAAATTCTCTTGTTCCAGCATCTATTGGCTTGTTCTATGGCCAGAGTTGTCCGATCATTGTTTTGTTTTTTTGTTGCAGTTTTTATTGTTAATATGTCAGTCCTTTCCCACCTGCGGAAAAAAAACAGTTATTTTTTTTTTCCCCAAGGCTCTAGCATTAAGTTCAGATATCTTTTTAATTTTCAATAAAAGCACTAATGAAAAATGAAAATGATGATGATTACTAGATGAAATGACGGAAAATACATTATTTTACTCTTCACAGGCATTGGGTATTGGATTCTCTCCATTTTCTGAGCCTGTATTTCAAAGATGTATAAAAATCATCCAGAGCCAACAGTTGTCAAAGGTCTGCTGAAGATATTCTCATTCTTAATAAATTTAATACTCAATTTGATTCTTGTTTTGTGTAGATATGTGTACTCAAGAACTTAATTTGAATCTTACAGTTTTATAGCCTGGATTATGTGTGCGCTTTCAGCACTTATATATCTCTTTCTGTGCATTTTTGGAAGTTTTTGTAGTTTAATATATACTAGACAGATAGACCATTCGTGGCATATTTACTATCACTTTACCACAATTAGATGTGCTGCTTAAACTAGAAGTTGAAGGTTTTCACTCTCTGTATGATTGGTCATTCACTTTGTGGTTCTCTTTTAGACATGAGAAATGTTTATGTACTTCTATTGCAGGTGGATCCTGTTTCTGCTGGTGTCCAGTATGATAAAGATTTCATTGTTTGCTCACTAGATCTGCTCTCTGGACTTACAGAAGGTCTAGGCAGTGGCGTAGAGAGTTTGGTATTATTCTCTCCTTTTAATTACATTATTAAGAAACAAGCCATGAGATAAAGGGAAATTGTATTCAAATCATTAAATTTGTTCATTAAATGTTGGTTTATTAATTTGTTGGATGGTTTTATTTTTCAACTTTTCTACCATTGTTTTATGAACTGTACATCCATTCTACCAGTTATGATCAACTTTAGCTGTCCAGTTAGATATTTGGAACTACAATGCCCAATATGCTTTTGATTAATTCATATGCATCAAATTTGATGCATCTTGAAAATTTTACACATCAAGCATGCACGCAGGTAACTGCGGGGCATTCCTTGTTGGATATATTTCAACATGCTTATATATTTTTTGATAAAAAACATGATACTATATATATATATATATATATATATATATATATATAAATAGTTATAAAAATGCAAACTTTGGACAAGGAATCCACTCAAAAGAAAACATCTAACTATAAGATAGTCTAACTCTTTACAAAACTCCATCCCCAATAGTTGGATGTTTTATACTTTTATAGCTTATACATTTTTTATTTATGTGTCTGCTTGTGGTTCCGTGCATGGGTTCTGTTGCAGGTTTCAAAAAGTGATTTGACAAACCTGCTTTTGCAATGTTGCATGGATGAAGCAGCTGATGTTCGACAGAGCGGTTTTGCATTAGTTGGTGACCTTGCAAGAGTAAGTTGAAGAGAGATATACACAATGGGTACCCAAATTAGGCATCTTTTCTTTGATTTGCTAGTGGCTTTGAGAATTTGAAACTAATGATTTCCCTCATCCCTGAAGATGGAGCAATTATTTAGTCGTGAATTGTTAGGCTAATTGTCGCTGCTAACTGCTGTTTGTGTTTTCAGGTAATTAAATTTATTTGTTCCATGTGCTAATATGTGTTTGTGATTTTCGCTAATTATTTAGGTTTGTCCTGTTCATTTGCGGCCTCGGTTGTCAGAGTTTCTTGATTTTGCAATAAAGCAGCTGGTATATGCAACTCTTGGCGCGTTTTAATTATATTGTTTAGGCTTTTAGCAGTATTCTTATGTCAATGACTTCTTTCATAATTCATATACAGAACACTCCCAAGCTAATGGAAACCATTTCAGTTGCTAATAATGCTTGTTGGGCTATTGGAGAATTAGCAATCAAGGTACGTAATATAGATTATTTGTATGGTTACCTCTGAGAAGCTTGGAAATTGAGGACCCATATTTAATTTAACCCTGGGGGAATGTAGAATATTTTTTATTTTGTTGCATTTTGATGGTCATTTTCAATGCGTGATCTTGATTTATACTTGATTAGATTGAATGATGTATAATCAATTGTTCCTCATATTTAGAAATTTGTCTGGGGAAAAAAAGGTATCATGTATGGTATGCCATAAGCCAATAACTTGGTGTGTGTGTATATATATATATATAATTGAAATTACTTACAATTTTGGTTCTTCAAAGATTCATGTCTGATATCAAATTAATAGAATTGTTTGTAGTTTCGATTACTCTAAAGTGACGGCGCATTGGGTTGTTACTTTCTATTGTGCACGCATGTTCCATAGCCTGTGTGGCTTTACGCTTCATGTTAGTTTCTGACTTTTGGAATTGAATATCCACAGCATATCAACATTTTTCCCATGCTAATTTTGATGTTTTTTCAAATTATAATGGAATTACATTGAGTTTCAGGTTCGTCAAGAAATTTCTCCAGTTCTAATGACAATTATTTCATGTTTAGTCCCCATTCTTCAACATGCGGAGGTGATTGTTTTTATTATTGTTGTTTTTGATGTGCTTTTTTTCTTTTCTTTCCTTTCTATAGTATTTAACTATTATATTGATATGTCTATTCTGGAATCTGCTGCTATGTCAGGAGCTTAACAAGTCACTTATTGACAATAGTGCAATTACTCTTGGAAGGATTGCATGGGTTTGTCCAGAGCTTGTGTCTCCACATATGGAGCACTTCATGCAGTCATGGTGCATTGCTTTGTCTATGTAAGTTCTTATATATGTGTAACTGTGCATTACTCTCCCCCTCCCCCTATCTAATCATTTTGAATGGCTAGGCTCTCTATACTTGATCAAATTTCAATACGTGTTATTTCACCTAAATTTCATTGCTATATTACTTATCAATTGTTGCTGTAATAAGTATTTATAAAAGACCATTTGTTCTTTTTTATGGCTTCTGGATACTGAAAGCACGAGTAAATCCCACACAACTACTGGTTGGACTGCATGGTCAAACTTAATAAATATCTTCTTGTTCTTTTCTCAGAAAAGACTTGTAAGAAATGTGGATGAGACTTCAATTTTTTTTCCGCTGCGCTCCTTGTGAGCTCAATAAAAAATGAACTAAATCAGAAGTCGTTTTAGGAGCTTGTGAAATTATATTTGGTAGATAGGAAGTTTCCTCATTGATACCTTAACATTTTCTAGCAACTATCAGATCATTTATGTGGTCTACATGTTTATGAATTTGACCTCATTGAAAGCGATTATCTTGTGGGACATTAGAGAGAAATCTGTCACTCTAGACTTGAAAATGATGTATAAAATCTCATGCTACATTCAAAAAGCATTCTTGGTTTTTACAATCTTCTCAGTTCATTCCAAAATTAGCTACTAGATAAAATGATAAATACTTGGAACATATATAATCTCTTATTTGGTCAATAGGTATTCAGTCAAACTATCAAATACAGCAACAGTAAAGGCCCTTTTTCCCCTAAAGAGTAAAGACCTGATGTTTTTGATATTGAAAATTGATATTTGGGCAGGATACGTGATGATATTGAGAAAGAGGATGCCTTCCGAGGTCTATGTGCGATGGTATGCATATATATTCTTAATAATTTATATTTGACGTGAATCTTTTTCTTTAATGTTTTTGGGGTTACTATTTCAGGTCAGAACAAATCCATCAGGGGCATTAAGCTCACTGGTTTATATGTGTAGAGCTATTGCAAGTTGGCATGTAAGAATAATATTGTTTGTGCTTTGATCAATGAATGTTATTTTTTCCAGCTAAAACGTAATGTTGTGACTTTCGTAGGAAATAAGGAGTGCAGAACTTCGTAGTGAAGTTTGCCAGGTCTTGCAAGGTTATAAGCAGGTTTGTATTGCTTTTTCTCTATTGCATCACATATAAAATTGTCATTTATGTTTTTTAATATGTGAAATGACAAGAGTCCAACATTGATTATGGATGATTTTATACTGAAGTTTATAGTTACTATGAGCCTGTGAAAAGATTCTACAAAACTTAATATGATATCAGATTTCTAATTGGTCTTCGGGCCAAAAACTTGTGGGGGACTCCCTTAAACATTCTTTGGCCTTGCAAAAGAGAAAACAAGCAGCCCAATAGAAGACTATATAATCAAGGCCTTGCAAAAAGAAAAGACTAGTGATCCACCCTTGAAAATTTAAAATACAAACTGTTGGCCTTTGTTGGAGGTAAAATGTTGAGAGTTTCATATTGATCGTGCATGACTTACACTAGAGTTTATACCACCCATTGTGTTAACATTTTGGAAATGGGTTGTGGGTGTTTGTACTCTTCTAAACTTAATAATGATAACCATTGTCACTCTCTGTCACTACTTTAACATTAGATCATGGCATACATTCCACCATTACTCAAAAGGGAATCAAGAGACTATAAAGTCTAGGGTTTTTAATACTACACAGAGGATGAAATGACGAACTGATGTACCATGAGGGAAAAAAAAAAAAAACAAAATAAATAGTAACCAGACTGATTAGGCAAAGTAATGTTGATTGACTTGCCACCTTTATGTACTTTCCAGATGCTTGTCAACGGAGGATGGGAACAGTGTTGGGCTGCTCTGGATACCCCAGTGAAAGAGAAGTTGTCAAAATATCAAGTTTAACATTGTGGTAGTTGTAGGTGTATTTTTTGGTGCTGGTTTTGTTCTCTATTAAGTGTATTGATCAACACTGTTGGTGATTTTGTGCTTTGCCTGATGATGACGCAACCATTATCCCTACTAGTGAGTGTCGATCAAATTTTGATCCCCAATTGAAGCTTGAGAGCTAATGACGGGTCTTTGACAATTAGCTGGAGAAAGATAGAGCAGTTCAGTGTCGGAACAAGATGTGTATAGGGGTGTGTGGCTTTTTAAGCTCTGAGAGTGTTTTCGTTAGTATTTTACTCCGGAAAAAGCAAGAGACGTCTTATTCTAGTATTCGAATAATCAGTTTTCATTCCGAGGAGAGGGTTCCGTTCAAATGATCATTCATCATTTTTGGTTCTAGGTATAGAATATTTTCTTTAATTTGATGAATTTATTAGTGAATAGGGGTTTGCAGTTGAGTTACACAGGTTTTGTACCAGGGGTTATGACATTATTTTCTAGATTTGTTCGTTAAGCATCTCATATATTATTCAAGGAAGAGTCGTAGCTGTTATTCTGGGACTCATCACATTTTATTCTTGCTGCATTTGGCAGCCATGGGATTTAAATTGTCGATGTTCCATTTAATTATTGAAAATGCATTTGGTTTGGAGTCTATGGCACAGCTCTTTTTTATTTTATTTTTATTACTTTCAATTCTGTCTTTCTTCCACGAGTTCATGTTCATTATATCTCGGAGCAATTTACCAAAAAATTCAGATATTCAAAATAAATCCGTTAACCACTCCGTTTCTTTAGCAATATCATTTTTTTTTTTTTAGAGCAAAACAAAATCAGATACAAAGCTTCATAATAGCATAATTGACTTGATCTTAAAAATAATATTAGTTTATATACATATGTATAATTAATATGCGATTTTGAAACTAATTAATAATTTTTTTTTAATGTGGAATCAATTAATAATTATGTACATAATATTTAGAACCAGAACTAACAAAATCTTCTGATTGTGTTAGTAGACATTTTTATAGTTGTTCTATTAGAACTCTCAAAGCAAGATGGTTCCTAATTGATTCCACTTTGCTTTACGATGGAGCTTAGGAATATGGTAGGAATCAATTTCGTTTAAATGCTAAGATTTCTTTTGTCATTTTGTTGATTAGTAAAAATAGTCCATACAACCAATCATAAATAGCTGGAAGTCCTTCCTCCTTGCTAAAGAAAAATCACCGATAGAAGAAATTTTGGCAAGGATTTATGCTAAACTTAAAAATACAAGATTCAAAAGTTACTATATACAGCCTATAGACCAACCTGTTTTGGTTACATAGTATCTCTAACGCACCATCATTGTAAATTTCAACCATTAATAATCCAATCAAGAAAATGGTTTTTCGTCCTTGTCAGTTTCTTATATCTAGTTGTTTTAGTGTTTTACTCTGAATTCTGTTTTTCCTGTTTTGGGATCAAATGGAGTAAAGGAAATATAAACCGTAGTATCTTACCAAACTAAGGAGACCATTGATCAGCTCTTGCAACTGAAAAGTGCCACAGATAGCTGACAGTACAGTTACGAGGCCCTCCTAAGAAACAGTGCCAACAGATAGCTGAGGGCAGCATCAACTGATGAAAGTGCCACAATGAACAGCGCCACGAGAACAAGAGTTAGAATAGCAGTCTTCAGCTGCAAGCAATTTTATAATCATACAAATTACAAATCTTGGTTTCACATCAACTTTAAACCATAACAGAAACTCACAATTCACAACATGATCACAGTTATATTTAACTTAAGATTCAACGGAGAACAAATCTTGGAATTAATTGTTCTATGCCTTTCCTAGTTCCAAAGAGTTATTCCAATGACATGTAGTAGTCAATTTGACACAGTTGCTCAAAGATGCTGACACTAGTCAAGTGAAATTTCTCTTTCTATAACTACAAGAGGGAGGCTCTAATTTGAGTCCCCTTCCTAATTCAAAGGAAGAGTCCAACAAACAGATACTTGGAACATACCGTGCTACGGAAGCCAGGCCATTCTATGTACTTGATCTGACTGGGCTGCTGAGCTAGGAAAGTAACCATAGACCTCACAGCCCTAAGAAGCAGGTAAACCAGTACTTTAGTTATAGTTCATTAACTAACCTCGTGTTTTAATAAGACCTACAAATTAGCAAATGCAATTAATTTCAATTCAATTCCACCTGGGAGATTAAGAAATCTTTATATAGTAATAAAAAAAAAAAACATGAAAGGGAGTCGAAGAACAATACCACAAGGCTTCTTTAAAAAGACTTAGAAGAAATGGTTCCTGAGAAAATTCATCATCAAAGCTTGGTTGATGATGATCTCTTCCCACTGGTAGAGCATAACTTGTGCTATATCTAGTTGCAGATGAACAAAGAAGAATACTGAAACTTGGTATCTGCCAGAACAAAACCCATCACTCCAAAGACAAATTACTACTCGTAAATGAAATTAACACAGAAGCTTTTATCAAAAGAGCATAAAAGGGGTATAAAAAAAAATAACAATTTACCTTTCCAGAAGCAATTTTAACAGCATTAATATTAATTTTGCCCCAATCATATTTCAGATTTTTGAATGGGAATTTGGGGAAATTGGAATGAAGAATCGGACCTGTACAAATGACGAAGAAAGTGATGAAAATTAAATTCAGAGTTAAATAGAGACAGAGGGTACAAGAGCCTAAAAAACCTGAACACTTTGCCACCGATTGCAAAACACCACACATTTTGGGCTACTGTTTGCTCATATAAGAATATAAACGACTGCAATTAAGTCCCCTAAAACAACAGATAAGAGACTTTGTAGCAAATAATTCTACCACATCATATCTATAACAATTAAAACCTCCATTTCATTAATTTTATTAAATAAGCAAATTTTGCAGGAAAGATATTAAATTCATACGCACCACCAACTCAATTGAGAAAAAAGTGATTTTTAGGTCTAATTTAGTTGAAAATTGAAACAAACAACGATATTTTTTCTTTCTATTATTCAATACAAAAATTTGAAAATCGAATTTTATGACAAATATTTAATAAAAATTATTAATAATTTTATTAATAGTAATAGGTATATATTATGAACAGGTAATAGACTTGTTTGTAAATTTTAAGGGGCAATTTGGGGAAATTGGGATGGAGAATTATACCATCGAAATGACGAAGAAAGTGATGAAAAATTAAATTACGAGGTTGGAAGTCATAGTAACCTGAACACTTTGCCACCGACCAAGAAACACTACAATTGTACAAGAATATAAGATGACTGCAATTAAGTCCCTTAAAACACTTTGTAGCAAATAATTCTACGAATAGTGTCTCGAACAATTGACCCGCACTGTGATAGTTCAGTGGATCGACAGTGAGATAACTTAGTGAATAACGTCACTGAATTATATATATTAAATCGTCCGTTCGAGAGATGAAAAAGTCGTAATTATGCAAAAAGACTCATTATGACGTGATCCTGAGGTGCTAGTTCCTGTCGATACTCTCAATATTTTGGTGAATGAAGAATAGCGAGCGTTACCTCGTCTCCTCCAGAAGACTCTTTTTTTTATTCAAAAAAAAAAATATTTCGAACAATTGGATCTTCTAAAAATAAAAATAAAAACATTATTTTTTATAAATAAGCAAATTTTGTAGAATACATATCAAAAGATGCATCTTCAACCTAATTGAAAAAAAGCTTAAGAATGGTAAATAAGACTTTCGGGTCTAATTTAGTTGAAAATTGAAACAAAAAACAGTAGTTTTTTTTTTTTTTAATCATTACTCTTCTTCTATTATTCATTACAAAATAACTTCAAATTTTGTGATAAATATTTAATAAAAAAGTTTACAACATGGAAGTGATATTCTTCGTGTATATATGATCGATGATATATTGGCAATAGTTCACATATTAGATGTAAAAAGATAAATAATTACTTAATTAATTAAAAAGATAAATATGTTGGCAATGACATATGCAAACTATTATGTTGAAATTCTCTCTGACCTACTACATAATACAAACAATGATATAAATTTTTGTGTGCTTAAAGAACTTTTTCCAACATATGTTGTCAAAGAAATTAATCAAATTCCCTCAAGGCTAGGTGATATTAGATAAATTAATTTGGACACACAATCAATGAAATTTTAAGCATCAAAAATTGTTACACATGATATATCAAGACCACGAGGTTGAAAGATGAGTCATTGAGCCTTTCGTTTATTTGGAACATAAAAATGTATGGAGGTAGATTTAAAAGGTGTGTGTGCCTCCCAAATTTTATATAAAAATTACTTAACTATGCCCTTGCAACAAGAAAATTATTTTATAAGTGAAACATAATCAACTCTACTACTTGCCCATGTTGTGGAGATTATAATTTTTACAACATCTTTTCCTATAATGTGAATGGAGACTAGCAATTTAATTTTCAAGCTCTTTCTTCGTTTGTTCTCATTTAGTTATCAAATTCATTAAAAGCTAATTGTTCTTTTGGATAAGTAAAATGGAAGAATAACGTTTTGGTCAAAATACTCAAGCTACTTTGATTTATCCTTTACAATTTATTTAGAAGTATACATGTGTTTGGGTCTTTAAATAGACTCAACTCGCCTAAATCAAAATCAGTACACTGGCCATCACAAATTGTCAAAAATATCAGACTTTGACACTTCTAATAACCATGATCTTGAAGATTCCCAAGCCTTTGGCTTTATTATTCAAGATAATGCTCTATCATTTTAGGTTCTCTGCCCACAAATTGTATCGCCATCAATTGTGATGGCAAATGAAATATAGGTTTAAAATAATGCAGTATCTAGATTGTGACATTTGTCACTTAATTAGATCTCTAACTAGCCTACTCAACTGTTGACTTATTTTATTAAAAGATAGGACTTGACACAATATTATCTTTATTTATACTTGTATTTAAAAATTTTCTTTTCATCTAATATAATTATTTCTTTCTTCTTCTCTATTTTTTTTTTGTCTTTATTTTTTTCTTTAGAGCTCTATTTTTTGCATAGGATGCGGACAAAAGAATATTGTAAATCTATTTGTGTTCAAGAAATTGTTAAACCTAGAAATTAAACACTATAACTGACCCCCCAATATATATATATATATATAGGTTATAGCTTTCTAAACAAAATGCGTGTTTAGTTTTGGTTTTCCAATATTTGCAAAGTGTTAATTACATGCTAACAATTAATAACTCATTTGTAGCTGCCAATTTAGAGAGATCATATTATTTCTTTGTCATCCATGCATTCTTTAATTCTCTCTCTCTCTTTTTCTTTCTTTTTTTCTCTTTCTTTGTATTTGACTTTTTTAATACCTTCAATATAATTTAGAATGAATGATCGATATAATATCTATTCACAAAAAAAATAAAAAAAAATAAAAAAAATACATATTTTAAAAAATAAAGTTATTATTTTATTTAGAATACTCCTTCACTAATTAGAATTATAATTAATTTATTCCAATAACTTTAATTACTAAATGAATATTTTAGGTAAAATAATAATTTTGTTTTTTAAAATATGTATTTTATATTTTCTAAACATGCTAGTTTTGGTCTTTTTGTTATTAGATACAAATATCTACTATATTGGTATATTGGGTCTTTTACTCCCTTCTGATGAAAGATGAAAAAAGAGGAAGAGATATTGCCTCATTGGATTGGTTGTAAATATTTATTTAATATGACTTCAATTTAAACAAACAGATATATACATTTATGTGTCATTAGGTACAAGTAGAGACTGAAGTTTCATGAATCATGCTCGCTGGTTTCACATGATGAACAGCATAACAGTTTGTATAAGTTGCTAACTCATACCAACATGATTGTGCTATAGCCTATAGTAGTATTAGTACCCTTTTCTATATGAAATTTAAAACCAAAATCCAACTCAGAATGTGACTCATATCTTTGTTTCTTTGATTAAACACAAATAAAATGTGGTGGTTTCTACGAAACAGTGATAGAGAGCAGAAAACTGAATGCTTTAGATACCTTCAATATAGTTACAAGCTAGATATATATATAGGTATACCAGATTAACTAACCTATAGAAACATTACACGTGTAATAAGTTGTAACTAATTAAGTAATAGATTACAAGCTCTTCTAGTACTCCCCCTCAAGCTGATGGATGTGGCAACACCATGAGCTTGCATCTAAGATCTTCAAAACGCTGTTTTCCCAAAGCTTTAGTGAGTAAATCAGCAAGTTGCACTTCAGTAGGACAATACTCAACTATCACTTTTTTTCTTTAAAACTTGCTCTCGTATAAAATGCATATCTATTTCAATATGCTTAGTTCTTTGATGCATGACAGGATTTTGTGAGATATATTTGGCACCAATATTATCACAATTCAATACTGGAGGTTGTTTCAAGAACAGACCTATCTCACTTAGCAAAGACTTAATCCACTTAACTTCAGCTGCAAGTGAAGACAAAGCCCTATATTCTGACTCGGTTGAGGACCTTGCTACCACCTTTTGTTTTGATGAGGACCATGACACCAAACAATCTCCTAAGAATACACAATAAGCTCCAACACTCCTCCTATCAATCATGACAAGTAGCCCAATCAGCATCCGAGTACCCTACAACCTCTAAAGATGAAGACTTCACAAACTGAAGTCCAAACTTGATGCTACCAAGTAAATATCTGAGAGCTCTTTTCAATGCTTGCCAGTGTTTATCAGTAGGTGCACTCATGAACTGACCAAACTTCCAACCGAGAAAGCCAATTCAGGTCTAGTAATGCAGCAGTACTGTAGAGCTCCAACCAAACTCCGATACAACGTGGCCTCACTCTGACCAAGTGGTACACCATCAACCTTGGACAAACCTCCCCCTGAGGCCATAGGTGTAGAGGCATGCTTTGCATTAGAAAGTCCTGCACGATCAAGCAAACCTCGAATATACTTATGCTGAGATAAGAACATTCCTGCAGAAGATCGAATCACCTCAATTCCAAGAAAAAAATGAAGAGAACCAAGATCCTTCAATGGAAATACACCATGTAAACATATAAAAACTGCTGTAGAAGAGATGGATTCGACCCAGTTAGAAGAATATCATCTACATACACAAGAAGAAGAACAATATCTGATCCAGAACGTTTGATAAACAAACTTGTATCAGTAACAGCATTTTTGAACCCATCAGCAATCAACCAAGAACTGAGCTTGTGGTACCAAGCCCTGGGGGCTTGTTTCAACCCATATAAGGACTTACGAAGTTTACACACAAAATCAAGGGTGTGAATGGCAAACTCGTACTCAAATCAGGATTTAGTTCTCACAAGAATTCTATTCATACAAGGATTTCACTCTCACAACAATTCTACTCATATAAGAATTTTGCTTTCACAAGAATTCTACTCATACAAGGATTCCACTTTTAAAACAATTCTATGCAAATAAGGACTCTATTTTCACAACACTTTTATTCACACAAGAATTCTACTTTCTTAACACTTCTACTCATACTAGAATTCTGCTTTCTCATTAAATGAGTCAAATTGGTAAAAGTAACACATGGGTCGAATTAAAAAAGAGTTCTAGTAGAAGTGAAAAACTGGCTCGATCGATCTAATGACTGGCTCGATCGATCGATCCAATTCTCGATCGATCGACCAGATTGATCGATCGATCTAGCTCAACCCGAGAGCACCTAGATCGATGTCATTCCACACTCGATCGATCGATCACTCAATCGATCGAACAATATACTCGATCGATCGACCAATTAAAAGCACAAGTTATTTTTCATTACGATCCATACTAAGTGTCGTGCTCATTTGTGTGAAGATGTATGCATGATAGAATATTATACCTGTCATATGGGCGTTGCAAGCTTGGTGAATCCATCATCATGTATCGTCTGATTAATCGGTGAATTCCTATTCTAGATTACAGTCAAATATTTTGTCCACGAAAATTGCCAATACAAAATAAACCTTACAATCTTCCCCTTTGGCATTTTCGTGTGACAAAACCACTCTCTCATTACATAACGCTCATAGTTATAATATCACTACATCAATTACATAGTGGACTGTCTATGATCTGATGGACCATCTTCGCTTGATACTTGATACGCTCGGTCCACTGAAGTTAGACAAACAAATAGCACACAAATTTGGCTTGAAAGCCTCATTGTTTATTAGTTCAGTGTACATAAAGATGCGAATGAAATATAGTGTATGTGCAACATGAATCTTTTTCCCCCACAACTAATAAATGCAACATCTCCCCCTAAATCCAATCTCCATAGCAACATGAATATTTCTCCCACTTTTTGTCATACGAAATTGACAACTCATAAAACAATTATTGAAGTGGGCTAAAAATGCAAATGAGATCACACATGTATATGTCCAAAGCATGTAGGAGGAATTGCATAAGTCAAAAGAAGAATAATGAAATATGTATGCAATGACTCCCCCTAAGCTCTATGACTCTCTAGACGAAAAAATAAATTTAAAAAAGATTTTTTTATTTTTTATTTTTTATTTTTTTTTATTTTTTATTTTTTTTTTATTTTTGACCAACAAAGCAATAAACTCATTTAAGACTAATAAGCATACAACCAATTGAAAAATTATTTTTGCTTAAATTTTGATCATTCATTGTATTAGCAAAATAAATAGGTCACACAAGCACACTAACACATATAATGGCATATTGACATTCACTTAAAGTAGTATACAGTGTGAATTCCACTTGTATTTCAATAAATTCATTTATGACCAATTTTAAGAGACTCAAAAGAAAATAATTTCATCTATCATGCTAAATCATAATTGAGTCTTCATTCTTACATAATGAAATATGTCTATCAAAAGAAATTTTTTGCTCTTTCTTTTTGTACATGCCAAATAAAATTTCTCAACTAAATTTTTATTTTATTTACCATTTTTTTTTAAACATGTACGAGCCATAAATATAATATGATGATTTTTACACTAGTTATGAGGTAGCCCTCTCCGCTCACTACGGTAGCTTCACACATCATAGTAGGTAGCCCTCTCAATACTAGTTATCTCCCTAAGATGAAATATTTTAAAAAATAAGAAATAGAACTCAATATAATTTCGCAGTCAAGATTAGCTCAAGTCTTAGAGTCTTTCAAAATTAATCATAAATTTCACCAATGACATACATGAGTGTTCAGTGGGTGTGTGAATAAGTTCAGTCAATAGTGTCATCACATGGGAACAATATAAATATGTGCAGAATTTTGAATTGTAGCATAGAATATACAATGAGAATCAAAATAAGCCACAAAAGGTAAAGTTGTATAAATATAAGCATTATTTGAATCTAATACCTTGTAGACACCTTCTTCTTTTTTCTTTTTTCTTTTTTTTAAAATTAATGACAAAAATATAACAACAAAAACACAGTAAACATATGAAAATACTCACCTAGAGTCATTTAAGCACTCAAACAAAAGTACCTAGGTGGTCTAGCAATAGTGATCAATTGATAGGAAACATGCAATCTTTCCTAACCCAAATTTTCATGAATTTTGATTTCTCTATGTTTTTGGGTTGAGACTTAATTGCATTAGGTTTTGAAAGCATACTCTTAGACTCATTTTTCTTATTCAAATTCAACATATGCATGGTAGGATGATAATTATGAGTTCTATACCTATAAGCATGAAGATTATCATTAAATCGAAGAGCATTCATAAAAAATCTACACTTAGGTCGAATATGGCCTTTTCTACCACAATGATGACAAACAGGCACAAACTTAACAGTTTTAGTTACTACAGCTGTAGTGGGTGTTTGTGCAAAATTAGTAGCAGTAGAAGTCAAGAAAAAAATGAAGAGAACCAAGATCCTTCAATGGAAATACACCATGTAAACATATAACAAACTGCTGTAGAAGAGATGGATTCGACCCAGTTAGAAGAATATCATCTACATACACAAGAAGAAGAACAATATCTGATCCAGAACGTTTGATAAACAAACTTGTATCAGTAACAGCATTTTTGAACCCATCAGCAATCAACCAAGAACTGAGCTTGTGGTACCAAGCCCTGGGGGCTTGTTTCAACCCATATAAGGACTTACGAAGTTTACACACAAAATCAGGGTGTGTAGAATCTTCAAAACCAGGTGGTTGACGCATTAACACAGTCTCTTCCAAATCACCATTAAGAAAAGCATTATTGATGTCAATTTGACGAGCCACCCAACCAAAATGCACAATAAGAGCCAGAACCACACGAATAGTAGAAGCTTTAATGACTGGACTGAAAGTTTCTTGATAATCCACCCCATGAGTCTGTGAATAACCTTCTGCCACAAGCCTAGCCTTCCTTTTATCAATCTGCCCAGAAGCAAGTTGTTTGGTTTTGAACACCCAATGACAACCAATGATTTTATCATGAGAAGAACGAGGGACTAAATCCCAAGTATGATTATGAATCAAAGCTTGATACTCAACAAGCATAGCATCTCTCCAAACTGCATATTTATTAGCTTCAGTAAATGACTTTGGTTCCCAAGGAATCTCAATAGAAGAGGAAACTTGTGACACAAAAAGACGAGGATTGGGCTTACTAATGCCAGCTTTAGAACGAGTTAACATTGGGTGAGTATTAGCAGGCTGAGAAACAACGGGTAAAACATTATGGTCAACAGGTGAGGCAGATGTGGCAGATGTGGCAGACATGACAGGAGAAGGAACGGGCAAAACACTATTATCAACAAGTATATTTGAATGGGCTGGTATATTTGAATGAGCTGGTATATTTGAATAAGACAACGGTGGACTGGGAAAAGATAAAGGAGACTGAGACATAACAGGAACCACAGCAGAACAACTAGGAATTGATTTATCAATAGGCATGGGACCCAAAACTGACACAGCAGGTCCGAAAACTGGAGCTGATGACATAGAAAAAGTAGATAAAATGGGTTGACTAGATTGCACATTATTTTGAAGAAAAGGAAAAATGTGTTCTGCAAAAACCACATGGCGATTAACATAAATTTTCTTTGTAAAATAGTCCAAACAAACATAACCACGCTGATGAGAGGCATAGCCAAGACACACACATGGTACAGATTTAGCATCCAATTTGTTATTCCTATAAGGTCTCAAGCAAGGAAAACAAAGGCTACCAAAGACTTTTAGAAAATGATAGTCAGGTTCCCTTTTATACAAAAGAAAATAAGGTGATTGAGAAGAAAGAACTCTGGAAGGAACTCTATTCAAAACAAAAGAAGCAGTTCTAAAGGCATAAGGCCAATACAACTTAGGAACCCCAGATTGAGCAAGAAGAGTAAGACCAGTATCTACAATCCTACGAATTCGACTCTCAACCATGCCATTTTGTTCAGAAGTGTGTGCACAAGTTTTGCGATATATAATACCCTCATTTTCAAGAAGCACTGCAAGAGGTTTGAACTCCCCTGCCCCATCACTCTGAATAGATTTCAATTTATAACCATATTGAAGCTCAATCATGGTTTTAAATTTTAGAAAAACAGATAATGATTGATCTCTAGTTTTGAGAAAGAAAACCCAAGTGAACCTAGTATGATCATCAACAATTAACAAACAATAGCGTTCGTCATTTACAGAAGTAATGGGAGAAGGACCCCATATGTCCATGAAATAATTTTAAAAAAAAGAAAAGAACATGTACATTATGGGAAAAAGGAAGTTTATAGCTTTATCTTCAAATTAATCATAAATTTCAACCAATGACATACATGAGTGTTCAGTGGGTTGAATAAGTTCAGTCAATAGTGTCATCACATGGGAACAATATAAATATGTGCAGAATTTTGAATTGTAGCATAGAATATACAATGAGAATCAAAATAAGCCACAAAAGGTAAAGTTGTATAAATATAAGCATTATTTGAATCTAATACCTTGTAGACACCTTCTTCTTTTTTCTTTTTTCTTTTTTTTAAAATTAATGACAAAAATATAACAACAAAAACACAGTAAACATATGAAAATACTCACCTAGAGTCATTTAAGCACTCAAACAAAAGTACCTAGGTGGTCTAGCAATAGTGATCAATTGATAGGAAACATGCAATCTTTCCTAACCCAAATTTTCATGAATTTTGATTTCTCTATGTTTTTGGGTTGAGACTTAATTGCATTAGGTTTTGAAAGCATACTCTTAGACTCATTTTTCTTATTCAAATTCAACATATGCATGGTAGGATGATAATTATGAGTTCTATACCTATAAGCATGAAGATTATCATTAAATCGAAGAGCATTCATAAAAAATCTACACTTAGGTCGAATATGGCCTTTTCTACCACAATGATGACAAACAGGCACAAACTTAACAGTTTTAGTTACTACAGCTGTAGTGGGTGTTTGTGCAAAATTAGTAGCAGTAGAAGTAGAGTTAGAAGACCTTACAAATGTAGTTTTTGAAGTAGAAGGTGTACAGCTTTCATCTAAGAATCCAAGTCTACGTGTATCACCGAAAGGCTTACCAATGCTCAACATCTTGTCTAGTCGTTCAGCTCCAATTGTTAATCTCTTCACTGTTTCATTTGATTGCTCCAATTCCTGCACAAGCTTTGAATTTTCCTGTTTGATACCTGCAAGACTCAAACTCAACTTGTCAATATGTTCAGACAATTCAATTTTTTCTTTCTCTAAAACTGACAAATTAAGATCTTGAGAGTTGATTCGTTCATTCAGTTTTGTTACAGTTATGAGTAGTTTATCTTTTACTGTTTGCATTAAATTTAGCAAGAATAGATTTACTTCCCTCATCATCTGAGTCAAGGTCTGACTCACTGGAGTATCCACCAACAGTTGCTGTAAAAGCTACGTAGTTAGAGTTAGCATTTTTTGAACCACTAGCTTGATCTTCATCACTTTCTGTGTCACTAAGGGTAGCATTGAAAGCTTTTCTTGTCTTCTTCTTCTTGTTGGCACACTCAGCTGCAAAATGACCAAAACCATTGCATTCAAAACATTTAGATCCATTGGGTTTAGTTTTCTTACCTTCTGAACTCATTTGCACGAATTCTCTTCCCTTACGATCTCTTGATTTTTCTTTAATCTGTAGATCCTTTCTGTTGAACATTTTCTTGAGTTTTCTAGCTAGAGTGAGTAGATCTTCATCTTCTATACCATCATCACTATCACCATCATCATCATTGGTAGTTTTAAGAGCAATACCAATGTTCCTTTTGGGTGTTCGAAGATTCATCTCAAATGTTTGAATTGAACCAACGAGTTCTTCAATCTTGATGGTGTCAATGTCTTTGCTTTCCTCTATTGCTGTAACCTTTGCTTGAAAGCGTTCTGGTAGTGAGCATAAGACTTTTCGAACTAATCTGCGTTCATCAATTTTATCTCCAAGATTTGAAGAAGAGTTAGCAATATCACATAAATTAGCATAAAACTCAGAAAACGTTTCATCCTCCTCCATTCTAAGATTTTCAAACTTAGTAGCTAGCATGCGAAGTTTTGTTCGTTTAACTTGGGACGTGCCCTCATGAGCAACCTCTAAAGTATCCCAAGCAGCCTTAGCAGTTTCAATATCAGAAATACGTCGGAATTCATCCGGCGATACAGCACTAAAGATAGCATTGATGCCCTTTTGATTCCAACCACTACCAATTTTATCTTGAGGAGTCCAATCAATCCTAGGTTTAAGTGTGACTACATTATCCTTGGTAACCGTAGGTGGTTCCCAACCATAAAGCACAGAATTCCATACACTTTCATCTAAGGAACGTAAAAAGGCTCTCATACGAGCTTTCCAATATGGGTAATTAGACCCATCAAAGTAAGGTGGACGGGTTGTAGAAAAACCCTCTCTCATATGATCCATAATAAGGTCCTAGGCAACACTAAGTATATCTAGTGACCCGCTTTGATACCAATTGAAAAAGTTTTTAATTACGGATCAAATAAGCCTAGAGGGGGGTGAATAGGTTATTTTCAATTTTTAACAAATATTAAATGTGTAATCTAATCACAACGGTCAGACATGCAATCGCGTGTAAAGATAAATGCAGAATAAAAAACAACACACGATATTTTTAGGTGGAAACAACCTAGGCCACAACAATGACCTAAGAGGAAAACCACCGGTCCACCAGACCACCTAACTATCCACTATGAAAATCAATGTTCAATTACAACCATAGAGTCCAGAACTACCCGTCGCAGATAGATCCCCCTTTCTGTAATTTGCTTACGAGCCGTCGCTCCTTTCACAGCCTCCAATAGCTAGATGTCTGGATCCAGACCAACGTTCCGATCTACTTGAGTCACACAAGATCAATCGAACCCATCACCTTCGGTAATTTCGAGTCACACGAAATACCGAACCCGTCACCTGAAACGTTAGCACAATAACACAAGTGCAAAGTGTGTCCTAGAGCGGATTCAAACAATGAACAATCCTAATTAGCAGATTCAACAGCATGCGATGTAAAAACTAAATCAGCTAGCAAAATCTAGAACAATCATATAAAGCTCAATATCATGAAAAGCAATTAGGCATATGAATTATTCAAACATAACCACAAAATATGTTTGAACAATTAAAAGAAAACCCAAGTGAACCTAGTATGATCATCAACAATTAACAAACAATAGCGTTCGTCATTTACAGAAGTAATGGGAGAAGGACCCCATATGTCCATGTACATTAATTCAAAAGGAGAAGAAGAAACAACATGTACATTATGGGAAAAAGGAAGTTTATGAGACTTTATCGTAGCACAAGAAACACAAACAGATTTAGAAACAGGAGAAGACTCCTTTATTACATCAATATGATGTTTATTCAAAAAGGAAGTAACCACAGAATCAGAAACATGACACAATCTATTATGCCATATAGAAGCAGTTGCCAAGAAACCAGTAGGTGATGCACCAGAAGCTTCTGAAGAAGAAGTCCTGAATGAACCATCTTGCCGTAGTAACTTGTACAAACCACGATCAAGAGGCCCTTGAAGAAGAACCTTCCTCGTATGAGTGTCCTTGACACAAAAGAAAGAAGAGTGAAACTCAACAAAAATGTTATTATCTTGACATAATTTGTGAACTGACACAAGATTAGAAGACACATTAGGTGCATGTAAGACATCTTTTAACACAAAACAACGGTTGGAAACAGGAAGAGATGAGGTGCCTATAGAGGAAATAGAAATAGAATTGCCATTACCTACAAGAATGCCATCATTGCCACTATAAGGAACAGGATTACCAAGATTTGAGGAATCATTGGTGATATGGTGAGTAGCTCCTGTATCTAACACCCAATTATTGTCTGAAGATCCTTTAGAAGCTATAAAAGCAGTAGGAGATGACTTATTGTTGTTAGGTTGATTTTTAGAAGATCCACCAAGCAGATCTCTTAATTTGAAACAACTAGACGCAGCATGCCCCATTTTTTCACAAAATTGACACTGTAAATTCCTCCTCTGATTAACTCCACGTCCTCTACCATAATTCTTTTGAGTAACCGAAAAACGAGATGAATCCTTGGGTGTCTTTTGTGCAATCAAACCAGTATTGGAACTATCTTGAACATTCAAAGAATTAAATCGAGCAAGATTAGCTTGCAAGACTTGATGTTCCTCATCCTTATCTTGTTGTTTCAACCGATTCTCAAATACTAGCAATCTACTATGAAACTCTTCAATGGTGATAGTACTAGCACTTTCAGTAATGGAACAAACAAATGGATTATATCGATGATTTAATCCGGAAAGAGCATAAAGAACTAAATCCTTTCGTGGAACAGGTTCTCCAACAGCAGTGAGACTATTTGCTAGTGTTTTAATTGACATTACATAGTCATCAACAGATTGTGACTCTTTCTTTACAGTTTGCAACTGAAGCCTGAGTTCCATAATTCTAGACTGAGCTGAAGAAGCAAATATTTCCTCAAATGTCATCCAAAGATCCCGAGCAGATTGCTTGCCATACAAATAGCCAGAAACTTCACTAGTCACAGAACCATAAATCCATGACCGCACAGTGCCATTAACACGCTTCCAAACAGCATATTCTGGTGATACAGTGGTGGTTCCAGTAGTGTACATATTCGGAACAATCTGTGAACCATCGACGTATTCTTCTACACCGTATGCAGCAATGATACTCAGAAGCTGCTCACGCCACAACAAGTAGTTCGATCTATCAAGTTTGATGGGAAAAGTCAAATTGACTGGTGGAATTGTTGAAGATATCATCGGTGAAGAAGAAGTCGCAACTGAATCATGAGAAGCTGCCATTCTTCAATTAAATCTTTCGTCAAAAACAGAAAAGAAGAAGAAGAAGATGAAGAAACCCAAAAATATCAAGAAATCACAATCTTGAAAATCAGAGCTCTGATACCATACGAAACAGTGATAGAGAGCAGAAAACTGAATGCTTTAGATACCTTCAATATAGTTACAAGCTAGATATATATATAGGTATACCAGATTAACTAACCTATAGAAACATTACACGTGTAATAAGTTGTAACTAATTAAGTAATAGATTACAAGCTCTTCTAGTAGTTTCAAGAACTGATGATGATTTTGAGATGCTGCACTTTCTATTTTCTCCCATTTTTCCTTCCGGTTGATTTCGGCCTGACAAGCCCCCGTTTCTCTCCGGTCGATCTCTTCCAAACACTTGGAGTAAAAAAGTGGATCCATTTCTTCAAGCATTGTTTTCACATTTAGTGTAAATTGTCTCACACTTTTGCTCCAGTGCCACTTTAGGTTCTTTTCTAGGCCTTCAACTACAATCTGGAACACTTCTTCTATTGCCATTGATACCATCATCATAAATTGCTCATTGTTCCAAGCATAGAGCGCTCTCTCTGCTACCTACAATTCCATCACAGTTCATGAATTTTATAATCTCACAAATATTAGAACAATTGGTTCTTTCAATTTTAAGGTTTCATATATTATATAGCACATCCCAGATATTTCAAGTGTTTTTCCTCACTTTCCAAGGGCTAACATTCCCTTATCTTTAATTTGGGGTTACAAGTAAACATTAATCACTTTATTTTGGAGTGACAGGACACATAAATTTTGAGGTTTAGTATGCTAAAATTAAAAATTAGAAGACTAATGTACACTAGTTAAAAGTTCAAAAGCTAATAGGTGTTACTTGAAAATGATTTAAATGCCTGTAAGTTATAACAGATTCGAAATTGGATCTTACATTTCAAATTTCATTAGTGATCAAACTATTCAATTAAGATATCAGTCCCCACTACGTGGAACTAATTACATATTCAAAATTGGCCCTTAATAGATTCAAATTTCTTCACTTGATGATTTATTTTTTAATCAAATGGTAACCATAAACTAGTGATGATTTAGAAAAGAAAATGAAATTGTATGCATGCATAGTTTTCCCATGTAATGATACCTGTGAGTTTTTTCTGATGATGCATTTATTAAGCTGAGTACACAAAGGCTGAGCCAACTTTCTATACTGATCAGGATCAATATTCTCCACTAATTCCTCCAATTCTCCAATTAGCAAAACCTCCTTTTGACAATTAGTAACAGGCCAATATGATGCGAACCGTTCGTCACGACTCCTATGACCTCCAAATCACGCGGTTTGGCAACTACAAGAAATACGGACAAAGAACCCGACACCAATGTTAGCACGCAGATTCTACGAAGAACGCTCGACTATGGTAGCAAAGAACTCACCTCCACCCTTGGATATACGCACCACAAGCCGAGATAAGGCGAAACGCCACAAAGGGTTGCTAGTTCCTTTGATAAGTTTCTTGATAGAATAAGAGAAGCACTTGTGCTCTCTCAATTTTGAAATCACTTCAAAATCTATTTCATTGATGAAAATTCATAATTTTGATTCATTCCCTTCACAATGGCAGCTGCCTTACATATATATAGATACAAAGAAAACCTAAAAATTGTCTCAAGAAATCCTAGCCATTGATCTGGATCCAATGGTCCAAAAATTACAACATTTTGAATCCTCGCCGCGGCGGGGAATTATTCATGCCGCGGCGCGCCCTGTTCTGTTTGCCCTACGTGAAGCCTCGCCGCGGCGCACAAAAGTTCATGCCGCGGCGCGCACATTCAGGATCTGCGCGCAGGTCTGGCATGTCAGTGCGCGCACGTCTCGTCCAGGCCTCGTCATGCCGCGGCGCATGGAATTTCATGCCGCGGCGCGCATGCACTCTCGGTCCAAAACAGAAACCTCCTCGTCGCGGCGCACAAAATCCATGCCGCGGCGCGCATGTTTTCCTCAACCCAAAACAGAACGCCCTGTGCCGCGGCGCACCAAATCCATGCCGCGGCGCGCATGTGTGACAATTCCACCCTCCAATGCAGAACCCTCCTTGCCGCGGCGCACAATATCTATGCCGCGGCGCAGCTCCAATTTTTGGGATTGCCACTTGCACTCTTCTCCTTCTCTTCCATGGTGCTTGCATGCTTGTTTTTTGATGTTGCATGCCATTTTGCACCTTCTTGAGGTCCTTCTCAAGGCCCGGCTCTCGGCGCTTGTCTGGCCGACTTCGGGAGGGGGTCCGGTTCGTATCACAATACTTCAAAATCCCTCTGAAAACAATACCACCAAGCACAGGTTCTTTATGCACAAATTGAGATACACAATAAGCCAATTGCTTGTAGTAAACTTGCATTCCTTTAGTCTTGTGCAATGGAATAAGAACTCTCATTAGAAACAACTTGTGCTCCTCCTTTAATGGAATAGTAAATCCATTTATTATACTTCCCCAAATCTCAAGCAACTCTCCAATCCCACAATGCCTTCCTGCTTCAAATGTATAATGCAAGAACACATCATTCATTGATTTCCTCATTTAAAACCGGTGAAAAGTCATGGTAGACAATTTTCAAGCTCTCTCTTTCCCTTGGATCCTCGGATTGGAAAAGAGAGAGAAGATTCAAAAGGAATTGATGATCAATTTTATGTTTGAGAATGTTAGGATCTGTGTTGATCACTAGAAATAAAAGAATGTCGTACACTAGTTGAAGATGTAACCACATTGGTAAAAATGTTGAAATTGGGTCTTCATCATCAGGAAAATCTGATGTTTTGATCATCATGTTAGGAGGAGAGAGTGGTCTGAAAAGGTTAGATGAGATCATAGACACAAGGGCAGATAAGACATTATCATCATGAAGGTACTCTTTTGAAGATTTTAAGGTGGAGAAAAGGTGAGAGAGTTTGAGCCTCTTTAAGTCTTGTTGAGAAGGAGATTCACTTGGATAAGTAAAAGTGAACATTGAAGTACAATAAGAGATTGTAGAAATAATTTCTTCATTTTCAGAATTGGAAGAACATGGGCTAGTAATAATGTTGTTGTTGATGACTTGCTTATTCACATTTTCAATCTTTGAATCAAGATCAAATAGAGACTGAAGGGTTGTTGATTTTTTATTTGTAGCTTTTGTGGTGTTGTTGCTTTGAGCGCCCATTTACCTCTCTTCGTCTTCTTCTTTGCTATCTCTCTATCTGCCTCTATACATGAGATTATTGCTTGAAGCTTCTGCAGGTTCTATTTTTTTTTTTTGTTGTTGTTGTTGTTGTTTTGTATAATCCTTTGTTGGGTTATTGAGAAAGGACAAAAAGGACAGCGATGTTATATAGAGAAGAAAGTTGTAGGATCCCCTAATTAAACACTGAATGCTTCAATAGAAACTTAGAAGAAACAAGTGAATTGAAAATGAGATAAAGATCAACTGCTTTGTTTTTCTTGGTCCACAATTTTGATTGAATGACATGTGGACATATCTGATTCTTATTATAAGTTGGTAGACAAAACTAGTTAGAGGAAATAAAAAAGCTGGACAAAATATAACAATATGCTTTATTTATTTATTTTATTATACAATTGCCTTTACCTACTTATCAACCTCAACAAGCTCATTATTAAACCTTTCTCACAATACTCTGCCCTGTATACAACATTGAAATCAATTATAGATTTAGCATGCAAATGGGAATTTCATAACTTGAATCATTTTTATAGAACAAAAGGTTAGGAAGAGCAACTGAATTTTCTCTTAAAATAAATCTTTTAGTAGAGGTCTTGAAAGTGAGTCATTTTATGATTGACTTTTGTTGAAAACAAGAAGAGCCTTTCAATAGTGTTTAATGTCACAATAAAAGCTTTAAGCTGACTTCTTAATTAATGGGTCATTAATTTTCACAATAGGATCGAAGTGTTGCTAGTGCTATAACAATATTTAGAGGGAGAGATAAGTTCACGACCCAAAACGTTTTTGCCACTTCGTACGTGTTCGTTCATTCATCAAAGCCTTTTTTGTTGCATGTGTAGCTTCATTAAACTGTCCCAGAAATTCCCACAAAGTGTTTGTTGGATTGCCCGAAAGAGAATTTGATAATTCACTGATTTGGATTTGAAGTGTTCTAATTTTAATTTGGATATTTTGGATGTAGATGTGTGGATTAGGTTAAACAATTAAGTCTTTTATGAGATGTTGTGCTAAGATATAATTTCACATTTCACTTCAGTACTAATAATTTTGTTAAAAATAAATGGATATAAAATTAAGGGGGAAAAAAGTAATGTATTTAATTCTTACCGCTTCTTACAACTTAGTAACTTACTAACAACGCCACTTTCATTTGAATAAATAAAGCCAAAAGAAATATATATATATATATGTATTATATATTTATCACAAAATTTATACAGTAATCAATATCATCATTTTAAGCAACTTATTTGTGATAACACAAATCTTATTATATCTAACCCACTCATAAATTATATAAAGAAAATCCACGTGGACAAATTGATCATTCTTTCAGTAAAAAGAAGTTACTAGCTACTATATAAGGATCCACGATCACAAATTCAACTGTTACAGATCTCTTCCATGCATGTTCTTTGCAAAAGCTAAACATCTTTTTTCTCTTGTCAAATTCAAAAACCAATTGAAACACAGATTCAATCTTAATTACAATTTCAAATTTATTAATAAACACAAGACCATGGAAACCACCATAACTTACAAGGTTGACCACCCTGCTAACGATCATCTCAACAATTCCTCACTCCCATCCAACTTAAACTCACACTTACCACTACCCTCCTTATCTCATTCTCATTCTCCTTTGCCTAACTTTCTTTCACACAACGGCTTCAAGTTCCCAGATATTGAGATTTCCGATATAGAGATGACAACAATAAAGAAGCTGACTTATATAAGCCTCAAGGACCTCTTACCGGCTTCTTCGTCATCGGTCATGTCGCCAACACATAACTCGAGCTGGAACGAGATTCCGATAAAGAACCCACTGGTTAAACAGGCGGCTTTGGCTTATTTACAGCCGATGTCGACTCCACTGGAGGTGGGAGACAAGGGTTTTTTTGGGAAGCTCAAGGACAAGTACTGCTCTTGTGAAGGGTTTGGTTGCTTTGGATGGTTTAGTGTCGTTGTTTCGAGAGCGTTTGAGGATGTGTTTGGAGATTTATGTGGTAGTAGAAGAAGAAGGATGGAGCATGGTGAAGATGAAGATGATGATGATGAAGAGGATGATGGTGATGAAGATGAATATGATGACAAGGTTGACTGAGAGAAACGCGGATCACATTTTTTTGTTTTGGTTTGACTAGTGGATAGAATTTACAAATCTGTGAACATTTTTTTTTTTAAACAAAGAAAATTATAATTTAATTAGCAGGTGACATATCATTTAGTCAAGTTAGACTAAGTTACGCGTTACCGTGGAGTATATAGCTTGTAGAAAACTTTTATAGTACCAACATTTTTAATTTTAGACCTGAATGTACGGTTATAATTTACTGTTTGCTTCTTCTGCTAGCAAAAAAAAATATGTTCATGTTCATGTCATTTTTATTCTCAAACTACTTTTGTAATTTTTTTGACGATTTAAATCGTTCATTTGATGCAAATTAATTTTTTCCTGTCATTCATTGTTCATGGTCCATTGATGATTAATTACCTAATTTATAATGAATTTGACGTTAATTATATTATAAAAATGGGCAAGCCTGTGCTAAAAGACTAATGAGTACTGCAATGCTTTGGTGGTAACCCAATTTCATTTGTGTTCTACAGTTTTACCTCCAGCTGCCTGAAGACTGGTTGGTGGGCATGGTCGTTGGACTCTCTATATTCATCTAATTTATTAACGTTCTACTTTAATCGGAAAGCATATACAAATAAAAAATAAATCTCATGTATGACTATGAGTTAGACATATTGATCTGTGCAAATTATACATGCGTAAATAGTCTTGATGAAAAAGAGGTTTACGGACAACATCTGGAAATTTTATAATGTTAGTTGTATTATCGTATTCATGATATACTTTTGTTTCATATTTTGATATTAATTAGACAATTTTTTTCTTCATATTATTTATTATTATTATAAGAAATTGCAAGATCTTAAAAAAAAAAAAAAAATATATATATATATAAAATAATAAAGAAAAATATAACAATTCATCAATTATTCAAATTACATTTTCTAATTTAACTAATTACATTTTCTACGCATTCTCTATCTGAACGGAAAAATAGAATAATGTGTTAAAAAATTATAAAAAATAGGTTTTCTTAAAATTTATAATAATAAAATTATTATTGAATATTTAATTTAAATATGTAATATTTAATATTTAATGGGTTTAAATTGCCACAATGTATTCAATTAAAAGGGCATTAAAAAATTATATAAAAATTATTTTTTAATTATAAAAATATAATTAAATAAAAAATTATTTTTATTATTATAAATTTAAAAAATATTATTTTCATTATTTTTCTTAATATCTATCCATCAAACTTCTGTACTCAGTAGCCACTAGCCTCTTGGTACTTTCATTCAGTAAAAATTTTGTATGCGTCTGTTAGGGAACTTTTATAAGTTTAAAAAAATATTATTAATAATTTTTTATATTTAAATAAATATATTTATATAAAATAATTAATAAAAGAGTTTTTTATGCATTGAACTAAGTTAAATTTTTTTAATTGTATGAAATAATTTTCATTTAATATATAACATTTTATTTTTAATTTTTTAAAAACTATATATATAATTAATTTTTTTTAACATAAATAAATATATATATTTTGAAATACAAATCAAAATCCAATTATCAATGGACTTTCTCTCCAACAAATCCGTCGGGCGGTTCAGACTCCAAAGTCACTCTCTACCTTCGTCTGAGGCCATTTCCAAATTTCCATCCCTTTTAAAACGGCAACAAGCTCAAGTTGATGAACAGATCAAACCAACTTCTCCCATTTGTGAGTTCGGGTATACCTTTATTTATTTATTTTTGTATGAAAAGACCACAAATCTTTTTTATTTTGAGATAAACGTAAAAAATTCATTAAATAAAGAAAAAAAAAATAACAAAATAAGCATTCTTCAAAAATTTTTAAAAAAATAATTGTTAAATTATTTTCTTTAAACTTTCGTTCAATTAAACAGCAGTAATTTAGATAATTATAATGTTATTAAGATGTTATTTTTGTTATTATAAATTTTAGGAGTTTAATTTTAATAATTTTCCTAAATAAAACAGATAACAAATGTTCTAAATCCAGAATCAAAATCTGTGTAGCAAAGTTATCAGGATTAGCCATAAACTTTGTGCTTTCATTTTTTTTATAAGAAAAGAACTAATTGTTGTGAAAAATAAGTAGAGAATTAAATTGTTCCTAGATGATTTTTTTTTAGCTATATTTTATTTCATATAAATCAATCTGAGCATATAGAATGGTTCTCAGACAGGCGTTTTTGTTGAGTAATGATTTTCAAGAATTTGATACTTTTTAATCGATCTCAGTTAGAATAGTTCGACCAAAAGAAAAAGTAAAAGAAAAAAAAGAAGAAGATCTCAATTAGATTAGTAATGGTTCTCTGTAGAAGGCCAGCTAAATGTTTCACATACAACTATACAAGCAACTTGAACCTCTCCTCTAACAGATCATAGAGAACAAAAAGAGAGAGATTGTAGGTAGATGAATTCACAACAATCTTCTCATGTGTGCACAGTATGAAGACAAATTTTTTGAACCCAGTTATTTTAAGATGTGAAACTGCGGAAGAATTACAATTTCCGAAAACAATATAATTGCTTAAGGATTACAACTTATATAAAAGAACAAGTTGCATGACTTTTACGGCACACCTTGAAGATTTTCCATTAGTTTACACGTTTGGACCATCAAGGCAAAATGAACAGTTTCAACCCTGTCCAAGCTCCAAACTCCGAACTGAAGCATACCTCTTATTGTAACTATGACTTTTCGTATCATAATTTCACAAAATTAAAGTTTGGTAATGAAAAAAATAATATCATTCCATAACAAATATGGTGTCCCAAGTACTCTGTTGAAGTTAAAGTATCTTCAAATCCTCGAGAGAACAATTTAACGTGACGGATCAGATCAGAAACAAAACAGAGCATTTTCCATTTTATTTTAACCTGTTTGGAACAAAAATTGGGTTGGTTTGAGCACCATTTGAATACCCATCTTTTTTTTTTCCTTCCCTTAATCACTTAATCAATTCTAACATCTAAAAATTTGTAACTTTTGTAATTAAAGATACTACACAATTTATATACGTACTAGCATTTGTCTTTATAATTATTTACTGTTAGACTATTACGAATCATTTTAATGATTCTTACGTTGAATTGTATGTGGAATAAAAAACAATAATGTATTCTTCTAGCATACCACAATTGTGAATTTAAATAGAATATTATACTATTTATTATATATTTAAAATAACCTTTATATTTTACACAATTTTAATGTAATTATGAATTGAAAAATTTTAAAAAAAATTAAGAAATAACAACTAATTTAATTTACGTTAACTAGCATCGTTTCAAATAATTATATAATTAATATTTTCAATTACATATGACTTACATAATAGTAGACAATAGGACACATCTCCCTTTTGAATCACAAAATATTATTTGCTAAAAAATTCAATTACATAAAAATTATAATAATATATATATATATATATATATATATATATTTTCATTTGAAGGAGAAAAAAAAAGTCAAAGGGGTCAATGAGTTAGTTTTTTGACCTACAAATATTACCCCAACCGAACTCAAATTGACCCGTTTACATCTCTATCAAGTCCAAGTATTTATGAATTACTGCAAAGATAACATCGTAAAAGGTAACCTAACAAAATATTGGCAACGTGATCAGTGCACCAATGAAGAGAAGAAACATGTTATTCTCAAGCCTAATTAAATATACTGCAGAAGAACTTACATATCATAGAGGTAAAAGTTACCCTCCTGTGCTTCCTCATACATGTGACTTATATAGGTGGAGCTTCTGCAAATACGTGAACAGTTTGCTGAACTTTCCAACTTTCTTTAATATGAAACATTTATATCCTGCTCACAGCTGATTAAGGCCTATAGCTGTCCTTTCAAAATGTTGGATAAATCAGCTCAGGTAAGTTGTTAAAATAGCCATACAATAATATGTATACTTTTCTCATGAGGAGTGGCAGAAACAAGAAGATCTGATTGTGTGCTAAGGCATCTACTCTATGAAAAGAAACTTTATCCAAGGGTGAGAAAATAACCATATTGGGAAACCAATCAGCAAATGAACCCACTTAATTGAAATGGTTATTGCTGAGAGGTATCAAGTATCAACTCTACTGTATCCGCGGTGTTTTTTAATATTATTTTCTTCCATAACCAATCTCACCTTTTCTGCGTCATCCCATCTTCCTAAGTCAGCATACATATTGTATAACAACACATATGGAGCTGAGCTCTCAGGTTCAATTTTCATTAATGCTTCAGCAGCAATACGGGCTAACTCTACGTTGTTATGAACTCTGCATGCACCTAGTAATGCTCCCCACACGGACTTATCTGGTTCCAGTGGCATGCTATTTACCAAATGCATGGCCTCCTGAAGCTGACCATGTCGACCAATAATATCAACGAGGGAAGCATAGTGCTCAACACGTGGCTCTATACCAAAATCATTAATCATGGAATTGAACTGCCCTCGTCCTTCTTCAACTAAACCCACGTGGGCACAAGAATTTAACACTGCAATAAATGTTATGTAAGTAGGCTGTATTTTGAGCTTCTTCATCAATTTGAAAAGTTCTAAAGCCTCTGTAGCAAAACCATGAGATGCATAACCTCCAATCATTGCATTCCATGAAATCACATCCTTTTGCAGTTCCATACCATCAAAAACAGACAGTGCTTCTTTTATTGCCCCACACCTCCCGTACATGGTTATGAGGGAGTTACATAAGGGAACATCTGCAAAAACAGTCTTCGTGACCAGCTGATGAATCTGCATACCAAGATGCAGATCCACCAACCCAGTAGAAGCACTGAGAATTGAAGATAGAGTATGTTGATCGTGTTTCTCCCCTTCCATTTGCATCCAGGAGAAGATAGCAACAGCTCCTATGAAGTCCTCATTTTTCTCATAACCAGATATCATTGAGTTCCAAGAGACCAAATTCTTCTGAGGTGTCCTCTCGAAAAAATCATGAGCACGTTCAAGCTTGCCTATCTGAGCAAACCCAGAGATAATGGTATTCCAGGAAAACGTATCAGGATCTGGCATTCTACCAAAGAGGTAAGAGGCCTCTTCTATATCTGACATATGAACATAGCCACTGATCATTGTATTCCAAGAGAAGGTATCTCGTTCCCTCATTTGGTCAAAAAGTTTCCTGGCAGAGGAAATATCCCCTGCTTTAACATAACACATAATCATTGTGTTCCATGATACCACATTTCTCTCAAATCTGCTGTATTCCACTTCAGCCTTATCATGATAATATGGGATTTGATCAAAAACCTGTCTTGCCTCCACAATCCTACTCCTCTGACCATAACCAGCAATAAGCGTATTATAAGCGTGTACCAAATCTTTATCAATATTACAAATATTTCTACATTCAAGCAAAATCTTCTCAGATTGATCCAATTCACCATTCTTGATGAGACCTGAAACAAGTGCACTAATGGAAGCACCATCTCTTTCCGGCATTGTTTTGAAAAACCAAATAGCATGCATCACATCACCATTCTGTAAAAACCCAGTAATCATTGCATTCCAAGTTACCACATTCCTCTCAGGCATATTATTAAAAAGCCACAATGCCCTATCCATCCTTCCATTCTTGGCATACCCACTAATCATTGTGTTCCATGAAGTACAATCTCTGTCCGGCATTTGATCAAACAAATATCTGCCTTCCTCAATATGCCTGCCTCCACCACACGATACATATCCTAATATCATCAAATTCCATGAAACAACGTCCTTTTCAGGCATTTTATCAAATAACTTACGAGCTTTAGCCATCTCCCTGCGCTTTACATACCCAGTTAACATTGAGTTCCAGGTTACAACATTTCGTTGTTCCATTTTATCAAACGCTTCCTTAGCTTCATTAATCCGACCAGATCGAATTAAATGGTAAATTCTTTTGTTCAATGTTTTCATGTCCAAGTTATGACACCTAGTTAAACTGCGTGATTTTGAAGTCAAAGTGCGACAACAAATGTTGCACAATGCAGCAGATGCAGTCTGGGATATCGAAATGATGACATGACGGTTATGAAGTTGCAATAAAGGCACGATCATGTTCCTAAATACAGCACTGGTTGTCTTTGCCATAAACATCGTTCTGAGCTGAATTAGAAAATTGTTCATTGGACTGCGATACTTTTAAAAGAAACAGGTCATTGCTTGTAGGGTAAAAATGGGAAATGGACTAAGCTTCCTTTCTATTGATTTTCAGGTTCGTTCTATGGTAATATATGTAGTACTTGTAAAGCCTCTATCTTTATCTAGGAAAGCTCTCTCTTTTGTTTTTGGGTCAAAAACAAAAATATAATCGTTTGGATTACAAGCTTAAGTTGCATCTTACCTTCAATAACTAACATGAATAGCACAACGGAGCTCAAAAAGGAAGAGTAGCAAGGGAACATACCAGAGACTCGTCCGGCAAACAAGAGCCGCGCAGCGCATTGGCAATTTTGTGGACAAAGTTGGAGGATTTAATTTAATAGAATCTACAACTGTTTTAACATCTCCAGAAGTTGCAAAGGAAGAGACATGGACCATCAAGTGACCAAATCAGTACGCACTACGCAGAGAGCAAATTCGACCGGCCGTTCCTCAATGAAAGGAATAATATTAAACAAAATCGACAACCTACCCAAACCATCGTATTTCTTTATTTTTTCTCAAGCAGAGGCCCTAATTTTTCTATAATTTCATTTTATCTTATTTTTGTTCAGAAAGAATAATTTTTCTATAACTTATTATTTATTAATATACTAGTAAAATGAACAGATATTTTATATACATAATACATTATATTTTATTAAATATTTATTTATAATTCAAAATTCAAAAAAAATTAAAACTAATATAATATAATGTAAATGAACAAATTAGTTAAATTTTTTGTAAATAAAATTAAAGAGTCTATTATATTATATTTCATATTATAAATGGAAAGATTATATAATATATTAAAATTTTAAATTTTAATTTTGATCTCACTTAAAAGAAATATGATTTTTTAAAAGTAGTATTATGATATATTAAAAGTAAAATTTTATATCTATCTAATATATAGTATATATATATATTGATAAAAAAAATTTAATATATATATGTATTTAATATATAAAATAAATATTGATGTTTAGAAGAATTAAAAGAAATATGACTCTCTTAAAATTAATTTTTTAGTTGATTTATTGACCAATGAGAAACTTTAAAAAAATATAACTATATTAAAATTAGAATTTTAATTCTATTAAAATAGGATTATTTGTCTACCTAATATATACCTATTTACTATAAAAAAATTAATTAAATATATATATATATATATATATATATATATATATATATATATATATATATATATATATATATAAAATATTGAATAAAATTATTCAAAATTTATTAACTATAAATTTGCGTTTATATATTAATAATAAGGTTATACATATTTTTTATTTCAATTTTTAGCTATTATTTTATTTTTATGTACTTATTAACCGTAGAAAAGATTTTCTTTGAATGCGAGAAGAAGAATGGGAAACAAACAAAAGAAGGCACTTTTAGCTTTTAGTTTCGGATGAATTTTTCACAAATAAGTCCAGTAATAAAATACGGCTACTTGCTCTGACCAAGTAAAAACCATATTTCTTTTAGAAAATTAATGGAAATTAGAGTTCTTTGTTGATGCAAAGCGAGATATATTCCTAGTTTATGTACAGCGACTTGGTGGTGGAATGTTTCACATTTTGCGAGCTCTTTTATTTATTCTGATGCTAACAACAAACCTAATTACAGGTTTTGTTGAGAATTTTTATTTGCATGTGTAATTTTCTCAATATTTAATAATATTAGTGGTTGATTGGTTTAATGAAGAAGGTGCTAAGGAGGTGCCAACCTAGTTGGGATGTCCCGGTGCACCCACCGAAAACAATTAGCCACAACCTTTTATTTAAAAAAAAAAAAGCGAGATATTATATTTTGAACGGATTTTAATACCAAAATAAATAAACTTGTGAGGCAATTGATAAAACAAACAAAACAATTTTGGTTAGAGCCTTATATGCATTGTACGTACTCGACTAAAATGATACGCTGCTGGGAGCTCTCTCTTCCACTTGTTCATCCATCGTCAACATTCCCAATTCGCTGCACAGTGACAAAGCAAAGCGAGCGATTTCTCTCCACGCTTAGTCTCAGCGCCGGAGACTCCTCGGTCGCTCACAAGTTGATCGGAAAATTCGTAGCAACTTCTCCCAAGTCCGCAGCTCTAAATGCCCTCTCTCATCTTCTCTCTCCCAATACCCCTCACCCCCACCTCACTTCTCTCGCTCTTCCAGTACGTAATTTTCGCCATTCTTTATCGTTCAAATTCTGATTTTCTAACAGCACTTTCTTTCCAAGCAAACACTGATTTCATCAAGTATTAATTTTTTTTCTTTCTTTTGGCAGTTGTATTCGAAGATCAGAGAGGCATCGTGGTTCAAATGGAACGCAAAGCTAGTCGCAGAACTTGTCGCAATGCTCGATAAACAAGGACAATATTCCGATTCTGAGATCTTGATTTCCGAATCGGTTTCGAAACTAGGACATCGAGAACGAGAGCTAGTTAATTTCTATTGCTACTTGGTGGAATCGCACTCGAAGCAAACTTCCAACCACGGGTTTGAGATCTTTTACGCTTATCTTCATCATTATTTTCACCATTCTTCGTCTATTTACGTCAAACGTCGAGCTTTTGAATCAATGGTTGGTGGTTTGTGCGCAATGGACCGGCCTCGTGAAGCTGAGAGTTTGGTTCAGGAGGTGAGAAATAAAAAGGGCTTAAAGCTAAAGCCTTCTCTTTTTGAATTCAGATCTATAACTTATTCGTATGGGAGCCTAGGATTGTTAAAAGACATGCTTAGAGTTGTGGAACGAATGGAAATTGAAGGCTTTGTAATTGACACAATATGTTCTAACATGGTTCTCTCATCATATGGATCACATAGTGAACTAGCTCAAATGATTTTGTGGCTTAAGAAAATGAAGACATTATGCATTCCTTTCTCAATTAGGACATATAATTCTGTCTTAAACTCTTGCCCAAGTTTTATGGAAATGCTACAACAATGTAATGGTGTTCCTCTTAGCGTTGAAGAGTTATGTAGGATTTTGAAAGGTGATGAGGTATTGTTGGTTAAGGAGTTAATCGGATTTGGTGTATTGGAGGAGGTGATGGTTTGTGATTCTGTAGAGGTCAAGTTGGATTTGCATGGAATGCATTTGGGTACAGCTTATTTGATGGTGTTAGAGTGGATTGATGAGATGAGACGTAGGTTCAATGACCCAGAGTATGTTATTCCGGCAGAGGTGACAGTGGTTTGTGGATCAGGAAAGCATAGTAATATCCGGGGGCTATCGCCGGTGAAAGGTTTGGTTAAAGAAATGCTAGATCGGATGAGTAGTCCGATGAGAATTGATAGGAAGAATATTGGTTGTGTTGTTGCCAAAGGAAGAGCAGTGAAAGACTGGCTTTGTAATCCTGAGGTTGCTTTCCACTGAGACAAATCATGCTATGATTTTTATTATTTGCATGGCCTCCTTTCTATTCCAACTTGGGATGTTGCCATCACTGACTTAACAGAGGATACTTCTCATGATATTCTAACAAAGTTTCAACAAGGGATTCAATCCTCACAAGTCACAAATATTTTGTATAGACCTGTAAACAGAGGGAGAGAGATGCTTAGAGGCTTCATTAACGGTACCAAAAAAAAAAGTCTATACACACACACACACACACACAATATGATCCCCATCTCTCCTTCGAATAAAGGCACTTTATAAAGAATAGTTTATAACTTAGATCAAGCTTCTAAACAAAAATGAATGTCAGATTAATGGAGTTAGTTCTTCATTGTGGCTGCTGGTAGCCAAGTGGGAGGAACACGGTTAGAAGTTGGCAAGCTTTGAATGTTAACATCAAGCGGGTATAGGCGGTAGTCAATATCAAATTCCTTGAAAATTTTGATCATCTCTTCAATCAAAAGAGATCTCCTTTCAAACCTTTCACCCATGTCTTGGAAATTCATTTTATGTGTTGGCCACACTGCAAACTTTACCCAACTTAATCCTTCGAAATCCTTCATTACAATCATTGTTCCAGAGGACCAGTGCTCTTTCTTGTTGTCAATGAAACTGTAAGATGCAATACGAAAACATTCGTTTAAGATTACGAATTATCATCGCTTAAGACAATTTGGAAAGAAAAACAGAGATCATACCTCATTATTCTCTGCTTGATAGCAGCAATCCGATCAGCTGGAGTAGTTATATGGACGGTGAATTCAATAGAATCCCCCGTGTCTGGACTACGGTAGAAGTTATGTATAGGTTTCATTGCAAGAGTACTGTTGGGGAATATAATCTTAGTGTTGTCATATCTCAGAAAAACTGTAGTCAAGATGTTCATTTCTTCTACAACCATCTGAAAATGATAGATAAATAAATTAGGAGTAACAAATGAATGAAATAAAAGCAACCTTGTCAATATGCAAAGATTTTAATTAAATTACCTGAATTCCTTCGATTTCACACCGATCTCCAACATCAAAAGGGTGCATCACAAATAAGAAAATAATGGCTTCAAACACCGTCTTGCATGTGTTCCCAAAAACAAATGCTGCAACTACTATTTGGGAACTAGCAAACACTAGAAATTTGCTTGTGGCTATTCCCAGTATCAAAAGCCATATAATTACTATAATAATCCCAATTATTACATTCACCATTCTATGAAGTTTGTTTACAGCAGTTTTAGTGTCGTTCAATGTCAAAGCAAGTGCTCTTCTTTCTCTGAAGGCATTAACCTGAATGATATGTATGGATGAATCTGAATTATCAAAAGTAATGATAAATTTACATAAAAATACTGAAACTTAAATGATTTCTTATGGGGCCTTCTTCTTCTTCTTTTTTTTTTTCTTACCACCCAGTTCTTTAATGATGATTTGCTGATTCTTTTGGTCTCAGATGCCCCCTCAAATAGACTAATGCTTTTTATGGCTTCATCTTCTTGCATGAATCGCATCAAGTCATCCAAGAAGATGTACCTGCCAAACAAGTTATAACATAAACAACAGATTACTAATCAAATGTCAGGTTGAGCAACTTATAATAAAACAGTAGACAAGTTATAACTTATCAAGAACAAGGAATGAAAGAAAAAGTTGGGAGAAAAAATACCTCCCAAGTCAGAACACATGATAAAAATATAACCAATCTAAAGTTAGGAGATATTATTAAGTCGAACAGCTATAATGACATAAACTCAAAGCAAAGATGATGAATTTACTTGCATCCAAGCCTAGCAACATTCTGAAATATCTTCTTTGCTGCAGCCTTTGCCTCAACTTCACTTTTGATCTGAGTAGCAGATTCATCCCCGTCGGTAGTATTGAGAATCTGCTCGTCCAATGTAGTAAGAGAGCCGTGTCGAACAATATTCATCAACCTCTTCATATTCCAAGCAGAAATATTATTTGGGTTCAACTTATGTAAGTGATCAATCGTAATACCATCTTCTCCTTTCCGGCTGCTAAGTGGCCTAGAAAGTTCAGTGCTCTTCCGAGCACTTCCTTTCTGAGACATCCCACTCCCAATCACCCGACTACTTTTGGCCGTTGCAAAGCCACTTGCCCTAAAATCAGGGGGAATGGTAGCCCCAGCATTTTGCAGCTTTTGAAGCTCTTCTGCAATTCTCTCTTCTTCTTCTTCCTCATTTCTCCGCATCTCAACTAATGGCGGTCCTGAAAGCATTTCTATGACAAATTGATTGAAAAGAGACTCTTGAATCCGATCAAAGTATGTACTTACGTGGAAAGAAGAAGCAAGGACTTTGACTATGAGGGTCTTAACCAACCAAAGCAGAGTACCCAACAATAAACAAACCAACACTTTGGTCACATATTTCAAGTCATTTGCTTTGGTCTCTCTTTGAACCTTCTTATCAAACAAAAAGTGCCAGGCAATCAAAACAAGACCCAACCATAAACAATTCTGAACAGCTCTTCTAACCCCGTATACAAAATACAAAACTTTCTTACGAAGAAGAAAATTCCTCTCAGTAAAGAACACTAAAATTCGAATTCCCCAACCCGACACCAATCTTCCACAAATCAAAACCAGAATCAAAACTTCCCATTTCCACAATTTCAATTTCCATACATCCTTTTCTCTCAAATAAGGAATAGTAAATGTACAAATCACCGCCCCAACAATCATTATCAAACTTAACCATTCAAGTAAAGTAATTACACTTAGCTTACTCTTCTTGAAGTCATTTGGTAAGTCCTCTTCATAAAATGGGTCATCATCTTCCTCATCTGGAGGCCTACCCAAATACCCAGATTTCATTTGCCCCGACTTTTGTACCGGAATATTCTTCGTAAAGCGACCCGACAGAAAATCCGGTTCTTCAGGTGGGTCCATTAACCTGGACTTCGTCTTCGCCATCAATAGACTAGATCTCCTCAACGAAAGATCTGGTCGAAACGAAGAGTTTGATGGGCACCTGACAACCTCGTCATTGCGATAACTCGTGGAAGTTCGACTTACGTTAGATTCATCGTCGGCCGGCGAGTCTTTGAATCTTCGCCCGAACGATTCGTTAGAACCAACCTCCAGAACATTCGAAGACGGCGGATGAAACGCAACTTTTAATTCCTTCGATGTTCTCGAATTGACCGGACTCTCTGAATCAGGCGGAAAATCCCTGTCACTCCGGAGCTCCTCCATATCCAAATCCATATCCAATGATACGTCACCGGATACCTCTTGCTGGTGCAGAAACTGCCCAATAAGCTTCGACGGTGGATCATTAGCCACCAGCCTACGTTTTCCGAAGCTAAAATCCTCCTCAGCTTCATTATCATCCCTTTGCTGACTTTCGTTCCAAAAGTCTACGCTTGGTTCCCGCCAAAGTTTCCCTCCAACACCATTTTTGCTCTGCTCCATAACCTCCTTATCTCTGTCTTTCGTTGAAGAAGAATCACAACCCTCGTTGATTTTCACAATGACTTCTTTACGTTCAGCAGAATCAACGGCTTTCATTGCTTGTTCTTGGTTATGAATATCAAGATTATGATGATATTCTGGGTCTTTGCTAGAGAGAATAGGCTGTTCTTCGTGTTACTCGTTGTCGACTGATATTTTCCTGGTGTGTTTAATAAACGAACCATGAGATTTAAACGATTTCTTCAGCGAGAAATTCATGAGACAGCAATTTTGCTAATGAAATCGGACATAAATTATTGCTGGAAATGACGATTTTGTGGTGAGAATTAGCGAAAGTGATTTCAAAATTGAATTGTTTTTTGGTTTAGTGGTTTTTTCTGTTAGATTAGATATATATTGGTTTTAAACAGAAACTAGGTTGATGCATGCGTGTAGTGTTGTGGTAGACATTCGAAGTAAATAAGAGAGAGTAAATTAAAGAGGTCGGTCTTGTTTTTGAAAACATGTAGAACGAAGAGAGCGTGTGAATATGATAAACTGCATAGAGAACATACGGCGCTCATAAGTGGGGGACGGGGACAATGACACAGCTAAATTTTGGATCGCTTTGCATGGATTATGGAGGGGAGGGTTATTATCATGGGTTTTCACTTCAACTTTCGTGGAGGATTTTAGTACTTTTTACAGGAAAGCCCTTGATACTACATTTAATGACAAATTTGCCACTTGTTCTGATTAATTTATAGGGAGACGGGAGACCCTCCTTTAATAATAAACATGTTTTTTTCTCCATGTAAAATAATAGTAACAACGATGGTTTTTTTTTTTTTTTCTTTTTAGAGTAGCATGAGATTTTGATTATTTTATTTTTATATTGAATATATTAGTTACTTAAATATTATAAATGTGAATATCTTAATTATTTTTGGTCAATGTTTATTTTTTGGATTTTTTTATAGAAAAATTTAAGTTTGATTGAATTAAATCTTATTAATATAGAGCTGATAGATATTTGAAGAGAAAAATATTTCAAAAAATGAAAAATAAAATGATAAAAATATCATAAAATTACTAAAATTTTCACATTGCAACTAATTTGCATCAAAAAAATTTTAAAAATTATTAATATGTTTAATTTATAAAAATTAAGTGATCTTTGATATATATATATATATATATATATATATATATATATATATTAAATTAAATGTGGTTTAAATTTGTAACTTGAGATGGATTATATTACTAAATTATTAAATAAATTATATAATTAAAATATTTTTTATTACAATTAAAATGATACTTAAAAATAAAATTACAATGAATTCTTAAGAGTTTTTTTTTTTTTTGGAAATAAAAAAAAATTAAATTTGAAAAATTCGCAATTAAAACTCATAAATTGCTGCTATATTTTACAATATCCTTTGCCTAATAATAGAATTAGAAGTGGACTCCAAAGAATGGCGTATAAGAGTCATTTAGCTTTGTGAGCCATACAAGTTTGTATGTTTAAAAATGGGAGAAATTGGTAAAAAGACAAAGAAGTAAAAAAACAAAAACAAAAACAAAAATAGAACAGTACTATCTATTAATCTTGTCGGCCATTATTAATGAAGTGGAAATGAAGATAGTGGAAGAGAAAGAAAGAAGATTTTTACTTGATTTCGGTTCTACAAGAATAAATGAGGTAGCAAAATTCTTACCGTAAGAGTTATGATCAAGTAATAATTGTGTCCGCAAATAAAAGAGCTTCTCAACTATAAAACAGCCTTTTTCAAGAGCCAAAAAAATGAGAAAAACACACATGCCCTTCTTGCCATTTCTTTCCATCTACTGTTTAGAGACTATTGCTCACTCTTCCCGTCACCATAGCTAACTTTTAAGGCAACTTGAGTAATATTACTAGAAAGGCTTTCACAACAATGATATGGAACGGACTTTCTGACATTAAAGATATATCAATGGGAATTAAAAATTAAAAAAAATGTTGTGCACGTAATACCTTTTATAAAAAGGTAGGAAGAATAACAAAATTAACACCTCTTAAATTTTTAATAATAAAATTAGTATTTTTTGTGTTTAAACTTATATTTTCACAATTAAAAAAATAATTAATAAGTCATTTTTTTTTTACACTCATCCAATTAAAATTGAACGATAACAATTTAAATTCGTTTAATATTAAACGTTCAATATTTTACGTTTAAATTGAACGTTCAATATTATTAAAGTGCTAATTTTATTACTATAAATTTTAAGGGTATTATTTTTAACAATTTCTCAAAAAGGTTGTGCTTTGAGCCATATTACGATATATACCAATTTTTATTTTTTTTATAAGAAGATATATACCAATTTCTTTGGCGACAACAATGGTTATATTATTATTATAGTTGTTATTGTTATGATTATATTGTTATAAGTATTAATTATATTTTATGCTATAAAAAGTATTGGAGGTGAGTTGTAAAAATATTAATTTAGCTGTAATTATATTTAAAATGTATGAAATGAGTTTTAAAAATATATATTTAGTTGTAATTATGTTTAAAAGTATGATGTGAATGTAAAAATGTTTAAAATATTTATTTAATTATAATTGTTCCCACAACGTTATAGATAATGATAAAAATATGTTAAATTGATAACTGATGTTAAATTATTTAACAGAATTATTTTATTAAGAATATTTTGAAAAAAAATATATGTGTTTGGATGGTAGGGTTAACTACGTTTTATGCCCATAATGTATGAAATGAATTGCAAAAGTATTAAAAATATTTATTTGGTTGCAATTATGCTAATAATATAATTTAACGTCAGTTATCAGTTAGACATATTTTTATTGCTACCTATACGTTGTTGGCATAATTGCTACAAAATAAACATTTTGAGTATTTTTTGCAACTTATAACATCATACGTTATGGGCATAAAACGTAATTATTCGTAGCTCATAAACACATAATTTTACCAAAATATTCTCAATAAAAGTAATAATATTAAATAATTTAACATCAATTATTAGTTAAATATTTTTTTATCGTTATTTATAATATTATTAACATAATTGCAACTAAGTAAATATTTTAGACTTTTTACAACTTACCCTACACGTTTTGAGCATAATTACAACTAAGTAAATATTTTGAATATTTTCGTAACTCACCCCATACATTTTAGACATAAAACATAATTAACCCTTATTGTTATTATATCATTAGTATTACTATCAATTTTAGACATAAAATATAGTTAACCTTTATTGTTATTATATCATTAGTATTACTATCAATAGTATGTATCATTATAATAAAATTGTATTATTATATGATATAATTATTCAATTAATTTTACTCTTAATATTCTATAAAAAAAAATATTTTTTATGTTATAAAAAATATATGTATCGAATTTTTTAATATTTTTTTTAATATTATAAAAAAATACATATACGTATAAAAAGAGTTAAAAATAAAATTTTATCCATAAAAAAAAAATTAAACTATGTAATTGAACCGTATTATTACCGTAATAAATTTTCAAGTATTGCTAGTAAGAAATTATAAGATATTATTGCTTTGATTTATGGTAAGATTAACTCTTTAAAATCCCCACTCACTAAGCAAAACCACGCTCACCCCTCTTCCACTTATTCAGCTGACGATCTTCAGGCCTAGAGGGCCACGTTTGAAGTTAATAAGTTTGGAGGCTTAGACCTGATTGTCATTCTTAAATTAGGTGATTAAATATCTATTTTCATTTGGTCATGTATGTCGTATGAATAAATTAATTAAGAAAAATTATTTAAGGAGTTTATTACCTTATTCGTTAGTTGAATAAAGTCCGACCTTGACATTATTCCTTGATATGAAATGTTAAATGTACTGATAAAAGTATTCGGATTAAGATTGGGCAAATCGTCTTAAACGGATTATATTTAAGTCAATTTAATAAGCATAAATTCAAACACAACTTAATAATATCTTAGATTAAATTTCATTAATTCTAATGTTATAAAATAAATTAAAGCGTTGACACAATTATATTTTAAAATACTACTACACTTAGTATATGATGAAATAAGGCTTACTTAATTATCTAATAATAAAGAAATCAAATGAAAGAAAATACATATATCTCAAATATAAAGAAATAAAAACATACATGATAATGAATGAGACTTATCACGAGTGAAAGAGACCCTAACAAATAACGAGTGATGAAAATTAAAAAAACATCTTCACAACAAGAAACAAATGGTAAAGAGAAATATGAGAGATAGGGTAAGAAACAACCAGTAATTAGGACTTAGATGTAAGAATTGGTTTTAAGCTTTTAATGTTTTATTATTAGTTTTATGTTTTCTTTTTTCAGCTTCCAAATTTTTACATAATAGGTCTAATAATTTGATTTGTTAATAACTTAAATTCAACATATTTAATTAGTTAAAAACTCAAAATTATATCGATTTTTGTTTGTGTAGTGTTTTTTAAATGTGTTATTGTGTCGTACTAAAATATAGTTACCTTTAAATATAAAGCGGTGTTATTCATTACTCATATTCTTTAACAATCTCATTAATTGTTTTATTTATTAAATATTAAGTAATTATATATATATATATATATATATATTATTTTATTTATTAAATATTGAGTAATTATATATATTTTAAAATTATTACATTAATTTTATATTTTATTAATTTAAATATTATATTATTATTTATTTTAAAAACAGTATATAATTTATCAAATTACAGAGCTTTAAAGATATTAAGACATGATTAATTAGTAATCATAAGGACGGTCAATAGGATCACAACGCGTCTGACAATTTAGTATGAAGACAACTGTCTTTAATTAGTACCACAAATAAGAAGAACATAAACTATGATTGAGAACATTTAGTTAGTGACTTGAGTCATTTTCGTGTAGATATAGATATGAGTCGGCAGGGCCAGAGTCAAAGGGAACGAATGTTCTTTTTCTATAGGATAGAAAATATAATAGGATCCCAAGTAACATGTGAAACGAGGTATAGTACTCTATTAAGCCTAGCCCCTAATAAAAAGCCGGCGTGAGAACTGTGATAATCACTTGAAATAGTGATTACTACAGCTAACTAACAAACTTCACACACATCATAATATTAACATTCTTACTTTTGTTTCTATTTTTAAGATTGTTTGAATCAATAATACTTACATAACTACTGTTCAAACTTTAAGCTACATAATAACGCACCTCCTTTTATTATACTTTAAAAGTAATGACCGTTGACCCGAAGCGATAAAAGATATTATGAAGGTGTCCTTGGCTTTCATGTGTGAATACTATGCATTTTAATCTAAGTTTAATTGCATCTTATACTTGTATTTTTATATAAAAATTTATATTTTAAAAAATATATATTAAATGAGTCATGTACACAATAAAAAATTCAATTTAATCCCATTATTTTTTTTTTATATTGTCAAATTTAATTTGTTATTGCATGTCATAATAATAATTTACTAATGATAATTTTATTTAATAATTAAATATAATTAATTATTAAAATATAATAAATAATTCATATAATTTTATTGTGATAAATATTACTACTTTTTTCATACGAGCAACTTTATTTAGTTAAATTTTTTTAAACAATATAAACATAATATGAAATATCATATATATTATACATTATTTAAGAATAGTTTGTATTTTAACCTAATTAAATTTATAAAATATCTCAAAAAATAAATAAAATTATATATTTATTAAAATGAGATATATTATTATCTATTAATAATTAATATGATTGTTTATACAAATTAAATTTTAATTAATACAAATTTTGATATATAATAATAAAAATATTGGAAATCTTTGAAAAATCAATCCTTTTTAAAACTTCAGATAGTATGAGTATGGCAAACAATACTTTTCACTTACCAATAAAAATAATATTATTACAATATTAAAAAAAAAAAATTCTAACTTACCAAAAAATGAATATTCCTGAATCGATACATCAATATGAAAGTTTCATAATTAAACCATTTCAATATTAATTAGTATTGGATGCTAATAATTTCACTGTTTGCAGAAAGAAAGTTCTATTCTATAGAACAATTCTCTATGGGCATTTTTCACAACACTATCACTCCATTTGTAGTTTTATTTTAAGGGCGTGTTTATTAATAAAAAGAGTGAATAAAAGAAATGGGAGTCATTTTCATTCATATGTTTATATCTTAAAAATATAATAGAAAGAAAATAAATACCCTTTAAATTTAAGAATCATTTTTATTAATTATTTTACAAAATATAATTACAAAAAATATTTCTTATTAAGCCTAATAAGTTCTTGCAGATACACATATATTCTGTGCCAAGAATGAAAGGTTGACTGTGAGTTTGGATAGGATATTTTAAAATAGCCTTAATTATATCATTAATTTTCAAACTTAAATTAAGTTCATATTTAGATCTACAAATTTTTAAATTCTATAATTTAGTCCCTATAATTTTAAAATTTCACATATAAGTATTTAAACTTTTAAATTCTACAATTTAATTCTCAATTTTTTAAAAATTCATACATAGATTATATCTTAGGTACTAAAATACATATTTTTGAATCAAAATTTTAGGATCTATGTATAAATTTTAAAAATTTGTAGACTAAATTGTAAGATTTAAAAGTTTAAGAATCTATATGTAAAATTTTAAAAGTTTAGAAACTAAATTGTAAAATTTAATTGTTCGAAGACCTAGTATTTAAAATAATTTGATTCCATAACATATTTAATAACAATTTTACAAAATGAAAAAAAAAAAAAAAACTCTTTTGCCTCTGATGCATTTTTCATAAAGTTGAATTTTTATGTTCTATTTTTTGTGTAATAACTTGCACAAAAACCTTTCCGCCTTCCGAAAAAGAAAAAGAAAAGAAATAGGTGTTAATTTTCAATAAAAAAAAATTAAGGTGACAACTTAAATTTGTTATTGTCACCGTAAATTTTTATTAATAGTAATTTTATCTAACATTAATAGCAATAAAATATAATTAATTATAAAAATAAAATATATTATTTATATTTTTATTATAATAATAATAAAAATAATTATAATAATATTATTATTCAAAAAATAAATAAGTGGTAAGTGTTAACACGCTGTTTTTATGAGTTTTTTGACTAAAAAATTTATATTCATTCATTAAAAACGTATTATGTCAAATAATTTAATTATAAAATATAAATAAATAAAAATTAACAAAATATATTAATGTCTATGATTCCAGTCGTAAAGCTGGAACAGTCGTTGGACGTCTATTCAACTATTCAAGGATGAAATTAGCTTTAAAGGGAGTCAACTTATTCATAATTTAATTTTCAAAAATAAAATAAAGAATTTAATTTAAAAGAAATTTACTATTATAGTTTGAATTTACCTTGTAAGTTTCTTGAAAACGTGGGTCCTATATATAATTTTTTTTTAACAAAGAAAAAAGCTTATAGGATTGGAGACGAAATAACACCTAATTTTTTTCATTTATTTAAATTAATATTTTATATTGGAAATATTAAACGATGACTAACAATAAAATTATCGTCAAAAATTTTTAATAATTATTATATATCTTTTCATCCCTCAAATCTATAATTTTATGTATATAACCTAATTATATTATCAATTAAGTTATCAAATTATGACTAATATCTGTCATTAATTTTTTTTTAATAATTATTATATATATTTTTATCTATTAAATTTATAATTTAACACATATAATTTAATTGTATTATATATTTAACTATCCACCCACCGCTCGGTGGTCGTAGTTTGTAGAAAGAGAAAAGTAAAAAGATTCACATTAGTGTGTTTAAAAATTTTGCACTGACATGTGATGATGAGAAATTGAAGAAATAAAAAAAATTGTGATCACATTGATAAATAGTAACAAAAATATATAATACTTAAATTAAATAATAAATATTTGTATAATTTAATTCTATTAAGGTAGTTTTTCTTCTTATTAGTTTCGTATTTAATGGAGCTTTTGTATCTTTAATTAATTTACTTGAATGTATTATCTTCAATCATTAAGAAAGCTAACACAACTTCAATAAAAAAATTGCACTAAAACAAGTCTGACCATAAATAAATCTATCTAAATTAAGATATAGTATAAATATATAGCAAACTAAATGATTTTGTTAAACCAAACAAAATAATGAACAGCAAACTCTTACCATAAATCGAAAGCAAGAATGAAGTAAAAAAATGCAATAAATAAAAATAATAAAAAAATGGCGACTAGAATGTAATTATAAATAACAAACTAACATGTCGTCTCCTATAAGTTTGTTTTCTTAATTTGTTACGAGTCTATTAAGTATTATTCTTATTTTGGGACTAATTTCAACAATTTAGGATCCTTTTAAGTTGGTAAATTATTGTAGCTAATATTTTTAAGCAAGTTATTTTATTAGTACACATATACATAGTGGCTCGAAAAACTATTTATCATTAGAAGAATAACTCGGACCAATATGCTAGGCTAATAATATATTATTATTATAGAGGAGGATAATATAGAGACAAATTTTTATCTTTAAAATTTATTATATTATTTTTTTATTGATCTAAACTAATACATTAATATTAGTTCATAACTAATATATTTTTTATTATTAGTCACCTTCTTAAAAGTGTGGTAAATTGTTTTTTATCACATAATATTAAAAAAAAAAAAAATTACATGTATTAGAAGGCGGTTAAAAAAATTTAGTACATTTTTAAAAATTCTCATTTAATATCCTAAATTTAGAATGTCTTATTTAAAAGTTCCCGTGTAAATAAAAATTCCTTGCGACAAGTCCTGTAAGTTTTATTTATTTATTTATTTATTTTTATTTAATTATATAGTATAATTTTTCTTCATATATAAAGTTTGATTTTTTAATCCCCTTTAAGAAAAAAAAACTTATGTTTATTTTTTTTTATAATGTAAATAAACATATTTTTTATAGTGTTATAAGAAAATTAACTTATGTCTTTTTTACTAAATAGAGTTAAAAATAAAATCAGTTGAATAATTGAATTATTTATGCACCAGAGAGCTTTTTTTTTTTTTTTAATAAAACACAAACTTCGTTTATTTTACTTGGTTTTTATGTCTATCTCTTTCTATAATGTTTTACTTGTGATTAGTATCCATCCACTCAAGTAAATTACAACACTTTGTATACTCGCATATTACCACACTATATGGTGGTTGAGAGCATATAATATGTATGATTAATTTATATTTACTTGCATTTAATTTTTATTGGCAGGTATTTGTGAATTCTTAAATGATTAAATTTTTAATTAAAAAACAAGTTATTTTTTGCTCACTAGGGGGTCTTGTAGGTGGCTCATCGAGGGATTTACAAGCATGCAAAGGGTAGATACATAGCTCATTGGACCTCGTTAATAACTCGTAGAGGGCTCGTTAGGATGGTCAGGAAAGTCTCTCAAAAATGCTTTGTGAGGGTGGTCAGGAAAGACTGCGAGAATACCAAAAGTTAAAAAATCAGCTATAAATATCCCTTCTTTTTCTATTAACCGTACATTCTCACTTGCTTCTCTTTACACAGTTTTCTAAGTTAATTTTTGTATTGCGTAAAATTTAAGTTTGTGAAAAAAAATATTTTATATTTCTTATATCACTAATATATTGATTGTGGTTTAATATTAGTGATTTGGATGAATTAAAAAATATAAGTTATATATATATATATATATATATATATATATTAAAAAAGGAGTTTATCGAATATTTTTATGTATTGAGCTACGAAGTGATAAAGTTTGTTAAATTATTTTATCAAATGGAATTGTCATAATAATAATACATTGAGTATATTTATGTATTGTTATTACGAGGTGAAAATTTTTTCCTAAATTCATTTCAGGGTAAATATTATATATATTGTTCACACATATTGATTACAAATACTAGTATCATACTGTATTGTGGTGTGGCTTTAGAGGTGAGCCAGATTTAGTGTGGATCAAAATAGTTATGGTGATAGCAGCTTAGGTAGTTAAAATGAGTGTTCTTAATTGATAGAGATATTGGTGTTTACCTTATCGAGTTTGTATAACTGTTTATTTTTATTTAGTAAATTTGATTGCTGAGTTTGCCTTAACAATTTGTGAATATTACCACTTAGAATTGAAGTCTAAATGAGTTTATCACATTATATTATTATGTTTGTTTACTCTGCTGTATGAATTAGTATAATCAAAATATTTTCAATATATATGCTAACATATATAAATTATATATGATTGAAAATAATTTAATGTTTTACTCTGTTATATATTCTATATGTTTATCCGCTATTATATGTTAGGTGTTTTTTGTTTTTTTGTTTTTGCTGCTCATATAAGAAGAATAAATCTTTAAATGTCGATATCATCTAAATTTGATTATTTGTGGAATTATGACTCTCTCAACAACAAATGTAAATAATTTGCCTATTTTACTTATATAAACATTTAAATTTTGGTGATGCTTTATAATTAATAATTTATAATTAGAAAAATGCTATAACAAATATATTTAGGATTTATTTAGATGTGTTTATTCTGATTCTAAAAAAATTTATTTAGTTAAAAATAATTTTAAAAAAATTATTTAAATATTTAAAATAAAAATATTATAAATAATTTTTAGTGATACTATGATACTTATTTTAAGATAAGAATATACACTTAAAATTATTTTTTTCAAAATTAAGAACTTCAAAGTACAAATAATATTTCTTATTCTTTTGAAAGTTTCATCATAAAAATTGTCACATATCCTAAAATTATAGAGATATATTTGAAAATATTTTCAAAAAAAAAAAAGAATTGATTCAAAACGAAGCTTATGAGCAAACAATTTAAGTTGTCATCAATATGGCATTTTTTTTTTTTTTTTTTAAGTTTTCATTTATTTATTTTTTCCTCTTTTTTTCCTTTTGTCAAATGCAGAACTCATGTCAAAGGCTACATATAATGTGTATTTTTTATATATTAAAAATGAGTCCGAAGTTTTGGAAGAAACCCCCCATGAATCTCCATGTCACAATTTGTAGAAAAATATTATTTTTAAAAATTATTTTAAGAATAACAATCAACTTACAATTTGCGATGTCCCAAAAATACTTCAATAGTACTATATTTGTAAAAAGAAAAATTATCATAATTTGATGCATACAATAATTTACATAGCATAATTTAATTATCTCCTATTAGTAAAGAGTTTCACAATTACTTCTTTATCCCACAACCCCAGAGGCGGAGCATGATGAGAGCTACACGGGGCTAACGATCAACTGTTTTACAGAATTAATTACATGTATATTTTTAATATTAAATAAATAATTTATTTGTAGCAATATATTGTATCTAATTTTTTTTATACAAAATTGGTATATATTAACAATATTTAACAAATACGTTGATAAAAATGATATGAATGATAAGTAGAATAGTTAAATAGATACACATTTATTTTATATATTTGGTAACTAGTTACACAAATAAAATTGTAATCATATGTTATATAAAAATACTTTTTAAACTAATATATAATAATAATAATAAAAAAAAAGATCAAATATATAATTTTAAATTCAACATTATAAAAACTAAAAATTAAAAAAATAGGCATACAATAAGTTTCATAGCTTTTAAGTTTTTATAATTCATATTATCATTTCAACTCAAATTTTAAATTTATCTAATATTATTATTTTACATTTTATTTTAATAATTTTTTAAATTTATTTGAAATTTTCTTTATAAAATAAGTTTCATAGTTTTTAAGTTTTTATATTTCATATTATCAAAGTTTTGTTTCAACTCAAATTTTAAATTTATCTAATATTACTATTTTACATTTTATTTTAATAATTTTTTAAATTTATTTAAAATTTTCTTTATATGAAAATTTTAATATTTTTTTGTCCTTAGTTTTACATTCTTTTTTATTGGTCAATTTTACATTATTTATCAACAATATATCTTTAAATGTAGTTCAAGCTTAAAATTGTAAATCACATTTTATTTTTTTATATATTTCTTTTTATTTTTAGTTTTAACATTTAGAAATTTTATTATGTTCGATTGAGTTTTCCATTTGCTTAGATTTTTTAGTTAATAAATTTATTTTACATAATACTTATTAACTTATTCTAATTTTTGTTTAATTTTTATTATATATATATATATATATATATATATATATTATATAAATAAAAAATTAGCTTGTATAAAAAAATTGAATTCAACCTCCTCCCTAATATATTTTTATGGCTTCACTTCTGTATATTATTAATTTTTCATCTAATTAATATCAAATACATTATTTGATGTATAGGGCTTAAAAAAAAAAAAAAGGACAATGCTAAATAAAACAACTTATATGGAATCACGGCTACGCGGTTCTATCTTATGGGCATTTATTATTCTAGAAAAAAAAAAAAAAAAAACTAATAATTGAGTGGATCGTGATCATAGGAAGCTTGTGTAAAAATAAATAAAAAAAAAAACTTGAATAGTTTTGTACCAAAGAAAACTGAAGCGTTAAAGTTCTTTTCTTTTCTAATAATTGAAGCTGCTGTGTACAATAATACATGCTACCCGTTTTCCACTTGTATTAGTACTATTGCTATTATTTATCTCCAGAATTGACAATTCATCCATGTAACCATGTGAATGTTTGTACAGTAAGGCCTCGTTTGTTGGCTTGTTTATACGGAACTGAGTCAGCTGACAGTACATATTTTTGATTGCCAAAGTATTTGGTAAAAAATTATAAAAAAAATTTAATTAAAAATAACTATCTTAAAATTTAGAATAATAAAATTAGTATTCTAATAATATTAAACGTTTAATATTAAACAGATTTAAATTATCGTCGTTTAATTAGAATTGAATAGTTGTTAAAAAAATGATATATTCAATTTTTTTTTAATTGTAAAAATATAAATTTAAATATAATTAATTTTATTTTTATTATTATAAATTAAAAAAAAAATGTTATTTTTATTATTTTTTTTTAAAATTATATTGTACCAGTAAAAAGAAATACAAAAACGGATAAAATAAGGAGAATAGCCGGACAGAATAGAACCGTGGGGAATGCGAGTCCCACCGATGAGTATATTATTATTAGTTACATGCGAATGATTACATTGACATTGACATTGACATGTCTTAACTTTTATCTACGTTTTTGACTTTTTTTTACATTTCTTTTAATAAATATATTTATTTTAAAATTTAAGAACAAAATTATTACATGTGATTTGAAAAGTATAATTAAATTAGATCGGGTGAAATTAATTTTAAATATTATGTTTTTAGATATAATTATTTTCAAAATATTAACACAAGTAAAAAAAATTATTTCAATAAATGGAACTTTTATAATTTTTCTAATCTCTTATTAAAAAACTTATTTAAATTTTTTATAATAAAATTATTTTGATAGGTAAAAAAATTACATACTATTTTAAATATAAATTATTTTATTACAATATTTATCATTAATTTTATTTAATATAATACAATTTTGTCCAATATTATTATATTTAATATATTATATCAAATATACCATAATAATATAGTATTAATGATAATAAGGAAGACATTACTTTATAGAGCAACCAAATAAAAAAAAAAAGACAATTCTTCCTAGAGATACGAAGAATATTGAAAAATTTGTGATAGTAAAAATCAAAAAGAATTTTCTCATCATAAAGCCTAGAGATATTGCAACCTATGGTTGGCTAAAGAAGTTCGTCATTTCTTTTCTTTCTTTTTTTTTTTTTAACCAAAAAAATAGCTTTTTGAAGAAAGATGGGATAACACCCACTTTTTTTAATTTATTTAAATTTTATTAATATTGAGAATACTAATAGTAACTAATATTTAAAATTATCATCAAATAGATCTTCGTACACAATTATAACTTTTTTAGTTCTTAAATTCATGACTTCATTCATGTAACTCATTTATATTACTAATTAGATTAGTCACTGATCGGTAAAAAAAGTTCGTTATTTTATGTGAAGGATAAAATTAGTATTTTTAAAAATATTTATTTTTTACCAAAATAGCAACATGACTATTTGAATGAGTTTTTTTTTTTTTTTCACAATTACATTATAGTTCATCCTAGTGCAACAAATAATGTTAATAAATTTGTCAATATTTAATTTTTTATTTACTTGTTATTTTAAATTATTTATTTAAAAATATTTATACATAATTAATAAATTTATTGTTGTTATTAATTTATTCTCTCCCAATATTGACCGTGATTTTTTTCCTTCATAAATCATTTCACTTTCTCCATTATTTACTCTATTTTTTATTTTTTATTTTTGCCTTTTTATGCATTTAATGGTAGTTTATTATGAACTTTTTTCTTTTATTATTCTAATATAAAATTTTCTCTTTCATATTAAATCTTGAAAGGAGTTATCACTTGTTTTTCAATTTGAAGCTAGATAGTAAAAATATTATACCATGTATTTATACAATTAAATCCCTACCAAGAAAAATCATGATATTTTAATTGGTAATTTTTAAATTGATTTATTTTCTCTTGAAATTGAGTAAAAGAATCTAATTGAAAAAAATGAGTAATGAATATGATGACATAATCTACCAAGGAAAATAAAATATAAATAATTTGTAATTATGTTATTTTATGTAATATTTTTATCAATGATATGTTAAAATATTAAGTTTTGGATATGATAAAAAAAGTTAATAGTTTTTTTTAAATGAATATTTTATTATTTAAAATAATATGTAAATAAAAATTTAATATTAAAAAAATTATTGAGAATAGTCATTATAAGAAGATTATAGTTATGAATAAAAAATAATTATTTAAATATTTATCACATCATTTATTGTAAAAAAAATTTGACTTCAAAATTTTGGCATAAAATTGTCAAATGAAATTCAGTAATGAACTTGTAATGTAATAAAAAAATAACGTATAAAATGTACTTTGGCCATATGAAGAAAAGTGTAATTAATGCTCTTAAAAACCATCACCAAAGTGCTAATTTATAGCAAGTAATGCAACAGAAAGCACTGGTAGGTTAGGAAAAAATGTAGACGACTTGAAACCATAGGTATAATACTGTACACACAAGTAAACTGAACAATAATTGGGAAATTGCCCCGAAACAGAAGAAAAAATGGAAAGATGGCCCGGAAAAAGAAAAAAAGAAAATCCTAAACTGGTGTTATGAACATGAATGTCACTCAATGATGATGACCCCGTCTTAATACAGACAGGAATCCTCCAGATGAGTTGCGCCTTCCCTCCCCTTCATCTCCCACCTGTTTCGTTAGGATCACAAAATGTCATACAAATGAATAAAAAGTCAAGAATTCATGACAAAAGAATAAATTGATACGTCAACAAAAAAGAAAAGTTCTCTTAGGGAAAAAAAGAGGTTTGAATTGATGTAAACAATGAAAGCACCAGTGTCTAACAAATGGAACATGCGGTCCGAAGATGGAAACTATGAAATAATCATTCATTTCTTGTGAAGAAAATTCATTGAAAGTCATATCCTGGTCAGAAGATTTCACTTTGTGGGTCAAAAACATGTCAAATATATCTAAAGTTGTTATAACCCCTTCTATTTGGAAAAAACACTTCCTAAACTTAGGTTTTTAGGACGCTTTAATGTCTAAACTTTCAACTTATGCACTTTAGTCCTTATTTAGTAGGTTATATACAAAAGTAGTTCCCTATATTATTTTCTTTTTCTTTTGTACACTTTAATCCCTAAACTTTACTAAGATGAGACATTTCAATTCTTAAATTTTGAAATACACATTTGGTTTTTTTCTTAAATATAAGACCGAAGTAAACCAATGAAAAGTTTAGACCCATTCTATTTTCCATCATTAACAAAGTAAGATATACAATCTCAACAAGTCTCTTTAAGTAAACCTTTCAATTATAACATTTATTAAGCAGAGTAAGTGTACACACTATCTAGGCTTCAAAATATGGCCCGGAGGTATATGACATCCAGAACTTTGACTCTATTATAAAGAAAATAGTATTTGACCATGACAACACAGCAAAAGGAGTTAGATTGTTTTCTCTCAATTTTGAATTATGTACTACAGGGGTTCTTTCCTTGACTTATTGCACCATTGAAGCAATGTATTTGATATAAATAAATAAATAAATAATTCTTGAATGACTTTATTTACGTAAGCTCACCTCTTTGACTAATTGTTTTAGGATCTCTATAATTTCAGAAAAGTCAGGTCGTAATCCTGGATCTTGTTGCCAGCATTTCTCAATCAGCTCAACTAGCTTTGGATGGGTGTGCTTCGGAATAGTAGGCCGTAAGCCCTGGAAACCATGTAACCCAATATGTGATATTCTTTTCTTTGGGCTGCCGAAATCATTCCAAATGGTGAAATGATGACATCTCAATCTTTGAGTAAATGTGAAATCAGTTTCTTAAGCATTTGTACAGTTAGGGGGGGGGGGGGAACAAGGTTGTGGAATCAGTTTTATACCTTCTGAACCACTCCAACAGCTGCTTGTAATGGGGTTAAGTATTCATATGGTAGCTGCCAAGTGAAATCAAAGGATAATATTAATGAGAAAACACTAAAATTATCACGCTTACATTATTATGACCAAACAGTACCTTTCCAGTTATTAATTCCCATAATACAACTCCAAAACTGAAAACATCTGCCTTGTGATCATATGGTTTGTGTTCTATAACCTTCAATGCAAAATAACTGTTGTAAGGAAATAACAAGATGAGCAACCTTGGTACAAATATTTCTAACAATTGGTGGAAAGCAGAATAATGATGTTATTTATCCCTCAAGAAAATGAATGAGAGAGATGGAGACAAATTTCAAGAAATAGGTCATAAGAGTTGAAAGCATTGAAGTCGGTGTCATCTGTCATTTCATTTCAAGAATCAATTGTCATTATGATTTATATGCCACTTAACCACAATAACACAAAGAACTTAAAAAAAGAAGTCAGAATCTAGATAATCATAAACAATAGCAACATCAATTACATATAACACAGGCATGATTTGTAAGATATCCAGCAATAGATAACAATTCCTTTTACAAGAGAGAGAGAGAAAGAGAAATAATTTTTATTTTTATACAAGTGAAGGTGTGACATGTGCCGAAAAACCAGTTTCAATTATCAGTAGAAGAAAAATAGCAAATTCAAAGCTTCAGATGTACACACCTCAGGAGCCATCCACCTATATGTTCCTGTTTCTGCTGTCATAACTCCGGATTGAGCTTTCACTCTAGCAACACCAAAATCAGCAACCTTAACAACCTGAAGGTGCATAATATTAAAATAAAATATAAAAAAAACCCAAATATGGTATGTTGAAAGAATGCAACAAAATTCAGAAATGTTATTACAAGCATAGAATAAAATATCTATAGATATGCATATATAGATGCCTATTATTTAATTAAAATATTAATGCATATGCAAAAAAAAAAAAATTATAAAGACATCCATACATGTATGAACTTTAAAACTTTAATATAATGAATAGTTTCCAAGGAAATAGAAAAAAAAATATATATAAAAATAATAAGGATCAGAGGCATTTTATAATTAACTATAAACTACAATATTATAAAATAGAATTCCAAAAGATTTTTTTATCGTCTTACAATGCCAAAAGCTTTTATTAGAGAAAGAAGAAAGGATTAATATTTACTAAAGACACAAGAACATAAAGGGTCACTTACTTCATTTTCATCCATCAAAAGATTTGCAGCTTTTAAATCTCTATGGATTATGTTGTTTTGATGAAGGTAGTTCATTCCCTTAGAAACATCAATTGCAACCTTAAGCAGGGCTGGGAGCTTAAAGACACCCCTTTGTTTATGCAAGTAGTCATAGACGCTTCCGCCAGACATGTATTCTACAAAAGGATTCAAAAGCAAAATTTTAAAACAGGATATACAAATAGCATATGAAACAATCTAGCTGAAAAAAACAATAGTATTTTTGAACTGAACAAAACAACTATTATTTTCTCTTAAATTGGATTAGTATCCACTTGGATCATATGTCATTACACTACAACACAACTACTCACAAATAATTATGGCTATTCCCACCTTCGAATTTAGAATACAAACCCTTGTTAGAGTTCAAACTTTTACCAACAAAACTACATTTGAGTGGCATGTTTGATTGAAAAAACCACAGAAATTATTAATTCATTGAAAGACCTCACTTTTCGACCATATGGTGTAATAAGAAAATATTTTTTTTATATATTTATTTACTTAGATTTTGATTAAATTTAAGGTTCTCTTACTATTTAATAAGTGAAACTAGCACTATATGTCTATATAAATGGTCCAATTGAAATCCGAATGGAGACCGTAGTTTAGAAAGTATTACCAAGCAATTCTAATTATATGTGTTTCACTGTTCTCAATTTATGACATTTGCAAGATACAAGAAGGGTTTTGAGAAAGCATTTCTTAAGTGGACTGAAATGCATAAGGCAATGATTGATAATAAAGGAAACAAAGAGATTTTACTGATATAACTGATGATTATAATCACGATGTAAATCCATTATAATTCGTACATGTTCTTCATGGAATTAAACATCAAAAGAAAAATTTTCAACTTTGCAAATATTCCTAGAACAGAACAAATTTTCAAATCCCGCATTTCAATACTTGCCTCGGGCCCCATACAAATTTGAGGCCTTGAGCCACCCTTGTCAAAAAATAACATTAATTTCATCAAACATCACCTGTCACAATACATAAGGTTGGAGGCTTGGTGCATGCACCAATGAATTGTACTACATTCTTGTGTCGAACTTTCCTGCAAGTCCAAAAGAAGTTATGAAACCAGTTTAGGCATATGAGAGAATTCCATGGGAAATAGTCCAATATTTCATGAAAGAAATGAATAGGATCGGCTATTTGACATTGCAAATTAGAAAATTATTATTAAAAAAAACCACAAACGGCATATTAGAGTGTTGATGCAGGAACACAAAACATATAAAATCATACAAACAGGAGACATCAACTTAAATTGTCAATGAGACTGAAACTATCAGATTAAATTTCTTGCTGCATAAAAGTAACAATTTTTTCTGGTGTAGAAAAGAGAATATTCTAAAACTACTATTAAAGAGCATCCGTGAAATTTTTTTACCTAATTTTACAAATCTCACAACATCTCCTTGCCGAATAAAAAACAAAAGATAAACATCAAAGCAAAAAAGAAGAAAGTTGTTCAACATGCCTCATTATATAAACTTCCTGAGCAAACTCTCGCTGCATATCTGAATTAATACGCTCAGACTTTAGGATTTTAATGGCCACTTCTTGGCTACAATATGTACCTTTGTACCTAATGTCACTCATGCAAGTCAGCTATGTCAGCAGTCAATCAGTGCATGTGTAGAACAAAACTAAATAAAACAAGAAATGCAAACAATTGGAGTTTCGTAGTGGTACCCAAGTTAATAATTGGTACCCCTTTTTACCCACGTTCTCAAAAAGTTCCAATATAGTACCACAATCCATCAATTGGTTCTAACATTACAAAATTGAAACAATATCCCCATTTAATTTGAGAATTTTAATATGTGTCGTTTACACGGCAAAAAATTCAAAGACAATTTTGTAATTTAGTTTTTTTCTCCCTCCCTTTTGTTCCTCTCCTTTTTTTTTTCAAAACAATAGGCACCTATTTACAACCGAAATCAATCTACTCATTGCCGTTGTTAGCCGTCCCTGTAGCCAATGCTGGGGGGGGGGGGAATAAAAATAAAATAAAAAGACTAAATGATGACATTGCCCTTGAATTTTTTTCCATGTGTGTGACACATGTTAAAATTCCCAAATATTTGGGTTACTATTTCAATTTTACAATGTTAAAACCAATTGATGGATTAGAGTACTAAATTAGAACCCTTTGAGAACATGGATGAAAATGGGTACCACTATGATACCTAGCTCAATTAAACAATTGTATTATGTACGTACAAATCTCCATAGGACCCAGATGCAACTTTGCTCTCAAACTTCAAATGTTTAGGATCAATTTCCCAAACATCAGATCCATCATTTGGTATGGCCAGATGGTCCGGTTCACATTTAACTTCAACTTGTTCAGGCTCAGAAATGGTAGGCGACGATTGATGACTTGGCCAAGGCAACCTCTGAATACCAGACCCAATCATGCATTAGGGTATAGAACATAAAATGTAAACAGAACAAAAATAAATCAAACACAGCCTTTTCCAATTGATGTCATAAGAACAAACAGCAGCATCATTTTCTAGCATCCATCTTGGTTAAAAATGATAAGTTGAAAAGTTGTACCTCAATTTTCAGAAGTTCCGTTTCCAATGCAGTTTTAAGCTTATCTGTTTCCTGTTTCAACAAGTATGTGAAGCAAAATGAGTAAAACCATATGTTATTGATTTTGTCAAATAGAATCCTAAACTCAACATTATCAGAGTGGAATATTAGCAACCTTAAACATACGGTATACATTCAGTTCTCAAAATATATATTTCTTCATGGATTAGGGATATTTTCCTGAGAGCAACAGACAAAAAAAGAAATGACAATTCTGATTCACTAGTTTGTTTCATGCAGATATAGAAGGGCATTTAATAAACAATCACTTCCCCACTTCCACGTTCCCCCAAAAAAAGAAAAAGAAAATAGAAGTACGTAAACACAATCTACTCATTTTTTCGAAGTATTGTATCATGGAGAGTATGGATACATCTACAGATATGTACATAAATACAAAAAAAATGTCAAATATAAATCAGAAAAATATATGTACCTCGTAAGGCCAGCCATCAACAACAAAAACGTCCAAGGAGTAACCATCTATTGTGGAAAATGCATGTGCTTCTTGGATATTGAGACCAATCTCCGCAAGCAAGGAAGTCAACTACAACATTGAAGGACATAATAAATACCAAAATTACCTTCAAATAAGACTCACACAAAAGTTATTCATGTTGTCTAGCTTAACATATAGATTAAACCAAGCGGACATGAGCTCATTCATCATATTTAAAGTATAACACTAACAAATTTTCAAGTTACATTTCAATGGAAAATGCATATGTTGCTAACATACACCATCTACTTCAAGGTAATGCACAAAAATACACAGAAAGGCAGAACAAAAATTGGTATACATGAATAATTAAAAAGAAAAAAGAAAAAAAAAATTATGATGAATACCCGACTGAGTAGTTTTGGTTTGTCGATGGTTGAGAATGTGATTTCGTGCATAGGTCTGCATATTGTATATCAAATGTCAAATTTTTTATCAATGTAAGTAAGAAGTTTGCATAAACAATAATATGAAAAACAATACACAAAAGTATTATGATGATGATGTAAGAAGATTTAGAAATAGAAACATAGAATTTGAGAAGAAAGAAGATGATGATATGGGTTTGGAGGATAAAAGAGAACCAATGTTCTCATTCCATAACATATCATATCAAAATATCCGTCAAAAGTTACCCACAATACACAAGCTAGAGTACTTATAATAAGCTAATGGGCCATAATTATTCAGCCTTACATCAATTAAAAAATAACAATTTATAAAAAATTATATTACCCTTTCTTACATTATATTCTGCATATCTACAAGATATATAAAGTTCAAGAAACTTTAAATCTCCACAATCCAGTTCTTAGTGGTCACATAGTACAAATAGCATTAGACAAACTACATCCCAGCGAGCTACTGCCTAATCCCTTGGTAATTCAAACATATGGAAATAGAAAAAAAGAAGGGGAAAGGAGAGTAAAGCAAAGAGTAAAATACATCAATAATCATGCACCAGTTTTGCTGGAGTTTTAACAGCAAAATGACCATGTTTCAGAAGACCTCATGAAACAGATTTAAAAAGCATTAATAAATATATTAATCGTATCAAGAATATGTTCAAAAATTGAAATCAGCATGTACACATCCTTCATCTTTTTGAAACAAGCCTCAGGCCGGTTTAACTCATGTAGAAGACAGGTTTAGTGAAACTATTTTGATTTACCCATTAGAAAGAAAAAAAAATAGATAAATGTTTTTACCGAGGAAATATTGAACTTGCATGTACAGAATGTTCCCCATCTTCATCATCATATTTATTTGTTTGAAGGGCCAGGACTTCAAGATTAGGAGACGACCCAAATGCAGGTGGTGGATGCGTACTGACATTTGAAAACACAGCCAAAGAGGTCAGAGTTGTTTAAGAGGCAGCATAACAAATCAGGAACAAGATGATCCCAAAAGTCGTAAGCCAGACTATCCATGTCAGACTAGAGATCTTTGGAACACACACTTGACATCATGAAAAGAGTTTACTAAAATAGAGTAAATAATACCTCAGTTTTGAACTTTGGACAGCATCTTTACTAGGAGAACATGATTGGATAGAACCAACAGAATTCCCATCTGAACTGGGGTGAACCTGTACAGAATTGCAATTTGTGTAATTGCATTAGACCATTCAAGAGTTTAGAAGTTGTAGGAGGAAGAAACCAAGCTTAACTACTCCAGAGTCCACCGAACAAAGAAAAGCAGTCATGATGAAGTATGGAGAACGTCAAATATAGAGGGGGCATAGAAAAAAGAAAAAAGAAAATCAGGATATAGGTTTTAGACTTGGTTTAACTGGAACATCAACCATATAGCTGAATTAGTCATTTAACTGAACTTCACATTTCGGCTTAAAATGTTTGACTATTCTTAAGAAAAGAATCACAGATATCTGACAACATTTGTTCTTATCTTTGAGTAGTCTCTACATAGTTCCATGAACAAGTTTTGAAGGAGGCCTCAAAAGCACTAAAGAAGTTCAAATGGTGGAACTAATGGTATTAAGGGTAATAAACATTTTCTAGATTTCAGCATTTTCATTATATCAATTATGAGAAATAATAAATGAAATGGATTATCTCATTAAAGATCATAGACAATTGTAACTAACTTTTTGAAATTGAGAAACTTCCTTCAACATGACATGCCTGTAGCTGTTATCAGTTAGCATGATAGACAATGGAATCTTGGATCAATTAAAGCTAGTTTTGAAATTTTATACAAAGAGCATCGCATACAAATGTCCATGAATGAAAAACAATAACATTGATTGACATTCTTAAATGACAAGAATTGAAAGTAAACCACATTATTGCGCATTGGTTGCATATAGTAATCTCTACTGAATAATCAAGAAATTTTCATCAGACTTGTTCGTAATCAAAGAGATCAAGTAGCTTCAAAGATTTATACTATCAATGCCAGTTAGTACATTATTTTTCTAATTGAATCACCTGTACAAGTCGGACCTCAATCGCAGGTCTGTTAACTGGATCATGAGCCAAGTGCAGTAATCTTTTGTGTATAAGAACATCCTCGGCCCTCTCAACATTCACATCAAGCGCGTACCTTCAATGCAAACAAACAAATGGCTTAATTATCCCCAAAAAGAATTATAACAGTTGTGGACCAGAAAAAAATCAAATAGAGTGAGAGAAAAGGATAGTCTCATTAAAATATAATGTTCCAAAAGAAATCAATGCGCAAATAAATTATTAAATCTGGTCATTATACTCTGTAATAATCTAAAAGTTTATTTCCGGCGCTAGAAAACGCGAGGCAGATAATTACCGGCAATAAGAGACACTGCAGGAAATAAATTTAATTGAAAATAACAATACATAAATTGAAAAGAATTCTCCATATCCAAATTGAAGAAGTAATCTTTTAAGAATAGATTAAAATCTACCAAAGCATAAAATATAATAACAATATTGATATTCACAAACTGTTTCGTACACACAGAAATAGAGTAAAACGAAAGAGAAAGGTAGGGTAAAGGTACCGAGTAGGGAGGCGATTGAAGTGAGCCCAAAGTTCATCATCAAAACCAGGCTGAATAGACTCATAGTTGTTTGAGTCCTTAAGACGACGAAGGACCTCATTGTAAACGTCGAGCTTCTGTCTCTGTTGCCGAGTCAAAGCCGGCGATGACATGTCGTGTACTCTACTCCAGCAACTCTCGTTATCTTCCTTCACCATTGAATATTGAAGAAAACAACAGTGACGGAAAGCACTAGAAAATGCGGGAAAATGGTGATCTATAGGTGGTTTTACGTGTGGTGGTTTAAAAGCTGATTACTTATACAATACAGGCTGATTTAAGAAGAAAAGGAAAAATTTGAGCGGCACAAACTAAAATTAAAAAGAATATTAAGTAATAATGTAAAATTAATCTCTAATAATTCATCAAATATGAAGGAGAAGAGGCTAATCTCTGTCATCTGGGTTAATCTAATATCTCCCCCACTCGCTGTTGAATAGGAATCTCTCCCAATAAATTTGTACTAATTTTTTTACTTATCTTAATTATATACTAATATTTTCAAAATTATTATAAAAATAAAAATAAAAATAAATTTATATTTCTACTTATATGATTATAATATATCCTCTATAAGTAAAGGTACAATGTTTCTAGGAATGTTTAAGGGAGTAGTCGCACCACTGAGTCATCTCCGAGGTGGAGCTCTGTTCTCTACTAAGCTGATGCTGATCCGCTTTGTTTAATTTCCTTTTTTATACATATTATTAATTATTATTTTTATTGAAATACTCTTAATTAAATAAATAGTGTATGGATATTCTTTTATTATATATTACATAGAGAGTTCATAATGAACAGAGGAAAAGAGATAATGGAATAAAAGGAAAATATTGACCCGCAGTCATATGCTAAATATACACTAGTTTACCAAATTTGTAGCAAATATACGGGTAAAGTGAAAAGTTATTGATTATGGACTTAAATAAATATATTTTATTAAAATAATGATAAATACATAATAAAAATTAAAACATAGCTCATACACATAATTTTTTTATAAAATACTTTTTTAAATATGTAAATGGTTCCCGTAATAGGATGGGAAGAAAAAAATTAATGCAGAATTATAAGTTGTTCCAATTTTAACATTTATTTGTAGAATTTTGCTAACAATTGTTCCCAGAGAAGGATACTTGGGAATACGAATACGGATGCGATAAACCATGTATACTTTTTATTTATTAAATTTGGTTAACAATATTAATTAATCTATATAACTCCATTATGTTAAAACTTACAAGCCCACCTGACCACCTCCTCTCTGGCCAATAAAACTTCTCCGTACTCCCCAGTCTCCCACTCACATTCTTGCAACTACCGAAGGAGGATCCAGTGAAGCATATTCTAAGGCGCCCATAGATTTGGATAAGTTCGTAATGAAAAGACAATTGTGTCCCTCGAATGCTGCATACTCCTTACTCAATAGCCCTTCTACCTATTTGTGGACCTTACGTTTCCAAATCAAGAGATTCCACGTACAAAGATGAAGGGCCAAAACTTTCTCCTATTTGCTAGGAGAATAGGTCAAATATAAAGGGTATACATGTCAATTCATTGATTTATTGGCATCTTCTTCACCATAAGTTATGGTCCATAACCCATAGTCCCATATTACACTAGTACCCTGTGGCCATTAGAAGCCAGTAAGCAGTTGCCTTAAATCATTAGAAATATATGAAGAAGACAAAAAAGCTTTATCCACAATTTAAGCATATATTTTTATAAAACAGTAAGACATTAGATATTTAACGAAGTGAAGACCCAACAGAAGTGGCAAATTGTGTCAAACAAGGAGTTAATTCCATATTGAATATATCTTATAAGTATTAACTCAAGTACAATTTATTAACATATCATATCATATCAATTTTATTTTATTTTTGTGTTGATACTAATACAACTCAATAAATTAATGTATTGATAAAATAAACTCAATAAATTAACATATTAATAAAATAATATATTAAGACACTATTAAACTCAACGCATGCTAAAACAAGGATTGCTTGATTAAGTATTCATTTTTCATTTTCATCACCCTTCATTTGTTGGTCCTCCTAATCTACCCTATTCATATAAATTTTTTTTTTTTATTCATTGGTATTCAAGACTAAGATAAAGTTGTAAGTATAATTATTTGAAGTAAATAATAATAATAATAATATTTTTAGAACTTATAACAATAAAATATAATAGTACATTATATATAATTTATATATTTTTATTATTTAAAAAAAGTCTAACTAATTGATTTATATTGAATTTTTTATGATTGGACAATATTTAATTTGAATTATAATTATTTAAATTCATTTAATATTAAATTTTATTTAATTTATCATCGTTGATTATTATTTTTATTTTATAAATTATAATTTTTTTAATTATATATATATATATATATAATATATATATATATATATATATATATTAAAGCAATACTAAGGAGACAGACGACGATTCAAAACTGAACAAGGAACTTATATACAAATACTTTAAAATATATCAAAGTCTCAAATTTTTGTGTAACAAATTTTGTATATAAATATAAGTATTATTAATAAATAATAAATAAATAAAAATTTTACTTTTTAAATAATTTTATTTCTTATTTTAATAATTCTTATTTGGGTAGATGTTAAGTGTTGATAATATCTATATTGATACACTAAAAAAAAAAAAATTAAACGTTGAACAAATTAGAATTTATATAAACTATATTTTTTTTTAAAAAAAATGATAATTTAAATATGATATTTTTAATAAAAATATACTTTAAATTTATATTTATTAAATAGCGTAGTAAAAACTTATTATTTTAAAAAAAAAATAACAAAAATTTACAAAATGGTCTTGGGTACAAATCCACTATTTGTAACTTTAAAAACGGACTTTTACAAAAAAAAAAATTTGTTGTGGTAATAAATTTCTTACAATTTTACAAAATAAATTTTAGTTTTTTTTTTTAATACAATCTCTAAATTAATAGGTACAAATATACGTACATTTTTATAAAAAAATAAATAAATAAATAATGGATTTGAGCATTTCTTCATCTTAGTTATATTAAATTTTTAAAAGGTGCATTTTTTACCATTTTTTTCTTAGTCTACGTTTCAATGCTTTATTTTATTAAACAAAATATCAAAATTTAGATTTCAAAATTTAAGTAATATATTTTTAATTTAAGATTTAAATATTATTTTATATTAATAATTTTAAATTTATATTATATATTGTAAAAATAAATAATTAAATAAATAAATAAACCACAATTCTAATCCAATAAGAATCTGAGTCAACATCATTTTCTCGTTGTTTTTGGGTTCGTTATGCCACTTGGCCAAACGTAGTACACGGAATCATCTTTGTATGATGTTGCTAAGGACCACCATTTTCACATGTTTTTCTCTTTTGCGTTTTGATCTCATCCTCCTTTGGCTCTTCATATGTTTTAGCTGTTATAATAACAAAATTTTAAAAGAATTGAGTATTAATATATTTTTTATATGAAATATTGACATAAATTGCTTCCCTTTTTAAGATAATTAGTTTTTCACCTATACTTGCGCATTATGATTCAAATTTAATAAATATATAATATATATTATCAAATAATAATTATTATTACTTTAAAAAATATTTAAATATAAAATTTGATGTTAATAAATTTGTAACATGGTTTGTATGATTATTGTCGAAATAATTAGTTAATTAATTTATTATTTTAATAAAAAAATAAATATATAATAATAAAATAAAATTTAAATATTGTACAAATATGAGCAATTTAATATGATATTGATAAAAATTTTATAACTTAATTTAATAAATAAGTCCAACATAATAGGATAATGCATACGAACTTGTGTAATTAATATTTTTATTATTATTTGAAAAGTTAATTATACATTATCATAATAGACACAATTTAATTGAATTTAATAAGCATTCTTATAAGCCTTAATTTTGATTAAAAATAATTATATTAGTTGACTATAATATGTATGTATTTTGCTCATAAATAAATTGACTGAATTAGAATGACTCATTAAATAGAATCAAAAATAATTATATTAGTTGATTATGATATGTATGTATTTTGCTCATAAATAAATTGACTGAATTAGAATGACTCATTAAATAGATAAGCATGAATCGTATGAATTGTCACTTTCACATGTTTAAAATAATTATCTAAGTCAATATATAATAAAATTATATAAAAAAAAATTATCTATAATAAATATATTTATTATATAAATATTTTGATATTTTTTAGGTGTAAAAAATAACCAAAATAAAAATAAACTAGTATGAGATATGATATATGACTAGTTTTGGAGCCGTGCAAAATGCACGGATTGGTAATTCAAATTTAGCATATATATATATATATATATAGTAGTGTTAATTATGGAATAATAATTATTATTATTCAAAAAAAAATTCATTTAAGAGAATAAAAGAAAAAAATAAAATTTTTGAATATAAATTTGAAAAAAACGTGATGTTAAAATTATAAAAATATTTTCAGTAATACTCTTAAAATAAATAATTAATTAATTTTTTACCTTAATAAATAATAAAAATACAATAAAATTATATTATAAGAAATTATGTTATAAGTTATGACAATAATATACAAACTAAACAAACAAAATAATAATTTATATAACTAACATAACAACTATTTAAAATAAGTGTATTTATTATAGAAATATTTTGATATTTATTTATGTAACAGTACTATTCATAAAAAATGCATTTTTATATAAGGACATTTTTGTATTTTCATTAGTATACCAAAAAAATTCATAAGACTAGTCATTTATATGCATTTTTATATTTATTAGTGTACTAAAAAATTAACATAATGATAAAAAATTAAAAAAAAAGGGTAAAAAATACGAAAAAATTAAGAAGATAACTATTTGTAAGAAGTGTATCTACCATAAAGATAATTTTATATTTATTGGTATACAAAAAATTTTTTGTAAGAAATTATTTATTTAGGTGCTCTTTTATATTTATTAGTATGCAAAAAAATAATGCAAACTAATTTTTTTTTTAACAAAATAACTAAATTTGTACGTAATAAAATTATCAAAATAACTATTTATAAATATGTATTTATTTTAGAATGTAAACTAAAAAGAAGAAGTAAAAAATAATTAAAATAATATACAATAAAATGAACTAAATAATTATTTATATTTTATAATTGTATTTATTTTTTGTACTTTTCAAATAAACAAAAAAATAAATTAAATTAATTTTTTTTTACAAAATAACTAAAATAGCACACAATAAAATTAACAAAATAACTATTTATAATAAGTGTATTTATTTTAGAACATAAACTAAAAAAATAAGTTAAAAAATAACTAAAATGATATACAATAAAACGAACAAAATAACTATTTATATTTTATAAATGTATTTATGTTTTATATGTTTATAATATAAAAAAAAATAATGTAAACTAATTTTTTTTACATAATAACTAAAATGGTATACAATAAAATTAATAAAATAACTATTTATAATAATTGTGTTTATTTTAGAATGTAAACTTAAGAAAAAAAGAAGAAGTAAAAAATAAGGAATTGGTATACAATAATTAAATGTCTATTTATATTTTATAAATGTATTTATTTTTGGTATTTTTCTAATATACAAACAAATAATATAAACTATTTTTTTTTTTTTTACAGAATAACTAAGACGATACACAATAAAATTAACAAAATAACTATTTATAATAATTGTATTTATATTAGAATGTAAACTTAAAAAAAGAAGTAAAAATAACTAAATTAGTATACAATAAAACTAATAAAATAATTATTTATATTTTATAAATGTATTTATTTTTGGAAATGTAAACTAATTATTTTTATATATAATAACTAAAATTGTACATAGTAAAATTAATAAAATAATTATTTATAAAAAAATGTATTTATTTTAGAACACAAACTAAAAAAAGAAGTAAAAAATAACTAAAATGGTGCTAAATAAAACTAAAAAAACAATTATTTAAATTTTATAAGTGTATTCTTTTTTTTTTTTTTTTTGTATATTTTAATATTTATTTGTGTAGAAAAAACTAACAAAAAAAACTAAAAAAATGAGAGAAGGATGAAATAATTGGCTTTTTTATTTGTGTAAAAAAATCATCAAAAGAAAAAGAAAGAAAATTGGGAGAACGACGAAATAAGGGATTTTATATATATATAAATTAAGAGAAACAAAAAGATTATTTGAGAGGAATTAACAGAGAAAGGGTGAGCATTATATTTATAAGCTATTCTTGGGGGATATTTTAGTAATTGTAATGCATAGGAAGAACGTCCAAAAAATATTTCGTCAAGACCCTTTTTATATAAAAAAAAAAAAAATCACTTTTTAAAATTTATAATATATAATATAAATTTAAATTTAAAAAAAGAATAAACAAAGCAAGTATGTTGACGACGCTACCAAAAAAAAAATACATTAGCTTTTTATATATATCATAGATAAATATGATCTTACAACTAATTTAATTAGTTCAATAAAATTTGATATGCTTTTATATATATATATATATATATATATATATATATATATATATATATATATATAATATCCTTGTTTTGATATTTATTAGAGCATAATTAAATCTTTAAAAATAATAAAAAAAAAAAAAAAAAAACGACCACCAAGAGGCAAGCCTAAATTACAATCATTCTTCATACAAAAGTGAAAACATTTAGATTTATTTATCAACAATGAGGGCCGACCTAAATAATTGAAAAATCTTAGACAATATTTATTAAGAGGTTTTTTTTTTTTTTATATATATTATATTTAATAATTTTTAATTATATATATTTAATAATTTAAATTATAAATATTAAAATATTGAATGAAAAAATTATAATTGTAAGAATAAATAAAGTTTTATACATATTATCAATTTTGACAAAAAAATAATTCTATATACTAAAATAAAACTTAATAAATTTAAGAATGATAAAATTTATAACATGGTCTATGCGCATTGCAAAATATTTTTTTCTCACAATTTACATAATTAAAAATATTAAAAATTTAAATTTTTAAAAATGAGTTTAAGAAATTGAACTTATTTACTTGGAACAAATGATTATTCCTTAACATTTTGATTAAGTACATATATTTTGAATGACAATTATATATTTTTAATATTTAATAAATTGAAGTTAATAAAATATATAATAGATAATAAAGTATTTATTAATAACATGTTTATTTTTATATAATAAATAATAATAATAAATTAATGATAATAATAAATTATGAAAATTTCCTATATAAATATAGCATTAATACGTGGTGCGATATATTTACCTTTTATTTATATAAAAATTAAAAAAATATTTTACATGTAAATGACTTTAATGATAATAATTAATAAAGAGCATGAAAAATTTCTTACAAATGAATCAAGAGTACCTTGAATTAAAAGTTAACCTGAAACCTCTCAGTGATGGAAAATAATAATTTTTCTTCTGAAAATTTAGCCATTATTCTTATGTGTTAATTTAATATATATATATATATATATATATATTATGTAATGTAATATTATTTTTAAGAATTTGAATATCACATATTGACCTAAAAAAGGAAATGTTGGCGTAATTTTTACTTTTTTTACTACGCAATTAGTTTAGGGCTCGAAATTAACTTGATTTAATTATATAATATAATTTTTTTATATATATAAAGTTTTATTTTTAATTTTTTAGTAAAAAATTATTTTTTATTTTTTTAAAATAAATAAACGTATAATTTTTTGGTATTAAAAAAAAATAAATATATATATCTTTTATTAAAATAAATTAAAAATAAAATTAATTAAATATTCATGGAATTAACTTAGAGCTTGTACTTTTCATTTTTGAAGGAGAATTTCAGTTTCATATGAGATAAGAGTTTGTAAGAATTGATATTTTACTAGTTCAGTAGCATGTTATTCGAATAAAGAGCTGTGATAATAATAATTATGAATTTTGAATCTGTGGGTAATTATTAAATGATTATGAATTTTGAATCTGTGGGTAATTATTAATTTTTTTGTTGTTGATATTTTATGACAACTGGTTGACAATAAATAATGATTAGCGATAGTAGAACTAAGATAGAAAATAGAAAAGCTGTTGCCTGTTGGAAAGTTTTCTCATGTCCTATTCTCAATTTTTTTTTTCTTAATCGAATTTAAAAACTCACTGAAACGTCGTTTTATGAAAACAGTTAATAAATGTTGGACATTTGACTCTTTGTTATATTATATTAATTATAAATAAAATAATATTTTTTAGAAATATACATAAAATAATACTAAATATACCAAAAAAAAAAAAATTACACATAATTTATACTTATTAGATTTAAAGGATAGGAGAGAAAAATGTGAGAAATTTATTACTTTAAATTTTAATTTTTAAAATAAAAAATTAAGTAATAAATTATGTTTTTTAATCTTATCCACACATTTAAAAACATATGTATTTTTTAATATGTGAAGAACACAAATTTTTTATATTATAAAAAAATAATATATGTGCATGATATAAAAATAATTAAACCTTGACTTTTTATAAGAAATCACCACGTGGTATTACTTAAATTTTGTAAGCGAACATGTATGTACAATATATGTAATAACTCATCTAAATAAAATAAGTTAATATGCAGATATTTATTAATAACCAAGTTTTGGTCAATAGACTAAAGAGAAACGTGGTTATTTTTAAAGTCCAATTGTTGATGAATGATGATCAAGATCCTTCTAAGCTAACATGGTAATCGTGGATATATATGTCTTTGTAATTTAGTAATTAATAATTATATTCTCACAAACAAAAGTCAATCACCACCACAAACATATATGGCAAAAGATGATTACATGGTAATCGGGTATTTCTCTTATGTTTTCAATTTATAATAAATACCGATAAAAACAGATTGATTTGGGTTAGATTTAATTCAATTAATTTTGATTAATGGTTTAAATTGAATTGAATTATTTTAAATAAAATAAATTTAGTTCGAATAATATTTGTAGATCAAAAAAATTAAACTATTAATCCATTTTTTTAAAAAAAAAAATGAAAAAAAAATATTATAAATTTTTATGTTATTAAAATTTTTAGTAAATAAATTGGTACTTGAATGGTATCGCAAATCGAACAAATTTTTGTCCCAAATCAAACTATTTTAAATAAAATGAATAATAGTCTGATCCGTTTTTAAAATATTTTGTCCTGATCCAATCTGATTTAAATGGGTAAGATATTTATAGGTAATTGAACTATAGAATCAAATTATCATTCTTAATAATAAGTCGTAATTATTAAAATTCTTGAAAAATATAACGTTAATATATTTGGCAGATAAAATAATATAATATATTACAATGGCTAATTAAGAGTATATTTTATTTAATTATTTATTGAACATTAATTGGATATTTGGATTTGAGAATCACATTATTCACATGGAAAGAGAAATACAAGGAAAACCGCCAGCTACTACATATATATCACATGTCAGGCGCGACAACACGTGAAAATGTATAGTTCACCAGCAGCTTTGTGTTCGCATCTTTGCAGAAGAACTAGGATTGGTGTCACCTGCAATGCAGGTGCATTATTTTAATTAATCTATTAAAATAATAATTAGGATAAAATATTTGAGTGATAATTTATATAAATTATTTTTAATCATGTAATAAATATATTATTTTATATTTAATTATTTATAAATATATAATATTTTATTTAATTATTTAATTCATTTTTATTTTGTTGATAAATAATTTATGTTATGTCAATTTACTTATAAATACATAATATTTTGTTTAATCTGTTCATAAATTTTTAACTCAAAAAATAATAAATTAAAATACATATTTTAAGATAAAAATACTTGTTAATTTTATTAAGTGTTATAATGTTCGACTCTAATTGATAAGAATAACCATAAAATAAAATAGACAAAATTTGAGAATAAATATAAATTTAAAAAACACAATTTATCATAAGATTCAAGCTCTATCTTATATAACATATATTATTATTTGTGTATATTTTATTCTTACATATGTAAAAATATTACAAAAAAAACTATAGTAATGATATTCATACAATTTTTGTCAATGTCACCACAAAAATTTATGAATTATTTATTATAACTTTATATTTAATTACATTTTATTATCATTAATACTAAATAAAATTATTATTAATGAAAAAATACTTTATGGTTGTGGCAATAAAATTTTATTTAGATAGTCAACTAATTTATGTGTGGTTATATTTGTAAATAAGTTATATATCTTAGAATATTAAAAAAATTATAATTCAATAGAGTATTTTTAAGTTTAAGTATTAATGTTATCATTATACACAATTTTTATAAAGTGATATATTTATATATGTTATATGATATTTATATAAGTCATATGATATCTAATATATAAATGCGTAAGTTTGATCTTAATATTTTCATTGTGTACATTTTTAATTATAAATGATGTTTTAAAATTTACTTTCTCAATTATAATTTAGTTTCTACAGGGAAAAAATTAATTTATAAATTAGTAAATATATCTTAAAATATATGAAAAATAATTATGATTTTATAATTTAGCCGTAAGTTTAAATATTGGTATTGTAATTATATACATTCATTCTATAAAATGGTATATTTATATAAGTTATATAATACAAAATATTCATATTTATATAAGATATATGATATCCAATATTCAAATGTGTGAGTTTTGTTTTGATATCAATATTCTACAATTTTTATTATAAAATGATGCTTTAAAAATTACTTTTATAAATTTTTTTGTATAATTTGACTCTTATAAAGGGAGAAAAATCGTAGACAACGTCAAAAAGTAAAAGTAAATTATGATAATAAATTTTATTTAAATAATTAATTAATTTATCTGTAGTTTGATTATAAATGAGATAATATATTTTAAAATATAAAAAAATAAATAGTTATGATTATATAATCTAGCCATAAGTTTAAGCATTGTTGCTATTATAATACACATTTTTATAAAGCGACATATTTATATAAGTTACATGATACTGAATATTCATATTTATATAAGTTGTATAATACCTAATATTTAAATATATGAATTTGGTCTTAATATTGTCATTGTATATATTTTTTAATTCAAAAATGATGATTTAAAAATCATTTTTTTAAATTTCTAAAATAATTTCACTTGAAAAAAAATATTAATTCATAAATGACTCAATATATTTTAGAATATAAATAAAGTAGTAATAATTTTATAATTTATCTATAAATTTAAGTATTAATATTATCATTATACATTTTTTTTTAAAATGATATATTTATATAAGTTATATTATAAAATATACGAATCTAATATTTAAATATTTAAGTTTGATCTTGAAATTAATACTGTCAAAATTTTTTATTACAAAATTGCGATTCAAAAATTCACTTTTTTTGACTTAAAAAAAAAAAATAGCCGACAGAAACATCAAACAATAAAGCTAAAATTTTGACTTTTTATATAGTTAATGATAAGTTTAAGTATTGTTGTGTTATTATACATATTTTTTTTAAAGTAATATATTTATATAAGTTACATAATATTCAATATTTATATTTATATAAGTTGTATGATACCTAATATTTAAATATATGAATTTGGTCTTAATATTATCATTGTATACATTTTTTAATTAAAAAATGATGATTTAAAAATTACTTTTTTAAATTTCTAGAATAATTTCACTTTTATCAGAAAAAAATACTAATTCGTAAATAAGTCAATATATTTTAGAATATAAATAAAGTAGTTATAATTTCATAATTTATCTATAAATATAAGTATTAATATTATCATTATACATAAATTTTTTTTATAAAATAATATATTTATATAAATTATATTATAAAATATATGATATTTAATATTTAAATATTTAAATTTGGTCTTGAAATCAATGGTATCAAAATTTTTATTGCAAAATTGTGAATAAAAATTTCACTTTATTTGACTTAAAAAAAAAGTCAACGAAAACGACGATTTACTTAATTTGAATTGTATATGTCTAAATAAAAGAAGAGCAGAATAATAAATAAAAAAAAAAGTACTAACAACGACAACGTAAGAGAGATAAGGATAGGATGAGTTTTATACAATTAAAAAAAGGAAAGAACACCAAGTGTCAATGAAACTTTCAAATAAAGATAAGAATGAACGGATATATATAAGTAGAAGACGAGCGAAAAAATAAAATAAAAATGTAAAGAAAGTAAAATAAATAAATAAATAAATAAAAAGAAAAAACAGGCATATTGACGACGTCGAATATCAAATCAAACCTTGGCTTTTTATATAGATTATAGGTATAAACGGCTTGGAACTATTTTTTTATCTTTAAGTTTGTGATACATGTCAGCTTAAATATTATGTTTTCATTAGAGTCGATATAGCATAACAATTTATATGAAGTAAATTGTTATTTATTCATAGCATAACAATTTTTCCGAGAGCTAGATATGCATGAAAAATTCAATTTACTCTGACTTTGTACACGTCAAAATACATAGCATTTAATATGTAGTTTTTAATTATTCTTTCTTCTCAATAAATATGCATCAATAGTAATATATTACTCATTTATTTCAAAATATTTTAGTGCTTTCTTTATATCATCTTCGTATTGTTGAAAATTAATTGACGTTAATTTTATTATATAAAATCACACAGTTCAATTATATTATCTACCTAGTCATATAATTTTAATATTTTCACAATATACTAGCTATCGAACATGAAAACTACTTATATTTGTAATGCAAGTCTCACATAATACTATGTTAGTGATCTATAACCATGATTTTTATGATTATTCGTATAATTATCATATTTAATATATTTTAATTAAGAGGATAATTCATAATGTGATTTTTAATAAGAGAATAATGTTTTAAGGTAACAAAATTCTCTCTTAAATTTGAAATAAATTTAATTTTGAATGATGTGTTGGTAATTATAATTAAGTTTACAAATCTTTATCTATGGTGCTGATAAAGTGGGTAGCTCCAGGAAAAGGCTAAAAAGTGTCTCATGGACCCAACGAAACGTCAGGTTATATTAGAATAACTTGGGGAATAGATGAGCATGAGATAGCGGGCAGTAATATTGCCAGCGAAGCGGCGAGTGGTCGTAGCTGGAAAAGTCTGGTTGGAGCAGTCCCTGGCAAAATTATGAGTTAAATTCATAAATCAAATAATAAATATTACATAAAATTCAATAATATATATTAAATTAATTTTTTCCACATAAATAAATAATAATTTAATTATAACTTAATACAATAATATATATTAAATTAATTTTTATTAATAAATAATAATAAAATTATAACTCAATTCAATGAATAACATTTTTCATTTAAAAATCATATCTTCCACAATTTTGGAAAGCGATTTTCAGCCGTGACTCTTTTACTGTCCAATTAGGAGTATTAATTTGTACAAATTAAGTTAATTTGTATTGATTTAAATTTAATTCGTGTTATAAATTATCAATTTTAAATTAAATTTAATTTAATTTATGCCATGAATTGTTAAGTCTAACTAAAACTTAAAAAATTTGAGCTGATACAAATTTTTATTTACGATGTATTAATTAATCTTTTTTTTAATTTATTTAATCTTATGTTAATTAAAAATATTATAATTTTTTTATAATTTTTAATTTAATTATAATATTAAAAATTTTAAACCCAATTTAATGTATTTTAATAACATTAAATATACAAATAAAAATTGGTTATAAGTTTTTACAAAATTAAAAAATAAAAGTTTCAAAGCATAATTATATTATAAAATAACACAATGAATCACTACTTAAAATTAAAGTAAATAAATATTGTAGATTTAAATTTTATGTAATTGTGATTAGTGATAACATAATATATTTACACATTATTAATAAGAGAGATTCAATAAAGTTTTTATTTAACAGATTCAACTTACAGAAAAATAATAATAGTAATAATATATGATAATAATTATAATTATTTTTTATTTTTGTATTATTAAACTGGTCTTAACTCAACCCTAGTTTTTTTTTTTTTTTTGTTATTCATATTAATCCAAATTTTATTCCTTTATATTCGGTTTATATTTTTTAATTCATATTTAATTTCAACAATTCTAATATAATACAAATTATTACCCCTATATCCAATCATATTATTACTTGATTTTTCGTTCTTTTATTTTTTTTAGACAACACAATTTCCTCTAATGATCCTTGTCAAAATAAAGAAAAAAATTTCCTCTAATGATCGTGTCGGATGTCATTGCACAAGAGTCGTGAAATATAAAATAATGTTACACTTCTCAACTTAAAATGTATTTAAATAATATGATTTATTAACATTTTATGATATTTAAGATTAATTAATGTTGAAAGAATTTTAAGACCAGTTAATCGTCAATAATTTCTTCCGATTTTATCATGTCACAAAAATCATTATCCTAAGTTTAATGATATTTTTCAATCGTAAAAACTCTATTTATATCCCACATATATTATATACTTTATAAATATTTATATGTTCTAATTTTATAACAGAACTTATATTTTAAAATTAATAATGTCAAATAAAATTAATAAACGTGATTCTACTATATTAAATTAGATAAAACTCACAAATATTTATAAAACCTTCTGGTACATAAATGATCTATTATTTAACTTGTTTAATTTTTAATTTCATTTCAGTAAAAAAATAATAATTATTTTTAACACTAAAAAAAAAATATTTATTTACTTTATAAAAAAATAAATAAATATATTTTTTTAAAGAAGTTAAAAATTAAACTTTATAAACGAAAAAAAATTATGCTATATAAATAAACATTTATGTGAAATATATAGTATATTTTTAAATGAGATGTCATGAGTATGAAACTATAATGGAGATATGAGAAATGCTAATATTACTCAATTTTGCACTCAAAATTTTTTATATTGTGTTAAGAGTCAAAATTATTTTAAAAATTAAAAAAATAATTTAATTTTTTAAATAATATTGATATGTATTAAAATACTTTTAAAAATAAGTATAAAATTAAGTGCATATTTATATATTTTTAGTAGGATAATATATAAAATTTTCCTAATAAATAGCATTTTTCTTGTTTGATAACTCTAAGTGCCACGAGTACGTGCACTGACTTTAAATCGCGACTGAACCTAATTATATAAAAAACGCAACGATGCGGGCAGAGTAAGATCGCACAACGACATGTTAAATACATTGTCTAATATTAAATTAAATTGCATGGAATAATATTATAATTAATTTATAATATTTAATGATAAATTATATTATATAGTTAAATAAAATTAATTTAAATAATTTATACTTAAAATAAATATTTTAATAAAATTTATTTAAATTAATATTTAACTTATTTTTATATTTTTATTATAATTAAAAAATATTATTTTTATTTTGAGACTAAATAAAAAGTTAAGACATATAATTTTATAATTGAAGATTAAGTTAAATTTTCAGTACGATTTAGACCCATATTTCTTAGTCTTATAAATTTTTTACATAATTGTATTATTTTTATGCCGTATGATACGATATAATTTTAAAGCTAAATACATAATTGAATAATTTTATATAGTTAAAATTTTAAGTATTGTGTAACAAATTATAAATTGGCAAAAATTTTGGGCTACATTTAAATTAATGTGGATAGAAGTACAATCAGTTATCATATTATATGTATTAAGTAGTGAGTATTGATTGAATGTAAATTATAAAATATGAGAATAATTATGTAATCATTTAATAACATAAAAAAAAAAAAAAAAAAAAATTACAAACGTGATGTATTATGATTTTAATAAACTAATGCAAATTATTATTCTCAAAATAACATATAAAAAAAATCATATCGTACTAAATAAATTAATTTATGTATTAAATTATAATATAAATATTACCTATAATAAATAAACTGATTCCTGTAATTAACTGACATAATTATATCAAATTAAAACCTGTCACAATGATTGTGTTTATCACAGTGTATGACTAGAATAGTTCTCATTTACTCGTGTTGTTATTAGTTTTATCTAAGTGGAGAATGGAAATAGATCAGAGACGAAACTAAAGAACTTAAATATATGAGCAACTAATAGCTTCATTGCATGATGTTTAATCACATTATATAACTTTTTAAGCCTTCTTAGTACATTCGAACGATCTAACACCAAATATTGATTAAAATAAATTAATGGATTAAACATTAATAAAAGACAATAAACAATATCAAAAAAATGATATGATACTTTTGTTCTCAATGGCTAGTTAAGAGAGGCCTTGTAGCATATTCTATTTAGAGTCCTTTGGAACCAGATAGATGCCAATTCTTAATAATGCTTTCATTCTTCAACTGAAAATTAAAGTGTTATTAAGTATTAGCTTACTAAAGCCTAAAAGCAAATATTTTAGTCACTCATTAAGCAGGGGTATCAGAGATCAAGAGTTTTTAAATACATAATCCTTTAGTTTATTGCTTAATATTATTAATTTAATCGAATCTTCCTAGATGAAATATATTATCACTGAATTTATAATCGATTGTTGATAAACAAATACACAAAAGGGAATTTTTTTTTTGCTTCTCATTTAAAGGGGAGGAGAATATATTAGCGGCATCATATGTACAAGAAGTAAACATTGGGATATAATTTGTAATTAAGCCTCTAACCAAATCAGAGTTTGGTAGTGTGACCATTGTTTTCGGATTAGTAAATTTTATTCAGTTTCTTCTTAAAATATTATTGATTATCTAGTCGATCTTATATTTATTACGGTCTGTTATCATTTTTAATAGTAATATGAATATATTTTAAAATATTAATAAAAAATAAAAATTATTATGTTAACATCAGATTTCAAAAATTATTAGATGAATTAAGTTATTTATATTTTTATTATTAAGTTAATTTTCTCTTTTGATTTATTTTCTTCCTCCTCTACTCTAATTATGCATTTTTCTATCTTGTAGTGAAACACCCACTTTTATTTATTACTCATTTAATAAAGTATCAAGTCAATCTAAAAAAACCTAATAAAATTTATTTACCTTGACTTTATGACAATTAAGTTAGCATTACTTTAATAATATTTTAAATTATTTTAATACCAAAAATAGAAATGATTTAATTCATAATATAATTGTTGCAATTTGATTTTTAACATAGTATGGGTATGAATTATTTTAGATTATTTTAATATTTAATTATAAATTTTCTTTTAAAAATGACTGAAAATGTATGTACTAAATATGAGGAAGAATTAGACTAAATTGCACTAGTTCTTAAACAATTTTTTTGACTTAAGATTTAACATTAAAGATAGTAAGTTCTCACACCAACATATGACAGTGCATTATTCAAATTCAAAGAAACAATAATGCAATACCACAATTATTACGTAGAAATCTTATACTTGTAGTTATTACAGACAATGTTCAAGGAAATGCCTCAATAACAGATGGCATAGCATTAATTTTGATGACATTGTATCGACTGAATCCAACTTGTCCAAGAACATAAGCCCATTCCTTAAGGGTCCTTTCTCTGCCTGTATTGGTTTGAGCCATCATTATCATATCCAAACCCAATTTCAAATCTGTTATTAGCTTATCTTCTTGTTCCTTCTTATTATCTTCTTCAATTACTGGATCAACGATAATTACCTTTCCTTTATCATTTGGAATAGCTTCCTTACACTTATTTAATATATGAATGCAATCATCATCTCCCCAATCATGAAGAACACCCTGTTACTCACAACAATATATAATAAAGGTGGTCACACGTTTGAAATCAAACTTAAAAGAAAATGTAAGCAACCTATAACACATACCCTAGTTTATTTTGTCCTATTATATAATGTGAAATATGCTCTATCAATTAGTTTACTAAGTAGGGCCTAAGCTTCCTGCAAATGTGTAAATCTGAAAAGCATGCCGCAACAAAGATGGGAAAAAAGAAGTAACCCCATCATGGTGAAACTCTCATTGGGGGAGGGGGGGATTGAATCGGAATTTTCTTAAGTAGCCACCGACCAACAATTATTCTGAAATTGCGATTCTTTCTTGAGTGTTTGGAGCAACGCGCCATCAAACATTAAACAGGCATTCTCACGATTGAGCATGAGTATACGAAAGTTGTTATTGTATACTCCCGTGGGTCAAAGATTGGGTTTAAAATGGACATATGAAGAATTTTTTTTTTGTGATTTGTGTTAAAAAATGAAAATATAAGTTAATTGCATTTCACCTTGTCAATTAAGTTTGCAGCTGTACAACTTAATTTCATAAAGCTCAAGAATATTTATGTTTGTTTATCTTGTATAGGAAAACAAAAGGTGCATGTTTTTTTTTTTTTTCTCACAAGGTTGCTCTTTTTCCACTGAATAATGAATTTCTTATTTGCCTATTTTGTTTAGCATAATTATTATTTTTATATTAAAAAATGTTAGTAATATGTTTCCAACCTGCAATTTCTATTCTATATATATATATATGCCGTAAGTGAACTACCATTTATCATAACCTTTAAACACAATATTATGGTATTGGCTTAGGGGAATTAATTTACCTCTAGTTAATTTTGCTTGCAAATTTAAAGAAAAAAAAATTGGCGAATTAAAAGCATATTAATAGTACCAACCATGATATAAACAGCATCGGCTTTTGGAACACAATCAAACATGTTACCTCCAACATGTTCAACACCTTCATACTTATGAGCAACAGAAACCACATGAGGAAGATCAAAGTTGATGCCTCGAATCCATGGACATGCCTTAACCAACATGCCCAAGGCAGTCCCATTACTTCCACCAACATCCACAACACTCTCAAGTCCATTAAACACATGTAGACAATTTTCAATTACTGCCGACACTGACCTCTTGGCCAGACAAGCCATTGCTTCACTTATAAGCAAGCCATGGGCAGGATTTGTCTCTGCATAGCTCCATATATCCTGGCCGTGCGCAGCCTCAAATGGCGAATTGACACAGCCAAGGATCCTGGCACTGAGGTTATGCCATGATGACAACATTGTAGGACTGCTTTCTAGCAAGATTAAAGCAGCCGCACTCTTTTCATCAGATTTCATTAGACAGCGCGAGATAGGTGTTTGTGTATAGCCTTTGGAGCCATTGACTGTGCTTTTCTCATTGAATACTCCACTGTGAACTAAGTATCTCATTATGCGATGAAGAGGGGAAGGAGCACAATTCAATGTTTTAGACAAGTCTAAGAGTGTTATGGGTTCTTCTTGGCTAACAATAATTTCAGGTAAGCCAAGCTCAATGGCACATTTCACCACTGCCATTTCAACGAACTGAAATGCATATTTCAAGACGATTAATTGTGCTCTGTGATTTTCATCTTCTTCTTTCCACGTTAAATGAGTTGTTGTTTCCTCCATTTTTGTTTCAATAAGTGTTTGTGATAAAGCGGTAGGTAGTGTTGTGTATGTATGTTATATATAGCTTTGTAAGGTGTTTGTGATAAAGTAGTAGCGTCTGTTGGCTATATGTGTTGTGAAAAAAATTGAGTAATTCCCATCACTAAATTTACGGGAAACAAACAAAGAATTTTAATACAAAACTAACTCACAAGCCACAACCCAAAAAACAATACACCCAAAATATGTCCTTTTCTTCTCTTGCTCAAATACAAATAATCATTTAATGTTATATATTTTTTTATGGAATGTAATATTATTTTTAAGAATTTGAATATCACAGATTAACCCGAAAAAAGAAATGTTGGCGTATTTTTTTTTTACTACGCAATTAGTTTTGGGCTCGAAATTAACTTGAAGCTTAAACTTTTCATTTTGAAGGGGAATTTCAGTGTCATATGAGATAAGAGTTTGTAAGAATTGATATTTTACTTGCTCTTCTTCGAATAAAGAGTTTGGGATAATAAAGTTTTGGTCAATAGACTAAAGACAAACGTGGTTATTTTGAAAATCCAATTGTTGATGATCAAGAATTCAAGATGCTTTGACCAATTCCTTGTATTGGGTATTTCTCTTATGTTTTCAACTTATAATAAATCCTGACTATTAAAATACGTGAAAAAGATAACGTTAATATATTTGGCAGACAAGATATTATAAAATATTACAATGGCCATTTAAGAGTATATTTTATTTAATTATTTATTGAACATTAATTGGATATTTGGGTTTGAGAATCTCATGGAAAGAGAAATACAAGGAAAACCGCCTGCTACTACATATACAATTATACATACCACATGTCAGGTGTCAGGCTCGACAACACGTGAAAATGTATAGTTCAACACCAGCTATGTGTTGCATCTTTGTAGAAGAACATAAACGGCTTGGAACTATTTTTTTTATCTTTAAGTTTGTGATACTTATCAGCTTAAAGCCTTAAATATTATGCTTTCATGAGAGTCGATTTAGCATAACAATTTATATGAAGTAAATTGTTATTTATTCATATGAAGTAATAGCATAACAATTTTTCCGAGAGCTACATATATAATGTGAAAAATTCAATTTACTCTAACTTTGTACACGCGACAGTACGTAGCATTTAATACGTGGTTCTTAATTATTTGGATTTGTATTTTTAAAGTACTTCAATTTTTATTTTAATATCTTAAATAATTTTAATTTTTAATTAAATTTTTTTAAATATTTAAATTTTAGTCATCTACATTTTTTTTGGTAAAAATTTTAATTGATTAATATTAATTTATTAATTTAACTTTTTTTTTTACAAACCATCTTCTTTTAATTACTACAATTAAAATTATTTAAGATATATCTTAAAATATTGATATTAAGTTTTTCTAATTGTGTTTCTTATATTAAAAAAAATGTATTAACTTTTTTTATAAACTTTTTTTTAATTGTTTAAATTATTTCATAACAAATCTTAAGTTATTTATATGAAGATTTTTTTATGTGCATTTTTTTGTGCCAAACTAAAATATTTGAGAAACAAACAAATATTTTCTTACTTGTTAAATATAAAGATGTACAATATATCAATTAGAGTAACAATTTTGAATCACAAAAAATTCCAATTTTCATAATTTATAATTCAAAATTAAATGTTTATAAATATTCACAAAATTTATTATGAAAATTGGTATTTTTTATGATTCAAAATTGTTACTATAATTGATATATTGTACATTTTTATATTTAACAAGTAAGAAAATATTTGTTTGTTTCTCAAATATTTTAGTTTGGCACAAAAAAAATGCACATGTTCTCAAATAATTTAAAGAAAATAGTTTATAAAAAAAAGTTAATAATTTTTTTTTAATATAAGAAACACAACAAAAAAACTTAACATAAATATATATGTCCTAAATAATTTTAATTGTAGTAATTAAAAGAAGATGGTTTGTAAAAAAAAAAAGAAGAAGTTAATATAGAATTTTAAATATGGAAAGAAAAAAATATCATTTTAAAAATAGTAAAATAATATTAATATTTTAAAATATTTAATTAATTAAAAATTTTGCTAAAAAAGATACTAGTGACTAAAATTTAAGTATCTAAAAGATTCCAATAAAAAATTGAGATTATTTAAGATATTAAAGTAAAAATTAAGGTAATTCAAAAATACCAAACCCTAATTATTCTCTCCTCTATAAATAAGCATAAAAAAATATATATTATTCAATCAGTATGCTGATTTGGAGTAAATAGCAAATTTCATATATATAGAATGTCATTTGTGTATAAACAATAATTAATTATTAATTTTATTTTAAAATATTATAGTGTTGTCTTCATGTCATATTTTGTATTGCCTTGAAAATTACCACCAAGATTGATGTTAATTTTATTATATAAAGTCACACGGTTCAATTGTGTTACCTATCCGGTCATATAATTTTGATATTCTCACTACATACTAGTTATCGAACATAAAACCTACTTATATTTGTAATGCAAGTCTCACATAATACTATGTTAGTCTTACATGATTTATAATTATGATTTTTATTATTATTCGTATAGTTGTCATATTTAATATATTTTAAATAAAAGGATGATTTATAATGTGATTTTTTATAAGAGAATAATGTTTGAAGGTAACAAAATTCTCTCTTAAATTTGAAATAAATTTAATTTTGAATGATGTGTTGGTAATTATAATTAAGTTTACAAATCTTTATCTTATTATATAATAGTGCTGATAAAGTGGGTAGCTCAAAAAAAAAAAAAAAAAAGGATAAAAAGTGTCTCATGGACCTAACGAAAAGTCGGTTTAAATTAGAATAACTTGGGGACTAGATGAGCATGAGATGGTGGGCAGTAATATTGCCAGCGAAGCGGCGAGTGGTCGTAGCTGGAAAAGTCTGGTTGGCAAAATTATGAGTTTAGTATTTTTTTTTTTTTGAAGTTTTAAAATTTTCTTCTTTTTATAAATAAAAAAAAAATATACACCTATGTATTCACATAGATTCGAACTTAGGATCATGATGAAATATTTAAAAATTTTATCACCTAAATTACAAATAATTTTCAAAAATATATGTTTTAAAAAAAAACATACATCGAAGAAAAAAAATCGACTAAAAGGATTTTTTCTTTAAATAATTACATTAAATTATTTTATTTTTTATAAATCAAATAATAAATATTACATAAAATTTAATAGATTGTAATAAAATTATAACTCAATTTAATAATAATAAATAATATTTTTTATTTAAAAATCATATGTTCCACGATTCTGGAAAACGATTTTCAGCCACGACTCTTTTGTTGTCCAATTAGGAGGGTATATAAGTTGGGTTAATTTTTATTGATGGAAATTTAATTTGTGTTATAAATTATCAATTATAATTTAAATTAAATTAAATTTGTATTATAAATTACAAATTTAACCAAAATTAAAAAAATTTGAGCCAGTCCAAACTTTTATTTACAGTATATTAATTAATTTTTTTTTTATCTTATTCAATCTTATGTTAATTAAAAATATTATAATTTTTATTTTAATTATAATAATAAAAAATTTAAACCAAATTCAATTCATTCTAATAACATTAAGCATACAAATAAAAATGTGTTATAAGTTTTTATAAAATTAAAAAATAAAAATTTTAAATCATAATTATATTATAAAACAACGCAATGGATCACTACTTAAAATAAAAATAAATGAATATTTTAAATTTAAATTTTATGTAATTGTGATTAATGAGAACATAATATATTTGTATATTATTAATAAGAAAAATGAAACAAATTTTCTATGACTTGAATTAATAAATTCAACTTATAGAAAAATAAATAATAGTAATAATATATAACAATAATTTTAATTAATTTTTATTTTCATATTATTAGGTTGACCTTAATTTAAGCTTATTTTTTTTATTCCAATTAATCTAAATTAAACCAAAATTTAATTTGTTTGTATTTAATTTATATTTTTTAAATCATATTTGATTTAAACAAATAAAATATAGTATAAATTATCACCTCTGCGTCCAATAATATCATTACTTAATTTTACTTTTTTTTTTTAGACAATACAATTTCCTCTAATGATCCTTGTCAAAATAAAGAAAAAAAATTCCTCAAATGATCGTGTCCGGTGTCATTGCACAAGAGTCGTGAAATATAAAATAATGTTACGCTTCTAAACTTAAAATGTATTTAAAAAATATGATTTATTAACATTTTATAATATTTAAGATTATATAACAAATAAGTTATAAATTGGCAAAAATTTTGGGCTACATTTAAATTAATGTGGATAGAAGTACAAACAGTTATCATATTATATGTATTAGTCGGTAAGCATTGATTGAATGTGAATTATAAAATATGAGAATAATTATGTAATTATTTAATAACATAAAAAAAAAAAATTACAAACGTGATGTATTATGATTTTAATAAGCTAATGCAAATTATTATTCTCAAAATAACAAATAAAAAAAATTATATCGTACTAAATAAATTAATTTATGTAATAAATTATAATATAAATATTACCTATATGTTATAAATTTGTAATAAATAAACTGATTCATGTAATTAACTGACATAATTATATCAAATTAAAACCTGTCATAATGATTGTGTTTATCACAGTGTATGACTAGAATAGTTCTCTTTTACTTGTGTTGTTATTAGTTTTATCTAAGTGGAGAATGGAAATAGACCAGAGACAAAACTAAAGAACTTAAATATATGAGCAACTAACAGCTTCATTTTATGATGTTTAATCACATTATATAACTTTTTAAGCCTTCTTAGTACATTCGAACGATCTAACACCAAATATTGATTAAAATAAATTAATGGATTAAACATTAATAAAAGACAATAAACAATATAAAAAAAAATGATATGATACTTTTGTTCTCAATGGCTAGTTAAGAGATGCCTTGTAGCATATTCTATTTAGAGTCCTTTGGAACCAGATAGATGCCAATTCTTAATAATGCTTTCATTCTTCAACTGAAAATTAAAGTGTTATTAATTATTAGCTTGCTAAAGCCTAAAAGCAAATATTTTAGGCACTCATTAAGCAGGGGTATCAGAGAATAATGCATGTTAATCAAGAGTTCTTAAATACATAATCCTTTAGTTTATTGCTTAATATTATTAATTTAATCGAATCTTCCTAAATGAAATATATTATCATTGAATTTATAATCGATTGTTGATAAACAAATACACAAAAGGGAATTTTTTTTGCTTCTCATTTAAAGGGGAGAAGAAATTATATATATATATTTTTAATTTTTTTTTCAATCCATACAATGATCCACTTTATATATTTATATTTAGGTGATGATGAGAGATGGTAAATTTTTTTAAATAGTGAAAATACGATTAATCACGATTTTTTTTTATAGCATATATGCAATTAATCACTATCATTGATAGTAGATATTCTTGTAACATGTTAAATTTGATAGTGCACTTGTAACACAGATAAATTTGGTGGTATGATGTGAAATTTATAATCTGCACACCTTACAAATATATAAAATATTTTTTTTTAAGAATATTGGATTGATCGGTATATAAAATAATTTTAAATTTTAATGATTGAATGTTATTTTATACTTATCGTAAAATAATATATTTTGATGATGCTAATAAGAACATTGATCATCATACTAGATAAAAAAGCATACTTAATTTTAACTAATAGAAAGAGTTCTATTTATATCTTGTTAAGAAAAGCTGAAATAATTAAATTTTTGTGTGTGGCCAAATACTATTGTTTAAAAACAAAACTTTTTGGAGCTGAATGAAGAATTGAAGAGCTTGAAATACAACTCATACTTTGGTATTCTTAGCATATTGGATTTAGCCGCCACCATGACACTTTGTTTTCTTTGTTGATGAAACACCATCATCACACTTAAAAGTAGAAGCAGGATAAGGGAAATAGTAATTAAGCTATGAAGAAGATAAGAGCAACATAACCTTGGAAATTTCAAAATTCAGTGGCAAGTTGATTTTCCATTTCAATTCATTTAGAAGTATACGTTGATACCATTCTTGATTTTAAACCTACAACACTCGAGTAATCTAACACATACAACAACGATGAACTGAAATTACAACTCTAAATACTACTCGATGAAAATTGTTCGATAAACATAAAATACATAATTAACACAATAGTTTTGTTGCATTTATTCCAGAAGATCTGCATTGTTTTCCGCATCCCCCATCTCTTCGTCATCACTCTCACCCTCTCCTTCTAAAAGCCACTCTTCAAGTTCATCCACTTCATTGTACTCGTGTACATGAAAAGCGCTCTCCCATTGCTCAGTCCCTAGCTCCTCCCCATGGCATGCCACATGTAAAAATGGTCTGCTTCGGGTTAAAGCATCTACGATGTCTCTATTTACACAACCTGTCACTCCTAAGCATCTCAGCCTTGGAAAGTATGGTTTCTTCAGCCATCGGAAAGAAAGCTGAGTGATGCCTCCGCAGTTAAACAAGTCCAATAAGTGCAGACTATTGCCATGCCACCTTTCCTCGTCAACCTGCATTGAGGCTAATGCCATAACTGAAGTGTCACCTATGTGTGGACACTGTCTCAGTCGTAATTCAGAAAGCGGTATTCTACTTTTTGCCAGAGAGAGAACTCCATTATCAGATAGATGAGGAAGATTTGATAGATCCAGTTCTCGCAACTCTGTTGCACAAGAACCATCAAAAAGGGCACAGATGCCTTTATCTGTAAGCTTTTTGCATCCTCTGACAGAGAGTGAAACAAGTGCCTTTATAACTCTTGGTCTTAAGTATGACAATCCCACATCACTTATATCAGAGCCATCCAAAATTAGAACTTTTAATTTCTGAAGGGTCTTTATGGATCTTAAGGCTTCATCACCAATGCTTCTACAACATCTCATGTCAAGAACTTTAAGGTCCTTGTTAGATGCCAAATTAGCTACTGCAACATTGGTTAGAAGATTACACCACCTCAAGCTAACATGAAGCAATGAAAGAGAAGTTGCAGAGATATCATGAAAAAGTAAATCAGTTAACTGAGTCCCATGAGACACTTTCAGCTTGTAAAGCTTCGAGCAGGAATGCAATATTGTTCTAAAACCAGTGTCTGTCACACGACAGAAACCACCAAAACATATGCTTTCCATGTCGCCACACTTGTCGGCCATTAAAAGGAGCCCCAGATCATTCACTCTTCTAAAGTAGGTAAACAGGAACTCTTGACTTCGCACCAATGAGAGATATTTCAATTTCCCATGTTGATTAATTTGTTGAAGGCCTGAATTTGTAAGGTCAAATGTAACTCTCGGCTCAATAAGAGGTGCATCCCGAAGATCCAAATGACTTAGGGAGACCAGACCTTTAGAAATCGTACCGACCATAGCATCAGTTATATAATCAACTGAAAGGCACAACTTCTGGATGTTTGGCAATATGGCTGGTAGAATTTGACTTGGTGATTGATGGAAGCCCAAATTTGGGCTAAGCAGTTCAGTCATCATTACTGAAGATATGTAGTCAATCTCAAGGGACACGAGTTTTGCAGAAGCTAAAGCCCAAACACGAGCAAAATTATGACGAAGAAATGATGAGACGTCGAACATCAGGACTAGAGACTGCGAAACAATCACCATAGATATCAGACAATAGAAATCAAGCAGTTATGAATTACAACAATTATTTTAATGGGTATATCATAAACATAAATTAAAGATGCTTCTGGTAAAGATGCATAAAGAACAACTTCACCTTGGATATAAGATGAGTTTATAAAATAAGTTCAACACAAGGGGTTGGTGCGAAATTGGCATCTTTAATGCTCTCACAACAAATAATTTTCTGGCTTGCAAAAAGATGCGATCAAGATTCCATAATAGAATTACTGAGGAAGAAACTATTCATGTCCAATTATATTCACAATAAGTCGCAAGGCTATAAGTAACATATTTAGGATACAGGCTAAGCATTAAACTACACAAGTTGATCTTCCAAAGTTAGTTAAAGTCTAAAAGGAATATATTCATGGCACTGACAAAATTTTAAACTTCAGAATTTGATCTTTAATAATATATCCTAGTTTCTCATATTATTCAAGAATAAATATACTTTGCCAAATTTGATAGCAAAAGAATATAAGAAATTAAAAGGAGGAAAAAAAAAAAAAAACCTTGACTACGAGAACACATCCTTAGACTGCTAATCTGGCTAACAAAGCAACATCAAATTCTTTAACCATCTTTTAAAGATTTAAGGTTCAGAGTCATAAAGTTTACTCTGATATAAGAAATGTCAAATCCATTAATGGAAGTACATCAAATAGATTAATGGAAGTACATCCTACAATTGAAAATCTCTTAGATAAATTTACGTCAGGTTAATTAACTAATCAAGTAACCACTTGAATATGTTTCCCGTAATTCAATGATCTAATTCTATTATGGATTTTGGATAAATTCTTACTTCTAATTGGGTGCAACCACTGAGTAAGTCCTCCAAATCAGAAATATGAATTGCACGTTCTCTTTTCTCTGCCACTGACCCCAAGCAAAGACATCTGAAGAGAAGTACATGACCATTAACCAAAGCCAATTCAAAGAGCAGAAAGGGAAAATTACCATTCAGGGTACATAAACCTAGCAGTAAATAAGTTCACGATCTAGCATACATGCACTCGCTTCTAAGAAACTTATCTCCAGCAGAAGCACAAACCTTAAGTCCTTGCACATGCCTCCAATCTCTGAAAGCAGCTTCCCACTAAAATCAGCGCAATTGATCAAACAAAGCTCGTGCAACGAAGGATGGAGCAAAATCTGGATCGAAGTATCATCAAGTCGACCACAATCAACCTTCAGGCTCCTCAGGTATGAATTTGGCGGCATTAGAGGCCTCAGCAAATCCAATGACGGCGTAATTTCCTGTAACATCAACCACCCATAAAACCCAAATTAAAATAATAATAATAATAAGTAGACAAATTAACAAATAAATCAAAAAGAAAACGATAACCCATTTTAAAGCTCTAGAAGAACTCGAGATATTTTAAAGTAAATCGCAGGCATCTTTGGGGTTTGAATTTTGTTACTTAAGATTGCATATCAAACTTTAATAAAAATTGAAACTTCAGAAATAGAATGATGGTTTCAAGTGAAATTAATTCGAAGAAAGATGCATACAAGAAGGTGAAAGGTAGGAATGAAATGAAGGATCTGGGAAGCACAAGCCTTGAAGGTCCTGCAAGTGGAAGCGACGGAGCAAATTGAAGCCAAATCAAGCTTCGTCATGATGGTTGCAAGTAGAGCCAAGGGCAGCTGATCCAGGCTCTCGACATCGCCATTGTTTTCGCTCTTCTCTGCCATTTCCTTTTCTGTTAATTGTTATCGTTTGTCGTATAGCAGTTGTTCGGAATTGGATCTGGCGAGAGGGGGATCGATTTAAGCGGAGGGCATTTTTTATGAAAATTTTATTAAAAATAATTTTTGTTCGATAATTGGATACAATTTAATTGTACTCATGGTAGCATAATTAGTGTATATATATAAATTTTGCTCTTTTTTTTCTTTCTCCGTCTCTTAATATAATAAATTTTATTAAATATAATTATATAAATTTAAATATACTTATTAATAATATTATAATTTATTATTTATAATATATTATAAATCCATAAATGGTAAAATTTCTCTTAAAATAATAAGCAAAATTTTATTAAAAAAAGGTGATTGAACATGTGTTACAGCTATATTCATTCTAAAAATAATTTTATGGTTATTTTTATGACAATTTAATCTTATTGTTATTAAAAAATAAATATATAAAAATAAATAATTATTTTTTAAATTTTTATTTATTTTTTCTTATAAAAAAATTTTTCTTTTATTTTTTTCCCTATTTTTATTTATTTTTTCTTCAAAAATTTTAGTTATAATATATTCAAATTAAAACAATCTCTATCTAATATAGTTAAAAAGAATAAAAAAATAATTTTATTTTTATGTAATTACTTTTTAATAATAATAATAAAAAAAATTATTATAAAATTTAAATATAAAATTTAAATAATTTTTTTATAATAAATATGAGACTTAATGGTATTTTTCTAAAAGAATAAGTAAGCAAGTTTTTTTTTTAGGATAATAAAAATAACTTTTTTTCTTTTTTAGTCAGTATAATAACGTAGCTTCTTTCTTTTATGGTCAGGGTAGTTGGTTTTTTTTACGGAACAAATGTCTTGGGGATTATTTAGTTTGAAACTATTAATAATAAAATAAAAAATGAAAATTTTTATTTTATAATATGAGGTAAGATAAAAATGAGTATTGTATTATTTGACTTGTTTTTTAAAATTATATACTTTATTTTAATAAATATATAATTTTTTTTATATTTTTTAATTACATTAAAACTCAAACTAATATTAAGTAATGTATTATATATTATATATTTTATTTTTTGTCTTTAAATTTTTTTTATTTTTTTAAAACATCAATAATTTTTTTATAAAAATTATTTACTTTAATTATAAAAATTTAAAATCATATAAATTTTATAATTTATTCTTATTATTTGAATTAGTTTGTAACAAAATTATTTCAAAATTATTTAATATAAAAAGAATATATATTTATTGTTACATATATTTTATTTTTCTCTTTATCATATAAATATTATTATTTTTTATTATTTATTGACTCAAATTTTTTCCTTCTCCTCATAAAATATTTATCATTGAATAAATTTTTTATAAAATAAATAAAATATTACTACAAAAAATTTAAAAATAATATTATTTGAATCCCTGTTACTTATTTGGAATCCTCATTCTTCACTAGAGATTTTCAATTTATTTCTTAAAGAATTTTAAGTAAAAATTGGAGACAAATTTTAAATGAAAAAAATTAATAAAAAAAAAAACATGGTCTTTGCCCCAACACCACCGCATTGATAAATGATAACCCTAATCAAGTATATATTAACATTGCCTTTGACCTCAAAACAAAAACACAACTCATATTAATTCTTTTTTTAAATTTGGGATAAATGTTCTTTTCTTTCAAACTTTAGTTGATTGCAGATTTAAAATCATTTATCTTGTAAGAGTAAAACAAAGAAAATTGCAACTTTATGACTTTTTTCCTTAAAAAAAATTACACGTTTATGATTAGAAATCTTACTATTGAATATATTAATTAAAAATAATTGTATTGTACATGAAATTATTTTATCATTTAGAACATAAATGACACAATTATTTTATTAGTATTATTTTTAATCCCCTCAATAAAAAATAAATATGTTCATTTTCTTTTAACACTAAAAGCAGATGTTCATTTACGTCATAAGACAAATCATATGTTTTTTTTCCTGCGTGGGATATGAAGGGAATTATGTCATATAATTAAACTATTATTTTATTTATATTGATTTTTTTTGGTAATTTCTATAGTATATTTGAAATAATTTTGAAAATGATTTTTTTAGGCTTTCAAATTAATTGTAAAAATAAAATAATATTTACTCTTTATTAGATATGATAATTATCATATATGTATAATTTTTATTAGATATGATACTTATTTCATTATCATATTTAAGCGTTATTATTTAATATGATAATAAATTTTAAAAGAGCAACTAAAATATAAAGATAATTTTATTCAAAAAAAAAAAAATATATTAAAAATGATTCAAATATATTATGACACCACAATCCTACAATAAATAAGGTTCGAATTCACGAACTCAATACATTTACTAAAAATAAATACAAATATTATTACAATATAAAACAATTGTCTACTATCCGATGAGTATAAAGTATATTGATCACAAGAATCTAAGGTTTTAGATTTTAATTATAATGGCTAAATGGTCAAAGTCTTTTGTAAATGAAGCTAAATGATCGATCACCTTCGTAAGGGAAGGTTCGGGTCATTCTATCCGTTCAAAGATTCGAACACAAATATTAAAGATTTGCGTTTGCTTCAAGACGAGAACTTGTATGTATAGAGCAAAGAATTTCAAGTATTGAATATAAAGCTTAAATAAATAAATAAATAACTATTGAATTTACAGGCTTAAATTTAACACTCGTCATATCAATCTTTTATACGACTGAGCAAAAAAAAAAATTAACCATTTTCATTTGAAACAAATAAATATACAAAAAACTATGTAAAATGTAAACAAAAACGACTTGATGCTTGGTTTTTTTTTTTTTTTTTATATTAAATTTAGCAACTGTCTATAGACGTAGGAAACGTTTTAAACATTTCGATCAATCAGTTGAGGTTCAAAGAAGACCCTCAAATCCTGGGCAAGAGCTGTTTTCATTCTTCTTTAACCTTTACACATATTTGAACAATAATGAGATACAAAGCTTCAATAGCTTTGCTACCAATTTGGTCTTTATATAGTGAAATACTGAGATGGCAAGTTACATTCTTCATTGCAAAATAGGATACATTCAAATCAAGTTAGAATTAGGGGTGTTTTCGATCAAAATTACTCAAATCATTTCAACTTAAAATGTTTGATTTTGAGATTTTATTGGTTTGGTTTCGTTTTTTAATTTAAAAAATGATTTAATATTAAGTTGAGTTGGTTTTTATTTCTTGAAAATTCGTATATGTAATATCAATTAAGATTCAAAGAGCAATTCGATTGTTGTAGAACAGTAGAAGAAAATATGTACTAATAATAAGAACATACTTTAATAGGACCCCTAGTCAAAAGTGCCAAACCGATTTCTAGTAAGAAGACAATATTCAGAATCAAACATTAAACAGCCAAAACATTAAAACCAATTTGATTAGCTATCAAAAATGGGGGAAGAAAAATTCAAGAAAAAAGGATTAGCGGCATCATATGTACAAGAAGTAAACATTGGGATATAATTTGTAATTAAGCCTCTAAACAAATCAGAGTTTGGTAGTGTTGTCATTGTTTTAGGAATAGTAAATTTTAGTCTGTTTCTTAAAATATTGTCAATTGTCTAGTCCATCTTTTAATTGTTACATTTTGTCATCATTTTTAACAGTAATACTAATATATTTTAAAATATTATTAAAAAATATAAATTATTATGTTAACAACAGATTTCAAAAATTATAAGATGAATTAAGTTATTTATATTTTTATTATTAAGTTAATTTTTTCTTCTCCTCTAATGTAATTATGCATGCATTTTTCTATCTTGTAGTGAAACACACCACTTTTATTTATTACTCATTTAATAAAATATCAAGTCAATCTAAAAAATACCTAATAAAATATATTTACCTTGACTTTATGACAATTAAGTTAGCATTACTTTAATAATATTTTAAATTATTTTAATAACAAAAATACAAATGATTTAATTCATAATATAATTGTTGCAATTTGATTTTAACATAGTATGAGTATGAATTATTTTAATATTTAATTATAATTTTTCTTTTAAAAATATATGTACTAAATATGAGGAAGAATTAGACTAAATTGCACTAGTTGTTAAACAATTTTTTTGACTTAAGATTTAACATTAAAGATAGTAAATTCTCACACCAACATATAACAGTGCATTATTCAAATTCAAAGAAACAATAATGCAATACCACAATTATTATATAGAAATATTATACTGTAGCTATTATAGACGATGACCTCAATAACATATGGCACAACATTAATTTTGATGAAATTATTTTGACTGAATCCAACTTGTTTAAGAACATAAGCCCATTCTTTAAGGGTCCTGTATTGGTTTGAGCCATCCAAATCTAATTTCAAATCTGTTATCAGCTTATCTGCTTGTTCTTCTTATTATCTTCTTCAATCACTGGATCAACGATGATCACCTTTAATATATGAATAACTTCCTTACACTTCTTTAATATATAAATGCAATCATCGTCTCTCCAATCATAAAGAACACCCTGTCACTCACAACAATATATATATAATAAAAGTAGTCATACGTTTGAAATCAAACTTAAAAGAAAATGTAAGCAACCTATAACACATATCCTAGTTTATTTTGTCATATTGAACAATGAGAAATATGCTCTATCAATTAGTTAACTAAGTAGGGCCTAAGCCTCCTACGAATGTGTAAATCTGAAAAGCATGCCGCAACAAAAGTACCCCATCATGGTGAACCTCTCGTTGTGATAGAAATGAAGTAGATGCCTTCCAGTCGGGGGGATTGAATCAGAGTTTTCTTAAGTAGTCATTGACCAACAATTAAACTTAGATTGAGATTTTTTTCGGAGAGCTTGGAGCAACGCGCCATCAGATGTTCAACAAGATTCTCACGATCGATCATAAGTGTACGGAAGTTGTCATTGTATACACCCTCAGGTCAAAAATTGGGTTTAAAATGAAGATAAGGAGATTTTTTTTTTTTTTTTTGTGATTTGTGTTAAAAAATGAAAATATAAATTAATTGCATTTCACCTTGTTAATTAAGTTTGCAGCTGTACAACTTAATTTCTTAAAGCTCAAGAATATTTATGTTTGTTTATCTTGTATAGAAAAACAAAACGTACATGTTTTTTTTTCACAAGGTTGCTCTTTTTCCACTGAATAATTAATTTCTTATTTGCCTATTTTGTTTAGCATAATTATTATTTTTTATATTAAAAAAATGTTAGTAACATGTTTCGAACGTGCAATTTCTATTCTAATATATATATGCCGTAAGTGAACTACCATTTATCATAACTGTTAAACACAATATTATGGTATTGGCTTAGGGGAATTAATTTACCTCTAGTTAATTCTGCTTGCAAATTTAAAGAAACAAAAAAAAAAATAAAAAAAAATTGGTGAATTAAAGGTATATTAATATTACCAACCATGAACACAATCAAACATGTTACTCCAACATGTTCAACACCTTCATACTCATGAGCAACAGAAACCACATGATGAAGATCAAAGTTGATGCCTCGAATCCAAGGACATGCTTTAACCAACATGCCCAAGGCAGTCCCATTACCTCCACCAACATCCACAACACCCTCAAGTCCAATAAACACATGTAGACAATTGTTGTCGACACTGACTTCTTGGCCAGACAAGCCATTGCTTCACTTATAAGTAGGCCATGGGCAGGATTTGTGTCTGTATAGCTCTGTATACCCTAGCCTTGCGCAACCTCAAATGGCGAATTGACACGGCCAAGGATCCTAGCACTGAGGTTATGCCATGATAACAACATTGCAGGACTGCTTTCTAGCAAGATTAAAGCAGCCACACTTTTTTCATCAAATTTCATTAGACAGCGCGAGATAAGTGTTTGTGAATAGTCTTTAGAGCCATTGACTGTGTTTTTCTCATTGAATATTCTACTGTAAACTAAGTATCTCATTATGCGTTGAAGATGGGAAGGAACACATCCCAATGTTGTAGACAAGTCTAAGAGTGTTATGGGTTGTTCTTGGCTAACAATAATGATAGGCCCAAGGTCTTCCAAGTTTACTTTTCATGTCTATTGCATGAGTTTTTTTTTTTTTTTAGAGAATTTTATTTGAAGTTTACTAAACCCACATTTCACCCATTAGTTCAAACTAATACCATTGATAGGCCGTGTTTTGAGAACATATGGAGATATCTCTACGGGCCCCCTAGCTCTTATAGGTCATAACTCAAGGCTAGATTGAAACGGATTCCTTTCGCTCTTCTCTAACCTCGAACTTGGGACCTAGCCCTTAAGTAGCCAGGTTCAAGGAAGCTAGTATCTAGATACCAGGTTCGAGGCTAGAGAAGAGCGAAAGGAATCCGTTCCAATCTAGCTTTGAGTTACAACCTATAAGAACTAGGGGGCCTACAGAAATATCCCCATATGTAAGAGATTTGTTTCAAAATAGGCCGAATGTTTTCCCACGAGTTTTCATGAGAAGGTTAACTCAATAAGTAGGAACTCATGCACTTATAAAGTCATGCGCCCATTATTATTTTTTCTTTAATGTGATATTTATTTGCTCTCACTTCTTAACAAATAATTTCAGGTAAGTCAAGTTTAATGGCACATTTCACCACTGCCATTTCAACGAATTGAAATGCATATTTCAAAATGATCAACTGTGCTCTATGATTTTCATCTTCTTCTTTCCACATTAAATGAGTTCGTCTTTCCTCCATTTTTGTTTGAATAAGTGTTTGTGATAAAGCCGTAGGTAGTGTTGTCTATATACGTTATATATAGCTTTGTAACGTGTTTGTGATAAAGTAGTAGTTTGTGTTGGCTATATGTGTTGTCAAAAAAATTGAGTAATTCCCACCACTAGATTTACAGGAAACAACAAAGAATTTTAATACAACACTCAATATGTCCTTTTCTTCTCTCGCTCAAATAGCCGATAAGTTTTTCTAATGGGGTGATGACATAATGGCTCAGCTCCATTTCTTTCTTTAGCTGGCTGCTCTGTTTTTTCTTAGTCCAACATTTGACAATTAGAGAAGGAAGCAGCAAATAGGAAGAAGAAAAGAGTCTGACGATATATCTATGCTATGAGACTTGATCCAAATTGGTGACAAATCATCTATTTGATACTAGGTCATTTGAAGTTTTTATATATAGGTTTGGACTAAAAAACAACAGTAGTAGTTTATTACTTTTTATATATTAAGTGAATTACTCTCCATGTGCGAGTCTTGACCGATTAAATATATATTTTATTTTATACTAATTGGCTTGGAATATAGAGTTGGGTTGGTCCTCATAGCTGTTGTTGTCATTTGGGTCACCTCTGCTGAAGTCACTATATTCTTTTAATTTTTTTTTTTGCACTTTGAATCTTTTATTGATCCTACTGACGTCACAAACTCTCGAATGGGAATGGTGGAGACCCTGCAGATTGGGTATTTTGAAAATTGAACCTTTCATTTTTTATGTTCTGACAAAATTTATCTTTTACGTGCTTAAAGTTTAACATGTGGTGGTTTTGTATGGATAGAGGCAAAGAACTCAAGTAAATGTAAATACTAGTATGAACGGTGTGCACAAAATATTAAACTTGTTGTGTACTTGTTTCTAGTTGTGGAATTTGTAGCCTATGGTGAATCTTTTACATCTGAATTTTTTTTCAAAAGTGATTCTAAAATGTTTATGTTTGTGCTTATCATGCCAATTTGTTTTTATTTTTATTTTTATATAGCATTTTACATGCATCTCTATTGTATGCATGGCGGACGTACGTGGGGCCAGAGAAGGCTTGAGTCTCAGCCAACTTTTTTACAAAAAATTAATTACGTGTATATTTTTAGCATTAAATAAATATTTTATTTATAGTAATATATTGTGTCTAATTTTTATGTACATATTTTAGTATATATTAACAATATTTAACAAATACGTAGATAAAAATGACATGAATTGTAAATGAAATAGTTAAATATATATATATTTTTTTTCATGTATTTGGTAACTATTAGTAACAAAAATAAAATTATAGTATACTACAAAAAAAATTTCTTAAATATAAGAAACGAAATAATGTTTAAATATTTTTAAACTCAACATTATAAAAATAAAATTAAAAAAATAAATATATGATAAGCTTCATATTAAAGTTTTTTAAGTTTATGTTTATTATATTTTATTTCAATTAAAATTTTAACTTTATCTATTATTCTATTATTTGATATTTTATTTTAATAATTTTTTAGAATTTATTTTTAAAAAATTATATAAAAATTATATTATTTTTTATTATTATTAGTCATTCTTATATTGTTTATAAACATATATTTTTAAATATAGTCTCAAGCTTAAAATTATAAATCATATTTTACTTTTTATGTTTTCATATGTTTATTTTAGTTTTAATGTTTATAAATTTTAATGTATTTGATTGAGCTTTTTATTTACTTAGATTTTTTAGTTAATAAATTTATTTTATTTATGAATGATACTAATATTTATTAACTTGTTATATTTTTGTTTAATTTTCGTTATAAGTTAATTATAATGTTTTAACTCTATATTTCTATTATAATATGACATGAAAAAATTTAGTGTTTAATTGAGTATAATTTATTATAATTTTTACTAATATTTTATTTTATATATAAAAAAAAATTAATCTCCGTTAAATTATTTTCTGGCTCCGCCCCTGGTTGTATGCAATATATTATATACATTTCTTTCATTGTATGTAATGTAACATGTTACATATACTTTTGTAGTTGCATGTAACATATTATTTTTGTGGTATTTAAATTTAAGCTTATTCTACACAAAAATATTTAAATTATTTTTTTCTACTGAAAATGCCATACTTTTATTTTGATTATAGTTAAGTATATTTTTTAAATTAAGATTTGTCATATCAGATAATTAGTATTAATTAACTGATGTGATATATATTAAATTTTGACTCTAATTAACGTAGGAAATTTTAGTTTTAAAATGGTATTTATGTGTAAATAAAATAAAAATAAGAAAAAAAATTTATAGAAAAAAATAATTCAAATATATTTATATACAATAAACTTAAATTTGAATAATTCAAAAGTTGTTTACTCTGAGATATATGATAGTTTATACTGCATTTATCTGATTTTCCTTACCATTGTCTGACACATAATATGGTCGATGGATTAAGAGAACAGATATATAAGAAATGAAATTTAGTTTAAGTAATTGACCATTTAATTTAATTTAATTTATTCTTCTTCTAGGATATTTCATGAATCTGCTTTTTTTTTTTTTCACTAGCGAAAGAAAAACATACGGCCTCTTTAAACTCCCTTCTCCCTCTTCAACTTTCATGGCTGAAATCAACTGGTTTTTTTTTTTTCTCTCTCTCTCTCTCTTCTATTTACTTCTAACTCATGTTCATGAGTTTTTATTATAGCATTTTTTTAGTATTTTTATCTTATACATTATCTAGATTCACTATTGTAATACCCAGCTCTTCGTCGACAAAACAATTTAAGTGAGCTAGGAGAGTGTTTTCTTCTTTGAAAAATGAGAAGGAGTGATAGATTTTCAGCAAAAAAAAAGGAAAAGAAAAAATAGCAATGTTAGACTGATAATGATGGAAAGATGACTTGAATGAGAAGAAAAAACCTTTACTCCTTCAGGTAAAACAATAGATGAATAGATAGATGGCTTATTTGAGCTTTCATCTTATTTTATTTATTAAAAACATTATAGTCTTCTTTTAATTCTTCCCCAATTTATTGATTTTGATATTTTTGTGTATTGTTCCTGTGATTGTTTGGCTCTTCAATCCCTTTACCTTCACGATTGGGACTGGTGGGAATTGTGAGCCAATTGTTTGTGTCATGGTTCTTTGGATCATTACATGCCTCTTGAACGGTGTAAGTTTCACTCTTAATCTTAATTCCACCTGTTTAGATTGAACATTACAGAACTACTGCTATTTTGCAATATACTTTCATTGAGATGCATATTGCGGAAAAAGTACTTGCAAATTCATGTTCATTGTAGCAAATATAAAACGTAAGTAGTAGTTTTAGAAAGGGCATGGAGATTTCATTATTTGTTTTGCATGCAGGCAAGTTTGTATACTTGTCAACATGGTTATAGCAATCAAATGGCATCAATTTCAGAAGATTATATATCATTGAATGGTTGACTTGAATTTCAAAATGCATTCAATGTTCTTTAGAATATCTGCAGTACTAACTAAAGATGACATAAACTTAGAAAGTAATCCAGTAGAGATACTGTTAAGGATCTTTTTTTACCTTGTGAATGAGAGAGATTATGCCCTTGTCAACTAGGGCATTAATATTAGTCAAAAGGTGTTGTGTGTTTATTCATTGAATTACCACATCTTTAATCTTACCCTTAAATTGTCAATGGTGTGGAATAGTTAATACATTTTTTTTCCTAGCTAATAGTGACAATGTTCATTTTTTATGCTTCAATCTGTGTGTTGGTGCGTATTATATCTTAAGTGAAATAATAAGAAGCTGGCGCATTTGTTCAATCCATGTTTCATCATAAGAAGCTTAATGACAAGAGAAAGGATACTTTTTGGGTTCATTTCTTGGTCTGTATTTTTGCTCTGTACTGCTTAATTTGTTCTATCCCTTGTATGGGATATCTGGGAATTCCTGCATGAGGCAATGCTTTATCATCACGGATTCAAGACAAAATTTCTCCATTTAATTATTTCTATCACATATAGTGAACTCTTGTTAGTGGTGAAGCTCATCTCATTTTTGCCTGAATTTATAGTTCAACTTGTTCTTACTTTAAGTTTTGCCCAAGATCTTCCTTTCTGCTGCTTTCTTCAGACAATCGCATTAGTGGCATTTGATCAACATGGTTTTTATAACTTTGTGTCATCATGGTCATCCCTGTTTTTCCTTTGTTTAATTCAGGAATTGGACAGATATATAATGCTAAATAACAAGCAAAAGAGATATTTACGATAAAGTTATTAAGTATCAGCATTTTCTGTCTTCTTTATTATTTAATATTCATCGAGTGATGATTTCATCGCAGCAATATGTACTATGGGGGATATGTAGCAAATCCAATTCATCTGTCTGTGCTTATAAACCTTTTTAAGATTTCGTGGGGATTACTAACAAGATTCACTATTTGTTTTTTATTTTATTTTAGGACTAATAATGATCGAAAATGGATTTCAATTATGTAAATTCACGCTGTCATGTGGAAGTGGAACTCTCAAAAGTAGAAAAATTAAAGGCAGCTGGATCGAATAGCACTAAGAATTGCCACCAATCTTCCTTACTTTAAAAAAATAAATTAATCTGACCACCATGCTCATGCTATGTTTAGTTAATTATATGTCGGACTTTATTACAATTAAGTTAGTACTACTTTAGTAATATTTTAAATTATTTTAATAACAAAAATATAAATGATTTAATTCATAATATAATTGTTACAGTTTGATTAAAATAGTATGAGTTATTTTAGTAATATTTTATATTATATTATTTTAGTTTTTAATTCTAATTTTTCTTTTAAAATAACTCAATGTGCATTTAATAAATATGAGAAAAAATAGACTAAATTATTGCACTTGTTCTTTAAGCAATTTTTTTTTTTTTGGCTCTTTAAATAATGGGACCAAAAATGTACTCGACAAATGATGCGACATGAAGATAGAAAGAAACTTAGGATTTAACATAAAAGATAGTAAGTTCTCAAACAAACATTACAGTGCATTAATATTCAAAAGTTTCAGAAACAATAATGCAACACCACAATTATTATATAAAATCCCACACATGTAGTGTTATAGAGGATGTTCAAGAAAAGGCCTCAATAACAGATGGCACAGCATTAATTTTGATAATATTATATCGACTAAATTCAACTTGTTGAAGAACATAAGCCCATTCTTTAAGAGTCCTTTCTTTGCCTGTATTGGTGTGAGCCATCATTACCATGTCTAAATCCAATTTCAAATCTGTTATTAGGTCTTTTTGTCCGTTCTTATTATCTTCTTCAATTATTAGATCAACGATGATCACCTTTCCTTTATCATCTGGAATAGCTTTCTTACATTTCTTTAATATATGAATGCAATCATCGTCTCCCCAATCATGGAGAACATTCTGCCACTCAAAACAATTATAATATAAGTGGTCATATGTTTGAAATCAAACTTATAAGAAAATGTAAGTGACCTATAACACGTAATGATCAGTAATATGCTCTATCAATTGTACAATTAGTTTTAAAACTCTGCAATTGTGTTTAAAATATATATGGATCTATAAAGGGAAGGAAAAAAAAGAAAAGGACTTGTGTTAAAAAGTAGGATTATAAAGTTTGTACAACTTAATTTCATAAAGGTCAAGAATATTTATGTTTGAATATATAGAAAAACAAAAGGTACATACTTTTTGTTTTTTTTGACAAAGGGTTGCTCTATTTCCACTGAATAATTAATTTCTTATTTGCCTTTTTTTTTTTTATTGCTTAATTACTATTTTTTATATTTAAAAATGTTAATAATATTTTTCGAAACTGCAATTTCTAATATATATATGCCATAAGTGAATCACTATTTATCATAACTGTTAAACACAATATTATGGTATTGGCTTAGGGGAATTAATTTACCTCTAGTTAATTTTGCTTGCAAATTTAAAGAACCTAAAAAAAAAAAAAAATTGGTGAATTAAAGGTATATTAATATTACCAACCATGATATAAACAGCATCGGCTTTTGGAACACAATCAAACATGTTACCTCCAACATGTTCAACACCTTCATACTCATGAGCAACAGAAACCACATGAGGAAGATCAAAGTTGATGCCTCGAATCCATGGACATGCTTTAACCAACATGCCCAAGGCAGTCCCATTACCTCCACCAACATCCACAACACTCTCAAGTCCATTAAACACATGTAGACAATTGTCAATTATTGCCAACACTGATCTCTTGGCCAGACAAGCCATTGCTTCATTTAAAAGCAGGCCATGGGCAGGATTTGTGTCTGTATAGCTCCATATATCCTGGCCATGTGCAGCCTCAAATGGCGAATTGACATGGCCAAGGATGTTGGCACTAAGGCTATGCCATGGTGACAACATTGTAGGACTGCTTTCTAGCAAGATTAAAGCAGCCGCACTCTTTTCTTCGGATTTCATTAGACAACGAGAGATAGGTGTTTGTGTATAGCCTTTGGAGCCGTTGACTGTATTTTTCTCATTGAATACTCCACTGTGAACTAAGTATCTCATTATGCGATGAAGATGGGAAGGAGCACAATTCAATGTTTTAGACAAGTCTAAGAGTGTTATGGGTTTTTCTTGGCTAACAATAATTTCAGGTAAACCAAGCTCAATAGCACATTTTACTACTGCCATTTCAACGAACTGAAATGCATATTTCAAGACTATTACTTGTGCTTTGTGATTTTCATCATCTTCTTCTTTCCATGTTAAATGTGTTGGTGTTTTCCCCATCTTTGTTTGAAAAGCTGTTTGTGATAAAGAGCACAGTAGGTAGTGTTGTCTATATATATATATATATATAAGCTTTGAAAGATGTTTATGATGAAGTCGTTACTGGTGTTGGCTATATATAGTGTTGAAAAAAGAAACATGCTTAACCACCATGAATATAATTAGTTAAATTAACTACCTTTTTCAGATTTCCTGTGGATCTCAAACGATTCACTAGCTTTTTAAAATAACATGGTGATAAATTGTGTTAAGTTCATACATATTATTATTGAAAATGTTAATGTCACTCATTTTTAATATATACTCCTTGTATCTCAGAATTATTTTTAAAATTTGATAAGTGTTTTATTTTGCTAAATAATGTTTATAAGATTACAAATACAAGTACGAATTTGTGTGTCACATTAACTTGGGGTGATATGTCATAATAATATTAAAAATACATAAATTTATATTTATTTTTGCACCCAAAATAAATATATTGTGACATGTGATAAAAATTTATAGCAAAATGAAAAACTTTTTTATTTTTTAAAATAATTGAATCATGTGTCATAATATAAATAATTTAGGTACAAAATTATGTAATATTAGAATTTTTTTAAATGTTATTACCTATTTAGATATGGGACGTTAGAGTTATGAATGAGGTGAAAAAAATTTCATTTATTATTTTGTACGAAAAAATTTATTTATATATGGAGAATTTTATATTATATAAATTCTTAAGTTATATTAAATATTTATATATCTGGCACATTTACATTAAGTCTAGAATATTAAAAAAGAAATATTAAAAATATTGATGAAAATAGTATTTAAGCAAGCAATTCCACGTTAACAACGCGGAATTCACAAAAGTAGGAAAAACAGAGACAACCCTGTGATATTTAAATACACGCCAGGTGGATAGCACTAAATCATCACCAATATCATATTAGCTCCTTTTGTTTTTTTCAATTAATGTAATCTAAACACCAATCTTATGCTGGTTACGTAATTGTAGCAAGTTGGCTAATAGCTTCTTTATTTGTTTAAATAATGGCAAGTTGTAAAAAGGTGCCAGCACACATTAATAGAATATGTATCCATTGTAACTAGCCTCTTTTTTTTTTTTCGCAGAGAAATCATCAAAAAAATAAAATAAGCCCCATTACTAAACAATACAAGCATGAGAGATTAGGGGCGTAGCCAAAAATTTTTTTGAGGGACTGAAATCGATTTTTTTTTATTTAAAATATAAATATTATTAAAATATTAACAAATATAACCTAATAAATAATTAATAAAAATTATAGTAGATTTTCTTTAATCCAATATTAAATTTTGTTATGTCATATTTTAATAGATACGTTAAAACTAAAAAATATATAAAATTAATATATTATAATTAATTTATAACAAAAATTAAATAAAAATATAATGAGTTAATAAAAAATATGTATACAAAAATTAGATACAATATATATTTAAAAAATATTTATATTTAATTATTTTATTCACAATTTATATAATTTTTATCGGTATATTTATTAAATATTATTAATATATATCAAAATATATAGACAAAAATTAAACATAATGTATTATTATAAATAAAATATTTATTTAATATTAAAAATATACGTATAATTAATTTTTTTTTAAAAAAATGGCCAGAACTATTATCACGTGCAACCTTTAAAATGCTTCAACCTCCATAACCCTCAATATTATTTATATATATGTATAATATAAAAAATAAATTATTAAATATATATTTTAAATATGTAATTATTTTTACATAAAATTTATATTATAGTGATTTTTTTTGTACATTTCAATTTTACTAGCTAACATGTATAAAATTGTAAACATTTGATACTTCTTATAAAATAATCAGTTAAATTTTTATATCCATAATTATTGTTTAATCAATTTAAAATTATATTTTTGATTATTAGATATTATGCACATTTTTGTGACAAGTTCAACTTTTATTCATAAGAATTATATACGATATGTGTAAGTATTTAATCTTATATAAAAAAAATATTTATTTTATTTTATACTAATATGAAAATATATATATATATATATATATATTATATATATATATATATATATTTGTTTATTTATCACTTAAAATTTAATTTATTAATATTTTTATTCTAGCTCTGTCCACCTGTTTATAATGTTGAAATAAACTTCAAAAGAAGTACAAATGTTGGGTTAGCAGAGGTGGAGCATCTTGAAGGTTGGGCGGAATGCAATTTTTATCAATTTTTTTATAAAAAAATTAATTATATATATATTTTAACATTAAATAAATATTTTATTTATAATAATAAATTATGTCTAACTTTTATATACATATTTTGATATATATTAACAATATTTAACAAATACGTGAATAAAAATGATATAAATTGTAAATAAAGTAGTTAAAATATATATATAGTAACTATTAATAACATAAATAAAATTGTAGTCATATATTAAGTAAAAATTATTCTAAAATGTGATAATAAAAAAAAAATTTAATATTTAACTTTAAACTCAATATTATAAAAATAAAATTAAAAAAATAAGTATATGATAAACTTCATATTAATACTTTTAAGTTTATATTTATTATATTTTATTTTAATTCAAATTTTAACTTTATCTAATATTATATTATTTGACATTTTATTTTAATAATTTTTTAGAATTTATTTGTATAAAATTTTTCTTATTATCAGTCTTATATTGTTTATAAACATATATTTTTAAATATAGTCTTAATCTTAAAATTCTAAATTATATTTACTTTTACATTCTAAATCAAATTCTAAATTATATATGTATTTACCTAGATTTTTTAATTAATAAATTTATTTTATTCATAAATGAAATAATATTTATTAACTTATTATATTTTTGCTTAATATTTTTTATAAGTTAATTATAATATGTTAGTTTTATATTTTTTGAGTACTAACTATATATTTTTATTATAATATGATGTGAATAATTTAATCTTAAATTGAATATAATTTAGTATAATTTTTATTAATTTTTTATTTTGTATTAAAAAAATTTATCCCCTAATATTTTTTTTTCCTGGCTCCGCTCGAAGGACTAGCATTGATTTTGCAATATTTTTTATGAACAGCCACAACTCTATTTCTATTTTTGAGAAAAATAATGAGTACCAGTATTTTCATGACTTCATCTTTGTGGATCTTTTATCTCAGATCATTGGCATGTTGCAACTGAGATTCTGTATTAAACACCTTTTCTTCAATTAAAGAACTAGGCGGTTCTTTCTTGTAAGTTCACAGCTTCTAAAATAACCATTTCATTTTCTCATCTATGCCACAAAAAGCAGGGTGATAGTGTACTTGTTTTGAAATAACTGTCCACTTTATTTATTTATTTATTTATTTGTTTGATTTTTTTTTTTTTTTGTAAAGCAGAATAAATGACCACAGTGAGCGTATTTTAATTAGGGGTATCAATCGTGTCGTGTTAGTCGTGTTCGTGTCATGTTTATTCGTATTTGTGTCGTATTTGTTCGTATTATTCGTGTCATATTTTCGTATTGGTTGTCACATTACAAAATTTACTTGAATTTTTTTTGTGTTATTTATTTATAATAGTAAGAAATAACAAAATCTTTAAGAACATAAAAAAATTATTGATCAATTTTTACTAAAAAAATTTGTATCATGTCGTGTTAGAATCGTACTATCGTATCATATCAAAAATTACCACCTCTAATTTTAAGACACCATATTCAAATTTCATTGAACTAATTAAGACACATTATTTTGTATTGAATTAAAATAATACAATTGTTTGGTGCAACCCGTACTAAAAAGTCGGAAAAATATATATTTTTTTTTAAATAAAACAACAAAAATCATAATTTTCGATTAATATAATTTTTAAAAAAAATAAAACAACAAAAATCATAATTTTAAATTTTATAATAATAAAAATAGTATATTTATATTCAAATTCTATATTTTTCATGATTAAAAATAATTTTTACATTATTTTTTTAAAATATCGTTCAAATTTAATTACAATAATTTAAGCCTATTTAATATCAAATATTTAATATTAAATATTTATTATTATTAATTATTAAATTTATTAATATGAATTTTAGTTATTATTTTTAATAATTTTTATTTTTTTATACACGTGAATCGTGTCTCATTTTCCTTTCCCTCTGTAATTTCCCGCGAAACTGAAACTCAATCCATGGCTGAGTGGTCTCAACTCCCTAAAGAACAACTTGATGAAATCGCCAAACGCCTTGAGAGCCCCTTATATCTTGTCCGTTTCAGATCCGTTTGTTCCTCTTGTAGATGCTCCATTTCGTTGCAAGCTCGGATTTTACCAGGTCTATTTTCTTTTCTCCCGAACGATGGCATCTCAGATACCACCTGGGATGTCTACGCATCCAAACGCAGCGTTTTCCTTTTAAGTTTGTCCAATACTCATTCCCTGACGAACCCAAATTGTTGCTTGATTAAGATCGGAGAACACAACAAGAACAATGCACCTGTTGAACGCTCTTTCGATCATTCAAATCAAGCCTCTGCCTGAAGAATTTCCTCGGGTATTGGATATATCCAATTTAAGGGTTTTCGAATTGGGTCAAGCGTATGTTCTTCATTACGTGCATTTCAGACCATTAGGTATCTCACTTGGTGATGCTGGTAATTTCGTAATTAAAAAAAAAATTGTTTTAAAAAATTTAGATTCTAAAAGCAATGATTTTGCTTTGCTTACAATTCATGTTTCTAGGAAATTAACTATGTTTAAATCTGGGGATAAGCGATGGAGTATAGTAAATGATATGCCTTTCTCCTTATGATGATGTGAATTCAAAGACAATTTCTATGCAGTTGATGGTAGTGGGCTTGCTGTGACCATTGGCTTGTTTTTAGATGTGAGTTTGATTGCTGATCCAGTGTTTAGTGGTGACATAAAGTTTCTGGTTGAGTCTAAAGGTCAGCTCTTGATGGTTGACAAGTATTTGACCATGATATCACAGGCATATGTTGGTGATGAAGAAAATCTTGAGCCATTTGATGTTATTATTGGGCAGAGAACGGTTATGATTAATGTTTATAAGTTGGATGGAGAGGAGGGCAGAAATGGGTTGAAGTTAAAAATTTGGGAGATCTGGTTCGGTTTCTGGGTGATGATTGCACCTTTTCGGCATCAGCTTTCGATTTATCTGATTGCAAATTGTATATTTTTCACTGATAACTTATTCTATACCAGTGATGAAGAAGATAGTATTTTCAGGGGTCGTGATATAGATGTATATGAGCTAGAAAGTGGTAAAATTGCACCCTTAACTGATTACCTGAATATTCAAAGCTGTTTTGGCCTCCCCCTGATTGGGTTACTCCAACTGCACCAGGAGTAAGTGGTTCTCTTAGTATTTTGAAGTTTTCTTTGCGTTTGATTGCGTCTTACATGAGAATTTAGATCACCTTTTCATTATTTTATTTTTGTAAATATGTGCTAGGTAAGTTTGATAGGTGTTCTTCCTAAGAGTTGATACTTATTGCAAGAATATTTACAAACTTACCTAGCACAAATTTACAAAAAATTCCTAAGAGTTGATACTTATTGCAAGAATATTTCTGAGTCCTCCATGGAACTGCTGACTTGGTACTGAGATGAACACAAATCAGGAGTTGATAACAATGATATAATAAAAGCATAGCATTCTTTCTTAATTTAGTAATCTACGAAATCAAAAATTTGCCCCGTCCTAGTATCAATATACAATACTAATTACTAACCCGAGGATTCATTTTCCCTAACTACTCTAGTCAAAAACAGCTCTACCATTTGTTGGTCGTGCCAATGGAGCCTCTTCATTACTTAACCTTGCTCAGGAGCATCCCCAGTGGTTCTCCTTGAGCTGAGATTCCCAGCATATGACCATACGTTATCAAATTCAGAACCAATTAGTCTTTCTGATTTCTGTTCCGATGCCTCCTTAAGATAGGACCTTCTTAAAGTGTGAGGTGTCCGTCTGGGACTTCTACTACAAATTAGTGTAGAAGAACATAAGGTTGGAGTTGTAAATGGAGAGGCATAAGAAGTGTGTTGTATAGAGAAGGGGCTAGGAGACATCCTCTTTTGGATAGGAAGACCACCGGGGCCTCCCCTGCTGAAAATTGTTGTTTCCGTTGCGGCACATCGCTTAGCAGCATCATCAACATAAAGGACATCGTCGATCCTTGCCATTATGTTGAAGGCTAAGCTCTCCATCACCCTAGAGTAGCTCTCAAGAATTGCCTGCCCCACATCCTGCAAGAAGAATGAAAATTCCTCTCTCAAAATATGCAATCACTATTTGTGGCAGCTGGCATTCTTTGGTTACAGACAGAAAGGTAGCCAAAAACATAACATTCAGATTCACATATCTTTCGATTTGCCTAAACAAAACTAACAATTAATTGAGTACTGCGGAGTGTGGAAGAAACCTAAGACTAAAAGGACCAATAATCAGTAAACCACATGAATCATAGATATATCTTTAGAATTTAGATTCATCAGAAAATAAGCAAAAAATACCTTATTATATTGGATTTTAGTCATATCCAATGTACTCTGTGGCAGACCAGGGAAACGATGTGTCAAGCTGAGTAAAAGGGTCTCAGCCCGCTTGGACAATAAATTGTTCTTCTCAATATCAGAAACTAGGGCTTTGACCTTACCACCCCATGACGAGTGCTTCTAATTTTTTTTGAGCAGTTTGTTTCTTGATATCTTTCTGCTTCCAGATATGCACAGCCGCCTCAATCCTGTTAGCTATCTCGCTAGTGTGATGCTCTGATGAAAGGTCCAGGCAGTCAAGAAGCCATTCTGGTGAGAATTGCTCTGCTGTTATGTAGCGATAGATGATCTCACCCAGACAAGCTTTTCCACTCTGATTTCAATATTGACAACAAATAGTGTCAGTAAAGGTTAATGATGATAAATTCAATAAGAATGTCTCTTCTATTATGCACAGAGAGCCCAAAATTATTACGCTTGATGGTTTGTCACATAAATCACGATTATGAGACAAATTCAAGAAGTGGATGTCTCTACTATTATGTGCTACTTATCCAAACTTGTTAAAGTAATCAATTGTCTCTCCTGGAACTTTGTGAAGAACAATTTAAAGTAACTATCAGTGTGTGCATTTAATTGTGACACATACACTTTTCTTACATGTTAATTTAGCTTTTGCTCTGCCATATTAACAGTTTAACACTATAATAGGCATAGAATCGACACCTTTGGCAGAGACTCCAAGTATGCTTTTGGTATCTCCATCTCTGTAAGCACACTACTGTTAATTGCCATAGCTGCCTTCAGTATCTGGTTGGTACAGTCCCTGCATTGCCGCAACCTCTTCCTAGAGTCCTCCGACAATCCATTTGAGAGAATTTTGGGACATGGAAGCCACCATTTCTCTTCCTGCCTAACTGAAGGTCTCCCACCAGGCATATACGATTCGCACTCATTAGAATCACCTAGAACTATACCCCTATCAACATAAGAGAACTCCGTATCACAAAATCCATCAAGAATACCAATAAGCATTGTATCAAGCTTCTTTAATGCAGGCAGATTGATATACAAGTCAGAGCGTGGACGTGCAGCCATGATTTCATATGTACCCCCACCCGGGAACTGCTGTATTGAAGGTACAAGCTCAACAATTGAATCACACACGCACAAAAGCCACTCCATTTCTCTGCGCCACATTGACTTTCTTTGTGGTGCAAGAGGCTCTAACCTCCATAACTCGCCAAACACAGTTGCTGCCATCAATGAAAAAGTCAAGAATGGAAAACAAATACATTTTAAACTTCTAAATATAGAAGTTCATCATATAACCTATATAATCCAAGGGATATAATGAGATAAACCAGAGAGATTAGTTATGGCATTCGATATGGCAAGGGCAGTGCAGACTCCTTTCCCTCCTCCAGACATATCTTCTCCAAGCAGAAGCTTAGCAAACCTCTCCTTCATCATCTCGACATCTGCTGATTTGAAAAGATAAGAACATTGAGAAAGTGTAGAAAATAAAAACAATTTACTGTTCTAATAATCCCAAACCAAAAGAGCATGAGATCTCAAATTAACAGATCACAATTAGAATAATACGCAGTTTGAGTGGTTGAAAAGTAAGTGAGATTTCAAATTTGAATCATCTTCTTCTTTATTTGTCTTTGCTAGTTTTTAAATATCATATATTCATTTTTTACATAAATATATGTGATGAATTTGAGACTATTATTAAAAAATATATTTTAATTTTTAAATTAACTATGTATGAATTAAAATTAATAAGTAAAAACAAGAACAATTACAAAATCTTATTCCAATTTGTCTCGGTAACCAAACAAAATATTAACTCTCCTGTTTTTTCCATATTTTCCGCCCATAAACTCGGAAACAAGCAAGAAACACAACAATCCAACAAGAACAAGCTTAAGAAATGAAAAATAAATATGAATAAATAAAACAATAAACATAAAGAAAATAACAATAAAATACCAGATAACTCAGCTACTCTTTTCTCCGGCTTCTCGTCCCAGGCCACTACATCCTTTCCACCTATCACCGGCAACATCACAGGAGCCGGAAAGAAGAAATTTCTGGCAACAGGACAGGGAGAGGACGCCATCGAACTGGAACCTCCTTCAGCATCAAACCGGCGACATGAGAAATCGCTAGAAGAGCTCTCAGACTCGCTCACATCCGCACTCAAACTGTAGCTTCCACACCGCTCGCTCTGCTGGTCAGATTCATCTTCGGAAGACACACAAGCCATTGTTGAATATCCAAAGTAGAGAAGTTAAGCACAGGTCTAAACAGTACATTTTTCAGATTAAACCCACTGTAGCTAAAAACAGAAACAGAATTAAGCCTCGTCTGTCCTGAAATTTCTAATTTCAGAGAATAATGTTGTAATTGCCAATAGTAGTGGTGGTTAGCCAATGTAGATAAAAGTGCAAAACATGTACTCTTTCTCTGTCTTCAATCTTTTTCTCTTTACATTTGTTGTAACGTTTATATATATATATATATATATATAATTGAACACCTTGCTTTTTTTAACTAATTTTTTTAGAATAAGTTACGATGTTAGAATAAAATTGATACCCAGGTTATGTATAAATTGTATCTTATATTAGTAATTTATTTTATTATAATAATATTTATATATGATTATTTTTTTTTTAAGCTCACTCTTGAAAGTAAACACTAACATTTTAACAGTAGGAGTACTGATGATGATATAAGGAGCAAGAGCATGAGTGATGAGACAGAGTATACAGTAATTTAATACATGCATACAATTTAATCGATTTTATTAATAAAGGTACCACAAGCATTTATTAAATATTCTTAATTTTATATCTTAACACGCATATCATAGCTCGATAGATACAGTACTACTCATAACGAAAAAGCAAAAGAGACGCCGTCTGCAGACAACAGGGCTTAGCACCCGACACGGACCTTTCTCATGAGGCCCACCCCTACTATCATAAATTCTAATGACGTGGGACCTTTTGATTATTTGGATAAAAGTGAGAGGCTTCAAACAAAAAGAAAAAAACAAAAACTTCATAAATAATTTAATTTATTTATTTTTAATCTTTTAATAAAAATATTCATTTTATTTTAATATTATATATATTTATTTCCATTGCAATATCTCACTTCAAAGAAAAAGAAAAAAAACAAAAACTGCATAAATAATTTAACTTATTTATTTTTAATCTTTTACTAAAAATATTCATTTTATTTTAATATTATATATATTTATTTTCATTATAATATATATATATATATATATATATATAACTCTAAACTGTAATCGTTAAACAAAATGTTTGATCTCATCGTTTTCAGTTATAGAAGTGTCATTAATAATAGTTTATTTCAGTACAATTAAATTAGGATCACGCTGAATGCAATTAATAATCAAATAAAGTCTAAACTCTAAACAGATGAAAATAAATACAATGGCAATATTTTGGTGTGCCCTCAATTTAAATTATTATAATTATAATAATAATTTATTAATAATAATTTTATTTAATAATATTAAACAATTATTTATATACTTTTATTATTATAATAATTAAAACAACTATGGTAACATTATTACCCATAATTTTTCTGGACAGTTGTTATGATTTGGTAATTTATCAAAACTTCTTGAAGAGAAATTATATAGGATAAAAGTGGGACTACAGTAATAAAATTTTAAAAAACTAAGATCTTGCAAAAATTTTGGGACTACTAAGTACTTAAGATTTTTATGTATATAGGTGATATTATTATTTAAAAAATGTTAAAAATACATAAATTTATAATCAAATTTATACTTATACTAATTATGGAGTAAAATGTGCCCAAATAACTTTGTAAATGAAAAAAATAAAAAGCAATTGTTGTGTAATACCTTTTTTTTTTATACCCATTTAGTCAATTTATATTCAAGACTAAATAGGTGTTCAAAAATAAAACTTACTCGAACACATGTGCAAAATTAATAAACATGGTATAAAATTTTTCTCGAAGGCATAACATAATTTGTTGATACTTGAATGATTCTCTGTCGTAAGAATTACTAGAACTCTTCAAAAACCTTAAGATTCTTAAATGCATGTAAAAAAAATATTTATAAACATAGAGCATTTTTTATGTTTCATGAATTATATAAAAGGTATGCTACAAGTAGTAAAAAAAACAAGTGCATAGTTTATATAACTTGTGGTATCTAAGTGTATATATTTAAAGAAAAATATATAATTTGCACTTTTATTGAATGTTATAAGACTTTTCAAATAATGAACCCTTTAAAAATTTGTCCGCAGATAATTTTGTCATTCAAGGATTAATTTGAATACAATTTTTTTAATAAAGCGTATTGGAACCTATGATATAAAATAGGACAGTAAATCTTATTGCGAAACCACAATTTGAATACAATTATGCATAAGAAAAAATGCAATAGCATTCAATTATGACTTGTATATCCATTATTACATACAATGATTTTTTTGATAGAAATATTATGGACAAAAAATTTGAGCAATCATCATTCTTCTTATTTGTCGATTGAGTATGGCAATTACATGGTTGGAGTGAGTTTTTATAGGGCAGAATGAGAAGCCTTTATCAGAAACAACTAGCACACTACACCTTGTTACGAAACTCACATCGACAAGCATTGTTCATCTCAATTTCAACCTTAAAACTAAAAAATATAGCCAGTGATATGCAACCAAATTTTCCTCTCCTTACTAATTGTAATTGTCAATAATTATTTTTTATAAATTATATGATGCTTTGTGTTGTTTTTAACATGTCTATATATATTTACATATCGTAATAGTCAACAATGATCACATTTTATTTTAAACGAGTGTTTTATAGAAGCTAATGTTCAATGCCTTTTGGCTAAGATCAAGTACATATAGAAGCTAAAAAAAACTCCTAATACATCAGCAGGGAAAAGCCCGTGAACTCATTTAAAATAAAATGTGTTACAATAGCTTGGGTTATTTTCGATGAATAATTAATGCATTTTTAGAAAAAATCGGTGCACTCTTGTGTTATAATAGCTTGGGTTATTTAGGATTGTTCAGAAGCTAATGCTTAGGGGGAAAATCGTAGAATTTACGTGATTCTAATTGGTCATGTCTCAGTTTAATGTCAAAGAGGCAAAGTAAAACTCTAGCGGTACTTTAGGGATATTAGTGTAATTATAAAATTTTCTGAAACGGTATTATTTGGGAATTGGGAAAGGTTATGAGTTAAGATTTGATACCGTCTCTTGTCTTTTAAGAATAAGTAGTGTCAAAGGATTTGAAAATGATGATGATGATGACATTGATCTTAATGATGATGATAATAATATTGATAATAATAATTATTAAATGGTGTTAACTAATTTTCATAAGAACAAAACAAAACAAAAACAATTAATAGTGTCAAGAGCCTGTGAGACTTATTACTAACTATATATATTGATTAGAGTGTCAAAGAAACACTAAATAAAAGTTGCCAATATTATTACAAATTTAAATTGAAATGCAACAATTTATTTTTTCAAACAATAATAATATTTAGATGTAATTAATTATAAGATTAAAAAATATTTCATAGGACAATAACAAAAATAATTATGTTAATATCATTGCCTTAAATAAAATAACAACTACTAGGTAACAAACTAATAATATTGTACAATTGTCTTACAAAATGCAATCCATTATAAGTGATGGGTTTAATGTCTCTAATTATTATTTTATTATTGTGGGGCTTGTTTGTTCTCAATTATTACCAATTTCTTTCTCAAACTAGATCACTTTGTTCTCTAAGTTTACATTTTAACTCAAACTAACCCTCCTTAACTTATCTTATATATCCAAGATTTCAAGGCTTTTCAAGGTCCATCAAATTCAACATACTCCTTGAAGACCGACTTTAACACACCTTATTTGAACAAGATTTTAGTGTCTTTGTCCCTCCAAATTTAAGTATTTTATTTTTTGAAATAGGCCCACACCATCATAAATTTTAAAAATTTTCATTTAAATTATATCAAGTCTATATTTCACTAATTAATTCAAGAGAACAATCATCATCTCTCATATCATTTGATAGTCTCAATATCTTCCATAAATTTTCACAAGGCAATAAACTCTCATATCAAAAGATTAAATATTAGGTGGGGTTCACTCATTCACACTTGTTTAAACTCAATTCTCAACAATAAGTTTATGACGCTTGAGGTTTGACAACGCCTATATATGAGTGTAGCTACAGTTTAGTCTTCCAAATGAGATCTCAAATGGAGGCTCTTTTTGGGCATAGAAAAACAATATTAATGTTCCTTCTTTCTTCTATGGTTCTTCAACTGGCTATATCCAGTTATACCAAAGAGCCTATTCAAAACATATGTTACCTCACCGACAATTCAACAAATAATTCCTTGTTCCAAAACAACATTGATACCCTACTTAACTCTGTTCCCGCCCAAGCCGTAGAGTCTAAATTTTACAGCACGACTATTGGAGAAAACAAAGACAAAGTCTACACCCTTTTTCAATGTTGGGGTGATGTTTCTAACCAAGCGTGTCACGAATGTGTTCATAGTGCAGCAAAATTACTAGCTATAAAATGCACTAACACAAAGGAAGCTATTGTTTGGTATGAAGATTGTATGTTAAGGTACTCAAACTATTCAAAATTATCCTTTGAATATAGCAGCACATCAAATGGTTGGCTTTGTAGTGGTGTTAATGTGACCAGTAGTATGGAATTTGATCACAAACTCTCAACTATGGTTAATGGACTTGTGGATAAGGCTGCCTATAGTTCTTCAAAACCCACTTTGGCTACAGGGGAAGTGAATATAAGTAAAATTAAAAATTTATATTGTCTTGTTCAATGCATTCCTGATATGAGTGGATTTGAATGCGATAGATGCATAGGAGAAGCTGCTAATAGTTATAAGGTAAATTGTGAAGGAGCAGAATGGGCAACGATTTTCCAACCAAGCTGTGCATTGCGGTATACTACATCTGTCCCTTTCTATGAAATCTCTCCAACGAGTAGTAGTGGGATCACCAACTGGATAGAAATATTATGGACAAAAATTTGAGCAATCATCATTCTTCTTATTTGTCGATTGAGTATGGCAATTACATGGTTGGAGTGAGTTTTTATAGGGCAGAATGAGAAGCCTTTATCAGAAACAACTAGCACACTACACCTTGTTACGAAACTCACATCCACAAGCATTGTTCATCTCAATTTCAACCTTAAAACTTAAAAATATAGCCAGTGATATGCAACCAAATTTTCCTCTCCTTACTAATTGTAATTGTAATTATCAATAATTATTTTTTATAAATTATATGATGCTTTGTGTTCAGGGGCGGACCGTAGAAGGGGTTGGGGGGCTCGAGCCCCGGCGGAAATTTTGTTTGTTTTTTTTAAAAAAAAAAAAAGTAAAATTACCATTTTACATTCACCACCAGCTCGTGTCTCCAGCTCGCCTCTGCCTTCCTCGCGTTTTCGATCTCTTCTCACGCCTCCCGCTTCCAATCACTCTCGCCAACGTCGCTTAGTCTAGCCTCCAGCCGCCAGCAGCCAGCTTCCACGTAACAACCTCCTCTAGCCTCTAGCCAACGGCTACAAGGTACTTCTTTATATTCTATCATTGTAGCAAACTAGCAATGACTTCAATGCTTTGTTTTTCATTACAGAAATCTAGAGGAAAAAGAATAACTATAAAATGGTTTGCTCTATTTTTTCAATTGAAGTTTTCTTTTTTGTCGAAATTAACCAAGACAATTTGAGGAGTTATGGTTTGTGTTAGTTTTCTTTTCTGTCGAAAGTTGCTTCCTGTTTCTGAATAACCAGCCATCAGTTGTGTTTGGAATGCACTGGGGCTTTTGTAGGTTCGAGATCGATTGGATTTTCCCTTTTTAGTCTTCTTTCTAGAAAGAGCACCATTAGGATTTAGGGCTAACGATTCGTTATAATTTCACGGCATCGTATTGATGGTGTTCCAGTAGCAAGGATAAATGAATTAATAAAGATGCTCTTTTATGACGACTAATTAATATTATGTGAAAAGTTGATATTAATTCAATTTAAATAATAATATTTTAAATTTATAAATTTTTCATATAATGAAAGAATTTTTTTTTTTAAATATACATAAGCTAAGGCACTGATAGATCTACATGCGACTATAATTACTGAAAATTTTAGAAATAATATTTATAAAATTTTAGATAGATTGTGCCTTCCAAATTTTTATTTTCAAAAATTTTATTATTCAAAAGTATTTATATATTTTAATTTAATATAAATAATATTTTTTTAAGTAGTAATTCAAAGATTAAATAATATTATTATACTAAATAATTTAATATAATAATATTATTTTATTATTTATATAACATCTTATTAATTAATAATATTATACTTGATTTAGGGGTACTGAATTTGATATTATGTTTTAGAAATATGGCTATATTGATGCTTTTAATGACAAACTTTATTTAATTATATATTTACATGTTAATAATAATAATATATTGTGATACAACTGTTGAACTAATTTATAAAATTTTAAATTTAGAATTTTTGTTATTATATTGTAGTAATAATCAATTAATTAGGTTAATAAAATAAAAAATAAGTGTAAGTATAACTATAAATAATATAATGACATAAATTTAATATCTAAAAGAGTGATTTTTTTTTTAATATTTAGAGATTTATTTTAATAAACTTTGATAAACTAAAGATTAAACAATACTTTAATATTTGTAAATTTTTATTAGGTGATAAGTTATAATGGAACATGAACGTAGAAGTTCAAAGTGGACCAAAACTCTTTTTTTTTTTTTTTTTTTTTTAAGAAAATATAAACAAATTTAACAAAATCAAGTGTCTATTGAATTCTATGCTTTGAAGCATCGCAGAGCTCTACTTCGATAATTTTTTTTTCCACTTAACAATGTGACATCATTTTCAAGTAATATAAATACTTTTTATGTTAATGTTATTTTTACTATTAACTAATATAATATTTTTATTTTTTTATTAAGATATTTTATTTATTTTTATTTATATTAATATGTTATAAAAAAAATTCAGCCCCCCTTAACATTAATTCCTGCCTTCGTTTTTAACATGTCTATATATATTTACATATCGTAATAGTCAACAATGATCACATTTTATTTTAAACGAGTGTTTTATAGAAGCTAATGTTCAATGCCTTTTGGCTAAGATCAAGTATATATAGAAGCTAAAAAAATTCCTAACACATCAGCAGGGAAAAGCCCGTGAACTCATTTAAAATAAAATGTGTTATAATAGCTTGGGTTATTTTCGATGAATAATTAATGCATTTTTAGAAAAAATCGGTGCACTTTTGTGTTATGATAGCTTGGGTTATTTAGGATTGTTCAGAAGCTAATGCTTAGGGGGAAAATCGTAGAATTTACGTGATTCTAATTGGTCATGTCTCAGTTTAATGTCAAAGAGGCAAAGTAAAACTCTAGCGGTACGTTAGGGATATTAGTGTAATTATAAAATTTTCTGAAACGGTATTATTTGGGAATTGGGAAAGGTGATGAGTTAAGATTTGATACCGTCTCTTGTCTTTTAAGAATAAGTAGTGTCAAAGGATTTGAAAATGATGATGATGATGATGATGATGACGACATTGATCTTAATGATGATGATAATAATATTGATAATAATGATTATTAAATGGTGTTAACTAATTTTTATAAGAACAAATTTTTTTTTTTAATAGTGTCAAGAGCTATGAGGCTAAGAGCCTATGAGACTTATTACTAACTATATATATTGATTAGAGTATCAAAGAAACACTAAATAAAAGTTGTAAATATTATTACAAATTTAAATTAAAATGCTAACAATTATTTTTTCAAACAATAATAATATTTAAATGTAATTAATTATAGGACTAAAAAATATTTCATATGACAATAACAAAAATATTTATGTTAATATCATTACCCTAAATAAAATAACAACTACTAGATAACAAACTAATAATATTGTAAAATTGTCTTACAAAATGCAATCTATTATAAGTGATGGGTTTAATGTCTCTTATTATTATTTTATCATTGTGAGACTTGTTTGCTCTCAATTATCAATAATTTCTTCCTCAAACTAGATCACTTTGTTCTCTAAGTTCACATTTTGACTCAAACTAACCCTCTTTGACTTATCTTATATATCCAAGATTTCAAGGCCTTCCCAAGGTCCATCAAATTCAATGTCTCCCTTAAACACTGACTTTAACACACCTTATTTGAATAAGATTTTAGTGTCTTTGTCCCTCTAAGTTTAAGTATTTTATTTTTGAAATAGGCCCACACCATCATGATTTTTAAAAATTTTCATTTAAATTCTATCTAGCCTACATTTCACTAATTAATTCAAGAGAACAATCATCATCTCTGATACCATTTGACAATCTCAATATCTTCTATAGATAATCTCAATATCTTTCATAAATTTTCACAAGACAATAAACTCTCGTATCAAAAGATTAACTATTAGGTGGGGTTCACTCATTCACACTTGTTTACACTCAATTCTTAACAATAAGTTTACAAGGCTTGAGGTTTGACAACGCCTATATATGAGTGTAGCTACAGTTTAGTCTTCAAAATGAGATCTCAAATGGAGGCTCTTTTTGGGCATAGAAAAACAATATTATTGTTCCTTCTTTCTTCTATGGTTCTTCAACTGGCTATATCCAGTTATACCAAAGAGCCTATTCAAAACATATGTTACCTCTCCGACAATTCAACAAATAATTCCTTGTTCCAAAACAACATTGATATCCTACTTAAATCTGTTCCCCCCCAATCCGTGGAGTCTAAATTTTACAGCACGACTATTGGAGAAAACAAAGACAAAGTCTACACTCTTTTTCAATGTTGGGGTGATGTTTCTAACCAAGTGTGTCACGCTTGTGTTAATAGTGCAGCAAAATTACTAGCTATAAAATGCACCAACACAAAGGAAGCTATTGTTTGGTATGAAGATTGTATGTTAAGGTACTCAAACTATTCAAAATTATCCTTTGAATATAGCAGCATATCAAATGGTTGGCTTTGTAGTGGTGTTAATGTGACCAGTAGTATGGAATTTGATCACAAACTCTCAACTATGGTTAATGGGCTAGTGGATAAGGCTGCCTATAGTTCTTCAAAACCCACTTTGGCTACAGGGGAAGTGAATATCAATGAAATTAAAAATTTATATTGTCTTGTTCAATGCACTCCTGATATGAGTGGATTTGAATGCGATAGATGCATAGGAGAAGCTGCTAATAGTTATGAGGTAAATTGTGAAGGAGCAGAATGGGCAACGATTTTCCAACCAAGCTGTGCATTGCGGTATACTACATCTGTCCCTTTCTATGAAATTTCTCCAACGAGTAGTAGTGGGATCACCAACTATATAAGAGCCTACACTATTGTTGGAGCATTTGATCTTATGATCTTAGGTTTTATAATTTCTTTGTTATAAGTTTATAAATGGTAACAAATAATGTAGAATTTTGTGAATTGAAAGTGAAATTTATAAGAGAGAGCTAAAATGGATACAGCTGGCAGGCACTAATGTTTCGATCAAACCAACTATTACCAAGGCAGACGAAAATAGGATTAGAGGCATCGAATCTTTTCCCTTATCAAAAATACTTTTAATATATATATCAATTGGTACACAATCACTTCACACTGAAAATTACTTAATGCATACACTGTTCTACATTATATAAATTGAATAAACATTTAATTATAAAAGATGGAGACAGTAATGAAATAAAACCTTAATGTACATAAATTCAGATACAAATAACTTATTTACTTCTTGAAAAATAAAGAATGAGACAAACTGTGGTTGTATTATAAAGAATGTAGTATAAGGCTGTAAATATTTATATTTTGTGCCTATAAAGGTCTCTTGCTTCTGCCAGTGGCTCTACCACAGAGTAAAGCATTGTTAGGAATTGGAAACTCATCCCTAATTGAGTCCACAGGTGAATAAACTCTAAGATAAAATTGTTGACCAAGGTACTGCCTTGCCCAAAACTCAGACCTCAGATTCCACATGCCCACATTGTCCAATGCCACATATATAGCTGTCCAAGATTTAGGATACACCTGTTCACCATATTAACCAAAACATTTCATGTATCAATATATAATTAAGGGCCATTAGAACATTTATTTATTAAAAAAGAAACTAATTATTAACCTGTATAGTGCATCTTGAAACTGCATCTCTGAGATTGTACTCATTTCTTCTATCTGGTGTCCATTGTCCTCCATCCATTCTGAAAGAGTTCACAGAATTTTATCTAATTTTTGTTACAGACATAAGAGTATTAAAGACTAGATAATTAATTAGTTGAACAAATTAAGTTGTTAAGCAAATAATTACCCAACTACCCAAAAGGAGTAACCATCCAAGTGATAGCTCTGAATTATACTTTCACGGTTCTCAAGCACAATTTCAATAAAGGCTCTGAAATCAGCCCCCATAACGGAAGTGTCAAGGTACATATTTTGGCCTGTGGGACTATCAGAGATACTTCCAACTTTGAAAACGCCTCCGATCTTGAAGTAGTCAGCAAGTTTAAGAGGTGTATCAGCTGGAACAAAAGAGACACTGTTGATTGCATATCTCTGCTTTCTATTTACTTGAGCAGCTGAGCTTGATAGCCGAATTGTTCTGGTTATGTTTATAAGACCATAGTGATATGACCCTTGTGGGTTTGGTCTTGGTCCACTAGCTGTTAGGTTTGTCCTGTTATACAATGCATACAAAATCACATTTCCAAATCAGCTTTTAATATACTAGCAATTATTTCTTCATATTATTCCAATAAAATTTTGTATTTATTTTGTGATTGATTTTTTAACACAAGTCATAAACTCGGATTTTTCTTTGGTCATACAAGTAAATTAATATGTTCGAAAAAGTGGTACCTAATAGATCGGGCCTGGTTAAGAGACCAATCAATTTCAGTTGGGGCAGAGGGTAAGGGGATTGTTGCTGGGCCGGCGGAGTTACTATAGTGAAGGGTAGCCACAGAAGTGAGGACCTTTGTAGTGAAACGAGTTGAGACGACAATGGAATAGTCCTGGGGAGCGTGATCTGCTGTGATGAGAACAGAGTAGGACTGTCCCACGTGGACATCTAGAGACGAATAGGTAGTTTGGAGAGTGTGGGTCCCCTCAACTTCAACCAATGTCATCTGATGGCCTTGAATTCTAAAGTTGAGTGAATTTTCTAGACCCACATTTGATATCCTCAGCCTGTAAGTTTTACCTACAATAAAAATTACAATCTTATGTTAGAAGTTCTTTTATATATGTATATATATATTTTTTTTTTTTTTGTGTTTGGAAAAAAATAATCTTTAGAGTCTTTGAGACATGATCACATGAAAAAAGTCAATTAATATCAGTTGGTTATATTTTGTTTTAAAAAGTTAGTTATTTATTAGTTAATTACCTGGTTCAACCGTGAAAGATGCACCGTTAGATCCACGGCCATTAATTAGAATACCGTCTGGAAAAGGAAGCCTGTGTCCACGGTCTAGAACTGCCTTCAATACCTGAAATTTTTGAAAGAGAATTTAATTGAATATTTATTTAATTAGAAGAAAAAAAAAAGGGAATTTATCAAAAATAAAACCCCTAAAATTTATAGTAACAAAACTAGCACCCCTAATAATATTGAACGTTTAATTTGAATGTGAAATATTGAACGTTCAATGTTCAATATTGATTGTCTTCGTTCAATTCTAATTTAATGGGTGTTCAAAGAAAAATGACATATTAATCATTTTTTTTTAATTTTTAAAATATAAGTTTGAATATAATGAATGCTAATTTTGTTATTACTAGTTTTAAGTGGTGTTAGTTTTGTTTTTTTTCAAAAAAAAAAAAAAATTGTAGAACACGAAACTTTACTATTTTAATTATGGACATGGGCCACATGGCTTAATAATATTTTATCTAAGTATGATTTGATCCTTTCTGATTTTTTTGAAAGGAAGATTCCTTGGGATTTATATGTGTATTAATTTGGGTTAAATATTAAGACAATAAATTAATTAAAAATCCATCAGATTAATTAATAATGACAATAATTATTCTTTACCTTGTGGTCAATTTTGTACCAATCTCCTATAAGAATGGAATAGTCTCCGGTAGGTTCAGGGAATGGGACGGGAATTAAGGGGCGGCTGAGAATTTTGATGGCACCAAAACCACCAGCGGCCTTTTGGAAGGAAAGAGATGGAAAGTAATAGAAGCTGCCAATTTGATCCTTCACTTGGAGTATGTAGGTGAAATTCTTGCCTGGTGGTATAGGACATGTTGTTCCATACACTCCATCTTCATATGAATTTCTCCTCTGTTGTACTCCACTCCTGTTTTTATTTATTTATTTATTTAAATAATAAGAATTTAATCATGTATTACCATTATGAATTGATCATTATAAAAATACACAAGACATTTGTAATTTATTAATGCTAAAAATTCTAAAAGCCTTCGCATTAAAAACATAATAAATAAAAACATTTTGTTAATAAAGAGCAAATAACATCATCAATTTATCTAATTTGGAAAATCTAATCCGATCTTTCTATTTCAGATTAAAGTGATTGAAATATTTTATAGTCAGATCAAATTCATATAGAAAAATATACAATTCGTTTAGATTCAATTCTAATTCGGATTGATAAATTATAAAATTCACTACAATAAGGTTTGGACAAAACTACTATTAAAATTATAAATAAAAAAATAATTTATTTTATAACGTATTATATTTAAATATTAAGTATACTACCATTATATTAAACTACTATTTTAATTTAAAAAAAATATAAATCCTAAATCACATCCTTCTTATTTTTGTGATTTTTTTATTTGTGAATATAAATAATAAATTTGGTTAGAGATACATTAATTTAAATTTTGAATGTCGTATATATTGTGTTTTATATAATTATAATTTATCTGTTTCAAAAAAATTCATTCTATAATTAATTACTTTATTAGATCGGTTTTAATTTTTTTTTATCTTCAATTTCGAATCGATAAAAAGCAGATAATTTTGATCAACATAACGTAATTGTAAAGTCAAAGTACTTACAAACAAAATTTCAATCATTAGTCGTTAATAGCAACTGGTCGCTTTAGAACAGCTGAATAACATTTGCATCATTGCATGTGAAACCGAAGCATTTTAGATTAGCCAGTTGAAATTGATATAAATGAAACCATATTATTATTAACTATTCAGTCTATTTAGCAAACTTGCTATCTAGCTAACCATGTATGAGCTGTTTTATAATAGTCAGCTGTCTTATTAGAATGCGTGTGAAATTCAACGTTCAAACACTGAAGCTACTAATCAATTTCAACAATATATAGTTTTTAGTGAAAGTTATTATTTTCAGAGGGTACAACACAAATAATGTCAGAATCTTTCAAACTTTATTTAACAATTTAATATTTTAATATATCTTTCATTTTATTTCTATAAACCATACACAATATATTCAATTTATTGAAAATATATATTAACCAAATACCATATATGTATTTCATACTTTATAAGTAAATTTATTGCCGTGAAAGAGTTAGAGATTTACGTATAAAAAAAAATTCTACAAGACAGTAGACGCATGGAGAAGGTAAAATAAATCACAGTATAACACGATGACCAATATATATATATATCACAAGAAAAAAGAATTTTTTAAAATTATCCCAAGAACATGATAGTAATAATTAGCAGATATATGCAACTTAATTGAAAATCTAAAAAAAAAAAAGGAGTATATGACTCTTCACTTCTGTTTTAATACGACAATATAGAAGAAAAATAAGTAGTTACCATGAAATCAAGAATGGCTCTGGTAAGTTATTGAAAACATTGATAATGAGGTTATCATTTGTAACTGAATAAATATCAGGACCAGGAAATTGTCCATTTATCAAAATTCCCTGCAAATAAGATCATACACATAACGTTAACATTCTAATATAATAGTAAACTACTCCTTTTTCTATATATAAAAAAATAATAATAATAATAATCATTTTAAGAAAATTATGAAAAAAGAGAACATGCATGCATTCGAGTTAACTTGATGTGTACCAACCTGTTGACGAACACCAAGTGGATAGATGTCACCGTAAGTTATATTCCATTCAAAAAACCTGTACGGATTCTCAGCACTAACAAGACCCAGAATGATTATAAGGAGGACACCCAAGTGCCATTTAAGACTTGTTACTTGATTTAGCGGCATTTTGTAATTACAAATCAGAATAAGTGTATAAGGAAAATGAAATTAAGCAATTAGGTGGTGAAAGAAATGAAGGAATATACAATTTGAGACCCTCCTCTATCAGAATTGTACTAATGAGACTAAGACTCTTTTTTGATATGGCTGATTAGATGACTCATTATGACTTATATTTATAGAGCAACAAGTAATAATATATTACGAAATAGTAATATTTTTTTTTTTCTTTCAAATAAGTAATATTTATTAGTTAAAAATTAAATTAAATTAAAAAAAAAAAAAAGGAATTACGTGTCGGTTGCAGTTGGCAGTGTCGTATAAGTCCTTCTGTATTATTGGTTAATTGGCTGGTTGGTCAAACATAAAGACGACAAAATGTAATTTTTCCTCTTAGTGATGTCTACAACTTGCATAATTCCAGTTCAATAACCGCCTGACAAGTCTTGAAAAAGAGTAATTAAATGACGATAATACCATTTTCATGGGTGATGAAGTAGGAAACTGAAGTTTAACAAGCACCAGGTAACACGTTCAAGGACTGGTACAAGTAAATAAAAGTTGGAACCTGAAGTTTGAAAGATCAAGAAACCGCGTAATAATGTTTTGCATTCACTCTTGCATCACTGGATGATAGCGTAATGCCCGTGATTTCGTTCTGGACACACGGTATTTTCATGTGCCTCATTTTCGCAACCAAACACGCCTCCTTTCTTTATTCAAACAAAAAAAAGGGCCCACCATTTCAACCCACATCACTTTTGATCAACAGTTTAAATTTATTTCCTAACAGAGAAGCGACGGCTAAGATTGAACAGGTGAAAAAGACAATTAAATTTTATTATTATAAGCTATATACTACTTTTACGCGGAAACAATAAATGATTAGAGGAACATTCTCCCACTTTCAGTAAATCAGTCTAGAATCTCGTATATTGACAAAGTGTTTGAAGTTTAGAAAGAAAATAATACTATCATAATGACAATAATTCGGCGCGAATAACTTGGCTGGATGCACCTTCGTTCATTGCTGTAATCTATTCATTTCTCTAGATTATGGTCGAATCATTTGTCAATAAATTATTTAATTAATTTTTTTTTAATTTTTTAATAAAAAATGTATATTTATTTTCTTGTAATGTTAAAAAAAATTATTTACATTGAAATAAAAATAAATATTTTTTTTCAAAGAAATTAAAAATAAAACTATATTTGTAAAAGAAGTTATAACATATAATTAATTCATAATATTGTGCTATAGTTAATTTTGAAATTAACTTGACACCATAAATGAAAAAATATATTATTTTTTTGCAATTTATTAAGAATAATAATCAATTATGCTATCAAGTTGGAATTTTGTCATATATATGTCAAAGGGATTAATTTTTTTAAAATTACAATTACAAACTTAAATAATTAGAAAATAAAATTTTAATTTTTGAAATTAACTTGACACTAAAAGGAAAAATATATATTATTTTTGCTTAATATTGTTAAATAATAAATATTTTATAATGAAAATAAAATAAAATTTATAATCAATAAATAATATTATATAATAAAAATATTAAAAAAAAATACATAATTTTTTATAATAAATAATATTAGTAAAATTTTATTATAAACTAGTTAAAAATAATAAGAATAAATTATAAAATAATTATATATTTTAGATTTTTTAATTTAAATAAATAATTTAAATAATTTTTAAATAATAATTATTAATGTTTTAAAACAATAAAAACATAATTTAAAAATAAAATATATAAAATATAGTATATAATGAATTACTTAGAATTAAATTGAATTTTACGTAAAAAAAAAATTATTAAAAAAGTTTAGAAAATATAAATAAATTTATATATTTATTAAAATGAATTATATAAGTTCGAAAAAATATGCAATCTTCGTCCTAATCTTGCATTGTATTAATAAATTGAAAATCTCGTTGTTCATTTTTTATTTTGTTATTTTTATCTTTGCTTATAATCAGATAGATTTGTTAGGAAAAAAAAAATTGAGAACCCTGGATGGAGCTGACCCTGATATACGTTGTGAGTAAGAGTGATAGAGTTGGAACGTTTAGGTTGAGGCCCAATTAATTGAAAATGGGCTATATGAGTCTTTATTTATTTTTTATTTTTTTCTTAATCTTGTAAATTAATGTCGTCATGTGTTATGTGGGATCTTTTTTTTTTTTTTTTTTTTTAAAGGAAATTAAATTCTGAATGCATCTTTTATTAATAGAAACAAGAATAATTATAAAATTAAAAATAATAAAAATAACGCATTTTTAACTCACATTTTTTTATCAATAAAAAATATTGATTCATTATTTTACATTAAACAGTACACAAAAGTTAAACTATCGTTATTTAGAATTATTTAAAGTTAAAGTTTGTTTATTTAGATATTATTTAATGTTATTGAGTGTTATTTTTGTTATTATAAATTTTAAGTTTATATTTTTAAAATTTTACTTTAATTTTTTAATTGTATTTAGAATATTTTTTATACAACTCAAATATGCACTGTAAATGAAACTTGAATTCAAAAGAATCATCCAAAATTAAATTGTTAAGTTTCCATTGATCTTTTTTTAACTTCAAATTTGATTCCTCAATTCAAACTTGGTAATTTTTACTCCTAATAGCTAGCACAATTACTCTAAAATAGAGATGGCAGTGGATCGGATTTGACCCGATCCGGTCAAGATCCGATCCGATCCGAAATTTAAAAAATTCACTCTAAACTGCTCCAAATTGATCCGTGGATCAGTGGATCGGATCATAAGTTTGATTCACAATTCGCGGATATCCATGATCCGATCCACTGATCCGTTTTTTTTTTTTTTTTTTTTTTTTTTTTTTCTTTTTTTTTTTTTCTTTTTTTCTCTCTCTCTCTCTCTTCTCGTGAATCAGGCTACCTGCGCCTCCTTGCCTGTAAAATTTTGTGGGTAATATGCTTTGAACAATCTTTCATAGTAATTATGCACCTAGTTTAGTGAATTGAAATTGTATTGGAGCTGATCTCACTGGCTGTTCATTGTTGTGTTAGAAACTGTGCTACTTAAGCATTATGAGATATTTCTATTCTTACCAAACAACCAAGTAATATTCATCCCTTACAATTTGACATGTTCGGGTCCATTTTGCAGACACATGCATAAATGTGTTTAGAATTGCAGCTTTTGATTAAGAAACTTCTCTAAGTAGATAATGGATTTACTTTTGACAGAAAATTTCATTCTAAATACTCTTTTGCATCACTACTTAATCGTCAGGGAATAGCAATTAGCATCAAAACCATGGCTTCATCTAATGTAAGTTGAGATGATACTCTAATACCCCATTGTAAACACTGTAAACCAAGGGCTGCTCATTGATTGTGAAATTCATACCAGATCTTCAAAATAGTTACAATTGACAAGTTTGTAGCTAGAAAAAAAATTTATAAACTCCTCAAATTAAACCTGCTGCATTGCTGGCAAAACTAAAACAAGCAAACATAACAAAATAAGTTGACCAGCAAGGCAGCATTGAAAATCTCAAAGTGCATCCCACAGTAGCATCAAATAAGCTGCCAAAAATTGTTCATTTTTCATGTAGAGAGTAATATAATAGTAGTTTGTAGTCTGTACTCATTCGAATTCTTCTTCTTTTGACTACGTCCTTTCAAGGAACAGTTTAATTTATTTAACCCTGTCTCTTGGATCAGAACGACTAGTAAACAGACAAAAATTAAACACAATCGATTCAAAATATAAACAACCAAGATTAATTTATTTGTAGAAAATGGATGTACTTATTTAATTTATATAAGTTAAACTGAAGTAAGATTAATTTATAACTAACTAATAAAATTAAATACAAATAAACTGAGAAAAACAAAATATTTTCTCTTCAAGATTCTCAAGTAGAAAACAGAGCTTCCCAAATCTCCATGAAAACCTCAATAATAACTCTATGATGACGATGAGAATTCAAAGACAAAAAACACTGCAAAAGCTGCTCAAGATCCTTAGCTGCAAATATCTGTTTCTCAATAATCATTTCCACCATTGATGTTCTGAAATCGTTGTATGGGTCATTTGATTTCTTCACCACTGCAAAGCTGTCTTTCACTTTTCCTTTCTTTAAAGGCATCAAACCCATTTCATAAGCAAAATTTAGGCTAGAAATACATTTGAAATTTCGGCAAATCACCCATGATAAGCTCACTAATCACCCATGAAAAACTCCAAAACAAACTAGTATTACCTTTTTTTTGTAAGATGAAGGATAGAAAAATTGTAGACACAAGCCAAAGAGTATTACCTCGCGATTGCTGTCGGTGATGACGGAGACTGAGACGGAGACTCGGAGGCGACGGAGACTCAGAGGCGACGGAGACGAAGACTCGGAGTCGGAGGCGATGGAGACGAAGACTCGCTGTTTTCTCAGATGTTAGGTTTCAACTATTTTAATTTTATTTGGATCAATGGATCCAAAATGGATCTATCCATGATAAATTCGGTTTGAACCGATTCATTACTTTCAATTCGGATCATGATCCGATCCGTTTTCGATCCACACTGACCCGATTCAAAGCAGATCACGGATCGGATCGATCCGCGGAGCTCCGATCCAAGTGGATTATTTTGCCATCTCTACTCTAAAATATACAAAATATTAAAAATATAATTTAGACGTTGACCTAAAAAAAAAAAAAAGTTACCTATTCGACTTTTGCCTAGGTCGGACACAAGATGGCTCATCCAAGAAACAGTAAAGGAATGAATAAAAATAGAATAGAGAACCTGTAAGATGGAGAAACGTAACCCCGTTTCCACTGATGTCGCACTCACAACAATCAAAATAACACTCACTAAGCCACCCACAACCATCAAAATTAAGATGTAATTGAAACGGAGACTATTTGAGTGACAATATGCGCCTTATTCCACTAAGCCTGTCTAATAAATGGTCCATTTGATTCCACTGTTGACTTCAATGAAAAGTTTACCAGTATTCATCATTAGGTTAGGATGATAAAAAATATAATAAAAGAAAGAATTAGGGATGGACATAAATTCAAAAAATTAATCGAATTGATTAAATTAGACTTAAATCGAACCTTTTAGGTTAGTTTTTGTTGGTCCAATAAGTTTAATTTGGTTTAATTTTCTAAAAAATTTATTAAATCAGTTCGGTTACGATTTATAAAAAAATAAAAATAAAAAATCTTATTTAAACCAAAGCCACATATTTAAAATAATATTTTTATATATAAAATGACATATTTTCTATTTTTATAAGCATTTATATATGACTATACTTAAATATTATGATCATGATATATTTATATGAGCTTAAAACTTATTATATGAATTTAATTTTGACAATTTTATTCAATTAAATATGATATGATAGTGAAGTTGATATTTTTAGATGTATGTTTGTTTTTATAATAAATATAGTAGGTGAACCAACCAATCGAACCGAACAAATTGATTAAATAAGTTGGTTTGCGGTTCGGTTAGTTTTGATAAATATGTCAATTTTGGTTTATAAAGACGTCTAACTCACCAAGTCAGTTCGGTTAATTTTTTGAGCCAAAAATCAAACCGATTAACTTACATTCATTCGTAGAAAGAATAATAGATACCAATATTTATTTAAATTAAGTAAGGGCTAACCTAACCTCGTAGCATAAGATAGAAAAAAAAAATTATATTAAAAAATTTATAATTTTTTTTTTAAATATAGTGAGAGAATAATATTTTTTTTTCTTATAAAATGAAAAAATAATTCTTCTATGAGGAGAAATTTTACAATTGATTTGTGAGCATAAGGCTTTGTTTTTTTTTTTTTTTTTTTTTTTTGAGTTTTGGAATGAGTTGTGTTGAATGATTGACTTCTTATTTATAGGCAATTATAGAACCTAATTATTCAAATGATGGCTTAAAATTAAGAAATCAAATTAAAATTTGCGGCCAAATTGTTTAGGTTAAATTTCACTCTTCAATGTGAAAGTAATTTCACATTTACTATTATTTTATTCTTTTTCCGCAACGATTGAGAGTAAAATATTGACCTTAAGTATTATATATATATATATATATATATATATATATATCAATTTATAGTATAATTTAATTGATTTATATTAATAAGAAATTTTATAATTACTTCTTCATTCCCGTATTCCTAACTTAAAATTCAATTAATAACTAACACATTATTTAATACATACCACAATTTAATATATATAATACTATTTTTTAATTTATAATTGTGACATATAAAACTCTCTTTAATCAAAGATGGAAAAAGAAATTGTCTTAATTGTTGGGGAAATTTTTCTTGAACTTGTTATTGAATATTGATCTGGCATGACTTTAAGTCGCTGTCCTTAAGACGCTATTTGCCCCTATCAATTCGGTGATGCACTAGGGTTCAACAAATACGCCTCCAGGATACAATGAAGCCTCTTATTGTCTGCGGTGTGCATTCACGAAGACAACTCAAGAACATCTTTGACTTTAAAGAGCACTCAAGATAATTAATGTTTTAAATTTGCAGTAGTTAGAACACTAACTTTATTTGTACATAATTGTAGTGGAAAATGTTAGAGAACATTTATTATCCATTTTCTTATTCTGTCAATATATCCTTTTAATGACCTAAATGAATGGCCTATTTATAGAATTCCATGCACCCCTTTAATTAGGTTACAACTCTTTGATGAGTTGTGACTTTTCTAAAAGTCGTGTCTTTTAGAACATATATAATTGTTCATAATAATTCATAATATTTAGATTTGAGTGTTATTAGAGGTGGAAAATAATGAAGAGCAATGTAAAAAAAATTAAGAAAGTGATTGAAATATAATGGAAGAGATCGGAATAAGATAGCTTAGTTAGTATCACAACTAAATTACGTGCACGAAGTTATAAGTTTGAAATGATAAAAAGTTATGTAATAATTATTAGAATCTTTTGATTACAACCTCTTATGCTAGCTTACAACAATACTCTCTAAATAGCTAATGAATTTGGGGTTAAAAGGCGCTGACCCTTGAGAAGTTTCTACTTTTAAAAATAAGAAGAAGAATAAGAATATGATGGAAGAGGAGAAAATTAAAGGAAAAATTAATTAACGTAACTAAAGCTTGAAGAAGTTTGCATGTAGGCCTTGATCAGCTAAATTCCAAGCAGATGCAACAAGTAGTAAGACACTCAAAATCAAGCCTGAAAATCCCAATACCAAATTGGTGTACCACATAGGCCTAGCACCATTTGTTTTTGGCTTCTTGATTGCTATCCACATGAAACATGGATAAACATATGTCAAAGGTAATACTATGCCTCCAATTAAAGATGCTAAGCTTGGCAAGAAAGGGAAAGCCACTGCCACAAAGAAGAGCAACCCTCCAAATAATAGACGGAAAAGTGTTCTAACCCACCATGGACATTTCTTCTTCTTCTTGCTCACGTATCTCCACTCCAAATTGTCGAAAACTACCATGGCGTATATTGGAAAAATACTCAGGCTGTTTATCACCACCATTAGGTATATTAGACCTATCAATGTTTTGGAGTTGTTATGTCTTTGTGCGTCTGAAATAGCATTCATCAATCCTCCACTTGCTGTCATCTGCTATTAATTAGATAACTCACATTATAATTATAAAATTGATCGTAAAATCCAAGCTTAATGAGCAAAGAGTGTTACATAACTCCAACGATTTGAAATCCTATAATAGCATTTTAGCTTGTAAATAAAGTATACATATTTAATTTATGTATGTCCCGTAAATTATATATAAGGTTTAAATATATTATATATACACGCTATATACAAGCTATTTTGTGACAAATTTGATTATGTAAACATGCTATGAAGCAACCGGACTATGTGCTAACCTTATCTCCATAAGACCAAAATCCTACAACAGCTATAGCAGTAAAACAAATTCCTATTAGTGCATATGAAATTGTGACTCCTTTCCACATTGTCTTATTTGATGGGCGTTTTGGACTTGAAGAAATGGTCCCCTGTATAGTTTATCATAAAATTAACATTCTCATGGGAAATTAAATAAGAAGAAAGAGTAAAGTAACTATATATTAATTAATATGTTATCACCTGTATCTCAAGGATAAGATTGTGACCTCTGAAAGAAAGAAATATAATACCAATTGCATTCAAAATACTAGAAAATCTTCTCATTCTAGTCTGATCAGCTTCGAGTGGGTGATATGATATGTTTGAGTTACTTGGTCTAGCTTTGCTTATTGAAAGAGCCAAAAGCAGAGTTATATAAACAAGTCCTGTAATGACACCAATGACTGAGATCCTAGCAAGAGAGTTCATATTAGGAAGTTGAGCCACAGCTATAGCCAAGCAAGTGAAAATCAAAAACCAATATATCCCATTAAAGGATTTAGCTGCATCACATGGTTTGACTCCATTACTACACACAGTCTCAAAGAAAAGTCTCATTGTTCCACCTCCTTTGATTATCAACATGCAACATGTTCCTCCTGATAGGTACATAACAGGAAATATAGCCAGCAATTTCCCCAACTTTTCACCTGAATAATTTTGTTAATTAATGCGAATTAGTCACGTGTAACGTACGATTTAAAGTAGAGTTGTTCTGCTATATATATAATTAAATAATTACCAAAGGCAGTGATTGAGAGTTGTAGGTATCGACTAATGCGAGGTCCAGAGCAAGAGGCAGCTGATTCATGAAGGTTGACGAGGAGCCAAATGGTGTAGAGTTGCCACAAAAATGCTAATAATAAGCATATGCTTCCCCATACCCTTCAGTCAATCCATCAAAACTTATGTTTTTATTATTTAAGCATTTCAAATGACATATATAAATATATAATTAATTTGAAGCAAATTAGGACATATAAATTATTTCTTTGATTCCTGTATATAGAGCTTGAATATCCCACATGTTACAGATCACATTATTTTATGAGATATGGAAATGGAAATTGTGATTCCAAATCTATTAAATTAAGAGAGATTCTAAATATATCAATGCATTTGTATTGTAATGGATATAAAATTTAATTAATGAGTTATAAAATTGTGAATTCTAATGGATATAGATTTAATTTTTGTAGTTATTTAAAAAAAAAAAAAAAAGTAATTATGAATATCCCAAGTCGTACCTAACAACAGTTTCCTTGCAGATTTCCAATTTAGACAAAAAAGGACTCTTAGCAAAAGTAAAATTAAATTTGAATTCTCTATTTTCTGGACTCAACTATGTCAATAGTCAATACCCGTCTCTTTCCTTAACTACTCTCAAGCAATCGAAATTTGACTAATTTCTGGATTAATTTATGTAAACGCCAAAAAAATGAAAAAATGAAAAATCTATATATTATTGGAAAATATGATTAAGTTAATATTCAATGAAAAACTTACACGTAATTTGTGTTGTGACTGTGATATATTCTAGTATTTTAGTAAGATTTTTAATTAAATACAATTAACTATTAAGCTAAGACTTATAAAGATAATTAATTAATGAGATAGAAAGTAGTATTACCATCCAAGAGTGGCAAACGCAAAGGGAAGTAGAAGGGCTTGAAATCCAATTCCAGAGCACAACAATAGAGAGGTCACAGAAAAGGCACTTCCATTTCTTGACTCTGTAATCGGAAGCCAACTTTCTATTGGATTAATATTTTCGTTGACAACATGATGTAGTTGATCATCAGGAGAATTCGGAGAGGATTCGAAGATGATGCTTTTACTTGTTGGGGTGTAAAAGAAACGATCCTGGGGTGAATTTAGAATGTATTTTTCTTCAGCTTCAACACGACTACTATTACTACTACTCATTTCTCTCGTGGCTTAATTCCCTATCTTATTGCTCTCTCTGTGTATTACTCTGACTTTATAAGACTCATAAAGCTTACAAATCGTTGCAGGTGTCTCATGTGATCTTTAATTGACGTCTAATATAAAGGAATCGTCTGATGTATTTGCTGACGTTACTCAGCCGTCGTCATAAGTCTAGTGGACTTACAAATCAAAGTCTTTTTGAGATATATTTTCAACTTAATCGATCAAAATATGCTCGGATGAAACAAATAAACACATTGTTTTTAATTAATTATATTATATTCTCACTTTTTAAGTTAAGAAAATTATTACTTATTTTTCGAGATGAATAGAACAATAATATGTTAAATTGGATGAGATAATTTTTTTATATATAAAATTTTATTGTTAATTTTTAGAAAAAAATGTTTATTTTTTTTATATAACATAAATAAATATATATTTTTTCATCGGTGATAATTAAAAATAAAATTAATTCGATTAGTTACGTATGAATGATTAATATTACGACTCCCGCCTCAAAGGCCAGACTCAACCACCGCCGCCTGACGTGTTTTTCCTTTTAATTTTTATTTTATTGTGAGTAATTATTCCATCTTCCATCACTTTTTATCATTTGTACTAAATCTGGAAAAGAAAACACAAAAGAAGTATTGCTTTTCTATTTTTCCTTCTATTTTTTATATTTTGGTTCATGACTCATGTTTTGAAGGATTGCTTTTTCTAAACTAAATGGACACGCAGTGGCCAAAGGCCAGACTCTCGCGTAAAGTGTTTCAAAATAAGGCTACACATGAACCAGTTAATTCCAATTTTTCATTATTATCATCAACTGCATATATCACTGATGACAGTCGCATCCAATATACACACACAAATATAAACGAACTAGACAAATGTAGGATCTTAACCAATATAAATAAATTTAAATATTTAATAAACTGTTTAAACATATCATCTTTAACCATGAATGTAATAAATTCATCTAATAATTAATATGAATTCTTATATTACTTAATTCTTAGAATTATTAATTAATTTAATTTATTATAGCTATTTGTGTCCGTAATGAGTCCAAATTTCAACAAAAACATCCATATTTCTACAACAATTTAAAAAGTCATACAGTGTACAAGAAAAAGAAAAGTACGCGACATTAAAAAATATAAATATAATAACCTTTTTATTTATAGGGTTTTTTTTTTTTTAATAATAGTGCATTTTATATATGTTCAATTTTTTATAAGCTATTAAATATATAATCTATTTGTTTAACATTAAACTTATGTTTACTTAAAAATGAAAAGTACTAAACATGGTTAGATATAAAATATATTAAATTATTATTATTATTTATTTATTTTATTTTTTTGGAAAGAGTCAAAGCATTTACCTGAGCAAAAGAATAAGGGAAATAATTTCAAATTTTAGACGTATATATGCAAATAGCATGTCGCAATATTATTGATAAAAGCTATTGAACCCACAAATATGGGCTTGGTACCTTTCCGGTACTCAAGTTATATCAAAAGTACTCTAAATTGACCATGTTTTTAAGTGGTTCCAATTTAGTACCCATGTTTTCCAAATAGTTCCAATTTAGTACCTATGTTTTTAAAATGGTTCCGAATTTAAATTTTTAGCAAATTTGGTCAGATTTATAAGTTTGGGCAGGGTTAATTCTGTCCATTTTCTATATTCATGCCTGGAAAAACGTCCTCAGCTATTTTTTCGCCATTTTTACTGAAAATAAGGTATTTTTCAGCCATTCTGCATTATGTTGTTACTTGTGCATTATTTTGAAACATAATTCTTATTCCCCTTGTTCTCTTTTCGGGTTGGAGAAATATATAGGAAAAGGAGAAAATTATCTTCAACAATCGTTTCCCAATCAAGATTTTGAAAAATGAGACTATTTCCTTTAACAGTAAAAATGATAGCAAAAGGCATATACTAAACAACACCCCACAGTGCTAATGTTGTTCATTATCAACATGGGGCATTCTACAAACATATATCCTCTAAAGTCCAACCTTTCCTGGTCTTTTCCTTAGCCACTATAATGTGGATGTTTAGTGAAAAAAAAATTAAACTCTGTCAGTTTGTCTCACTAGTCATTAGTTTCCAAGTTATCAACTTTTTTATAAGCTAAGCAGAAGAAAACTTGCTCTTAAGCAATTCAAGATTATTGGTATTCAATGAAACATACTAATGTAATAGCATAACGGGGGCAAGATAGTTCTAGTTCGGCACTGAGGAACGACTACAACATATAAGTTACAAGCCAACAATCTCTCAAATTTCCATAAATCGACAACTTGTTCATTCCATGAATTCAAAAATAAATACAAAACGAATAATGTTACAGCAAAAAAAATCAGAATTAAATAAAATGGGTTTTTCAAGACTTACAGAGCTTCAAGAAAACCCCTTACATAACAACCAACAAGTGGTTATTGACCACCACCACCTCCTTCCTGTTCCAATTTATTCACATAAGCTTTCAAAAGCATCACCAATTCTCTAGCCGGAGCTTGAATAGTTCCCACCAATTTCAAAGCAGGACCTTGAAGAGTACCCAATAACTTAGCATAAATCTCAGCTCTAGTGGGCATTATTTCCAAGTCCTTAAAATTATTAGGCCCATAAAATTTTCCCTCAAACACAGCCCCAGTAAAATCATTCGTATCTTGTTTCCTCTCTCTCTGAAAATCTCTATAAGGTTTAATTGCAGATGAGATTTCCTCGGTGTGAACAAAAAGCCAAACATTCATTCCAGTCATACAAGGCTTCAAAGCCTCCCATTGAGTACCTTCTATGGCCTTGTAAACTAGAGTGTTCTTCGCCACAAGAAGCTTGGTGCTATCCGGTAGATTTCTTCGGAGGTCTTGAAATTAGTTAACAGTGAAACCCTTTTAGTTGATTCCAGCAATTAGGTAACAGTTCTCTAGCAAATTTTGTGCGTTTATGGTTTTTCAATAGCAAATGCCTAAGGCCAACGCCACTCACTTCTGTTTTGTTTCTCTGAAAAACAAATAAAACAAAAAAATTAGCTGAATCAAAATTAGGGAATAAAATGACGAAATTATCCCTGCCTAAATTCATAAATAGTAAAAAATTTGTCCTAAACCCTAAAAAGGACTAAATTGGAACCATTTGGAAAACATAGGTACTAAACTGGAACCACTTGAAAACATGATCAATTTAAAGTACTTTTGATATAACTTGAGTACTGAAAAGGTACCAAGCCCCACAAATATGTATTAAAAGTTGTAACTCAGGTATTAAGAAAAACAACAATGATAAAAATAATAATAGCTTCGAACTAGACGAATGTTTTAGCAAAAGAATATTACTATGTTGATTAAAGAAAACGCATCATTGCTTTGGTTGCCTTGTCTCTCTTTCTTGTCAATTGTCATGATAATTTTTTATTATTATAAAAAACAACCCAATTATTCTCTTAGATTTTCTACCTAATTGTACAGAATAAAAACTATATTGTGTAAGTTTAAATTATTATTGATATTTAATTTCAATTTCAATTCTAAAATTGTTTCTTAACTTCTTTTTTTAATCTCAAATTAAAAATAATATTTTTTTTTAAAGAAAATATAAACAAATAACTTTTGATAATTATCTCATATAAATAATGAAATAGACATGGTTTACACATTAACGCATGATTCACTGTGGCTTGAAGAATTTAGCCTCAATACCAGTGTCAATAATGACATACATACCAGCAGCCATGAAAATAAGACTTAGAGCTATACCAAGAAGGCCCAGTACCCATAGGAGACACCAAATTGGGCTATATTTGATGGGCTTTTTAATCTTGAGCCACATAAAGCATGGATAAGCTAGGGTTACTGGAAGTGCAATTCCTCCAATAAAACCAGCCACACTTCCCAACAATGGAATGGCAACAGCTATAAAGAAGCAACCAAAAGCAAACATAATTCTAAAAATAACTCTCAACCACCATGGACATGGCTTCTTCATCCTCGTTGTGAATTTGGACTCCATGTCATCGAACATTGGCATCCCATATATTTGAAAGGAACTTAGGGAGTTTACTATCACAAATATGCATGCTAGTCCCATCACAAATTGTGAGGTGTCGCGTCTTCTGAACCCAAAAAATTGTGCTAGCAAACCCCCACTTTCTGGTATCTGCTTATTAGCCCACAAATTATTTTAACATATTAACAGTTATTTAGATATACAAGACCTACATGTAATTAAAATCTTAGTGTTTTTATAGGAGCTAGCACTATTGTTATGTTCTTTATACAAATAAGGAGAGGGGTGTACTAGTCTATTTGATTTTGAACTGTAATATATTACATAGTGCTTTATTGTGATTGCTTCACTTTTTTCTTTAATCACATTTTTCTTTTAACAAATATAATTTACTCATATAGATTATATAAAAAGTGTACTTCAAGTATTATTTGGATGAAAAAGTGAACACTATTGTTAAAAAAAAAAATACTGATTATGTTGAGAAAAATAATTTTAGTTCTGTCACATGTTTATAATGATGTTGAGAAAAATAATTTTAAATCTATTTTTTTGGGCATGATGAAAGGGTGAAAATGACTTAAAATAATTTTTAAGATGAGGTGATATACATAATTTTTATAAAGTAGTGCTATATGCATGAAAGTTGTAATATGCATTAAGTGAGGTGTTAATTATTGATTAATTGTAAATAATTAAGAAATGATTGTAGGACCCTTTTATTAAACATGGACCAATTAAATTGTGCTATGTAAATTGTGATATATAAAAAGAGTTTTTCATTTTTATATCAAAATAAAAAAGGAAAATTAAAAAAAAAATTCTAAAATTTACAACAATAAAAATAATACCTCAATAACATTAGATGAGATCTAATAAATAGAGTTCAACATTCAACAGATTTAAATTGAACAGATCTAAATAATCATAGTTCAATTTAAATAAAAATTTAAATATAAAATTATCAGCTGAATTTTTTTAATAATAAAAACTAAGAATAGACAAATAGTACTGTTGAAAAAAAAAATCTATAATACTGAAATTTTCTTTTATGGGAATCTCTTGTGGTCTAGTGGTAAGACTCCTCCTCCCCACACTAGCAACACAAGTTCGAATCCCACCACGGGTGTGTGAGTTGTTTTCTCTTTATTAATAAAAAAAAAAAGGGCCTTTAGAGCCCTTTAAAAAAAAAAAAAAAGATAAATAAATAAATAAAATGGTATACCGTTTGACCGTAAGCCCAGTAGCCTCCAATTGCAAGAGGGAATAAACACATAGCGATGATTAGATATGCGAACATGACACCCCTCCACATTGGCACTCTTGATGGGTGTTTTTCACTTGAAGGCATTGTAGACTGCAATTAATGAATCCATTTACTAAGAAAATTTTAATTTACAACATCATTAATAGCTTCATATTATTATTATTTATATATATATATAAAAAAAATATACCTGAATCTCAAGTACAAGATTGTGGCCTCTGAAAGCAAAAGCAATCATACCAAGTTGCATTTAGAACGTCAAAAACCTGAGCAGTTTGGGAGTGGGCTTTAATTGGATCATAGGAAATACCAGGAAGCCTACCCTTGGCTACAGACACAACCCACATCACAGTACAATATCCAACGGCTGTGATTGCTCCAATAAGTGAAACCCCAGCAATAGAGTTCAAGTTTGGCAATTGGGATAGTAAAACTACTGCACATGTAAACACCAAGTACCACTCCACTGGTGTTAATGGTTTTGCTGTACATGTTGCTCCACATACTATTTGGAAAAAGTTTTTCGATGTCGATCCTCCGATTATGATCAAGGCCACACATGTTCCTCCAGATAGGTACAATATTGGGAACAAGGTTAAGATTTTTGATATTTTGTAACCAAAAGTTGCTTCACACAGTTGTAGATATCTGCAGTATCTAATTCCTGTTTCCGCATTTTCATGAAGTTGAACTAGCCAGTATAGTGTGTATAGTTGCCATATGAATGCTATTGTTGTGCATATAATTCCCCATGTCCTGAAATACCAAAATTCATGATCAACTTAATTCATAATTCTCAGTAGTCTTTTAGTCTTTTAGTACTGTTGGTAAAAATTTATATTTTTTTTATGAACTTTCCTAATTTGAGTTCCTCTTTCCGTAAAATATTTTTAAAAGTTAAGTGTTGTACATTGACATACTGTTAAAAATTATTACCACTTCTCTCTTCTTAATAGTTCTCAATTATTCTAGAAATATCTCTAAAGGACCTAGAATGTGCTAGAAGGTGCTGGAAGATTCTAGAAGGTACTGGAAGATTCTAGAACATGCCAGAAGATACGTGAAGAATGCAGAAGGTCCCGGAACATCCTAGAACCTGGATGAAGAAACTAGACAATCCTAGAGTATTCTAGAGTTGGCTAGAAGATTCCAGAACTTAGTAGTAGTTATGTAGAAAAATCTAGCACTATCAAAGAAACATGTAGATACATGTAGAACAATTTAGAAGGTTGTACACCATGTGTATATATAGGTGATGGGTTTAGTTGTGTATGGTGTGTTAGTAAGTGAGTTGTAAGTTTCCTATTGAGTGTTTGTAGTTCTCTTTAAGTTGTGAGAGGTCTTTAGAAAGTGTTGTAGTGTCTTTTATTGTGTGGGTATAATACAAGTAATTTGTTTACTTGTTTGGGTCCAATATTAGTAAATTTAGAGTTGTGCACTCTAAATTTTTCTCAACACATACTTTATATTATTTTTTAGATGTTAAATTTAGTAAGATTGTGCTTAATTTTGCATGAGCATTTTTGTAATAGGTCGACTTTATCTTTGATTTTACTTGTTTTCCCAACTTTCAATGTCAATCAGTTTTTATTTGTAGTTGGCTTAGTAGTCAAACCGATTAAACTCATCGTCTCATTTTAATTTACATGTTCAGATAATAACAAATACATTTAAAACCTTAAAAAAGAGTAGCATTTTAGTTAAAAGAGTAAAATTAAGCAATTAATATGATTAGTATATACATAGTTTGGGATGAGCATGATATATATATATATAGAACTTACCAACCAAGGATAGTGAAGGCAAGAGGGAGTACAAGGGCTTGAATTCCAATTCCAGAACAGAGAACATGAAAGGCAGCATAATAGGCATTCCCATTTCTTGACTCTGTGATAGGAAACCAAGCATCTTGAGGGTCAAGCTTAGTGAGTTTGAGCTTAGAAAAATTATTATTTGTGGAAAAATATGAAAATTTACTATTTTGGAAATTTTAAACAACTAATATTTTTAGAAATTTTAAAACATATATATTATTTCTAGAAAGTTTTAAAAAATTAATATAATTAGAAAGTTTTAAAAAGTGATTGTATTTAGAAAGTTTTGAAAAATTAATATTTTCATAAAATTTTAAAGTATTACTAAAAGTAGTAATTTTTTAAAATTTACTATTTTTATTAAGTTTTTGAAAATTATTATTTTTAGCAATTTTTGTAAATTTATTATTTTTATAAAATTTTGAACAATTACTATTTTTAGAATATTTTAAGTTAACTATTTTTAAAAATTTTGGAAAATTCTTAATTTTACAAAATATTAAAAAAATTATTATTTTTAGTTAGTCGAAAAATTATACTGTTTTGAAAGTTTTAGAAAATTACTATTTTTAAAATTTTTTAAAAAATTATTATTTTTAGAAATTTTTAAAAAAAATTTAAAAAATTGCTAGAGTTTTGAGATTATTATTTTTAGAAAATTTTGAAAATTACTAATTACAAATGCATGTTCAAAACTATGGAAAAGTTCGACACAAGTGGCCATATCTTAATAATTGACAATTTCAAACTAAATCTTACGTAGCATATCTTATTTGTTTATCACTTATTATACATAGTTTTCTTTTAATCTTTTGGTGATATTATTCAAAGCATTAAGAAGAAAAACGCCATTTCACTAGCCCCTTTATTAAGCATGGTTTTTTGTTTGGTAGTTTTTTTTTTTTAAGGTATCTGTGTGCAAGGGATGGATAGCTTCAGTTTTGGAATTTATATTCGATACTTTTAAATATGTGAACTTTTAAAAAATTGAGAAAAAAAAAAAATTTGTGTCCAACATTAAAAAACATGCCAAAAACGAATAGGCTAAGGATGAGGGGACCATATAGCATAATATACTAATGCAAAGTATTTTTGGGAAGATGGACTGAGCATACACCCACGCACTTTAACATTTGCTTATAATTCCGGCCCAATGGTACTAATTACTTAATTCTTAAAATATAATTCTGTTGCAGGTTGCAGCTAACAACCCACGTAAGAGGTAGATACTGTGACATATTTCACATAGAAACAAAGAAAGGAAAAAAAACCCTAATATTAGGTGACTTAATTAGTTGGTGTTAGAAAAACTTTCTTTATATTTTTATTTTATGGCTTCCAAAAAGGAATAGTCAGATTCTGACTCTAACTCTAACTCTGCGTAAATAATAATTGCGAAGGAATTTATGAAACTTAATAAATTAAATATCGATTGGGCAATTTGACATGATTGGACTTGGACGTAGTATTAAACAACAGTGGAAAAAATCTAATCGAATCGATAATTATCACAACACTCTATGTGAAGTGACAATACCTCAATGGGCCAAGGCTTGCTGATAAAATTACGATAGGTTTGAAATGGCTTTCTTTTTTATTGAATGTATTTTTAAATTAATTAAAACATTTTTATTTTTTAAAAAATTAATTTTTAATATTTACTTGTACAATAATTTATTACTAAAATATTAATTAAAATTACTTTAACATTTCACTTCAAATAACTTAATGCTTATCTTAAAATCATTTTTAATAAAATCATTTCATTTTAAACCACTTTTAATCAAACTACTTATTTTACAAGCACTTCCAAACAAATCTTTAGTTCCTTGAGTACATCAACAACAATACTAGTAACATTTTTTTTTTGCTCACTACAAGTAGTTCCTAGGAGTATATCAACATGACAATAGTAACATTTTTTTTTGCCTCACTACGTACAAGTTGTCCGTTAAAATTACATGTTGAAAGTGAGAGAAACAATTGATTTTATCAATGGATTGAAGCAATTAAAGGCTTCTTGAAATCTATTGCAGGTCCTTAATTGTCGAATTAATGAGTAAAAGCATCATACTCCATGAATTGTGCATCACAGGGCAAAGTTATAGGGCCTTGGCTCGGTAGTCCAAACTCCTCTTCAGACATCTTTAAGAGCTCTTGCATTATATTGTGGTTAAGATATGATAAGGGCATCTTAAAACGCATGTAATCTGTTGTGTATATAACAAAATGGCCTCTATCAATTATTGATGTTGTTGCAATACAACTAATTTCAACATTATCCGAACTTGCCTTGAATTTTTTATTAGAGAGTCCCGTATTGTTTAATGCAGCTATTTTTTTGCCACTTTCTTGTCATCTTTGTGAGATACTTTAAGCTGAAGCTGATCATAGGTACTGTTAAAGTTTTAGAAATTAATATAAGACATCTAGCAGATATTAATATAAACACACTCAAATTAAAGATTTATATGTATCAGATTTATATAGTTTCCTTAGTTGGCAATTTCAATTTCTAGGAAAAACAAGTTGGAAATTCCAATGAAAAATATGGATGAGATTAGTTTTATTGGAAAAGACGTTTGGATATTGGATTTATAAGCACTAGTACAAGGACGGGACAAATTATATTATACTTGGAAAAAAACGACACATCACATCCAGTCCAGTCCAGTCGTTTGTTGACGGCCTCAAGGTCAAATACATAATATTTTAATAAATAAAGCACAACGCCTATTTTGCTTGTTGAACTTGAAATTTACTTTCAACTATGTAGATGTAACTAAGGCCGCATTTGTATACATTATTTAAAAACATTAGTTTCATAATGAAACACTTCTTTAAGAAAGCAGATTTGTAGAAATTAGTACTTACATGTTAGGTAAAAGAAATATTAAAAGCATGCATGCTTAAATATTAGTGTGATAAAAATTTAATAAAGTGCACAACGAATATAATTAGGTGGGTTCTATTATTTTAAAAGTACTTTTTTATTATAAAAAAAAAAAAAAAAAGGTGCTTAATAACAAAAAAAAAAAAAAATTAAAGTTAAATATTTAAACATTTTTTAAATAAAATATTTAACTTCAACACCCTCTAGTCAGTATACATATATGTTGATTTTTTCACAACATAATATTTTAAAATAAGAATTATAAGTTTTGTTTTTATGTGATTAAAAGTAAAACTAGATCAGCAATTGGGTTTTGAGTTTTTTTTTTTTAAAAGTAATTTTAGAAGCAACATATTTAAACAGCACTTTAAAATTGTCAAACACAATTTAAATTACTTTTGTCCCGGTAAATATTAAGAAAATATAGAGATGAATATCTTGTTGTATTATTTCTTATATGTATTACAATGTTTGATTACAAATTTATAGTACAATTGGAATGATAAAAAATGAATAAAAGAATGCTAACAGCTAGAAAACATAACAGCTAGAAACATAACAGCTAGAAATATAACAGCTAGTACAGCTGGATTTCAACACTCCCCCTCAAGTTGGAGAGTGAATATCATGAAGTCCCAACTTGTCACGTAATGTTACAAACTGATCCTTCCCTAAGGCCTTTGTAAAAATGTCTGCCAATTGAAAGCGTGTAGGTACATATGAAGGACTGATTATTCCAGCTTGTAGTTTTTCTCGAACTATGAGACAATCAATTTCGATGTGCTTTGTACGTTCATGAAATACAGGATTAGCAGCAATATACAAAGCTGATTGATTATCACAAAACAATGGTGCAGGAGCTGTTTGTGGGACTTTTAAATCTTGTAGTAGAAAACGTAACCAAATCAGCTCCAAACATGTGTTGGCCATAGCTCGATATTCAGATTCTGCTGATGATCTTGAAACATTGGTTTGTTTCTTGGATTTCCATGAGATGAGTGAGTTTCCAAGAAAAATACAGTATCCTGTAACTAATCTCCTTGTCGCACAACAACCTCCCCAATCTGAATCACAAAAAGCTTTTAGTGTAAGATTGTTGGTAGCAGAAAATAACAAACCTTGACCTGGAGTCCCCTTGAGATATTTAAGAACTCGTATGGCGGCATCCCAGTGAGGTCTGCGAGGCTGATGCATGAATTGACTTAGTGTTCGAACAGAATAGACTATATCAGGTCTTGTGACAGTAAGGTAGATCAATCGGCCAATCAGTCTCCTGTATTTTGTTGGATCATTCAGTAGCTCTCCGTCTGTAGGAGTGAGTTTCAAATTTTGTTCCATTGGGAACTTGTCTGGGCGTGCACCTAAAAGTCCCGAATCCTGCAATATATCAAGTGCGTACTTTCTTTGAGACATGAAAATACCTTTCTTAGAACGAGAGAATTCAATGCCCAGAAAATATTTCAAATCTCCGAGATCTTTTATGCGGAAGCGATTGAGAAGGAACCTTTTGAGATGTTCCATTTCTTGAAGATTATTTCCCGTGAGAAGTATGTCGTCAACATATATAAGAACTGCAGTAAATGAAGTGCCTTGAACCTTGGTAAAAAGAGAATAATCTGCTTTAGACTGTTGATAACCGGCCTTTTGAATGGTATTTGAAAAGGTAGAAAACCAGTTTCTGGAAGCCTGTTTGAGACCATAGAGGGACTTGTTGAGCCGACATACAATATTCTCCCCCTGTCGGTGAAGACCAGGAGGAGGTTCCATGTATACCACCTCATGTAAATCGCCATGGAGAAAAGCATTCTGAACGTCTAATTGGTGAATGAACCAATTGCGAGCAGCAGCAACAGTAAGAAGACAGCGGAGGGTAGTGAGTTTGGCTGTAGGAGAGAATGTTTCCTGATAATCAATCCCCTCAATTTGAGTGTAGCCTTTAGCAACAAGCCGAGCCTTGTAACGTTCAATGGTGCCGTCAGACCTGTATTTGATTTTATAGACCCATTTGCATCCAATCGGTTTATGACCAATAGCTAGTGGAACCAAACTCCAAGTGTTATTGTGCTTTAAAGCTTCTAGTTCTGCAGTCATGGCATGACACCAATGTGGATCAAGAATAGCCTGAGCATAAGATGTAGGTTCTGTGTGACCTGTAATGTTAGTAAGAAAAGCACAATGGGCTAAAGATAAACGGGAGTAGGTAAGGAAGTGGGAAAGAGGATACCGAGTACCTGATGCAGAACGAGGCCCTGAGGTTGAATGATTGACATGGTTGGACATGTGGTAGTCTTTATGCCATGCTGGAGGATGTGTAGAGCGAGTAGAATATCGAGGAGGGATGATTAGAGGAATGGGGTTATCTGTATGGGAAGGGGTGGGTTCGACGGAGGTGGACAGGGGTGTAATAGACAAGGGTGTGGTGGGAGAGGTGTTTTCTGTATTGGAAGAGGTGTTTTCTGTATTGGAAGGGGTGGTGTTTTGTGTATTGGAAGGGGTGTTGTCGATGGAGGTGGGCATATGTAAGATTGGAGGGATGGGGTTGTCAGGTTCATCATGTGTATCGATTGGTGGAGTCCAGTTGTTAAGTAAATCAGAGGAAAGAGAGTGCTGAGGGCTCGAATTTTGAGAGAAAGGGAAGATATGTTCACTGAATCGGACATCACGACTGACAAAAAATTTCTTTGTCTCCAAATTGTAGAGTTTGTAACCTTTTTGGCCAGTAGGATACCCAACAAAGACACAATGTGTGGCACGAGGATCAAATTTATGAATGGGATGAACAACAGTGGCATAACAAAGACAACCAAAAACTTTTAAATGGGCAAGTGATGGGGAACGGTGGTATAATAATTCAAAAGGTGATTTAGTGGAAAGTAATGGTGAGGGTAATCGGTTAATAAGATAGACAGCAGTCAAGACACATTCACCCCAGAAAGTAATGGGTAAGTGAGATTGAAAAAGTAATGATCTTGCGACAGTGATAATATGGCGATGCTTGCGCTCGACAACTCCATTTTGTTGTGGAGTGTAAACACAAGTGCGCTGATATTCAATGCCATTAGATTGAAAAAAATTTCTCATCGAGAAAAATTCAGATCCGTTGTCTACCCGAATGGTTTTAATGTTGGCATGGAATTGAGATTGGGCAAAACCAATAAAAGTTTTGAGAAGGTGTTGGGTTTCAGATTTATGTTGCATAAAAAATATCCATGTGCACCTTGTAAAGTCATCTACAATAGTGAGGAAAAAACGTGCCCCAGAATGTGTGGTGATTTTGTGTGGACCCCAAATATCACAATGCAATAAATCAAATGGAGATTTAGTTGAAATTAAACTTTGAGAAAATGGAAGTCTTGTTTGTTTGGCCATTGGACAAACACTACAATTATTATCAAAAGAAATATTTTTAGAGGGCAATAATGGAGAGACTAATCGAAGACAAGCAGGGGACGGGTGTCCAAGTCGCATGTGCCATAGGTTGGATGAGAGTGAAACTTGAGATGAGATAGGTGTCTTTTGTAGTGGAGACATGTAATATAGACCACCACGCTGTTTACCCGAGCCAATCATCTTCCCCGTAGCCAAGTCCTGTAGGACACAAAAGGTAGGAAACAAAATGGCACAACAGTTTAGAGAAGTAGTGAGTTTGCTAGCAGATATTAGATTTAAGTGAAAAGATGGAACACATAAAACTTTGTCTAATGTGATATTTGAATTGAATGGTATAGTGCCAGTGGAAGTGATTGGGGCATGAGAACCAGTAGGTAATTTAACAATGGGTATTTGTGATGATTCCCTGTGAGTGAAAAGTGTGGGATCATAAGTGATGTGATCAGTAGCTCCGCTATCTAAAATCCAAGGTTTAGTAAACACAGAATTTATAGAGGGAATGGAAAAAGGAGCCAGACCTGTAGCATTTGCATAAGCATTACCATTACCAGAGGAATGAGTTGAACTTATCATAGAGATAGCTTGTGCTAATTGTTGGAGTTGCTCTGCAGAGAACCCATGTAAAGGGTTGGATGGAGAGGCCGGTTGGGTTGTTGCCTGGGAACCATTTGTCTGGGAACTATATGCTGAAGATGTGGCTGCTGCATGGGCAGTGGGAAAGGAAGCACTTGAATTGATGTTCTCTTTAGATCCTTGAGGTTTTGGTTTGGATTGATGGTGCCTACTACCCTGATTTCCTGTGTTAGTAGGAACCCATGTACCATTCTTGATTTTACAGCGTTCCTCAGTGTGACCTCTCTTATCACAAAACTTGCAATGGAATTTGAGGGTTCGACATTCTGCAATTGTATGACCATTTCTATTACAGTGCTCACAGTGTTTGGATGATCGGCCATGAATCGCAGCGGCAATGGAAAAATTTTCGGTTGGTCCTGATGTTATCTGTCGCTGTGTTTCGTCTTGAACAACCAATGAATAAGTTTGACGAACATTAGGCAACGGTGACATCATGAGGATATTGCCACGAACACTGTTATAGGTGTCGTTGAGTCCCATAAGGAATTGCATCATCCGATCTTCTTCCTTTTGCGTATGGTGTGCTTTCATCCCGTTACATGTGAGAGGGGTTTGATATGTTTCTAACTCATCCCAAAGATCTTTGAGTTTCTTGTAGTAAGCTGAAACCGTAATGGTGCCTTGTGAGAGAGAGGCAATGGACTTCTGTATCTGATATATGGTTGGTGCATTATTCTGTGAGAATTGATCCTTGAAATCTTGCCACACTTGATGAACAGTCTTGGCATGAACAACAGCTTTGGCGAGATCGGGTTCCACAGAGTGAGCAATCCATGATAAAATCATACTGTTGCATTGATTCCAAAGAGCATATTCGTTTGGTTGTTCAGTTTCTGATGGAGGTTGAACAGATCCGTTGATAAAACCAACTTTGTTTTTGGCCGTGAGAGCGTGGATCATGGATTTACTCCAAGATGGATAATTGGTGCCGTTCAACTTGATTGGAACGAGAATGAGACTTGGATGATCTGATTGATGAACAAAAAATGGATGTGATGAATCCAATTTGTTTGCTGGTGATGAATCCAATTTGTTGGTTGGTGATGAATCCAATTTGTTTGCTGGTGAAGTTTGAGTTGTCATGGTGAATGACTAAAATTTGGGCTTAAAGGTGGGCTTAAATGTGGGCTTGGAGTAATGGATGGAAAATGTGGGCTAATGGGCTTGGGCTAATGGGCTAATGGGCTTGGGCTAATGTGGGCTAATGGGCTTGAGCTAATATAGGCTAATGGGCTAATAATAATGGGTTAATGGGCTTGGACTAAATGTGGGTTTAGAATAATGGGTTGATTAATGGGCTGATGGGTTAGGGTTTTTTTTATTATATGATATATATATATATATATATATATATATATATGATAGAATGAAACTGAGGGGCGAGTGAAGCGAAGCAGACGCTGGCGGCTGGTGGCTGGAGCGGGCGCGGGTGGCGCTGGAGTGGTGGCTGAGCTGATGGCTGGATCGGATGGCTGGGCTGATGGCTGGAGTGGTGCTTGGGCGCGGGCTGGAGTGGCGCTTGTTGCTTGGACGCAGGAAGCGCTGGTGGCGCTGGAGTGGTGCTTGGACGCAGGAGGCGCGGGCTGGAGTGGCGCTTGTTGCTTGGACGCAGGAGGCGCTGGTGGCGCTGGAGTGGTGCTTGGGCGCGGGCTGGAGTGGCGCTTGTTGCTTGGACGCAGGAGGCGCTGGTGGCGCGCGCAGACTGGAGGCGTTGTTGGGCTGAACGGTTGGTGATATCTGGTGTGGCACAGCGTGATTGAGGCGCTGCTGGTGTGGGCGCAGCGTGACTGAAGGCTGCCGACTGGAACGGCGGTCCGCGCAGCGTGACTGAGGGCTGCGGCGGAGCTGCTGGTGTGATGCTGGATGCGACGGAGCTGCTGAAATGGTGCTGGACGTCGCTGAAAACGGTGAGTTTAAAAATTACCAGATTGTGTTTGGAAATTATCTGATTGTTTTTGAAGTTATCAAATTGTGCTCTGATACCATATTAAGAAAATATAGAGATGAATATCTTGTTGTATTATTTCTTATATGTATTACAATGTTTGATTACAAATTTATAGTACAATTGAAATGACAAAAAATGAATAAAAGAAACATAACAGCTAGAAAACATAACAGCTAGAAACATAACAGCTAGTACAGCTGGATTTCAACAGTAAACGCTTTCAAATTAAAGGACACATTTGCATTCCGTACAAAAAGCTAGTGCGTACGGCAGTAATTAACTTATATATTTTGCCAAAAAGAAGTAATTAATATTTTAATGCGTCGAGAAATCTGAGGAAATACTCACTAGCTTATCATCCATTTAATTATTTAAATACACTTTATTCTTTAATTTCTTATTTTTATCGATGCGAAATTGCCTAGGTTGGAAATTAATTAATTAATTAGGAGATCATCCCGCTGGTTATTATGTGTCCCATTTTTTCATTATGAGTCCCTCTTACTCTCAACAAATTAATTAATAGATTTTTTTTAAGGAGATTTGGTTTCAACAGAAGTTCTTGACTAAGAAGAAATTGGGTTCAATAATTAGAGACTTGAGAAAACAATTAATTATAGAAAAAATTAAAATTTAATTACGTACGTTCATGAAATGACCTATTATTAATTTAGGTAAAGTTTCCTTTCTAATTATTGTTTGAGGCATTAAATACTTGCCCATATTTATTTAACGTTTTGACAATATATTGAGCTTAAATGTTTATTTCCTATCTTTATATTTTAAAATATGTTTGCATAAAAAACGTTAACTTAGGAAAAATGAATCGTAAAAGTTTTCACAATTTGCAAGTGAAATTAGAGAGATGTACATTTGCTTAATTAAAAAAGAGATGAAGAGAAATTGGAAAGAAAAGCATGAATTTAATCTATTAAATTATATATTAATAAATTAAGTTTACAATATGTTCTGTGAGGAAGGAAGGAAACAAATTAAATTATCAGTCAAAATAAATAAATAAATAAATAAAAAGTAGGTGAATTTTACTCAAAAAGAAAACGCAATGCTAAAATATATTCAGTAACCACATGTAATAGGGTGTTGATTATAAGCATGATTGAAGTTATGAAAAGAAGTGGAGGTTGAGAAGCCAGGATTAGCAATTGAGCTTATCAAAGCTTTTTCCAAATCCCGAGTAGTGATTATAGAGACAATATAATTAATGAAACCTGAATCGCATGGCAAGGTAAGAGGCCCACCATTGGATAGTCCGAACTCCTCTTCAGATATTTTCAATAGCTCTTGAAATATGTAGCTATTCAGATATGCTAAGGGCAATACATAACGCTTTTGATCATTGCTATAAATCACAAAATGACCTTTGACAGCATATGCTTCCTTAGATTTATTGGGCAAACCAATTTTTTTCATGCCTCTGATTGCCACTAATTTATGCCACTTTCTTGCTATTTTTATGAGCTTCATGATACTAATCATGTTGTTTTAGGGATAAAATTAATGTTGATGAGAATTAAGAGGCATGCGTTATGGTTATATATTGCTATTAATTTTTGTCTTGGATCAATATTCAAATTCAATGATATGGATTAATCAAACCCAATTGAATTGGATTTATTAGGATTTTTTTTTTTTTTTAAATATTGTTGAGTGCGTAGATGTTTCTCCAAGTATATATGTTAATGTTATGGCGCTCATGAAAGAGAGCAATTTTGGACACTAAAGCATTTCAGTTTTAAATTTATTTTTTTGTCAGAAAGAGAGCAATTTTGGATTATTCTACACAACCTATTACCCTGTCTTTTGGGTAAAAGACATTGCCATGGTTTTGTTAATAATAATTTTATGTTCCATGTTAACAAGTACGGTCTCATGATATTAGTCTAAATCACTTGGGTTGCCGTAAGAATGAATTTTGTTAGATGTCATTTTATATGAGATCGAGTCCAAAAGAAGATTTGGTTGAAGTTTAGTTTAAATAAAGTCAAATTCATTTAGATGAAGTCAATTCTAATTGAATGACATGTAGATGAAGACTGTTATTTTCAAAAAAATAAGAATTTTGTCATTTTTTTTTTAATAATTATTTTAAGAATACATATGTCATGTATTTTAAATAAATTGTTTTAAAACTAAATCCAACTCACACGGTATGGGTAGTCCACTGGCATTTGTAGGTATATGTTTTGAATCTCGGTAGGTGTGAGAGTAATCTAATTATTTAAAAAAAAAAAAAAAAACAATTAGTAATACAACTATTATTATCATCATTATCATAATTTCTTCCCTTTTATGCTATGGATATTCGTTGTCTTTTAAGCTCTAATATGTTTGGAATACAATACAAAAAGAAATTTTTTTTTTTTTATTGAAAACTAATTTGTATTATCTTTAATTGTTCGGTCCTTGATTTGATTATAGAGAGGAGCTGCATTAGTTTGTACAACGTGTTTTTCATAGAATACAACTTATAATTTAGATTGTTGAAATTTGATTCTACGCCTCAAAAATAAAGAAGCAATTGTGGTTTCATATGATTCTCATTATTCTTTATAAATTATAACTCACTAATAATGCAATGTATCAAACACATATACAAGTCAGTGAGTCAAAGTTAATGAGATAGATACAGTCACACAAAAAACAGATATAATTGAAAATGAAGAATTTTCATTAGATTTTTTTTCTTCCTAAATTACAATAAATTCCTTTTATTAGGAACTGCATTAGAATTTGTTTTCATTGCATTTTAGAAATTTTGTTTATTTAATTAGTCTGGCAACAAAAAACAAAATCAAATAGGGGTATATTAAACAAAAAGTACAGAAAATGATTTTTGTCTCGATTTAAGATATAAATTACTTCACATGTCATGATGCAATTTACCAAATATTAGTAAGTGAATCTATAATTATTTAAAGAACCGACAAAAATTAAAAATTTAACTGGCTTTTTATAAATCGGACCTTATTCTAGTAGTGTTTTAACATCAAATATTGTTAATTTCACATGCATATAATCAAATACTGATATATTATTTTATGCATATAACTTATACTTATATCATTACTCAAATAATTAAAATATGTTTTACTTGTAGTCATATTTCTCTGTATTTTTATCCATGTTGTGAAAACAAAAATAATAACTTCCATTTGGAACTATGTAATGATCTTTTCCTCCTTTTACTACTAAATGAATGAACAATGGCTATATATAAATTATTTTAGATACATACTTATTCAATAATAATTTTAAACTATGGGAGGAAATTTAAACTCCCATTCAAAAGGATGTGAGATATCACCTTTACTGCAAGGCCAATAGCATGGAGAGATAGGATGACTAAATATGAAGTTAGATGGACATATATAAAACTGTTGCAGTTTAATTAAAATTAAACACGCACAATTCAAAGAATTTTCTACTATACAACAAAACTAAAAAGGTCACTGAAACATTTTACATTACACAAATCTTTTTAGATAAAGTACATTAAACCATAGATATGACATTGACTGTGATACATTTATAAAAGAATTAAAGAATTAAAAACACACGATGTACGTGTGTGTGTATAAACACACATATATAGATTAGTAACCAGTTATAAATGCTGGTTGAATTGAATGGAGGGTTTGTGAAGAAGACATTAATGATGAATCACAAATAGCAATTAAACTTGTGAAAACTTTCTCCAACTCTCTAGCAGCACCTCCTCGGACGATTGAGACAACATAATCAATGAAATCTGAATCACATGGTAAGGTTAAACGTTCATTGTTTGATAGTCCAAACTCATCTTCGGACATCTTCAATAGTTTTAAAAATATATTGTTACCAAGATATGACAAGGGTAACACAAAACGCTTATGATCATTACTATATATCACAAAATGACCTTTAGTTGCTATGTCATCGTCACGTTTATTTGGAAAAGAAATTGTCTTCTTTGCTCTCAAGGCAACCTTATGCCACTTCTTGGCCAGTTTGATGAGTTTCATGAGACTGATCATGTTGTTCTAACCGATGAAGAAAATTAAGGGCTTGGTTCTTGCAAGTAATGTTGGAATATAACACGTGTGTATTTCCTGTATTGTTAGATGGGTTTTGAAGAATTGGAGAAGAGTTGGTTTTATACAAATTACTTTCGATCTTGCTCTAAGGTAAAGTCATGTCTTAGATTGACTAGTTAATTGTAAGTGGCTTATTTGTAGGCGCTAAAGCTCCAATTTTGGATGGTTTATGTGCTACGAAGAAAGTATTATATGATATGTACCATTAACATTTAATCTTTATGATTACTTGACCTTGTAGAAGACAAATCAATCGCTTTTTTCTTGTTTTATTCTTGTTGGCTTACATGGATCGTCTTCCTTTTTTTAATAGTTAATAACTTGTTATCAAGTCCCTTGGAATTACGTTAGCTAAAAAAAGTCGCATGGAATTGAACTTTTTTTTTTTTTTTTCAACTTCTTGTAGTCAAATTTCAAAGTTTTGCACAATATAGTGAAGGTTATTTTAGAAGTAAAAATTTGAATTTTTTTTTTTTTTTATAAACATTATTGTAGTTACATTCTACAGGTTCTGTGGATCATTCTCTTGCCACTATTTGAAGGGGAAGAATCACATCATTCAACTTAAAGACATGCATTAGAGTGAATCGTGGTGCAATTTTTTTTTAACTCTTTGTTTAATTTCTACAACTTTTTTTTTCGAAGTTTATGGGATACAATGCCAAATAATTAAATTACCACAAATTTTAATTACAGGTCCATATAAAATCTCATTAACAAAAAATATATATATGTATATCGAAATTAAATATAATGAGCATTGTTAATTAAATTTTTGAAGTTTTGAAACTGTTTTTAACGTGTGCCGATTTTTCCAAATAACTTCTAAAAACACAAGTGTCTTATAAAAGTATTTTTATTTGAGATGTTTAACTTAATTTTTTTTCAAAATTTAAAATAAAATATATATTATTATTTTAAAGTATATGAACATTATTGTCTAAATTATTTTAAGTGTGTAAAAAAAATTATATTAGTATAAATAAATATAAATAGATACAAAGAAGTGTTGATAGACTATAGATCGCTAAATAAAATGGTAGTTCTTTCTTTTAAAAAAAAAAATTTGTAATCCATTAGAGATAGGAATATTTTTCACCTATTTTTATATTATTTAATTAATTTTATTTTTTAATTCTTTAAAAAAATATTTTTATGTTATAAAAAATATATGTGAAAGACATTTTTGAATATAGATAAAATATGATTTTTATTTTATAAGAAAAAAAAAAAATAATTACTAATAACAAAGGAATTACATAAATCTTTATCTGTTAAAACAAAAAGAGAATTACTAATACATTAGTAATTTTTAATATGCATGTAAATACATATTATTAAATTAATATATTAGTAATTTTTTATTTTACAAAAAATACAATAATGATCTAATTTTTAAAAATATCTAATTTATAGAAAGATAATTTTATTTTTATGAAAATATTTATTATTATATGTTTTCTTTCATTTTTTTTTTATCCATTTTATTATAAAAACAATATCATCCTCTTTGTTCTAGCATTAACACTATCCTATATATTTTTATTAAAATTGAAGTTAAACAACTACCAACTCATTTGAAGCATTGCCTTTTCTAATGATCGCGACTACCATTAGTTCATTTCATCCAATTTTTTTCCACATTATTATCCTTTTTTGACCACCTTGTATTTGATTAAAGCCACTTTCACCTTAAATTTGATCAAATATAAGATGATTATAATAAAAAAAAAAAGAGATCAAAGCAAATGAGTTGGTATTAATGGCGATCAGGAAAGTAGTTCAAAAGAGTTGATGGAGTTTCTAACTATAGATTCATAAAAAAAATATAACTTTGAATTATTCTGTAGCAAATAGTGAAAGTTGGTTCGGCAATAAAAGAATAAAGCGATATCAAGAATAGAACGGAGGAAATGATGAAAATTTACGGTAATTATTAAGATGTTATGAGACATTTTCATATTGAAATAAACAAAAATAAATAAAAGAATGCATAAAATAATAAATATTTTCACAAAAATAAAATTATCCTTTTATAAATTTTTTTTTTTTTTTTTTGAAATTATACTATTAGTGTAAATTTTGTTAAATGGGAGACTACTATTATACTAATTTAATAATATAGGTCTACATACATATACATATATTTTATTAAATATGAGGACTAATAAAATATCGAACCTAAATAAACTATTATTTGTTTTTATTTGTTGCTAAGATAACCATTGAAACTCTTCAAAAATATTTAATTGTTCGATAACAATATATGAATGTGAAAGTACACCTGCAATGATGATTTGCCTAGCGCTTATGGGTGCTGGCTCATACATGATTTTGCATCCTAATTCTCCATGTACGCAATTAAGAAGGAAAAAAATTATCATAAGAAAGTTTATTTCTTCGTTTCATTTGTTTTTTTTTTTTGTTTAAGCTAAGGTAGGTACGGTTAGAAAATAAATTTTGTATCATAAGCATAGTAATTGATGTTGTGCAGAGAAAAAACAGAGTTTTGTACACTAGATCATCTTTGTAATTTATAACCTGTTTAATGAAAGAAATATAACTCTATGTACCGAATCATTCTGTAATAGTTAAGAGGCAGATGAACATTACATCTTTTAAGAAGACTAACACAAATAAATTGTCCGAAAGAATGATAAATTCTTACAAAATAAAAATAAAAATCAATCAGTAGCCACATATAGCAGGTGGTTGTTGGTGGGTAAGATGACCTTGAAGAAAAGGATCAACTGAGCTTATCAAAGCTTTCCCCAAACCTGAACTAGCCACTCCCCCTTGGATGAGTGAAACTATATAATCAACAAAACTTGAATCACATGGCAATGTAAGAGGTCCACTATTTGATATACCAAATTCTTCTTCAGACATTTTCAATAGCTCTTTGAACACATAGTTGTTGAGATATGATATGGGCAATACATAACGTCTTTGGTCATTGCTGTATATCACGAAATGGCCTTTAGCTGTTACAACTTGGTCGTTGTTTTTGCCTAATTTTGTGAAAGAAATTGCTTTCTTCCCTTTCAAAGCTACCTTATGCCACTTCTTTGCCATTTTGATGAGCTTCATGAGAGTAATCATGTTGTATTAATATTGAAGAGAAAAGACTTAATTTTGAAATTAGTTAATTAGCTCAAGTACTGAGTTTGTTTGGTTGGAGAAATAATGGGGTGGGTTGCTTTTATATACTTTCTTTCTTTTTTTTTGGTGTGTTGGGGGGGGCTGTTTCTCATGACAATAAACCTAGCTATCATGACTAATTAAAGGGCAACGATCTCTCCTATGTCTGTTTTTTTCAGGGCAAGAATGATAGGCGCTGAAGTTACGTTTGGAAATAACTGGTCTTAATTTACAGTTGAAGAAGCTCCAATTTTGGATGGTTACATATGATAAGGTTTTGTTAAGGTAATGATATATTGCACCATAAATAAATTAATTAATTAATTAACTAACGTCCCTAACTTGGTGACCGTACAAGTCAAAAACTTAGTTTTGGGTTTACCATAGGAATGGATTTTGTTGGACTTTTATGCTTAAAATGTATTAAATGAATTTGATATTATTATTTTATGAAGATATAGACGTACTAATTAATTTGGAGGATACGAGTCATATGACTAGCTCTTCTTTTGTATTTTTGAACAATCAACATCCTTTGGCGACAAATCCAAGGAAAAAATTATTTTAATAAAATTGATTATAGTTTATAATTTTTTTATAAACTTGTATTATAGCAAGTCAAGTTTACGTAAATTGAAAAAAATTTGATAGTTAAAATAAAAATATATCAAATATTGTGTGAATTATAGCAAATGAAAAAGAAAACGTTGATGATAAAACTCAAATAACTTACGGATGTGTTCGTGTTTGCTGGCAAGTAGGACGAGGACCCTTCCTCTAATCCCAACCCTGAATTAAAACGTAGTTTACAGCTTATAATTTTTTTCAAGGATTTTAATTTTGACTAGGAATTTTCAACCCTGAATTAAACAGTATTGCAATGTCACATGGTACTATTGGGACAATGAAAACTTGTCCTAAATGATGCCAAACTTACAATCAATAATGTCATACACTGAATTCTAGCTAGTTGTGCAGAATAGAAGCCAAACATTGTCACAAACTACCAACTTCTCATTGTGACAACCACATGGCTTTGCATTATATCAACCTAACAAGAGGAAACAAGACTAAATACTATGTCCAACTTTATGCAAGTATATATATGCATCACAATTTGCAATGGTTTCTTCAAAGCACTAGATCTAATCCTTAGTTCAAAAACAAACATTCTAGCTTCAAGAAATTCTTACAAGTTTCTTAGTTTCATAATTACCACTTGAAAGCTCTACAACCATGATTAACTTAAAGAGACTTATTGCCATGGCAAGGAAGTGGCAGAAGTTTGCCACCGAAAAGCGAAGGAGAATTTCATTTCCCAAAAGAAGCGAGGTTAAGAGTACATCACTAGCAAACGCAGGACATTTTGTAGTGTACACCACTGATAAGAAGCGTTTTGAGTTTCCCTTGGAATATTTAAGCAGAGATATATTTGTTGAACTCTTCAACATGTCTGAGGAGGAATTTGGACTACCTTCTAAGGGACCAATCACTTTACCTTGTGACAGTAGTTTCTTAGATTATGTGATTAAGTTGGTTCATGGCCAAATTTCTGAAGACCTACATAAGGCTTTACTACTTACTTGTATGTCCACATGCCACTCCTCATCATATTCTTCAGATTTCCTTCAAAATAGCCACCAACAAATGCTAATTTTTGGGTTCTGATAGAAGTAAATACCCATGTAGTTGTGATTTGGTAGAAGGTTTTGTAATATTTATATAGTACATGCACTTGTAATGCAAGCAATTGGAGAAACAAATTATGTATACCCATTTTATTCCTCTTTAAGAGTATTTTCCGTATCAGTTAGTGTCTCCTAACTTCAATATTGTGTATTTTAATTTATATAACCTTAAACTCTGGCATGAAACCTATGTCCACTGCTTCTAATGAACCCATCAAGTTGATTCTGATTTAATAATACTAGAGACTGAAACTGATTATTTATGAAAGAGCAATGAGCTGATAGGATCACTTAACCGTCCTTAAACAACAAGACAGAAAGGGATCAGATCATTTCCAAAAATTTCATTATGTGGAGGTTAAAAAACAGGGGAGGTTTCTCCACTCTATGAAATCTGTTATATTAAAGGAAAATATAGTCCCACATTGAAAGATAAGACAATCCAAAAGAAATTTATAAGAGACATTTGTATTTGCTATGGAACTCGATAGCATACCCAACAGAAACTATATCTACTCACATCACTTTATTAGCCTGTTATTTGTTGTCCTGTTCTCATTTGATTGGAGACATTTGTATTTGTTATCCAAACTTGTGCTTTGGGTGCCAAATAAAGCTTATTGTCTTCCATGATAGCGACAGTCTAAATATACTTAATCACATGATTTGTGTATGGCTGCTCATTACACAAAATGACACAAGATAATGGTAGGTTTCTCAAAACAAGCAAGTGGAAGAGGATTATTGCCTAACAGTTAGGCTGGGTCCAAACAATTAAATCATGACTCTACATTGAGAAACATTTGTATATGTGATCTAAAATTACATGAAAGTACAATGGCCTACCCTGAATTATTATTTCATATAAAAACATATGTTGTGATAATCACATGGACTTGATCTATAAAAGGACCCAAAATTTGAATGTTGACTAAACAAGGGATATGTAAATTTCATAGATGGTTATGTCTTTCTGCATAACAAAAGTTCCATTCTAGTGTTCATATTCTCAGCAGCACTCTAAAGCCATGATCAACACAAAAGGACTTCTTGCATTGGCAAGAAAATGGCAGAAATTTTTGTTTAACAAGAGAAAGAGAAATTCTCTTCCACAAAGCAGCGAGGGTCATAATAAATTAATAGCCATTTTGTAGTGTACACTAGTGATGAAAAGTGTTTTCAGTTTCCTTTGGAATGAATATGTTTAGTCAACTCTTGAGAATCACTGAGGAAAGAGTTTGGACTACCAACTGAGAGATCTATTACATTGCCTTGTGACAGCATTTTCTTAGAGTATGTGATTCAAATGTCAAAAGTTCATATTCCTGAAGATGTAGAAAAGGCTGTACTTACTTACATGTCAGCAAGTCACTGCTTGGCAATGGCATCATCTTCAAATGCCCTACTGCAGAGACCTCATCAGATGCTTATTCCTAGCTTCTAAAGCAATGATGTTACACATTTATTTGGTGATCCCATACTTGATTGTTTTGTAAGACTAATTGTTCAATGAAACCTTATTATACTAGTCAGAGTTCATTTACCTTGTGTATGTTAGTTAAATAAAATAAGTAAAAATAGTAGATAACTTCTCTCTATCCCATACTCCTTCAATCTGGATAATTTATAAATAAGTTGTTTAATTTGACTGATAGTCATAGGTAGTGCTTCATTTTCACATAGTTGTGGACCAAGAAAACTGGCATTAATTACATTATAGAAGCCAAACAAATCCACAATCAATATCTGCTTAGTTTGATAATTTACAGGTCCAATGTCTTCCGTGGAATTTCACAAGGCAATGAGCTTCTATCTAAAAAGTTAACTTATTGGGTGGGATTTACTCATACACTTATAAATTTATGCTCTCTGAAAGGATCTGCCTCATCAAAGCGTCATGGCTTGCATCATCAGCCTGACATTGAAGACCTCAAGCAACAACTATGCGCCACACATATCTCAACAACTAGTATTAGAGCCATTACTGTAAATAGTAAAATTACTATTCTTGTGAATAGTGAAAGTACTATTCATATATGCCGACAGTTTGAATAGTGAAAGTACTATTTACGGGTACTATTCACAAGTACTATTCAAAAGATACTATTTAAGGATGCTATTCACGTGGCACTATTTTGCAACGACAAAAATGTCTGGTGGTAAAACAAAGATTGAGAAGTTTACCGGCAACAACAATTTTACCCTCTGGCAGAGTAGAATGAAGGATGTTCTCATTCAGCAAAAGATTCATAAGGCTTTATTGGGTAAAGCCAAAAAGTCAGAAGCAATGAAGGATGAAGATTGGGACGAGATAGACGAGATTGCCGCCAGTACAATTCGTCTAAATATTTCTGATAATGTTCTTCAGAATATTAATGTAAAAGGATGCAAAACTGCTTTGGATATCTGGAACAAGTTGGAGAGCCTATACATGACAAGGAACTTGTCAAACAAGTTCATAATATGGGCAGATTTATATTAACTACGAATGCCGAAAAATAGTGACTTCATGCAACATTTGTCAACATTTAACGGTATGATTTCCCAACTTCAAAATTTTGATATTAACTTCTTAGAAGAAGAAAAAGCAGTTTTATTATTGGTGTCCCTATCACTATCATACCACCATCTTAAGACGACTCTCATGTACGGAAAAGATCAATTAATGTTTGAAGAAATTTCCAGAGTACTTTTGTCTTACAGTAAAAATAAGACAAAAGATAGTGAGTTGCAAGCCCTTGTTATGGAGAACAGAGAGAAAAGTAAAAACAAAGGATGGAGGAGCCAGACAGACAAGTCCAAAGGAAGATCAAAGTCAAAAGAAGAGACAATAATTGCTTCCATTGTGGCAAGCCAGGCCACATAAAGAGAAATTGCCGAGTATGGAAACGGTTGCAGGAAGGAGGGCAAATTAAAGATGACAACCATACAACAGCAGCAGTAGCAACAAGAGAAAATGAAGATGTTGCGATAATTGCTGATGAATGCCTACATGTTGGTGATAACATGATTGAATGGGTCGTTGAACCGGTGCGTCTTATCATGTCACGCCCCATAAAGAGTTGTTTTTTACATACAAAGCAGGAGACTTTGGTACTGTGAAGATGGGAAACACCACATGTTCAAACCTAGTGGGAATTGGAGACATTTGTATCAAGACAATGTTGGGTTCCAATTAACATTGAAAGATGTGAGGCATGTTCCTGATTTACGCCTCAATTTGATATCTGTCAATGCATTTGACAAAGAAGGCTTCCAGAACCATTTTGGTAATGGAAAGTGGAAACTCTCTAAGGGGTCCTTGGTTATTGCAAGAGGAGAAGCTTGTTACACGCTGTACAAAACCCACGGGATGGTTTGTAATAATGAGTTGAATGTGGCAGTCGATTCTTCACCAAGTTTGTGGCATAAAGAATGGGCCACATGAGTAAAAAAGGACTGCAGATTCTGGCAAAGAAGAAACTTATTCCCTTTGTCAAAGGTAGCTCTCTTGATCCTTGTGATTACTGCTTATTTGGAAAACAGCATAGAGTTTCCTTTGGTAGTTCCTCTGTAAAGAAGTCAACACTACTGGAACGAGTGTATTCTGATGTTTGTGGTCCCATTGAGGTTACAGCACTTGGAGGAGCCAAGTATTTTCTAACCTTTATTGATGATGCTTCGAGAAAAGTATGGGTGTACCTATTGAAGACGAAAGACTAGGTGTTTGCTAATTTTCAACAATTTCATGCCATGGTGGAAAGAGTGACGGGAAAGCAACTGAAGTGTCTTGGAACAGATAACGGAGGTGAATATATTTCCCATGAGTTTAGAAATTATTGTTCTAAACATGGTATTCGGTATGAGAAGATAGTACCTGGTACCCCACAGCATAACAGTGTAGCTGAAAGGATGAATCACACAATTGTAGAAAGAGTGCGATGCATGTTACGAGCAGCAAAGCTACCAAAAGAATTCTGGGGAGCAGCTGTTCAAACTGCATGTTATCTCATCAACAGAACCTCCTCAGTTCCTTTGAATTTTGATATTCTAGAGAGGGTTTGGACGAAAAAAGATGTTTCCTACTCTCATTTGAAGGTGTTTGGGTGCAAAGCTTTTATGCATGTATCAAAGGAACATAGGTCGAAGCTGGATGACAAAGCCATTAAATGTATCTTCATTGGTTATGGAGATGAAGAATTTGGCTACAAACTTTGGGATCCTGAAACGGAGAAGGTTCTAAGAAGCAGAGATGTGGTCTTTCAGGAAGGCCAAATAATAGATCAGCAAGAAGAGCAACAACCAGAAAAAGCTCTTATTGATCTTCCTCCCTTTCCTTCTCCAACAGAACAGGACAATGAAGAAGAAGTGCAAGATACAAGTGACGGTACAGAGTTGATACCGGAAGAAGATGATGCTGAGGAAGATTTACCAGCAGAAGAAGATGAAGATGTTGAAGAAGATATGCCAACACAAGAGGACAATAATCAGGGGGAGCAGGCAAGAGAACTGGAAAATGATAGACGACAACTGAGAAGGTCAAACAGAGCCATGCAACCATCTAGACGATATCCACCTAATGAGTATATCCTAATCACTGAAAAGGGGGAGCCAGAAAGCTTCCAAGAAGTGGAAACTCATAAGGAAAAGAAGTAGTGGATGAAAACAATGGAGGAAGAGATGAATTCCCTTTATAAGAATCAGACTTATGAGTTAGTAGAGCTTCCAAAAGGCAGAAAAGCTCTAAGAAACAAGTGGGTATACAAGTTGAAAGAGGATGACATCACCAACCAAGTCAAATACAAAGCTCGCTTGGTTGTGAAAGGATTTGGACAAAAGAAAGGCATTGACTTTGATGAAATATTCTCTCCAGTTGTAAAGATGTCCTCAATCAGAATAATTTTGGGCTTAGTAGGTAGCCTAGATCTTGAGATTGAACAAATGGATGTGAAGACTGCATTTCTTCACGGAGATCTAGAAGAATTCATCTACATGCAGCAACCAGAAGGGTTTGAAGTCAAAAGAAAGGAGCACCTAGTCTGCAAGTTGAAGAAAAGCCTGTATGGATTGAAGCAAGCCCCACGCCAGTGGTACAAGAAGTTCGACTCATTCATGGTAAGTAATGAGTTTCGAAGAACTAATGCAGACTCATGTGTTTATATCAAACATTTACCTAGTGAAAAGTTTGTTATTCTACTGCTATATGTTGATGACATGTTGATAGTTAGTCAAGACACCGAAGTAATCAACAAGCTGAAGAATGAATTATCAAAAGTCTTTGACATGAAAGACTTAGGTCCAACCAAACAAATTTTGGGTATGAAAATAATTCGTGACAGGAGGTCCAGGAGACTATGGATGTCACAGGAGAGATATGTTGAACAAGTTCTTGAATGATTCAACATGAAAGGAGCGAAGCCAGTCAGTTCGCCTCTTGGTGGTCAATTCAAACTCACCAAGAAATCATGTCCATCTTCAGAGGAAGAAAAGATGAAGATGGAAGCCATTCCATATTCTTCAGCAGTTGGTAGTCTTATGTATGCTATGGTCTGTATTAGACCAGATATTGCTCATGCAGTAGGAGTCGTGAGTAGATTTCTGTCAAATCCTGGCAAAGAGCATTGGGAAGCAGTGAAGTGGATCTTCAGATATTTAAGGGGTACATCAAAGTTGTACTTAAGCTTTGGAAAAGGAAAACCAATTTTGGAAGGATATACAGATGCAGACATGGCAGGTGACCTTGATGGTAGAAAGTCTACATCTGCATATTTGTTTACTTTTGCAGGGGGAGTCGTATCTTGGCAGTCCAAACTGCAAAAATGTATTGCATTATCCACAACAGAGGCTGAATATATTGCAGTCACAGAAGCTAGAAAAGAGTTGTTGTGGATGAAGGTTTTTCTCCAAGAATTGGGTTTGAAGCAAGATGAGTATGTGGTTAATTGTGATAGCCAGAGTGCTATTAATTTAAGCAAAAAATGTCACATATCATTCTCGCACAAAGCATATTGATGTAAGGTATCATTGGATATGCCAAGCACTTAAGAAGAAGCTGATTCAAGTGAAGAAGATTCATAGAGACAAGAATGCTGCTGATATGCTGACAAAGATTGTTCCCAAACAGAAACTCGAGCTATGTTCTAAGATAGCTGGAATGAGTTCAAAATGATGGAACTAAAATGTGATTCCTCCCTTCATGAGGCAGAGGGGGAGATTTGAAAGGATCTGCTTCATCAAAGCGTCATGGCTTGCATCATCAGCCTGACATTGAAGACCTCAAGCAACAACCATGCGCCACACATATCTCAACACTCTCATTGTTATTTTATCAATGTGAGACTTATTTACTTTACTTCTAAACAATAATAACCACATGACCATGTATCATATCAGCCCAACACAAAGATAAAATGATACAAGTTTCAGCAGAAATTAGACTTCAAGGAAAATCATATGCTTTAAAATAAGTAATTAACAAGCTTACAAGTGCAAACTATCCTAACATTAATCACTTAAGTACAAAGTCAAAAGCAGGTATATACTTTCTGGAAACCACATTCAAGTAAATGTTGACTTGGAAAAGCTTGACGAAGAGAAGAGGGCACCGAAAATCTACTTGCATTGAGAGACTCAAGTAAAGTGTCCTCAAAATCTTTTAGGGATCCTCGTCGTATAAGTCTAATTACATATTCCATGAAGACTGCATCACAAGGCAAGACAATAGGTCCTTCTTTTGGAACTCCAAACTCATCTTTTGACCTATTGAATAGCTCTTGCAAGATGCTATGACCGAGATACGCTAAAGGCATCATAAACCGCTTTCCATCCGTAGTATAAACAACAAAATGACCTTTTTCAGCCATTGAACAAGACGTAGAGCTCTCACTACACACATTTCTTTCAAACGAGATTTCGTTCTTGTTCGTGGCAACTATCTTTTGCCTCTTAGTTTTCATTTTGATGAATTTCTTGGTGCTGATCATATTGCAGCCTCACTTTGTATACCAGAGAGAATGTAACTTATAATAATTGTACAAATGCTGAAATTGGATATTTGCTTTTGCTAGGTGATGTTAGGTAATCAAATTGTATTGGGTACTATTTATATATGTTCACAAGATCAGGATTTCATAGATAAGCATAGTTATTGATGTTTAGGCATCTAAAGATCAAGTGGAAAAACAGAATTTTGAACTTGTCTTCATAATTATAATCTATGTCCTGGAGAACAAAGACAAAAAATCCACATTGATTTCTCAACAAGGCACTAAATACTATAACGCCTAGCTATTTGATTAGCAGGATAAGTAAGCACAATGTAACATAAACTGAGAACTCTGTAGAGTCATGAGCTTCTTGGAGTTAACTCATAAAAGTTGGATTTTGTAATTTTAGCCAAAAGACAAAAGCGAAAATTAAAAAGCAGTTGGATAAGTACGGATGTTTGTCTTGCATTAATTGGTTCCAACTAACTCATTCATGTTTTGCGTCGAAGGAGTGAACTCTGGAGAAAGGATGCCAATTTGACCGATGTGTTGGGTACTCGTGAGTATTTGATCCATTTGGAGTTAAATTAGATCGGGACGAAACGGTTTGGAAACGAGTTAGGGCATTCTTCATTAATTCAACTTGGAGCACCACCATTCGAGTACTCACTTATTTACTAAAAACTTTAATTACATAAAAAAAAAAAAAAGGTCAATGGTTCCGTTTTTTTTTTTTTTTACCAACGGATGTTACCCGAACCAAAACTATTTTGTTTGAAATAATTAGTTCAATTTAAACCGCGGATCAAAACGAATCGGATCAGATTTAACTTGAACTGACCCGTTATTATTTCTACTCTAGAGAAAAACCCACTCAAGTGAGCACATTTATCTAAATCATTGTTTTACACGTCAATTTGTTTATTTTGTATTTTTCTTGGAAACAAAAATGTTTTCTTTTACCAATGAGAAACCAAAGATAATTTCCATCCTTATCTATAAGTAATTTCCTGTATTGGGGATTCACTAGTTCTTTGGTACTTACTGGTTCACTAGTGTTAGGTATGCAAATGGATTTCACATTGTAAAAATATAAAGAATAAATTAGATATATAGTTAGAATAAGCTATTTTTAATAAGTTGATTTTTTGGTTGCCTAGCAAGTGATATTATATTCAAGGTTTAATTTGGTATTGCATGTGCACATATAAGGTGTTCCCTACTTTGAAAATGAATTTGTATAAAGTACGCACGTGGCCCAAGTTCGAATAAATAATGGACCTTTGTTAAATCGCAATGGAAACTCCACAGTATTGTTATAACATCATCACCAAATTGAAGTGGACGGTGTAGGCTGCGCATATGGCCAAGTTTGAATGAATGGTGACCTCTGTTGGATCACAATGGATAATTATGAGCCCTTATTTGATCATAATGAAAATCCTACGATATTATCAAGGTTTAATTTGACATTGGTTCTTTAATTCTTTTTACGATGCGTATAAACTTGATGAACTATAAATGATCATTTAGAAGATGCCGCTAAGTTGATGAACATTAATCATACTAAAGTTCAGGTAACAAAATTAGACTGCTTAGTAAACGAGGAAATTAAAGTGGAACTTTTGACAATGCAAAGAGAGGATTTTTCCCCTCCTTTTCCTAAGAGCTCTGTACACCGCAATAAGAGTGTAAACTAGGTAATAGATTTTGTAAATAGGTAATAGGCTTGCTTATTTAAATTTGTTGGAAATATTCGTGTCTTTTTTCAATCTACAAAGATTATTGGGCCTATCAAAAGTCAAAAGCATTTAGAAACTATGAAGTAAAATAGTTTAGTGTTAAATTTTAATCACAAATTAATTTTTAAGAAGAATAGGGGTAACTATTTTTTAAAACTTCATAGTTAAACGTCTGATTCCTTACGATATGCTTGATTATAGAAAGATGACAAGTGTGGGAAACTAGCAATGCATATTTGTATTAAAGTTGATAAAATTTTCATGTGTGAAATAAAAACACAAAAACTGCTCAGACTTCAGCTTCAGCGCAATACTAGAAGTTAAGTACAGCAGGTGGTACCACAATATTACCTAATGTCAATGTTGTTTCATTTAAATCAAGTGACTAGTGTACAAAAGTGTTGCGTGTTGTCCCAAATATTTAAGTCATGGGCTTAATGAATAAAAGCCCATTAGGTTAATATATATATACATATATGTATTCCATCAGCGAGAGTAGGCAGACGAGGATTAATCTATTTTGTTCATCAGCGGCAGTGACGAATAAGAAACTCCAGCGGCAGCAACTCTCCTGCGGCAACAGCAACTCCAGCGGCAGTTTTTCGAGGCAGCAAACATAGAGGCAGCAAGAGGAGATCCATTTAATAAATCCAATTAAGAATATAAGTTCTCTCTCTCTATTTATTTGGTAACAGATTTATAGTTACTGTTTATCTTTAATTTATCTGTTATTGCTAAATTGGCAAGACAGATTTATTTATTGTTTTTGTGAGAGAGATTAATTTGGGTGTAATTGGGTATTTGGATATTTGAGTGATTTGGCCAATTAACTGTTGGCAAATCTTATTGTATTCCTCTTTGACAAGTATAGTGAAATATTTCGGTGCCGGCCTCAGCAGTGGATTAGGTAGTCGCATTGACTACCGAACCACTTAAATCTTTGTGTCCTTTGTGTTGATTATTTTTCTTTATATTTTTGTGGGTGCTCGTTATTATTATTTTATCGCTTCCGCATTATTATCTGATCATGGGTACAACAAGTGGTATCAAAGCTTGGTTAAAGATGACGAGCACAGAGTCATCCACAAAGGTTGAAAGATTTAATGGAGATAATGATTTCTCGCTATGGCAAATGCGTATGAAAGATGTTTTGATTCAACAGGGAGTTGCAAAGCCATTACAAGGCAAAGATAAAAAGCCCGCTGATATGAAAGATGAAGTATGGGATGAGCTTGATCAAAAGGCAGCAAGTGCAATTCGTCAGGGACTCTCAGATGAGGTAGTTCATAATGTTTTTGATCAGAAAACTGCTTATGATTTATGGAAAACTTTAGAGCAGCTTTATATGGCCAAAAATATGACAAATAAATTATTTTTGAAGAAAGAGTTGTACACTCTTCGTATGTCTGAGAATACAAACTTGTTGACACACATGAATACCTTCAATAGGTTAATTTCTGAACTTGCTCAGTTAGGGGTAACATTTGATGATGAAGATAAAAGTATGTTGTTATTGTGTTCTCTGCCATTATCTTATGATCATTTGATTACCACCTTATTATATGGAAAAGAGACCATTGTTTTCAAGAGTGTGAAGGAAGCTTTGTTGTCTTACCACAAGAAGAAGAAAGTTGATGGTGAGCAATCACAAGCAGATGGTCTCGTCGTTACTAAGAAAGATAGTAACAATCACAGCTACAGGCGTGGAAGAAGCAAGTCTAAAGACAGAAATTATGATAAAGGTAGAGGAAGATCAAGCTCAAGACCTAGACAGTTTAATAGAGACATGGAGTGCCATTATTGTCACAAAAAGGGTCACATTCGAAAATATTGCAGAATTTTAGCCAAGGAACTGGAGGATAGAAAGAACCAGACACAACCCACTAATTCAGCTAGTGTTGCAGAGGATAAAAGTGAAGACAAAGATGATGATTTGTTATCTGTTTCATCAGGTATTGATTCCTTTGTCAATTCTTGGATTCTTGATTCCGGTTGTTCCTATCATATGTGCCCACATAGAAATTGGTTTGATACTTATACTCCTAAGAGTGGTAATTGTGTGTATATGGGCAACAATGCAAAATGTGAAGTTTTTGGAATAGGAACCATAAAGGTTAGGATGTTTGATGGTGTTGTGAGAACCTTAACAGGTGTAAGACATATCCCTGATCTGAAAAAGAATCTGGTTTCTCTTGGTGGGTTAGATGAGATGGGCTATTCGTATTCTGCAAAAGATGGAGTGCTCAAGGTGTCTAAAGGAGCTTTAATAGTAATTAAGGGTAAGAAATTTGGCAATCTCTACAAGATGATTGGAAATACTGTTGTAGGTGGAGCTGCTTTAATTTCTGAAGATCCCACTTTTGATGATACTATGCTTTGGCATATGAGGCTTGGACACTTGGGTGAGAAGAATATGTTGGAACTCCATAAGAGGAACTTGCTGAAAGGTGTGAAGACCTGCAAGCTCGATTTCTGTGAACATTGTATTTATGGTAAGCAGAAAAGAGTTAGTTTTAAGACAGCAACTCATTCTTGTTCTGGTATTTTGGACTATGTCCATTCTGATGTTTGGGGACCCGTGACTATTGCTTCTCAAAGTGGAGCTTACTATTATGTTACTTTCATCGATGACTACTCCAGAAAAGTTTGGGTCTATTTTATGAGAAGTAAAACTCAGGTATTTGATATCTTTAAGGAATGGAAGGCAGAGGTAGAGAACCAGTCTGGCAGAAAGATAAAGATTTTGAGAACTGATAACGGTACCGAGTACAAGCACAAGGCATTTAGAGAGTTCGAATAAATAATGGACCTTTGTTAAATCGCAATGGAAACTCCACAATATTGTTATAACATCATCACCAAATTGAAGTGGACGGTGTAGGCTGCGCATATGGCCAAGTTTGAATGAATGGTGACCTCTGTTGGATCACAATGGATAATTATGAGCCCTTATTTGATCATAATGAAAATCCTACGATATTATCAAGGTTTAATTTGACATTGGTTCTTTAATTCTTTTTACGATGCGTATAAACTTGATGAACTATAAATGATCATTTAGAAGATGCCGCTAAGTTGATGAACATTAATCATACTAAAGTTCAGGTAACAAAATTAGACTGCTTAGTAAACGAGGAAATTAAAGTGGAACTTTTGACAATGCAAAGAGAGGATTTTTCCCCTCCTTTTCCTAAGAGCTCTGTACACCGCAATAAGAGTGTAAACTAGGTAATAGATTTTGTAAATAGGTAATAGGCTTGCTTATTTAAATTTGTTGGAAATATTCGTGTCTTTTTTCAATCTACAAAGATTATTGGGCCTATCAAAAGTCAAAAGCATTTAGAAACTATGAAGTAAAATAGTTTAGTGTTAAATTTTAATCACAAATTAATTTTTAAGAAGAATAGGGGTAACTATTTTTTAAAACTTCATAGTTAAACGTCTGATTCCTTACGATATGCTTGATTATAGAAAGATGACAAGTGTGGGAAACTAGCAATGCATATTTGTATTAAAGTTGATAAAATTTTCATGTGTGAAATAAAAACACAAAAACTGCTCAGACTTCAGCTTCAGCGCAATACTAGAAGTTAAGTACAGCAGGTGGTACCACAATATTACCTAATGTCAATGTTGTTTCATTTAAATCAAGTGACTAGTGTACAAAAGAAAAAAGCCATTTTTAAGATTACATATACAGGACATAGAAATATTCATAATCTATACTAATCTTAATGATAAGCAGTATTATAAATTTTTTTTTTCCTTCCCTTTTCTTCTAGCAGCCACAAACTAGAAATTGTTGACTAGCAAGTTCTCCTTGAGAAAGAGAAGAGCATAACGATAAAGATGATGAGCAGTTAATGGTGTCAATAGATTTGAGCAATGCCTTTTCCAAATCTTGAGCAAGTAATCCTCGTTTGATGAGTGTTATAACATACTCCAAGAACTCAGCATCACAAGGCAACATTAAAGGTCCTTCACCCAACAATCCAAACTCTTCTTCAGAAATCTTTAGAAGTTGCTGCAATATGTTATGATTTAGATACTTTAAGGGCATCACAAAACGTCTCTCATCTGTAGTGTACACAACAAAATGACCTCCTTGATCATAGTCATCTTTAACAAAGTTTGAGACTTTCTTTTTATAAATGAAAGGTACTGTTTGCCACTTTGTTGCTATCTTGATCAGCTTCTTGGGACTAAACATGTTGTTACTTGTTAGATCACACTCTGTATACAAAAGAAGTACAAAGGGGACTTGGGGTACTATTTTCTTTGATGAATGTTAGGTGATGATGAAAATGTTAAAGCTATTTATATGTATTTCACAAGAGCTTCCCTTGTTTGTAGGTTCAATTGTGTTGGGATTTTCCAATGGAATAATAGTATGTGATTTGTTATTGTTGGAAAATATGTTTGCGTAGTCAGCATAGTTATTGATGTTCGGCAACCGACTGATGAAGAAAGAAACATAAAAGTTTTATTATTCTTTATTCTGGTCTTGTAGATAAAAGACATAATTGGCCCCATCTTTTTGTTCATTGATCAGATTCAGATGCCTAAACTTGCTTTTGAACCAAATTTCTGAAAAATGGTCCTAATTATAAGTTCAGGAAATAAGGACAAAGCACCAACTGGTATCCTTATAACTTAGAAATGAATTCTGGAAAACTAGACGCTGTCTTTTATAAAGAAAGAGGTTTGAAGTACGCAAATAGCTAAATAGTACATACATTTTTTCACATTCTACACTTTTAAAATTTGGTCCTTATTTGTTAATATTTTTTATTAATTTCCTTTTTAATTTCCTTATCTCTATTCCTACTAATCTACCTTCCTCTTTCAAATTATTTTCCTTTGATATGTGTAAGAATTAATGTAAATAATTGTATTAGGCAAGTGCATAATTAGCTTCCATAATTGTATTAGGCAAGTGCATCATTAGCTTTACAAAATTCCCAAAATGGCCTGTTATCGAATTCCCTACCATTATCATATTGAATGTTCTTTATTTCCCGTTCAAATTGAGTGCGGATGAAAGCTCTAAAAGATAGGAATGTGGAAAAAACTTGAGACTTTTTAGACAAAGGAAATGTCCACAAAAAATTAGAGTAATCATCTAACAAAAGAATATAATATCGATGCCCCGAAGAGCTCAAAACGGGAGATGTCCAAAGATCACTATGGATAATATCAAAAGGCATAAGAGTGCATGAATTTGAAGCAACAAAAGGTAATTTAACATGTTTCCCAAGCGAGCAAGAATGACAAACATGAGAATTACTAGTCTTATTACACTCAATAAATTTATTTAGCCTAAGAGAGTCAAAAACAGAGGCTCCTGGATGACCCAATCGTTGATGCCATAAAGATGGTGCTAAAGCTGCAAAAGTTGATGGTAAGGTGGCTTGACTAGTGGTGGGTTTGGTGGTGATGGGATAAAGCTCGCCCCGACTATCACATCTCATGAGATGCTTCCCCGTCTGGAAATCCTTCACAGAAAACCCAAAGGGATCAAATTCAACAGAAACAAAGTTATCAGTAGTAAATTTTCTAACTGACACTAAGTTTTTAATAAGTTGAGGAGCATGAAGGACATTTTTGAGAGATAAGGGAGGGTACGGGGAAGACAAGGTTGTGTGACCATAACCACGAATTGGAATTGAATGACCATTTCCGACAATAATACCACGATTGTTGTTGCTCAAATTAAAATAAGACGAGAGAGTACCTTGCGATGACGTCATGTGAGAGGTGGCACCAGTGTCCATATACCAGTTCGGGTCCGGAGGAGTAAGCCCAAGAGTGTGCATTGCCTGCTCGATGTCAGTTGGTGTAGGAGTGGTGGCGGAAAAAGCGAGTGAATTACCCAAATAGCAAAGATTTGAACAAAAAAATTTTTTGGACCTAAATAGCACGTTTTGAATGTACAGGTTACATACATATTTATTTTGTATGTAACCTGTACATTCACATTTTGTATGTACAGGTCACATACATATTTATTTTGTATGTAACCTGTACATTCACATTTTGTATGTACAAGTCATGTGAATGTACAGGTTACATACAAATTTATTTTGTATGTAACCTGTACATACAAATTTATTTTGTATGTAAATTTGTATGTAACCTGTACATACAAATTTATATGTAACCTGTACATTCACATTTTGTATGTAACATGTACATACAAATTTGTATGTAACCTGTACATTCACATTTTGTAAGCTGTTCAAAACAACAATAACATACAAACAATACAATGCATTTCATGTGAATGTACAGGTTACATACAAAATAAATTTGTATGTAACCTGTACATTCACATTTTGCAGGAATAACAGTTCGTATGTACAGGTAACCTGTACATATAAAATGTGAATGTACAGGTTACATACAAAATAAATGTGTATGTAACCTGTACATACAAAATGTGAATGTACATAAGCTGTTCTTCTTCTTCTTCCAGTGAGTTTATGTGAATGTACAGGTTATCTTCATCTTTATCTTCATCTTCAACTCTTCATCTGCTCCACTCTTTCCTACAAATATCAAACAACAAAAAGCTTCAAATTACACTAAAAAACAGCGATAAATAAAGAAATCACAGTTAATTTATATTAAAATTTAAACTTATGGGATTTCATACAAATCTCTCCTTTGATTTTCGTTCAACACAGATTGATCAGATGAATTATAATGGGTTTTATTAAAAACAAAGGAATCTGATGAGAAAAAAGAATCTTATGGTGACAATTGTCAAATCCCAAAACAAGCTTGATGGCTTTATTAAAAACACAACAATTACAATGGCCGGCGGCAATGGTAAGCAGACATGGCGGATGTTCGTATGGGAGAAAAACAGAGAAACAAGCGACCAGAAAAACAGAGAAACAAAACAACTGTATTTTTTCAAAACACAGTCGTTTTGTTATTTTGGACAAAAAATCAGTTTTTATAATATATGTATCATTTCAGGGAATTAAACTCGGAAAAAGCTTGCTGAGGTCTGGGCCCAAGAACCCCTGCTGCTGGGTAGGGTGGGCGTTGTTGAGCATTAGGCTTGGCCCAAGGAGTGGATGGGTAAGGACAAGGGGGGATGCCCAAGGCATCAATCCAAGGCAGGATACAGTTGCTTTGTCTACGACAGAGGCCGAATATATGGCTATGACTGAGGCAGCAAAAGAAGGCATATGGCTTATGGATTTGTTGGAACAACTTGGTTTCAAACAAGAGAGTGTACCTCTTCTATGTGACAGTCAGAGTGCTATTCATTTAGCTAAGAATCACGTTTTCCATGCGAGGACTAAACACATTAGTGTGAGGTATCACAAGATTAGAGAATGGATGAATCAAGGTTTGATCAAGCTGTCAAAAGTTCATACAAAAGAGAATGCAGCTGATATGTTGACAAAGTCAGTGCCAAGGGATAAGTTTGAGCATTGCTTGGACTTGATCCATATTAGTTCTTGTTGAGAACCTTGAAGAGGGTGGAGCATTCCTACCCATAAATAGAATGCTGTTTTGGTGCCTATCAAGAGGTACCTTGAGATGGTGATATTGGAGGCTCGGCATTTGAATACTTGGTACACATTTTTGGTCCAAGGTGGAGATTGTTGCGTGTTGTCCCAAATATTTAAGTCATGGGCTTAATGAATAAAAGCCCATTAGGTTAATATATATATACATATATGTATTCCATCAGCGAGAGTAGGCAGACGAGGATTAATCTATTTTGTTCATCAGCGGCAGTGACGAATAAGAAACTCCAGCGGCAGCAACTCTCCTGCGGCAACAGCAACTCCAGCGGCAGTTTTTCGAGGCAGCAAACATAGAGGCAGCAAGAGGAGATCCATTTAATAAATCCAATTAAGAATATAAGTTCTCTCTCTCTATTTATTTGGTAACAGATTTATAGTTACTGTTTATCTTTAATTTATCTGTTATTGCTAAATTGGCAAGACAGATTTATTTATTGTTTTTGTGAGAGAGATTAATTTGGGTGTAATTGGGTATTTGGATATTTGAGTGATTTGGCCAATTAACTGTTGGCAAATCTTATTGTATTCCTCTTTGACAAGTATAGTGAAATATTTCGGTGCCGGCCTCAGCAGTGGATTAGGTAGTCGCATTGACTACCGAACCACTTAAATCTTTGTGTCCTTTGTGTTGATTATTTTTCTTTATATTTTTGTGGGTGCTCGTTATTATTATTTTATCGCTTCCGCATTATTATCTGATCATGGGTACAACAAAAAGAAAACAGCCATTTTTAAGATTACATATACAGGACATAGAAATATTCATAATCTATACTAATCTTAATGATAAGCAGTATTATAATTTTTTTTTTCCTTCCCTTTTCTTCTAGCAGCCACAAACTAGAAATTGTTGACTAGCAAGTTCTCCTTGAGAAAGAGAAGAGCATAACGATAAAGATGATGAGCAGTTAATGGTGTCAATAGATTTGAGCAATGCCTTTTCCAAATCTTGAGCAAGTAATCCTCGTTTGATGAGTGTTATAACATACTCCAAGAACTCAGCATCACAAGGCAACATTAAAGGTCCTTCACCCAACAATCCAAACTCTTCTTCAGAAATCTTTAGAAGTTGCTGCAATATGTTATGATTTAGATACTTTAAGGGCATCACAAAACGTCTCTCATCTGTAGTGTACACAACAAAATGACCTCCTTGATCATAGTCAACTTTAACAAAGTTTGAGACTTTCTTTTTATAAATGAAAGGTACTGTTTGCCACTTTGTTGCTATCTTGATCAGCTTCTTGGGGCTAAACATGTTGTTACTTGTTAGATCACACTCTGTATACAAAAGAAGTACCAAGGGGACTTGGGGTACTATTTTCTTTGATGAATGTTAGGTGATGATGAAAATGTTAAAGCTATTTATATGTATTTCACAAGAGCTTCCCTTGTTTGTAGGTTCAATTGTGTTGGGATTTTCCAATGGAATAATAGTATGTGATTTGTTATTGTTGGAAAATATGTTTGCGTAGTCAGCATAGTTATTGATGTTCGGCAACCGACTGATGAAGAAAGAAACATAAAAGTTTTATTATTCTTTATTCTGGTCTTGTAGATAAAAGACATAATTGGCCCCATCTTTTTGTTCATTGATCAGATTCAGATGCCTAAACTTGCTTTTGAACCAAATTTCTGAAAAATGGTCCTAATTATAAGTTCAGGAAATAAGGACAAAGCACCAACTGGTATCCTTATAACTTAGAAGTGAATTCTGGAAAACTAGACCCTGTCTTTTATAAAGAAAGAGGTTTGAAGTACGCAAATAGCTAAATAGTACATACATTTTTTCACATTCTACACTTTTAAAATTTGGTCCTTATTTGTTAATATTTTTTATTAATTTCCTTATCTCTATTCCTACTAATCTACCTTCCTCTTTCAAATTATTTTCCTTTGATATGTTCCACTAATACACAACAAACACGTATATAAAAGTGGTTAAAAAGTTGCGCAATTTGCATTTAAAAAAAAAGGCATTTTCACCGACTTTTGCAAATGACACAACAAATTAATACGGGATTGAAGTCGTCCACGTATGTGAAGTTTTCATTTTGCTGGTTATTATTGAAACGTAGTCATGTGCTTAATCTCTATGTTATTTGTTGTTTTTGTTGCTAATAATGTGAAACTATTACTTGAAAATTATTCAAATATAGAAAGTAGGGAGTAGAAAAGAAGAAATTAGGGTTTATTAAAATGCAAGTTATATGTAAATGTTACAAATTAAGCCTTTTAATTATGAAAGTTTATAAGAATGATGAGCATCTCTAACCTCAAAAGGTTAACTCAATTAGTAGAGATACTCGTATTCTTTATAAACTTTTTTATAGTATAATCTTTTATCAATGTAGCATAATTCTTCTAACATTGATAACCTTATAATAAAATATTATTTACTCTAATACTACTATACTGTTACAGCCTTAAGATTCTTTAGTTTTTTTATTTTGTTTGCCAAGTAGTGGTTACTGATGTTTGGAAAAAAAGAAAAAATAAAAAGAAAATAAAAAATAATAGAATTTCTAGTTCAAGTTTTGTAGAGCAATTTAGCTAACAATGAAGCTGTGTAAAGCTTGTGTAATGTGCACGATTGGTTCTCTCTTAGAGATTTTGTGGATAGTTTTTCTAGCAATGGACAGAGCTTGGCTCCTAAGGCTGCGTTAATGAAGATGTAGATGGAACGTGTGGTGGTATGGGTAGTGTTCTTTTTTATTTGTTGCTAGGTTGGTTTTTTGGATTTGCTTTTTCGTATTAGACATTTGTTGGAAAGTTTTCCAAGCGCAAACAATTGAGTAATTTTATAAATGCACGAGTAAATTCTATATATGTTAATTTTTATAATAAGAACTCGTTAGCTTGTGAAAACCCTGAAGACATAAGGCCTATATAATGAAATATATTAAACAAAAAAAAAGTAGCACTTCTTTGCGGTTCAATAGATAAGAGAAGGGAAATGAGAGGCCAAGCAATATCCAAGTTTAAGGTAGGTTTTAACTGCGTACTTGTACCATTGCATTTTCTTTTCTTATCTGCTACTGTATAATAGAATTTAGAGATTGAAATCAAATCTAATATAATAACTTATGCATTACAACTACCGAGGACATTTTTGTCAATAATTTTCGTTATAATTACCTCAAATTCAGTAAAGATCCAGGTCACTATCTTCTTTCTATACCATATAAATACAGAGCCTGTTTTTAATAAGAGGCAAATCCATATTTTATAAGCACATTATTTGCACTACTGTTAAAAGACATCTTAAGAAATTATTAAGTTTTTTGCTCCTTTAACCTGTCCATTCCTTACAACTACTTTATCAAATTAAAATAAGTGATGCAATATAATGTCTCAAACAATTAATATTGAACATTTTGATTTACAAATTATAAGAAAGACAGAGTTTCTCAACAGTAAGTAAAAATTGGATTCTTTGTATCTAAACTGATATATGTAGAGAAAATTCTCAGCCACAACATGAGTATTTCCTAGAAGCTAAAAATTGGGATTTGATGGTGGCTCTGCTGAAGAAAATCTGAAGAAGATGATGATGATATGCACGTGAGCACAGCCTTTTGTAATTGTTCAGAAACTTGTCCATTTACCAATTGAATCACATAATTCAAGGAAATGCTGTCACAAGGCAAAGTGATGGGTCCTTCAGTTGGTAATCCAAACAATTCCTCTGACATGTTGAACAGTTCAACAAAGAAATTACTGCTTAGGTATTCCAAGGGAAACTCAAAACGCCTTTTATCAGTGGTGTAAACTACAAAATGCCCTTCATTTGCTACTGATGAACTCTGACCCTCATTTATTTTTCTTGGAAATGAAATTCTTTGTCTCTTGTTGGAGGCAAATTTCTTCCATTTTCTTGCCATTGCCATTAGCTTCTTTGGGGTGATCATGGTTGTAGACTAAGTAGAGAAATTAAGTAGTAACTCTGAAGAAAGAAGCTTTTATGAAAAAATTGTAGCTAGAATATTTGAGATCAAGAACTGAAGTTGTGTAGAAATGTATAGGAAATTGTGATACATATATACTTGCCCAAAATTAGACATGGCATGAACTTATGTTTGGTTTGTGCTGAGTTAGTATAATACATGACCATGTGATTATCAATCTTGTGGTATAAGATTTGTGGCTTCTATTATTCAATGAGAGTGGAAAATGGTAGGTCATTGTTGCTTGTAAGTTTGTGATTGTCATGCCGGTTTTCTTTGGGCATAGAAATACAGTGTGACATCGATCGCTATCCTGCTGAATCAAATTAAGCCATTTACTGAGTTGTCAGGAGGAGAAAAAGTTAAAAACGTTAAGACAAGATTAATGGACTAGTTATATTGTTTGTTTCTGAAATGAACTAGAATGTTAATGTGGATGTGGAGTGAAATGTATTTAACATAACCAACACTTGATGATAGTAATTTTTGGATCGACAGGATTGCCCTGGATTAGCATATAAAAAACTATAGCTTTATTAAAAAATATGAGGACAAAATTGTGGTATTAATTCTCAGAGAAACTTTTGTGAGTTATTAAATCTATCGTATATTTATTAGAAATGGATCAAAATATTTGTGATTCTGATTAAGTTTGATTTTTAAGTAGTTATCAAACTGAGGTTTCTTTTATTTATTTGCAATATCATTTGGGTTTTGTTCTCAAGCTTTCGATTATGTCTGCAAAGAAGTATTTAGTTTAATTCCAATCACTCGCTGGAAGAAGAAAAAGAACAGCTTATGGAACTTGTACATTCATATTTTGTATGTACAGGTTACATACACATTTATTTTGTATGTAACCTGTACATTCACATAAAATGCATTGTACAGTTTGTATGTTATTGCTGTTTTGAACAGCTTATGGAAGTCATGTGAATGTACAGGTTACATACAAATTTATTTTGTATGTAACCTGTACATTCACATGAAATGCATTGTACTGTTTGTAAGTTATTGCTATTTTGAACAGCTTATGGAAGTCATGTGAATGTACAGATTACATACAAATTTATTTTGTATGTAACTTGTACATTCACATGAAATGCATTGTACTGTTTGTATGTTACTGTTGTTTTGAACAACTTATGAAAGTCATGTGAATGTACAGGTTACATACAAATTTATTTTGTATGTAACATGTACATTCACATAAAATGCATTGTACTGTTTGTATGTTATTGTTGTTTTGAACAGCTTATGGAAGTCATGTGAATATACAGGTTACATACAAATTTATTTTGTATGTAACATGTACATTCACATGAAATGCATTATACTGTTTGTATGTTATTGTTGGTTTGAATAGCTTATGGAAGTCATGTGAATGTACAGGTTACATACAAATTTATTTCGTATGTAACATGTACATTCACATGAAATGTATTGAACAGCTTATGGAAATCATGTGAATGTACAGGTTACATACAAATTTATGGGTTTTTTCCACTATTTTAACCAATGCTTGCAATATAGAGTGATAATAAAGATTCATATTCAAGATGTGTTCCTTGTTCTTGTTCCTCTGTTCTTTGTTGCAGAGGATAATAATTAATTTCATAATTAAGGTGTGATAATAAAGATTCATATTCAAGATGTGTTTCTTGAATTTAATCCCCAAACTCATCACCACAATCTGTTTCAGAAATTTCACTTGATACATTAGCTCCCATTTGGAAACTGAAACTCCCTAAACAAAATTGAAAACGCAGAATCAAATTCTAAACTCTGCTCTTAATTCTTCAACTTTGAACTTGAATTTGTACACTTTTTGAGACAGAAATTCGTGAGAATGATATCAAACAACCCTAAAATTGATTTCAAAGGCATGGGATTTGGAAGACCCAAAAGCTTAATTCATAAAAAAAATAAAATTTGCGGGAACATAAATCTAATATTTTGAGTTTTAACTCTAAATTTATTCCATCTGGATAGAACAAAGACCAATTCTTTGCTGGTATAAGCTATAGACGCCAGAGTAAGTGTGATGGCCTAAGAAATAAACGGATGCAGATTTAAATAAAAGGATATTTTAGTAAAAATCATATTTACTATTTAAATAAAACGGTGAATTTCACTACCTAAATTTGCTATTTAAATAAAATTAATATTTTTTATCATATTTTTGTTATATAGATAATTCATTGCAAAAGTGTGTCCATTAAAAACTCCTACCAAATGAATATTCCAATTTCATGTTACTAATAAAATGTAAAATTTAAGATTACAACAGTATAACCTATCGAGCTATTTTGTAAAGTAATTTAGCTTCTTCTTTCTTTCTTTCTCTGCAGATTAAGGGCCGAGCTACATTGGGTTCAGGGAAGGCTACAGTTCCAATTAATTTTTTTATAAAAAATTAATTACGTGTATATTTTTAACATTAAATAAATATTTTATATATAGTAATATATTATGTCTAATTTTTATTTACATATTTTAATATATATTAACAATATTTAATAAATATGTGGATAAAAATGATATGAATTGTGGTTAAGTATATTTTTGTTATATATATTTGATAACTATTAGTAACATAAATAAAATTATAGTCATATACTATGTAAAAATTCTCCATATTAAAACTTATGTTTATCATATTTTATTTCAATCCAAATTTTAACTCTATCTAATATTATATTATTTGACATTTTATTTTAATAATCTTCTAAAATTCATTTAAAATTGTTTTATATAAAAAATTTATTATTTTTATTATTATTGATCATTCTTATATTGTTATAAACATTTATAACAAAAATATACTCTCAAACTTTAAAATTTTAAATCATATTTTATTTTTTTACACTTTCATATGTTTATTTTAGTTTTAGTTTTAGTTTTAACAACTATAAATTTTAATGGGTTTGATTCAACTTTTTATTTGCTTAAATTTCTTAGTTAATAAATTTATTTTATTCATACTTAATACTAATATTTATTAATTTGTTATATTTTTATTTAATTTTTATTATAAATTAATTATAATGTATTAATTTAATATTTTTTTTAGTGTTAATTTTATGTCTTTATTATATTATGATATAAAAATTTAATATTGAATTAAATATATTTTATTATAATTTTTATTAATTTTTTATTTTGTATAAAAAAGAATTTTATAACCCCGTACGAAAATTTTCTGGCTCCGTCCTGTGCAGATAGATGCTTCAGAAGTTTTCATCAATATGCTTCAGAAAGTGTTTTATCTATAGATATAGTGCGGCTCATCTACTTTTGGTACAGGCTTGACTTGAGACTGTGGTGGGATGAAACGTGCCAGCCCATTCGTATCCCATTTTTTCATTTTTCTACTTTTTAAAATGATCAAAACAAATCATAAAATTTTATATCTAAGAAAGAAAAATAAATCTTTCAACACTTTCTTTCAATCTCTCAAAGGGGTTTAACCATATATATATAATATAAAAAAAGGAAAAAAAAAAAAAAAGAGGTGTTTATAGTGGCGAATTTAAGTTGTATAATTAATAGAGGCACCATTTATATAGTAAAAAATAATATTAGATATTTTTTTATTAATAATTTTTTAATTAAAAAATATATTATATGTATATCATTTTAATAAAAATATGTGCAAATTATTGAGTTTGTAACGAGTTAAAAGTCTAAAATATTAAATTCAAGTAGGGCATAATTATAATTATATTTGTAATTTATCTATAATTTTATAAATATTACAATTAAAATTTTATTTATTAAAAATTAACGTGCCCTTCCTCACTTACATGTACATCGGACTCTGGGTGTTTATCAGAACTCCATTAGCTTAGATTCATATTTGATATGGGATTACACTGTTCCACTAAAACATAGCTTTTTTATATTTTAATCATATTAAACTTTCTAAATAAATCATACTCAATCAGTCAATTGTGAATCTAAGCTAATTTAGTTATGATATTTTGATTCAGAATCGAACAAAAATTTTGAGGGGGCCAAAATATGTTAACACATTTTGAAAAAAAAAAAAAAAATCAAATATAAATAATATATTAAATAATATTTTTTTTCTTATGGAACATATATACTTACATTGATTTCAATTTTTAAAAAAATTTACTTTTTTTTTTTTGTATAATAGTCAATAATTTAATATTATTTTCTTTCTTTTTTCTTATTTAGGATCAATAACTCATAAATTTAAGATAATAATGAAAATGCATGTACAATAAAAAAAATATAAAAAAAAAGAGTAAATTTTATGATGAGAGATCAAATTTTTTTTTATATTGCATTATTTTTGAACATTTAAGGCATTATAATTAGTATTAACAAACTTTTCAAGTGATCATGCCTATTTTGATCCGATGCGAGTTAGATTTTCTTACACTCGGTCAAAGTTGTGTTAGCTAGAATACTCATTTAAAAAAATTCAATTATTAATTTAATATAAAATTAAAAATGTGAAATATAAATAATGATCGTAAAATCATTTATTAATGAAAAAATAATTAAATTATATCATATAAATTATTATATATATTATAAAAAAAACATTTTTTATTAAAAAACCAAGAATGACCATCCATATCTTATTTGTGCTCAGACGAGATGGGACGCGCCTTAAGCGGGTCTAGTTCTGGCATGGATGTTTGTGCTTCACATTCTTCACTTTTCAAGTAAAATTTCATATTTGCATAACAAAACACTTATTTTAGTGAAGTACTCTTGATAATAAACTTTGAGAATCCATACACGAAAGAGACATAATTCATCAGCGTTTACAATTTTGTAGTAAGATTCAATCAATTGTCAATGAAAATCATAGATCAAAAGCTGTAATATCTAAAACAAAATAAACCATTTCATTAACCTTTAAACGGTATATTTTATGTACAAAAGTTTTCTATTGGATGACAAAAGTTCATTTAGAACACAAATATTACAACTTGGTGGTGGTTGTTCTGAAGGGAATCAGAAAAAGATGCTGACAAATGACACGTTGATATACAAGAAAGTAAAGCCTTCTGTACATCTGTCCATGAACCAACCGTATCACATACTCTAAAAACCATACTGTCACAGGGCAAAATGATAGGTCCCTCAGCTGGTAATCCAAACTGCTCCTCTGACATATTAAAGAGTTTAACAAATATGTTGCTGCTTAGATATTCTAAGGGAAATTCAAAACGCCTTTTATCAATTGTGTACACTACAAAATGACACTCTTTTGCTACAAAGGATGATGACCAAAGATCCTCCTTTTTTGTTGGTAAAGAAATTCTTTTTCTCTTGTTGATGACAAATTTATGCCATTTTCTTGCCATTGCAACAAGCCTCTTTGGGTTGACCATGGTTTGTTTCAATGTTTTCAAACAAGTAAAGAAACTTGTAAGAGTGGGTTGAAGCTAGAATTTATTGTATTGTGCTATGTATATATACTTGGCTACTTGCACAAAGTAAGACACAGCATGAAGTCTTGTTCCAATTGTGTTGGGTTGATATGTTGAGTAGCCATGTGGTTATTAAACTAAGGAGATGACCCAATTGGGTGTACATGTCTAGTTTTGTTCCTCAATAAAGCCTCAGAGTATGTAGGCCATTGTTGCTTGTAAGTTTGTGATTTGTGTGCATTTATATGAATGCCACCTTTATTGGAGCCAGTTCTACTGTAGTACTGTGTGGCTTTGCAATAATGCCTTACATCAAGTAATTTTCAAGATTACCAATGATATATAAAAGATTCCAAAATTAAAAAGCCGACTCTTCAACTTCTTCTGCATACATAAATTTTATTTTTATTAATCTATATATACTTAAGCGAGAATCAAAATTCCATCAGAAAATGGCAAACATTTGTCATTCTATAGTGTATAGTCTACCAAATTGACAAAGACACTTTGACTTAAATTTCTTAACTATGTTGAGGATTAAAATATGTAAAAGGAAAAATTAGGACAAAATGTAGATAATAGAAAATTAGTGACTAAATTGCTGTGAAAAAATTTAAGTAGCAAACATCAGGATCGAAAAATCGAATAGTTCAGTCAAGTATTTCTTTCTATAGAACTCACTTAATTTGGCTATGGAGCAACACCAATTATACTATGGTTTAATTGTATAATCTAACAACTTTTCTACCTATAGTTTTATTTTTAATTTTTATAAAAAATATATATGTGTTACTTTTTCTATAACATAATATATATATATCAACTTACTACTAAAACTATTAACTTTGTGTCAACTTAGTACTAAATTTTTTTTATTTCAACTTACTACTAAAATTATTAGTTTTGTGTTGACTTAGTACTAAAATTTTTTTTGTTTTAATTTACTAAAACTATGTAATTTTATTTTATTTTGATATTATGTTAATTTAAGTATACAAAATAACATTAAAAAAAAAATTAAATATATGTTAATCATATGATCACATTAGGAATATTTTGTAATTTTTATATATAATGTAAAAAAACAAAAATTGAAAGAAAAACAAAAACAATCTTCAATTATTTGTAGAGGAATGTTGATGTCATATTTTTAGTTAATACTAAATTAATACAACGATTTTTTTTTTTTAAGCACAACTTAATAGATATGGAGTATCACTTATTTAGTCAAAACCGCAATGAATGATATCCCCTATAATACAATGTTCGTGATCAATTGATTATGGCGAGTAATATCTCTCAACGTTGCCTGTCAACTAAGAAAAGAGAGACTCCATTCTTTGTTTTATTTCGTACACATGGTGGTTTGTGTCCGAGATTTTTCATTTTTCTAATGTCTTATGTTGGTTAGAGGCAACATATATATATATATGCAATTTCCTTGAATGTGGGGGTAATAATTCTACGTGATCATTACTTGCTAAAAAATCAAATGAAGACTACCTATGTTTGACATATAAGCTACATTATTCTAATCAGAAAAGATCCCCTTTTAAAATTTGGGCAAAATTCTCATTATGTAGAGAATAATGCTACTCTTTTTAAGTTGGAATATTCCAAATGGTTAGGTATCAAATTGTGATTTTCTTACGCTTTATAATATATATGTAGGATTAAACTTAGAAATTTTCAAACCCTAATTAAGAAAGTAACAGTTTAAGGTATATTATATTATATTGTGACACATATTTTATACATGATTTGAAATTATTGTTCCTAGCTTTAGCCCCAATTTTTATTATTATTTTTTTTTTACATAAAACAACACCCATAAATTTTTTAATAATAAACAATAATACCTAATAAAATTAAATAGCAATAATTTAATAAAGCTTAAAATTGATCGAGTTTAAATTTAAATGGTACTTAATGTAAAATAATGAATCAATTTTTTTAAATAATAAATTATCTAGGTTAGATATAAAAATACATTTTTTGTAATTATAAATTTTAAAATGTTATTTTTTTTTACTTTCCAACTGGTAAAATAATTACTAATAAATACTTTTGATGGGTTTTTGTACAAAAGTTACTTATTTGTACCATTATTTTTAAAGTGATATATTTTTATCATTTATTTAATTAAAAGTATTTAATTGATCTAAATTTAAATAATGAATATAATTTAATAATAAATGATTTATTTTTTTAGATACTATATATACCATTTTTTATAAATATCGTGTTTGGATAATTAAAAAAAATGTAGAAAAGTACCCAAAAATATAGAAAAAATTTCATAAAATATTAAATTTACAAAAAAAAAAAAAATTAAACAAAAAATAGTAATAATAATATTGTACTGTTCAAATTTAATTTTATACTGTTAAAATAAAATGGCTATACAATATTTTTTAATGTTATATTTTTATCAACTATTTTTGTAAATTTTATATTTTTTTGAATTTTTTTTACTTTTTAACATTTTTTTTGTATTAATTTTTAAAAAACGTGATACAAAATATCTATAAAAAAATAAATCAATTTTTATTAAATTATATTCATTATTTAAAATTAAAATAGTTAAGTATTTTTAATTAAATATGATAATTAAAAATATGTCATTTTAAGAATAAAAGTATAATTTTTATTTAACAGTTAAAAAAAGAGAGTACCGCAGCCTAAAATATTGATGGGTTCCTTTACTTCATTACCTCCACTGGTCCAAGTCAAATTTAGCTGTGCTAGTTTTGTCAATATTCTTACTTGACAAGTGGGACTTGCTGACACTATTGTTCTTATCTTTTTCATTCATCAATATTCAAAACAAATCACCATCAAATTGATTATCAAAACGCTTGACCCCTTTTGTTTCAAACTTTTTTCTTATACTTTTGGACCATACGAGTTAATATCCCACAAAAAGGTCATCAAATCTATACAGCTTTCACTCAGCGTTTCATTTGACTCTATCCCCAAACTCTCACTAAAAAACAATTTCAAATTAAAAAAATAAGAAGAAAGTAATAAATGTGATCAGCCACGCATATCTCAGTAATCCCAAAGATGTAATTAAAAGTAAATGATTTGGGATGTCAAACTCTATTTTAATCTTATTCCTATTAATAAAATGATTAGCTAATAGCTACATTTTAACATGGAATTAGTAAATTAATTGAAAATTTGTTTTAATTATATTCTCCACTTGAGAAGTTGCTATTTTCAAAGTGTGAGACCTCAAATTGCAAAAAGTTTGTCCCCTCATTTCACCAACGCATCCCATTACTGCATTTCACAGTTGCAGAACAGACGCATAAAAGCAGTCTCCATGATACAAGTCTCATGTTCTCACAGAGAGAAAAAATTATTGATTTTTCTTAAAATAAATAATGATATAATATACAAATTTAATAAAATATAAAATTAGTACAATTATTTTTGTAAAAAACATAACTATTAAATATTTAATAAATAAAATAATTAATGAAATTAATAAAAAATATATTCCAAGAATAATCAGAAATAACTCTTATTTTAGGCCAATAAAATAATTGCCTTAAGCTCCTGACCAAATAGGTCAATAGGAGGCCTACTTTTTTATAATACATATTTTACATTTAAAAATTTATTTTATTAAAAAATTAATTTTAATAAAAATTATGCATATAATTTAATATTTATTTTACATATTATTAACGCATAATAAAAAAATAAACTTTTTTACTTAGATAAGACAAAAAAAAAAATATTATAGACTCTTTTAAATTACTTAATAATTTTTACTTTTTTATTAAAAATTGTGCAATACATTGATTTTAAGATGATCAAAATAAGTATTTTATTATTTTCTTAATTTTTTCATAATAGAGTTTAAAAATTTAATTAATAATAATAAAATTAAATATATATTTGTTATTTGTTTGATATACTGTATATGTTTAAATAGATTATTAAAAATATAAAATATATTTATATTTAAAATTATTTTAATTATTAAAAAAAATAGTTAAGAGTCTTATTTTTTTACTTCGTCTTAGTCTACAAAAATTATTGAACTGTCCTAAAGAGCAATAAATAATTATAGGTACTCATATTAATATTGTGGTACACATTATTTTTTAAGTTATTTAGTGGTATTTTATTAGTTTTAAAGTTATTAAAAAGATACATATTTATAGCAAAATGAACAATAATACTATTATATTTATATATTGTAGAGATATTAATATTATTTTAATCTACTCTCTAATAAATCTATTACTGTATAGAAAAAGCGGGTTTGCTCCATTGTATTTATTTGATTTTTATTTTATTTGATGATTTATTTATTTATTATTATTTATATAAAATGTATTGCTTTTGGATAAGTGGCTATTATTTATTTTACAATTTTTGTTCAAACTTTAAAAATAAAAATGAAAAAGTATAGAGAATTTTTTAAGATATATTTTCATTACTCTTATGTCTTTATTATTATTAAAAATCTATTTGTATCTATGCACGTTTATATTATTTTTCATAGATATCAACTTTTTATTATCTATTAGTATATGTATTATTTATATTTAGCTATACTTTATACTAAAAGAGAAAATTTACTCTTTTATTTATTTAAAAATATTTTATTTTAAATTATTTACTTTATTTTTAAAACTCATTTGTTAATTTATTTTCTTTTATATCAAAAATATTTCTGCTATGCAATACATATTTAGGAATTGTTTGGATTAAAATTTTATTTGATAATTTTGTTATTTTGATATATATTTTATATTAAAAGAGAGAGTTAAATTTTTATATATTTGACAAATATTTTTTTTCTAAATTTTAAAAAAAAAATTTGAAATTCAGTTTTTAGTTTTTTTTCTTCCTTATATCAAAAAGATTATTTATAAGTAATACAAAATTAGAGTTCATATGTATTAAATTTTTCTTTAACAATTTTATTATTTTTGAAACTTATTTTATTTTTTATAATAATTTTTTTAATATAATTTAATTGATGCATCAATTAATACTTTACGATATAATTAATTATATTATAGGAGTTCTTTTTTATACAAGGAAAAAAAAATAAGTTTCAAAATTTTTTTTAAAAAAATATTAAATAAAATATTTGCAAATATATAATGAGTTAACTCCCTCTTTTAATAAATAATGAGATAAATATAAATTTTTAAATAAAATTTATCAAGTAAATATAAAATCATAAACTCTAATTTATATATATTAGATATATCAAAATAATAAAATTATCAAATAAAATTATAATCCAAATGATCCTTAAAAAAGTATTGCATATAAATTCTTTTTTATATAACAGAAAAAAAAAAATAACAAATGAGTTTTAAAAAATAAAGTAAAAAATGTCCAACAAAATATTTGCTAAATAAATATAAAAAGAACTTCATCTTTTAGTATAACTAGTTTTGGGACACAGTACCTTTTATATATAATTTATTTTCACATAATTATTATTAAAACTTAAATCATAATTTTATTTTATTATTTAAGTAAGATTTATGTCATATTCTTTTTTAAATGCAAGATATTAAAAAATAAAAATATCTTATATTTAAATTGTTCAAATTTTTGATGTTAAACAAATTCTTACTATTCAATAAATTATTTCTAAAATTCATCATAAAAATAACTAATTAAATGTTATATATTATTTTAAATTGAATAATAAAAAATATTTAACTAAAACTCGTATATATACTTAATTTTAATGTGACAAAATGATTTAATGTAATAAAAATATTTAACTAATATATATATATATATATATATATAATATAAATTATATATATATATATATTATATATTATATATATATAATATAATATATATATATATATATTTAATTATAGAGAATATTTTTCCTAACATAATACTTAGTTTTTTTTCTACTATAAATTAGATATAATAGTCATTTTTTAAATTAGTATAATTTAGTTACCTTTTTATTATAATTTCCTTAATATATATAACAACTTAATACATATAACACTATTAAAAAAAACACCTGTCTACCAATATAGTGTCAGATTATATAGATTACCAACTACTTTTTTTTAGTCATCTACTTTCTATTTCAAACAAAATAAGAAAATTTAAATATCAAATACAAATAAATAGGAAATAAAATAAAATAAATATAAATATCAAACATAAATAAATAGGAGAAATAAACTAATAGATAAAAAATAACATTTTTTTATGAATATTTAAAATAAAAATAAAAAATAAAAAGTAAAAGAGATATAAATATGATTAATTATGAGCCGCTCAATATTTTTTTATGTTAAAAAATAAACAAAATAGTTATTTATATAAAGGAACAAACTCCCTCTTTTATATATTTATTATTATTATTTATATCTAAAAATAAAAAATACCAAAAAATTTATGACCAAAAAAAAAAGAGAAAGAAGAATTCATGAAAAATAAAAAAAAAATAAAAAAAGTCAAACAAAATCTTCTCAAATAAATAAAGAAGATATAACTCTCCTTTTTATATATAATATATAAAAATATAACTAAATATAAATAATAAAGATACTAATAGATAATAAAAAAGTTAATATGTATTTAAAATAATATAAATGTGTACAAGTACAAATAATTTTTTAACAATAATAAAGATATAAGAGTAATAAAAATATATCTTAAAAACAACTCTCTATACTTCTTTATTTTTATTTTTAAAAATTTTAATAAAAAATAGAAAATAAATTATAGTCACTTGACTAAAATCAATACATTTTATATAAATAATAATATATAAAATAAATAAATAAAATTTTTATCTAATCAAATAAATACAATGGACAAATCTTTTTTATTTATTTATAGTAATTGATTTATTATGAAAAAGATTAAAATAATAATAATATTCTTACAATAAATAAATATAATATTATTATTATTATTCATTTTTAAGTATAAAAAGGTATTTTTTAATAATTTAAAGATTAATAAAATATTATTTAATAATTTAAAATTAATAAATATTAATATAAATATTTAAAAAGTACCAGCAGTCCAGCACCTTTAAAAAAAAGTCGGTGAGAGAAATTTCGAATGATTAATTTCCAGCCGCGTTTTCTGTTTCCAAAATTGCCCAGTTCTTTTACTTCTTATCTAATCCTCCCCACGTAGAGAGGCCAAGATTTTTGGGGGCTACGGATTATAATTTTGGATAATTTTTTTTATAAAAATTTAATTATATATATATTTTTAATATTAAATAAATATTTTATTTATAATAATATATTGTTTTTAATTTTTGTAGTATATATTTTAATATATATTAATAATATTTAATAAATATTTAAATAAAAATGACATAAATAATTAATAAAGTAATTAAATATGTACATATTTTTTTTATATATTTGATAAGTATTAATAATATAAATAAAATTATAGTCATTTATTATATAAAAAATTTTAAAAAAAATTAAGTATTTAACTTTGCATTTAATATTATAAATAAATAAAAACTTACAATAAATTTCCAACTAAAGCTTTAAAATGTTTATAATTCATATCATCAAAAAATTTCATATTTTATTTTCAACTCAAATTTTAATTTTACATAATATTATATTATTTTATTTGTACCAAATTTTTAATATTTCTTTGTTCTTAGTTTTTTATTCAATATTTTTTTATTAATCAATCTTATATTATTTATCAATATATATTTTAAAATATAGTCTCACGTTTAAAATTTTAAATCATATTTTACTTTTTAAATTTTCATATATTTCTTATAGTTCTAATTTTAATAACTATAAATTTTGATGTTTATGATTGTGGTTCCTATTTGTTTAATTTTTTAGTTAATAAATTTATTTTATATATAAATAATATTAATATTTATTAATTTATTATATTTTTGTTATAAATTAATTATAATGTGTTAATTTTATATAGTACAAATGCTATGTATCTATTATTATAATATAACATATAAAATTTAGTATTAAATTGAGTATAATTCATAATAACTTTTATTAATTATACATTATGATATATCTTTATTTTATTTTAATATTTTAATAAATTTTTATTTTATATAAAAATTAATTTTTATCTCTCATTAAAAAAAATATTTTTAACTCTGCCTTCGTAACAAACGTAAATATATTCTAAATTTTTAAATTTTAATACGATTTAATAATATGATCAAAATATAATAAAATACAAATTTTTTAATAAAAATTAATTAATAATTTTTTCATATTTTTAAAAATTTTGTTATTTTTTATTATTATAAATAGATAATAAAAAAAAATTAAGTAAATTTTTTTAATGTATTAATCAATACGAAAAATTAATACCAATGACACAAAATAAATATAGTACCAACACTAATAAAAAAAATGAAAAATGAACAAACTATTTAGAAAATATGCTGACCTGTAGTCCACACCACACCTTCATATATACCTTGTTCAATATCTATAAATACCTGATGTTTTTCTCTTTTGTTCTCGTATCTTTCTTTGTTAGCGAAATGGCTTTGTTTCTTTGCTCTCTCTTCTTCTTCGTTCTTATCTCCTCTGCAACTGCTTGTGATCGCTGTGTTCACCGAACAAAGGCGGGTTATTTCTCCAAAGCCTCAGCACTATCATGTAAAGATTCAAACTTTACTCTTATTGCCATTTGATTTTGTTCTCTTACTGGGTATCAAATATTAGATAGAATATTAAATGGGCAAGTTTTAATTTTGGTTATTATGAAGCTGGGGCATGTGGGTATGGTTCTTTAGCACCTGGCTTCAACAATGGAAACATTGCTGCTGGTGTAGCTTCCCTTTTCAAAGATGGAGCTGGATGTGGTTCTTGCATTCAGGTTAATTAATTTATCCACATTTATTTTGACTGATCAGTTGTTTTTTAATCATCAACCTGAAAAATCTGTTTTAATTTGGAGTTAATTTATGTTAATTTTCAGGTAAGGTGTAAGCACCAAACAATCTGTACAAAAGAAGGGACTAAAGTAATCTTGACAGATCTCAATCATAACAACCAGACAGATTTAGTTCTCAGCAGCAGAGCTTTCTCAGCCATGGTTCAAAAGGGTATGGGCCAAGAAGCTCTTAAACTTGGGATTCTCAATGTCGAATATAAGAGGTGAATAAACATTTAATTTCATGAGCAAAATAAATAGTCCAAAACCATTTCTTATAATTGTGAAAAATCAAACTATTAATATTCAGATTGCTAATATCAAAGGCATCAACTGATCATATTCCTAATTATATTACATTATTATCGTTATTTAATATTACTCAAGTGGGTCTAATTCGCTCTTTTTTTTGGGTTGTATGGAGCAGGGTACCTTGTGAATACAAAAACAAGAACTTGGAAGTGCGTGTGGAAGAATCAAGCAAAAAGCGATATTATTTAGCAATAAAGATATTATACCAAGGAGGTCAGACAGAAATAGTAGCAATTGATGTAGCTAAGGTTGGTTCATCAAATTGGAGCTTCATGACTAGAAAGCATGGTGCAGTGTGGGACACAAGTAGAGTCCCAGATGGGGCATTGCAATTCAGATTTGTGGTAACATCTGGGTATGATGGCAAATGGGTTTGGGCTCAAAGTGCTGTTATTCCTTCTGATTGGAAGCCTGGGGTCATCTATGACTCTAGAGTTCAAATTGATGATATTGCACTAGAGGGTTGCTCTCCTTGTGATGATGGAAGTTGGTGAAAAAATAAGGGTTAATTTGGGGTATCATGCTAAATTTTCCTTCTTTTTTTATTTATGTACTTCATACTAGATTTAAATTTGATTTGTAGTATTTATAGAATAATTGAAGCCTTGAAGGGCCTATATATATGTATTATCTGTGAAATAGGTTGTTTGATAAACTTCCAACTTTGTTACTTAGGCAAGAAAGACCGCAAGAGCTCTTCTGACCTCTACCATATGTAGATTACTTGGTGTAGCATACCAAGCTTTTATATATACATAAAGGATTTACTTTATTCGTCTTCTATTTTCTTTGTGAGTTACAAGAAATTTCATTAAAAAGAAAGATAATTCAAATTAATAATCCTAACATAGCTATATACAGAGGTTTAAGAAATAAGCAAATCAAATTACTAGAACAGTTAGCATGAACCAAATGTTTTATGTATTAGTTTTTCGTACAGAATTTACTTATTATTTGTCATCTGTCTGGCAGCTTGCAAAAAATTGTGTACTATATTCTCTTCGAATTCCTTTCTCATTGTTTCAAATAATTAATAAGAAAGAAAATTGCTCAATATCCTCATTCTACTACCAACACCATTCATATGTGCTTGTAAAGATAAAAGGGGTGGCCAAACTAGCTTGTAGCTAAATGCCTGTAATGACACCCTATAGAAAAAGGCTATATAACACCTGTAATTCTCTAATTTTTACTCGATTTATATTTTTATTACTTAACTATTTTTTTTTAATATATAAACTTCAAATTTTTACTCAAATTATACTTTGGACTTTTAATCCTTTTTTTTTTTTTAGCATCTAGTCTTCAAATTTTTTAAATTTGATAATATTAATCTACTTATTAATTTTATGTAGAATTTAATATCTAATTTTTTTTCCTTTTTTAACGAATAAATGTTTAAAAAAATCCTTAAAATTATCGAACTACTTTAAACCTCTTTTTTCGTTAAAAAAAGGAAAGAGAAAAAAAATTAAACATTAAATTTTACATAAAATTAGTAATTATATTAATATTGTTAAATTTAAAAAGTTAGGAGATTAAATATTAAAAAAAAATAGTTAAAAAATTATAGTATAAATTAAATAAAAATTAGAAGATTATAGGTGTTGTTTAATCTTTTTATATATAGAGTTTGAGTCCAAGGGTATAGTAGTATTGATATTTGAAAAAAATAAAAGGGTGATTAATATTAGTAGTATTAAAATTATTGCTTTGACGTTCCATGATTTTTCAGTGAATTACTCAAATAGCAAAGATTTGAGTAAAAAAGCTTTTTAGACTTATATAGCACGTTTTGGACCAAAACGGTGAGTTTTATTTATATAATATATATGATTTTTACCAAAATATTCCTTTATCTGAGTATTCGTAAAAACCTCACCATTTCCGTGTTTCCTTCAAAGCTTATGGATTTGTACATTCACATTTTGTATGTACAGGTTACATACATATTTATTTTGTATGTAACCTGTACATTCACATTTTGTATGTACAGGTCATGTGAATGTACAGGTTACATACAAATTTATTTTGTATGTAAATTTGTATGTAGCCTGTACATACAAATTTGTATGTAACCTGTACATTCACATTTTGTATGTAACCTGTACATTCACATTTTGTAAGCTGTTTAAAACAACAATAACATACAGACAATACAATGCATTTCATGTGAATGTACAGGTTACACATTCACATTTTGCAGGAAGAACAGTTCGTATGTACAGGTAACCTGTACATACAAAATGTGAATGTACATAGGCTGTTCTCTCTTCTTCTTCCAGTGGGTATTTAGGTCCAAAATGTGAATGTACATATTACATACAAATTTGTATGTACAAATTACATACAAATTTTGTATGTACAAGTTACATACAAATTTGCTTGTACAGGTTACATACAATTTTGTATGTAATCTATACATTCACAACAATAACATACAAATAATACAATGCATTTCATGTGAATGTACAGGTTACATACAAAATAAATTTATATGTAACCTGTACATTCACATGACCTGTACATACAAAATGTGAATGTACAGGTTACATACAAAATAAATGTGTATGTAACCTGTACATACAAAATGTGAATGTACAAGTTCCATAAGCTATTCTTCTTCTTCTTCTTCTTCCTGTGGGTGATTGCAGACATAGTCAAAAGCTTGAGAATTAAATTAAATACTTCTTTGCTCCAGCAAAGTCTCCAAACTCTAATTCAAACCCACAAACAACCAATTATCATATCATCTTCAACCTAAAAGTCACTGACTATTAATTCAAAATCCAATAATTAACACAAAAATAACAGAGAGCAGCGAGAGAATTACCAAACACATCAAGAATAAAACCAATGTGACATTAACGTGGACCAAAACAACGAGCTCCTTAAATATTTTCTGAAAGAAAACTAAAAAATATCGCACCTTCAACCTCGTCTCCGTTAGTGAATCGATTAATAGAAAAATAAAAATCAACCATTGTTAGTGAATCGATTAACAGACGCGAGCTGAGGAGATAGCAAACGATGTAAATAATCTAGGGACAAAATCGTAAAATTCTTATGGCCAAAACTCTGCGGTTTAGCTATTTCGGTTAAAAAGCCAATAACCCATAAAATGGGTATAATTTGGGTAATTAAAACATGATTCTTGCCTACCTATTCGGTTGCTTACCAAATAGAAGTTGGGCTCTTAATAAGCCCATAAGATTGGAAGATGCAATGCGGCTACGATGATTTTTAACAATGGGCCTACTGAAGGGAAACGTGACCATCTAGCAGCACTCGTTAAAAAAAAAAAAATCATTTTTCGCCACATTCTCAATACTTGTATGGCTTTGTTTGTTTTATTAATGGTCTAATTGCCTTTACATAATCTTTTTTATGAAAACATATATTATTTTTTTTACAAATTAAAACAACATATATTTTTATGAAAAATATAGATATATTTAAAAATAACATATGTTGGTTTTATATATATATATATATATATATATCGGAAGTTCATTCCTAATTCCAATTTTCATATTTAACAGTGTTGTCGCATTTGTCTTAAATTTTTAAATACATGCATGTGACATTCTATAGTCCATCTCGATGCAGGTTGAAATCCAAATTCAAATAACTAGTTAAAAAAATTACTTTCTCATACACTATAACTAAATTAGGAATAACATTAACGAGAGGGCGAAAAAAAAAAAAAGAGGTTATAAACCTGAACTGTCCATGAAATATTCTAAAGAATTGGGTCAGTTCGCTTGACGTTTAATTGAAAGTGAAAATTGCAATGGCCCATAAAATCGACCGGTTTCAGCTTTGTTTTTATCCTATTCTTGGCGTTGAAACATTCTATAGCGCCATTACAGTTTAAAATATATTTATAAGGAACTTATATTAACCAAACTCATGCTAAACCTACAATGCTTTAAGAAATTAATATTTTTAAAGTAAAAAACACTAATTTTGGAATAATTTAAAACTTTGCCTCATAATTTATTGTCATCATCTTTCTAAAAATAGATTTTAATATTAATGGTTTTTTTATTTTATTTTAAAAATAGTATTATCCTTCTTCAATAATAAATTTTAGTAAATAACAATGTTGTCTTTTGAATAGATTAAAAAAAATTATTAATATCTAAAGTTTAATATTTTCATTTAATATAAATTGTATCATTAACAAAATTAATTATATAATATCAGTTTGTAAATTTTTTTTATAAAGTTGGACAATTGTATTACTTCTGAGTTTGACTTGAGATAGAATTGAAGCAGTGTCACCTCAGACATGCTTCTTGTTGGTAGCAATAACGATCCAATTAAAAATGAGGAGTTTTATGTCATAATTTTATAATTTTTTATTATTTAAGTAAATTTAATTATATTATTAATAATACTAATCACATTACTTATAATTTATTCATAAATTGAGTTTTTTAATAAAAAATATGATAGGTATCCTTAATTCTTTGTCTATTGAGTTTTTAAGTTTAAAATTGTAATTTGTTTATATACATAACTTTTTTGATATAAAAAACATATATTCTTCACTAAATTAAAAAAATATCTATTTATTAGTCTAGCATTAAAATCATTCAATTAATAATAAAATATGTACAATTAAATATAAAATGTATTTTTCAAATAATTGCACAATTTATACATTTATAATTGTGACATAAATTTAAGACCTTTTAATTTTTTAAGTAAGCTATATTTAATGAAGTACAAGTTGGTTGGTAGATATAGATGTATTTTGAAAAAATTAAATAAAATTAAATAATTTAATTTTTTTATATAATAATAATTCCTAAATAATAAAGAAAAGTTATAGTTTACATTTTTAGTTATACATTCTCAAGATTATTTTAAATTAATTGGTAATTTTAATTATATGAATTAAATATATTCTTACAATATGCACAGAACAATATTTTAGTTAGTGAAATGCAAGAAAAAATATACATGTCTAATACCTTATTAAAAGTAATAATTGAAATTGGAAGGAAGTGTCATCTTAGAACTTATATAATTAATCAGTAATAAATAACATGTGAGGCAGTGAGAGATATTATTAATTTCCTATAATAAGTATGGTATTATTCCCACCAATCATCGTGGTGGCTTTTTTATTTGCGCTTTAAAATAAAATATTAATATATAAAAAAAGTAACGATGTTATCAAATAATAAATAATTTTTAAATTAGTGTTGTCAATTTTTTTTATTGTTTAATAGGATAGATAACTGTGAGAAAATTTGACGTTTTTATGAATGTGGAAAACTTGATGGAGATATTTTTTTCGTGAGGTGGATCAAATTTTCTCTTCAAAAAAAATATAATATTATAATTAAAAATAAAATAAAAATATATTTTATTTTTAAGTTTTAATAGTTATAAAAATAAATAATTTATACATTATATTTTAAAAAAATGTTAAATAAAGTCAACTATATTTGATAAAAATACACTGTACATTCATGTCTATTTGAAAATACATTACAAATCAGATACTTTTAAAAAAAGAAATGTAAATATTGGAAGATAATACATTCTAGATCCGTACTTATTTATAAGAGCAATACAAATATAATATTTTTATAAAAAAGATTGTAGATATTTAATGAAAATGTACTTTAAATTTGTGCCTATTTAAAATTACAGTATAAATTTAGTATTTTTATTAAAGATAATTTTTTTTAATATTTCTTATATTAAATATAATTTTATTATATTAATTTATAATTTAAAATATATATAATTATATATTTATTATTTATTAATTAAGAATATCCAATCCACACAATATTTTAAAATTTTGGTGGTGAATATTCGCCTCATTTTCGTAAATAATATGCATGTGGATGAGAATGTCGAACCCAACACACTACTTTGCCATTGACAACACTATTCTCGAGGAATGGAAATTGAGTACAAAAGGCAATCATGATTTTGAGGTGCTAGGGCAATAAATAGGTGACATTTATCTATGAGCGTCAGTCCATCAGACATTCTTGCAGCGGCGGTTCAACAGTGCACAGGCATTACCACCAAAATTTAAAATTTTAATAATAATGACAGCATTAATGACAAAAATTAGGAAATATTTATCTAGGGTGAGTGCAATTAATGTATTTAGTTTTAAAAAATTAGAGCTCAAAATATTTCTCTCAGAATGAACTCATACATAAGTTATATTACCTTTTTACCCTTTGTTTACTAATACATTAACTTACTTTTTTTTCCCCCTCTTATTGGCTAACATCACTCGTATTGGTAATCGTGACCATTGATGTAACAATTCATTAATCAGCAAAATAACAAATCTTCATTTTCTGAGGGAAAATAAATAAATAAAAATAAGAACCACTCTTCACTGTATTGCATATCTGACTGCTCGTTACTCATTTATGATTGATACGTGAAAGTAATATTAGTTGTTTTTTTTAATAAATTGAAATTTTAAAATAATTAATTTTTTAATAATTTCTAACATTTTGAAGCAAAATCAATCAAGAGTAATTAGTTTTTTTTTTTAATAAATTAAAATTTAAAAATAATTAATTTTTTAACAATTTCTAACATTTTGAAGCAAAATTAAAGATTTCTTTACTCTTTTATATTCGTTTAAATTAGGACTTCAAAACTACGAGGTAAGTTCCAATATTTTGTCAGCAACCGTTTGAAATGATGAGTGTGTAAAATCGTATAAGAAAAGCTTTTTATATGCTTCATTTGCAGTGCTACGGTTTTATAGAGTTTGTAGGTACTTGAATTGTATGTAATCTATTATGGACCCTATCTTCTTCTATCAGACTTTCAACATTTTTGTTTGAAGAAAATGAAAAGAAAAGAAAAAGGAAGAACTAAGAAGCAAACTCTACATTAATATATCAGTAGGTGTTAGAACTCATTATAGAAATTATTTCTCTTTTCGTTTACTAAATGGAAATATTAATTAATGTGTGAAATAATATTGCATTCGTTCTTTTTTTGAATTAAATAGTTACTTTTTTTTTGGGGGGGGTGCAATGTAGAGAATTACAAGGGAGAATAACATATTTGATGGACTATACAATTTTTCCTTTTAATAGTTGTGTGCACCAAACAACTAAAGTGTCCCCATCTATTCCAACATTAATTGAGATTTTTAAATTAAAATAAGGCAAATTAATTTTAATTTTGTGTGTTTTTTATTGGTTAACGAAATGTCACATAAATACTCACAAACCAAAAAGTTGAGTGTGCAGCAATCGAAAGAGAAAAATAGTATGTTAATAAGTTGGTTAAAAAAAGAAAAAGTATAATATAATTATAAAAAAATAATAAAATTAGCACCTTTTAAATTTATAATAATAAAATTAGTATTTTTTTGTCTTCAAACTTATATTTTCACACTTTAAAAAAAATGATTACTTTTTTAACACTCATTTAATTAGAATTAAACGACGACAATTTAGACCCGTTTAATATTTTACGCTCAAATTAAACATTCAATATTATTAAAAATGTTAGTTTTATTATTATGAATTTTAAAAATATTATTTTTGATAAATTTTCTATAATTAATATCATTAATGAGTTTGATCCGACATAAACCTTTTGTGCTCAGGCCTGTCCAAATTTAATTATTATGATATTGTTATTTGAGAAAATAATAAAATTAACATTTTTTAAAATTTATAATAACAAAATTAGTACTTTTTATATTTAAATAATTAATATGTTATTTTTTTAACACTTATTCAATTAAAATTGAACGATGATAATTTAGATCCGTTTAATATTGAACGTTTAAATTAAAGTTTAATATTATTAGAGATACTAATTTTATTACTATAAATTTTAAGAATGTTATTTTTTTGATAATTTTCCTTATTATTTTTTACTTAAAATAAAATTTGCATTGTTATTATAAATTTGTAATAACGTGGAATGAAGATTATCTCCCTTACTGTAACAAAAAAAAAAGATTTTCTCTCTTTATTAAAAAAATTAAATATTTTTTATTAAACTAAATTTTAAACATATTTTACCGTTAGTTTTTCTCAAACAAAAAAAAATTATAATAATCACAATAATGTGAGAGTATATTATCGTTAATTATAAACTATAAATATACTCATAAAATATGATAGCAGATGAGTTCGTGGCATGTAGCTGATATAATATTAATTATGGTTTTATAAATAATATAGTTTTTTTGCTACAATTATAAATAATATAGTTATTTTAAAAAAAATTAACACTTGCTTATTTATTTATGATAATTTTATAATATATTGAAGCTCCAATAATTATGTGGAGCATAGTTATTTATTTATTTAAAATTCAGTAGAGCAATAGAAAGATTTTTATCAACTTAAGGTAAAAAGTTTTAGTTTGGTATTTAATTATTATAGATATTTATAATTTCTTACAATAAGTAAAAGAAAAGGATAACACTCTCATTTTTATTATTCTCATAAAAAATTTAATTTAAATATTTATGCTAAAATTATTTTGAAAAAAAAAATCATTTTTAATGTTATTACTACCAGTTACACTAGCATTAACAAACTATTAACCATATGATAGTTGTTATTACTGTTGCACAATTTTAAGAACTTTGAAAATTATTATTAGAAAAAATATTTTCTCTTTTCTCATATTCCTTTCAAAGGAGATTTTGATGATCTGCGTTGAAGTGATGTTATAATCTCTCTTAGAAATTATTTTCCAAATATTTGAGATTACTTTTGACAGTATTGCTGTTGAATAATTTGTTGAATGCTTGGTCATTCTTTTTGGGCCTAAACATTTTGAACGCAAAGAAATGCATAAGATTACTTATATTTATATTAATTATAATATAATACGTGGTTAAATTTTTTTGAAAAATAACTTATTTTTTTATTTTTTAAATTATTTTAACTATATATTATATTATAATTAATAATATAAATTTAAATATAATTAGCATTTCTTTTTAAACTAATCCAAATCTTTTTACAAATTGATAAAGTTCTTATGTAATTTAGAGACATTTTGTTTATTTTTCTTTTTTGAGAGCCTTTCATTGAGTATTTTTCATATATTATAAACGTGTAAAAATTATAAGCACAATAGAAAAAAGATAGATATTAGAGATCGAATATGAAATAGAAAAAAATGTTGACTCTTAAAAATAAAATGTTAAAAAATTTGAGTTTATTTATTTTTTAAAATATATTTATTTTTTAATACATAAAAAAAAAATCATGATAGGGCCACTGCTATTTTTTTTTTTTATTTGAAATAATCTAGTAACGTTTCTCCTACGTTACTGACTGGTTTAATTTTCTCTTATCCTCGTTCAGATCTCTGGTTCAGAATTTTGAGTAAACAATTATTTATTATTTTTAGAATAAAAAATAATATAATATTTTTAAAATTGCGATTCAGTGCAATGGCCATAAATAAATTAAGGTTGTATGGATGAATTTACAAGCCAGAGTGGTGGGCTTTTATTTATAAGGTATTATTTAATATTTTTAGAGTATATATCATATTAATTATATTTTTTTTTTATATTATTTATTAAATATTTTTATTTTTAAAAAAAATATATTTATTCTAATTTTAAATTTTAAATATTATATTATTATTTATTTTAAAAATAATGAATAATTGATCTTTATTTTAAATCAATTTTTTGCTCTTTTCTTAGAGCAGTTTTTATCCTAATTTCTAATCAAATTTTATAATTATTATCATTAATGGATCTATTATTATTATTGTTATTTAACATTTATTATTTTAGTTTTTTTAAATATTATTATTATTGTTACTTTTTTATTATTACTATTATAATAAAATAAAATAAAAACCAAATTATTTTAATTCTGTTACACATGCCATACATTTACTCTCCAGTATAACTTTGTTATTCCACTTGCTGTCTTCTTATAATTTATTTGTTAAAGAATTGATATGGGCACCTCCAAATGACTGTATTTGATGGCACTTATTAGTTGGTGGTGTGAATTCGTGCATATTCATTAATTTAAGTTAACATGAATTAATTTATTTTAATTTAATTAAATATTAATTTATATTAAATTTAATTTATGTTATGAATGGTTAATCTTAACCAAATTAAAAAAATTCAAGCTAATTAAAATTAATATAAATTTTCCCAAATTTTTATTTATATGTATTTATTGATTTTTTTTTTACCTTATTTAATTAAAATTATTATAAATTTTTTAATAATTTTTAATCTAATTATAATAATAAAAATTTTGAACTAAATTCAATTTATTATAATAACATTAAACATATAAATTAAATTTTGTTACAAATTTTTATAAAATTAAAAGTTTTAAAATCATAATTATATTATAAAATAACTCAAAGAATCACTACATATAATTAAAACAAATTGATATTTTAGACTTAAACTTCATATAATTATAATTAGTGATAATATAATATATTTACAACTTAACTTATTTGCACATATAGTAGTAAGAAAAATTCAACAAATTTTTTATGATATAAATTAATATACCTAATTTATAATAATAATAATAATAAAATATAATTATAATTATATTTATTTTTTATTTTTGTATTATCGAGTTGAACTTAATTCAATTAATTTTATTTTTTTTGAGTTATTCAAATAATCTAAAATGAATCCAAATTTAGTTTATTTATGTATGATTTATATTTAATTTAGATAATCATATTATATAATATAAGTTGTTATCACTACTTGTAGAGTTGATAAAAAGTAAAGTTGGAATTGTTAGAATGAACCACCGAGTTTTTTTTTTGGAACTCACTTTACAATGGTTTGCAGCTCATCCACAAAAATTGTACGTTGGTTGACTATTTATGTTTTAAAATTAGCAAATGGTTATGATTGTTGTTAGTCTCAATTATGAAATAGTCTTGCCCATCACGGGATAGCCCAGTTGGTTGGGCACCTGTGCTAAGCACCAGTCCTCTGTTTTCACACGGCAGGGCGCAGGTTTGAAGCTTGGGGGGCGCTTGCCTGTTCGGCCTCCGGGTATGCGATGGATGTCGCCTCGAACTGTGCGCTCTGTTGAGTTGGATCGCAGTCCACTGGTGCCGCTAGACACTTATCGTGCTTGTGGCGTATAAATAACTCCTGATGATCTTAGTGTGTGGTAGTGTGTGACAATTGTTCTATCCTCCTTACCCAAGGTAAAGATTAATTTGAATCCAAAAAAAAAAAAAAATTATGAAATAGTCTTGACAAGTATCTCATCTTACAATTAACTTAAAACAAGTTCACGAGGCTTTCGAACTGCAACATAGTCGGCTTGACGTTAATAAAGTGATGGCTTAAGTTGTTTGCAATTTTAAGATTAGAGAAATAATTTATTATTTTATAATAAATAATAATATAATATTTTAAATTAATAAAATTTAAAATTAATATAAATATTTTTTAAAAAAATAAAAATATTTAATAAATAATTAAAAAAATAATATAATTAGTAAAAAATATACTTAAAAAATAATGAATAAATTTTTTTTAAGATTAAGGGGCTATTGTTGTATTTGTATATTAGGTCGCCGCCTCAATTATATGCTCTTTTATTACTGTATAGAATTTAATCTTCATTTACTTTGTATTAAGAATTTTTTTTATTATTAATGAAAATATTTTTGTTGTGCTAAAAAAAAACTTATTAATAGAATAATAACGTTATTTCTTAAATAAATTGAAGGTAAATTTTGTGTGTAATCATTAATTGATTTTTGTAATTACTTGAGTTTGAAAACTACAAATTCTTATTATTATCTTTAAAGAATTATTTAATTGTTATAAATTGAACTAAGACTAATCATTCGTTAGAAAACGTCACTGAGTCATTATTACGATTATGATATGAAGCTGGCGTTAATTACGGTCTTGATTGCATTTGCATAAGAAGTTCGATTTCCAGTATTGATAAAGTACTTTACCTTTCATTTCAAATTAATTCCTTGAAAACCACACACCTGACATTTCGACATCGACTTATATAATGGTCACATTCACACGACTAAAACACAAGCACAGATCCCTATATTGGCTTGTAGGTTTATCAGCCTACTACTGTACCCCTCCTAATTATATCGGCTCTGTAAATACTCTGCTCTACATTAACAGAAAAGGGGTTACTGGTACCTATATTTTTTTATTGCTTAAACTTTTTAATTATATTTTAAAGTAATATATATATATATATATATATAATTTTTAAGTAAAAAAAATTAAAGTTAATTTAAGCATTTTTATTTTTATATTTGTTTAATTTTTTTTTTTTTTTTCTGTTTCCCACACCTTTATTTATTTACATAAATTGTTATTTAAATTATTTAATATTTAAAATTGTGTGTATGTTTGTATATAATATTATTTTAGACAAAAAAAAAATAGAGAATATTAACTTGAAAAAAAAAAAAGCTAAATAGGAATTTAAATAAAATATATGAATACGAAAAAAAGGGATTAATTACCAAAGTACATTTCTTTCTTCTTCTTCTTTTTTTTAAAATCCCTACGTACAAAGTTCTTAGAGGTAAGGGTGAGTGAGCCAGTGAGGGATAGGGGAGGAGGTAAGGTAGAGGACAATCATTGCGCCGCCTTGTCTTGGTAAAAAGAGCGGTGCCCATTCCCTTTGCCATCTCTTTCGTTTTGACATTCATCAAGTTCTGCTTTTGGCTTACATACAATTTGCGTACTCATATGCCACCAGTGTTAGTTAATTTGGTAAAAGTAATAATGAAATATAATATATAGAAAATATTAAAGAATAATAAATATATTATTAATTTTAATAAATTTATAAAAATAGTAGTTAACTATCATCTAACAAATTAACTTATAAAAAAAAAAGTTAATTTTTTAAATTAAAATTAAAAATTAAATTATAAATTATTCGCTTGTATACTACGTAAAATTAACATTTATAAAAAATAATAAATATATAAAAATAACAAAATAACTAAAAATTTTAAAATAGTTGATTTTACAATAACTTTTAACTAACTCTCATAAATTTTTTTTAAATATTAAATATATAAACAAAAATTACTTAAATATAATTGTTATTCCACACAACAACTTATTTTCTTTTTGAAAAAATTAGTCTTTCAATAATTTTTAACTAACGCTTGTAATTTAATTTTAAAAATAATAAATATATAAACAAAAATTAGTTATATGAATACGCTTGTCAACGTGAGAATGTCATGGATATATAAAAAATATTACAAATATTTTAATCTAGATTAGAAGTGAGTTCTTCAATGGCTAATTTTTAATTTCAATCTGTAACAAATGGAACCATTGTATTACGATAAAATGAAGGAATACAAAACGTATGTATAATGAGAAAATGGAGGAATTATTGGCTTTGGGAAGTTAAAACAGGCATGAGTATAGAAGGATGTTGTGAGAACTTAAAAAAATTTGCTTTGAAGAAAAGAAGTATGGGCTAGATAAATCCTGTGTCCAACGGCTATAAGAAGGTGATCATAATACTCTCTTTTTTTGTACAAAAGTTTTCAACCGAAGACGCCAAATTTACATTGTTAGTCTTGAAGATGTTGACAGGAGTTGGTGTAAGGATAATTTTAACAGGACTGTATTGCCTCTTCTTATTCTGGATAAACAATCAAGTGTATTTTTCAGTTCAAATTCAGAGTCAAAGTTGAGGTCTGTAGTGCAGTTTTTGTTGAGTGTGGACGAGTTCCATAAATATTTGGGTCTTTTGGCTCTATTTGGTAGATCATAAAAATCTCAAATAAATTATTTAATGGATCGACTTCATAAAAAAGTTCAAAATTAGTCTTCTAAATTTCTATCTTTATCCGGCAAGGAAGTGTTTCTTAAAACTATAACTTGCGTTATGCCAAATTTTGCTATGCAATATTTTGTCCTTCCTTCTAATTTGCATGAGGATATAGAAGATGCTATTCTTAAAAAAATAAATTGTTGAAAGTAATGTATATATTGCAAATATTATACAGTACAATATATACAAAGAATAGCTAGCCATACTATTAAAGCTGAAGATATAAATCTACTTTAATTTAGCAAATAAAGATATTATGAATATTTACAAAGATATTATGACAAGTAAATATATTATAAATATTTACAAAGATATTTTTTAATACTTCCCCTCAAGTTGGAGAGTGAATATCATGAAGTCTCAACTTGTCGCACAATGCCACAAACTGATCCTTTCCTAAAGCCTTTGTAAAAATATCTGCCAATTGGAAGCGTGTAGATACATACGATGGACTGATTATTCCAGCTTGTAGTTTTTCTCAAACTATGTGACAATCAATTTTGATGTGCTTTGTACGCTCATGAAAAACAAGATTAGCAATATACAAAGTTAACTGATTATCACAAAATAATGGTGCAAGAGCTATTTGTGGGAGTTTTAAATCCTGTAGTATAAAGCGTAACCAAGTCAGCTCCAAACATGTGTTGGCCATAGCTCGATATTCAGCTTCTTCTGATGATCTTGAAACATTGGTTTGTTTCTTGGATTTCCATGAGATGAGTAAATTTTCAATAAAAATACAATATCCTGTAACTGATCTTCTTGTTGCACGACAACCTCCCTAATCTAAATCACAAAAAGCCTTTAATGTAAGATTGTTAGTGGCAAAAAATAACAAACCCTGACCTACCTTGGTAAAAAGAGAATAATCAACTTTAGACTATTGATAATCGACCTTTTGCATAGTATCTAAAAAAGTGGAAAACCAATTTTTGGAAGCCTGTTTGAGGCCATAGAGGGACTTGTTGAGTCGACCTACAACGTTCTCCCCTTGTCGGCGAAGACCAGGAGGAGGCTCCATATACACCACCTCATGTAAATTCCCATGGAGAAAAGCATTCTGAACATCTAATTGGTGGATGAACCAATGGCGGGCAGCAGCAACAGTAAGAAGACAGAGGAGTGTAGTGAGTTTGGCTGTAGGGGAGAAAGTCTCTTGATAATCAATGCCTTCAATTTGAGTGTAACCTTTAGCAACAAGTTTAGCCTTATAACGCTCAATGGTGCCGTCGGACCAATATTTGATTTTGTATACCCATTTACAGCCAATTGGTTTATGACCAACAGGTAATGGAACCAAACTCCAAGTGTTATTGTGCTGTAAAGCCTCTAGTTCTGCAGTCATGGCTTGGCACCAATGTGGATCAAGAATAGCCTGAGCATAGGATGTGGGTTCTGTGTGACCTGTAATGTTAGCAAGAAAAGCACAATGTGCAGAAGATAAACGAGAGTAGGTAAGGAAGTGGAAAATAGGATAATGAGTACCTAATGTAGAACAAGGCACTGAGGTTGAGTGATTGACGTGGTTAGACATATGGTAGTTTGTATGCCATGCTGGAGGATGTTTAGAGCGAGTGGACTATTGAGGAGGGGGAATGAGAGTAATGAAATTATCAGTATGTAGAGGGGTAGGGTCAATGGATGGGGTCAAAGGTGGGGTTGTCATGTGCGTCAGAGAGGATAGAGTGGATAAGTGCTTGTGGTGGGTCGTTTAAAGGTTGTGGCATATCGATTTGTGTGGTCCAACTGTTAAGGAAATCAGTGGAAATGTAGTGTTGGGGAGTATGTGGAGTAGATGATGCTGAAGATTGAGAGAAAGGAAAGAGATGTTCACAGAATCGAACATCACGACTTACAAAGAATTTGTTGGTCTCCAAATTGTAGAGTTTGTAACCCTTTTGGCTAATAGGATATCCAACAAAGACACAACGTGTGGCACGGGGATCAAATTTATGAATAGGATGGACAGCAGTTGCATAATAGAGACAACCGAAGACTTTCAAGTGGTCAAGTGATGGGGGACGGTTGTATAACAATTCAAAAGGTGATTTAGTGGAAAGTAATGGTGAAGGTAATCGGTTAATAAGATAGACAGCAGTCATGACGCATTCACTCCAAAAAATAATGGGTAAGTGGGACTGAAAAAGTTATGTACGTGCGACAGTAAGAATGTGGCGATGTTTGTGTTCAACGACTCCATTTTGTTGTGGAGTGTAAACACAAGTGCGCTGATATTCAATACCTTTATTTTGAAAGAAATGCCTCATGGAAAAAAATTCAGACCCGTTGTCTACCCGAATGGTTTTAATGTTGACATGAAATTGAGATTGAACAAAAGTAATAAAAGACTTGAGAAGGTTTTGGGTTTCAGATTTATGTTGCATCAAAAATATTCATGTGCACCTAGTAAAGTCATTCACAATAGTAACAAAGAAACGTGCCCTTTAATGTGTGGAAATCTTGTGCGGGCCCCAAATATCACAATGTAACAAATCAAATTGAGCTTTAGTTGATATTAAACTTAGAGAAAATGGAAGCCTTGTTTGTTTGGCCATTGGACAAACACTACAATTATTATCAAAAGAAATATTATTAGAAGGCAATGATGGGAAAACTAATCGAAGACGAGCAAGGGATAGGTGTCCAAGTCGCATGTGCCATAAATTAGATGAGAGTGAAGCTTGATATGAGACATGTGTCTTTTGCAACAGAGACATGTGATAGAGACTACCACGCTGTTCACCATAGCCAATCATCTTCCCCATAGCCAAGTCCTGCAAAACACAAAAGGTAGGAAACAAAATGGCACAACAATTTAGAGAAGTAGTGAGTTTGCTAGCAGACATTAAATTTAAGCGAAAAGAAGGAACACACAAAACTTTGTCTAATGTGATATTTGAATTGAATGGTATAGTGCCAGTGGAAGCGATTGGGGCATGAGAACCAATAGATAAATTAATAATGGGCATTTGTGATGATTCAATTTTGGTAAAAAGTGTGTGGTCATAAGTAATGTGATCAGTAGCTCCACTATCTAAAATCCAAGGTTTAGTGAACATAGAATTTATAGAAGAAATGGAAAAAGGAGCCAACCTTGTAGCATTTGCATAAACATTGCTATTACCAGAGGAATGAGTCGAACTCATCATAGAAACTGCATGTGTTAATTGCTAGAGTTGCTCTGCCGAGAACCCATGTAAAGGGTTGGAATGAGAGGCTGACTGGGTTGGTGCATTGGAACCATATGATTGGGCTCCTAGCGCTGGAGATGTGTTTGTTGCATGGGCAGTAGGAAAAGGTCCACGTGCATGGATGTTCCTTTTAGACCCTTGACGTTGTTGCTTAGATTGATTGTGCATGCTGCTTTGAATGCCTGTGTCATTAGGAACCCATGTCCCATTTTTAAATTTACATCTTTCTTCAGTATGACCTCTCCTATCACAATACTTGCAATGGAATTTGAGGGTCCGACATTCTTCAATTGTATGATCGTTTTTATCACAGTGATCACAATGTTTGTTTGTTTGTTTGTCGAATTATTTGACATATTGTTCGATCGGTTGTGAATCACAGTAACAATGGAAAAATTCTCTATTGGTCCTGATGTTATATGTCGTTGTGTTTCATCTTAAACGACCAACGAATAGGTTTAACGGACATTAGGCAATGGTGGCATCATGAGAATATTTCCACGAACACTGTTGTAGGTGTCGTTGTGTGCTTTCACCTCATTACATGTGAGAGGGGTTTGATATGTTTCTAATTCATACCAGAGATCTTTGAGTTTCTTGTAGTAATCTGAAACTGTTATGGTTCCTTGTTAGAAAGTGGCAATGGATTTCTGTATTTGATATATGGTGGGTGCATTCTTTTGTGAGAATTGATCTTTGAAATCTTGCCACAATTGATGGACAGTTTTGGCATGAACGACTGCTTTGGCTAGATCGAGTTCCACTAAGTGAGCAAGCCATGATAAAATCATACTATTGCATTGATTCTAGAGAGCATATTCAGTTGGTTGTTCGGTTTCTGAAGGAGGTTAAATAGATTCATTGACAAAGCCGACTTTGTTCTTGGCCGTGAGAGCATGGATCATGGATTTACTCCAAGATGGGTAATTGGTGCCGTTCAACTTTATTGGAATGAGCATGAGACTGTGATGATCTGATTGATGAACAAAAAATGGGTGTGATTAATCAATACTAGTATTTTTGGCGCTTGAGTTTTTGGAGTTATTGTTTCTAGTTTCTGGTGGTGCTTGATCTAACATAGTGTTTGAGGGTGGTGGGTGGCAGCGAGCAAATATTACTGGTGATGAGTGGCATTTTTTGTATGCAAAAGCTTTTGGTACGCAAGTTTCCCTTCCCTTTTTTTAAGCTTACTCTGATACCATCTTAAGAAATTAAGTTGTTGAATGTAATGTGTATATTGCAAACGTTATATAATACAATATATATACAAAGAATAGCTAGCCCTACCATTAAGGCTGAAGATATGATCTACTCTAATTTAACAAGTAAAGATATTATGAATATTTACAAAGATATTATAGTAAGTAAAGATATTATAAATATTTACAAAGATATTATAAATATTTACAAAGATATTTCTTAATAGCTATGTAAAAGTTCTAGTAGGGTACTATGAATGATCATAGACGAATTTATTTGCTAGCGTGGAAGAAGTTGTGTGAGATTCGAGAGAATGTTAGTATGGGATTTAAAGAGTTAAGAGCTTTTAATTTAACTTTGGTTGTCAAATAATATTGGCGCATAGTTAAATTTTCTAACCCTCTCTTAGCAAAAATTTATAAGAGCCGTTATTTTTGCATGGATTCCTTTTTCATTACTCATCAAGGGTCTTCACTTTTGTGGGCATAGAGAGGAATTTTGGAGGCAAGACAGGTCCTTATGCTAAGGCTTCGTAGGAGTATTTGTAGGGGTTCCTCGTTTGAGCATTTTGGATGATCCCTCGTTACCAAAGTCACATTCCTTCAAATTTGATGGATTTCAAGTATATGGTATGTATTAAGTTAAAGATCTTATTAATAGTGTTTCGTGTCAGTGTGATGTTTCCTTGGTGAGGCAAGTATTCCCTTTGGAAGATGCTAATGTGATTTTGAAAATTTTCATTAATCTTACTGCTTTTGATTATACTATTATTTGGCATTATACAAGTCATGGTTTTTATTCTGTCATGACTAACTATCAAATTGCTTTTGATTTGTTAAAATGTTTTATATATAATTTTCCAAGCATTAACCCTACAAACAAATTCATTTAAAAATCATTATAGAAAATAAGAGTTTTCCCAAAAGTGCGCTAGTTCATCTGGCATTGTTTACATTAATCAATCTCTGTAAGACATTCACTATTGAAAAGACAGTGCGTGGTGGAGGAAATATGTCCTCTTTGTAACAATGCTTATGAATCAATTATTCACTTTTTAGTAAATTTTGTTAGCATTATCCTAACTACTCTATGTCCTTTTTTTGATTTTCAACAAGTGAGGGTTAATGCTTTTATGAAATTTTATTCTCTTTTTTCGTTGGTTGCATAATTGCCTTGATAGAGTAAACTTATTCTCACGTGTTGCATTTGAAATGTGGTGTATCTAAAAATGCAAAAATAATATGCTTTTTAAACAACTTGTGTTTGATCGTAGCATAGTTTTAAGGTTGGTTAATTTTGGTAGGATCCCATATAATTTGACTTTTGGCTAGTTTTTTTTTTATATCTTGGTAAGTTTTGGTTAGTAATTGAATTTGAATATCTTTTCATCGTTTGTTATTTGAGCTTTATGGCTCTTTGTACTATCCAAACACTCAATTTTTTTAGTTATTTTATTAAATATAGTTTATCTTTTCTTTTTTTTTTTTGAAGAAAAAATATAAAAAAGAAAGACGAAAAAATATATTTATATTGTCCGACTTTACGTTATATAAGTCGGTACAAGCAAGTTGATTAAAAAAATATGTTCCTTAATCTTATAGGATAATAAGGACATATTATACTCGATTTTGAAAAAAAAAAAAAAATACATAATTATATACTCACCCTTTCTGGCTTTCTACTAGGATTTTTGCAATAAAGTTGTGTACTTACTTGATCCTCTCCTTTTCATCTTGATGTGCATACCGTAAAAAATAATGGAACTATATAACTAGCTATGTTAAAATTAGGATTAAAACTTTAAAATAAATAAGATAGTGCATCATGTATTTTGAGCAAGATTGCGATTAACTTTGTTATATAATATTAAAAATTATGATTGTATAATTTTTATATAGACATGCATTTAATTGTAAAATAAAATTATATCATAAAATATAAAAATAATATAATTATGCATTAATTTTGTACAATTAAGAAATATTGATTTAAATTGTACTTGATATTTAACTTTGTTTATCTAAATTTTCAATTATGTATTGGATACTTAAAATTATGTTTATAATTTTCAATTATAAAGTTATGTATAACTTTGATGGTCTAAATTTTCATTTTTATTGTCAAATTAAATTTTTTTTAAAATGTAATTAAAATATAAAAATGAATTAATTATTAATTTAAATAAATTTTATATTAAAAAATTATTTTAAATAAAATTATTTATTAAAATATTTATAATAAATTTTATCTAAATATATTATATGATTTATTATCAAATATTATATAAATTAATTATAATATAATTTAATATAAATATATTTAATACAGCAATTAAATTAGAGTTTGCTTTACAAAATTGACGTAACATGTTATTTTCATTTGATTCTTGACAAAAATAAACTACTCAGCAGATCACAAAAAAGAAAAAGAAAAAATACAGTGCAAAGGAAATTTAAGTCACCCACAGAGTCCTATACGTAGTATACTTTTATCAACATTTGTGTCGACAATAGGGGTATGCATCTGATTAAAATTTTTTATTTCACTTATATTCGTGTAATTTTTTTTATAGAATTAAAAAATTTTAATCGACATTCGATTCTATTATATTTTAAATTTGGTCCGATTCAAAAATTCTTTAAATTAGATCGGCTAAATTCAATAAATAAACTTATTTTGTTATTATTTTTAACAATTTTGAATAAAAAACTTAAAAATTAGATATCATAAATATATTTGAAAAATAAACTTAAAAAAATATCAAATAATAATATTAAAATACAACTCAAATTTACATAAAAAAAAAATAACACAATATAAATTATAATATTCATTTAAATAAAACTAACTATTCATTCAAATAATAAATTAAATTTATTATTTAGTCTTTTAAAATTCTATTGATATTGTTAAGATATGATGTTATGTATGATAAATAAGAATATGCTTTATATATAAATGTAAATATATTTAATTTTTTTCTTATTGAGTCGGATCATATTTAGTAGTAAATAGGCAGTTCATCATCCGATCTGAACTTAACGAATTTAAAATTTTTTAATTCATCTAATTATAGGATCTAATCCATTAAAAAATTTACTAATTAAATGGGATTGATCGAATTTATAAAATCATTAAATTTTTTGCACATTCTTAATCAAAGTATTAGAAATGGGCATGTACGAGATGATAATTTGGCCCATGGGGATCATACTCATTCAAATTATATTGATATAGGATTAATTGGGTCAAAGATTGAGTAGAGCATTATTCATTTTTTTTTCTTTTTTTTTATTCAAAGAGCATTATTCATTTTAAGTATAAATAATTTAGTGGAAAAGTTGGATTGACATGGGACACTTTTTTTTTTTTAATCACTTAATTAATTTTAACATTTAATAATTTTCATCATTTATGAATAAAGATACTATATAATTTATATATATATTAATATTTATTTTTAAAATTATTTACCATTAGACTATTTACAAATTATTTTAATAATTTTTAAGTTGGTTTATATGTGAAAAAAAAAACGATAATGTAGTATAGAATATCGTAATTGTGAATTTAAATATAAGATCATAATTTCATATGATTCTTTATATATTTAAAAAAAAATTATATTTTACACAATTTTAATGTAATAGTGAATTAAGAAAATTTAAAACATTTAAGAAAAAATAATTTAATTTTTTTTAACTAATATATTTCAAGTAATTATATAATTTATATTTTTAATTATATATAATTCACATAATAACAATATAACTTATCTCTCTAGTTTAAAGTTATAAGTTATAATCACAAAGTATTTTTGCTAAAAATTCAATAACATAAAAATATATTATTTTATTTTAATTTAAAAATGCAAAAAAAAAAAAAGTCAAATGAGCTAACGAGTTGGGTTTTTTGACTTACAAATATTACCTAAATTGATCCAAACTCATTTGAGCTTAAACAATTAAGCTTAAATTTACCATCAAGTCAGACCAATTTGTATCAATTTTTTTTTTCGATCTAACCTATTGACATCTTTGGTATAAATAAACTTACAATTATTAGGTTATCGAAAAATTTTATTTTAGAGAAAAATTAAAATACATAAATTTATGTTTAAATTAATATTCATAATATTTATAATGTGTTATGTTGTAATATAATTTTAAAAATAATTAAATTATTTATTTTTTAAAAAAAATTAATTATAATATATTATAATTATTATGAATGTAAATTATATGAATTTATTATTTTTCTTGAAGAGATAATATTGTTCAGATTCAAATTCAATGAATAGTAATTTGATAGTGGGATAATTTAATTGAGATATATGTAAAACATTATGAGTTTGAAGTGGCGAAAAAGTATGCAGTAGTTATTAAAGTTTTTAAATGCAAGTTTATTATTAATATTTTCAAATATAAACAGCAATATGTATAAATAGAGAAAAATGTAAGTTCTTTCGTCTCCCTTGAGAGTTTTTTATGATTTTTTTTTTCAATGAGCAGTGTGTCTTATTGTTAGTATAGGCACAATGATAATAAATAGGCACGACAAAATAGGGAGTGGGTGAAAGTGAACAAATGGAAGGGAAGGGTGGCATTAAATTGGAACGTGCTAGATAAGTACAAGCCCGAGCCCACCACATAAATATGCGACAACGGCTCAGCATTTAATTGTATGAGTCTCAATGATATAAAATTGATTTGAGTAGGAATTCTCGTTATAATTACTTTAAAAATATATAAAAGTATCAAATTTTCATAGTGATGCATATACGTAAGCTTAATGTTCTCGATAAAATTCAATATTTATAATGTTACATATAAATTAGATTAGTAATATTTTTTTTTTTGATCAATATCTACGATGTTATTGAATATAGAGAATATGTTGTGAATATTATTTGCAATATAATTATTGAATATAGAGAATATGTTGTGAATACTATTTGCAATATAAATATATCAATTTCTGAAAAAAGAAAATATGTTATTTTTGATGTTATCGAATTGTTTTGAAATTTTTGCAATGTAATTGAGTCATGAGTTTAAGAGTTGTCAGTCCATACACAGGTGCTATTGGAAAAAATATACTATGAGACATTAACAAAGATACAATGATATACTTATAATAATACAATGAAAAATCATGGTTGAAAGTTTATCTTTTATGATTATTAATAAGAATGAAATAAATATCTTTTGGGGTGTATAATTGCTTGTAAAATATTTAAAAATATAATAATTTGTAAATTATTAAGTTAATCTATAATTTTCTATTGATAGAGAAACAATAGATATAGTTTGAGCAACATAAACATAATCATGGCATCTTAATATTCACACAAATTCTAACTTCATGTCATGATAATGATATTAGTATTGCTTGAATTAATATATCATATGTTCTAAACTCTCAAGTATAACAAGGATATTAAAATAGGGTATAATTTATTTTTTACAAAATATATAAATTTATCGTGATATTGGTTTTCGTACACATTCTGTGTTATTTTTTAAAATGTCATGGAATTATCGATAATATGGATAAAAATATTGGTAATATCAATTAAAGTACTACATGAAACGTTAAAAAATAAATCAATTTTCTGTAGAATTTTTATCCAGTGATTTTTATTTATTTACGAGCATTATTATTAATAGATATAATGATTTAGCAGTGCACATTGAGTTTGAAATTATACATTATTTTCATCCAGATCATTTTAGAATGAATATTATTAATATTAATTTTTTTTATATGAAGCCACTATTGAGAAAAATCAGATTTTTTTTTTTTTTTTATGTCATGATATAATTATTGTATTTTTTATATTGATGTTTCCACATGCATTGAGCTAATTAAACAAAATTATTTTAATTAAATATTTATTAATATTTGTATTTGTAAGGTTTATTTGTGTTGGCAATTTTCGTAGACAAAATGTCTGATTGTAATCTAGAGTAAGAGTTCACCGTTTAATCAAACGATACATGATGATGGAGTCACCAAGCTTGCAATGCCCATATGACAGGTAAAATATTATATCATGCATACATCTTCACACAATTGTGCACTACACTTAGTATGGATCGTAACGAAAAATAAATTGTGCACATGTTGGTCGATCGATCGAGTGTATAGTTCGATCGATCGAGTTATAGATTGATCGAGCGTGAAACGACTTCGATCTAGGTGCTCTCGGGTTGAACTAGATCGATCGAGAAAATTGATCGATCGATCGAGTCATGCGTTGATCAATCGATCGAATGAGATCTTCGATCGATTGAGGCATGTGCGATCGATCGAGTGTAGACCGACTTCAATCTAACTACTCTCGGATTTGAAATTGCATGGTTAGATTGATCGAAGTTTTTGGATCGATCGATCGAGTCTCTTTTTCAGTTCTTCTACAACTCTTTTTAATTTGACCCATATGTTACTTTTACCAATTTGACTCATTTAATATTAAATGCAAAATACTTATATATGTAGAATTGTTGTGAAAGCAAAATTCTGATATGAATAGAATCATTGTATGAGTAGAATTCTTTTGAGAACTAAATCCTGATATGAGTAGAGTTGTAGTCCATTACAAATCCTCTTTCAAGTTAAATTGGACTCTATATAAGCAGCACTTGTTTGTGCAAAATAATTAACCCACACCGAAATAATATTTTCTACATCTGTTGATGCTTTCAAAGAAAAATATTATTCTCTTCATCTTTAAGCTTAGGCACTTTCTTATTTTAATTGTTCAAACATATTGTGTGGTTATGTTTGAATAATTCACGTGCCTAATTGTTTTTCATGATATTTAGATTTGCATGATCGTTCTAGAGTTTACTAGCTGATTTGTTTCTTACATCGTATGCTGTTGAATCTGCTAGTTAGGGTTTTTCATTGTTTGAATCCGCTCTAAGACACACTTTGCACTTGTGCTATTTGTGCTAACGTTTCAGGTGACGTGCTCGGTATTTCGTGTGACTCGAAATTACTGAAGTTGACGGGTTCGATTGATCTTGTGGAACTCAAGTAGATCGGAACGTTGGTCCGGATCCAGACACCTAGCTTGTGGAGGCTATGAAAGGAGCGGCGGCTCGTAAGTAAATTACAGAAAGGGAGATCTATCTGTGAAGGGTAGTTCTAGGACCTATGGTTGTAATTGAACATTGATTTTCATAATGGATAGTTAGGTGGTCCGGTGGACCGGTGGTTTTCCTCTTAGGTCATTGGAGTGGCCTAGGTTGTTTCCACCTCAAAATATTGTGTGTTATTTTTTATTCCGTATTTTATTTTTTACACACGATTGCATGTCTGGCCGTTGTGATTAGGTTACATAATTAATATTTGTTAAAATTGAAAATAACCTATTCACTCCCCTCTAAGTATATTTGATCCGTAACTAAAAACTTTCAGTATTACATATAATTTAATCTATTTAAAATTGTGTTATATAATTTATTTGAATTTGTTAAGTTAAGATTCTATTTTATATTTTGTTATTATTATATGCACATAGTTTCGTAAATATGTCCTTTAAATAATAAAATTTGCTAATTTAGTGTATTATTTATTATTATTTTAATATTTTCTAGAATTTTATTAAATATTTTAAAATATTTACAATAATTTGTTTAATTTTTGTCAAATATTTATTCATAATAATATTTTTAATATTTATATAAAATTGAAAAATATTTCTACTCAAGCCACCAAACAGACCCTAAAATTTCCATATTTTTCATATCGATATTTTCAGTATTAAGGACTCCAATGAATCGCCTCAAAGCAAATAGAAATTTACATAAATTAGCGCTTTTTATTACCGTCTAAAACTTCAGTAAACGACCAGTTTATTTGGTAGCCGGCTTAGTTCAAAGCTTACCAACTAGGCAACTAGCTACAATACTAAACATTTTATTCCTTAATTGGTCTTTATATTCTTTGGTGATACATATAAAATTTTCTAGCTAATAACATAACTAATGAATTCTATTTTGATTGTAGTACATAGGAGAAAGTGGAGAGAAAACATAAAAGCTAAAAGAAAGAAGAGTTTAGGTAACTTCACCTAAAAGCTAATATCCAACTGAAGCTATAAAAGATACCAAATTAAATGTGAAATGACCAAACATAGCTTTCAATGAAGGGGATGTTGAAAAGGAAACAAAGAAGAGTTGGGTCAAATCTTCGATATGGCTTGGGACTAGCAGTTAATTACACTATAAGCTGATAATGATGTCATTAATGGTCAAATATTTTACACCAAAAGAGTATGATTTTATTTCAGGACTTTTTATGTTTGAAATGATTATTAATTTATAATAAAATATAAAATATAAAATATAAAATATAATAATAATTTTTATTTATTACATATCTTTTAAGAATATATTATAATTTTAAATTATCTTTATACATTTGTATAGTTATTTATGAATTTTTTTATTTGATCTCATTTAAAAATAAAAAAAATTATTTTTTAATATTATTTTATTTATAATTTTATAAATTTTATTTTAATATTATTTAATTATATATACAAACAATTTTTTTTATTAAATTTAAGTCCTATTGTATTCGCATTCTCGGTTTCTATTCTCCTAAACAAACATGCCCTTAATCTCATTTTCATAAAGAGAACCTCCATATGTCTGCCAATCAGCTGGGCGTTGAAGAAAGATATTTTTGGGTTTTTTATTATTGGCAGAGAGATTGCTTGCTAAAGGTTCATTGCTTTTGTGTATAGACAAAAAGCTACTCTGATATCGAGCCATTGAGGCAAAGCTTTTCATTGGTTATCTGCTAATTGAGCAAAAGGAATTGCTTTGATTGATTAATTCATAAACTCAGTCGAATTGGGTACAACTTTTTTGATACCCAATTTCTCAAGCTTTTCATTCTCTGTCATCCCTACCATCTCTAATTTGAATATATATATATATTATTCTTACAATATATAATAATGTAATATTACAGATTAATAAAATATAAAATTAATATAATTATTTTTAAATATAAATATCAAATAATTAATCAGACAAGTAAGCAATTTAATTAATAAAAAATATACTTCATAAGTTTGAATATCATATCATAATTTCCTATAACTCTAATGGCAGTGGCTTGTTAAGACGAATATAATATCTTAGTGCATGTTTGGTTGGAACTAAAAGAATTAAAACTGTAATTGATTTAACGAATTCTGGTTATGTTAGTAATAATAATTTTATATTAAGGAAGAAAATAATAATTAATTACCATTATTTAAGATAAGGATATTATTGTTATATTCCTTATTTAATTCTAATTGCCGCATCAAACACATTATATATTCACAATATTATTACTTTTTCGTTCTACTAATCAAATATGCTATATCATAACAAAGCTGAATAAACCGATCGGTTGCTATTTTACGGCTTTTGTGGAACAAATTATCAATTTTTTTTAATGTTAATAGAAATTTTAATGAAAGAAGCAAGACACAACAATGCCTTAGAGTCGGACTATAAGATAGAATAATGTTTAAATAAATTTTTAATATAACTTAATAAACACAATTTTTAATGTTATTGAGTTCACTCATAAACCTCGACAATATTTTAAGAAAATAGTGTATCTAACGTTATTTAATTTTTATAAATTAAATATATTGATATTTTTTTAAAAATTAATACACAATAATAATCTAATTATAATATATGTAAACAGGGACAGAGTTAGGAATAAATTATTAGGGGACTAAACTTTAAATTTTAAATTTTTTTACATAATATAAAATTTTTATTTAAGTATTAAAAAAATACATAATAATGTATAATTAATAAAAATTATGGTGAACTCTCATTAATCTAACTCTAAATTTTTCATATTATATTAAAATAAAGACACATAATTAACACTAAAAAAATTCATAGAATTGACATATTATAATTAGCATATAACAAAATTATCCAATAAAAAAATATAATAAGTTCACAAGTATTGATTTCATGTATATATAAAATAAGTTTATTAACTAAAAAATTTAATCAAATAGAAAGTTCAATTAAAGATATCAAAAATTATAAGTGTTAACATTAAAGCTAAAAGAAATATATGAAAATATTAAAAAATAATAGATGATTTAGAATTTTAAGCTTAAGACTATATTTAAAAATATATGTTAATAAATAATATAAGACGAATTATTAAAAATAAAAATAAATAAAAAATATTAAAAAAATTATATAATTTTTTTAAATAAATAAAAAATAATATAATATTAAATAAAGTTAAAATTTAGAGTGAAATAAAATATGATAAATTTTTGTGATACGAATAATTAAATCTTAAATGCTTTTTCCTAAAATTTCTAATCATGTTTTTTTTCCCCTAATTTTTAGTTTTTATAATATTTAACCTAAAATTAAATATTTAAAGTATTTTTGGATTATTACATATGAATTTAACAAATATTGGAACAAAAGTGAATATATTTAGTCAATTTGCTCATAATTCATGTAATTTTTATTTACATATGTTGTTAAATGTTGTTGATATATACTAAAATATTCACAAAAATTTATACACTGTATATTACTACAAATAAAATATTTATTTAATGCTAAAATAATATGTAATTATTTTTTTAAAAAATATTAGTCGAGACTTCATTGCGCAGCCCATGTATGTAAATAGTTTAGTTATTTTTGATCAATTTTAATCACTCTAATTTTTATATAATTTTTTGAGATATTTATCTCTTTAAATACCTACCGGGCTACTATTAGTATGATTTAATTCAATTCAAGTTAAAATGTTCACAAAAAATAATAAAAAATTCAAATTGATAACAAATAACTAAAGTATTCGTATTTATAATAGTTAGATATTAATGTTCAAATTTTTTTTTAAAAGATTAATATTATTCTATTTTTAAAAATAAAGTTACTAAATTGTCATTGTAAAGTGTTGGCATAATATTATTGATCTTATTTCGTAGTACGGTTCGCAGTCTAACTTAATGAGTGTTGAATTAATAGGTAAGCTCAACTGTTAGATAAATGATTTACTTGATAATTAATCGATAAATATCTTTTAATTATCATATATGAAGGGATAAGTTCGAGGTTAGATTAAGTTTATCTCCAAGGTGATTGCCATCAAGTATATTTTTCTAGGGGTGGTAATTGTATCTTGTTCGACATGTTCATGTTATGTTTGTTTTATATTATCTGTGTGATATTTATTTTGTGTTATCTTATTGTATTCATTTCGTATTATTCATATCATGTTTTAGTATTAATCATGTTAAATTTTTGTATTAGTTGACATATAAAAAAAATTACTTAATTTTTTTTTTCTAATTACATGTTTATAATAATAATAAAAAACAAAAACAAAATCTTTGAGTCATTAAAAAATTATTAATTAATTCTTAATAAATTTTTAATCTTTATTATATTATCAAATTGTATAACAAATTACCATCATTTATATCTTTCTCCACATATATATATATATATATTCACACACAAATTATATCATATAGTCATAAATATAATATTTTATATTTTTTATATATTTACTTTTTTTTTTTTATAATTATTAAGTTAAATTATAGCTAAAAGTATGGGTGGACAATGGTTGGGTTGGGTTGGGTTGAGGAAAAATTGAAACCAATTCCAATATTTCGAGTTGAAAAACACATAGATCGAAACCGGCCAATAAGCACTTCAAACCAAACCAACCCAAACCAAAAATATTCGGGTTGGATTAGGTTGGTAGTTCGGTCTAAAATTTCAAATTTTAAAAATAATTCATTTTTTAATTATAAATTTGATGTCTATCTAAAAAAAAAAAAAACTTATAACCCATACAAACATAAACTTCAAAAAAGGTGATTAAAGGGATAATGAGAATGTATGTAATGAAGACTTTTTTATAGAGGTAAGTTAAAGAGAGAGTTTCTTCTTTAAGTGATGTGAAACTAAAAAAATTAAATTTTTGCTTACATATTACATAACTTATAAATATATTATTATACATTAAGATAACAATATTAGCATTTAGCAAAGTGATATGAATGTTAAGTTATTTCATGCCTAAGTTGATTCAAATCCATAGATAATACATTTCTTTAAAAATTAATTAATAAAAATTCGGGTTGGGTTCATGAAAAAAAAAATTTCAACCCATTACCGACCACAATGGTTCGGGTTTGCCAATTTTGGAGCTGAACTAACCCATTGACTCGTAAAATCTAATCCAACCCACACAATTTGGATTGGTTTGAACGGGTTGAACGAATTTGTTTAATTTTTGTCCACCTGTAATTAAAAGTCACCACATTTTTATATATATATATATATATATATATATATATTTTTTTTTTTTTTTTTTTTTTTCTTTTTTTTTTTTTGGCTAAAAGCCACCACATTTTATAATAATTCGAGGTACTCGCGTATTCTTTTTATTAGGAGGAAACTAGGAATTTAGCAAGGAAAAATACATTCTGATTTTTCTGTTGACAAGATACGTCTATCAACGCAGAGTATATAGTATATTAGTATCCATACTTTTTATCCATCGATAAAATGCACGTGTTTTGGCTACACCTTTATGATTTTTTTTTTTTTGGGAACCACGTTATTATTGCTTGCATTAAAAATGTGAGAGAAAGTAGACAATGGGAGATATGGGATCGGGATGTTCTTTGAAAAAAGCGCAGATAGAAAGATGGAGAGTACGTGGTGTGCTATTTTGCTGGCGAAAGGATAGGATTTATAGTTTTTTTTTTTTTTTAAAAGGTATGGGATTTTTTAGTTTAAAAAAAAAAAAGTTTGGGATTGTTATAGTATATAAAAAAGAAGGGATTTTTATAATTTAATTTATTTTATACATAAAATTTTATTTTTAATAATTTTAAAAATAATATGTTCTTTTTTTTCAAATAAATATATAATTTTTAGTATTAATAAAATAAAATAAACATATACACCAAAAGCGATTTTTTTTTCTTCCCGTTTTGATTTTTTCATGAATATATAAATAATACAATTAAAATAGTCTTATTTTATAATAATAATAATAATAATAATAACATTAATATTTAAATAATTTTTTTATTTTTAAAAAGATTAAAATATTAAATTATAAAGTAATATTTTAAATTACTTTAATATTAATATATATATCAATTTCCCACAACTGTTTCAAACAATTATATTTATTTATAATACTTTAATATTAATATATTTTTTCTATGAAAGATATCAATTTCCCACAACTGTTTCAAACAATTATATTTATTTATAATAAATTTAAAATATCACATCATTAAGGTTACGTGTACAAATTTGTACTTTGTACGAGTCATGATGGTCACTCGTTATGCTAAGTTAAGAAAAGAAAAGAAAAGAAGAAAGAAGAAGCATTAATTGAGAAAAAAAGAATGAAAGCATTATATGTACGACTTTGTATTAAATAAAAATGGAAAATTATAAAAGTGAGATATATTTTTTAAAAAAATGGAAAATTATAAAGGTGAGATATTTTTTAAAAAAATGACAATTTTATTCGATTTAAACTATTAAATAACAAAATAAATAATTAATAATAATTTTATATAATAATATTAATAATTAAATATAATTAATTATAAAATATATATAATTTTATTTTAACAATAATAAAAATAATTGTGTAAAGATGTTATATTTTTAAAAAAATGCTTAATAATGTTATTAGTATAAAAAATTTAATTAAATTCTCTTAAATTTTTAAAATGTATGATTTGATACTCAAATTTTTAAAATTTTATATATAGGTCTTTAAATTTTCAAAGTCAAATGATTTATTTTCTTAATTTTTAAAAATTTATATATAAGTCCTAAAATTTTGACTAATAAATATGTATTTTAGTTCTTTAATTAGGATATATGCAATGGTGTGCATCGGATTAAAAACTATTGATTTTATCTACATTTCATTCGATTCGATATTTTGATTGGATTGAAGCATCTTAATTTAAATTTGATTTGATCTATAAGCTCTTCGAATTTGATTAGTTGAATTCAATCAATAAAATTATTTGAGTATTTTTTAGCAATTTTGAATAAAAAATTTAAATTTTCACATACTATAAACATAATTGAACATAAATTCAAAAAAATTAAATAATAATATTAAAGTATGACTTAAACTTATATAAAAAAATATTTTTTTTATTTAATCTATTAATGTTTCATTAATATTGTTAAGATATGATATAGTGTATACTAAAAATAAGAATAACTAATAAGGATATATCATATATGTAAATAAAAATATATGTAATTTTTTCAGTTAGATTAGTTGGGATCATATAGCATGTAGTGAAATTCGCAATCAAATTTGAAAGATTTGAAATTTTTTAATTTAATTTGACCTTATTATTGGATCAAAAGTGTTTAAAAATTAATTGATCGAATTTAATGAATTATAGAAATTTTTGCATAAGTTTTAAAAGTTTAGAAATTAAATTATAAAATTTTAATTTTTTTATGTAATATTTTAAAAATTAAATTATATTGTGAAATTATTTTAAATTTAATTTAAATTTTAGAGATTAATAAAATAGTTAAAATAAAAGAAATAAAAAAATAGAAAAGTAGAAATTTGCGAGTCGCTTGCTCCAATTAATTATGACATACATTAAAAACAGTTTCTTTTCTGAAACACGAAATCAACAACGTTCTATCATAAGCTGAAGACACGTGTATGTGGGTCAGGCTGACTCCCTAGTATGTCCCTTTTGTCTTACTTCATCGCTCTATCCGTTATTCCATTAGCAAGGCACAGTGTGCCTCTCTTTAAATCTCTAGTAATAGTTTTTTTGTTTTTTTTTTAAATTTTCAGTCTCCGCTCTATATATAGTGGCTGTTCCATCTGATTTGGTATTCCAATTTCCAGGTAAGCAATCGGAATATTTTAAACAAAAGATCTAAACTTTGGTGAAGTGTTTTGTAGGCAAACGGATAAAACGGAAGATTTGATGGACATGGAAGGAGAATTAGTAGTGAAATCAAGATTCAAGAGTGTTTGTGTGTTTTGTGGCAGCAGTACTGGGAAAAGAGATTGTTACGGAGATGCTGCCATTGAATTAGCGCATGAACTGGTACTGTAATAATGGTTCTTACAACTATTAATTACCCTTTTCTCGCAGTTTCAAGTTTTTAGTCTTACATATCCTTTTTTGCTCTGAATTCTTTTTAAATATATCTATGTATATGTAGGTGGCGAGAAGACTGGACCTTGTCTATGGAGGTGGGAGTATAGGGCTAATGGGGTTGGTTTCTCATACTGTTCATCGTGGTGGAGGCAATGTTCTTGGGTACAATTATCTAGAAGCTTTTAACTTTCTTAGGTTTCACGTAAATAATTTTTTTGTTCTCTTTTTAGCTTTCTAAAATGCTAAAACAACTTGTGTGAGTTTTTGATTACAGGATTATACCTAGGACCCTGATGTGCAAAGAGGTACTTATTTATAATTTATGTTTACTTTTTCATTTCGGATATATTTTTATGCTTAAAGTTATGTTTTCCCCTAATGTTACTTGAATGTTCTGAAAATAAAGTTTCTCTATGGTTGTGGAGCCTCAGATAACTGGTGAAACAGTAGGGGAAGTGAGAGCAGTAGCTGACATGCACCAAAGAAAGGCTGAAATGGCCCGCCATTCTGATTGTTTTATTGCTTTGCCAGGTCCCATCTACCAAATTCCCCACTTTTCCCAGCCTCTCAAACGACATTAAATTTTAAGCTATTATGATCTTGATTTTTCCATTTGAGAATGAAAGGAATTTAACTTTTTTAACTTTTTGTCAGGTGGTTATGGAACACTAGAAGAACTAATGGAAGTGATCACTTGGGCTCAACTTGGCATCCATGACAAACCAGTAAGGACTTAACAAACCCATTTAGAGCTGAATCATGACTAAAGTAATATTGTAGTCGTTTTTGTTTTAATAATAACTATTCTTATAAACTCTAACAGGTGGGTTTGTTGAACGTTGATGGATACTACAATTATCTGCTCACTTTTATTGACAAAGCTGTAGATGATGGGTTCATCAAGCCATCTCAGCGTAACATCATAGTCTCAGCACCTAATGCTAAAGAACTTGTGCAGAAACTTGAGGTATAGATTCAACACTTGGCTGTCTTAGTGGTTACCTTAGAATCCTAGTCACATTTCCCTAGGTTAGATATGCTTAGAACAGATTGAAAAGTATATAATATATATATATAGTCGTTTCCATTTTTGACCTTCAGAATAATTAAAAAAATTGTCACATAAAATTGTCACACATAAAGTTATATAGACAATGTTATGTCGCTTTATGTGGCAATTTTTTTTTAATTATTCTGAAGGTCAAAAATGGAAACGACAGGCTGGTTTTGGAGAAAGAACTTTACTAGTATACCATCTTTGTGTCATGTTTCTTTTTTTTGGTATCTGTGTTTGGTTGAATGTTAATGATTATGATGGTAGTACTATTGTTTGGTTGTGATTAGGAGTACGTGCCTGTTCATGATGGTGCTATAGCGAAAGCAAAATGGGAGGTAGAGCAGCAGCAACCGGTGGGGTTCAATGCAGCAGCAACTTTGCAGGCTGCTGAAATTGCTATGTAAATGACCAAAATATAAAGATAAGGCTAGGCAGTGATGAAAGGTTCTTTGCTTTTTACTCTGATTTTGGAGTCGTCGACCAACCATATATCGTAATGGTTTGTATTTGCAAGTTTTGATTGACTTCAAAAAGGGACAGGTGCTCTACTTTTGATGTGTATGCTCCCTTCTATAATATAAGGGAACAAGGGCCGGATTTTTTTGGATTTCAATCAGAGCATTTAGGTATTTTTATTATAGTTTGTGCTGTGTATTTTGGCCCTCGGATTATGAACTAATATTGATATAGATTAACTTTGAAAAGAGCAAGAAGCATAGACTCAAATATTCTCGTAGAAGTTGCTGCGGTTTGGGGATGGATATAATTGGCCGGAGTCGAGCCGGGACGGATGAAAAAAAAAAAAAAACCCACGAAGAACCGTATTATTACCCCCAAAACTAGCCCCCCTCGAAAGAGAGAGAAAAAAATCGTTCCCTATCCCTCATTATCCTTATTTCAGTACTAAACAAAAGAAAGCTGGACAATCTGTACCTATTTCTTAAGGGCTTCAAACATCAACCAAGCTAAACAAATAGAACCGGAGTTGGAGTTTCACCCTCCAATCAATTTGTTTATGGTTGACCTTCCTATTGACTTACAGCTTTCATCCCAGTATTCAAGAGGTCAAATTAACAGAAATACAAATCAAATCACTACATAAAATTCATAACAAATCAAAATACAAGAATTTACGGAACAAAATTGATGAATCTTAAATTACAACAAAGCATAAAATAACAATACAATTAGAAATTTTCATTGCCACACATTTAAAATAAAAAATTAAAGCTTAGTATAACACAAATATTTTAAAACAACCAATATTAAAATTCAAACCTTCAATACAACACCATGCCAAGCTAATTGAAAATTTTACAATATCTACTCGAACGAAAAAATATTATACATTAAGATAATCTTTTACAACAATAGAGTTAGTTGAAGAGCAAAAGTTAGTAAATTTTTACAAATTACTTAGGTGTAAAATAAATAGTATTTAAATATATAATTAATAATCAATATAATTAAATTTAACAAAATTTTTTTGCTTTTAAATATGAGCTTATAATTAAATCTTGGCACATTAAAGCTTTCACTGTATTTTCTTTGAATTTATTATGATGTTTGCTCACCTCACCATTCTATCAATCTATGATGGTTACAAGAATAGTCAATATATCCTTAGCATGGTGACTCTTGAACAACATGAATATCTTGAAACAATTAAATATTAAAACTCAAAATCAATACTCAAACCTTCAATACAACACTATGCTTGAATTTTACAATTTCTGGTCAACAAAAAATATTATATATCAACATCTGTCTTTTGCAACAATAATTAAGTTAGCTGATGAAAAAAAACTAGTAAATTTATATAAGTTATAAATTATTTAGGTGTTTAATATATATATATATTAGCCAATATAATTAAATTTAACAAAAATTTCTTGCTTTTAAATATCAGTACATAATTAATTTTGGCACGCATTAAAGCTTTTAATTGTGTTTTCTTTTGGTCATTTTTTCTCACCATTCTATCACTTATGCTAAATATAGACTTTGAAGCAACCGGTTACAAAAATAGCCAAATATAATCCTTGTTGCACTTCCACTAAAACAATATCTTATTCTTCTTTAAAAAATTTCATATCAACATCATCTAAATAAGAATCAAACTCAGATAGATATCGAAAAGATAGTCGTATTTTGCATTTTTTTTATTATTTATACTCAAGTATACAATTATGATTTAAATAACTAATACGTGTTGAACTTTGAAATGTAGAGAATCTGCTTCAAGAAAATTATATTTGCCTATCTTTCACTTGAATTCGTTTCTTTCAATACATTTTACCAAATCATAAGACTTTTTTTCACACCTTTTTTAATTTTTGAGGTCAGCATAATTTTTATAAATTTTAAAAAAAATAAAATTCAAGATAATTAATCTTGAACTTAGAATTCAATGCAACTCTTATATTCAAACCAATAGTTATCAAATTTTTGAGCATATTTTAAGCATCTTTCTAATTGTCTCATTATCGTCAAACCTCCGCCAATATAGAGCCAACTTAATGTCGAGGAAAGGGATTACTAGCTAGTAGCTACTACAGTTTAAACTTGTGGAGACGGAGATTTTGAACTGTAGCTTGAGGCTGTTTTTGATATTTTTGAAAAAGCACTCTTTGATAGAGAGAAAGAGAATGAGGGTAAGAATATGTTTTGCGTTGTATCGAAAACAAGCGACCATAGAGTTGGTGTTTTTTAATCACAATTTTTAATGTGATTATAAATTGCGATAGATTAGGTTTATTTATCTTTATGAAGATAATCTTAGTTTTCAATTTAGTGATATTTTGGAATAAAAAAAATGTCCGTTGTTTGACAAAGTTTTTAATATTCTCTTTATAAAAATTAGAATTATAAAGAAATTTCTGATTATTATAATATATATTTTTAAATCATTTGGTGTCAATATATATATATATATATATACACTGATGTACTTCTATGAAAATTAAAAGTTAAAAATTTAATTAATATATTTTTTAATGTATTTATAAATTGCTCTATATTTTATTTGAAGTTTGAATTCTTTAAAAATGTAAAAATTAAAATTGTTATAAGAAATTATCAAAAAAATGTAATTAGACATACTGATTACAATTTGCTTGAAAAAGAATAAAAGTAAGAAATGAAAATAATTAGTAATTTCTGGCAAGAGAATAAGGGGAATGAATATTGTTAATATGATGATCTAGTTTTGTTCAAGAAAATAATTATATATTGTTAGAAGATTTAAATTATATTCTTGGAAAATTTTATTTGATAAAGTTAAAATTCTCTTATTATTATTATCACCACGATAATAAATTGCTATAAGCTATAGAAAACAGAGAAAAGGGCGAAACCATAGGGGAGAGGGAATGAAGGTATTAATCATTGGATAATTTGACTTATTAAGCACACAAAGTTCTAATTTTGAAGTTTGATCGAATAAGGAGTCACTAATGGGAATTTTGGTATTAATTGGACAAATAGAAGTAGGGAGGGAAACTATTTTGAAGGGTTACCTAAAAGCAGAACATGTCATATACAGTATTGGCCATATATTGCGGCAGTGTTACGCGGTTATGCTTCTTGCTTTGGAACCACCTCCACTCATTGTCCACTTTCATGCTGTTTATTTATTTATTTTTTTTGGAAAAAAATTCTCTTTTGGGAAAGTGAGTTATGCCTTTTATCTCCAAATTCATTAATTATTAAAAAATTATCTTCGTATGCCAGCAACAAAGGCTAATATTTAAGAAATCTTTGTGTATATTTAAAGTGGTTTTACTATCTTAAACTCATTTTCTCGTAAATATACCTCACTTGTGACACCTTTGGTAATTGATGCAATTTATTGTCTTTATACTGGAGGGTGGTGTACCTCTCAGTTCCCTCTTACCAAAGGCAATAATGATAACTTCTGCTTTGATTATGTGGTGAATAGGATATTTTCCAGTTTTTGTACCACAAACAATACCAAAGGCATTTGTGGTGTTTATCCTCTAAGAAAATGAAGGATAAATATATGTTAAATTGATTTTATATTTAATTTTTATTTTTTACAAATTAAATACTAGGATTTGTTTAAAAAGATGGGAAAATGATTGCGATTTTTTAATTTATTTGTATTCTTTGACTTATGAAAACTTTATTTTCTTTCATTTTGAGTTGTTTGCTTTTTAAAAATGTGAGAGGAGGTAAGAAAAGGATAGCTATCTTCTTAGTAATTTTATGTAGGGATGGTAATTTGTGCTATAGTTTGATTGCTCGAATTAAATTTCAATTAAAAAATATGAATCAAATTAAATTTGGACTTATTTCGACCCAACTCAAATAACACGAAAAAATTTGAGCTGGATTAGAGCCAGTCAATTAGCCTGTAATTAAATTAAATTAAATTTTAAATAAAAAATACTAAATTAAAATTAAAATAATATTTTATTTCTTTCGGTACTTCTCTTTTATGATATATTAGTTATTTTCCTTTCCTTTTCTTTTGAAAAATAAGCTGATAATGAATAAATAGTTATAATTTATTCATTTTATCACAATATTATGCTATATTCTTTGATGTTAATGCATTTAGCGTTTAAATTGACCTAATTTTTTAAACAAAAAAATAATATTTATATTTAATTTAAATTAGTATTATGAAGTTTTTATTTTTAAATCAATATTTGTGTTATGCTATTCTCTTTTTCACTTGTTCATTGTCTTGAGACTTATATATTATGTAATAGTCAAAGTTTTATCCTTGGGTATATAAAAAAAGTTATGTTTTCGTGTAACATTTTAATTTACTTTAACTGTTTATTTTTTAGTAAGTATATTTATTTAATTTATTCATCTCTATTTATTTTGTTTAATAGCTAGAAGAAATTTTATTTGAACTTGAGAACTCTTTATTCTAAATGTGAGTTTTCATGAGGACATGACGGCTTCTAAATTTTGATTGAGTGGGATTTAATGCATTTACTCATTACTTAATTAATTTAGTAATTGACTTTTTGTTTTAATAATTAATTTTTTCTTATATATATATATATATTATGATTTTATGTAATATTGTTTGATTTTTAATTATTAAACATATTTTTTTAATAAAAAAAAAGTCATATTAACTAAAATATATATATAATTAATAATTCGTGCTAATTTGAGCCAGCTCGTTTATGTTTGGTTTTGGTTCGGGTTCACTTTTGCTAGCTTGAATTAAATTTGAATTGAGCTAGGGTTGAACCAATTTAGACTGGGCTAGTTTGGGTCAATTTGAACTAGCCCAGCTCGCACGAATTAACACCTCTACTTTTACGATGATTTTGATATTTATTATTGTTTAATATTTTTAATGATATTTTAAAAATATATTAATTATTCAAAAAATATTCATTTAATTAAAAATAAATATATATACAAAAATTAAAGGTTATTTTAATCATATATATATATTGTTTTTCTCATTTTCTTCTTTCTTTTCTCTCTTTCTATCCTTCAATTTAGTGTTTAATATTTATAATTTAAGATTTAGGATTTATATTTTAAGGATTTATAGCTTATTTGTTACACAATACTAAAGATACTAATTATATAATTTTTATATATTCATATGTTTAATTATAAAATTAGACCGTATCATATATTATAAAAATAGTACAATTATGTAGAAATTTTGTACGACTAAGGAACGTGAGTCTAAACTGCACTAAATACCTAATTTAGCCTGTTTGAATTTTTAGTTGTAAAATAATATATTTTAACTTTTTGTTTTATTTTTAAAATTGTAATAAAAATATAAAAATGAATTATATATTAACTTAAATAAAATTTATAACAAAATATTATTTGAAATATAAGTTTTTTATTAAAATAATTAAATTAATTTTATTCGAATATATTATACAATTGTTACTAAATATTGTACAAAATAATTATAATATAATTTAATATAGTTAAGTCCACCAAACATGCCATTAATTTTTAATGTTTAATGTTTATGATTTATATTTTATTATTTATGTTTTAAAATTTAAAGTTTAAGAAAAAAGATGGAAAAGAGAAATGAAAAAATTAAAAATGATTAAATTGCTTATAATCAAGTTAGCTTCATCTTGAAAATCTGATGCAGTTTGGATGATAAAATTTTTAATTTTTCTACAAAGAATACAAGTTTGAATTTCAGTCGAGTGTGTGAGTATATTTTATTTTAATTAATAAAAAAAAAAAGACTTTAAATTCCATTTTAATAAATAAATCAAAATTAGTTAGCTTCGTCTTCATAAAGAGGTGGTCGCTTGGTCCCTCAATTGATTCTCGTTTCAGAGCAACTGTACTATACTTATGAAATATATATTTGTAACTTCCCCCAAATGTTTTCGCAATATTTTCCCAAATGATTCTGTGGTTAAAAGACGTGAAATATGTGGGTGCTTGAAATATTGAATTTTTTATTTTATTAAAGGTTATTGTAGGAATATCAATGGTTTTTTTTTTTTTTTTATCACTCTAAATTTTTGAGGAGGATCAAGCCTATATCATTATAAGCCCATATCATATAGACACCATTACGTCACAAGTTTAGGCCCATGATATTGGTATAGTTACGTCCAAAAGGTTGACTCGGTTGCGATTAATCTCCGCCTACATATATTGATGAATATTATAAATAACAGATTAAAAAATTTACAGAGATCATTGGATGCATACTGTGACTATGTCATGCTTCCTTCACCTAAACAAAAACTTGATTTGGCAGCTCTTTCCAAAAGTCGTGAATGCAAATAAAAAACATCTCCTGAATAAGCTTCGTGGCCTTGTGGTTTTCGTAATAAAAGACATTTGATAATAAGCCTTTTGCTTGTTTGGAGGGATTATCATAAACGATTAAAGTGTGTTGTTCACGGTACATAAAATATTCAGCAAAAGTCGCTCCAGTATAAGGAGCCAAGTATTGTAATGTAGTCGGAGAATTCGCGTTTTAACTACCGTAATAGTGTATTTCATTGCACATATTACATAATTATACTCTGTTATCTTAGTGGTTGGAATTTAAAAAACAATTATTTTTAATTACTCCTTATACTCTTGACTGTTAAGATAAGTAATTATAAAAAATTATTTTAAAAAATTGGTCTCGTTCTTTGGCCTACTGGCAAAACTTTAACCTTACAAATGTGCTGAGATAGTCAAGATTGAGGAAATAACCAAGAAAGGCATTCCTCCCCACCTTTTATAAGAAGCTACGCGGTATTTGGCACTTCTTTATTTTTGTTTAATTATTATTTTATTTTATTTTTTCTATGAAACTATAAATGACCAAGGTAGTAAGTAGGGGTAAGCAAATAATCCGATTAATTTGACTAAATAAAGGAATTTGATCCGATCCGTCTGATTCGAATCGGATTATATTGACATATTTTATAGTTGGATCGGAATCAGATTGTAAAATATACAATCTGTTCGGATCAGATTCAGATTGACAGATTTTATAATTCGCTGTAATCCGATCCAGACTGAATTACTTTTAAAATTATAAATAAATAAATATTTTATTTTTAATAAGTTATATTTAAATATTTTACATATCACATTTACATTAAATTACTATTTTAGCTTAAAAATAAAAATAATTTAAAATTTTTTTATAACAATTTAATAATATTCAAGAGTATATTTTTTTTTATTATTTTGATTCTCTTATTTATAACTATAAATAAATAAATTGACTTAATGAAGTACCAATTTAAAATTTAAATGTTAATATATATTATTTTATATATAACAATAATTTAAAAATAATTTATAATCTCAATCCGATTTATCCGATCCAAAAAATCCGATCTATTCAGATTCGGATTGATTCGAATTGAGTATATCATCGGATCAAATTTGGATTGAATATTTTCAAATCTGCTCGGATCGGATCCAGTTCGAATTAGTAAAAAATTGACGGTTTCGATCCGCTGCTCAGCCATAATAGTAAGGGCCACACTGTGGGATTAACAAATTAACGATATTGAGAAAAAAAATCTATATATATATTTTATGGCAAGAGATGCACTACATTTTTTTCTTTGGTATGTAAAACGAGGCATTTTAATTTTAAGTCAGATACTATAAATTTTATTATTATTTAAAGTATATACGTTTAATTTTATAATTATTTAAAATGCGTATTTTATTTTTATAATTATTTAAAATTATACACTTTAATTATAGGACTAAAATGTACATTTTAATTTAAAATGTCTTATTTTCAAACATAACAAGACAATTTATATTCACTTATAAATTAAGGGAATAAAATTTCAATTTTGAATACTGTTATCTCTTTTTTCTTTGTTATAAGAAAGTCACTACGGGAGTTGGTCACTTTATAGTACTCATGTTATTGAGATTATTGACTTGATATAGTAGGTTTTTTCTCTCAATATTATTTTTTTCAATGCTTGCTCAATGATGTCGTTTTTACATTTTATTTTTATAATTTTATCCCCGTCTCATTCTTGCATATTATAGAGTCTATTGGTCAATATTCAACATTCTAGTATTCTTTAGAAATACTTGCAGAAGTTGTCTGGAATCCATAAAATGCAACAATCTAAAGCTAAGATTAATTATTAATGCTATCAAAAGCTGAGATTAATTATCAATTTAAACACTTTTTTTTATTTCAAAAATTGGCTTTCTTTTTGGTTTTGTTTATTGCTCCGTCGTCGATGTTGCAAGAGAAGAGATAATTAACCTGAGATTAATTATCAATTCTATTAAATAATGAAAAAAATGTATCATAGGGCAACCTTGCTCTTCCCATTGAAGGTGATTAGCTAGCTCAATTCTTTACTTAGTATTTTCTTCTAACATTCTCAATATTAAATCATAGAATTTAGTAGCAGTTATTAATTATTTGTTTCTACTGAGAATTACTCAAAATTTTATTTTGAAACTTAATGAGTTCAATATCCATCGAAAAAAATACATATTTTTGAATTCTTTCAGATATGATGGAGAGGAATGCATATGTAGAGCATATATTGATAAACTGAAATACTCTATTTTTGCTAAGCAAAACAGAATATACATACACATACTATGTAAACAGGTATATAAATTGCTTTACATATTATGTAAACAAGTATGTAAACTGTGTTATATAATATGTAAACTGTTTTACATAATATGTAACATAATTTACATACTATGTAAAAATGTTTATTTTTTGTGGCATTGGTTCCAACCTTATCAATAACAAGTGTTATGTATTAAATTAACATTTTTTTTGTTTTGTTATTGCTAAAGACACTTGTAAGTTGTAACTTAATTAATTAAATTAACTACGATGCTTCTCAGAAAAAAAAAATATTTACATATGGTGAAAAAGAACTTTGCTACGCTAAACAAGATAAAGTTCAATTACCTTTGAAGCTTAAGTGACCAATAGTGCAAAGGCTTTAAAGAAAGTCCAGTCCACAAGGCAATTTTTCATTTATAATGTAAGCTCAGGATCATTTTCATGGTCCACAATGCAATTTCAATGATATTAACAAATTGGTTCAATGGAAAAGTTGAGTACTAAATGTCAAATTAGAGAAGTTAAAATTGATCAAAATAGTTTGAGAAAATTAGCCTACATACACCTCTTTTTAACAATAATATTTTTTTTCTTATATGCTGATCACCTATCCCTAATTGCACAATTCTATACTAATTATACAACTGTATTATAATTGGGCACAATTACATGTGTAAAAAAATATGCACCTTGCTAAAACTGAGTTATAACTAAAAGGCAAATAATTTTAAGTTGGTAAAAAAATATGCACTTTGCTTTACATAGTATGTAAATAGGTATGTAAATTATATTACATAGTATGTAAACTGTTTTAATCTTCTGCAGTTTTAAAGAAGTGTATGAAATGTGATATTTTTTTTTAAAACAAATGTGATATTAAGGATCTGAAGATTCTTAATAAATAAAAAAATTAAGGTTCTAAAGATGATGCACAACAAGACACATGCTGTGTGTGAAAAGGAAAGATTAAAGAAAAGCTAAAGAGTGTTTGATAGCAATGGGTGATAATGTGATTTGAGCATAGTTGTGAAAGATCTTATATATAAACTAATAATTAAACTTTGTATATATGTATAATTTTATATAAGTTATTTTTCAAATATGTGATCTCATTAGGATATTTTTTTGTATTTTTTTTAAATAAAATAAAAAACTATGATTTAATTAGCTTGCTTTCTTTATGACCATAATTATTCATGGGTTTTTATGTTTTATTTTTATTTTTTGTTAGGATGAGTTTGATTCCTTTCACATTTTGTACATGCGTTCTATTTCTATTCTCTTGACTTCAAAAATAAAAAATAAAAATAAATTCTATCTATTTGGCATAATGTAAATCATTAAGAAGTAAAAATAGTTTACATATCAGGTATGTAAACTGTTTACATACTGCACAGTATAATAGATATGACTTATAGTGAAATGATATTTTTGTAATTTATTTAAGTTTAATATAACTAAAACTCACAGTTTTGAGCTTATTATTGCTAGTTTTGAAAATTTTAACTTTTAATCAAAATTGAAGCTATTTAGACAAATCACTCAATGTTATTAGGTTAGTATCATATTATGCTTATCTAATCTCATGAATTATTCATTCATTTGATTCAATTTAGTATTTTAATTATATATTTTTTTAATGATAAATTCTTGTTCTGCTTTCTTTTTTCTTCTTTTATTATTTTTTCTTTTAAATCCAAGAGAAAATTTCTGTCACATAATTTTTTTTTTTTTTTCACTCTAGTAGATTAGTTGATTAATGGTAAATTTTTTTTTTTTGGGTTTTAAATAAATATCATAGTTATTTTTTGAATTATTTCCTTCCAACATATGTTTAGATTTAATTAGTGTGATAATTAATTCACTTTAACTTGATTAATGTTTTGGTAATTTTTTTTTTCCATATTTAAATTTTGACATTTTTTGTTGATATTAAAAAATTTAAGAACTCAAGTAATTTAAGATCAAATTTGTTGAAGGTTTATCATACAAATAGCTAAATTTAGATATAGACTAAAAAGAGCTAAAAAAAAATATTACTCGAACAAATTTAATTCTTACACTACAAATATGTTGTTAAGATAGTTATAATAATTTTAACCATCTGACGTATTTTTGATTTTTAATTTAATATATTATTAATGTACTTTGAATGAATCAAACTTATTTGTTCTAAAAAAAATTTAGTATTTGAATTTAAAAATAGTTTTAATTTTTTATTTAAAAGATACGTTTTCTTATTTAATTAATGAAATATCATTCTTTTTTCTAAAAAAAAAATAGTTTTAATTTGAAAATTTAAGCATGTGTTGTAATCAAAATTAAAAATTATTTTGTTTAATTATTATATCCCCTTCTTTCTTGATTAATTGGATGAAACCGGCTTTTGCAGGTAGTATGTACACTAATAATTTTGATGAAAAATAATACTTTTATAGCAGCCTATAATTGATTTAGAAAAATGCTTCTCGCATGTACTATATACCAGGGAAGTCATATCATTTTCCTCACTTCTTAATTAAGTCGTATTGAACGACTTTAGAGTCAATTTTACATAAATTCTCAAGAAGGGTTTTTTTTTTTTTTGGATTGAAAATATCATAAATACTCATGAAGTTAAATATTACTTTGTTATCGTTGTCCTTTATCTTTTATTTTTTACAAGTAATCATGTAAAGATTATCATGGTGAATATTGCAGGGAACGCAGAATTGCTTTGAACTGACAATGTTTGAGAACTATCAGTACCAGCAAATAAAGCGAACTTAATTAACTTTTTAAGGGTGAAAAAAAAAAAATCATTTTAAATTTATAACAATTACAAATGGTGCGAACAGATGTGATAGGTCCATACTAAAATTATATAAAGCTGTTAGGAGGCAATTATATATAGCAAACAAATTTATGACATATAAGATGTATTTTAATTTATTTATTTTTATCTGTTTGCTCTTGTCGTCCCTTATTAAGTTTTTATTGGAAGATCACCATCAATTAACTCAAAAAAAAAAAAAAGAATTAAGAAAATTATTCAACATGTTCTAACTAAGTTTTTATATTAAATTACTATGAAATGAAACCGCTTTGTTATAATAGAAATTAAAAATCCCATTTTTCTTAACTTTGTTGTGCATGTGACTTGACTTAATTTTTTTTTTTTTATGTTCTAACTATTTCTCATGAAAAAAAAAAAATATTCCAGAATGAAAAGGACCTGTTTTAAAACCAAGACAGAATGATGCAAAATTTGGGGAGAAATGGTCGGAAACCCCTTCATATCCACTTTCAATTTTCTAATTAACATGCCATATGTTACTTTTTCTTATTTTTTATTTAATTAAAAAATTTAAGTGGTGTCGATTAATAAAATTGAAAAAGAATTGCATTTTATTTTTAAAATTTGGGAAGTATTAATCTTCTAGTTTGCCAAACACAAAGAATCAAGATATTAACCTTCTAGTTTGTCATCAATTATTTTAGATACTACAGAACAGCTATGATATATATTTTTATCATATTAAATATTAAATAGATTCAATATAATTATATTTGATTAAATTATAAATTATTTTAATAAAATAATTTTTATTCAAAATAGGTTTTTTTTATTTATAATTTTTTTAAATTAATATTTAATTTATTTTTATTTTAAAAATAAAAACATATTTTTAATTTGAGATAAAATAAAAATTTAAGATACATAATTTTATAATTAAAAAATTAAGTTAAGTGTCCAGCACGATTTTAATACATGCTCTATTCATATAAATTTTTTACATATTTATATTATTTTTATAATGGTATAATTTTTCAATAAAATGCATCATTATTTGAAAATTATATATTTAATACTGTGAAAGAAAGAAAACATGCCTTAGACCTGAATAACTAAGTTTAAGATGGTCTTAATAGACCATTGACCTGCTGACTACTTTTTTTTTTTTTTTTTTTCCCCAAAATTTTTGGTGTAATATTAAGACGTAGACCAAACTATAATTAGTTTCAAGTTTCAGCATTCAAAACTTTCATTTCTGATTAGGAGGCAGAATGAGTGGGAAGAATTATTCTGGAATTTCCAAATTCACACCTACAAGTCCAAAATGGAAATAATTAAAGCAAAGACAATTGATCAAATTAGAGAGAAAGGGAATGTTGAAATTAAGAGCACAGCCGAGTACTCGTCCACTCCATCCATCCTTGTATTATCTCTTGACTTCAGGTCAAACCGTGTGGGCCCTACACCTTGGTTTTATGTAGAACCCTCTTTCCTCACACTTTGGCAACTTTTTCTATAGACTCTGGCCCAGAATCACAACCCAACAAATTGACGGAAAATCTTGCTGATTTTTGCTGTTTAATTAATTATTCCATATCCCCTTATAAATATCGGTCATTAGAGACTTGAAAGTATATGTGTGGATTCGTAGCAACAGAAGATTACTTGCTTATTACTTACAACTTAAGAAGAAGAAGGCAAACATTATTAAATTTACAATAAAGTGTATCTATATATCAGATATCAATTAATGGCAGCAAATTACTCGATGGAAATAGAAATGAGTAGTGCACCAGAACTTCATCTTCCAGGATTTAGATTTCATCCCACAGAAGAAGAGCTTCTTGATTTCTACCTCAAAAGCATGGTGTTTGGTAAAAGATTAAGGTTTGACATTATTGGCCTTCTCAATATTTACCATCATGATCCTTGGGACTTGCCTGGTATGTTTTTTTGTGTGTATATATAATATGTTCCCATATTAAATCATGTGTGATTTTTTATTTTTTATTTATACAATATACATATTGATATGTGATTGGTTATTGATGAATGAGTAGGATTGGCAAAGAATATTGGAGAAAGGGAATGGTATTTTTTTGTGCCAAGAGATAGGAAACATGGTAGTGGAGGAAGGCCAAACAGAACAACTGAAAGAGGGTATTGGAAAGCAACTGGTTCAGATCGTAAAGTAGTAAGCTTATCAGATCCTAAAAGGGTCCTTGGTTTGAGAAAAACACTTGTTTTTTATAAAGGGAGAGCTCCAAGAGGTACCAAAACTGATTGGGTTATGAACGAGTATCGTTTGCCTGATAACTTCAAATTACTTAAGGTAGGTCCCTCCTAATTACCTCCTTATTATTAATATATAAGCTTAGCTAGTAGCTAAAAATTCTCAGTTTTATCATTTTTTTTTTCCTGTTTAAATTGATATTTTGTTTTGTTTTTATAATGGACAAAAGCTATAAACTTGATTGATATATAAATAGCTCTGCTTTTATTTATTTGTTGTACGTAAATATTACAGGATATAGTGTTATGCAAGATTTATAGAAAGGCAACTTCCTTGAAAGTGCTAGAGCAAAGAGCAGCAATAGAGGAAGAGATGAAAAGCATCAATGCTTCTTGCTCTTCGTCTCCTTTTTCACCAATGGACACCCTCTCATTTTGTTGTCTTCAGGAAGAGTTAATGACAAAAGTGCCCATGAACCAGATGGCATTGAAGAAAGAAGAAGATGAATTGAATTTGACAGAAAATAGATTTGATGATAAAGGAATGGAGAATATTAAAGGGTCATCTAAACCTGTGCAATTGCAAATAGGAACTGACTACGAGTTGCCTGAAATTCAAGTCCCCAAATTCAACATGGATTGGACTCAAGACCAATTTTGGACGCATCTAAACAGTCCTTGGCTTCAAAATCTGACACCCATTTCCAATTTTCTCAATTCCTAATATTGGTTTTAAGTTAAAAACTATAAACCCCCCCCCCCCCCAAAAAAAAAAAAAAAGGAAGAAGAAGAAGAAGTAAGTTAATCTTAGTTTTTTTATTATTTGAATTAAATCTTAGTTTTGTAGATAAAATTTGCTCACCTCCTTGGGAGATTTTGTCATCTTTCAATCGGTTCTTCCAGCTAAGTGTTAAGAGCAGGGAACTTTAATTGACTTCTTTTGAATAATTAATAATTATATCATCTGTTGCATATATCATTTATTTATTATTCATTATAACAAAAATATATATTATTATTTTTACGAAGTATATATATTTTAAAAATACATGTTCTTGGGAAAAAGTTATATTTTTTGTAAAATATATATACGTATGTATTTTTTGAAAATTTTTAAAAGTAAAATTGTATATATGAAAATGTGATATGATGCCATTAACAAAAAATCCAATTAATTATTGTCCATGATTACAACAATTTTTTTTAATAAAAAAAATATGTTTTCTCAAGTTCCTCGATTACTTCATTTGTCGAGTGATTATTTATATATTTGTTTCTTAACATCTTATAATTTAATACTCAAGCTTGTAATTTATACAATTAAGTCTCTAATTTTTATAAATTTAATTTAAAATATTAATTTTTGTTAAAATAATTTAATAATATTATACATAACTATCGTATTATTAAAATCTTGATGACCGAATTATAATAATTTTTTAAAAGTTAAAAACTAAATTATATATTTTGAAATAGGATAGAGACCAAATAAATTAAAAGGTTAACTTCTATCATATTTTAAGTATAATGTTCTTAAATTAATTTAACAAAAATTGTAATTTTGAAATAAATTTATCAATTTTTTAAATATTAAGAATTAAATTGTATAAATTAAAAGGTTAAAAATTAAATTGTAAAATTTTAACTGGACTAAATAAATAGATAAGTCAATGCCGAGTGTATAACTAGCCGTAAAGATTTTTTATTTTTATTTTTAACAAATGTGATTTAGCTGCAAAGATCTGCGAGTAGGGGAATAAATTGAAGATGTTTTAGGACTACAGCATAAGATAAAAGCACAAGCCCAAACATAAACGAGACTAATGAATTGTGTGTGAAATAGATAAAAGATGCATTAAAAGATGATGCACTTTAATATTTTGAAAATAATATTTTTTGTTCTTTAATAAAAATAAGTTCCTTACGTACAAATATATCAAATAGTAAATAAAAAAAATTCTACACGTTCTTTATAAATATGTATCATGTAAAATTTTCTCAATCTTTTATTGGAAGTAAGTAGTTTGCTCCATTTATTTTTATTTGGAGAATTTTTATGCATTCAAAAGCTATGCGAAAAACTCTAAGAAATCAATAGTACTGAGTTGTTGTATTGAATAGTGGAAAGCCCAAAGTTAAAGAATAGAGTTCAACAATTGACTTATATATGAAGGGTAATCGACTAACTCTAAAGCAAAGAGGTGTGAGTAGTTTGTAACAAAAGAGAATCTGAATGCTAACAAAAAACCAAAGCCACACTATAATGAGGTAGACAACACAGTAACAAATTGAGTCCAGGTGACTCGTGCTTTAGGTTAATGCGGTGACTGCCTTAACCTCCGAATAGATAGGGGCATATTATATTTTAAAAATAAATAATTTTATCTTGAATCATCTCCATAAATTTTCAAAAATAATTATTAAAATAAAATTTAAGAAGATATTAATTTTAAAAAATAATTGTATTTAATTCAATATTATTGAGGATAGATATATTGACACACATTTTTTTTATTACTATAAAATAATGTATAAGTTATTTATTTTGAACTTATAAATAATTACTCTTTAGTAATAGTATTATTAGATAAATTTATTATTAATGAATAATATAAATATTATTAACTATAATAAGAAAGATGAACAATTGTTCTCTCTTACTTTTATCATATAAAAAATAAAAAATTTTACATTTCTTAAATTACCATATATATTCAAGTTTCTCAATAATTTTTAATTTTTCTCAATTAATTGAAATTATAGAGAGGAAAAAAAAAAGAATAAGAACAAATAAGCATAGTAAAAATGTAGTCGTATTCTTCTTTTTTTATGTTTTTAGTAGGCATTCTTCTTCTATTTTTTACGTGTATTTTCTTATTTCTAAAGTTAAAAATTTATATTATATGTTTGTTTTATTCAGATTTTAGACATAAATATTTAGTTTTATAAACAATTTTAAACTTTTTATGTTATTCAAAAGTTTCAAAACTCTCAATTTTATTCTATTATAATCAAAATAAATTTAATTTTTGTCAAATAAATACAAAAAAAAAAAACTTTTACATACATATTTATTAATTTAATTTTTATCATTGATTTTTTATATTCGACACAAAAAAATATTTTGATATTATTAATCAATTCTTATTATTCGATGAAAATTTAATTTATAAAAAATATTTAAAATCTTATTTTTATATTCGCCTTATGCCACAAATTGAGGTGCCCTGTATTCACCGTTAGTTCAAAGGCCCTTTAACATCCACCCTTAGTACATAGGTCTCTACAGTAGCTACCTTTGGACTTTAACATGCACCCTCAATTCAAGGGTCTTTAACTTGCTCAATGAACACTGCTAATTTGGTATCCAAACGTATCCAACTTATGATATAGTCCAACATTCAACCTTATTCCGTAGGCATATATAAATACCACTAAGAGGACATGAGTATTAATTGGTATTTAGAATGTAATTTTGAGTATTGTTATTAGTATTTGATATGTAATGTACATATTAGTATTGGAAAAGTATTGGTATTTAGTATGTAATTTTAAAAAATATGAACTAATTTAACTTAAAATTAAATTTACAACACTTACTTTAATTTAATAGTTAATAGGAATAATTTCCCACTCTTCATTATGAACTACCAAGGTTGGAAGTTGTCATAGATGTCCTTATACAAGGATACCATCATACCACTTTTGATACAAGGATACCATCATACCAAGGTTGGAAGTTGTCATAGTATGTTTTTTTTTTTTTATAAGGACAAAGTCGTTTAAAACTGTTGAAACATCATTGAGGGTAGATGGTTTGGCTAGTGCAGGATTAAAATCTTACGATCGAAACTGGTTGCTAAGTCTATTTTGTTAAATGGGCTAGGTTTTTTTTTTTTTTAATTTCTAAAGCTTTCTTTTTTTTTATTAATTAAAAAAAAATATACTTATACATTCGACTGAAATTCGATCTTAAATTTCTGGTAAAAAATCATTACTACCTAAATCACAAGTAATACAAATACTAATTCAATAAAATGTCAATTCAATAAATCTAATTCTTCCTATTTATTAGAGGGAGCAAGTATGCAATTTCTGTTCAGGGAATTTATAAATTAAATTCTATTCTGCTCAGTACTCCTCGCATAAGAGTGTGTTGATTATGGTCTCTTGATTTGTTCAAGTAATGATTTACTATGCTAACATAGGTTAGGAACGGCATTCCTCTCCTAGCTATCTTATATTGCAAAACATGTTCCTGTAATTCTTTTTAATTTGCTAAAAATCTTCCTGTAAATTTTTGTTGTTGCTAAAAATCTTCCCGTAACTATTTATCTGTCTAGGACCGGGGATGTGCGAGTCAAGAAGATCAGCTTCGGTGTGCAAATCTGAAAAGGTAACCGCCATTCTTGGGTAAGTGAGATATAGGCAGGAAGAAGCTCTAAATGTGGGTGGAGACGAAGGGCAGTTCTCAAATATCATTAAATAATGGCCAATGTGATTTGCAAATGTTATTTCCATCAACTTTTTAACATTTCTGTTAAAAAAAAAAAAAAAAAAAGTATTCCCTTTACGATAAAAAAAAAAGGTACTAAATTGCCCTAAAAAAAAAAAAAAAAAAAAAAAGGTGGGCGGGGAGGGGGGTTGTTAACGATACTCAAAACTTTTAATAACAAAATTAGTACCTATTATGTTCAAATTTATATTTTTACAATTAAAAAATGATTAATATGTAATTTTTTTTTGAACACCCATCCAATTAGAATTAAACGACGACAATTTAGACCAGTTCAATATTGAACGTTCAATATTTTACGTTTAATATTATTGGGGTGCTAATTTTGTTACTATAAGTTTTAGGAGTGTTATTTTTGGTAATTTTTCAAAAAAAAAAAAAAAAAAAAGGACTTTATGATATCTTTTATAACTAAGGGTGTGTTTATTAGTCTGTATTGAGAATATATCAAAATATGAATGAATATGAATTAGATTGAAGAGAAAATAAAATTCAAAAAATTTCATTCATTTTATTTATATTTATTATAATTATAAAGAATTAGAATGAAATTATTAATTGATTTAAATATTCATTTAAAAGTAATAATAAAAAAATATAAAATAAAGAATATTTTTGTAATTACTTTAAGGTTTATAAGTACTGGTAATTTTCGTGGACAAAATATGTAATTGTAATTTAGTATCTAGACTCGTTGTTAAGTCAATTAATCAAAAAAGAAGAAACTACTGAGCTCTCAATACGTATGTATTAGGTAAAAATATATTTTTCATGCATATACCATCACATAATAATGCACGTATACTTAAAAAAATTTGTGCACACAGTTAGATAGATCGAGGTTAAATCGATTGAGGATCAATCAACTTTTATCCAGTTGCTCTCGGATTTGAAAAATGCATAGTTAGATCGATTGAGGCTTGGGTTGATCGATCGAGGCTTGGGTTGATCGATCGAGGGTCTCTCATCATTGGTAGATCGATCGAGCCTAGGTTCTCAATCGATCGAGCTTTGGTTAGATAGATCGAGGTTTTGCTAGATTGATCGAACCAGTTTTTCAGTCTCACAACAACTCTTTTTTATTTTGACCTATATGTTATTTTTATCAATTTGACTATATTTAATTGTGAAAGCAGAATCCTTGTATGAACAGAATTGTTATTTATTATTAATTCTCATTTAAGTCAAATTGAACTCTATATAAATAATCTTTATTAGAGAAAAATATACTATTTTGAATATAATATTTTCTACATTTCATTGAGCTTTTAAAAGAAAAATTCTTTTCTCTTCATATATTAATCTTAGGCATTTTTTTGATTTAATTGTTTAAATATATTGTGTGATTATGTTCGAATAATTCATATGCCTAATTGTTCTTCATGGTATTGAGTTTTACATGATCATTTTAGAGCTTGCTAGTTGATTTAGTTTTTTACGATACATGCTCTTAAATCTACTAGTTAAGGTTTTTCATTATTGAACCTGCTCTATGACATATTTTGCACTTGTGTTATTTGTATTAACGTTTCAGGTATTTCGTGTGACTCAAATTTATCGAAGTTAACGGGTTCAATTGATCTCGTGGGACTTGAGTAGATTAGAATATTGGTCCGGATCCAGACACCTTGCTTGTGGAGACTATGAAATGAGCAACGGCTCGTAAGTAAATTACATAGGGGCTTTATCTGTGAGGAGTAGTCTAAGACCTGGCCTTGTAATTGAACATTAATTTTCATAGTTCATAGTTAGATGGTACGGTAAATCGGTGGTTTTTCTCTTAGGTCATTGTTGTGACCTAGGTTATTTTCACTTAAAAATATCGTGTGTTGTTCTTTAATTTTGCATTTTATTTTTACACATAATTGCATGTCTGGCCGTTGTATTTAAGTTATATATTTAAAATCTGTTAAAACTAAAAATAACCTATTTATCCATTCTCTTGGCATATTTGGTCTGTAACTATAAATTTTTAATTACAAACAAGATTTAAAAAATAGAATCAATACTAAAAAAAAAAAAAGTAAAAAAAAATTAATAAAAATAACTCTCAAATTGATAGGGTTTTTATTTCCCTTCTACATGTTTTAAAAAATAAATATGAGAATGATTTCCATTTTTTTTTTTCTTTCTATTTTCTGATTAGTTTACACACGGACACAATCGGATTTTAATCCCACATACTGAGGTAAAGAAGCAAGCAGGTTGAAAGGGCAATTAACAACATATGACAGTCATATTATGACATAAGTCTAATCACACTTGGAGAAAGATGGGAAAAACTCAACGATAACCTGCGCAGACCTAGACCCATTACCCATTGGTTCATTCATAGGAAAGGCTTGTGAGACTCCACCTTGAGAGGACCAAGAAAATACCTGACAGAGGCATATTCTGACCAGTAGGGTGTATGGTCCAAGACCCACTAGTCATAGGCATATTTTAGATTTATTGCTTCTGTATAGTATAAATTTTTAATTCTGATATATTTTTTTTCAATCTCGTCCTACAACAGTATTTTTGAAAAAAAAATTTACAATTTTGTACCTTTGTCTATTTTTTTGTTTTTCCTCTTATGCCATAACAAGTTATGCAGTAGAGTAGATAAATTCATTGATTTATTTATTAATTTCTTATTACGGATTGATAAATAGAAGCAAATTGATTTAGTTTGCTTTTTTTAATATCTGAAAAAGTTTCTGCTCAATCTTTGTTCTTGTTAATGGATTTCTTAAAAATCATTTTAGATTAGTAGTCAGATCGATCCACTCAAGATCCGATACATAATCACAAGCTATGAACAGATACACACTATCCGACAATAAAGAATAATAACAACCTTTTACGTGCTTTTAGCAAAAAAATTTCTTTTTGAAATTATCTGAAGATAATAGTTTAAATTTATAACAAATTGGACTCTGTAGTGTAGTCTGTAAATAAGAAAAATCCAAAAGCATAGAAAACTAAATAAAGTTTACAATTGAAAGCAATATTAAACATAGTTTATAATTTACTTACAATAATTTACAATTTCTATAAATTATATGTATACAAATACAGTTTATTTATATACAACAATTTATATAAATTACATGTATATAAATATAGTTTACATATTATGTAATACAGTTTACATACTTCTATATTAGTATGTAAACTCATTTACATACTGTCACATTAGTATATAAATTTATTAACATATTGTCACATTGATATGTAAACTTATTTACATACTGCCATATTTGTATGTAAATTTATTTACATACTGTCACATTAATATGTAAACTCATTTACATACTGCCATATTTGTATGTAAATTTACATGTTAATATGTAAACTCATTTACATACTATCATATTAGTATGTAACACAGTTTACATAGTATGTAAATAATTTACATACTAATATCACATATCACATAGTTAAGGATATTTTTGTAATTTATTTAATTTTAATGTAATCAAAACTCACAATTTTAATCTTATTATTATTAGTTTTAAAAAATTTAATTTTTTAACTATATTATTTAGGTAAAAAGCTCTATATTTTGTGCATTAGTCGCTGAAGCTGGTACTCAAAAATTATTAACACCACAATTATTCTGTGAGGGCCCAGAAACACCCATCATAGGCATAGGTTGAGAAACACCATGCTGAGAAGGCCAAGAGCCAACCCCATTCGGAGGAAATAATGACCAGTTAGTATTATTAATAGCCATAGGACTACCTAACCTCTGAGAAAGTTGATTAACATTGACTCCAGCTTTGGCCAAATTTGCATGTACTAATCGTGGATCAGTCATATTCATCCTCCGAATTTGCCACTCATGAGTCCTCATACGAGAGAACTTCATCGAGATTTAGTATATGCTTGTTGTTTGTAATATTAGTAATCAAGAAGGTACATGAGCGATTAAGCCCCTAGAACATAAAAAACTTGCTCTCCTGAACTAATTTGGTTACAACCCACCAAGAAGTTTCTGAACCGTTCTTGGATCTGCCATTGAAATAATTTATTAAGCTTTCTTGAGCTCTGATACCATGAAAAACTCTAAGAACTGATTACCACCGAGCTATATTGAATATTGGAAAGCCAAATTTACAGAATAGAGTTCAACGTAATCGACTAACTCTAAAGCAAATAGGTGTGAGTGGATTGTTACAAAAAAGAATTTCAATGGTAACAGAAAACTAAAGCCACACTATACTAAAGTAGTACACAGTAACAAAGCTGAGTCCGATAGCCTTTAACATCCACCCTTAGTTCAAAGACTCGTTTAACACTATAAATAAAAAGAAAAATAAATAATAATTACATGGTCTTTACTCGATTGGTTAGATTTGCCCAAAAGTCAAAAGGTTTCTGCTTAGGATTGCACTGAACATTGTCAACAGGATGAACATTAAACAAACGACAGTGTCTTAGGTAGAACCTTGTACGCATGTCCTTGTGCCAACCATAACAATCAGTCACATTGTATATCAAATTTGACACTAATCCAAAACCTGGAAGGCGATCGGCTTCAATGTCAGCCATGGAGGGCTTCCATAGTCCGGTAATGACATCGTGGGGAGAAGGCATTCCATCATGTGAAGTCATCCAGTACCAAATTGCTGTGGCGAAAGAGATCACATGGTCTTTCTCAACTATTTCTGGATTACTTAGAAGGTCCACTACTCCTAGAGCTTCTCCAGCAGCTCCGTAGTTCTTGTTCCTAAAATATAACAATTCAACTTAATTTACCAAATCAAAATCTTAAAACCATAAAAAATGAAATATTCATAAATATTGTAGTATACCAAAATAATATATATATATATATATATATATATATAAAAGCTTCAAAGGGCCTCGGCCATACTAAGTTTTTCCCAGGAACACAGGGATACTTTTTTTCCAAAGCAGGAAGGCAACAGTCACAAGAGGTATTCCCTGTTAGATAGCAATATACCCAATTGTATGTGCTGGGTCTGATACATTTTCCCACTTTCCTGCATTTACTTCAAAATTTTTTTTTTTTTACTCTAGTCTCTATATTAGATTTATATAATATATGAATGTCATGAAGATATAAAGTAACACCCATACTTTTCATATTAGAAGCATGTAAATATTATACACAAAAATATATATATATATTTTTTTAATTTTCAAGATAATTTTAACACATATCAAAATATAAATAATATGAGTAAAAAAATAACTTCAAATTTAAATAATATTAACATTTTTCTTATATAATAATTAGATATGACAATTTGTGCCGTATTTCAATTAACTAAATCGAACCCAAATCGAATTAAATTTGGGTCAATTTTAGGCCAATTTAAATAATTCGAAAAAAAATAAGTTTAGAATAATTAATATATCCATTAGCCAGAAATTAAATTAAATTTTTAATAAAAAAGAAGAAAAAAAGACTATATTAAAATTAAAATAATATTTCATCGCTTTCAGTATTTCTTTTTTTATAATATATTAATTATTTTTTTTCATTTTCTTTTGAAAAATAAACCTATAATGAATAAATAGTTATAATTTATTTATTTTGTAACATTATTATGATATGCTCTTTGATGTTAATGTTTTTAGCATTTAAATTTATTTAGCTCTTTAAAAAAAACACTCATATTTAATTTTAATTAATATTATGCAATTTTTATTTTTGAATCAATTATGTATTAACTTTTGTAGTAAAACTTTAAAACTCTTCTCAGCTTGTATTGTACTAGTATCTTTTCAATTAGTTCATTGTACTAATAATCATGTATTATGTAATAGTTAAAGTTCTACATTCGTGTGACATTTTAAGTTAATTAAAATTTTTATTTTTTGATAAATATATTTATTTAATCTTACTCATCTCTATTTTTTTAATGGTTAAAGAAAAATTTTATTAGGACATGAAAGCCCTTTATTCTAATTATGAGTTTTCATGAACAAAAGATGGCTTCAGACTTTTGAATATGTAGGGTTTGATAGCATTTACTCTTTGACTAATTGATATAGAAATAAACTTTTTACTTTAAGAATTAATTTTTTTCTCTTGTATTTACCGTTTACTCTTTTGTTATTTTATGAAATGTTGTTTCAACTATAATCGTTAAATATTTTTTTAATAAAAAAAGTCATATTAATTAAAAAAATATGTAATTAATAATTTTGGCTAATTTAGATCAGCTCGTTTATATTTACTTTGAATTTGAATTCATCTTTATTGACTCAAATTAAATTTAAATTAAATTAAATTAAATTAATTTTAAGTCAAACTAATTTTGAGTTGACTTAGGTCCAGCTTGCACGAATTATTATCTATAAGTTAAACAATCCATTTTTATGAGCACACCTTACCCATAGTGCAAACAACATATTAAAAAAAATACATATGTTTTTATACGTTATGTACAAGTATTTAATAAAATTTAGTATATAAAAAATCAAAATTGGAAAAAATTGGAGGGAAAAAAAGAAAGAAAGAAGCCGAAAAATTGGGGAGGGAAATGAGCCTTGGAGTTTAAGATGTGCCGGAGTAGATTTGTAAAATATAGTATATTTCATTGTATTCAAACAACAAATCAAAATAATGAAATTAATTTGTGTTAATATATTAAGTTATTTTACAAATAATATAAAAGAAAAAAATTATCAAAAATATTTTTTTTAAATGTAATAATATTTTTAAATAATAATTATTTAAAAAAAATAATAAAAATATATTTATTCTATTAACGAGTAAATGATATTATTTAAATTTTACTTAAGAAAAGGATATTAAGGTAATATATAGTATTATAAATGAACACCGCAATATTAATTTATTTTTATTTTTATAATTAAATCAAATATTATAATAATAATAATACTATTTTTTTTACTTCAATTTTATTCTAATTACTTTTTCATCATCCAAACTAAACTGCCATTAAGAACATTTCTATAACTTCTTTTTTTTAATTTTTATACATGGTTTAATATCTCGATTTGAATCTAATTTTCAAATATTTATACTTAATACGGCGAGTATTACGATTTCTTCCTTATCTTATGTCCTTGGAAAAGTATTACTATATGAGTTTTTTTTTACCAGTAAAAACCTTCAGAGAGTTAAAGCCTTTTAATTTCAAATTTATCAATTATTAAAAAAAAATACTGTTGTAAACTAACATTAAATATTCTTATCTAAAAATATTAATAATTATTACATATATTTTATCATTTTAAATTAATAACCTCATACATATATTATTAAGTCATTGGGCCATGATATCGCCCATCAAGGTAATGACATATGGGTTGCAAGAAAGAGAATATTTTTATACGAAAAGATGTCTAAATTGTGGTGTTTCATAAGAATTTTAAAGGATATAATTAATATATATATAAATTAATTCAATTATATAATTAATTTTATTTTTAAATATTTAATAAAAAATATAATTACTTTTTTAATATTAAAAAATATATATTTATTTATATTTTAAGAAAAATAAATTTAAATTCTTTTAAATAAAAATAAAAATAAAATTATATATATATAAAAAATTATATCATATAATTAAATTTATATAAAATAAATTTTTTTATATGCTAGTAAATATATTGATTAAAACAATCAATATAAAAGTTTCTCCTCTTAATTTATAAATCCTCCCCCCCTCTTTTTATAAGAAAACTAGTTTTGAGACGTGTGAGTGTGTGCTACACACTACACAGTATAAATATATTTTATATTATAAATAATAATAATAATAATAATAATAATAATAATTAAGCATTCACCCTTAGGAACAAAATAATTTACTTTCAATTTCATACTTTTTTTCAGCTTTAAGTTCGTAATATTACATTGAATAAAGATAGAAATGGTGCTTCTGGTGAGGGTCTGATGAATTCTTCTCGTGTGCCTACGAGATGGAATAGCTGTAGGAACTAGGAAATAAGTACTTGAGAAGATCAAATTCAAAATTACAAACGGTTAATTAACTAACGATGAACATAAAATAAAAGAATATTGAAATTTGTATTATATGATGATCTTAAGATAAAAAAAAATTCCCTTGGGTGTGTGAGAGTGAGACTAAAGAAAAGATATATTCCAAAATACAATGATATAAAACAAGAACACTATTCTAAATTATTTGGGTGAACAAAATTGTATCCATTATCTATCTCACTGAACTTAGAACTTAGATATAGAGTATAATTTTCTGAAAATTAGGAATGATTTGCTGCAAGGAAAACGAAGAGATAAAGGCTACTTTGCTGTTGTATTTTTTTTTTTCTAGTTACAAACCCAATTTATAACATTCAAAATGTATACGTTGGAAACCAAAACTCTACAAATGAGCACACATAAAGAGAGCATTTTTGTTACACAAGTTTATTTTGCATAGAAAAATAAATGTTATATTAAGCATTCAAAGTAATTTTCCTATGTGAGAGATAAACAAAATTCACTAAATTTTTCTTTCTCAATGAGTGAACTTTAAGACTTAATTTTTTATTCATTCTAATATAATTTTGAACATATAAATATAAGATTTTGAAGCCCTCATCAATTCAATCACGATCACACACTTATATTAAGTGGGTCTCACTCAAATTAATGCCTCGAAATGACATTTAATTGTGGATTAAAATCCCATTTTTTCAACAATAGCTTGAAAGAGATTTGTTACAATTTAGGCTAAATTATATCATTGGTCCCTAAACTTTAATTAAATTTATACTTAGGTTATCAAACTTTTAAATTCTATAATTTAGTCTCTAAATTTTTAAAATTTTACACATAAGTTCCTAAATTTTTAAAACCTGTAATTTAGTCCTCAAACTTTTGAAAAATTCATAGATGGTCCTAAAATTTTGATTCAAAAATATGTATTTTAGTACTTAAGATAAAACTTTATGTGTGAATTTTTCAAAGTTTGAGAATTAAATTGTATTATTTAAAATTTTGGAGACTAAATTGTAGAATTTTAAAAATTTAAGTATAAATTTAATTAAAATTTAAGAATTAATGGAATAATTGACCCTAAAATTTAACACGGTATGCAGCCATTAGTAAGGATACTCGAATGGTAGGCATCATTGCAGTATGCAGCTCCAGTTCCACACCATCCGAATTTGCTACAACACTGCCCTCCTGGACACACAACTTGCCTCCCACATTGTTCTGCTGAGCCTACTTGTATAGTGCACACCAACAGAGCAACATTAATAAGTCCCCCCAAAACCCAATACTTGTTCATTTTGTTTTTTTTTTTTTAATGTTTCAGCTGCTTATTTTTGTTTTGTGTGATTGGAGAGGGACTAATGAGAGGTGCTTTATATAGTTTCATTGTTTCCGCTTTTCTTATTTTAAAATGGTGGCGGCTTCCTTGGCCATAAATTTTAAATCTCTAAAAAATAAAAATTCAATTATTTGTCTTTCCATCTCATTTATGCGTACGGACGTGTGCAACATTAATGATAAAAATACAAATATGCATTGTATATTTACAATGGGACTACAGAATGAAAATTGTCTCAAACGTATATATGCCCGCGAAGGTCTATCTTTAGTTTGTGAATGTTCATTGAATAAATAAGCTATTTTTATTTATCTCGATCTCCAACACAAACACAATACATACTATTACATCACAGATCAGCCGCCAGTAATTTTTATTCTTAAGGTATCAGCCGCCATGGATTCTGAATGTCATAGATTACATACTGGATAAGATATGTAGTTGCATTAAAAAAAAAAAAAAAAAGTGTTTTTTATTAATACTAATGGAAATGTGAAGTTAAGCTGCATTCAAATACATAAATATTGTTGGCCACATGTGAGTAAATTATTAAGCATATAGTACCATAAACATCCACAAAAGGCTCTTAATTTATATATTCCAGTAAATCCTATCAACTTACATAAGCATCCACATAATTCGTTTAAACCTTAAAAGATTCATTCAGATGGCAAGTAAGAGGGAAAATGTAACCACAAAGTTGTTAGAAAAAATGAAAATTCCTTATTAGTAAGACACAATATTATGGTAGAACATGAGCATCTACACCCATTAGTTTAACCTTTTTAATATTAAAAAATCCATAATTTTTATAACTTTAATATGATATCATAAATTTATTGAATGAATGCGTTAAGAAAAATAAAACTAATGAGTCTTCTCTAAAACAAAAAGAAAGAGTCTTGTAAAATAAAAATAAAAAAATTAAATGACCCAAGAATGAATATAATAAAACTACAATAAAAATATAAATCGATAAATTTTGCAATAAATAATATGTTTTTATCTATTATATTAACATTTTGGGATTAAAATTCCAATAATTTTTATAGACAAATATTGAATTTTGAATTCTCATTTCAAAAGCCCATAATTAAAATTAAACATAATATTAATCATTGATAAAATAATTATAATACATACTTATAAAAAGGCTACATGAATACTCTCAATAATAACTCATGTGGCTTTGTAATACTCACCATTTGAATAGCCTCACTTGTCACACAATACAATAACTAGTCATTTTATATTTATAAAAATTTAAATTGACCCTAGAATTTTCTTTTATAGTAGATGCCAATTAATTTATGTTAATGCACATTAGGTTATTTTAGAACACTAGAGAGTAGAGATAGAGAATTATAGATAAAAAAATTATTCTAGAGAGTCTTGATATTTGTAGGGAGTCGGTAATGCTCATAATTAATAACAAAAATTTCTCGGATTTTTTTAAAGATGAATTTTAGGATCACGTATTTTTTTTTTTTTTAACTATCATATTAATTATATTATAATATAAGGTAAAATTATCTTTAAAAAAATTAGAAAATTTACTAAAAATAACACCCCTAAAACTTATAATAATAAAACTAGCATTCTCAATAATATTGAACGTGAAATATTGAATGAATCAAAATTATCGTCGTTCAATTCTAATTGAATGGGTGTTAAAAAAAATAACATATTAATTATTTTTTTAATTGTGAAAATATAAGTTTGTTATTACAAGTTTAAGAGGTGCTTTGTTGTTTTCCCAAAAAATTAAATTATTTATCTATTTTTTAATATAATTTTACCACATATCAAAATATGATTTGTATAAGTGCAAAAATAGTAATAAATTTATGTATTCTTAGCATTTTTTTCCTTCAAAATGCATGTAATTTAATCTAATAACTTTGAAAAAAATCATAAAATTAACACACTTAAAATTTATAATAATAAAAATAATATCATTAATATTAATTCATATTTTTTTAATTTAAAATAATATTATTATTTTTATTATTATATTTTTAGGTAATTTCTCATGACTCTTTGGGCAATCACATCTAGTACATTTCAAAAGTTCAATTGAAGTAAAAAAAGATATCACAAAACTAACACTAATATTTAATAATAAAAATAATATTTTTAATAATAATTCATATAATTTTTAATTAAAAATAAAGGTATTATTTTTTTAATTATAAATTAAAAAAAAAATTCAAAACTAACACTAATATTTAATAATAAAAATAATATTTTTAATATTAATTTGTATAATTTATATTATTTTTTATTATGAATTTTAGGTAATTTATGAAGAAAAAAATTGACTTTGTCGAATGAATTAAATTGAAAATTAATAAAACAAATAAATAATAAATCTCTCTTTTCGCTTACTCTTCTCTGTCTTTCCGCTGCGAACCACCCATTATCGCTAGCAAGTCAAGCATCGGCCGATGCCAACCAGTTAATTAACCCACTTAGTATGGTGTCCTATCATCACTGTTTTTTGCTGCAAAATCCATCAGAAGTTTGAGAATTTTGAAAATATTACACGAAAAGCCCAAAATTGGCCTGCACCAATCTCACTGATTTGGTCATCATCGTCGGGATGTGAAGCTTCCTTGGACGCCGACTGACGAAGTACAAGTGGTCCAACCACATGTGTTCGTCGTATGTAGCCTCCATGCGATGCAGAAGAGAGGGAAGGGGAGAGAGAAAGGTAAAATCTAGTTCTTTAATGTTTTTATTTATTTTAATTAAATTTCAAGTTTAGCCTTAAAAAGTCAAGTTTTTGCATAATTGAATTTAATTGGGTCTTTGGAATGTTAGTGGACATTAAAAAATTACTGGATTTAATCGCACATTTTTATATATTACAGGACTTGTTTAGCAACATCATCCAAAGTTCCAAATTTAATTTGAGCAGGCGGGACTTAATTTTTATTCCTAATTTTCAAATTGACTTCACATCAAATTTAAGCCTAGGTTCAAAGGTTTTTTTTTTTTTCTTTCTAAAATTTGGAGGGCTTCTCTTATAGTTTTGTTCTTGAAGCATTACATATATGGAGATTTTCACTATCTGCGGGTTCATTTTGTTAGAGATATTGTACACGATGCTTAAGCATGGTACTCTTACAACTTTTAAAGAGTATATCTCTTATATTGATTATAAACCATATAAAATTTACACGTTTTTCTGTTGAAAAATCTATGTACTAGTAATACAAACGAATCTTGAACTCGGAGGATTCAAGAGAGCCTACATGAAAAGCTCTGAAATCTTTTGGTGAAGTTTGTATTTTAGCTCATGATGTCTCCTTTCCTCTTCCAATCCAATTAATATAGTACATTGATGGTCCTTTGGGTAACTAAATTGTGTAGATTTGGGCAAATTTCATTTTTGACTTGTACATCAGTTTCATTTTGGACCTCTATTCAATTTTTAACTGAAAATTTTGAACACATATTTAATAATAAAGTAGTAAGGGATAAAAACGAAAACACAATTGATAAGGGGTCATCTCATAATATTTTGTCGTCACAATATTTCTTATAGAACCTGCAATGAACTTTGGATTATATCAAAATGTTACTTTCTCGTCTTAGCACATTACATTATTGTTGGATACACAAAACATAGTCATGGTCACCGAAGAAGTGGCTCACAACTAGACACCTTAGGACAATTTAAAACACATTTCCTATTACTTGAAGCAAGTTCAAAACCTTTGACAAAACTGATTATTACATGGACTCCACCATAGATGATGATACTATCATGTTACTACCAAAAGGCCTCTGGTTGTAGCAGTCAAGATTATTGCCATAACCAACACCAAGTATGTCACAATATCTCTTATAGAATCCAATACGATCCTCCACCTTAGCATTCCAACCTTTGCCACATTCGAGTCCACCATTGATGATATTTGTGATGACACCATATCCTGGAACTCGACCGGCACCCGAATCACCTCCAGAAGGTTGCCAGTTTCCAGTAATGACATTGTGGCACGATGGCTTTGGCGACTGTGGAGTCATCCAAAACCAAATTGCCGTCTTGAAAGAAATGGCTGGGTCTGTTGCAACAAGGTCTGGATTGTTCAATAAATCCACACCAATAGCTCTTCCAGCTTGCCCATAATTGTAGTTCCTATATAATTGCTAATTATAAGTATCAACATGCTTACTAAACCCAATATTCAAATTAACAAAAGAAAATAAAACTAACCATGAAATTTGAATTGGACCTCGACCATAATATTTTCTTCCAGGTGCACATGGATATGTTGGATTGGGAGAGCAGTAATCAGATTCTTGATTTTGTTCCCTCAAAAAGCAGTAGCCCCAAGAATATGGGCCATCTGGTGCACTTGCCCATCCACCTGCATTTTCACCTTAACTTTTAATAGAGTACGTGACCCAAAATATCATAAATTTGGAGAAGACAACTAATTTTAGATGACGTTGTTTTCCTCTAGAATAAAATTCATGAAAAATCCATTTTCATCTGAGACTAGTTGTAAGTTACATGAACAACATCACACATTATGAATTGGTGAGAAATATAGTCCCAGCTGCTTTTTCGAATCAAAGAAATTTTGTTGTTAAAATATGGCCTCTATGTGATCGATGTTGCATAAGCACTTTTTTATCAACTGCAATAAATTACTTGCTAGATAAGACTTTTGATAAATAACAAAGTTATGCCATTTTAATGATATGTGGAAATGAATGAAATGCATATAGCACATTGTTCTTACCAAACTGTATAGACTCAATCCCTGAAGTAAATATAGTAAGTAATATACAAGATTAATTACCAGTAGTCTCATGAGAGGTTTGGGCTAAGAAAGCAGCAATTTCCTTCTTACGAGTGGAATCGTCACCAGTTGTAGCAAAACCAGGAAAGGAATTAGCAGCAGCTATGAATCCCTCATAAGTATAAAACCCTTTGCCTTGGCAACCACCATCATTGCGATGCTTCAGCATCTGATCAAATGTGGCTTTGGAGATCAAATTTCCAATTGATCCGCCACCACCACCGCCGCCACCACCACTGCATTGACTCTGGCATCCATCTTTACAATAGGCATCAGTGTTGCCACACCATCCATGTTTACTGCAACACAACCCACCTGGACACAGAGCACCTCCAGCTTGCCTCCCACACTGTTCTGCTGATCCCACTTGAAACAATGTAATCAAAAACAGACAAACAATTCCTAACGCCCCAAACTTCATTTTCAAAGTTAGATTTTTCTAGATGAGACAGTATGCATTAGAGGGAGGGTATATATAGATGGTTGTGCAAGAGAGAGGCTTTGTTTGCTTTACTTTTTAGTATTTGTTTTTACTTGCTCAGTATATTTATTTCTGTCGGTGGCTGCTTAGTGATTCCTACTTAAAAAATATATATAATTTAAGAAAGGCAAAGAGAGAACGTGACTTCTTTCAGACTTCATTAATGTGATTGGAATTATTTGCTTAAATTTCAATCATTTATTTTTACATTTAATACATAAAATAAATTTAAAGTATTTATTAAAAAAAAAAAAAGTTCAATTTTTAGATTAAAAATATATAAATTAAATTTAACAAATAAAATTAAGAACTTACGATATATTTGTTATACTGTACTAAATATTCTTACTGTTATGTAGAAATTTTGTACTACTAAAGAGTGTAGGTTTAAATCGTACTGAAAAATTAACTTAATTTTTCTAAATTTTTAATTATAAAATTATATATATTAATTTTTTTTTTATTTCAAATTAAAAATAGTATTTTTTTATATTTTTAAAAATATAAAAATGAATCAAATATTAATTTAAATAAATTTTATAATAAAAAATATTTAAAATGTAAATTAGTTTAATAAAATATAAATAATGAATTTAATTCGTTTATATTATATAATTTTTCTTTAAATATTGTACGGACCAGATATATTTAAAAAGGGCTGCTAATTTGATCACTCATTCATGAATTTTTTTCACCAAAAATATTAATTATAATATTCTTATTCATTTGATGTTCCAGCTTCCAGTGTATCTTGTGTAGCTATAAAAACCGAGCAAGGCACCTTGGGGAATGAGTAACAGATTAAATCTCAAAATTGACAAAAACTTAAAAAAGAACATATTTTCGTATGTACACATAATAAATAAAATCGATTACAAAGTAGGCCATACAAAAACTAATTATTCGAGAAACTCAGTAATTTTGCTATTAAATGAAAAACAAATTGCATTCACCAACTTATAAACCACAAAATCACCTTACAATCACAAGAATACTTTTTTTGAACAAAGTCGATCGGGATTAATCACAAGAATACTACTCCATATTTCAAATGTGCATTAACCACAGTTGATATGGCAATTGCCAACTTAATCAAAACCACAAAATGGTAAAATATTTCAGACGTCTCTTCTTCTTCTTCTTCTTTTTTTTTTTTTCAATTGGTAGACATTTAATTTTAGTGATTTATTACAAAATTTTGATACTTTCTAAAAAATAAATACTTAATTCCATTTAGTGCAATAAAAAATTTACAAATTTGATCAATATATTAAGAGTTTGGCACGTAATTACCATTCTAAAGATTAGAATATTTCAAAACTGCAAGGACACTCAAAAAATTGTGAAAGTTCAATAATTTTTTTTTTTTTTTTTTTAATTGAGAATATGTACTGTCCCAGTTTTTAATAAGAAAATTAAATTATAATTGATGATAGTGAAGATCAGACTAATATATTTATTGTACCTAAATTAAAGAACTTTGTCTATTCATCACACCCAACCCTAAACTTGTTAATTTTTCAATGTTTGTTAATTTGGTAAATGTGTGGGATTGATGCATTATTTAAATATTCAGAATATTTTCACTGAAGGATGTTAATATAAGAGATATAATTTATTTCTATTGATAATATCCTTAATATTTTTAAAAAATTAAGTATAAAATATCTACATTTTTGTGAATGAGTAGTGTTATATATGTCAAGTTGTTATATATACTAAATAATGTATCAATATTGAATTAGATGTTTAAGTAATCATGAGATCACTAATTAATATAAAATCATGTATATTGTGATACATGAATTAATGTATGCATCAAATTGTAATAAAAATATTTTATTTTAATAAAACATAGAATGAGGTACTAAATAAATTCCTTAAATTAAGTCATTTGTGTCATTAGTACATTAGATTATAAACAATATAATTTAATCCCTTAACTTTATAAAAATGGTCCATTAAGGACAAACTATATTATTTTTCATTAAGTGATTAAAATTTGATTAAAATATGAATTTTAACAAAAATAAAAATAAAATTTAATATGATTTTTTTTTAAGAAAAAACTAACAATAATAATATTTAAACAAAAATTATTTAAATATTTTTTTTAATTTTTAATAAAAATTAAAAACTAATAAAATATTAAAATAAAAAACAATTAATAAATATTAAAAATGAATATTTTTGCATATTAATTATAACTTTACTATTATTAAATATTCGTAATTTTAATCATGTTTAATTATTTTATTATTTTAATAAAAATAAAAAATTAAATAATATTATTTATAATTTTAAAAAAAATAAATTAAACGTTACAATACTTCTATAATATTTTCTCCAACACATGTATCTTGAATTTGAGGAACGCGTGAGGTAGACCGTGGACGGGACAAAAACACATCCCAAGGCATATACAAATATTAAAGACGTCCTAATAATTTGTCTTTATATATATAACACTTCACACCAATTAATCCAAACTGTATCATATTTTAAGTAAAAATAAATCATGAAGAAATAAAACAATAATTTATAAATGAATATAAACAATATGTGATGATGGAATAATTAAAAGTTTATTTATTAATAAAATATTTATTAAATTATAACATATAAATTTATGTATAAAGTAAATTATATTAAGAAAATTTTATTATTATTAATTATTAATGTGACGACTTTTTGAGCCGTAAACTTTAAAAGAAAATTTTATTTTTTTATCAATTGATAAATATTTATTTTAGATGTAAAAAAAATATATATATTATCTTTATTAAAACTCGTACCATCATTTAAATACAAGACAATTTCAATCAAGAATGCGGCAATATATATTCAATTTGTTTAGGATCGTGCCTCAATATTTTAATCTTCTGAAAGTTATAATTTCAAAATAAAAAATTTAATGGCTCGTTTTTTTCTCCCTTCATTTATTCGCGTGGTTGTATAAACATTATTGATGTAAATCCAAAACGCATTCTAAAAGGGAAAACGAAAGAGACCTGTCAGAGGGAGTCCATTGTTTCGACATAATTTAATATACGAAAAATGTTCAAATTCACTTAAATTTATTTAAACTATTTATATTGTGGTGAATTGATTTTTTTTATTTATACGTTTTTTTATTCATATATAATTTAGGTTTTGGTTCCATTTTTCTAAACACTAGAAAACCAGACTTTGAAATAGATATGTCTGCGGATTCTTCGTCCAATCACAATCCTCCTCTTCCTATTCTTCTTCGTCCGATCACAATCCTACTCTTCCTATTTTTTCTTATTGAGGTCCTCATCATTAACCAGTGAGTGCGGCATCGTTGTTCCCGACAGTCCCAAACAACGACGAAGTAATATGACGTCACCTTGGGCACAAGTTCTTAAAGATGAGTCGGAAACAATCATAGTCGCCCAACAATCTCTAGCCCCATTGGAAAATTGCTCTACTTCAAAGTTAGAGCTGCTTACCGATTAAGTTTGTAGCCGACTAAAACTCCAACTCCTGGAATTTTTTTTTATGTTGCACAACCTTCTGTGCCTAACTTAATAGTTAATGAAATGGATTATTATTTAGTGATTCTAATCTGATAAAAGATGAATTTTTGAAATGAAACATGGATGAGATGGGTTCCAATATCTTTAATAGCAAATTTTCATAGAGTCGAATTTTACAAAAAAGACGGTATATTTTATATTAAAATCATATAATTTTACGATTAAAAAATGATTATTACATTATTTTCTCCTTTTTAATGTCTATTTAATTGAACGTAATTTAAATTAAAATGTGATAATTTATATCCGTTAAACGTTATCTAATTGAACATCGATTAATGTTTTTGAGGTGTTATTTTTGTTATTATAAATTTTAATAGTGTTATTTTTAATAATTTTTTAATTATTAAATGCATCATTTTTATAGTATAAATCAAAATAAATTTAGAGATAAAAATACTAATGACCCAAACTCTGGAACATTTTCCGAATGGATATGGCAGCAATAAACTAACGAAGTTATTGAGATACCATAAATGCATAAAGTAAGTAGTTAAAGATGTAATTTAGTAAATTATTAATCAGGACATTTTTATTAATTTGTCATCACAGTACGTGACATTATTCGGAATATACATGAAAGAGAGCTGTAGGTCTGAATACTAGAAACGCAGCTCTTTGGAAGAGTCTTGATCAATATTGCTTGGAATTAAGCCACATTAGATAATAATAATGCAGACAAGATATTGCCATATGGAGTCATGTTGTAGCAATCAAGATTGTCGCCATAGCTAACCCCAAACATGTCACAATATCTCTTATAGAAGCCAATGCGATTCTCCACCTGTGCATTCGAAGTACCCTTTCCGCACTCAATTCCACCATTGATGATATTTGTGGTGAGACCATATCCCGGTAATCGACCGGCATTTTTGTCACTATCAGAAGGTTGCCAGTTTCCGATTATGACATTGTGGCACGAGGGCTTTGGTGGTTGTGCAGTCATCCAAAACCAAATAGCTGCCTTGAAAGTAACAACAGGATCTGTAGCAACAAGGTCTGGATTGTTTAATAAATCCAAGCCAAGTGCTTCTCCAGCTTGTCCATAGTTGACGTTACTAATTAAATGACAGTAGACTTAATTAACAATAAGGTGGTATCAAATAATTAACTCAACAATTAAATGAAAAGGAGAAAATTGGTATTAAAAAAACATATGTATGCACTAACTGTGTAAGTTGAATAGGACCGCGACCATAGTACTGTTTTCCCGGTGCACATGGATAAGTTGGGTTGGGAGTGCAGTAATCTTGTTTATTTCGTTCCGTCACAAAGCAGTAGCCCCAAGCAAAAGGGCCATCTGGTGCTTTTTCCCATCCACCTTGCATTTTCATCACAACTTTTAATTAGCTAGCTAGGGATCGAGAATTATTTCCAATCTAAATTATTAGAATTATTTATTGAAAACAGACATATATACAACTTTTTAATTAGACGTTGATGTTGAAATCGGCGAGTATATATATAAAACTCATACCATATATATGATGCATGTTAACAATTCTATAATTCATTGAATTACGACTCTGCTTTTCTTTTAGATATATATAATTTACTTAAAAATAATTACCAGTAGTCTCATGGGAAGTTTGGCCGAAGAAAGCAGCAATTTCCTTTTTACGTGTAGTATCATTACCATTATTACCAAACTTAGGAAAGTCTTTAGCAGCAGTTACAAATGAATCATAAGTGTAAAACCCATTGGTTTCACAACCATAGGAAACTTCATTACGATGCATCAGCATCGTCTCAAAGTCGTCTTCAGAGATCACTTCGGTAATTGACCGTCCACTTTCATCTCCACCTCCACCTTCATCACCACCGCCACCTTCATCTCCACCTCCACCTTCATCTTCACACTTACCACTTTGGCAGCCATTTTTACAATATGCATCACCAGTGCCACACCAGCCATATGCACTGCAACAGTACCCTTCAGGACACAGAGCACCCCCTGCTTGTCGCCCACATTGTTCTGCTGAGCCCCCTTGGTACAGGCTCACCAATAATATACACACACTTCCCACTGCCCACAACTTCATTCTTTTAAAGTTTTTTTGTTTTCTAGATGGGAGTAGCATGGATCACTCAGAGGGTATATATAGGAGGATGGCATTAGTTCCATGCATATCTCTCCATAATTTTGCTCTCTAATCCTGTATTTGTGTAATCACGTGCACCAATAGAATTTGGTGTCTATCGTTTTTATTATTTCTTAGGAAAAATGAATTTCATTAAAAAAAAAAATACAATTTAATAATTCTAACATCATAGCCTAAAAAATACAATTAACTAATTAATTAACAATACACCTAATATGAATCAAATATTAAGTTTAATAATTATATTTTTTAACAATCCAAATAAATAATTTGAGAAAAAGTAGTAAAGTTTAAGAAATAAATTAGTTTATATTATATGTCAAAATTTATGAAGTTGTAGACACTTTAATTTCAAAACTTAATCCTATTCATGTTTTTTTATAAGTATTATTTTTTAAAAATATATTAAATTTTTATCTCAAAAACATTATATAATTGTTTATTTTAAAAATAATATATATATATTAAAGAGATGTGGCTTCTCGAGACTTACTAATAATGTGTCCATTGAATACCGTCGTATATGTAAGACCAATTTAGCAATTAACCAAGAACTTCAACTATATTAATTTGATGCATGCATTTACGGCTTATGTGTTTTCAATTTCTATTACATTGCTTACAGGTATGAGGTAACTAGAATAACAACATTATGACGACATTTAACAATATGACAATTGGGGATAGCCTAGATGGAAAAATCTCGCTACATGTTGTTGCCTTCAAAGAATTAGAGTTATGTAGTTCAAATTTTAGTGGCTGCAAACTTAGAGAGTAACCCTTGCTACTCTTAAATATCTGATGATCTAGGAAGACGGCAGTGTTCACCATTTTACTTAAGAAAAAACAATAATAATTCCCTAATTTCAACAATTTACATGTCCACTTAATAATTAAATCTATCTTTTATATACATACAGAATCTTTAATAAAAAGTCATTTCCCTGTATTTAAAGATAAAGTTAAATCTTTATTAAAAACAGTCATCTCTGTTTAGAATGTGTTTAACGTACTAGATGTCATGGAGTGGACTTCCATCTTAAAGGACAGCAGAGTTCAAATCCTTTTCTTAGGTGAGGAATGATATTAATATATAAAATTACACATTTATATAATCAAATATTTAGTATATTTTATTAATTTAAGAAAATATAATCAATATTTTTATTAAAATAGACTATTTTATTTATATAAATGACTCTACGTAAAATAACGAATGTAATTTTTTTCTCTCTCAGTTAACAATAGATGTCGGCATTTATGGTGAGGGAGAAGAGAAATAAAAAGGAGATTTATAAAAAATAAAAAATAAAAAAATATATATTTAAAATTTATGTTAATAAAATTAATATTTTAATAATATTAAAAATTTAATTTAAATATATAATATTAAATGAGTTTAAATTATTATTGTTCAATTTAAATTAAATGGATATTTAAAATATATATATATATATTAATTATTTTTTTAATTATAAAAATATTAATTTAAATAAAAAAAATATTATTTTTATTATTATAAATTTTAAAACGTATTATTTTTTACATTTTTTCCGATAAAACTGAACAAAGATAGTGTAAAAGATAATGATAACACGTGGGTTTACCAGCACCACATCCACATGAATGAAAATCTCCTTTCATTTTCAGTTTTCACCACGTGAAAGTAATTTTAATACAATCGCCATCGAAGAAACCTCCACCAGTACCAACATATTTATGGCAACTTATATAATTATTTATATTAATAAATACTCTAATAATTATTTTTCAAGTCGACACTAAAAAATTAATAATTATTTAATTTAATTAATTTAATTTTATAATTATTATTTTAGGTATTAAAAAATTTATAATTTTTTAAAAATATTACAATAATTTTATTATTATATACAAATAAATATTTTAATTTAATAATTTTTAAATTTTACATATATAATTTATTTATTTATAAAATTTAAATATTATAAATCTTTAATATTAATAATATTTTTAGACTATAAGTGCTCATGGACGGAGCTGTAGAAGGGCTTTCATAGGCCTTGGTCCCCTACATGGCTACTTCTATGAATACTTTTTTTTACTTTTATTTTTTTCTAATAATATATAAAATATTTATATAAATATTTATTTATATTAAAATTAAAATAGTATTTTAAATTTTTAATATAATTTTTTTTATCTCTTTTTTACTTATTCATGAATATGTTTGCAAAGTTTATTTTTCTTTATTTTCCTTATTTATCTTTTTTTTTTTTTCTTCTAATGTTGTAACTCATCTTTGAGTCTAGCTCTAACAATTTTTTCTTTCTTCTTCTTATTGGTCTTTTAACAATTGAATGATATATTTAATCATATATTTTATATATTCAAATAAATTATATATTATTAAGCTACAATCTTATTAAATTTATGTGTTATTATTTGATCCTTTCAAACTTTAAGTTCTAGCTCCGTCCTTAGAAGTTCTAACTTTAAAAAATTATATAATCAAGTTTGTTTACTTTTTATAATAATAAAATTTGTAATATCTAACTCATAAATTATGGTACTAAATTACTTATTTTAAAAAATTATAAAATTTTTAATACATAATTTAATAATTACCATATTAAAATGAGCACATTTAGAATTTTTTTTCCCATTATAAGATTTTAGAACTTTTTTTTTTCTATTAATAAAATATAAAATTAAATATTAATATATTATTTAATACATAAAACATCAACCATCTTACTATGACAAAAAGCCATGTCAATGGTAACCAGTACATTCTGCACATAAGATATTTTTGAATAAAAAATGGATGGTTTTCGATTGAAAATTATTTTAATATTAATTTGGCTCACGAATAAAATATAAGTTGATTTTATAACTGTAACAACAAACATTATTATTAAAATAGAATAATTTTTTTAAAAATTATTTGTTCACAATCGTATCCTGATAAAAGTTTTTAATTGCTATCATAAGCAGTGAAGGACCTAAGTATTGGGTACACCAGTTTGAGCCCGAGCAGCCGTTTTGAAATTTTTTTAATTAATATTAATAATATAAATATAAATTTAATATATTATATTATCGTTATATATATATTTTTTAATGAAAATATTAAATATTTAAAATATTTATGTCTCAATTTACACTCAAATCAATAATTATATATTATATATTCTTAAAAATTATAACTTTTAAACTTTTAATTGATAAATATTGTTTAATTATTAATTTAAGTGTGTATTTAAGTATAAATTTATATGTATTTAACACTCCTTTTTTATAACAATTTATCATTATTTCATTAAATATTTTTTCTTCTCTAAATTATTAATTAGAGTTATTTATTTCAAAATATATATTATCTCATTGTTATATTAGAACATAAAATTTATTTTAAATTTCTATACTTATCAATTACTATTAATAGGTGAAAAAATGATTAGGCATATAACTTATTTAATGATTCTTTAATTCTTTAGTTATTTTAATTTTTTGTTTATTTGTTGTTAAGTGTATTTAAATTTGTAATTTTTAATTTGTATACTTTAATTTACATTAAATACTTTTATTATAGGTTATAGTAGATAAACCTCACAAAAATTATAAATCATTTAAAACTCTTCATTTATTATTTAAGAAAATAGATAACCAATAATTAACCAAAAATATTTTTTTGAAGCTACCAACCAAAAAAGTAAGCAATCTCAAGAAACACTTGTAAAAGTTTGTAGAAGAAATTAAATCTGAATTGATAATTGATGACTTTTACGCTCTAATGCATCGTCGGGTATAACTTAAATAATTTTTTTTTGTTTTCTTTAAGTTTATATTATTTTCTCAATGTTAGCTATAAATCTTAATATTATAAATAAAAAAAATAAATTAACTCTTTTTAAAAAAATATTTCTGATTACGTCATGATTATAAGGCTATAGTTGCTTACAAAAATAGTTATCCATAAATTTCCTTTAGAATCTATATCATATGGTTTCACAATTTTGTAACGTCCATTATATGTAATAATAAAACATCACCATATAATAAATTTGTTATTTATTTTCGTTACTTTCAAGTAATGAATAAAATATCAAAATTTTAACTTCAAAAAATTAAAAGAAATCCACAGAAAGTGTTAAAATTGGAAAAAAAAATATATATATATTTGTTATAAAAATTAATAATTTAGTAAGTGTTAAATTTATAATATAATTATATGGTATTTAGTAAACAAAATATTTCATTTAACTTAATTTTTAAAAAAATTTAACAATTAATTTATCAAAATTTAAACATTATGACACAAAGTGAATTTTTTCCGGTTACCGAGAATTACACCTTTAACGTCACATTATACATCACCAATATATCAATATTATTATTATATTTTGATTCGTGCAAATAAAAAAGTGATACAATATTATGTGCAGATGTCAAATACTAGAAGCGCATTATATATATAGTGTTTTTTTTTATTACTTTTTTTTTTAGTATTTATATTATTGTTTTGATATTTATTATAATTTAATGATATTTTAAAAATATTCATTATAAAGAGTATTTATTTAGTCAAAAATAATTTTATGCACAAAAATTGAAGGGCAACTTAGTCTCTCTTTTTTTCATTTTTTTCTTAAATCTTAAATATTAAACACTAACGGTATGTTTGATACACTATATCAAATTAATTAAATATAATTGTATTTGATTGAATTGCATTAAATTATATTAAAATTAGTTTGTATATTATTTAATGACAATTGTATAAAATAATTTGATAAAATTAATTTATATATTTAAATAAAAAATTTGTATTTAAAATAAATTTTTGTTATAAATTTTATTTAAGTTAATATATAATTCATTGTTATATTTTTATTACAATTTTAAAAATGAAAAAAATATTATTTTTAATTTTAAATGAAATAAAAAGTTAATACATATAATTTTATAACTGAAAATTCAAATAAATTAAATTAGATGTTAAGTACAATTTAAACATACATTTTATAGTCGTATAAAATTTATACATAATTATATTATTTTTATATTATATGATTATGTCTAATTTCACAATCAAATACATGATTCTATAAAAATTTTAAAGTCAATGTCTTTAATACTATGTAACAAACAAACCATAAACCTTAAACTCTAAATCTTAAATCATAAATATTGACATTAAAATATATATCTTAAACCATAATCACTAAACACTAAATATTATATTCAAAAAGAGAATGAAAAAGAAAAAGAAGAAGAAAATGATAAAAATAGTAAAAATAATAATCAAATATTTAAATGATTAAAATATCTTTTAATTTTTACACATGTATTTAATTTGTTAATTAAATAAGTATTTTTTGAATAATGAGAATATTTTTAAGATACCATTAAAAAGTTTAAACAATAATAAATATGAAAATAATTTTTATTTAGATCTATTGTATAAAACATCTTGAGTTTAAAGCAACTATACTAATACAAAGTAACATTGCACAACCTTTTATATCATATAATTATAAATAAAAATTAGTAAAAAAATTATGTCAAATAAATATAATCATAAAATAAAATTAATAAAAAAAAACGGCAATGAATGGTAATAAATTTATACAAATTTTTTAATAATTCATTTCAATAATTTTAAATATATATATATATATATTTTAAACATCCATAAATAAATAAAATATAAAATTCAACAAATAATAGAAAATAATAAAAATAATAAAAAATAATTTTTTTATATTTATAATAATAGTCAATATACTTAAAAATATAAAAGATATTAAGGTAAAATTTATTTTATAATTTAAACTCTTAATTTTATTTTAAATTATGTCTAATGTTTTCTTTATTCTTTTTAAAAATAAAAATAAAAGTAAAAATTAAAATCGATGGGGCCGAGCTGTCTTTTCATGTAGATAGATCTTTAGAACATGTTTTCAATATTTGTACAGGTTGAAATTGATGCCGCTTCAAATAATAAAGTAAGGCACCCACTATGGAATAATTTAATTAATAATATAATTATATTATATTATATTATAAAAAATATATAATACTTATTAAAATTTATTGATAATAATTTTTAACGTTAATTTATTATTAATATTTTTAAATATAATTATTGCTATATATATATATATATATATATATATATATATATATATATATATAAAAGCAAATATTACACCATATATATAAAAGCAAATATTACACCATTTTCAATTTTTTTTTTACGGTTAAAAAAGAAGGAGAAGAAAAGTCAAGTAAGGCTAAATTTGAAAAGGGGAAAGCGATCTCTAACAAATATTAATTGAAATTATTATAATAAAGTCAGACATGGTGGAACAGGGGCTATAAAGTTAGGAGTAGTGTTAGGTATTATAAAATATAAAAATTATATATCATTAATTTTATAAATAATATTATTAAAAAATAATTTCGACATTAAGTTAAGATAATATGAATTATAAAACATGTTGTTTCAATATTAATTATTTAATTATTTTATATTTTTAAATTTATATTAAATTAATAATTAATACATTATTTAATACATATTATAATTTAATACATATAATATTATTTAAAATAATTTAATATTTGTTAACCATGGTTTGTCGGGCAAGCTAGAATTGCTCGTAGTAAGTTGTAGATGAGGTTTGTGTGGTCGTTATAGAGTGACCTGTTATGATCATACATGAGTGCCGTGTTGTTTCTTTATTGGGACAGCAGTGCTACATATATATATAAAAAAAAAATATCATTTATTTATGATTATTATTATATATTACAAAAAATATTATAATCAGTTTCATAATTTTATTTTTATGAAATCAATTATATTATTTAATTAAATTTTATTGTATTATTTAAAATTTATTATAAATTTGTGATATTTAAACATTTTAATTTATTTATTAAATATAAAATTAAAAATGTAGTATAATGAAACAATTATGTAATTTCCTTATTAATAAAAAATAAATTAAATTATAATTGGTGAAATGTTACATTCATCAATAAATAAACAGGCATCCAATATTTTAGGTCTTGATCAGTTGCAAATTTAAGTACATTTAATCCAAAAGACACCCTTCATTTTAATAAACCATTACACACCTAAATAATAGGATACCGTACTAAAGTAGTTGTAATTTATTCGACACAAACCCTAGTAACAATTGCTTATTGCTAAAGTTCTCTTTCATGTGGCTCTCGCTTTCACAATATTGATGTAATCGTGTAATATTACAAAAAGAACAATAGTATATGCTTGTAGAGGTTAAAACTAACAAGTATATACCTTTTTAGTAGCTTAATTGAAAGAAAAAAAAAAAAATATATATATATATATATTCTCTACACACATGTACGTGTAATATTTACTCCACGTCTCCTGTAATACTTTCTGAATTTCATCCATATGAGAGAGGATTATCTACAACAAAAGGATTATAAATTTTTCCTGCTTACAACTTGCTTATAAGATTGAAAGCGCTTAATCTTGTTTTTATTATTCAAAATTATTTAACCAAATTAAAATTTTTTTTATCAATTGTTTTATATTGTGAGAGTTACACGCCGGTTTGATACTTCACGAATGTCCTAATTTTTTAAAAAATATACTTAAATTATTTTACTTTTAGCTAGTACACAATAAGTTATCTAATTTTTCAAATGATACCTACACACTTAAATCCAATTTCTTGTGACCAAACAAAAATTACTTTTTTTTTTTTACAAATGCAAATCACATGACTTTTTTATTTAGAAAAATAGGTCTTTGTAGTTTAATAAAACAAAAAATATATATAAAAATATTTTGACCTGTAAGATAAAGAGATTTTGTAAAAAAATATTTTGCAAAAAGTGATTTTGGAATAAAGAGTAATACTTATTTTTTTCTAACATAAAAATGTTTTGGCATATGAGGTAAAAGGATTTCGGGATAAAAGTGTTCTCCAAAAAGGTGATTTCAAGATAAAAAGTGATTTCTCAATAATTTTGATTTGGAAAAAAGTTCTAAAGTAAAACTATTCTGGCTTGTGATTTCGCAAAAAGTGAATTTTGTAAAAAGCGTTTTGTGATAAAATTGTTGGAAAAAAATTATTAATTTTTATAATAAAATTATTTTGACGTATGAGATAAAAATGATTTTTAAAAAGTGATTTTAGATAAAAGTTTTTTTTTCCTCATTAAACGCCAAAATGACTAATTTCTTCCTTGAAAAAGTCATGTGATTTTCATGTAAAAAAGAATTAAACTTAAATGTATCTTTAAAAAGCTATAAGACCTATAATATATATGTTAAAAACAAAAAGATTAAAGTATAAATTTTCTACCAAACCCATTTCTTGCCATCTACCAAAATTTGGATGACATATTTTTTGAGTCTAAATCTTTTGTACCATTTTTTGTGCAACAATATGTGTATCACCAACACGATAAATAGGCAGCATTTATGAAAATGGAGAGCAAAATAGCTTAAAAAATGAAAAAAATTGTATGCTTATTAATCATATATTGATAATAGCTATAGTGTGATACCAAAAATGACATAAGCGATTTGAAGGCTATATTTTGAACATTTAAATGGCCCTTTAATTTAAAAATTAATTTACTTTTATTAAGTTGGTGTTTGGTTGAAATGTTATAAAACTTGTAATGAAATGAGTTTTACTATTTATATGTTTTATTGTACCTAGCTAAATTAAATAAGAGTCGTAATGAATTTATTGAACTCAGACTTTACAGCCTTTACTTTTAGCTTTTAACTTTATTTTTTCTTAACAAAAAATATTATCTTATTTTTCATACACAATATCCATTTACACGAAAGTATTTTATTAAAAAAAATATCTAAATTTCTAATTGGTTTTTTATTTGAAAATATTGATATCAAACTCAAACTAAACACAATAATAATATTATTATTTTATTTTTAATTACAATTGTTATTCTCATTTTTTTTTTAATTCAACAAATCAAACGTGTCTTAAGATGTTTAAAATATTTTTCAATTTTTTTTTTGAAAATCCTCAAGTGTTGTAATCGCAATTTCAAAATATAAGGTTTTGACAATAAATGTTAGGTTTTAATTCTTATCAAATGTATTTAGGATGTGAAAATTCGAATAATTTTTTTTTTATGCAGAAAAAGTAAATCATTAATTACTTGTTATATTAGAAGTCCAATGACAATTCGTGCTATGTTTAGTATAGAAACAAACTTTTGGTTGAGTTCTCTGCTCTAGAGGTATCATTATTTTATATTTGTACACATTTATTCAGTAATTATAGTATTTGGATTTTTGCTGTAACCTATTTAATAAAGGGTAAATCACAATGTAGTAGTGAAATATGCACGAACTTGTAGATTTTTAAGCTCGATTACACACGTGTGACTACATTACAAAATTGAGAGGAGCGAGAGAGGGTGCCATGCTTCATTGTATAATTTTTTAATTGTTTTCATGTTATGTTGTATTTCAGCTTTACCCTTAATAAAATGAGGAGTGAGGAGCAATTTTGATTGTCAAAAGTAAAGTAAGAAACTTATATACTCGTGTTATAGCTAAACTAGCTATGAAAATTATATAGCGCTTTGAAAATATGGAGTGAATGGTTTAATTTTCCAATTTATTTAATTAGTTGGTAATTATCCATTTCGTTACATTTAGGTAAGAAGTGCTCGATATTATAATTATTATTATTATTTCCTTCCACAATCCACACATACAAAGTACATAAAAACACTAGTCACACAGCAGTGACAACCGTTAGCAAACTCCCACGTACAGTAGTGAACTAAAATTACATTGTATCCACCAAGAGTCCAGACCCAAAAGGCCTCTGATTGTAGCAGTCAAGGTTATTACCATAACCAACCTTAAGTATATCACAATACCTCTTATAGAAACCAATGCGGTCCTCCACCTGAGGATTTCTACCTTTGCCACATTCAAGCCCACCATTAATAATGTTTGTTATGGTTCCATAGCCCGCAACCCGACCCGCTGACTGATCCGCTCCAGAAGGTTTCCATCGTCCGGTAATGACATCGTGGCAAGACGGCTTTGGTGATTGCGGAGTCATCCAGAACCAAATAGCTGTCTTGAAGGAAACCACAGGGTCTGTAGCAACAAGATCTGGATTTCTAAGTAGGTCTACTCCTATAGCTCTTCCACACTGCCCATAGTTGTAGTTCCTAAATGTTGTAATGAAATTATAATTAAATGTTGTTGCTAAACAAAGAGGATAATAACACAAAAAAAAGAGAAGAGAAGAAGATATAGAGATAAGATCAATTTAGGTACCATGAGAGTTGCATTGGACCACGACCATAATATTGCTTTCCAGACGCACATGGATAAGTTGGATTAGGTGAACAATAAGCGCTTGGATTTTGCTCTCTAACATAGCAATAACCCCAAGCATATGGGCCATCTGGTGCACTTGCCCATCCACCTGTACATTATTTATTTGTTTTGCATCCATTAATTCACTCACCATGTTTTACATTATTTATATGGGCCATATGTTTATTCTTTTTTATTAAAATAAAAAAAGATTTAGATCACTCACTAATCACTAATACTTTAGTCTTTAACTACCTGTTGGAGTTCTAATATTTACTTATTATTCATTATTGCTATGACTGAATCAAGAAATTAATAGTCAAGATTAAAACCACGTACACAGCCTCTTTGGCTCTTATCTATGTTGTCCAACAGTGAGACTAATTATAATTAAAGTTAGAAAAACATACATAGACAAAGTGAATCAATAAATGAATATTACCAGTAGTTTCATGGGAAGTTTGGCCAAAGAAAGCAGCAATTTCCTTCTTGCGGGTCGCATCATTCCCAGTGGTGCCAAAGTTGGGAAAGGCTTTGGCAGCCTTAATGAAAGCATCATAAGTGTAAAAGCCCTTAGCTTTGCAAGCACCATCATTTCGGTGTTTGAGCATTTGATTAAAAATGTTACTTGAGATAACACTTTCAATGCCGCTAGCACCGCCACATTGGCTTTGGCAACCCTTCTTGCAGTATTGATCAGTAGTGCCACACCAACCATATTGGCTACAGCACTGTCCACCTGGGCAGACTTTGCCTCCAGCTTGCTTTCCACATTGTTCTGCTCTGCTTCTTTGGATAGTGAAAAATAACAGACTGCTCACAATTATTGTTACTACCCATAACTTCATTTTCCCTAATTTTCTTCACTTTCTTATTGGCTATTAAGGATCTTGCGGAGGAGTTTATTATTTATAGAGGTTTTATCCTTATCAATTTTTTTAGTACAATTACTATTCCTCAACATTATTCAATAGAAGAGGTGGTTGGCTGGTTAAAGGAGTAAAGTAATTGCTAATTTGCACTTTTATCTAGTTTTGTATAATTTATAAATAAATAATAGTAATATTTTTTAAATTATTATATGTATTAAGTAATATGTGTTTTTAAAAATTAAAATAATAATAATTAATGTATTAATATTAAATTAAAAATATAATTATCAAATTATTTATTGAGTAAATTAAATAATGAGACGTATACCGATATAGAAGCTCTTTCATTAAAGTAATGGGCGGCGTGACTTTTCTAAATTCGTGTTCATGAATGTTTAGTGCTTGTGGGGACGGACGACTTTCGCACATATGTAACTTATTCTTAGAGAGACTTAAAAAGAGATATCGTTGGATTTAGTCATTAGGGACCTTTTTGTGGCTCATGTATACGTATTAAGTTTATCTAAATTTAGTGCCAGTCACATGCTACGATTTAGCAAATAATGTCACCATGGCACTTGTTACTATTTAAGCATTTTATTGGGACATGTAGTGTTTAGCATTAAATTAGTGTTATGCATGTTAAGAGAGAGATAATAGAAGTTTGCGTTAACTGTGGGTATGAATCTTGTGTCTAGTTTTCTTACCTAGTAAAATAGATCATATATATATATATATATATATATATATATATATTTATATAATCAGAGAGATAATAGAAGTTTGCGTTAACTGTGGGTATGAATCTATGTGTCTAGTTTTCTTACCTAGTAAAATAGATCATAATATATATTATATATATATTATTTTTTTTTTTTAATAAATTTTAATATTTATATTTTTAAGTCTCAAATCTAACATCTTCATCTAATTAATAATAATAATAATAATAATAATAATAAGGTGGTATATGCTAGTAATATTCATTGGCTTGGTTTTTTTTTTTTTTTTTCGAGACAAGTATGCTCGACTTTTCGTGCTATCATAAAATTTAAATATTCACTTGTTAGAAAATCGAGGCATGCAAACAAAAACACGGAACTTATTGATGTAATTACCCTAATCTTTTATGCTAATGTAATTAATCTAATCATAAATAATGGTGATCGATAGAACAAAGTTTAACCACTTCATATCTCTCTTTACACAGAAAGGACAAATCACAAATGGATGAAATGATTCTACTTTAATATGATGAGCATTGCACAGTAATAAATGGAGAACAACGACATATGCTTAGGCTTAGAGATAGATATAAAGATAGAATATGCCAGTAAAATTAATATTGTACTACTTTTTGAGGTGGTATGAATATTACAGATATGTTTAAGAAAAATATTTTTCAATGCCTGTTTTCCCCCAACATGAGTAACCCCACCTCATTAAAAAGTAAAGATTAAGAAATATTGGAGTTATATTATTATAGTGAAAGATAACAGGGTTTGGGGAAAAGAAAAATATGTTAGGTTTTAGTGAGTTGCATTTTCTTTTTCCTCTTTTTTGGGTCAAGTTGGTGCGTTGCATTTGGAATTGCCATTATTGACCAACGACTTTCCTGTATAATAGCATAATAAGCACATATTTTTAAGTTTAAAAATCTTTTTTATTCAAGTAATAAGATATTTAAGTTTAATTTTTATTGATGTATGACTCTCAATTTTACACTAAAAATTTAAATTTAAATCTCACATGAATATATATATATATTTTTATTAATCAATAAAAAATAAAAAAACTTTAGATTACCTTTAAAAAAAAAAAAAAAAAGAGAGAGAGAGAGAGTACATGTTTTTCAAGTTAATTTGTTGGTTAGGCAGAACTGACGTCCATGTATGTAGTTGTTTATAGTTTATACTTATCTCAATAGATAAACTTATCTGAGTCAGTACCGATCGCTTCGATAACCTCAATATAAAAATCGATTGGCCAGTAATTTTATTTAAATCAAGACTGTGAAATTGATTCTTTTTGTCTCATAAGCATTTAAGTCGTATGTATGCATTATCATTAATGATCATTTAACAAGTAAATGTTCAATTTGCTCTTAATTTACCTTTGACGCTTTGAAGCATTAATCATTCTATTTCTATGCCTTCCAATTTATTCAATTTGATAACAAATTTTAAAATTGTTAATTAGTTTAAAATTTTACAGTTATCAACCAATTTGGTACAGAGATCTTAAGTCAATATGGTCATGATTTAACATAATATGAAATTGTTCGTTTTCACTTGTAACTATGAATGAAACCCAGACATTATGAGGTTTGAGTACCGAGTTTTGAATTCAAGTACGTGACTAAATAAATGTGTTATGTAAATAATATTGGAAGTAGAGCAAATATTTATGAGGAAAAGAAATGTTATGTACATTAATAAATAGAAAGGATAAATATTATGTACTACTTGTACACATTTTTCTTAAATCTCTTTTTTTTTTTTCTTTCCATTTTTTAAATCATTTTGTAATGTATTAACATTCATAAAAGTGAGTTTATGAATAACTGTAAAAAAAAAAAAAAAAAAAAGTAAGATGAGTAATGTAATTTGCATCCAATTTTACAGTTTTTTTTTTTTACACAGTAAGCTCATTTTATAACATATTGCATTTACTTTTGTATATTTTGAATTCTTTAGATGTCACGTGATATGCACAGAATAATTTATTAACAAAATGCGAAAATGGCTTATGATACTAATAAATATAGTACTTCTACTTGGAAGGAAAAAAAAATATTTTTAAAATTTATAATAATAAATTATCATTTTAATAACAATGAACGTTTGATATTAAATATATAACATTAAATATTCAACATCAAAAAAATTTAAATTATTGTAATTTAATTTAAATAATATTTAATTAGATGAATATTAAAAAAAATAGAATTTATTTTTTAATTATAAAAATATATTATTTAAATATAAAGATTATTATTTTTGTTATTTAAAAAAAAAAAAAAAATTTAATGTCAACACCCTTTTCGGATAATAACGTTCTTTGCTTCAAATAAATATAAAATATCAAGTTTGACTTTTAATAGATTTATGAGAAAATAATAAATTTTGTTTTAAAGATACACCGAAGATATGATTGAAAGAAAAAAAAAAATACACACAATTATCAATAATTAGTTAAAAAATAATACATTATACATAAATTATTTTATTTATTTTAATTTTTATAATATATTTTAAATAATTATAAATTAATTTAGAACCTTTACGCTTAGAGTAAAACATTATATGTTTTCACATCAAATGTTAATTTTATGCTCCCATACTAATCATAAAAATAAAATAATATTTTAAAAAATTATTGGATGTTAAAATTTTTATTAAATGTGATCTTATTTTATTATCATATTGATATTTATTTTTATGTGAATTGTTAATTTTGTGGTTATAAATTAATTGTAAAAATAAAATAATATTTAGAGTCTTATTCGATGTGATCTTTATTTTATTTTTATACTTAGAGTTATTATTTAATGTGATAATATATTATAAAAAGATAATTAATATCAATAATTTAAAATATAAAAATAATTTTATTTAAAAAATATTAAACATAATTTAAACTTTTACCTATAATATAAATATAAATAAATAAACATATTGCAACATTATTTTTTTTTTTGTAATATTGTTTTAATCTTGACAATGTTAGTATTCTTTGTTTGTTTTTGGAGTACATGCACCAACAAAGAATTTTTGTCCATATAAAAACTTAAACCTATAATCTTTTAAACATGTGGCATATTTATTATCAATATCTAATGATTTGATGGTAGATTGCGAACATAAATTCAGTGAAAATAACTTGAGATCTTAATAATTTTATTTTATTTTATTTATGAGATCCTAATAAATTAATAACATAAGAAGTGGTATACTTATTATCAATATCTAATGTTTTGAGACGAATCTCGTCACATGTAAGAATATTTTTAGGAATTCTTTAGCTCTTATAGTGTTTTATCCCTAGATGGTATCAACTTCTAAGAATCTGAGTATTTAAGGATTAGGTCTCAAGTTTGAGGTTGGAGAAAGGCGAAAGAAATCTGTTCAACCTAGCGAGGAATAAAACACCGTAAGCGCTAAGAGACTCCAGAGATATCTCTCCATGTGGCAAAATCCGTTTCAAAACATTAAAATGTGCCTTTTTTGTCATCGGAGAAGCATCTCCGGACTCATGAATATCTCCATGGGTCCCCGCTTAGCTCTTACGGTATATAAATCTGGCTGTGTGGGTTAACGGGTTTCTTTCACCTTCTCCAAACTTCGAACTTGAGACTTGACCCTTTAGTACTCAGATTCCTAAAAACTGGTACCATCTGGGCTAGCATGATGTTTAGAATATAAGAGGTTTAATCGAACAAATATTATTATGTATTCTGACAAAGTAACAGGTACTATGGACGTATTGAGCTAAGGAGTGTTTGGATGATCGAATCTTTCAAAGATTATCAAAGTGTACGAACTGGACCTCATCTTTGGCGTTTCCACTATATGACTTGAGATCAAAGAACTGTTTTTGTAGTCAAAATTATGATGTAATTGGAATCACATCGTCTATTTACAGTTACAGGAACCAATACGATGTTACCATTACGAGGTGCCCAAAAGTGAAGATTCAAAGAACACGCACCCGGCTTGAGAAGAGGTCGTATATACAGTAAATTAGAGTTCGTATAATCAGATGAGGTTAAATGAAGAAATAAAGTTAGAATAGATATTTATTTATTGTCTATAATCTACAGTAGATTCATTAATTATATGTTGATAAGTGTACTTATTTGTGATCCTTATATATTTGTAAATGTAATGAAGAAAGAAGAGATAAAATTCTAGACAATTTTTTATAAATTTTTAGTGTGAGAAAATTTTCTAAAAACATCTAATATCTAATATCTAATGATTTGATGGTAGATTGTCACTAATTTTGTTAAATTCAGTGAAAATAACTTGAGATCCTATCATTCATATATATATATATATATATATATATATAACCTTGAGATAGTAATAAATTAATAATATGAGAAGTATAAATTAACTTTTATATATATATATAAATAATATTAAGATTTAGTACTTAAAATTTAGATTTTATAGTTTAACATTTTGGATTTAAATTTATAAAAAAATATATAATTATTATCATATATAAATTGCTGAAAAAATGAATAAAAGTGTGAGTGCTTTTTATTTTACAATTTTTTTTTTGTGTGTGTGTGTATTGGTGGTGGTGCACTCACAGGACATAAAAATAGTGCAAAAATTCAGAATTGTTACCTACAATTAATATGATTTGGGTCTTCATTTTCCAATGATCAAATCTGGAAAGTCAATATTTCGTTCATTTTTCTTTGGCCCAATAGAATTTTCATCCCATATACCCACTGGTCAAAGTCTAACCCATGTTGTGTTTCTCCAGCCCAAGAAGAATGCCCATTGGTTTTCTGCTTTTACAGTGAAGGCATCTGAACAAAGTGGGCACTTGAATAAAGTAATAATACTCGGTTTAGTTGTAATTTGCAAATGATTTGCTGGTATTAGTTACCACACAATATAAACACTCTCTTCTTGAGCTCAACTGATTTACTAAGTGTATGTTACTCTACTTAATAGACTGATTGATTAAGAGACTTTATATATATATGTCTTCAACATTTTAGTCCCCCGCACTCTGACAGTGTTCGGGAGAAAGGAGAAAAAAAGCCTTTGTTAGTGCTTATGAAAATGTTACAAGTGTTTTGACAGAGTATCATTTTTTCTCTTCTTGCTCGTGTACGTATATATAAATAAAAATATATAAATTTATACTTATATTAATAATTATTTTTTAATATGTAGTAAAATTATTTTAAAAAATAAAAATAAAAATAAATATAGACTTTGTCTTCGATCTAATGCTTACCTTGTAGGCTTGGTACCTTTCCAGTACTCAAGTTATATCAAAAGTACTCCAAATTGACCATATTTTCAAGTGGTTTCAGTTTAGTACCCATGTTTTCCAAATGGTTCCAATTTAGTACCCATGTTTTTAAAATGGTTCCGAATTTGAATTTTTAGCAAATTTGGTCTGATTTATAAGTTTGGGCAGGGTTAATTCTATCCATTTTCTATGTTCGCGCCTGAAAAAACGACCTCAACTATTTTTCCGCCATTTTTACTGAAAATAAGGTATTTTTCAGCCATTTTGCATTATGTTGTTACTTGTGCATTATTTTGAAACATAATTCTTATTCTCCTTGTTCTCTTTTCAGGTTGGAGAAATATGTAGGAAAAGGAGAAAATTATCTTCAACAATCGTTTCTCAATCAAGATTTTGAAAAATGAGACTATTTCCTTTAACAGTAAAAATGATAGCAAAAGGCATATACTAAACAACACCCCACAGTGCTAATGTTGTTCATTATCAACATGGGGCATTCTACATACATATATCCTCTAAAGTCCAACCTTTCCTGGTCTTTTCCTTAGCCACTGTAATGTGGATGTTTAGTGAAAAAAAAATTAAACTCTGTCAGTTTGTCTCACTAATCATTAGTTTCCGAGTTATCAACTTTTTTATAAGCTAAACAGAAGAAAACTTGCTCTTAAGCAATTCAAGATTATTGGTATTCAATGAAACATACTAATGTAATAGCATAACGGGGGCAAGATAGTTCTAGTTCGGCACTGAGGGACGACTACAACATATAAGTTACAAGCCAATAATCTCTCAGATTTCCATAAATCTACAACTTGTTCATTCCATGAATTCAAAAATAAATACAAAACGAATAATGCTACAGCAAAAAAAATCAGAATTAAATAAAATGGGTTTTTCAAGACTTACAGAGCTTCAAGAAAACCCCTTACATAACAACCAACAAGTGGTTATTGACCACCACCACCTCCTTCCTGTTCCAATTTATTCACATAAGCTTTCAAAAACATCACCAATTCTCTAGCCAGAGCTTGAATATTTCCCACCAATTTCAAAGCAGGACCTTGAAGAATACCCAATAACCTAGCATAAATCTCAGCTCTATTGGGCATTGTTTCCAAGTCCTTAAAATTATTAGGCCCATAAAATTTTCCCTCAAACACAGCCCAAGTAAAATCATTTGTATCTTGTTTCCTCTCTCTCTGAAAATCTCTATAAGGTTTAATTGCAGATGGGATTTCCTCGATGTGAACAAAAAGCCAAACATTCATTCCAGTCATACAAGGCTTCAAAGCCTCCCATTGAGTACCTTCTATGGCCTTGTAAACCAGAGTGTTCTTCGCCACAAGAAGCTTGGTGCTATACAGTAGATTTCTTCGGAGGTCATGAAATTGGTTAACAGTGAAACCCTTTTAGTTGATTCCAGCAATTAGGTAACAGTTCTCTAGCAAATTTTGTGCGTTTATGGTTTTTCAATCACAAATGCCTAAGGCCAACGCCACTCACTTCTGTTTTGTTTCTCTCAAAAACAAATAAAACAAAAAAATTAGCTGAATCAAAATTAGGAAATAAAATGACGAAATTATCCCTGCCCAAATTTATGAATAGTAAAAAATTTGCCCTAAACCCTAAAAAGGACTAAATTGGAATCATTTGAAAAACATGGGTACTAAATTGGAACCAATTGAAAATATGATCAATTTAAAATACTTTTGATATAATTTAAGTACTGGAAAGGTACCATACCCCTTAGCTTGTTCTTTGGAAACTATGCAAAAGAAAGCCTAGCAAAAATAAATAAATAAATAATTTATTAAAAAAAAAAAAAGACAAAATAATAAAGTCAAATAAAAGACAATTACTTCGAAACACGAACGAAGCAACCAGGAACTTTCTTTTGATAATTTCAATTCACAATTGACATATAACAACTTCACCAGTCCCACTTTATAAGCAAACCAATTCAAACCAAAAAAGCAACCGCGTTGGTTTTTTTATAAATAAATAAAAAAAAAGTCACTGTTACACGGCTCTGCCGTTTTCCAAATTCCCAATTAAAACCATTTGGGCCAATTCTCTTTACTTTGTTTCTTTAATTCTTATTTTCCTAATAATCCTAGCTTACTTGATATAAATAGACTTAACATCATCACTCTTTTACAATCCACACATTCATACTTTCTCAGAATTCATTGAAGCGGTCAATTAATTTTTTCCGATTCAGAATGGCAGAGAGACAATCCCACCTCAATGGTTCCTACTATGGTCCATCAATCCCACCCCCAAAGCAACAAAGCTACCATCGCCCAGGTCGGGGCGGTGGTGGCGGTTGTTTCGGATGCTGTTTCTGCTGCCTCTTCAGCCTCGTTTTCAAACTCCTTTTTACAATTGCAGTCACTATTGGCCTCGTTGTTTTAATCATCTGGCTTCTCTTTCGTCCTCACAAAGTTAAATTCCATGTAACAGAAGCAACACTCACTCAATTTAACCTAACAAACAATTATATGCATTACAATCTTGCTCTTAACATCTCAATCAGAAACCCCAACAAGAGAGTTGGTATCTACTACGATCGTATTGAAGCTAGAGGCTATTACGAAGATGAGAGGTTTGGGTCTGTCGATTTGAAGCCTTTTTATCAGAGGAAAAAGAATACTACTCTTCTTCACACCACACTTTCTGGGCAACAGTTGGTTATGCTTGATTCAGAGGAGGTTTCCAAATATGAATCACAAAAAGGCTCTGGGGTTTACGACATTGATTTGAAGCTTTATCTGAGAGTTAGGTTTAAGGTTGGTTGGGTTAAGACTTGGCGTTTGAAGCCTAAGATTAAGTGTGAGTTGAAAGTTCCGATTAGTAATACTAAATCATCATCTGCCTCTGCCTCTGGTTTCCAGAAAACTAGTTGTGGTGTTGATTTCTGATTATCATCGTCAATTCATCGTCAGATTTTACAGGGGACGATTCGTTGTTCACATTTGACTTTGACTGGGTCTATCTTATTTTTTTATTTTTTTTTATTTAATAGATATATTTATTCTTTTTCTGCTTTCTTGCCTTTATCGATTATTACCGTTATGATTCGCATTTCTATGTAAAGCATTCCCTTTTACGGGGGTTTAATTTTTGAATTTGATAGATATTTTGTATTGATTTATGTTATTAAATAAACCGTGTTTTTATTTTTATAATTTTTTTTTTTTTATTTTGTATTGATTTATGTCATGACAATTTGTTTTTTGAAGTACTATATTATAATAAAAATAAGATAGCATACCAATTTCGTATATTGAAAGAATATAAAGAAATCATGCAACTTGGCTCACTGGTACATAGTATTGTATATGGAAACGATCATCATGATTCATAAGGATTAATTAAGCAAACTGATCATCTTTTCTTTTTGGTCACTTGCACTTGATGAATTTGACCGATTCCTGAAAAATGTTTATGCTTTGTAATGTATACATCTAGCTTATGTTGGTTAGTCGTTCCATTTAAAATACAATAATGGAATAAAATATTTGAACTTTGGCAATTTAAGTCTTATTTCAATAACCTTTGTTAGAACAAATATGTAAAAAATAAATAAGAACGAGGTTATCAAAATACTGAAATCACATTGCTTGAGTTGAGTCGAGTCGCGGACTAGGTCGTTCTCTTTAAGATATTTTGCGGCTCTATCTAAAATTGTGCAAGCAAACACGGCTTCGTCGTTCTCAGAATAAAATAGTCCAGCAAAATTCTGTCTCAGAAGCTACATTGTACTGATGAACTCTGGAATGCTACACCCTGTAAAATAATTTTGTTGCTCAGAAACTAAAAAATAATATTAATATTGTATTAATATTTCTGAGTTTTTGAATATATGTTTATGTTTGGGTTTTCTGAAATTTTTGTATTGCTCATTAGTTAGAGCATAGAGGAGAAAGTGAGAGAGAGCTAAGAGCTGATGGTTTTTAAGATGTGTTTAACAGTGAGCTCAGAGGCTCTATTTATAGGCTAAGGGATGTCACAAAAAACGGAGCCAGAACGGTTGTAGAGAACGTTCCGCAAGACTTGGTCTGGAACGGAACGGAAATGTCACAAATGCAATGGTCACGAAGTAGGTAACAGATAAGAACTTGTAACGTTCGAAGGAAACTGTTCCGTGAGACTCGGTCTCAACGGAACGGAACGGTAACAAAATAACGGTCATAATTTGGGTAACGAAGATGTTGAAAAAATTAATTTTTATCAAAAAATAAAATGTCACCTCACCACGCGAGCTGCCGTTAGGCCGAGCGTGAGTGTGTGTGGTGGACCCACAATTACCTAGGTCCTCTCCCTTCCACAAAATAGGGTGCTGACTTTGAACAATCTCACTTTTAATTTTTCTCTTTAAATATTTAAGGAAATTTATTTTATTTAAATTCATAACATTTCGGGCAACTTTCATGATTTACTTAGTTTCATCTTTCCAATTATTTAATTAACTTTAATTTAAATTCATAACATATTAGAGAAAATACTAATGGTATATCATAGAATTTCACTTTTAGTTTAACGTAAGTTTCTGATCGAGTATCAACCAGAAAGCCCTAATAATGAAATATCGCTTGAAGGGAAAAACATTAGAGCAAAATTTGAGCAGTAGAGTATAGCAATTTCTTATTCAAAATTTAAAGTATTATGATTTAAGTATGCATGAAATTTTTTGGTGGCCAATGTTTGTGCAACCAGATTGATTTAACAGCTAACTAGGTACTGAGGATGTTCAAAAGGGAAACTCTGGTTTTGACTAAACGCCTAAATAGGCATTCAAGTCCATCTTCAAGGTCTTCAATGCATTGTTCTAGATTTGGCAGCTGGTTTTGAAACCTAAATTGGCTTCCCAGCTACGGGACTGCAAGGTAGCATCGATTCTTAGCAAATTTCGCTTCTTAACTTTTTCATGTTTGTCACCAACTCTTTTGTTGTTGACTAGCTAGGGAAACCAAGACCAGCAAATTCGCTTTTTGTGCCTTTGGTCCTCTAACAAGCCAATTGTGACTTAAAGGCCAAACCAGAACTGCTACCACTTCTTTATATCCTACATTGCACAATAAAGGACAATGGATCTTAACATTCTTTAGATTTTTAATAGCCTTTTTAATTGCCTTGTTCACCACTTTCTTGGAGGTTAAGAATTTCCTAACCTCATTCAACATATCAATTTCACCAACCCGTCTTCTTGAATGATGCATTGCACCACTTGTGTGGATTGCTTCATTTCCAACAATGCAACATATGCTGCAATCTCACAACCCAATTCGGAATGATCCATTCAAAACCTCATCAACCTGCTTCTTGTTCTTCTCTTGAGACAACTCTTGTTGACTGAGGGGTAACAAAAGCAATTGATCAACACAATCATGAAGATCTTGAAGTCCATTAAGTTTGCAGCTTATTGAACTTGATGATGTAGAAGTTATAGATGCATTTCGATCAACACAATCATGAAGATCTTGAAGTCCATTAAGTTTGCAGCTTATTGAACTTGATGATGTAGAAGCTTCTTGAGATGCTTTCGATCTGCATAATTGCTCATCAACTTCAGAAACTAGTGGGTGAGGCCTTGAGGGAAAGCTGTTAGAGCGAGTGTGGTAAGATGCCATATTAATTTCCTTATTAATCTTTAGCAAATGAATTAGAATAGAAGAGAAGTTATTGTTGATTGTTCAATTCACTCTACAATTTTCCTGCTTTGTTTCTTAACATCTTCCCTATATATAGTAGAGGGGTTAGGGAGACAAGAGGAATCTCATAGTTAAAATTCAATGAAGGTGAAATGACATTTGATTTGGATCCAATCATCTAGCTGATAATGTTTATTCTCTGTTTCCCTACCACCAAGCCTGCATCTTAGTACCAATTAATTATAGTTAAAATATCATTCATATGTCTCATTTAAGGCAAGCACCATAATAATTATATGATTCATATCTTGCAATTATTAAAAAAAATTTCCATTCACATGTGGTATGGATGGTGTTTCGTTACTAACAAATTATTGATTGCTGCTACCCATTTTCATGCATTTGTGCATATAAAATAAATATTATGCTTATAAAATTGTCTATGGTTTTCTGATTGTACAGCAAGGTCATCACATGCTTGTTGTTCGTTCAAAGAGAAAGCAAAATCTGCACAACTAATTATGCGTTGTTGCAAATTGATCTTATGTGCGCCAGAACATTTTTCATTGTTTTAAATAATATCATATCTGAGTCTATCATGTGAGCCTTTATAATGTATTCCTTGGTGGTTGATAAAATTTGAAATGCCTGAGTTACTGTGCCACCTTGTTGGAAACACGGGAAAGACATTGTTAGTGGCCATTAAACAGATTTGTCTCTAATAGAGACAAACTTGTGCACATGGAGACAGAAAGAATCGTCTTTTTGTTTATGCAGCACTGAAAGCATACAAATTTTCATAATTAATTCTCTTGCTTTCATGTCCACATCATTATAAGTTTCACATTCTTGATGCTGTGTGTTCTTTCAATTGCCTATGCTTTAAAAAGGTACATGACTTCTTTTAGAGAAGGTTTTTCAATCTAAATTTTAGAGTTGAGTTAGCACTCTATCCTGGACCTAGAGAAGTTTTATGGATATCCAGTCCTTGCTGGTCTTAGATCTGGCTCAAATGTCCTCGTTTGGAAGGATTCGAGGTTTCATAGGTCCAAAACCTTAAAAAAAAAGCTTTCTGACGAGGAAGATGTGCCTATTTTTAAATATTCCAATCTTTAACACTGGAGTTTCTAACAGATTGTGTGCATCATGCTTAGAATGGTCAAATGTCAATATCCTGTGAAATATGGCTAAAAGTTTTTTTTCACCCTCTTATAGGAAATTTTCAGAAGTTGTTCTAGCACCCCTGTGCTAATGATTGTATTATTTGGAAGTCAATGTGGGAGCCTGATGTGCCAAATAAACTCGAACATTTCTGTTGCACGGCTTTATGTGATATGCCTTAACGGTTGGCCTGCTTCTAGCCAAGTGTGGTTGTATTTTACACCAGGTGTTCATTTTCTACAAGAAATAAATTTATTATTACTTGCCATTTATTCTAATAGAGTTGCGTTTGATTCACCATGCTGCCTTTGATATGGGGCTACTGTTCAAATGTTGAAAATTTCCTCTTGGTCAACTCATAAATTTCGCTACCCGTGCTTTCTATGTTGGTGGGCCACATTGCTAGAATATAGATGGTGCTCTACCTAATTCAAGAATAAAATAGAGTTGCTTTCTATCAGTCTACGAATAAACTTCCAGTTCCAAAATCAAAAGGAGGGATGTGAAATTGTGAATGGAGGATATTTGTTTTCTTAATAAAATGATGTGTTGATTTATATACACAAGCTGTGGCTTCAAGGAACTTTTGTTGGATTTATATAGTCTGTAGCATTAAAGGCTCTTATGTGGCCTGATATGAGAAGTTAAATCAGATTTGGGATGACCCATGGCTTTGATGACTTGTCAGTTATAATATGATCTCACCTCCTTGTCTAAAAATATAAACTGTTCTAAAATTAACTTTTCTAAAATTTTTAAAAATAAAAAATTTTTTAAAAACTTTTTAAAATTGAAAGTTTTCTAAAACTAGAAAATGTTTCCAAAATTTCTAAAAATAAAAAATTTTCTACAATTTCTAAAAATAAATAATTTTCTACATTTTCTAAAATTTCTAATAATAGGACGTTTTTCAAAAAAATTTAATAACAAAAAGTTTTCTAAAATTTCTAAAAAAAAAAAAAAAGAAACTTTTTTAAAATTTCTAAAAATAGAAAGTTTTATACATTTTTTAAAAATAGAAATTTTTTCAAAAATTTCTAATAATAGTAAGTTTTTCTAAAAATAGAATTTTTTCTAAAACTTCTAAATTAGAAAGTTTTATACATTTTTTAAAATTAGAAAATTTTTTACATTTTCTAAAATTTCTAAAAATAGAAAGTTTTTCTAAAATTTCTAAAATTATAAAGTTTTTCTAAAATTTCTAAAATTATAAAGTTTTCTACAATTTCTAAAATTAGAAATTTTTCTAAAATTTCTAAAAATAGAAAGTTTCTTAAAATTTCTAAAATTATAAAGTTTTTCTAAAATTTCTAAAAATAGAAAATTTTTCACATTTTCTAAAAATAGAAAGTTTTCTAAAATTTCTAAAAATCGATATTTTTCTAAAATTTCTGAAAATAGAAATTGTTTTTAACATTTATAAAATTAGAAATTTTTTTATATTTTCTAAAATTTCTAAAATTATAAAGTTTCCTAAAATTTCTAAAATTATAAAGTTTTTCTAATATTTCTAAAAATAGAAATAGAAAATTTTCTACATTTTCTAAAAATAAAAAGTTTTCTAAAATTTCTAAAAATAGAAAGTTTTCTAAACTTTCTAAAATTAGAAAGTTTTCTAATATTTCTAAAAATAAAATTTTCTTTAAAAAATTATAAAAATAGAATTTTTTTAAAATTTCTAAATATAAACTTTTATAAAATTTCTAAAAATATAAACTTTTCTAAAATTTCTAAAAATATAAATTTTTCTACAATTTCTAAAATTAGAAAGTTTTCTGAAATTTCTAAAATTAGATATTTTTCTAAAATTTCTAAAAATAGAATGTTTTTTAACATTTCTAAAATTAGAAAGTTTTCTAAAATTCTAAAAATAAATATTTTTTGAAATTTTTTAAAAATAGAAAGTTTTCTACATTGTTTTCTAAAATTCTAAAACTAAATATTTTTTGAAAATTTTTAAAAATAGAAAGTTTTCTACATTTTCTATAAATAGAAAGTTTTCTAAAATTTCTAAAAATAGAAAGTTTTCTAAAATTTCTAAAATTAGAAAGTTTTCTAATATTTCTAAAAATAGAATTTTCTTAAAAAAATTCTAAAATAGAAAGTTTTTCTAGAATTTCTAGAAATATATATTCTTCAAAAATTTCTAAAATTATAAAATTTTCTAAAATTTCTAAAAATATAAACTTTTTCTAAAATTTCTAAAATTATAAAGTTTTTCTAAAATTTCTAAAAATATAAACTTTTCTAAAATTTCTAAAATTATAAAGTTTCTCTAAAATTTCTAAAAATATAAAGTTTTTTACATTTTCTAAAAATAGAAAGTTTTTTAAAATTTCTAAAAATATATATTTTCTAAAATTTTTAAAATTAGAGAGTTTTCTAAAATTTCTAAAAATATAAAGTTTTTCTAAAATTTCTAAAAATATATACTTTTCTAAAATTTCTAAAAATAGAAAGTTTTTCTAAAATTTCTAAAAATAGATACTTTTCTAAAATTTCTAAAAATAGAAAGTTTTTCTAAAATTTCTAAAAATAGATACTTTTCTAAAATTTCTAAAAATAGAAAGTTTTCTTAAATTTTTAAATTAGAAAATTTTCTATATTTCTAAAAATAATTTTTTTTTAAATTTCTAAATATAGAAAGTTTTCTAGTATTTCTAAAAAGAAATATTCTTCTAAAATTTCTAAAAATATAAACTTTTCTAAAATTTCTAAAAATAGAAAGTTTTCTACATTTTCTAAAAATAGAAGTTTTCTACATTTTCTAAAAATAGATTTTTTTTCAAAAATTTCTAATAATAGGAACTTTTTCTAAAATTTCTAAAAATAGAAAGTTTTCTAAAATTTCTAAAAATTTAAAGTTTTCTACATTTTCTAAAAATAGAAAATTTTCTAAATTTTCTAAAAATAAAAAGTTTTGTAAAATTTCTAAAATTATAAAGTTTTTATAAAATTTCTAAAATTATAAAGTTTTTATAAAATTTCTAAAAATATAAAGTTTTCTACATTTTCTAAAAATATAAATTTTTTCAAAAATTTCTAATAATTGGAAGTTTCCTAAATTTTATAAAAATTGAAAGTTTTTCTAAAATTTCTAAAAATTGAAAGTTTTCTAAAAATAGAAAGTTTTTTAAAATTTCTAAAATTAGAAAGTTTTCCAATATTTCTAAAAATAGAAATTTTTTTAAAATTTCTAAAAATAGAAAGTTTTCTAGAATTTGTAAAAATAGATATTTTTCTAAAATTTTCTAGAAATAGAAAATGTTCTAAAATTTTTAAAAATAGAAAGTTTTCTAAAATTTCTAAAATTAGAAAGTGTTCCTAAAATTTCTAAAAATATAAAGTTTTCTAAAATTTCTAAAAATAGAAAGTTTTCTAAAATTTTTAAAAATAGATAGTTTATACGTTTTCTAAAATTAGAAAGTTTTTCTACATTTTCTAAAATTAGAAAGTTTTTCTAAAATTTCTAAAAATAGAAAGTTTTCTAAAATTTTTAAAAATAGAAAGTTTTCTAAAATTTCTAAAAATAGAAAATTTTCTACATTTTTTAAAAATAGAAAATTTTTCTAAAATTTCTAATAATAGAAAGTTTTCTAATTTTTTTTAAAATAGATGGTTTCTACATTTTCTAACATTAGAAAGTTTTTCTAAAATTTCTAAAAATATAAACTTTTTTAAAATTTCTAAAAATATAAAATTTTCTAAAATTTTTAAAAATAGAAAGTTTTCTAAAATTTTTGAAAATAGAAATTTTTTCTAAAATTTCTGAGAATAGAAACTTTTTCTAAAATTTCTAAAAATAGAAACTTTTATAAATTTTCTAAAAATAGAAACTTTTATAAAATTTCTAAAATTAAAAAGTTTTCTAAAATTTCTAAAAATATGAAGTTTTTCTAAAATTTCTAATAATAGGAAGTTTTTTTAAAATTTCTAATAATAGAAACTTTTCTAATACTACTACTACTAATAGTACCTCTTTTATTACCACCAGCTTCTACCACTAATTTTGTAGAAGCTGAATTTTGGGCTTTAGCTCATGCTAGGCTAGGTAAGGTTGCTAAGAGAGTTACATGTAATGCTACTTAAGGCTCTAATTCTATTTTGTGATAATATTAGTGCCGGAGATAATCCAAATTTTTACTCAAGAACCAAGCATGACGAGATAGATTTCTTTTATGGGTATCAAAAAAAAATATAAGCTGGAGCTCTAATTGTAGAATATGTACCAAGTGAGCAATAGATTGCAGACATTATCACCAAAACTCATAGCTCTTGCAAAGATGTGAGTTTATGGGAGAGTGTGATGAGTCAACAAGTTTATTATTCAATTAGTGAATGAGTTGCTACAGTTGCGAGAGCATTGTAGCTACTGTATAGCTCTTGTAACCGAATTGGTTACTATAAGAATTCTTGTATTCATACAATATAATGATCAATAATAATGAAGCCTCTCTCACGTTTCATTCATTTACATTTCTTTGTTTTGCTTTTCTGATTCACATATGAGAATTTGAATTTCTCAATGAATGATTTTATTGCTGAGTAGTAGCCTTGTTCGTTTCCCTTGAGACAAATAGAATCTTGATAGACTTGATATTTATGCATTTTGATTCAATTTTGACAACATCCATGTGAAAACCAAATCACTACGATAAAACATTTGAGTTCATTTTTGATTCAACGACTCCCTGCATTCGTCTGTTATTGGCCTTACTAGTTTTAAACTTTGAAGGTATTCAAAGGAAGAGAGAGAGAGAGAGAGAAAAATACATGAATAGCATATGGAATAATTTCACATTATATTTGACCTCAAGTTTAGGATCAAGTATCAACCAGAAATCCTTAAAAAGTAACTAGCTTTTGAAGGGAAGGAATGAATCAGAGAAAAATATGAGCTGAGAAGTATTATATTTTACTATTGAAATTGAATAAATGTATGAACAAGATTGATTTAGGCACTGGGGATGTTCAAAAGAGTAACTATAGTTTTGACTAAACGCCTGAAGAGACATTCCAGTCCATTTTCAAGGTCTTTCAAACATCGTAACCATTGAACAATTATCCTCTTTGCCATTGTTTCCATTCTTTATATTTTTAATGGATTTTGTAATTGCCTTGTTCACTACTTTCCTGGGGGTCAAAACTTTCCTTAATTGACATATCGGTCTCGCCAACCCGTCTTCTGTGGATAATAGATTGCATTATTGTGTGCATTGCTTCATTTGAGACAAAACATCCTTTGTGGCGTCGCAAGCATCCAAGATCCGAATAGACCATTCAAAACCTCATCAACCTGATTGCTGTTCTTCTGTAGAGACAACTCTTGTTGATTGAGGGGTAATAAAAGCAATTGATCAACACAATCATGAAGATCTTGAAGTCCATTTAATTTGGAGCTTATTGATGGAGAAGCTTCTTGAGATGCTTGCTTTGGTTCTTCACATGTACCTGTGTATCCAATAATGAAGGTGCCTCTGTTCCCCCACCACCAAGTTCGCATCTCAACTAATCAATTCATGTTAAAATATCACTCTAGTGTCTCAATTGTGGCATCACCTACCACAATTGATATGTGGGTTCAGATCTCGTAATTATTTAAAGCATTTGCCATCCACGAGTGTCAAGGAAGGTATTCAATACTAACTAACAAACTATAATTGAAAATTTTGCTGATGGTACAGCAAAATGATCACAATGTTTGTTGTGAAAGGACATAACAAAATTTGCACACGTTGAGCCTACTTATAAAGTATTCCTATGATCAAGAATCATCTGTTTTGTGTTTCATAAAGCAATTAAAAGCATAATAATTTTCGATGTATCTTAGTTGTCTTGCTTCCCTGTCTTCATTTTACTGATTACGCAGACAGAGAATTTTGTTAGTTTTCTTGAGAGTTTGATGAGCAACGATTAAATGTCAAAGTAATCAGCTATTTATATTCTGTTGAGGAATGAAGCGTGAGGAATTTGAAGAAACCATAGCTTGTTTTGTGTAACAGTCTTTCTAAAAAACAGTTTCTATAACAGTAAACAAAACACCAACTTCAAAATAGTCCCTTTATTTCATATCAAATTTATCAATTATCATATGCCCAATTAGGCTATTAACTACATATACAACTCTCCAATTCATACCACGAAATAAGAAATAGAATATCATACAACCCATCAAAAATTAGCAACAACAAAAGAGTTATACATAAGCAGAGTTATCAGGTTTGGAAAAGGAAGGAGGTGGAGAAGAATGAGAATTAGCGCCTGGTGGGGGAACTGGGGTCCCATAAATCTGAGGATTGGTCCGTAAATCTTGTCTTCCTCTAGCTCTTCCGAAGAAGTAGCAACCAAAACCCAGAATTATACAAAACAGTATAAATGGTAGAGATATCACCACTACCATACCCATTCTTACCTTTTTTCCTTACTTAAAGCCTAGTATTAGAGAGTTCTATAGCAAGAGATGAGGGAGGGAGGGAGGGAGGGACATACATATATAAAGAGGCTTTGGGTTACTTGTGGACTCAGGAGTGATCTGGATGCGGCATATTTCTTTACAGAAGAGCCAACGGTCGGCTTAATTTTCGAGCTTCTAACGGTCACTTTTATAATGGACAAATAGTTTTCAGACAAACGAATGCCTTTTATTTATGTTAGTAACAAATTATTCTGTGCTACTCTGTATCATTATTCTATCAAAGTAACCATGATTTCCTTACGGTCAGAAATTAGCCATCGACAATATGGTACTGGCGGCGTAAATAGTAGCCTGGACCTGGTAGGTTTTGAACCAAATATTTGGTTTAAATATTGTTACATATTGGGTCCGTGTTGTAATATTTACAAGTTTGGTATTATGCTGGACCAAAAGTGTTAACGGGCCTTGTGTATTTACACCTTCTGGTCCTAGACGCTACGGTTTTGTCCATATAAGCAGTGTTTTTACACAATGTTTTATTTGCAAGTTATTTGGTTTTGGACTTGCAACTCATTTTCTTACTTTAGAATGAAATTTTCACTAATGAAGTAGTAAATTACCTTAAAATAATCATCAAAGGACCAAATCATTGAAAATGTTGTTGTTGTTGTCTGATTCATACAAAATAAAAACTCTCGCATAATAATTTATAAATATATCAAGCCATTATAACTTACAACTTTACAACTAACTATATTACATTCACAAAAATGAATTTGGCCTCTGTATGCCAAAAGTATGATTGAGTTTAGAGTTTTGTTTTCTTTGAGTATTTTGATTAATGAACTTCTTTATTGACCTACAAGCATACAAATTTTGTATTATTTTTGAGTATTTATAAATATTTGGAGAAAATCAGTATTCTAATTTTGGTCCGTTTGAACAATATATATTATAATGGTACAACTTCATAAATTCAAATTCAAGAACAATTATTAATCTTTAATATCAAGTCAAATTTGAGATGGAAAATATGTTTCATTTTACTATCAATACACACCTAATTTTTTATTTTGTTTTTGGTAATATAAATACACATGTTTATCATGGACAATAGAATATCAATATCTCATACATGAACTTGTTAGTTAGTTACGGCGAATGTTGAGAAGTGAAACTCTTGTTTTAACCGAACGCAAGAAAGGCATTCAAGTCTTTCTTCAGGGTCTTATACACTTAATTCTACATTTGACTATTGATTTTTTACATTCTCATATTTGCATTTATCCTTATGAAAAGAAGAAAAAAAAAAAAAATTTGCATTTATCAATTGACAAATGATGGTTTTCAATGAAGCATCCATTTTTTGCTCGAGACAAAAAGAATCTTCATCTTTTCGTCAATAACACCTTGACAAATTAAACTATAATATTTATTTATTTCGTTCCGATCTGTGTAATAATCCTTTTATTATGCTCAAGCTTTGTATCCCCACCATCAAGTTCGGATCCGATCTATCACTTTTTTTGCTACACGAGATATGTTTCTGAGTGAGAGACACCCTATGATATTATATCTATTAAATTTATGCAACAAACAAAAAATGCAACGTACAAGGGAGATTATAATAATAGAAATAAACATTTCACTCGTGCACATTCATATATACAGACAGATTTGAACCTCAACATTTTACTTGTGGTTAATTTTCATTCTAGTTCATTTCCTTACATTTATATTTATATTTTTCTTTCCCTCAGTAATTGCTTCTGTTAGGTTTTACTGTGATCGAGCTCACACAACAAGAACTATCTACACTTTTAATTTAATTTTTTGGACCATCACGCTGTGTTAGTAACTGCCCAAAATATATAAAATCTTAGACGCCTAACACGTGCACGGGGACGCACATGCACATGAAGTAATCAGTAAAAAAATGTGTATTAACAACACTGTACACCAGAGGGAGGCCAACACATATTAATTTCCATAGCTCAGAGAGTTCATGTGTGTTGAAATGTGATTAAACCCCGTAATTCTCATTCATTATATCAGAATCTGAGACAATTGGAATCTTGACAATTAATTTAACATCCATTTGATTTAATTAGAACATAGTGGCCTGTTTAATTATTCAGTACTGACCACACATAATTGAGTTATAATTTAATGAGGTTAATGCAATTTCATCCATTATTGCCTATTTGCGTAGGGATATACTGTTTTATGCTCTTTATTCACATGTAGTATAGATATTAAAAGTTGATTTTTTCTTGTGATTATTAATTGTTTTTTCTTCTTAAACTGTTGTTAATCCAATTTAATTTCCTTGAGATAATTACATAGCAAATCAATGATTCTCTTTATAAAGATTTGTGTAAATATGATATTAATATAAAGTTTATAAATAATTATAAGATTTAATTTTTTTTACGGAAGATATACTTCATATTACTCACATAGTATATAAAATTTTTACTATAAATTAATTTAATTAATTAATAATGTTACGTCAAGAAGACTATCTTATCATAATTTAGTAGATCAGCTTAATTATTAATCGGAATCTTTACAGCCTTGGTATTTGATTTGATTTTATCTACGCAAACACTCATGTGTCATTATCTCCATTTCATTTAAATAAAACAATTTGTAACTACTTCACGTTGGAGATTCAAATTATTCAACTCTCTCTCATCACCTAATTAATAATTAATTTCATGTGTCAACATGTTATTATTGCTCAATCAAACTATATCCACAACAAGGCTTCGTTTTCCACTGACTTCATCACTTTTTTTTTTTTTTTTTTCTGTCTCTGTTTTCTTTTATAATTTTTTTTCTTTGCATTTGGCTTATCTGATTAGCAAAAACTAAAATATCAGTTTCTCAACTTACTTTTACTTCAAGATAAATCTGTAATTAATATACAACTCTGTGTCAACCACACTAAATAAAGCTCCAAAATAAAACCTTTAACTCAAATAAGAGATAAACGAGATCAGAATTTTGTGCAAATGGCTAGTTCATAAAGATACAATCATATACAATTTTAAATGAAAATTTAACTAGTTGCTAAGGATGTTTAGAATAGCAACTCTTGTTTTGATTAAGCGCCTAAAGAGGAACTCAAGTCTTTCTTCCAAATCTTGAACACACATCTCCAAATTTTGCAAATGAGTTTGCACAGTTTCCATGTGCTTAGTAAGATCATGAGATTTGGTTGTGTCATGACACACAATATAATTCAAGGCAGCATCTATCTTCTCAAATTCATTAACTTCACCTTCTTGATCAACACAACCAACTTTCTTAATCATTAGCTTGGAAACCAAAGACCAACCATTTAACTTGCTTTGTGTCTTTGGTCCAGAAATAAAGGACAACAAAGAACCAAAGACATTAAGAGTAACTGCCTCTATCTCTTTTAAGACTGCAACAAAAGCTACAGCTTCAGACTCAATATTGGAATTAGAATTAAGTCTTCTTACTTCAACACCCTTCAAATTCCCTTGAGCCTTTTGGATTGCTTTCTTCACTACTTTTCTTGAGGCTAAGTATTTCCTGACCTCATTGACGAGCTCAACTTCATGACCTCCACGTCTTCTTCGCATAATCGATTGGATTTCTCGGGCACATTCTTTGGTGTGAATTATAGCATCTTTAGCGGCGTTGCATACATCCAAAAGCCTAAGAGAACCATCCAACAATTCATCAACCCATTTTTGATTCCTTCCTTGAATGAAGGCTTGTTGAGTCAAAGGCAATTGAAGCAACTTCTCAACACAATCATGCAAATCTTGCAGTCCACCTAACTTGTTACTAATTGTAGAAGAAGTTGCTTCAGAAGAAGCAACCTCTAATTTGCACAAATGGACATTGCATTGTTGAACCAGTGGGTGTGGTTTTGTGGGCAAGCTGTTGGATCGAACATGATAATTTGATTTGGGATTGTAAGGAGATGGACAAGCCATTTTTTGCTTCTTTTTTTTTTTTTCCTTCCTTCTCAAAGAAAAAGTGTATATTGAAATAGAAGTGGTTAATTTGGGTCCTTTGGAATCTGAGTTCAAAGTATATAAAGGGGTGGAGGAGACATGAAGAATCACATAGTGTACAAATATCAAGGAAGAGTAACGTGATAGAGATTTGGATCTAAACACAAATGGAAGCGATGTTTAGGCAGTGTTCCCCATCAACCAGGTCATCCAACTCATTTCACAATTATACTAACTGGTTCAAATCTCAGTGCATCTTTTTTTTTTTTTTATTCTATATAAACTAATATATGCAACACGAGTGGCATTAAAATTTACAACGTTTTTTGTGATTCAAGGTCATTCTTTTTTGTCTTATTATATATTATAATTTATAATATCATCAACAATTATTAAGGAGTATGATTGATCTAAAGAAGGCAATACTAACTAGGAAGTGAAATCAAACGCGTCGTTTAAGGTAAGTCCAGCAGGTGGGCTTTGTCTCTTTCTTGAGAAAAGTAGAGTACTAGGATATGTACAAATCAAATATTAATTACAAATGAAGCGATTAATAATTACAATGAAATAACACCGTGTGGCCGCCATTGTTTGATTTAGTTTATATAGAAACTATAGGCTCTTAAAGAATCTTACTGCGTGTAATATATGGTTCAAAGTCCATAAACCGTGGACTAATAGGAATGAAGTGCGTGGAAGCTTGTTTGCATTTTTTTCATAACAAAACACAATTTTGCAATTTTATCGATGATTGTTTAATATTCTTCCAATAATTTAAAGCTTATAAGAGTTCATAATTGAAAATTACTCTATTTGAGTGTGTGTATATATATATATATATATCTGGAAAAAAAAAAAAAACTTTGTATTATTTGGTTTCCTGACCAAGATTTGAAATGCGAGATATAATTGCTATGAAAATATCAAAGATATTATTGTTATCGATGAAAATTTTAGAAAAAATCATGAGAATTATGAAAATTCTAACAAAAATATGATAAAAAATTATAAAACATCAAAACAATCAATTATTTATATTTTTAACTAATTTTTTTATTTAATACTTATAATATTTATGTTAATCAATAAGTTGATCATTTAATAAATATATTATATAATAAAATATTATTTTTTTTTGAAAAATATTGTAAGAATAAGTAGTTAAAAAGTTTGAATTAATTAAATAGAATATTTAATTATATTAATTACTATAAATAAATAAATAAATAAATATTAACAGTATGAAAAGAAAATTTAATTGATTATTTATGTTTTAAAAGTACTCACGCATAATAAGTATTACTTTTTAATGCAATTAATATGTTATAATATTAATATAAATAGTATAATATATTCTCTTCTTTGTCATAATTTATCTCTAGCTGCAAAAGTAAGGAAAAAAAATGATTGATAAGAAAGAAGAAGAAGAAAGAGAGAAAAAAAAAAAATCAATATCATATTTTTATATTTTGATTACATTTTTTGACATTTTAGTAACAATATCTAAAATATTTAAGATATTATGGTCAAAAAAGACATTTTAGTAATATAATATTAACATTTTAACTAAAATATATAAATATTACGTTTCGATATTAAAATGTATAAAATAGAGACGATGTCAACATTTCCATCCTTTCCCCTAATTAATAAGGGGTATTGGTTTTTTGTTTTTTTTTTTCTTGCCAAGAGCCGTTATTCATCCCATGAATTACTAGATACTTGTATTTTTTGGAAGAAAAAAAATAATTGTAATAATTTTACTTATTCGATGCAATGAATAATTTTTCTTTTGCCAATGTGTTAGAGATAATGACTGACATGTGATAAAAGGGTTAGTGTTAAATAAGTTTTTCTCTTAAAACAACAGGTGCCATCTCCTGCTAAGTAATCTAGGTGAAATCACTACTGAGATTACATATTTTCAATGAATTTAGGGGGTTGGGTTAATCAAAGCCCAAAGTTAGGTTTGAGTTGCATAATGTAGTTCCATGTATATTTTTAGGTTTCCATTTAAATGAAAGTCTTAAGTTCGAATCTAAAATAATTTTAGTAAAATTCATAAGAATGCCACGACATTGCCAAATTACATAATTCTATAAAATTTAAAGGTTTGAATCAGGCTCTGGATATGAGCATAACTTTAAAATAATTCGAATAGGACTGGACTTCTTTAATCTAATCAAACTTAATCAAAGATCAAATCAAGTCAAGCCAATTCGACTTCAGGAAGTCAGGCTAAATTTACATCCTATCAACTTTGTAGGAAAATGCTAAATTGCTTATTGAGTTATTCAAAACCATATGAGATGACAAAAACATTGGAAGTATATTAATAGCAATTTTTAAATGATTTAATACATATAAATTTGAACAGTTGATAATCATAGCAAAGTAGGACAAGAGGTTCTAAAATGGAATAAAGTAAAAAAAAAAAAAAAAAATTAAGGACTTTAAATAGTTCACCATCGAACTGTTTTTTTTCTTCTTTTTTACTTTTTTCAAAGGACACTATCAAGCAGGGACTTAACCACAAGCCTTTGATAAGTCAATCGATTGTGACGTTAGAACAAAAAAGATTTAAGTTGCTATCAAGCATGGGCACATTGAGGGCGTATATTTGTGTCAATGTGTATTATGTTATTTCAAAAAGATGGCTAGGATTTAAAACTAGAGTAAAAAAATGGAAAGAAAATAGAGGAAAAAAAAATATATACATGAATGAAATAACGTCAATAGTTCTTATTATTAAAAAGAAAAGAAAACGATAATGATCAACATAAGATGTTCCTTCTCTACAATGGAAATATATAGACAGTTTAAATAGAAAGCAAATTTAACTCCGAGCTCAGACTTTATACAGATTTTGGCTACCCTCAAGGAACAATAGGTGCAGTAGTGGAAGGGAAAAGCATGTTAGTTAAATTTCATTAACCCCTACCACCACGTTGTTTCTTTTCTTCCTAGTGTAGCTGCTTCATTCAACATGTCAACAGCATCCTTTTGCATGTCTAACTTAGCAAGAGCAACTGATTGCATGTAGAAGGCTGTAGGCCAATCTGGATAAACACATTGAGCTTGCATTGCATCTCGAAGAGCTGCATCTGGTTGGTCGCACAACAGATAACACAGACTACGCCTAGCTAGCACCGTAGGTGAGACCATGGTTCCTGCATCTATAAACTGCAAAAGAAACAAAGAACTTGGACATTTAGTTTCAATCAGTATTCTGAACTTGTTCGACTAATATGTTCTCTTTCCTGAAGACCAATACGAAAAGGCCAGTAAGGTGAATGCCACCCTATGTTATTGTCACATGACATTCATGATGTACAAGTATTTGCATATTATAGACCAAACAACTCAGCTGCTGCTTGTGTTTTTCAAACACAAGTTGATGTAAAATGTAGGAATATAAATAATTATATTATTTTAGAGTTTTATTATTTTTTAGTATATTATGTTATTTAGTTGAGGCTCATTAGTCAATTAGGCATCTCTTTCATTTTTATTTAGCTTCTTCAGTTATGAATTGAATATCAATTTCTTGCTTGTTCAGTCTCTCTCTCAATTTCTATTTGTTTGCATCCTTCTTGTTCTTTCCAAATTCTAACCCATTCAATTTCTCTCTCCTCTATCTCCCTTCCCTTTCTAGATGACATGCACCGGGTTCTTGAAGGACAGGCAGCAAAATGCAAAATAGACTCACAAATCTAGCAAAATGCTATCAGCCAAGAATTCCTGAGATTCAAGAGCATAAACTTTTATTATCCAAAAAATACCTGGGAATAACATTCAATGGCAGCTTTAAAGTCTTTATCACGGAATGCATAGTCCCCACGCTTCCTAGCCTCCAGGGTGTCTCTCATTTGTTGCGTCCACTCTTGGAATGATAACTGAATACATCAAATAGATATGAATTTTCCAGCACAAATGGTGCAAAACACTATGCACAAATCCTGCTTCAACTTACCTCATTGGTACCTTCATCATCTCTGTAGTGTGTTGCAACCAAGATCTGATGGATTGCTGTGAGGTCCATTCGTGAACAAGCCTCCCCCATAGCCGAAAGGGGGCGTTGTGGCGTTGATGGGGCCTCAACATCTCTTGGAATTCCAAGCATCGTACATGATGGAACCTGGGAATGAGAGCTGTTAATAAAATATCATTGAGACACACTTATAATAATCCATCTCAAGATAATGGCCACCGAGAAAGAGCATTATTGATTCACATCAAACATATTCATAAAGGACTCATACGATTAGTATTTAGTACCATCAACACAGCCCAATCTGTCTTTTCACTTTTTAGTCCATATGAAACCTTCTTCTAGGAATATCAGAAGTGATGAAAAGTAAGAATTGGTTTCTAACATAGTTTTCTGTCAGCATGATTCATCTTTCAAGAACAAATGACCTCAAAGAGAATTAAGAAAAATCAAGGTTGAAAGCCCGAAAAATTTCAATTACTCTGTCTCTAACAGGGCTAACTATTACAAGCAAAAGTAGAGACGGGTTCTTATTGCAGTAAACTGCTTAAGACAACAAAGTGCGGTGTACTACATTTATTGGGTCATACAATAGGGAAGAAACCTCTTACATCAGGTTTGGTCTGCAGTGGAGCAAGTGTTGCAACAAGATCCTTCGTATTAGGCCTCTCTCTCGGTTCGTATTGCAAACATTGAGAGGCAAGATTAACAACCACAGTTGCTTCTTCTGTAGAAAATTTTCCCTCTAAATGTGAGTCCATTAAGAGAATGATATTCTTGCCCCGTATCATATCAAGAGCCTACAAACATAAATTAAGATTGATTAGTAAAAAAGGCATGTAGGTATACAAAATCACAGTTTTGCATCATCAATGTCAATCGTAAGGCAACAAATTAAATCAAGATTAAAAGAAATGCATAATCAAAAGATTGAAATTCCAAGTGTGTAAACTTGGATGTGAAATTTGATAGGTAGGTGGTCATTCTGATCAATATATTTCAATGCTTTTAGATAGATAAGTAAACTTCCATTGTAATTAATTTGAAGTGCAGTTTTAAGTTTTTAAAACTTCTACACATCCCGATCTGATAATTTACATTTCATTGTCTATTTAATGTACCATCAATCTAACAGATTGCATAGCGTAACAATCAGAAGAAGGGATGCCAGAGTGTTTTTCATAGTAAGTGAAAATATGTGACTACTATCATGACAAAAGATGTACTGTGACAATCCCAAGTAGGATGTGTTTAAACATCTGCATATACCCAATCCAATACACTCTTCAAATAACAGGAACTAAATGAAAAAAAAAAAAGAACAATCTAATTTGAACTTTAGCTTCTAGTTAACTCTCAAGCCTGACCATGGCACACCATCAGCCCTATCAACAAAGGAGGACAAAGGGAGACATATCCACATAAAATACGAATTTACTTACATGACTTGGAGGTATGTGCTTCCCACTTAGCAGATCAAGAAGGACAGTGCCGACGCTGTATATGACACTCTCTGGGGTGACCCTTCCTGACATTGCAAAAATGGGATAATGAAATCTAGAAGAAATTGAAAATATTTTATTGAAACAAACCATGCATAGGAAGCCCCACCATAAAGGATAAATTAAATAAAAAAAATAAAATGGGAAATAGTTTACAACTAAAGATGCCATCAAAAGTTTTTACTACACATAAGTGATTGATGATAGACTATTTGTGGATAACCACATGCATTTCCGACTACATAAAGCAAATACAAAGTGATGAGTGAATTGATTGTTCATTCTAATTTCAAATTTTTGTTTTTCCACATTTTCTAAAGGTTACCATCCTTTCAACAAAATTTTCCCTTTGAATGACCAAGAGTAGTCAAGTTCTAAATGTGACCTGTTTCTTTTATTACATGAAAATACCACAAATACAGTGCTTGCTCTTAATAATTATAATCTAAAAATCACCAGTGCATATGATATGTATGTAAGGAACTTCAACCTGCATGATTTATCCATTCCGAATCTTTACAAGAAGGTAAATTTCTTGGGAAATAAAAATACAAAAAAAAAAAAAAATCAAAATGACATGTAATATATAGAGTAAAGGAATCCTCACCATTTTTCAAATACTCTGGAGGCGTGTATGCAAGATTTGTACTGTAACTTTTCCCATCTCTACTATTTTTCATTAAGCCAAAACAAGAGAGACGAGGATCACCATCCTAAAAGTCCACTTAAATACTTTTTAATCACCCCAAATAGGGAAATATGAGAATAACAAGAATTCAAATGTAAATTTGAGAAAAACTACCTCATCAAAGAGAACCCTATAAGCATTCAAATCATGGTATAATGGATGACCCTCTGTACTACAATAATCCAAAGATTCAGCAATATATAGAGCCACTCTTAAACGCATGGCCCATTCAATAGTTTGATTTTCCCCTGCCAAGAAGAAATAGAGAGTGTTTAGCAAAAACAACAACAACAAAAAAAGATGACGAAAAACAAGAATAATTAGAGAAATAACAGAAATTTAAGAAAATACAAAACGATTCACAATGACAAAACAGATATTTATTTGACACTTACTGAATAACAAAGTAGTACCTATTGCATAAGTGCAAAACCTATTAAACATAATCAATTCAAACCATCAATTACTGATCCTATTTTGACAAGATCACATGCTCCAATTATAAGATCCAACTGAACACTACCACCTTAAATATAAACCAACTGAGAAAATCATCTAGCAAAATCCTCAAGACTACAATGTCTAGAAGTAATAGCTGCAGCAGAATTACCCCTCAATGCAGATAAATGGAAAGAGGTATATAGCCCTCTTAAAAGATTGTTTTGCATTCGACTTTTCATGTTCTCTAAAAACATACGTTGTGCGGCTTTTTACAAAAAGCAAGCTTAGAAATTTAGTAAAAATAGCTCAAAAGAGACTTTATATGGTAGGCAGTTACAACTTCAAGAATAGTCAATAACTAAAGTACTAAAACAAAAGAGGAAAGAAAACACATACAGTGGAATAGATGCTTAGCAAGAGTGTCATTAGGCATGTATTCAGCAACAAGCAATCTCTCATCACCATCACAGCAATAACCAATCAAATTAGCAAGCCTTGGATGCCGCAACTTCCCCACTCCCCTTGCCTCCTCCTAAAAATCAAAACCCACAAAAGGCTTCAAAAACCCACATTAAGAATTAAGCTACTTAAAACACAGAAAAATAGAAAATTAAAAAAAAAAAAAAATCAATTATTAGCATACCACAAATTGCTTTGGATCAGGCCAAGCCAATTTGGTAAACTTCTTGACAGCTATCCAACGACGGTTCTGAAGACGACCTTTATAGACCAAGTTAGGAGCTTTTTCACCTCTCTCAGAGACAATACAGTCGGAACTGAAATTGTTGGTGGCGGCTTTGAGCTCGGCAAAAGAGAACTCGGTGAAAGGTGGGACTCCGCCAGTAGTCGGGACGGGTCCGACAGAGGGAGATGGGAGGTGGGTCAAAGCACTTTGGTGGGCTTCTTTAGCTTTAGCTTTGGCTTGTTGGTCGTTTTCTGGGTGTGTTTCTGTGGGAAACGATGACTGACAACAACCCATCACTCTGATTTATCACTCTGTGAAAAGGGTTGGAGTTAGAAATTAAGAAGAGAAATCATGAGTGCATCAGTGAGTGGGTTATTTACAGTACTAGATAGAAAGAGAGAGAGAAAAAGAAGCAGAATTTTGGCTTCGATTTATGTTATTCTGTGCTTCCTGACACTGTAAACTGAGAAATGTAAAAAGTTTGCTGTGGTAGATGTTGTTATTCATTTAACATTGATTATTCTTTATTTTGAAATAATTTTTTGTTTTATTAACTTAAAGTATTAAATTATTAATTATGTCTGATTGTGATAATACAAGGTAGTATTTTTATAAATTTTAAAAGATATTTTTAAGATTCGGTTCTTGACGTAAGAATGACATTAAAAGAAAATTCCGTCCAATTAATTACCTTATATTAATGTTTATGATGAATTTAATTTGTTTAAAAAAAATTCAAACATTGTGTCTAAATTTTTAAATTTATTACAACCATTAATTAAATATAATTAAAAGAACAAGAGATATTATTATTTTTGTATGTGTATATTAAGAAAATTCAACCCTATTTTTAATCTCTGCTTATTTATATATAAATGAAATAAATTTATATAAAATAATTTATATCATTTATAAATTTAACTCATACAAAAATTTTCTTAATAGAGCATTTCATAATTGCTACAGTTTATTTAGTTATACCTCTCTCTTTTCTTACTGTTTTTTTTCTTTTTTTTCGTCTCTCTTTTGTTGATCCCTGAAAAAAGAAAAACCCATAGAAAGATCTCCTAAAAAAAAAAAAGTCGCAAACATTTAGAGACTAAAAATATATATATTTAATTATATGAACTTAAATTTTTTTATGCATAAAATTTTATATTAAATTTCATAAAAAATATAAAACATAAATAAATATATATATATTTTTTTCACTAAAGAGAATTAAAAATGAAACAAATTTAATAATTTGGTCATTTATTTACAAAAAAAAAAATTTATTCATTTGTCTTTAATAATCTTTTAAAATAAAATAAAATAATTTCTGTATAAATGACTCAATTATTTAACTAGTTTTATTTTTAAATCCCTCAATAATATATATATATATATATATATATATATATATATATATATTTATTTATTTATTTATTTATTTATTTTTTTCTAACACTAAAAAAATATATATTCATTTATGTTATAAGAAAAATAAACATATGTATTTTTTTAAAGGAGTTAAAAATAGAACTAAACATAAGAAAGAAGACTATGAGATATAATTAAACCTATAAAAAAAAAAAAACAACATCTTTAATTTGTTTGAACAGTAAAGAAAAAATTATTTAATTTAAAAAAAAGACGCAACTAAATTTAAGGAAAATAATGCAACTATCACAGACTACCATACTAATTAAAATTATCACCAGAGAACAAAAAGACCTCCATAATTTTGCTATTTTTTTTTTGGTTGAATACCAACTACATATTAAAATGGTAGAGTTTACATTATAATTGGCGTGTAATTTTCAAAAATTAAACTGCATATCTTACATTCAAAAAAATCACGCATCTCACTCATCCTCAACAATAGTATTTTGCAACTGCACCGCCCATGGTTGGTGGAAGATATTTATTTAATTGATAACAATATATATATATGTTTACTTTTTTTTTTCCATAGCCTATTGACTTTAGTTAGGGTTGTAGCATCAATTTAATGTGAGAGTGACAACGACACAAGTGTTCTCCTCTTTGAATAATAACCTTACCTTCAACCTGTATAAATTGTATTCATAAACTAATAACCGAATTGTATGATTTAAATGATTATTATCAAACTTAATTATTTACTTGAGAATATAACCATCAAATTTAAATAAACTCACGAAAAATCCATTAAAAACTATCAAGAAATTAGTTTTGTATATATATATATATCCTAAAATTACATTAAATAATGAAGTTGATAACTGATAGCAAATTGGAAAATTGAAAGCCGTGTTAAAAGGGTAGGTGAAAGTACGAACTAGAAAGGATATTTTAATAAGAGGTATTATTTATTTATTTTAAATTAATGGTTCTTACCGATAATATGTTATAAACATAAAATATAGTGAGGTGAGGATGAAAAGAGAAAAAATAAATCTTATTTTCTTTTTTTTAATTATTTAAATTTGAAATTTTATATTGTACATGAGGAATGTATAATTTATCTTTTAATAAACTTGAAATAAGTAATCTTTATTATTTTAATGAGTAATGAGGTGAGCATTGTAAACGCTCTCTCCTTCAAAGTTGAAATCTTATTGTTTAATTATATAATAAACAACATGATCGAAGAGGATGTTCTTCGTTACTTTCGCTTTTATCTCCAACTCATTTAAAAAAGTATTATCATTTCATTATTATTAGATACCACAACTTGTTAAAATTATTTTGTAAGGAGATGAGAGAGAGAGAGAGAGAGAGAGAGAGAGAAAATGAAAGACATATATTCTCTAAAATTAGGTGTCTAATTTTCACGGTGGATTCAAATCATTAGATGCCACCCTTTTGTACTCAACAGTATCTATAATAGCTGGCTATGTTGGAAAAATATTATTAATCTGTGGGGCCACACATGTAGTTTTAAATGTGCTATGCTATCTTATAGTTTAGCCAATTAAAAGGTGATCTATAAAGTTTAATTTTGGCTATCGGGTATTAAATTATTGTGGAATTAATGTGTAGAGACTGGACTTGTATTTTTAAGTTGATGAGGGGCCAATTTAAAAATACCAATAATTGGTAACCGCCTTTGGCAGTTATCTATATAAAGGGGTCATGGTCCCCATTTGAGCGCAGTGCTTGTAGAACACAAGTTTTCTCTGTATCCCCATCAACAGAGAAAAACTCTTTAGACAACTACGCATCAATTGGAAGATCTGAACCTGTTCGACAGAAGAACGCTATGGATTCCGGTACGCTTCCGCAATAATCTTTTCTTCTTCTCTTGATTCAACATGGGATCTAGAAAACATGATTTTCACTTTTGGTAAACAAATTTCTAACAAGTGGTATCAGAGCCTACCCATGTTTGATTCAAAAGAATTTATAAAGTTTGGAGATTAATTTATTTTTAACAAAATCTGGTTGGTGCGTGATGAATTTTGTTGTTATGTGGCCACTGTTTTCTTTTGGAAGATATATATGTTGCATATCAATGAAATCTGTTTCCTTTCGAAAACGTATATATATATTTGCATATTAATAAACAGATTTCTAAACCTGTTTTCTTTCGTATTTATAACCTATTTTTTTTTCCGCATATATACGAATAAATCTGTTTATATATATATATATACTTCACCGGCTATGGATTCTGTAAAATAAGTATCTGTGCAACTGTGCCTCCTGCAAAATTGCGAAAACCGAAACTGTGCATTGAAGTTTCGCCTTCAGTTTCCTTTTTTTTTTTTGGGTAACTGCATATTTCGGTTCTTTTTTTATTTTATTTTTTTTTTCTTTGCGTAACAGTTTGGGTGTTTTATATATACGTGTGGAGAAAAGCACGTATCTTAACTGTTTGGGTGTTTGCCGCAATCTATCTGATATATATATATATATATATATTTATATATGTAATATAAAGATTGGATGAGATTATATATATATATGTAACTGTCCTTTTCAGTTTCTGATGTTCACAGCCTCACTTTCGGTTTCCTTTTTTTTTTTTTTTTTTTCTTTTTTTGGTGCAACTGCACATGTAAAAAAAAAAAAAAAAATTTGAGTTCCCTGGTGGTATATATATATATATAACTTTAGTTAGATATATACTACATATTCATATAATGTTAGATGGTATTCTTTGGTATGAATATATATATATCAATTACATATTTTGTTGAAGCTTAATACATGAATTGAGACTTTCTTTTAATTTTGATTAATTATATACACATTTTTTTTAACACTTATCTGGTATTCTAATTACATTAATTTATACAAGATGTCACCAAAGTGACCACTCTTGTGTATATTAATATTGGGAGAATAATTAGATATGATGTTTGTGTATGTGTAATTCATGCGAATATTAATCAATCCAAAGAGGGGTTCATATTTGGCCGAATTACACACGCACCTGCGATGGTAATCATATGACAATTATCAAGGTGACCTCATGTGAATAATGAATCGATGCAAACATAGATTTATTATTTGACATAACTTATTGTCATTGTTTGATCATTGCAACAAGAGTACTACTTACAATTAATATCACTGTCCAAAGACTTGATATTAATGTTGTGCTTGGTATCTTGAAATGTTGTCATGTAATTAATCAATTTAATGACTGTTTACTTTGGTTATTTTTATGTGAGCATGGTTTATTTATTTAATTTTGTTCTCTGTTCAGCTTTAATGTCTACTACTACAATATCTGCTAGTATGAATAATGTTCCAATGTTAAATGGAACAAACTTTAAGGACTGGAAAGAGAACATATTGATTGTTCTTGGCTGCATGGACATAGACTTGGCATTAAGAATGCCAAAACCGAATGATCTCACTGCACAAAGTACCCCTGAGGACATTGCGTACTTTGAAAAGTGGGACCGTTCAAACAGGCTAAGTCTTATGATCATGAAGCGCGGGATTCCAGAAGCCTTTCGAGGTGCAATAACAGATGACAGTATCATTGCCAGTAAGTTCATTGAGGAAATTCAGAATCGTTTTGTCAAAAACGATAAGGCTGAAACAAGCACGCTCTTAGCAAGCTTGATTTCAATGAAATATAAGGGCAAAGGTAATGTCAGAGAGTACATCATGGAGATGTCTCATCTTGCTTCAAAACTTAAGGCACAAAAGCTCGACTTATCAGATGATTTGCTCGTGCATTTAATTCTGATCTCTCTTCCTGCACAATTCAGTCAATTTAAGGTCAGTTATAACTGCCAAAAGGAGAAATGGACTCTCAATGAGCTCATTTCATTTTGTGTGCAAGAGGAAGAGAGATTGAAGCAAGAGAGGACTGAAAGTGCTCATCTGTCAAGCACTTTTAAGGGCAAGGGTAAAAGGAAGGATAAAGGAAAGGAAGTTGCTGTTCCTCAGGGTCCAGTGCAAAAGAAACAGAAAAGTAATGAATGTTGTTTCTTATGTGGAAAGCCTGGACATCAAAAGAATGAATGTGCCAAATATCGCGCATGGCGTGCAAAGAAAGGTATAATTCATGTTTTGGTCTGTTCTGAGATCAATTTAGCATCTGTACCAAGAAACACTTGGTGGGTAGATTCTAGTGCTACTACTCACATTTGTGTTTCTATGCAGGGTTGCCTAAACTACCGAGAGCCAGCTGATGCTGAAAGACGTATCTTTGTGGGTGATGGCAAGTCGGTGGAAGTGAAGGCAATAGGACATTTTAGATTGTTATTAAAAACTGGTTGTTATTTGGATTTGAAAGACACTTTTGTTGTACCGTCTTTTAGACGGAATTTAATTTCCATTTCTGTTTTGGACAAATTGGGTTATTATTATTCATTTGGAAATACTCAGTTTACTTTGTCTTTAAATTCAAATGTTATTGGTACTGGTTTACTTAATACTTTTGATAATCTATATTTGCTGGAAACTGTTTCATCTTATAATGAAACCTTGCATGTCGAGTCACGAGGTACAAAGCGAAAATTAGATAAGGAAACTTCAGCCTCATTATGGCACAAACGCTTAGGTCACATCTCTAAATCTAGAGTTGAGCGACTTGTGTCTGATGAGATTTTGGAATCCCTTGATTTTTCAGATTTTGATATCTGTGTTGAGTGTATCAAGGGAAAACAGACCAAAATGAAGAAATTAGATGCAAATCGGACTACGGACGTCTTAGAATTGATTCATACGGATATTTGTGGTCCATTCCCTACAGCATCTTGGAATGGTCAACAATATTTTATAACATTCATAGACGACTATTCTAGATATGGGTATCTATTTCTTATACATGAGAAATCACAGTCTTTGGACGTGTTCAAAATATTTAAGGCCGAAGTTGAGTTACAACTCAACAAACGGATAAAGAGTGTCAGATCTGACCGTGGTGGTGAATACTACGGTAGATACGACAAATCAGGTGAACAACGTCCGGGACCATTTGCTAAATACCTAGAGGAATGTGGAATCGTCCCTCAATACACTATGCCAGGGTCGCCTAGCATGAATGGTGTATCTGAGAGACGAAACAGGACTCTTAAGGACATGGTAAGAAGTATAATTAGTCAATCTACTTTACCAGAGTCACTCTGGGGTGAAGCTCTAAAGACAGCAACTTATATCCTGAATCGGGTGCCAACTAAAGCAGCTGCAAAAACGCCTTATGAACTTTGGTTTGGGCGAAAGCCTAGTCTAAAGCACTTGCGTATTTGGGGATGTCCTGCTGAAGCGAGGCCTTATAAACCTCATGCAAGAAAATTGGACTCCAAAACCATTAGCAGCTACTTTATTGGCTATGCAGAACGATCAAGGGGTTACAAGTTTTATGATCCTACTAGTAAGTCTATATTTGAGACGGGAATTGCAACATTTTTTGAGGATGTTGAGTTTGGGAGGGGAAATCAAGTTAGGAACATTGTCTTTGAGGAGGAAAAGGGAGTAATCCCTCTTCCTGCTACTACTTTTCTTGACGATGTGCAGGTTTCCATACCTGTCATTAATCAAGAGATGAATTCAGATCTTCGGCAAGACAATGTTATTCAACCCCTCTTTCATAATGAGGTAATTGTTCCAGAGGAAACAATTCTTGAGGAACAACCTCAACAACCTCAAGAACCCGCGCCATTAAGGCGATCCACGAGAGAAAGGAGATTTGCAATTTCAGATGATTATGTTGTATATCTCCAGGAACATGAGGTAGAAAGTGGAATGTCGGAAGATGATCCAATCAACTTCCGCCAAGCCATGCAAAGTTCCAACTCTCATAAATAGATTGAAGCCATGAATGAGGAGTATAAGTCTATGCAAGACAATAAAGTTTGGGAACTTGTCCCATTACCTGCTGGTGCAAATCCCGTTGGTTGTAAATGGATATTTAAAACCAAAAGGGATTCAAAGGGTAATGTGGAGAGGTATAAGGCACGTCTTGTAGCCAAAGGCTTTACTCAAAAGGAAGGAATTGACCTTAAAGAAACTTTCTCTCCGGTTTCCACGAAAGACTCTTTTAGGACAATTATGGCGCTTGTTGCACATTTTGACCTTGAGTTGCATCAAATGGATGTCAAAACAGCGTTTCTCAATGGTGACATTGAAGAAACAATTTATATGGTACAACCAGAAAACTTTGTGTTAGGAGATTCAAAGAATATGGTTTGTAAATTGACGAAATCCATATATGGACTCAAGCAGGCTTCTCGTCAGTGGTACTTCAAGTTTCATCAAGTCATTGTTTCGTACGGTTTTGAGATGAATGTCGTTGATGATTGTGTGTATCACAAGTTCAGTGGGAGTAAGCATATTTTTCTGGTTTTGTATGTCGATGACATTTTACTTGCCACAAATGACATAAGCATCTTGCATGACACCAAGAGATTTCTATCAAAGAATTTTGAAATGAAAGATCTTGGTGAAGCTTCCTTTGTATTAGGAATTGAGATACACCGAGATCGCTCTCGGGGTATATTGGGACTGTCACAAAGGAACTATATTGAGAAAGTTCTCAATAGGTTTGGCATGCAAAATTGCAAACCAGGTGAAACCCCAGTCTCTAAGGGAGACAAATTTTGTCTCAGCCAATGCCCAAAGAATAGCCTTGAAATTAAAGAAATGCAGAAGATTCCTTATGCTCCGGCTGTAGGGAGTCTAATGTATGCCCAAGTATGTACGCGTCCGGATATTGCGTTCATAGTTGGCATGTTAGGCAGATATTTAAGTAACCCAGGCATGGATCATTGGAAAGCAGCCAAACGGGTTATGAGATACTTACAGAGAACAAAGGAGTATATGCTCACATATAGAAGATCAGATCGGTTAGAGATCATTGGGTACTCCGACTCTGATTTTGCTGGATGCCAAGACAGCAGGAGATCCACATCAGGTTATGTTTATCTGTTGGCTGGTGGGGCAGTTTCTTGGCGGTCTGCCAAGCAAACGCTTGTGGCTTCATCCACCATGGCCGCAGAATTTGTGGCTTGTTATGAGGCATCAAATTATGGAATATGGCTGCGAAATTTTGTCACTGGGCTGCGTATTTTAGAGGGTGTTGAAAGACCACTCAAATTATTTTGTGACAATAAATCAGCGGTTTTATATTCTAACAACAACAGAAGCTCAACGAAGTCAAAGCATATTGACATCAAGTTTCTGGTTGTGAAAGAAAGAGTGGTCAGATTTTTATAGAGCACATTGGAACAAACTCCATGATAGCGGATCCGCTCACAAAGGGACTACCACCCAAGGTCTTTCACGAGCATACTGCTCATATGGGTGTTATTCTGTTTGAGGATACTTTAGTTTAGTGGGAGTTTGAATTTGATTTGTTGCTTTATGTTGAACTTCAGATTTGTTATATACATATATTATTCAGTTTACTTTCTGCAGAAGTAAAGTTTTGGTTTAACACACTCTGTTAAGTAATGTGGTAATACTGATCTCAATAAAGAATAAAGTAGGACTAGTTGAAAATAGACATGTTTGGATCACATTACATGTAATTTTCATGCTACACATCCATGATTGATCTATGTCATTTGGTTGTATTGGTATATGTGACCATTGATAGATTTAGTCACGATAAATGTGACGAAGATCGCTTTGATCCTGTATCAGTATGATTAATGGACGAGATTGTTCGGAAGTACCCTAATTGTGATGGCAGTTTCATGAGCTCATAAGGTTATGCACATTTACAAAGTTACATATGTGGCCCAGTGGGAGATTGTTGGAAAAATATTATTAATCTGTGGGGCCACACATGTAGTTTTAAATGTGCTATGCTATCTTATAGTTTAGCCAATTAAAAGGTGATCTATAAAGTTTAATTTTGGCTATCGGGTATTAAATTATTGTGGAATTAATGTGTAGAGACCGGACTTGTATTTTTAAGTTGATGAGGGGCCAATTTAAAAATACCAATAATTGGTAACCGCCTTTGGCAGTTATCTATATAAAGGGGTCATGGTCCCCATTTGAGCGCAGTGCTTGTAGAACACAAGTTTTCTCTGTATCCCCATCAACAGAGAAAAACTCTTTAGACAACTACGCATCAATTGGAAGATCTGAACCTGTTCGACAGAAGAACGCTATGGATTCCGGTACGCTTCCGCAATAATCTTTTCTTCTTCTCTTGATTCAACATGGGATCTAGAAAACATGATTTTCACTTTTGGTAAACAAATTTCTAACAGGCTATGCACCAATGGCAATGAAGTGAGTGATATATAAGCTAGGCAGGCCAATTTTGTAATAGAGAACAAAAAGTTTCAATTCAAAAATATTGCCCCACTAAACAACTTTAACCCAATGCATTCAGGTGTCCTAATCCTAATAACAGAAAATAAACATGTTTATTTCTGTCAACGAAATCAACTTGCACTTCATTAGTTAATTTTACCAGCTTTCTCAACTTCGTTTGAACTTGGTTCGATTTATACTCATTTTAGTTAAATTTACATGTAATGAAATATTTATAAAAAATAAAAAAAATCAATATCATGATATTTATAAGAGAAATATATGTGTCAATTTCTATATACAAATCAATATATATATATGCGATTGTAAGGACTATCTATATAGGAATGTTTATAGTACGACCTTTAAAGCTCTCTATCTTGGAGCATTTTGAATTGCTCTCTCATTTAATCAATGAAATTACTTTTAGTTCTGGAAAGAAAAAAACAAAAATGATACGTTCGATTTCTTTTTCATAAAAAATTTACATGTATATGATTTACACGTTCGGTTTTATTTATAGTTTGACGATTTAAAATCTTTAAAAAATTAATAACAATCTTAAAATTTATAATAATAAAATTAATATTATAATAACATTAAATGTTCAATTTAAATATATAATATTTAAAGTTTAACATTAAATACATTTAAATTATCGTCATTTAATTTTAATTGAACAAATATTTAAAAAAATATATATATATTAATTATTTTTTTATTATAAAAATATAATTTTAAACATAAAAAATATTATTTTTATTATTATAAATTGTAATTATCGTTATTTTTTATTTTTATTTTTCATCTTTTAGTCCAATATGCCAATACGTTTTAAACAAGAGGCTCGAACATTACCACTTGATTTTCCACAGTGACAGCCACCTTTTAAAGAAAGTACGGTTAAGTAGAATGCACATAGACATAACGAATATGATTTTTTTTTTAATATCAACTTAGATGACAAAATTAGTAATTTATAACAAGTTTTTTCCTATATTTGTTCAGATTTCATATATTTGCGGGGACTGCAAAGTTCAAACTGAAACCCATATAGCTTATCTTTTTTTCTCAAATGTAATAGTGGTTCATAGTTACTTGACAAAGGCTTGAACTACACTTCAACTGCTTAAAAAAAAGGATAAAAACTTGGTAATTATATATATTTTGCTTCTATTTATTGATAAAGATTTTTTCATGTAGTTATTATGGTGAGTTTTCGTATTACTTTATTTATGTTACTTAGACACTTTAATCAATATCGTATATATAGATCACTTAATTTTTAAAATTAGGACAATGAAGTCACTTTACTTTAAATTATGTAAATAAAATTTTCATTATACTTTAATCCCGTAACTTTAAAATTATATAATTAAAATGTCTTCATTATAAAAATTAAGCTACTTATATGTACTAGGTTCAAACTAGGTACAAACTATGTGACTAAACTACCAAAATGACATAAACAAAGAGACTCTTAATGCCATTAAACCTAGTTGGTGTTCCTGGTAGACTAAATTTTAAGAAGATTTTCTTAAGACCAGAGTAATCACAAATTTCACGAGTAAACTGCGATCACAAGTTACATGACAGAATGTAGTGAGATTTGTACGTAAGTGAACGACACTACAACAACATTCAATCATTGTATAAATTTAGGTGAACCCAACTACAACTTTCACTGCCATCTAAGTAGTTCGGTAATGATTCAGTGATATCATGGAACAATCTCCTTTTCATTTTATCATTATTAAACAATCCACATTTCATTGATAGGACCAACCAACCTAAGCCATAAAAAATATCTCAAAAGGAGGACCAAAAAACCCTAAAGTCAAAAAAATATCTCCCCAAAAAAATTACAGGCAAAAAAGAAGTAACCCTATTGGTTAAACTGAAGATCTAAAAAGAAAGATCATCATTAATGTATATTTAACACATTCTTAATTTTCCAAACAAGATATAATTGAAATGCAAGCATTCTAAATTCATCTTAAAATTCTCATTATTAAAAGAGCTCATCATCTTGCTTCAATGCCCAAAAGTTTCCTGTACAATAATTAAACATAAATGAAATACCTAAAAAATATTGAAGAAAAAATGATTAAAATTATACAAAATCTAATAATTGAAGGACATTCAAGTGACTTGCATCACTTCTGAGCATCCAACAAACCTACACCGAATCTCATGCTGCAAAATTGCGAGGAAACTGGCTCACCGGAAATGTGATCCTCGTACTGTGAAGCTAGGCTAGCTCCTTTCAAATCAATGCCCTAAAATTTTGGCATGATGTATACGAAGAACCAAAACCCATTCTCATGAATGAACTCACCCCCACAAGCAGAAAAAAGGTGTGCAATGGCATTGCACTTGCATAGGAATCAGTTTTTCATTCCTCTCGCCAAAACAAAAGGAATGATTATTCTTTTAAACAGCACAAACTTCATTTGTACCCTTATCGTTAACACCACAAGTGCTAACTTATCCATAAACTGCACTCCACGCCTCATTATCACTAAAACTGCAAGATCAACCCCAAGCAATATCTTCTTCAGTAGCTGCAGATCTCCAAAGGTAAACATGTTTTCTCCTTCAGTGTCATCAACCATCTTGCAAGTTATAATTATAAGTCTCTCTCTTGGTAAATATATACCACCAGAAGCAATCCCAACCCCTTGATTAAAAGTTTTTCGGTAAGGGATGAACCCATTCAACTCCATGTCAAACCTCAAATGTTGACCTTCCACTTCCAAAAAAATCACCAACACTAGAATATGTCCACTGGCTACAGAGTTTATGAAGTTCTCTCTCGCTCTCCAGCAAGCCTTTCTTCTTCACTACGCTGCAAAAGCTCCTCGTATGCTTTTGTGGTGTCAGCACTGAATCTTTCCATGGCCTCAAAAATGCGCTGCAGACAGACTTGTAGACTAGCATTGCTAGTGTCGCTCTGATACACAACATGGCCACTTATTGAAAGATTGTTATCCTCTCTTGAAACTAATATCACTTTCCTGTCTAGTGCCTGGATCTGCTTATGTATCTTCTGATCGTCCCTATCCAAGTTTCTAACTTTTCTCTCCAAATCTTTGTTTGCCATCATTCTCTGGCGCATTTCATTCTTGTTCTCCTCCCAAATCTGAAGAACACTTGCGGTGAAGAATCGCATGGATTCAACCACTTCCTTCTCAGATGTCCTTTTCATAGCTTCTGACCATTGATGACAGATAACAAAAACAGTGGGTGCACCCATCCTACCAGGTGAATAAGGAACTGGCCCATCTGGAGTTTCTTCAGGTTCATAATATACACATTTAAAAAGGTAGTCGTTTAAGGCTCTCACATAACCCTTCTGGGCGCTTATCCAAGTAGAAAAACAGAAAGTCCAATTGATAAGCTCACGTTCAAGCTGAAAAGTGGCTCGAAGATGATCTTCGCCAAGCTTTTTGCCAGATCCTATAGAACCTAAACCTCTACCTTCTTTGATGGCTTGGCACTGGCTACGATGACATTCTAACATACATTTCCACATTCTGCTTAACCTGAAAATTTTACAAGATTAAACCAATCAGAAGTCATGCACAACCATCAACCATATTGTAACAGAGACTGCATTCATGCAACTGTCCTAGAGCATACATGATTCAAGTTTTACTGTCATAAACATGAAGATTAAATGGATTAACCAGAAGGGATAGGTGGCTGTGTGACATATCAGAAAGGAGAAAAAAAGGGTGGCAAACAAATAACTTTTTGCAGATGCCTGGATTTATTACATTTATCATCAGGAACATTCATTGTCTGAAATGGTTGATCCACACCTTTTACTACTCAGTGACATGGTTGTCCAAAGGCTCCAAAGTTCTTTTGGAAGAAAAAGAGAAGCGAAAGTGTTCTGAGAAAATAATATGCTGATTTTTACCCACTTCAATTTTTCTGACAGGTTTGTTTACTAAAAGTTTCGATTAATCGGAGCATCTATAATTTATTTAATAAAAAAAAAAGTAGTGCAAGGAGAACCATGTCATAATATGGGAAAATCTGTCTAAGCTCCCATAAAGTTTCATTGCTCATCAATTGAGGACAGCATATGTCCTTCAGCTTAATCAATTCATACCCCTTACAATAAGATTCTAAAATTAAAAGGTCCATGGAAATTTGATTATTAGCGTAGTACCAATTCCATTAATGCATATGTTTGATTTTCAAAGACAGCAGCCATTATCTAAAGCCAAAGAAAGTAAACACTGATAACAGTTATAAAGTCAAACAAATTTCAACCGGACTTGCATAACCCCACAACGAATGGCAATTTGATAGTTAAAAGAGCCTTCAATAGTTTAAAAACAAAATACATACAAAGCAAATCGATTAAACATTTTAGCCTGACCAATGGCCAGAAGGCATACAACTCAGGCTTTTCTAGTTGAGGTTGATTTACCGAATAAGCAGTAAAATCAAATTTCAGGTCTTATAATTAGGTAGATTTTTTCCAAGTTAACCGGTATATAAATTTAAAATACTACTATCAGGATTTGAGCAAAGCACATTCTTGGTCAATCTCCCTTATAAGTCTGAATTTTTGCCAGAAGAACGTGCTAAATACTAAGAAACCGGATGAGGCAGACAAGCTAAGTTAGTAACCATTCGGTTTGGTACCTTATACGTCCCCTATTTAACAAAAGGTACCTATTTGTGCCGTTATTTTAAAAGTGGTGCCTCTTTGATCCTTATTTAATTAAAGGTAACAAATTGGTCCAATTTTAAACAAGGAATGAAATTTGACTGGGGATGATTTACCTTTTTAGATATTCTATATCGCATTTTCTGTAAATATCGTGTTTGGATAAAAAAAACGCAATAAAAAAGTGCCAAAAAGTACAAAAATTTTCATAAAATATTAAATTTACAAAAACAATTAACCAAAAAAAATAAAAAATAAAATAGTATACTGTTCAAATTTAATTTTATATTGTTAAAATAAAATAACAGTACAATAGATTTTTTATTTTATAATTTTATCAACTATTTTTGTAAATTTTATATCTTATGAAAATTTTTCTGTATTTTTTTAACAATTTTTTGTATCGCGTTTCAAAAAACACATTACAAAATATCTAAAATGACAAACAAATCATTGTCAAATTACATTCATTATTTAAAATTGAACCAATTGGGTAATTTTAATCAAATAGGGGGAGTAAAAATGTGTCACTTTAAAAATAAGGTACAAATGTGTATCTTTTGTTAAATAGGGACCAAAAAGGTACCGAAGCCATTCACTGCATATGTTGCTTTTAATACAAACCCTGAAATAATTACATAGGCAACTGGATCATTGCAAACTAACCAATCTGGCTCCATATGCAACCAAACATCTGGTTTCTTAGCAATTCTCATGATTGTATGCTAAAAAACAGATCCCAATATTTTTCCCAGATCTCTATTTGGTTGTCATTCTCTAAATGTCACTGATCCTCATAATTTTCAAAGAACAATGCCAATACAGACAAATGGCTCAATTAAGAACTCTAAGGTTGTTAATACCCAAGTTAGATGGAGCGTATTATTTTTGTATCAATTGATCCAATTGTCGCCAATTAGCAGTTTGTAAAAAGCATGGCAACTCAATCATTGCTTTAAAGGAGTGGGAAACAGAGTGAGATGCTGACAAAGAATGGAGACCCATAATAATTTAGCCCAAGTTTAAATCAGAGGATAATTGCCATATATCTCAGTAAGATTATCCTCTCTTCTTTTTTTTTCCTTTAAAGAATGACAGTAACTACCCAAAGTTGATTAAACTTTATCATTTTATTTGAACTTTTTTGCTACTAAAATCAAAGTCGACACTTGACATTACTAATTTAAAAAAAAGGCCAAGTCCAAAGGAAATTTGAAAATAATAATAATAACAATAACAAAAGAAATTTCCTTCTAAAGAATGAGAGTAATATACCCAAAGTTGACATTTTTTTAAACTTGTGATTTTAGTTTGAACTTTTTTGCTACTAAAATCAAAGCCGACACTTGACATTACTAATTTAAAATAAAAGGTCAAGTCCAAAGGAAACTTGAAAATACTAACAACAAAAGATAAACTTACATTTATATAATGAGAAAACAGAAAAGACAATGCATTCACAATAGAACTCGTTGAAAAAATTAAGTGCAGAAATCTGATTCATTTTTGCAAGACAAAATCCCAGACTAGATTTAGAGCATATACACATATATAAGGTAAAAACTGGCAGTGACACAGTTCCAAAAAAGAAGGGCTAGGATCAGTAGAGATCTGGCATATAACAAGTAAATATACATACCCCTGAATAAAGCAACTGAGTTGAGGCCATAACTCTTCATCCCTAATCTTATTTATTGTCACAGATGTCTTATCAATGACTTGAATTGCAATTCTTATCTTTGTGGAAAGACTCCTTATTAACTTTCGGGTAGAATCAACTTTCTGAGCCTCAGCACCCTTTTCATCTAAACGCTTCAGCTTACGGCATTTCCTTTCATGGACAATACGCATCTTTTCTTCGGCCTGTAGAACACCCACATAGACACCTCTGATTAATAACATAATAAAACAGAAAATCTACCACTTAAATATTCTCAACCAAGATGATGACCAAAATATGGAAATACACAAAAAGGCACATTTCTTTCTGTCATCTAATAAATGTTTAAATGACAGTTTTGCAACAAATGACACCTTGAAAAGGGCTCATCTCAATCGTAGTAAAATCAGAAATCAGAATTTGACAATTGCTTGTGCCTTAGCAAAAAGATTATCACGAAGCAACAGCAATAACTCTTCCATCCCTTTACCCTAAATAACTTTTCAGAAACATGGTCCTTCCCATGCACAGTACCCTCACAAGTTCAGTTACCCAACATCTTCCTATTCCACCCCTCCACTTCCAGATTAAGAAAGAAGGGCAGGAACAATTTATCTGGCACAACTAACGAGTGTGTGTCAAATTTTCCAACAAAATGAAAGGTAAAAAGCACCAGAACAGTTCAAACCTAAATAGACATATTGAAATGCATAGAAATGGGTATAAATAACAACATACCTTAACTTCACTAAATAGTTTCTTCTCCCAAAGATGCAGCTTATGCAAGGTAGCAGAAAGCGTTCTGGACCGCATCCTCATCTCTTCATCAAAGTCCAAAATAGCAGGACCATCCTTAGGAGCAGAGGTCTCCACACCTTTAGAAGTAGAAGGCTGTGACGATACTACTGATAAAGATGGAGTAACCACATGTAACATCTTAGAAGCAACTGGTTCAGGAAGAAACACAAAATATAACGTCAGCTAAATGCAATACCATTCGCATGAAAAGGAACATCATAAGAACACATCAAAGAAGACAATAAAAAAAGAAAAAAGAAACTAGTTGAATTAGTCTAAAGATTGCTTCTTGACTTGATTCACAAACAGTAACGGCTTCAAATACTAAATCCGGCAACATGGTCATTATACGTGCATAATCATTAGAGGTACATACTCTATTTCGACTCATTATGAAATTGATCTTAACTATTAAAATTTGTTTTACAAAACTGATAATATGGATAACTACAATTTGTTGGAGGTAATAGGATGAAAGATAAATGGGGATGTATTATAGAATTCTCCTTCCGCAAATCGCTGAAAAAGAATTCTCGCAGATCAAATAATTCTCACAGATCGATAAAGCAAGCAAGCAAGAGCAACCTAAAACCTGAAAATAGCAGAAAAAGGGCATACCATGATTGCGGTTATGCGGATGTTTTCCCACCTCGAGGATCCGTGCAACTTCATTCCCGGATTCGGAAGCTCGCTCAAACTGAACCTCAATTTCTCTAGCCACTTCAAAAACATTCCTTGAACCAACTTGACCTTTAGACCCACTGCCACGCTCCTCAGACCTTTCTTTTTCATCAACAACTTTCTTATCCACCACAGGAACCTCATACTCCACCCCACCTTCATTTTCCGTAGAAACACTTGGTCTCGTCTGATAATGCGAAGCCTCGGAGTCATGAACTTCATGACCCCTCATCCCAACATTCAAGTGAACCTTTCCATCATCACCAGCGAATTTCTGATTCCCATGAACTTCCTTGACAACCTCCTGCTGATAATCTTCATCTTCCAATTCCGGAATACCTTCTTCTTCTCTAACCTCCTTCGAGTCTCTACTCGGCGTATAAGCTGATTGGTACTTGTCATAAGTCTCAAACGGGTTTAAGAAATCCCAAGCCGAAGCTCTCGGCGGCGATGGAGGAGGCGGAGGTGGCTTAGACGACGACGCCGGCGGCGGTAGCGAAGACATAGACCCGTAAGGAGGAGGCGTAGAATCACCAAAATACGCACCACCGCCATAAGAATCTCCGTAATACGGATAAGGGTTAGGATTACTGTTTGGATATCCATCTGGGAAATATGAAACAGAAGAAGAAGAAGAAGATTCACCCATGTGAAGTACAGTTTCGGGACTGAGAGGCCTTTGCTTGTATACCACAGAAGGAGTCGTTTTCTTCTTCATGTAATTCATATGCATAAACCCACCACCAGGGTACGAACCTAGGGCTTCTTGATCCGAACCCACGTAATCAATATGACCAATAGGCTCGTGTAAAGGGGATGAATGACCCGAATGATGAAGAGAGCCCGAACCAGAGCCATCGTCGTCGGAATCGGATTGAAAATGAAGATGAGAACCAGAATTAGAGTGAGAGAGATGAACCGGCGAGTCGGTAGGTTGAATACTTGTACTAACAGGCTCGCCTTTGCGCTGAGGAGGAAGATTAAGCATCGGAGATGGTGGAGACCCAGAAGAATTAGCCAAGTCCTGTTCGATAAAACTATGCAATGAACGACCAATCGCTTTAAGAGAATGAATGTAAGCCACATGAGCTTCAGACAAAGCATAACGTTGGTGAATCGCATCATCAAGAGAAGAACATCGCTCTCGGCAAAGAGCGACAGCCTGAGAGTCGTCAAGCTTAGAGCTAGCACAGCCCATTAGTTAAAGAGCTCAGCTTAGCTTAGCTTAGCTCAGAAGAAAGGTAATTTGGTAAATTTGATTCGGTGAAGAAGAGGTTAAATGGTAGCATAGGTCAAGGAAGACATGGCCGTAAAGAAGAAGAAAAGAGAGAAGGCGTTTGTTTCTCGGGAAAACTGTTAGGGCTAGGAGGAGGAAGACAAGGGAAATAGAGGGAATCTTTTGCCAGCGCGGAGTTTCTCGTCCGTTTGTAGCAGAGACACACAGAAAGTAAAGAGAGAGAAACGAAGCAAATAACAGAGTGCGTATTTGTGTGGGTGAGTGCGAATGAACAGTAGTGTGTGTTATGTGTTCGTCGGTGTATATGTGTATTATTTTTTTTTATTTTTGGATGTACTTTATCAAGGGCCTTTTTTATTATTATTAAATTTTTTTATATTTTTTTATTTTTAAATTAGTTTTTGTGTTTTTCACCCATCGTGCTTTTTTTACAAATTAAGAGTTTTGTACCCTGGTTTTGAGAATTTAGTTAACAATTAACAACTAGATGGGTAAAAAGAATTGAGCCGAGTTGAGATGATGAAGGAGTTCATAATTTGGTAACTGGAAAATGAAGGTTATGAACAGGTGCAGTTGGGAAGGCTATAATATTCCCTTTTGAGTGTGTTTATAATATTATGTAGACAATTAGATTTAGACCTGTACTCAGAGCTAGAAAGAGAAAGACATAGAGAAGAAAACTAGGGCGCGTTTGGTTTGACCGTTTGACGCATCTTGCCGCCATAATTTTCTCGGTCGAAATCATCTTTGATTTTACCTAAATACCCTTAATTTATTAGAGAGTAAAATAAAATGTCCTCGGATTTGGAATTATAACAACTTTAATTTTAATCTGACACAATACTTTTAAACGGTACTAACATGAATAAGATTTCAATAAAACAAAAAAGAAAATGAATAAGATTAAGATTAAATTAATTGTTTTTATAAAATAAATGTTATTATTATAAATAATATACTTAATATTTTTTATTATTTAAATCACACGCAAATTACAAACATAACACATCAATAAAATACAAACCATACATTTATCACCCGAATCAAATATTTATCTTTTTAAAAAAATAATTTAAATAATAAAGCTTTATCAGTTCATGTTGTACTTTTCATTCATTTTGCAATTTGAATAAATTATTTGTCAATTTAAAGTTTTTATTTTTTTATTTTATCATTTTGTTTCTTGAAAATATTCAACAAATACACCGACTATTAGAAAATTGGGATTTAATGTTGGATTAGAATTGAAAATTAAAATGTGATCAATTTTGTGATATTCTAGATGAAAGCTCTATTTATAATAATAAGAAGAATCATGGATTTTAAGGTCCCCAACCTTATTCAGTCTATTTTATATTTTACAACGCAAATAAGAGAGAAAATCAAAATTTTAGAAAAAATAAATAAGCAAACTAAACCATGAATATTTTTTTTCTAGTAAAAATTAAAACCATATATTTAAAATTACGTTAGGTTTTTTTATCATTTAAGGAATGATCATGTTGATTTTATTTTATTGGGTGGCGAATTAATAATGGCTGACCTGCCCTACCTTCATTTTTTTTATTTTTTTATTTAGTCAAGATCAACTAAATACAAAATTTAATTTATATTTAATCAAATGGTACTAATAATTTAATGCTACATTTAAATTGCCAACCGCCATAGGTAAAAAGTCTAGCATTTCTTTTTTAATTTCCTCCAACTTTAATTATAATTATTGTTAGTCCTATTTTATTACATTTGATAAATATATAATGTTTTTTAAAAATTCTCTTATTTAAATAACCATTCATATTATAAAAATAATAATTTCAAGGATTGTGTGATAAAAATGGACTTAACTTAAGATAAAAATGGACTTAACCAATCGTTCGGTAGCCCAGTGGTCGGGCTCTTGCAGCTAAGATCCAGGGTCCCTGTCCTCACACGGTAGGGCGTGGGTTCGAAGCACGCAGAACGCGTTAGGTCTTGACTTAAATGCGCGGCAGTTTGTCAAACTTAAATGCGTTGCTCGCGGCGCATCTCGGACACGCGCTCTGTCTGTCGAGCTCCAGTCTCCTCTGGATTCGATGGCTGGCCGGTGGTTGGTACGGTAACAATAATTTGGCAGTGATCCTCGGTGGTGCGGCGGTATGTGACAATAGTCCTATCCGGCCTAAACTGAGGGGAGCCTTTTCTTATAAAAAAAAAACTTAAGATGAAAAGTCTTTAAATTATTGTATCAAAAGCACAACCGTACAAATTTAACTTCGTTTTGTAATGAGATGGAAAATAAATTAATTTTTTTTTAAATAATATCCATGTATATCCAGCAAGAAATTTTGCTACCTATTTTTTCAAAACACTTTATTTATTTTGGTGTGAATGGCAATTCGCAAGCATGATTATATATATATATATATATTTTTTCAGTAGGACTTTTTACTTGCATCTAAAGGTGATAATTTTTAACACAATATGATAGTACGATTCGAATACGACACGATACAAAATTTTTTAATAAGAATTGATCAATAATTTTTTTATGTTCTTAAAAATTTTGTTATTTCTTACTATTATAAATAAGTAATACAAAAAAATTTAATTAAAATTTTTTAATGTGTCAACCAACACGAAAATACAACACGAATAACACGAACAAATACGACAAGAATACGACTAACACGACACGATTGACACCCCAACTTGCATTGTTTGTATCTATTATTATATAAAAATAATTAAATTATTAATAACTTGACGAAATCAATAAATAACTTCTCAAATATTTGATCAAATATTATCGTCGAATTCTTATCATTAAAATACCCCTCAAGAAATATAGGGTTAAGTGGAGTAAAAAAGGTTTTTCATGAGACAGAAAATAAAAACTAATAGTTTTGCGGAGAATTTGTGAATAAGTAATGATGATTAGCAAAAGAATATTCATCTTTCCACTAAGTATGATGTATTAAACTCATAATTCATTATATGCTTTTTATGAATGATTGCATGCCTTGTTGAAGAAATAGCAGTAACTTGGTTAAGGGAATCCATCCCAAAAATATATATATATATATATATATATATATATATATATGATTGTATTACAAAATAAACAATTGATCAGTAAAAAAATTTAAACAATTCCTCCAAAGATTAGTTAGTTGCAAGAAAATTTTATCATTATTTCCAGGTTTTTTTTCCCTAACATCCCATCCATAGCTAGTTAATATTTTAAATTATATTCTATTTGTATTTTAAATTTAAAATTTTTAATATACAATAAGGTATTATATATTTAATAATTTGAGCAAATTTTTACTAATGCATATAATATCTTTTTTAAATTAAAATAAATATTAATTTAATGTGCATTTGATGTCCCTCCTTGATATAAATCTTAAATATGTCACTATATACAATCATCTCTTTTTAAGATTGGGTATTCATTTAAATATGAGCAAAATTAATTGCACATAAATGTGATGTATTATAATTTAATTAATATAAATATAATGCATGTGTAAATTTTTGTGCATTTAACATTTTTATTAAAATTCAGTTTTTGTATAATAAGAAAATCATGTAGTTAGGATTTACTCTATTTTGAAGAGTTTTATAAATGATTTCCAATATGCAATACATCAATATAGAACGTTACCAAAAGGGACAGTTTGCGAGCAAATTGGATAAATTATAAAAGGGAGGAAAAGAGACATACAAACAAAAATAATGACTAACTTTTTTATCCAAATTCCAAAGAAAAAAATTATGAAATGCACGTATTAAATAATACGTGCATTTTTTTAGCAAAAAAAAAAAATAATACGTGCATTTATCCTTGTAAAAAGTATATTAACCCTTATAAATATAAATATGGGCACAATTAATGAAACAGATACAAAAGCTATTTTTAATATAATTAATTGCATTTATAAGTAATTTGGCCATAAAACTTACTTTATTTATATTTCAAGTCACAAATTTTAATTATATAAATATATTTTTTGACTTAAATAAAAAAAAAAATTACCTTTATAAGATTCAAATTAAAATTTAAAAATTAATAAAGAGAAGGGAAAAAAGTTTAAATTAAATTATACTTTTTTTTTATTTATAAAAAATTAAATTATACTTTTATACTCTCTCTCAAATCCAAAGCTGCTTTTCCCCTCTTTAATTTAGTACCTTTCTTTTTTACTTTGTTTGCAGTTAATCTCATTTAATAATTTACTCCAAAGTCCAAACCCGCTTTAATTATATTTGTGATGAAAGGGAATCTTAATTTCACTTATACTCTAAAGAAAGCAACAAACAAAGAAGAAGTGAATAACAATGCAGAGGCTCATAGTACCTACCGTTTGGTTGAAAATTTGCAGCTATATATGATCTGTTGCACCAAAAGTGAGGTAAAACGAATTAACTACTACATAACCATTCTTGTGTTTTCTGATTTTGCAGTACTCAAAACAAGACAATGTGATGAATTAGACAGAAGCAGAAAAGTTTGAAGCCGAAAAAATGCAAAATCTGATGGGGATCACATGGGTATTTCTGGCCATTTTATTAAAAAAACTATTTGTTATATTTATTTATTTTCAAGTTAGCAAACGAATTATTTTTTATACATAGGAGAGTAACAATAAGGGCTATTGACCACCTGTATTTCTGCCAAATAAAGGTAAATTGTAACGGCATATTTAATACATTATATTAAATAAGTTAAATATAATCGTATTAAATTAAATTTTATTATAATTAGTTTATAATATTTGATTAAAAACTGTATAATATAATCGAATTATATTAATTATATATATTTTACTAAAATAATTTATATTTAAAATATTTTTTAATTATAAAAGTTATTTAAATTAATATTTATTTTATTTTAATATTTTTATTAAATTTTTAAAAATAAAAAAAATATTATTTTTAATTTAAGATAAAAAAAAATTAAGACATATAATTTAATAAGTAAAAATTCAGATAGACTAAATTAATTATTCGGTATAATTTATATTTATAATTCTTGATCGTACAAATTTTTATACAATTGTATTATTTTTATATTATACAATATATACAAAATGGTTTAATTTTATAATTAAATTTAATTATATAAAAATTATATAATTAAAATATTTAATATGATACAACAAATATGTCATAAGGTATAGCACCATCTTAAAGCGAGTCTTAGTTTTCCCTTCCGTACTAAGCTGTCGTCTTTGAATCTTGACTCATATCTGCAAAACACTCGTTAGAGAAACCGGCCGTTTCTTCAAATTGAATATATATATATATATACACACGCATAGATTAAAATATTATATAGGTAAAAAATAAAATTTTATTTACGAATACAAAATTATTAAAAATAGCATAAGAGACACATGATGAAGATAATTGGAAAAAAAAAAAAAAAAATCCTGTATAAAATAATGAAGTAGAACTAAATACCACAAGTCAATTTACATGCATTATAACTTTTCAATTTTTATTGTTATAGGAATGTAACATAATTTTTATTATTATAATGTAATTTTTTATTAAATATATTATTTATTTATTATTTTTAAATTATTTAATTATTTAACGAGTTTAAAAAATAACTTAACTCTTATGGTTCTAGTTACAAATACGTGAATTATAATTATTTAAAAAAAAGACATTAATTTCTTAAATACTATCGAGTATGGTCAAGTGCCTGAGGTTACTTTTAAAACTCAACACAAAATGAACATTTATAAAACTTTTAAAACGTATAATCATAACCATTTGATAGAACACCAATTATTTTATACCATTCCATGTCATCGTGCACCGACAAGTAAGTATTCTGTCAAGCATCACATAACCATTGACACGTCTCTGCAACCTTCGTAATATAAGACGTATTTAAGTAAGAAATCATCCAATCAAAAGATTACTAACCAAATGTGATAAAGTATTAGCCTATATGTCGCTTTTTATATGTCTAATGCAGGAAGACACGAATTAGGAATCAGATTAGATTCAGAAATAACTAATCAATTTGTAGCCATGTACTTCCTCTTCATAGCTACATGTGTCGGTGTGATTTTTTTTATTTTTTTTTTAGAAAAGGTGAGACAATTCTAAATCATGAGAAATTATTTTCTCACCGGCCACAAATGGTACTTATTCATTGAATTAAAAAAAATATTAGAAAAATAACCAATACAAAAATTCAAAAACAAATTCTTTTTTCGCTTCATCAGTATAATCATATATAACTAATTAGCCATAATTACTAAATAATTATATTTTAGTATATTCAAATATGATAAGAAATAAAAATAATATTTAAAATCTTACTAAATAAAAAAAAAAAAATTAAAATAATCAACTAACTTTCTTTCCACATTTTCACAATCTTATTGCTATTTTAATGAGCAATAAATATTATAATGAGTTTGTGGTAGGTAGAAAAAGAAAAACATCTACTTATAATAAGATTCTTAAACATTTTTTTCTCTTTGCTTTCTCTTGGATTGTCTCTTTCAAAACTTAAAATTATTTAATAATTTTTTAATTTACATGTATATTTTTTTAATGAATTTATGAACGTAAAATTTTGTTGTTTCATATAAAAAAAATTAAAATATGCATTATGTTCTCAATTTAGTACATTTTCTAATACATTTTAAATTTAAACGAAATTTATATGTATAAATACACACGAAAGAATTAAAAAATACATTTTTATAATTTGGAAAATCAAAATATACAAACTTTAAAATATAAAAGGCTTGTATGGGCCATCTCCCAAACATAAAATAACTATCATTGCCAATCAATTAATAAAAATATTAAATTATTTATTAAAATATGTATTGTGTTCTCAATTTATACATACATACACACACATATATATATATATAATTAAAAAATATATTTTATAATTTTGAGATTAAATGATATAAACTTTTAAATGCAAAGGAATTATACGCCCCTCTCCCAATAAGTCATGCCCCATTATTCTTATTATTATTTATTTTTATAACAATTATTCTTCTTAGTTAATATTCTATTTAATTAAACTATTATTTTCTTTAAAAAAATGTTGAGAATTTTTTTTTTTGAGAGACAGCATGTGGCATTTCTTAATTAGGTCTATTGACCTGTCCACCCCCTAATAAACCCTCCATAAAATTTGGAATCCTGATCTACCGTTACTAAATTTTATATAGTTCTATTCAGCTAGTGCTTTACTAATTAATTTATTAAAAAATTTCACTTGGCAATTCATGATGGAAAAATACGGGGGCTTGACCTAAAACATGATGCTCTTATTTTTTCAATCTATGACGTTTAGCAAGTTATAAGCTCTTATTAATTTGTTTCAATCAGCTACTAAATGCTTATTAAAAAGCAATTATAATAGGTTATTAACTTAAAACTAGAATGACTCCCCTTAAGGATCATATGCAAATACATATGTATGCGGTTTGTGGAAGTTATTTTGGAGGGCACCACATTTGAAATGAATAAAAGTCGAATGGCACAAATTTTGGGGTACTAATATTATCTGATTGTATGGGTGTTTGTCGGACTTCAAGATTATTTGTTAATAGTTTATATATTTGATGAGGCAGAGCTTGTATCGGCCACTCACACGATGATATATACAGATAAATTGGGTGGAAACAAATTTGATTGAAGTTAGACTTGACATACATTGTTGCCTTATTTAGGACTAGGTCTCTTGATTTCAGTGCTTTGGACATGATATGTTGCATGGGCTGATTACTTAAAGAAAATTACCTGTATGGAATTCCATTTTTCCCGTGTTTACGAAGTTTATTGTTGTCGTTGATAGTTTAGTCTCTAAGATTCCTAATTTTTATATATTATTTTAGTTGTGGGATGTATCATCATTCATTCATCTTTTTATTTTCTCAAATGCTACTATCAAATTTAATTATAGGTTTTATTGAGAATTAATTTATATATTTTTTTACTGTTTAATAATAGTAATAATTGAAGGATTAAATAAAAAATATATTAAAAATCAACCTAATTGAGATATTTCTATGCATTTATTGAAGCTTATCAACTACGACCTTTTTCAGAAAGGATCACAAGCAAATAAAAACCAAAAATGCCTAGGAGTCTAGTTTAGGCAAATTAGACACTCTAACGCACTAGTAAATATTTATAATTCTACTAATAATAGAAATACCTTATAAGTCTACATGGTGGTTTGATGGCGTTTGAAATCTCTAAGCGATATGAATCTATAAGAAATCATTAAACTTGATCTTTTGTTGAGAACTTTCTAACGCCACAGTTATATTTTAAAAACTAATGTCCATCAAATTAAGGGATGGACTTGTCAGGTTTTATTTTTCTAACTTAATAAACTTATTTAATTATATAACATAATTTTATTTTATGTTTAAAATTTATTTTTAATCTCCTAAAAAAAGAATATATATTTATTTTTCTTATAACGTAAATAAATATATGTTTTTTAGTGATAGAATAAAATAAACGCATGTTTCTTTCATTAAGATTTCATGAAGAGAGTTAAAAATAAAACTAATTAAATAAATAGATGATTTATGCACCAAAATAAACTTTTAACTAAAGTACTAAAAAAAATTAATAAACTAAAAGGTCCAACTTACCAAAAATATTGAACTAATATGGAATTGCACTCTTGATGGATCATATTCATATATTAATCGGTAGGGGTGGGCATAAGTCCGATAGGTCTGCTATTACATTCATTTTACAAGGCGACCTTATCTTGGCGGTTTAAAAAAATTCAAAACCTTAGCCAACCTATAATCCCTAAAAAACCAATCTTCAAGTCGACCTACAATGTTTGTTTGAGAGAGGTTGGTTTGGCGGTTTTGGACCTATAATTTTACTTAAATATTATTATCATAATAAAAAATACAAACAATATTTTACCCCTCTAAATACTTTTTTAAAAGCTAGAGCATACAAATGTGTTTAATGCTCATATTATGTGTCATATGGAATGATATCTCATTATTGACACTTCATGTTTGATGCTCCACTACTCACCCTCCTAAATTTAAAATCATGATTTCAAAAGCTAAATATTGTTTAAGACTTTTACATTGTATATTTGTATAATATTAATTAATTCTTAATTTTATTTATTTTTTATAACATTTATTATATAATATTTAAAAAAATATACTAATATATAAAAGTGTAGGTCGGTTCGATTTTGTCGATTTTTATTTTTGTCGGACCTATAACCGAACCGACTAGATCGATTTTGTAATATTTTGAACCTACCGGACCAATCAACCTTAAAAAACAAAAAGCATAGGCTCACTTTTGATCTAGACTCGGGTTGGTTGGTTGATTTTTGAAAAAAAATACCCACCTCTATTAACCGGAGTTTTTTTTTTTTTCCTCAATCGCTTAACTAGCTACTTATCGAAAAAGGGTATGTATACACATATTATTGATTTTATTTTTCCTTCAAATCATTGAATTCACGAGGAAACATGAAATGAAACGCCAAACGCTTCAATCCCATCAAAGATCAAAGAATCCTTTTTTTCACCAAGTCAAATTGGCAAGTATAGTAGTGTTTTTCACTCTTTGGCTGTTACTAGGATTGAAGTGGCAATCTTAGCAACAAAAAAAAGGATTGGAATGGCAAAATTGTCTAAGCTTTATGTCTATATCAATCAAAATAATGCTTCGTGAGTAGTGACAAAAATGATACCTCATATGCCAATGCCGTCCCAAGGTAGGGAAAGAAGATTTTTAAGTTAGATTTGTGCATATATATATATATAATATATATATATACTCTGAAAGTGAACAAATTTCATGTTAAAAAAAAAGGAAAAGTACTAGATGAGGAAGGAAATATTAAGAGTTGAACAATATTCAATAGTTGTTCAACATAACGGATTCTTATGAAAAAACAATATATAAAAATTTACTATGACAAAGAATTACTGCTTAAAAAGTCCATATTTTTAGTACCATTTTTTGTGCAGCGAAATATATACCACTAATACATAATTTTTGTAAAAAAAACAAACTTACTTAAAATATGTAAATTTTGGTATTTTTATTAATCATTTATTAGTGACATATATATTATTACATGAAAAATAGTTCAAAAGAACAGGAGCCCTTTTAAATGGGTAGTTGATCAACAATAATATATTTCCTTTTATTTTTTAATTTGCAATTTTTTTATGGCAAAGAGTCTAAGACTAACTCAACATCTACCGAAGTTTCCTTTGCTTAGGGTAAGTTATCAAGATTCAAGAGAAATAGTGCATGCAGGTTTCAAAAGGTAACTGAGAAATTTAAGGAATGTAATTTTCTTTGCTTTTCTTGTAGTAATAAAGTTGCAGTGCTCTTTTTTACTTTAGATGTTGGCGACATAGAGCTGGTTATAGTTTTGACCGTACTTTTCACATGACTCTATGCATTCGTTGCAGGCAAGTGTGTAGATTCGAGCAGATTGGGCTAACCTAAGTTCAAATTTTGGTTTTGGGAAGGACTCGAGCAAGGTATTGTCGGACTAAATATATTTTTAGGTTGGGTTAGATCAAATTTTTCAAATTAAATGCAAGCTTAAAATTTGGCCCTAAAATATTCAGGTAGATTCGAACATGACATTTTTAAATTTTGAATTGATTAAGTTAATGCTCGGGATTTAATAATGCAAGAAATTATAAAATAATGAAATTTTATATTCAAATATACATATGTTTTATAAAATTTAAACTTAACTAATATTTTGGACCGAGTTCAAGCTGAGCTTGTAATATAAATGTTTTGTTCTAAACCTAACCTTAAAATTATTGAGGTAGAGCCGAGCTGGACTAACTCGAGCTTAATTGGACTTCAAGTCAAATCATATCAGGTCAGATCATTCGAGTTTTATTGAGTCGTGCTAAATTTTCCTCTCTAGTTATGGGTAAAAACAATAAAAATCTATTATTATTAAAGTAAATTTAAATGAATTTATAATTTCTTTATTTACTACTAATAATAATTTTAAGTCTCAATACCATAGCACTTATGAACGTCGAACACAGCCACAATGTTGCAGTTCAAGAGATAGGTCAAGTTTTTCAATTCGAACAATGTTGCAGTTCAAGAGATAGGTCAAGTTTATCAATCGAATTGATACAGTATTTTAAGTAGACACATATGATTGCACTCGATTGTTTCACCATTTGTGTTCAATCTAACATAGTCTTATGGACCTCCTCATGAATATAATACATGTGTATGTAACCTAGCAATAAAGCGCCTTTGAGTCAATCATTATTAACAAACATTTATCACTTAAACCTATCTTCTCTCTAAACTCAAATGATCCGCAACAGCTTCTACTAAGTTGTATCAGAGATGGTGGAAGATTGAGCATGTTTGGTGGAATATTTGAGGTTTAGTGAAGTGGAACTTTACACACTAATTGGATCACATCATATGAATTAGGTCAAGTGAACTGGGTAGGTGGATTGGTAAATTCAGAAACGCTTAAGATGCTAAAAATGTGGCCTAATCCCACCACGTTAGCCATATAATAGAAATGACAATCAAATTAGATCTATACTTATGGTGGCTCATTGGACTTCTACAATACAAAAGAAAAGAAAAAAAAAGCTTCTACTACATCCATATGTACCAAATTATTTCCAAGGGAACAAAATTAATAAAAATTAAGACTTTTTATTTCTAATTTTACAAGCTAGATCCCAAGTAGTCCTTTTAATTTTGAACAAGGTTAATTCTGTTTTCTTCTTTCGTTTTAATAATGAAATTGAACATTGTTGCATGAGTTATTGAGAAAAAAATAATTTGTTTCAAAAGTCTAATTGTAAATGAAAATTCTAGTTGAATTATTGATGTAATTAATGACAAAGCGAAAATAAAAACTTGAATATCTGTCAAGTACTCTCCTGAAAGAGCAAGAGAAAAATTCCCCTCTATGTTAGGGATAAATTAAATACTATAGTTAATTATCTAATAATACAATTGACATATATTTTAAGTGAATGTTAAAATAATTCATATTTAAAATTTGAACTTCGTCCATCTAATGCATAACGATATACAAAAAAGAACACATATTATTAAAAATAAAAAATTAAATTATAATCTTCATATTTGGTAAAAGCTATTTTGGTAAAATTGTCATTGGAGTATTAAAATAGCATATTTGACCCAATTGTAAGCGAAAGGAGAAGAAACTAATAAATATTACAATTCAATCTCCTTTTCTCTTTCTGGAAAAAAAAAAAAAAAAAAAATTGTCCTTGTCTCTTTATTTTAAAAAGAAAAACTTCATTGATACATGAGATAAGTAAAAAGCATACAAATGGCACGCTTAATCACAGCTAATAAAGTCATATTATATATCAATAACAATATGCATTAAGCCGTACAGTGTACTGTAATATTATTTCACCCAAAAATGCCTATTATTGGTTAATGTTGATATGTATAGCCCACCTTATTGCACTCTAACAAATTGGTATTCGTTGATATATTGTATAAATTAAAGATGAGTGGGGTCGTTACATGCAAATTTCAATAAGAGGGGAGGGGGGGTCTTCCCTTCTTCTATATTATTTTTCAATTTTTATCTCATAGTCCCAATCTATTCAGGTTTGAGTCTTTTCATTTATTATTTTTTAAACGATTTTCCCAATAAAGACTATTTTTATCGATATCTACTTTTCATCCATTCAGACTTCAAAATACGTATTATGTATAATATTGTTTTTATAAAAGTTATATCGAATAGGATATTATCTTAAAATGTCACTTTCATATTTTATTTATTTAACTTTTATAAGAAATATAAAATTTAAAATATTATTTTTTATACTTAAAAATAAATTAATATTTTAGTTTTTCTTTTTTCTTTTAACTAGAGTTACATAACTAAGTTAAGTAAAATGTTCAAATTAAGTGATGTGACAAAACTATAAATAATTTGGAGAAGAAGATAGACAGACACCCTTTAGTAATTGGATTATATGCTAATCCAAATCTCCGGCTTTTATAACTTTTAAAAAACATTATTATAATATTTATTCTTCGGTTTGTTATTAATAACTGCTAATCCCAACCCCGTAAAAACTTCAAGCTTTTGAATGGAGATGATTATTTAAACGGCACCTCCCAAATCTTGATTCTTATTTCCTAATATCTGACTATTCAAGTCCCAAGTCCCAAGTCCCAAACCATTAGGAAGGTTTGCCTCACCTGACCGGCGACTGAGCCGACTTGTCAACAGAACGAAGGTAGATGCGTAACGGATTAGCCATACATCAAGCTGAGGTGTTAATGCGTAACGGATTAGCCATACATCAAGCTGAGGTGTTATTCATTCTTTTATTTTTTTTGCTAAACCGGGGTGGGGACTGGTGATGTATAGTCGGGGTCAAATCCTTTGGTCCCCCTTTCAAAATTCAAAGTTAGCGTTGAGAGCGTGGTCATATGCCATCATTGAAAATTGTACCCACCTTGAATTTAATGTCCCTAATACCACGTCGTTTTACCCCTTAACTAAGAATGTTTCATTGCTTTACGTCTCTATAACTTTTACATACTATTTTTTTGACTCTCAGTCTTCTTCAACCATCTAAAAGGATACCTCAAAAGAATTCATGAATCTCATTAAGGATGTATTTAATAATGATTTTCATTCTTTTTTAATTGATTTTTAATCACATATTTTTTATATTAATTTTTTATTTTTATATTTTTAAAAAATTATTTTTAAAATATGAGATTATTTATAAATCTTCAAGAAAAATTTTTTGAATCGTATTTTTAATTTCTGATTTTTTCTTTTCACTTTTACAAAATATTTTTTTTATCGAGTAAATCATGTCATATATTATAAATATTTGAAGAAAATAATTAAAAAATTAAAATTTGTTAATAATACCCAAAAAAAAATTATTTTAAAAAAAATAAATAATAAATAGGAAGCGTTATTAAACAACTAGTAAGTAATTTTTAATTCTTTTTCTTAAAAATTACTTAATAAAAATTATTATTAAATACAATAATAATTATTTTTAAAAAAAAAATCAAAAATTAATTAAGTAATCAAAAATAATAAAAAATAAGTAAAAATCATTAGGCCTAAAATAATGCTTCCATTGCAAGATAAAGAAAAATTAATATTAAAGGTAATTCTATATTTAGAAAGAAAAAAAAATTACATGTATTATATTAAATTAAATTTAAAAAAAAATTCTCTAAAATAAAAATTCTCTAAATTAAATTATCATTTTCTTTGTGGTCTAATGATCTTTGTAGAAATACGATGTCCAATTATTTGGTTAATTTATGGCATGTTTGATAACTATTTAATTTATAATTTATGATGTATGATTAAATAATTGATTTTGTGATTTTTGATTCTTTTATAAAAAAAAAAAATCACATATATATTTGATAATAATTTTTAGTTAGTAATTTTCAAGGAAAAAATTAAAAATCACATTCAAGTTGTTTGATAATAGTTTTTTTTAATTATTTTTTCAAAAAACTTTAAAAAAAATTAGTTATTTTTTTTATATAAATTTTAAATTTTTAATCATTTTCTTTCGATACTTAATCATACAAAAATTAGAAGACTTGATTTAATTTTTAGAAAAAATATTTGGTCAAAATAAAAAAAAATCATAAATCATAAATCAGATTAAAAAAATTTCTTTTTAAAGATTTATGAATCACTCCTTATTTTGGTAGTGATTCCTTAAAAATGTAAAAATTAAAATCAAAAAACGTTATCAAATATATGTGATTAAAAAATTATTTAAAAAAAATTAAAAATTAAGAATTAAAATCGTTATCCTAAGTAACTCTCCTTTGTCTGATTCTTGTTTTTATTAAGAAGTTTTTTTTTTAATTTGTTTGCTTCACTAAGAAGTTTAATAGTAATGGTATTTTTCCTTTTTAATTTTTAAGTCATGTTTATTAGTGTGTAATTTAAGTAGAAATGAGCGGTGCTCACTTAGCTAAAAAATTTAAATAAAATAGCTTACCTAATTTATAAATAATTTATTTTTTCATGTAAAGAACACTTTTGTCAAAAAAAAAAAATACTATAATATCACTTTAACAAAACAAACTTTAAAATATTTTATTTTCTTTGTTTATAAAAATATAATTAAAAAATAATATTTAGAATAATATTTTTTTTAAAAAAATTATAAATAGTTTTTTTTAAAATTTTTAATATAAATAAGACAATTCATTAACTACTCGTTTAACTTATTTAAAAATGATAAATTCAATGAGTTTTACAATTGAATCCCTTAAAAATATTTTAAGAATATAATTATTATTTTTTATCAAGAAATTTTTTTTAAGAATATAATATTTTTTGAAATAATACTACACAGATAAACACCTAATCTTGAACACCTTTAAAAATTATATTTTTATGTCACTCGTGGACAAAAATTTCAAGTGTTTCGTCTATAATAATCAACCGTTTTTTTTTTTTTTTTTTCTTTTTTCTTTTTTCACAAGTGAGTTCAAAAAATTGTAATACAAGTATATCATTATGTTGACAATATAGAGTTCTAAATCTTGTTGGATTCAATTGCCATCGTTAAGCCAATAAGTTGAAGCATTTGTGACTAGGGTGTCTGCGATCCAGTCCGGTTTGTAGCAAAAAAAAAAAATAATAAATTGAACCGATTTGCTAATAAAATTTTAAAACCAAACGATCCAATGCAATTTAGTTATTGTATCACCATTTACTTAGATATTCTTGTTAATACATAACGTGAATAAGAAAATAAAGAAAAAAGGTTAATTTTAGACCAAAGTAAATTACCTGAGTGAAGTTACTTTAAGCATAAAAGTAAAAGCTAAGACACAAATAACAAATAGTTTAACGTTTTATATGTCGTCATTCTCACTCACACCTTAATTAGTAATGGTTTTAAATCACTTAACGAAACCATGAAAACAATAAACACATCACAAATAAATAAACCATCAGATACTCAAACTACTATATTCATCTCAAATCTTCTAAAATAGCTAAACTACAGTTTGATTTTGAAATTTAATAACTTTTAATCTAACTAAATATGAAAAAAATACAAACTACTAGATACCTCATCCAATAAAAAAGAAACCTCTTTAGCACAAATCTAGTTAGTCGATATGGTAACGTACCCACATCAGCTTGTTGTTTTCGAATAAACTAGAAAATATCGATTCTTACATGTTCTTTCTATGGTCGATAGGAGTGGCGGCTGGCTAGACGGAGCTCCCTGACGGGATGGCGCTAGCTGGAGGGATGAAAAAATCAGCTAGGGTTCGTCGGGGATGAATTTTGAAACTAAAGAATGAAACGTTTATATATATATATAATAATGATAATAATTTTAATTACTGGTTTAATTCAATTCGGTTTAAAATTTTGAAAAATTGAACTGAATTGTTAGTATAATAGTTTGAGAAAGAAAAAATCGGACCAAAGTTTTATTTGTAAAACCGTCCAATTTGATTTGATTTATTAATTTCATTCAATTTGGTCCAATTTTTAAACGACCATATTTGTGACCATATAACTAGCTCTCGTACTTTTGGCTCTGGTGTCACAAAATTGAAGCAAAAGTCTGCAGCACGAGTTTGTCTGGTGTCACAAAATTGAAGCAAAAGTCTGCAGCACGAGTTTGTCTGGTGTCACAAAATTGAAGCAAAGGTCTGCAGCACGAGTTTGATTTTGTAGCCAATTCAGATTGTTAGATTAGACCTTTCCCGGGAAGTAGCTTCTACCTACTTTATGTCTTTCTTTAGAGTCCAAATTCTCTTGCGACTCTTCTAATGTGTAATTATACATGAGGCTACGTAAACACGTACAAGGTTAAAAGTAGTGGAAAAAATAGACATTTGTTACATAAAATATATATATATATATATATATATTCTGTTGCAATATTTGTTAATTATTAATAACTAGTGGTTATTACATTTTTGTGTTTTTTCATCGAACTTAATTTAGTATAATTCAATTAAACCTTAGATGAAAGAATTTGCAGTACATCGATCTAATATTAGCTAGGGATGAATTAATTGCTATTTGCTCCTCCCTTGGCTTTGTTTTACAAAATTACAATAATATCATTACTTCAGGAGAAAGAAAAACTTAATATACATGCACCACATCATTTTTTTTTTATTTTATATATATATATATAAGAACATGCACCACATATTGTGTCATTGTGTGTGTGTGTTTTTTTTTAATGAATCGGATGATTATAGAAATAAGATATTTTATTTGTTATTTTAAAAAAAAAGATATTACATTAAATAAAAGGTATCAAGTCCTCTTCGGAGAACGGCTGGTAGATGAAACTTAATAGCTTGTTATAAGAAAAAGTCTAAAGATAATAAATTTATTATATTATTTCAAATAAGGTGGGATGGTTTTATTTTATTTTTGAGCCAAAAAAAAAAAAGTATTGTCGAGTATTTCAGTTGGAATATCAAACCAAATTTATACCTTTGTAATTTATAATAGTAATTAAAGATGAACAAAAATATCAATAATTAATCTAATCTATTAAATCTAACTCAATCCAAAAAGATTGATTCTCGATTTTATTAATTTAGTTTGATTTTTCGTAATAAAAAACAGATTAAGATTGGATTGGTTTGATTTTTATTTATTAAAATTTTAAAAAAAATCGAACAAATTCAATTTATTTATTTTTTTATTTATATTTATATTTATATTGTTATTTATAGAATTATTTTAAAAAAATTAATTTTTCATTCACAGATGATTATGTTTATACTTTATACTCCATTCAATGAATCAGTTTTCTCTCAAAAACTTAAATCAACACCTCTTACGAGTTACTCACGACATTTCTCACAAGTCACACGTTCGTCCAATTCTAGCTAGTTACCAACATGTTTTACTCATTTTTGCCGTTAAAATTTGGATATTTAAGCAAAATTCATGCAAGCACTTCTCTACCAAGTACTTTTATTTATTTTATTTTTTATCCACGTGAGACACTAATTTTATATTATTTAATTATTTATCAATTATAAATTTATAATTGCATCTTCTTTCATATTTTTATCGTTAAAGTTTCATTATATGAACAATATTATTGGATGTGAAAATTAACAAATTTTGCCAAATATGTGATTAGTATTCCTCTTTGCTTATTTTTCTTAATTATATTTCTAATTTTTCTTGCATTTTGTGTTTGATATGAATAATAATATTAGGTAAGTGACCGAAATTTATATTTTTAAAACTAAGTATTATGATAAAATTAATATTAAAAACTTTAGAAATTATAATATAAGAGTTTAAAAAAATTAATAAACAAAATTTATTAGCAAAAAAGGATGAAGAAATTTCATGTAATCAATCCATACGAAACCCAAAAAATTAGTTTAAGTTAAATTGATTTTTTAAATTTTATAGTTTGGTTTGATTCTCATTTTTAAAAAATCGATTATATTAAGTTAATTATAATTTTAACATAAACTTAAACTATTTCATATACGTGCATCCCTAATAATAATAAATTATAAAACATCGTTCATAGTATTTTCTCTTCTGCTATTTAAGTTTACCGCTTTTTAAATCTTTATTATTTATTTTTCATGTAAAGAAGTTAATACTAATATAGCAATGAAAAAATTAGGATCTGATTTGATTGTTAATTAATTAAGACATCGTATATAAATTATAAGGCCCTTATTAATTATTTGATAGAATACTTTACAAAACAAAGTCATGTATATTACTCTAATTAATTTACTTCCATTCACACACATATCTTAAAGAGAAACACAATCAAAATGAGAAGACTGCCCTATCTAAAAGAAGAATCCAATGTGACCACATACTCTGATGTTTGACACATGAGCACATCACGATGAATTGACGATGATGAATTGATGATGATGACAATAAGCACAAGAGTTTGATACTAATTAGAAACAAACAGTATTATCAAGTATCAACAATGTCGTCGTATGTGCTTCCCAGATCTTCTCTAATGAATACTACATGATTACAAAGTATATTATTTATAAGGGTGAGGTGTCAAATTAAACTAAATAATATAAGTTATTTAGTTATCTAACTTATAAAATATGTCTTTAAATTCATTTGTTTATAAAATATGTCTTTTTAAGTATCTTTACCTGTAAAAAAAAAAGTGTTAGAATAAAATTAATTTTTAATCTAATTTTTTATTAAATATAACATGTCTTTTCTATATATATATATATATATATATATATAATAATGAAGTAATTTTTAATTAAAAAGTTACTTTAATTTTTAATAATTTTTTTTCATCAAACTTAAGTAATTTTTTTATGGTTTAATTTGTGATTTTATATATTAAAGAATGAAAATTTTATTTAAATTTAATTCAAAAAAAATTGACAAAATTTAATTAAATATTGATTTTTTACATATATATCTTAAAAAAATTAAACATGTATATGACACAATTATTTCGTTAAATTTAATAAAAAAGTTAGATAAAAATATAAATTTATTCTTATATGTCACAATTTTTATAAACAAAAAATTTTAAAAATACATTTTTATTAATAAAATAACTTAAAAATAATTTTTCTAAGCTAAAGGATGAAACATCACTTTTCACATAAATAAAATAACGAACATTTTTCCCTATTTATAACTATACTCCACTAAAATATTTCTCACGTTTATCATCAACTTTTTCATTTAAATCATTTCTACTCTTCATGTAATATATATTTTTTTTTGCTACATAATCGAATCGAGACTTTATTATACAATATTGGGCTACCATTGGCTTATAATATATATATATATATATATATATTTTTTTTTTTTTTTTTTTTGTGTGTGAGTGTGTGACACTATGGTCGTGGTGTATTTGATACTTCTCTCTGTCTTTTTGTCGTCCTAGTGAGAAGATGAGATCAAAGTAAGGTTTTTTTCACAGTAGGACAGAAGAGAATTAGAAGGAATTTTAGATAAGTCATGCTCATAAATAACGTGCATAATTATTGTATTAATAATATATTTTTTTTAAAATTATTAAGATTACATATTTATGCATTCAAACAAATTTTTTGATTTTTTTTAGAGAATAATTACTGGAATTTGCAGGAAATGGGGAGTGGGGGGTCCTCTATCCATGTGACAAAGTGTACTAGTGTTTCTTTCTTTTTTCTTTTTTCTTGCTAGAATGTACTACTAAGTCTTTGATGCTCTATAGTGACTTTGCCCATGTGACAAAGGAGGTATATTCATGTTGGGGCGATTTCAAATTATAGAATCACACTTTGTAAAATGTGTCGCCTAGTATTTAAAATAATTTAAATTTAAAAAGTGAGCATTGCATATGTCTTACTGCTATAAATGAGTAAATATGACTATTGGGTTGTCATATAAGTTATACAAGTAAACAATCGCTTTCGCTCATCATCAAATTAGTTCTTTTTTTTTTTTGAAATGATCATCAAATTTATTATTCCTAGAATTTAAGGTGGTATCTAAAATCAAAACAGACAAAAAAGAAAGTTTAGATTTATAGCTGCAATATCTAATTGAGTAGTTCATAGATCATAGAAATGAATGTTAGGTCTTGGAAACGTTTAAGGTTTTTCCTCCCCCTACTGATTTGATTTTTTCAAATATAATATTTAATAAATCATCCAACCAGTCCAATGCTTTATTACCTTGTTGTGCCAGTCACATCATTATTATAATATATATTTTTTAAATAGAAAGTCTATTTCCATTTTGTGTGCGGAGATTTTCTGCTTTACTAATTATCAATATGAACGGTAAACCCAACGGACGATTTTTATATGAAAAAAAAATCAATGAACGATCATTTTTCCGTATAATATAATGTATTATTAGTTTTATTTTTAAACTTCCTTAGTTAAAAAAAATATACATTTATTTATATTATAAAAAAAATTTATAAAAAAAAATTATATTATATAATTAATTTTTTTAAAACTTAAAATAAAAATAGTATCCTAACATTTTTATATCCCTTTCATAAATGTGCTTTCTTTTTTTTAGAGAAAAAAAAAGTATCATTTTTATTGCTCAGTATTTTATTTGTGACTATTTGTGATATGATGTTCACTCTTCAATAATATCAATTTATTAGCGAACAATAACAATAGCCATATATAAAATGAATTTTATTTTGTTTGAACAAAACAAGAATTATGTCCTGTCATGAAAGCTTCGTGCATTTTCATTAAATAAAATAAAAATAATTATGTTGATTTCATAAATTAGACAAGAAAAACATATTTTGAACTTTGAAGTACTTCAAAAATTAATAAAACATGATATGAGAATATACATGTTAAAAAAGTATAAATATAAGCACTCCACAAATTTCTTACATTTATAAAAAAAATATTTTAGCCTTTTTTTTTTTTAAATGATACATCCTAAGTTTTTAGCTTTTAAAAAATTAAGTTTAATTTATTAGTATATGATTTTTATGTGATTTTTTAAGGGAATAATTTTAAAATTTTAATTTTTTTTCTAAAAATAAAAAATTATGAGAAAGAAAAAAAAAACTGACAACATTTTTTTTAAAAAAATTTACATTGTTTTAATAAGAAACTATTTTTTATATATAAATATTTTAGTAAAAAAATTAAAATTTTAAAATTATCTCTTTAAAAAATTACGTAAGAACTATATAGTAAAAATTGACAATTTTTTTAAAAAATTAAACTTAAATATACCTTTTAAAAAATTAAAAGATTAAACTAATACTTTTTAAAAAGATAAATAGCTAATAAAATACCAAATTTTATAGGTAACTTAATTTAGGCAGGACAGGAGGATCTTCTTTTCCTCCATTTGCAGGTAAAAAAAGGTATATAATCATTCTCTCGTAGGAATTTCGGGAAGTTTATATATATATATATATATATGTAAAATACAAAGTTTGAAAATTGTAGTATCGAATAAAGAACAGCAGCAAGGCTCAAGTATTTCAACTGCGGAATGATATTGGACACTGATTTTACAATTAACCATAGAAATTTTGCTACGAAGGCTTAAGTAGTTATTAGTTCAATTCAACCTAGGAATTTGCCACTACTAAACATGTGAAATGAAATTATTTCAGCAATCAACTAAAGGGCTACATCCAATTCTCTTTTCCTGTTTAACTGATTTATAGTCCACCTAATAATTGTTGTTACCCATTTTTAGTTACTTCATGATTTAGAGAGAAATATTCCTAAGCCACTACCTAAGTATCCATCTTTTCAAAAAGAGAAGGAAAAAAAAACTGAATTGCCATTTTTTCCCTTATAACAGAATTGATCAAAGAATAGATACAGATTATTTATAAAAAATAGTAATAAAGAAACATTAAAGATGTGGACCCCTTTAAAATGGTTAGTTGCTATCAATTTAGCAAAAAATCTCATTTAATTAAAATCACTTTTCAATTTAGCAAAAAAAAAAAAAAAAAAGTATCAGTGAAATAGGAGCGTAGTTTGACCACACAAAAAAAAAGGACAAAAATAGAAAAGAAATGGGAGTGTAGTAGTGGATAGTACTACAGTAGAAGATAAGGCACCAAAAAGACGTGGGTATTACAACGCGAAGAAAGTCGAGACTCTTTCATGCTCAAAAAATGTAGCCCATGCGTTTATTACCAAAAAAAACAAATTACTTATGCGCTTTTAAGAATCCCTTTTCAAGTCGATTCACCAACCATCAACTGGTCATCGATTTCAATCAACTCTGAATATAAAGAGAAAACTAGGTATACTCATACGTAAGAGATCAAGCTCCAGCATTCCTACGACCAACCCGAGCTTGGAAACCTGCTTTGATTGGAGCAACTGATCGTCCAGAACTACACTGCAAGACCATAAAAAACAAATCAGTAACTCCAATTGAAAGACAGGACAAATAAATAGACAGCAAAAAGCATAAATGATTTTCCAAAGCGTAATATTCATTCAACAGCCAGCACTAAGGCAGAAAACTCCAGGTGAACCATCTAAGTCATTCTGGGACACCAGAAACAGTAATCCAAACAAAACCCTCTAATCAAAAGACAAATCCTGTGGGGCTCTTGCTTATTCACAATATCATAGCTAATTACTAATATATTTAGGTTGGAAGTAAAACCATTTGAATAATTAAGTAATTTATGTACCGCATGCTATTTTCAAGAGGCCTGAGAATTTATCCAATTACTGTCTTTAATTTGGCAATGTAAACAATTACTTCTGTTGAATGTATTAAGCAGTTTTACCGGAAAAACCGGTTTTCCTTTTGTAATACTATAGAAAATCAAAATCCAAGAACCTTGTCCAGCCTAAAATTCAGAAAAAGGATCGAGCAATGAATTTTTACCTTTTCACATCTGAGAAAGAAGAGACGATTCTCCTTTGAAAGTATTGTATCTGGGCTCTTGCATCCAAGGCAAATGACATACTCATCTAAGCAGAAGAGGGAACAAATGTTAAAAAATTCCAATATTGTAAATAATGGTTGAGGAAGGATTCATTACCAATAGTAAAAATAAAGACAAAATTGGCGTAGAATATGCATTATGTATATACGATAAGGCAAAGTATCGTACTACAGCAAAAATACACCAGCAATCCAGCATCTTTTCTCTCCCTCTCCCTTATGCTCGGTTTTCTTTTTTGAGCAAAGGGGAGTAAGTAAAGTAAGGCAAAATAAATAGCAAGTCAACACTTTGACTATAAACCAAAACATAAGATTTCATTTAAAAATATACTTACTAATATATCGCCTCAAGATTCCTTCAAAATTCTTAGGTGCAAATCTACCCTTCACAACTAATCTTTGTTGTCCATCAAGTGATCCACTTGTCCCAAGTTCAGACAGCAGGAAAGCCATAACATGGTCTGGTTGTCGATGCATCCTAAAATTGTTCAAAGAAATAATAGGAAGATCATTATTACTAATCATACAATGAATAATTGTATCGATCATAATAGCAATGAGACGGAAAATTACAAACCCGCAACCATAAGACAATAGTCAGTAGCAGTCTAGCAGATTCATATTTCCATTTGGAGTTACAGAACAAATTATTTGATTTAAACATGGAAAAAGTAAACGAAAAATAGGCTAACAGCCAGGTATATAAGGTGAAGTCAAGAGAACAAATCTCCCCAGGTTATTGTCTTGTTGGTTTCTTCTTAAATACTTAAGACTAACCCTCCACCTACCAGGTCTTGGATTCAAAAGACATCACTCCTTACAAAAACGTCATGATTAAGTGGAACTAAAGGGTTCCAATTATTGAATTAAACAAAGTATAGCAACCATAATGAGATCCTTTGCCAAACATGACCATATATGGTGCAAAACCACAATTACCAAAGGAGAGTGAGGGAGAAAGAAAGATAAATGATGTCTGTCCATTATGAGAAGGCAATGAGAACACATTAAAAATTAAATCAATTATAATAATGCAAATAATGATTAATAGGCAACGCAAAAGATCTGAAACATACGACTTGCATAGATCCATGAAATTGACAAAAACTGTTTTCTTGGTTCCCTCACGAAGAACTTGTGGTGGCCTCATGACTGTCCTACGTCTGTCTCCAGCAAGTTCTGGATTATTCTCCCGAAGAATGTTAAACACCCTACCAAGAAGCTGCAAATATTTCATGAATGAGATCGTGAAATCCAACCACAATAGAACCTTATTAATAATGGGTGATAACAAAGTGGCTGATTTGGTAAAGATTTTAATATAACACTTAGAGAGCAAGTGACAACACATTACTTTAGCATCAATGGAAAAGCACAAAGCATTCAAAGAGCAGCTAAAGTGACTAGAGTCCAAATCCATCAACAGATCAAATAAAATAAAAATACTCTAAAAAAACATTTGCTACCTCATAAAAAAAATGGCAAATGACATGATAATTAAATGCATAATTTCTAGCACAAATAGGAAGTGTACCTCCCAAAGGTAAACTTCGGGTATTTCACAAACAAAAAATGTCACTCAATCACTCACATGGTCACAAAACCTTTAATACTAATCAAATAGGAAGTGTACCTCCCCGTATGTATAGTCCCGATCACTCCCTTCCCATGGATAGCGTGGATGCAAAGCAATTTCTTCTCCTTCTTCATCATCTCCAGTGCGTTCTAGAAGACCATGGATTTCAATTATCAAAAACTTTATAAATCAATAAAAGTGGTAATATAGTAGAGGGTACTTGGTCTACTTAATAAAAGATTAAAGGAATGTACTTCATACCATCTAAATCTTCTCCAGCATCATCAAGTTCTTCACTCAGATTACTGGTATCGACCTGGAATCGTTTAGCATCAACAATCACATTGTTATCAGTGACAGGTCAATGACATAATGTACTTCAATAACAACGAAACCACAGAAAAAAGACGTACTTGTTTCTTCTTCTTCTTTTTCAAACCAGCAAATGTACTCTCAAGCCCATCAGAAACTGGAAATTTGATCACAAGCAGAATTCATGAATTGCAATGCGTCTATACTCTATAGCACGCTCAAAGATATTTAAGAATTTTGCCATGGAGTAACGAATCCTTTTCATAAGTGATTCATATACCTGACAAGTTTTCAGTTTTCTCAGCCAACTTGTCCACAGAATCATCGGCAGGGTCCTGAATAACAACCTTCTTCTTCTTCTTCTTTTTAGTAGGATCAAAAGGGGCAATCTGTAAGAAAGTATATCATTAAGAAATGAGGCACCTAGTTCCAGTCAAAGTAATCACAAACTCCAAGCAGTATCCTTATTGGACCACTCAACCACTTCATTCCATCCAAGGCCCAAGTCCTTCATGGAATGTCCTTGATTGCATTAGGTGATTTCCAGAACTAACAAATCAACAAAAGCTAATTTGTTACAAAATATATGGTCTCCAAATAAATAAACTCCGTCCATTAGCAATCATCACACTCAAACACAAACTTAATTGCTATGACTATTAACGCATTTTTCAAGCATTTCTAGTTCAAAACTGAGCTTTATAAATGAGAGAACCATCTCATTGACTTTCATATCTCACAAGAATATGTGAACACGAGTACACACAAAAGGAAAAAAAAAAACAACAAATTGAAAAAAATGGCAAGCACTCCACCATTGTCAGTACATCAAAATGACTATTTGAGCATCATGAACGTAAAAGAAGAATGAAGGCCGTTAAATTGCAAGTAACAAACTTACCTCCGCCACCTCATCCTTCACATCAACTGGGTTGTCGTCTGCCATCGTTACTGCAAAAGGAGTACAAGTCTATTAACCTATAGTGCAACAAAAATAAGGCAATAAAAGATAACAATATAGGAATGTCAACATTCTTATACACCCAAAAGTGTGTTTATGGTTATTCTTTAGCCCACCTTTTCTCCTAACTAAACCATTTCCTATCAACAAAAGTTAACTAAACTTTAAAATAACAGAAATAATTAGAAAGAAACTATCAGTTTTGTATATTCCACCACAGCTCATTGGCAGTAGCGGCTCCAAGGCCCTAGGCCACAATTAAAAATGAGTCCCTCGAAATCTAGAGAAAAAACGTGAAATGTATAAAACTTATGAATGATTCAAAGGTACACAGAGCATCATATCAGATCACTAAAGTAGCTAATTCCACAGTACCATACAAGATGGGAAAATCTAAGCATGAAGAATAAAACCGAAACCACTAAATCAAAATCTTCACGATACGACAGAGCTAAGTTACATGGATTACCTATTCTAAAAGGCAACCAAGCAAAATATCGATAATTACAAGCCGATTACACAAATATAACATTAATCTAAATGAGATTTAGAGAGGTTATCATTGATTTGCAAGAATAATGAAAAATAACAAAGAAGAAACCAATAAACGACCAGCTAATAACCAGGATAAGAGAATGACAAACAGAGAGAGAGGTATCTTACATCTGTGGAGACTATTGGCTTATTGAACTGCGGAAATGGAGCTTACCGAACTGAGTATAATTGACAGTCGGCGTTGGTGTGAAAAAGAGAGAGAACGAAGTTAGGGCAAGTGGAATCGAATACCTCTAGCAATAAGTGTGCTGAATACTACTGCAGACTCTCAATATAAGCTTATCCGAGCGAATGCGTTATCCTCTAAAGAGTCTTTATTTTGTTAAGTGTAGCTACAACTTAAGTTCTGATTTTAGAAAAATTATATATAGCTTAATTAATTGTATCTAAATTTTATTTAAACAAAATTAAGAACAGCTCATTTTTAAGAGTTGGTTCGAGTAATTGATGAACTTACTCGTTTATTCTTTCAAAAGTATTTATAATTTTATTTATTAGTATAAATACTTTTATTATATTTTTTAAAATAAAAAAACATAAAAATTAATATATTTTAATAATTTTACGTAATACTATCATTGTAAGTATAGAACTGTTACTATTAATAAATGCATTTTATAAGTTTATGAGTTGTTTCACTTGTTTGTGAGTTTTGAATTTAAATGAATTATACTGCTTATTTGATATTATTAATTATTATTTACAGTTTTGCCATTTACTTTTTAAATATCATGTTGATTAAAATTTTCAATTAACTATTTCTTCAAAAAAAAAATTCCTTAGATATTTTACACTTCAGGCGGCTCAACATTGAAATACAAGTTCTAAGCTTCGAACTCACTTGTTATTGTCTAACAAAATTACTATCTTGTGTATAATATCCAACTAACTGAACTACCTACTAACTTGTTTGTATTGTTGAAGTGTAATAATATTGAGGTCTCCTGAGCACAATCTTAAATATGAGAAATTATTCATTACTTTAAAAATAAGTAGTAAAATAATATTATAAACTAATAAAATGTAATATTAATGCAATCAAGAAAGCAATCAATGAGATTGTTAGGAGTAGACTACTCTAAAAATAATGAATAATATCTCCTTAAATATAGAGTTCTTTATATTATATGTATGTTGTATTTAAAAATGTTCAAAATTAAAGTGTGTTCATAATTTTAAAAATTTGTTAAAATCAAATTATGACTTTACACATAATATCGAGGTCTCCTAATGCAGAGCACAATCTTAAATATGTGAAATTATTTATTATTTTAGAAGTAAGTGATGGAGTAATATTTTAAACTAATGAAATACAATTACTTTTTTAAAAAACACAAGTATCTAATAATAAAAAAAATAATCAATGAGATTGTTAAAGAGTATATTGCTCCAAAAATAATGAATAATACCTCCTTAGATATAGAGTTCTTTACATTATATATATTTTTTGTTTAAAAATGCTCAAAATTATTGGGCGTCCATAATTTTTAAACTGGGAAGTTAACCTTAAAAAGCTAAATAAGAAACATGTAAACCTTGAAAATGTGTACGTATGTAACTTAACATCATCCAGACTTTACCGATTCCTCCCTATGGTAAGAACATCTCTGCCTTAAGGCAAGAGTCAACAATTGAAAAATCAAAAGATGTATTTGGGGCCACAGATTATTTGTAATAGCCCGTCTTAAACAAGGCTTTATATGACCGCAGACGTAGTTGACGTTTTTGTGAAGCTGATCAACTGCAACTGCATGTTAAGGCCTTTCTGTACAAAGTTCTTTGTCACTGCCACTTGCTTCAGCAACAGAGAAATTAACCTAAAATGTATGCTATTGATGCAGGCTGTTAATAGGTAGCCAAGAGACTCAAACAATCTGGTGAAGTGTTTAGTTAAAGAGAACATATACCAATTTGTAAATGAAAAACATCTATCCCCCGTTCAATCTATAGTAACTATCTTCATATTCAGGTTGATCAGGTTTTGTCAAAAGACCTGGTTCAGCATTTGTTCCATCAAGCCTTTTTTTTCACCTGACCAATCCCATTTCCGCTTTTTAAGTAGTCTATCTCAAACCAATCTCGGACATCATCAGTTATCTCTTCGACGTCCGTCACATAACCAGGCTGTTTGTTGGTATCCTCCTCCTTATGGGTTAGATTTTGAAAACTTATAAGTTCTCTAACCTTCGAACCAGATGCTTCACATATGCAAGATGCTGGGTTTTCATGAAACTCTCCCTTGCGTGGCTTTATCTCATTTGGCTTTCCCATGAACCCATTCTGATGAGTTCGAACTTTAGAGGCTAATTCTTCCCAGGTCATGTTATTACGGTTTATGAATAGTTTGTACAATTTTTTAGCATTTGGACGGATTGTTGGTTTATGCCCAAAGTATCTCCTGTAAAGATGTAAGATTTCAGCGTAAATACAGTGATCGGACAAGACTTAGCAACATTTTGAAGAATCAAACTTTAACTTTGTCATAAATATTCATACCTCCTTCCAGCCAAAATTCTGGCCATGTTGCCATTGTTGTTGACGACAAAAACATCACTTTCATCACTAACGATAAAATCTAGGGCAGCCATGCGAGAAGAGAAAGATGAGAATGGTGCCAACTCCTCCGTACTTGCTATGGTCTCTTTAGTATAGAAGTTTGGAAAGAGTCTTTTAAGTGGTGCTAGTATCTCTTCACCTCCGTAAATTTCACCTGATGCCACGTACAAGTGAACATCACTTCCAAAACCTAGTGCCCTAAGCATCAGACCAATTTCCCCAGGACTGAGTGGGCATCTGCCATTTCGTAGCATTTTTTCAGGATTGCTTGCCTGCATGTCACACCCCAAATGGATATCTTAAATTAAATTTCACACTCAGTAGATTTACATAGTTAAATTAGATATTCTAAAATATAAGTGATGTCTCACATGTAAAGTTTTCCATCTCTTCCGTATTGCGCCAAGTTCCTCTCTTTCCTTTTCTCCACCACCATAATAGCATCCAGAGAAGGCAAGCATATCTGGCTCAAATCTATAATGTGCCAAAGCAAAATAAGTCGGCAGTTTCTTCCTATCAGTAAAACAACATGAAGCAATTTCCATTCTGTAAATACAATAAAGATCTGCAACCTTTAGGCCAAATAAAACATTTTGGTATTGCATCAAAAGCAAAGATGCCATATATGTACACGAGTAACATGACAGGGGGACTATTGTGAACTAAAAAGAAAAAGGAAATGTTACAAGGGCAAAAAGAGGAGTTATTTCATGGAAAACTGGAAAAGAGTTCAGTGAAATAAAAAAGAAAGAAAAAACTACTTGAATGGGATAAGAGTAATTGTAATTCACCTCAAATGAAGGGCAATGTAATGCTTGCTTTTAATCCTCATTCTTTCTACCAGCTTTTTCCCCATTTCGACAATGGACTCTGTAAATCTCAAAGCATGATAGTTAACTCTGCATCTCAACTTCTGCAAATCTTTGTCCAATTTATTTGAAAGCCTGTAATCAAACTTAGATAGCTGAATAACCTGCACAAGAAAAAGAAAACCAGGAAATTTGAGCTGGAAAAAAAACTAAAGCAGAAAGGCTTCCACCAATTTTAAAGGAGAAACTTATTTAAGATTGAATATTGTACAAAGTTTGTGGAAAAAGATATCATATATGTTCTTTCTAAATTAGATCGGTAAAACAAAGAAAAAAAGTCATAAAAGCCGTTAAGGATTCCATCATGTCAGACACAATACTAATAGATTTATCTTAAAAACCTTGCTTATGCAACCGAAGGTATAGTGATACAGAAAAGTGGCTGAAATTAAACTTTACTGAAGTACAAATTTTCATTCATTTCAGAATATAAAACTAGTCATATGAAATGAAAATAAACAGGATTTACTTAGAAAAGTTTTTCAAAAACTTGACTGATGTTTTGACAGAAGTAGGTACTTACATGCCATTTCTTAAAGACTGGTACAACAAGATCCAGGTAACATTCAGGAGTACATTTTCTTGGTACACGCATGCTATGTGGAGACGTCGCTTTAACTTCCTCTGCTGGAAGCTGTTTAATGATCTTAACATCTTCTGAGAGGGAAGATATAAAATGTTCCTCATCAAATATTTCCCCAAAGTCACTGCAACAAACACAGGAGCACATTAAAATGTAATATTTTTCACACATTTAAGCAAATCATGCAAAAGGTACAATGTAAATCAATGCATGCCACAAAAAGACACCTGCTATCTTTCCAGTATGATTTCTGATCCAACATGGGAACAACAAGAGTAGCATTCAAAATATAAGCTGCAACGACGGCATCTATTATCTGGAACCAAAAACAATGGATGGACATTCAGAAACTAAAAATGAGACATAATCATATCCACTGGTTTTAAATTGAACGAATGACAGCAGAAGTACGAGCATGTAAAATGTGCTAAGCCAGACATTATTAATTAAAAAACTGCTGTTTATTTCCAATTATATAATGTGCGTTGTACTCGAGAGTGAGCGACATTAACTGAAACAAGAGACCTTAATGAATTGATAGTTTACCATTAATACTTTATTTTACTTTTCCAGTCACAATAGTAACTTAATGCATAGTACTACTGGGAATAATGTTTGAGAAGAGTAAAAATAAAATTCCCATGATTTGTTGCCAAAAACGGACAGGTCCTGCAGAGATAGTATATCGGATGACGGATAACTATAAAACCATCAAGAAAAGGAAACTCTGGTTAAGTTTTAACCTTCCATTAACAGAACAAACTCTGAGGGTTAAGAAAAATAGTTGGTCTAGCTCAAGAAGTTTACCCCTGTTCTTTGTTGATTTAGGCCTCCACTGGTAGCAATTATAAGGTACCGGTTGGGATGCGTTTTCATATCTGCCACTGCAATTATCCGATATAGCGCACAGTAAATTTCAACGACCAAATAATTTCTTCATCCAAGCTCAAAAAATGGAAGGAAAAAAAACAGAGCAAAAGGAATATATTAAAATTTAAATAATAAAAGAAAGTACCATTGCTGTCTGTTTCAGTTTTTTGAAAAAACTCGTTTGTTGTTTACCATGTGTGTTGGATGTTCTTAGCGTCAGGGATGGACTGTGAAGACTCATCCTTGGTACTTTTTTTTTGGGGACACTTTCTCAAGTGTTGGATAGTCTTTCTAGGGCATTTCGTGCTCCTAACTGAAAAGTTACTACAGGGTATGGTGTTTGCCTTTCTTATAATCCTACTTCTTCTAAGGTTGAATAGCCTTTCTAAGTTCTTAGACTTAAAAAGTTCCTGTATCTCTACTGTGGGAACTGCTTTTTGTAAACTTGCAATCGAGCTTGAGCTCACTGTTTTACTGAAATTCTATCATCGCATCCGCAAAAGACCCAAAGAAAAAAATCGTATGTAATTCAACTATTAACAAAACAGAGTATCCGATTTACGTTACATGTAAAATTTCGGCTGGCATTGCTGCAACTAATATAGAACTCCGATTGAGGCGTACTCCACAAGTCGCGACCTAAACTCCCTCCATCAGCCTGAAAAATCGTCATATCAATAATCACAATCTGAAAAAATGTATTTCATCGAAATCACCTCCTCAAACTCAAAACAAAAGTGAAAAGACACCAAAATAAAATAAAATAAAAATTCACACAAAACTCAAAACTCGTTTTTTTAGCATCAAAATAAATAAGCTTCAAAATTGTATTTGAAACAGCAATTATATCCTTGCCGGAATACGAAACTCCGCCTTCCGATCCGAATTTGATTGAAGCTCTACTACGCCATTGTTAGCCTGAAATAAATATATGAAGAGCGAAATGAAAAACAGAAAAAGAGAAAAGGAGCAAGTAAGTGTTCATATTCATAGTTACGTGAATATACCGTGGAGGAAAGGTGGTAGGAATGGCGGAGGAACGTGAGCTGATGATCGTCGAAATCATTAAGAGGAGGAACGATAAAACAAAAGGGAGTAAAAATGAAAAGAAAGAGACCGCCGAAGATAGCCGAAATGAGAGGCAATATACTTCGGCGACGACGAAAAATGGAGGAGCTCAGAACAACTTCGGTGATAGAGTTGGTGATGTTAATGTTATTGTCGGTCCTTTTCTTCTTCATTTCAGAGTTCGTAGTAGAAGTGTGGCGTTCGAAACGTCGAGTAGTATCCAAACACAAAAAGCAATTAAAAGAGAACATCTGAGACTCCAAGCCGAAACAGAGAGGAATACGTCGTTGCCTGTAACGACCACGACCTCCTCTCCATGTAAGATTGTAGACGTTCAGTACTTTTATCTATTTTTTTTTTTTAATCTCTGGATAAAACAGATAAATAAATATTAATTTATACTGGCCTGCCCAACCTCGAACAAATCGCTAGTAAGAATTATAGAGGGTCTAGTTTTTGGTGTGTTGCTTATTTGTTTCGACTTGATGGATTTGGATTTTTGAACTTTATTTGTTGATATATCGATCATAGATTTAGTGGTTATAAGTTGCGACTGATTTGAACTAAATTGAATTATCTTCTTTTTTTTTTCAAATTAAATTTTATCATATCTCTGATTCAACCAAATATTGTTATCTTTCAATAACAGTAAAATTCATTTCAAAATAAGCTAACAATTTTTTAGTTTCGATATATATATATAGTATATTTTATTGTATTGCATGATTCAAATTACAATACTAAATATTATATTGAATATGAAATTATGAATATTTAATAGAACTATATATTGACATTTGAGATAAAAATTATTTTATTATTATTAAGAATATTTTTTTATTAAATTATTATTACGAATATTGAAATCATTATTTATTAATTATTATTAGCTTTGAGTTATAGTTTGATTTATTTTAGAATATAAAAATTTAAACATATGTAATATTTTTTTGACCTAAATATGATTTAGAGTGACCTTAGGCAAGTTTTATTATGTTTTAATAATTTTTCTTTCATATCTAAGTGATGTTATTGTTTAGAGTTTGGTTGAAGTTCAAAAATAATAGATTGGAATTCAAATTTTGTTAATTAAAAAAATCAAACATATATAAAAATCTATAATGCTAAACAAAAATTTACCCTCAAAATACAGATGTTTGTTATGATTCTTTAATGTATTTTTCAATTTTTTGATTTAGTTTTGATTTGTAGGTTTTTAAATTTTATTAATGTGCATTTGATTTGAAATAATAACACTTAAAAATATATAAAATAGAATATTGTAATCTATTTAAGGCATTTAAATTTTTTGAAATAATAAAACAGAGAAGATTTCTTAGATTACATGATACTCCATTGTGATGAACGCAGTCTTATCACCTGTACAGCTGTACTTGAGGATTTTTTTTTTCAATTTTTTTTTTTAAATATGTAAGAACTTAAATATAGATAATTAAAGGTTCATAATAAAGTAATGCGCTAATTAAAGGTTCATAAAATGAAAGAATATCATAACTGCACGATACTTCACCGGAAAACGAAATTAGCGTAATAATAAATTTGACATTACTTTCTTTCGTTTTTTCTTTTTTCTTTTTTCTTTTTTGAAGCTTGAGGAGTGGGGAAGTTTTAAAGGTTTTTACAAAAGTAATAATTTAACTTCATAATTTTTAATTAAAATATTTTAATTTTTTAATTTTAAAAAATATATATTTTAATTTTAAAAATTAAAATTATAAGATTAAATTATATTTTTTTAGACTGCAATGTATCATTTTGAGACCAAAGTACAGTTTTATTTGAAATCATGGGACTCCGAAACTTCGGTAAAAAGTTATTTCCAAAAGTTACGTGACTACGAACATTACTATTTTTTTTTTCCACTCATAATTCATTATTATTAAATTAATACTCACAATATTAGGAAATAAAAACCATCCTTCAAAATAGGAGTGTTAAATGGGCCAAACTAGCACAATACGGCCCATTAAATATTTAGTCCGTTAGTCCATCGGATTGACATGACAAAACACGATCCACTAAATATTCGACACGGCACAGCCCACAACCCTTAATGTACTGGGCTGAGTCGGACAGCACGGCAAGCGAAGCCTTATTATTTTAAAAATTAATTTAAAAAAATATCAATAAATAATTTTTTTTTACATTTAAATAAAATTGGACATAATCTAATGAATTTAGGTTGAGAGTTTGACTCTTACTTTTAATTTTTTAAAGCATTATTAATAAAATTTAACTAAATAATTAAATAAATATATGTTGGAAAAAATGAGTTTTTAACCCATGGTTAAATGCCATTTGAGGTATCATTTTGAGTATGACCTACATGATATAAGTGTGTGGTCATGATTGATTTTTGTTCTCCTCCATAAGGGCTTTAAAATAATATATTTACATGCTCAAAATAATATTGGAGTGTATAAAAAATGAGTCTCAAAGTTCACTCATTGAGAAGGAAAAATGTAGTGTTTTGTATTTGTCTCACATAAAAAAAAAAAAAAACAACAACACATGGAATGCTTTATAAAGCATTTGCTTTCCTATGATAGGTAAGCTTATGTAGCAAAGAAAAAAGGCTTTTTAAGTATGGACATGAATATTATCCAAATTTGATGGGCTTTGCGTGGTTCAATTTTTGCTACATGTAATTTTTTATTTTTCTTCTCAAAATAAAAAAAATAACTGTTGAAATTTAATGTAATCGTTGGAAAGTTATGACAGTTGTTAGAAATGAATTAATTTCAGTAGTTTCTTGAAAATAAATTTCAGCAGTTTCATGAAAATAAATTACACCAGTTTCATGGCATTTAATTGCAATGTTTTATTTGGTTTCCAACAGCCATATTTGAATGAATATAAATTAGCTCCGATCTGAGGAAAAAAAAAAGAATAGAAAATGTCATTCTCTCTCAAATATTTTCCTGCAACAAATTTCTTTCACATCCAGAAATATTTGTAATTTAGAGCTAGGCTTCAGTATAATAGAGAGTGGGTACAAATCAGTTCGCCTGAAGAAATGGTTAGGAGACCATAAATTCTTCCTTGTGAGAGTGAGTGCGATGCCTATGAGGAGGGTCGGTCGGGGTCCCTGAGGAGGTTATGCTATGTCGAATAAGACCACACTTGCAACAATATATAATAAAAATAAAATAAAGTGGTCACGTGCCGTGTCAGCCCGTTAAGCATAGACCAACGGGCAAGGCATAGCATGGCATGGCACGGCACGTCAAAGCTCACAGGTCAAGAATGGAAGCACGACATGGCCTATATAAGGGTCAAGGATCGGCACGACACACTAGATAACGTGCCACGGGCCGACACAACACTTTAATTTGATGGGCTGGACCGTACCGTATCATACCGAGTTAGCCTGGCCTGGCCTTTTTGGCACCTCTACTTCAAAATATGTTTAAGATAAAATAATAAATTATTTTTACCAAAAAAAAATACATGCTCAAATATTATGCAACTAAAAAACGTTAAATTGAGTTAGAAATTATGGCCTATATACTCTTTTTAATCAATAAATTAATAATCACATTTAAAAGAAAAAAAATTTAGAGCTTTCATAATTTTTATAAAAAATTATTGAGTTAAGTATTAGAGATTCTGTAATTTTTTATAATAAACACTTTAATATTATAATTTGTAAGTTAGATACTATAAGTTCAATTATTATGAAAAGTAAGTAATTATAAACATATAATTTTTTTCAAACTAGTATTTATAATTCACAAAAGTATTAAAATTGAGGATTTATAATATATAACTTTCATAAATGTCCTACCAGTTGGCTATGATTTTCGGTGTTGTGGTATGTGACAATGTCATATTCTCTCTAAATTGTGGTAAGTTTTTTTTTATGAAAGAAAAAAAAAAAAAAAGAAAGGTATAGCATTGTAAAATTGATCCATGGTGAGAAAAATATTATTTTATAGCATTGTAGGTCATTTAGCACATTGATCCATGGTCAGAAAAATATTATATTTTCGTTAGATAAAAGAAGGATAAAATGTTCATAGCAAAAAATAATAATAATAATAAAATGAGAGTTTTAGCTGTGATATAGTTTGTTAATAATGCCTAGTACATTAATTAAGATAAGACGTTAATAAAATTTATGATATAATATATTAATTTTTAAATTTTATTTTATGATATTTCATTTAATTTTAATAAAATGAGATAATATTTAAATGATATTAATTAAAATATTTCATTTATTTATAATAAGCTTCAATAAGATAAGTAAAAATATAAAAATTATAACAATTATAATACATAATTATTTATAATATAAATTTAAAAAAAATAATACAATATTATACTTAAAATTAAATGAGATGGAATAAAATAAGATTATATAGAATAAAATAAGATTATAATCTAAATAATATAAAAAAGATAAAAATAATATTCAAGCTTATTGTAGAATAAAAAAACAGTCAACTATGAATATGATTTTTTTTTATTGATTCTGAATACGATTTAAGTTCATATTTTTTATGTTACTTATCGTTGAGTTTAGTTGAATAATGTTTTTTATTGGTACCTTTTATATTTTATATATTATTAAAAGGTTTTATTTTAGTATTTAATTTAACAATTGGAATTTTTTTAATCATTTTGAATAATATTTATTTTTTTATTAAATTATGTTGGATTTTATGTAACAAATTTTATGAGGGTATTGTGATAATTTAATATTAATAAAAAGATAAAAGTAAAAAAATATATACTATTGTATTTTCCAAAACTTATTTTATAATATGTCGAAGTTTTAATGAAAAAGTAAAATATATTTATGATCAGATAAATTTATGCAACTATATATATTTGTAAATAGAATGGGACATATTAATAACATATGAGCTACCCAGTAATGGAATGATAAGTTGAAGGATTTAGTGTTATTCCTCAATTTATTTTATATAAAATTAATTACTCAATTATTATGTGATATAAATAGGTTATTATTTATCGCAAGCAACGGAAAAAATATATATTTAAGTATAATAATAATATTAGTATAATATTTATATATAATATGAGATTTAATTTTTTTTTAAGTTAATTTTTTAAAATTGAATGACTTATATTATTTATAAATTATATAAAATTTTAGCCGATCAAATGGGACAAAGAAAAAAAAAAAAGGCGGACCTTTCCCTAAGCAAAATAATAAAAGAAAAGACAAGTAGTTTAATAAATTTAGAATATAAAAAAATAAATTAATAATATAAAATATTAGATTAAATGATCTATACTTTACGGAGAATGGTAGAATATAAAAAAATGTCGCATGTTGTTAAATAATGATAATAATATAATGTTTATAAGTAGCATAAAATTTAGCTTTATTTGAGATTAATAGTGAATAATTTATGTTGTTTATATATTATATAAAATTTATATTAAATATGTATTTGGGTTATTTTTAATTTTTTTTATATTATATGTATTTTTATTGATTGAATTTTTGCATGTATTAACTTGTAATACATTTAGTTTAATTTATATAATTTATTTTAATATATATATTTATATAGGAGTGGGCGTAGTTTGATAGGTCTATTATTAAGTTATTTTACAAACCGATCTTATCTTGGTAGTTTTAAAAAATTCAAAACGTTAGTCGATTTATAACTCCTAAAAAGCCAACTTTCATACCGACATGTCGGTTTGAAGGAGGTTGATCAGACGATTTTAGACCTATAATTTTACTTAAAAATTATTATCATAATAAAAAATACAAACAATATTTTACTCATACAAATATTTTTTTAAAGCTAGAGCATACAAATGTGTTATTATCGGTTATAAGAACTACTATTCTTGCTTATATTATGTGTCATATAGGAATGATATCTCATTATTGACACTTCATGTTTGATGCTCCACTACTTACCCTCATAAATTTAAAATCATGATTTCACAAGTTAAATATTTGTTTAGGACTTTTATATTGTATATTTGTATAATATTAATTAATATTTCATTTTTTTATAACATTTATCATATAATATTTAAAAAATATACTAATATATAAAAATGTAGGTCGGTTCGATTTTGTCGGTTTTTATTTTTGGCGGACCTATAATCGAACTGACGAGGTCGGTTTTGCAATATTTTGAACCTACCGGACCTACCAACCTTAAAAAACAAAAAATATAGGCTCGATTTGGACCTAAATTCTAATTGATTGATTGATTTTTGAAAAAAAATATCCACCTTTACACTTATATATTAAATTACGATTATTTAAAAATAAATTCAAACCCACGTCTTAAAAAAATAATAATAGTAAATAAAGAGCACCACTTCACTAAGGTACTGTAATAATGGACAATAAGCCCCACCTCAATTGTGCCCCTTACAAGTCCTGGCTTTTATTTTTAGAGTTGTTATTTATGATTTATAATATATTTTATTAATTTTATAAGTTATTATTTTTATTAAATATTTAGTAGTTGTTATTTATTTATTTAAATAATTATATTAATTTTATATTTTATTAATTTAAAATATTATATTATTATTTATTTTAAAAACAATGAATAACATAAATAAGAATCATACAATTTATTTTTTCACAAATAGGAAAATAAGAGTCACTAATGAAAATAGTATTTTAAGCCAAAAATAAATAATAATAATAAAAAATAGATTCATCGTTCGCAGATCAAGGGTGGATAAATAAATTATTTTTAGTCTTGTGCTGATAGAAAAGGAAATTTGTTCGAGTTTATGAAATATCAGTTATTTACAACAACAAAAAAATGAAAAAGAAAGGAAATTAAATGAGACAATGTTCGGGCTAGACTACAGAATACAGAACTAGCTGAAGGCAGAGGAAGAATGGCCCAGCTGTTTTGGATAACGTGCGAGTGCGAGTGCGAGTGCGAGTGCGAGTGCGAGTAAGTAACTCATGTCCCATGCTTTGAAACAAATAAAAGCCAGTCACTGTGAACAAAAACGGCAGCCACCGCAACCAAAATTAAGGAAGAGCCTAAGATGAGCACCCCTGGGAAGCTTAACGCCTCAAGCTCCGAATTGGATTTGGATCGCCCCAACATCGAAGACTATCTTCCTTCTGGATTCTCCATTCAACAGGAACCCCACGGCAAGCTTCGCTTGTAATTAAATATCCTTTCTCTCTCTCTCTTACTTTCATATGCTTGGTCGCCGATAAAATTGTTGATTAAACGATTGTCTTATACCCTAGTGCCTTTTAATTTCTTATGATTTCTGAGCAATTAACCAGAATAAATGTCAACTCATTAGTTCTGATGAATTAACTAACCTTTTTTTTTTTTTTTTTCAGGCGCGATTTGCTTGATATTTCGCCCACCCTAACCGAGGCTGCTGGGGCCATTGTTGATGTAATTTATTTGTTCTGATATGTACTCTATTTAGCTTTCAGTGTTATTTACGCATGCTTCAAATTAAGGATATTGGCGGTCAAGTCTAGCAAAATTAACAGTCCTTAATAATGAAACAAACTAACAACATTCTAAGAATTAGCATGAACAACGAATTTCCATCATTCTGTGATGAATGGTGATTTTGATGAACAGGACTCGTTTACAAGATGCTTTAAGTCGAATCCTCCGGAGCCCTGGAGCTGGAATATTTATTTATTTCCTTTGTGGTGTTTGGGAGTTGTGGTTCGATATTTCATTCTATATCCTGTGAGGTTAGAATTTCTAATTTTCTGGGTAGGTTAACATGTATGCAGTAGTATGTTTTTCCCCTTCTGCACAGCTTTAGATATTCTAAAATCTGTGGGTAGTTTAAACATTTATAAATCATGCACTATTGTTACTCAAATTTGTTCTTTTGCTTTAGATGAGACTTAAATCGGCTCTGTTGCTCGCCTTTTGCATTCACAAGTTTGCATGCACAGAATACTGATCACGAACTATGACATATTATGGTTGCTGTTTAACAAAATGGGCTTATGTGTACATAACTACATATCATGTTTCCTTGATATTAGTTAGAATATAAGTTATAATATTTCCTTATTATCATTATTCTGTAAATATATTGTATTTATTATCTTTCCTTAATTGAGATTAATATGTGTATATATATAACCTATTAGGTTAATGAGAAAACACACAATTTTGATTCTAAAGTTAATTTGGTATCAGAGCTTTGAGAAAAAGGAAAAAAAAATATTTCCGCTGCCTATCCACTGCCGCTTCCTTGCCGCCGCCGTCCTTGTGCCGCCGAAAAAAAGAAGCTGCCATCCTTCTCTGCGCTTCTCGACCGTCGTCGTGTTTTGTCACTGGCCAGTTCCTGCAGTCGCCGCTACCCATCGCCGGCCTACCCAGATCTGTTTTGCCTTTCCAGAACTGTTTTCAGATCTGTATCTGTTTTCCTATTTTCCAGATCTGTTTTTCAAATCTGTTTTTTCCTCTTGTACTGTTTCAGATCCAAACAGTACTGTTCCTATATATATCCATTTTTTTCTTTTTCGATCCACTTTTCTTAAAAAAAAAAAAAAAAAAAAAAAAAAAGCAGTAACCTATTACCACTATGTCTAAGGATCCAATGGAATCAATCTTTCACACTCAACCTCAAATTTCTAGTAAAATTATTTCTACCACCATACAAGACAGTTCATCCTCTGTTAATATTAAATTGGACGGCACCAATTACCGTATTTGGTCCAAGATTTTGGAAATGCATATTGCGGGTAGGGAAAAGAAAGGTTATATCACAGGAAGAAAAGTTGCCCCTAAAGAAGATGATCCAACTTATGATAAATGGGAAGCTGAAGATGCCATGGTAAAATCTTGGCTCATCAACTCTATGACAGATCAGTTGATGTCTCACTTTGTTCAATGTGGCACTGCCAAGGAAGTTTGGGATGCAGTAAGACGAAGTTATTTAGATGTTTCTGATTCGTCACAAGTGTATGAGTTAATAAAGAGGTCATTTCAGCTTCGTCAGAATGGTCGCTCTCTTGCTGAATATTACAATGAAATGAATTCTATTTACATGGAATTGGATTATCGCAAACCTAATGATATGACATGTGCTATTGATATTGAGAAACTGAGAACTCGTACTGCTGAAGATCGAGTCTACATGTTTTTAGCTGGTTTAGATCGAAGTTTGGATCAAGTGAGCAGTCGGGTTTTGGCTACTTCTCCTTTACCAAGTCTAGAAGAAGCATATTCTTTAGTTCGTCGTGAAGTACAAAGGCAGGCTACAATGGGTACTGAGGACCATCCTGAACCATTAGCTCTCATTGTTCAACGAAGTAGACCACGTTTGGATACTCCATCTGCAAATTCTGGTTCTCGCTTCTGTACCTACTGCAATAATTCCAATCACACTGTTGATGTTTGTTGGAAGAAACATGGCTATCCAGAGTGGTACAAACTTAAGCAAGCTGAACGAAAAAAGAAATCTAGTCAGACTGCTGCTTCTGCCTCTCAGGTTTCTCGCATAACTCCTCAAGGAGGTAATTTTGATTCTGTTTTTATTTCTTCTTCTTCTAACACTTGGCTTATTAATTCAGGAGCCACTGATCATATGACTAGTAATTCCTCTCTCTTTGATTCTTTAACACCCTCTTATGTTAAGTCTGTACAGGTTGCCAATGGGGCACCAATGTCAATTTTGGGAGCTGGCAATGTCTCCTTATCACCAACATTTTTCATGTCCTCTGTTTTATTTGCACCTACTCTTAAGAATAATCTTCTGTCAATTAGTCAACTCACTAAGAATCTTGATTGTTCTATAACTTTTTATTCTACTCATTGTGTATTTCAGGACAATCAAACGAAGATGATGATTGGCACTGGTAGAGAAAGAGGAGGTCTTTATTATTTAGAGAAGGGGTCTGGCAATACTAGTTGTGGTTTTCAAGTGGATAGAGGAAGTGATAAAGAAAAAATTATGTTATGGCACTGTCGTTTAGGGCATCCATCGTTTGTTTATTTGGAACGTTTGTTTCCTAAATTTTTTTCGAATATTTCTGTTTCAAGTTTAATTTGTGAACAGTGCATTTTTGCAAAAAATAATCGTGCTACTTTCAAAATTAGTTCTAATAAAAGTCTTGTTCCTTTTGCTTGTGTTTATACTGATGTGTGAGGTCCTTTTTCTACCCCTACTGCCTCTGGACATAGATATTTTGTTTCTTTTATTGATGATTGCACTCGAGTTACTTGGCTCTATTTGTTGAAATCTAAGGGTGATGTTTCTCATATTATTCCTCAATTTTATAATATGATTGTCACACAGTTTCAGGTATCTGTCAAGGTTTTTCATTCTGATAATGGTCGTGAGTTCGTAAATCAATCACTTACTCATTTTTTTAAAACTCATGGCATCATTCACCAGACGACATGTGTTTATACACCTCAACAGAATGGCATAGCAGAGCGTAAGAACCGACACCTTCTTGAGGTGGCGCATGCCCTATGCTTTACTATGCGCGTTCCTAAACAGTTTTGGGTTGAGGCTGTCATGACGGCTGCCTTTCTTATAAATCGCATGCCTGCTCGTATTCTAGACTATCATACTCCATTGAGAAAATTATTTCTTTTTCACCCGTTATATTCTGCACTTAATATATGTCCTAAAGTGTTTGGTTGTGTCTGTTATGTTCATGTCCATGCCCTTCATAGGGATAAATTTGATCCACGTGCTCTTAAGTGTGTTTTTTTGGGATATTCTAATACACAAAAAGGGTATAAATGCTTTCACCCACCTACAAATAAATACTTTGTGTCTATGGATGTTTAATTTTGTGAACATGAGTCTTATTTCTCTGATGATGTCTCCTTGATTCCTCTTCCGGGGGAGATTCATAGTAAGGAAGAGGAAACATTGTGGTTAGAAGAAAAGAAGTTATGGATTTCTGGTAAGGGGGAGGACTCTCCTTCTTTAGAATGTAATGACTCAAATCCTTTGAGAGGACCCGAACTTGGAAAAGAGGAATCAACTAAGGAGTTGAGGCCACCTCATATGTTCCATCTGCAATTTGGTAGAAAAAACAAGGATGTTATTGCTATGACCCCATCTTCTAATGTGGAGACTCCTCTTGATGATACTACCATGACTTCAAATGACTCTTCCGAAGTTGACCCTGAGGTACATGTTTCTCCTTTATCTTCTACTAATGATATTCTTGTTTCTGACGTACCATCTGATCATGTAGTAACAGAACCTACAATTTTAGATCCACTGAGTAATGCTCAAGATAGGAGATATCCTCTTAGAAGTCGTAAACAGCCTGATAGATTAGGCTTCTCTAAGTCTTCATCTAATATTGTTTATCCCATATCTGACTTTGTTTCTTATCAACGTCTGTCTCAAGCTCATTTAGCGTTTGCTCTTCAGATATCTTCTGTACCTATTCCTAGTCATTTTCAGGAGGCTCTTGATGATCCTAAGTGGAAAGTTGCTATGATAGAAGAAATGAATGCTCTCCAAAAGAACTGTACTTGGGAGTTAGTCGAATTACCTAAGGGAAAGAAGACAGTAGGTTGTAAGTGGGTGTTTACAGTTAAGTTTCGTTCCGATGGAACATGGGAGAGGAATAAGGCCAGAGTAGTGGCTAAGGGCTATGCTCAAACTTATGGAATTGACTACCAAGAGACATTTGCTCCGGTAGCTAAGATGAGCACTGTTCGAGTTATACTTTCTATGGCCGTGAATCTAGACTGGCCATTATTTCAACTCGATGTAAAAAATGCATTTCTTCATGGAGATCTGTCAGAGGAAGTATATATGGATCCTCCTCCTGGTTTTCAAACAAAAGATGGGAAGGTGTGCAGGTTGAAAAAAGCCTTGTACGGGTTGAAACAGTCACCTAGGGCATGGTTTGGCAGATTGAGCCGATCAATGAAGGAATATGGTTTTAAACAAGCCCAAGCAGATCACACTATTTTCTATAAAAAAGTGGGTAATGATATCACCTTACTTCTGGTTTATGTTGATGATATGATTGTTACAGGTAGTAATTCTGATGAGATAAAGAAATTACGTGGTTACTTGGCAGAAGAATTTGAAATGAAGGATTTAGGAAATCTGAAATACTTCTTGGGTATTGAAGTTTCTAGGTCTAAGCAAGGGCTTTTCCTCTCTCAACGGAAATACATACTAGATCTCTTGACTGAAACTGGCAACTCTGCGTGTGCTCCTGTAGATACACCTATTGAGGTAAATCATGGTTTAGCCATTTATCCTGATCAGATTCCAACTAATAAGGAGAGATATCAAAGATTAGTAGGAAAATTGATTTACTTGACTCATACTCGACCTGATTTATCTTATGCTGTTAGTGTGGTTAGTCAGTTCATGCATAATTCGAGTGACAGGCACATGGAAGCTGTGAACCGAATCTTGGCCTATTTGAAGTCTTCTCCAGGCAAGGGTATTTTGTTCTCAAAACATGGACATCTTGACATTATTGGTTACACAGATTCTGACTTTGCAGGATCCAAGATGGATAGGAAGTCTACTTCAGGATATCTTACCTTTATTGGAGGAAATTTAGTGTCTTGGAGATGTAAGAAACAGAACGTGGTGTCATTGTCCAGTGCAGAGGCCGAGTACCGCGTTCCTCACCATGGTATTACAGAGCTTTTTTGGTTAAAGATTTTGTTGAGTGAGCTTGATTTTGGTCCTAAAAAGTCTATGACTTTATTTTGTGATAATACTGCAGCAATTGAAATTGCGAATAATCCAGTGCAACATGATCGAACTAAGCACATTGAACTTGATAGAAATTATATCAAAGATAATTTGGATGCTGGCATCATTCAAGTCCCATACATTAAGAGTGCTGATCAATTAGCTGACATTATGACCCATGCGGTTACAGGAAGTTCCTTTCATACATCACTATCCAAATTGGGCATGTGTGATATCTATGCTCCAACTTGAGGGGGAGAGTTAGAATATAAGTTATAATATTTCCTTATTATCATTATTCTGTAAATATATTGTATTTATTATCTTTCCTTAATTGAGATTAATATGTGTATATATATAACCTATTAGGTTAATGAGAAAACACACAATTTTGATTCTAAAGTTAATTATAATTTTAAGTGTTTATGTGTTTGGGGGAAATGTGTGACTTTAATCTTAAGTTGTAATTTTGATTTATAAGCCATTTTGTGCATGTTGATTTTTTGCAGGGTTATAGTGTTGACAATGGGATGGATAATTTTCCTTTCATCCTTCATTCCAGTTCATTTTTTATTGAAAGGTCATGACATGTTGAGGAAAAAGTTAGAGGTGCAAATTCTTATTACATTCTTGGCTTTCCATTTAGTTGCTATTTGTTTCAACGTTCTCTGAATTGTTATCTATTTTTTGTTCTAATATAAATCATGTGGAAGAGCAGAAATTTCAGCATTTGGGATTTTCAAATCTTCAGATTGTGGAATGTATTTTTGTGATATACTAATTGTGTGATTAGTCTGTTAATGGCATTTTATTCTATTAGATTTATGTAATCAAGTTGTGGGAGGAACTCTTTGCAGAAAAAAATTGCAAGTTTGAGGTAGAAAGTTGCATAAAATTGCTTGTATAAGATGTTATGATTCTCAAAATAAGTCCAAAACTTAACCGAGGCCTGCATATGCTTTTTATGTACTACTGCAGAATGTAAGTAGTTTTCTATATACAACCTTTGCTGGGGGCTAAATTACTTGAAAGTGGCTGTTATCGTACCATTTCTAAATAGAAAATGAACTTGCAATAGAGGAAGGTCTTCTGAGGTATATAAAGGGTTGTTTCTTTCTTTAAAGAACTCAGCTGAGAATGGGAGTATTAAGGAGCACAAGAGGATGGCCACTATCCTATTCAACAGGCCTTTATCTTTTCATAAGATTTGTTTTCCTGATAAAACTACATTGAAAATTGTATAGTTTTTTTTGGAAAATTGTTGCTTATTATCAGGTTAAACAAGAACTTGTGTATTCTAATGCTTCTTCCTCCTTCTTGTTTATTGTGATTATGCAATAAATTTAGCTTAACAGATTATATTATTTTATCTTTAGAGGTGCTTGGTGGAGTTAATTTGCAGCTTCTTTGTTGCATCTTGGACTGGTGTTGTCAAGTACCACGGACCACGGCCTAGCATACGACCAAAGCAGGTATTTTGAATATTATGCTTATTATATATTATATATATATTTTCTATCAAATCTTTATGTTTTCTATTTTTTTTTGGCCTGGTGTAACAGGTTTTTGTGGCTAATCATACTTCCATGATTGATTTCATTGTCTTAGAACAAATGACTGCATTTGCTGTAATTATGCAAAAGCATGATGGATGGGTTGGTAAGTACTGTAAGAGTAAATGTAATGGACAAACAATTTAGAAATAAAATTATATTTATTTAAATTATTACTACATTACAGAAATAAAATACATATAATTTATAAATCACAATTTAAACAACATAAAGGAGATAAAGTTTAGAAATGATAGAGTCTCGTGTAACATACGGTATCCTTAAGATAATTTTTTCGCTCACCGCGGGTGTTTGAGTACTCCAGAAACTTATCTCCTAGGATAAAACGATCTACTAGCAGAAATTAGACACCACTAACTTACTGCTATGACGAACTTTCTTGTATCTGAACTCTATGAGTTGGAACCTAACTCTAGAATATAAAAAAAAAAAAAAAAAAACTTCTACTATTAATTTTCCTTTCTTTTTTATCTGTCCGCTTTCTTTTTCTTGGTTTCTATCTATATATATATATAGATAGAGCACATAAACAATTGGACAAAATAACATTAAAGAAGCAAAACGGCAAGAAAAAGAAACAGCCCAAATGGGCAAAATTAAAGAAAGAAACGGTGGGACGTTTCTTTTACTTTTCTCATTTAATTTCCAACGGCTTAATTGACGTTACTGTTTTTGTTTTCATTCAATTTCCAACAGTCCCCCACATGAATGAAAATTGACGGAGTTTTCAAATCAATTTTGACACTGAAATAGAGTTCAACGGTTCGAAACCTGCATAGGATAGGTAGGTGTTAACCTTTGAACCTTCCCTTGTGAGAATATATTTACCTTACTAACTGATCAGTAGACATAATGTCTTTGAACTGTCCTGCCGTTTATGTAAGCGATGATATACTTCACACAGGAGTCTTTCCTGACACAATTCAGTTCTCACTGTTGTGTTCGTTTTGGCCATGAACACACGCCTGGTTCTGCGAGAGTTTCTAAAGAATTGAGCCCTACATAACTCTCTTTTGAAGCGGCCCCACTTCTCTCTCACATAGGTGATCTCTTATTGATAAGAGTAATCCGCAAAGAGTAACCCATTGTACTTCGCTTGGTATTCTCTTCGTAAGAATTATTAAAAGCATTAGCTTAACCTATACTTACGGGTATCACTGCTTTTCATCATAGGAATGGACTTAAGGGTAAACCCCTACAGTGATCTCACCAAGTCTTTACAACTAGGTTGTTCCTTTGAACCTAGATCTTGGGATCTCCGGTCAACTAGGTTGAGTTTCCTTTGTAAATCCTTTTTCTTTCATGGGCTTCAGTCCCATTTCCCTCGATGACTTATCAACTAACTTTCGATTTAACCCTTTGGTTAACGGATCCACTATATTATTCTTTGATTTCACATAGTCAACAGAAATAACCCCAGTTGAGAGTAGTTGTCTAATGGTATTATGTCTGCGACTTATATGTCGAGACTTACCATTATACATGTTGCTCTGTGCCCTACCAATTGCAGATTGACTATCACAATGGATGCATATTGCAGGCACATGCTTATGCCATTTTGGAATATCCTCTAAGAAATTGCGTAGCCATTCGGCCTCTTCGCCACATTTATCCAAAGCGATGAATTCAGATTCCATCGTGGATCTAGCTATGCAAGTTTGTTTAGATGACTTCCATGAAATAGCTGCACCACCCAGTGTAAACACATATCCACTGGTAGACTTAGTCTTTCATATCAGATATCCAGTTTGCATCACTGTATCTTTCTAATACAGGTGGATATCTTGTGTAGTGCAGTCCATAGCTACGTGTGTATCTTAAGTATCTAAGTAATCTAGTAATACCTTTCCAGTGGTCAAATCCTGGATTGCTGGTATATCTACTTAGTTTACTTACTGCGTAAGCTATGTCCGGTCTTGTACAACTCATCAAGTACATAAGATTTTCTATCACTCTAGAATATTCAAGTTGAGATACACTCTCACCTCTATTCTTGGATAGGTGCAGATTAATATCTACCAGTGTTCTAACAATGCCAGAATCACCTTTGTTTAACCTCTCAAGGATTTTGTCAACATAATGACATTGATTAAGAATGAGACCGCTTGATATCCTTGATATCTTAATTCTTAGAATTACATCAGCGGATCCCATGTCTTTAATGTCAAACATTGAGTTCAACATAGATTTGATAGATTTGATCATTTGATCATTACTACCCACAATTAACATGTCATCAACATACAGACACAAGATGACATAATTATATTCAGTGTTCTTGACGTATATACATTTGTCACATTCGTTGATCTTAAATCCATTTGTCTTCATGACATTATCGAATTTTTCATGCCATTGTTTTGGTGCTTGCTTCAAGCCATATAATGACTTCACCAATTTACAGACCTTTCCTTCTGGCCCTGGGGCAGAAAAACCCTTAGGTTGATCCATGTAGATTTCTTCATCTAAATCTCCATTTAGAAAGGCTGTCTTAACATCCATTTTATGTATCTCAAGATTTTGCAAAGCTGCGATAGCAATTATCATCCTAATGGATGTTATTCTCGTCACAGGAGAATAAGTATCAAAGTAATCAAGGCCATGTCGTTGTTTGTAACCCTTAATTACAAGCCTAGTCTTGTACTTTTCTATTGATTCATCTGGTCTAAGTTTTCTCTTAAAAATTCACAAGTTTTGGGATAACCCAGAATTTTGTAACATTGCATTTATCATTTCTTTCAAGGTACGATTTTTTCGCTCAGCTACTCCATTATGCTGAGGCAAATAAGGTACTGTGGTTTCATGTATGATTCCGTGTTCTGCACAGAACTCACCAAAAGGTGCTTCATACTCACCACCACGATCACTTCGTAGTACCTTGATTTTCTTGTTGAGTTGGTTCTCAACTTCTGCTTTATAGAGAATAAATTTCTCTATAGCTTCATCTTTACTTTTAAGCAAATATACATGGCAGCATTTTGTACTATCATCGATAAAAGTAATAAAATGCTTATTACCACCTTTTGTTTGAACAAACTTTAAATCACATAAATTACTATGGATTAAATCAAGAGGTTCAGTGTTCCTTTCGATTGAATGGAACGATGACCTTGTCATTTTTGCTTCAACACGAATTTCACATTTGTGTTTGGAATCAATTTAGAAAGAGGGTATATGATCCATGTTAATTAATCTACGCAAAGATTCATAACTAACATGACCTAGTCTACCATGCCATAAATTGGAAGATTCAAGCAAGTAAGCAGAAGAATTAACTTTATTAATTTTTTTAGGCATTACAGTTATTACATTAAGCTTAAAAAGCCCATTACAAGCATACCCCTTGCCCACAAATATACCCTTTTTGGTCAACACGACCTTATCTGACTCAAATACAATTCTAAAGCCATGTTTATTCAGCAATGAACTAGACACAAGATTCTTACGAATCTCAGGTACATACAGTATATTATTCAAAGTCAGATCTTTTCCAGAGGTTATTTTCAGTACAACTTTTCCTTGCCCTTCAACAGCTGAAGTTGCAGAGTTGTCCATGAATAGCTTTTCACCTTCCTTGACAGCTTCAAAGGTGGTAAATAGCCCCTTGGCTGAGCAAATATGTCTGGTCGCACCATCGTCAATCCATCACTCCCTTGGGTTAGACCCAACCAAGTTCACTTCAGAGACGACTGCACACAAGTCACTGTCAGAAAAGTCTTGAGTGTCATCCACCATGTTTGCCTCACGGTTTCTGTTTCTCTTTGGAAACGTGCAGTCTGGAGATTTGTGCCCTGTCCTCTGACAGTTAAAGCAAGTCCTCTTGAAGCTTGACTTCTTGAAAGTTGCTTCCTTAGGTTTCAACTTTGAACCCTTATTCAGCTTGCCCTTACCCTTGCCTATATACTTGTTGTGCCTTGGAGTTTTGACCATGCTCCACCACGTTAGCCTTGGGTGCTGATGGGATATTACCCCTTTTGGAAGAAGCCTTGTTATCTTCTTCTACCTTGAATCTTACAAGCAAGTCTTGCATAGACACTTTTCTTCGCTTATGCTTAAGGTAGGCCTTGAACTCTCTCTATGAAGGGGGCAACTTTTCAATAATAGCTGCAACTTGGAAGGTCTCACTCAGTACCATCCTTTCATCATGCATCTTTGTTACGATATCTTGGAGTTCATGTACTTGACTACATACTGGTTTATTGTCCACCATCTTATTATCAAGAAAGCGACCAACCAAAAATTTCTTGGCACCGGCATTTTCAGTTTCATACTTCCGATCCAATGACTCCCACAAGTCTTTAGCCGTCTTCTCCTTATTATACTCATTGTATAGGGAGTCACTTAGGCCATTCAAAATATAATTCCGACACAAGTAATCAGAATGCTTCCATGCTTCAATAGCACTAGCAGACTGAAAATCCTGTTCACCCTCAGGTTGTTTGGGAGATTCCTCAGTCAAGAACCTTGCTAGATTCAAGGTAGTAAGATAGAATAATATCTTACTCCTCCACCTCTTGAAGTTCAATCCATTGAACTTCTCCGGTTTCTCTGCCACAACATGGTTCAAAGGAATCAAAACCAGTAATGTTGGGGTAACCCCGTGAGCTACAGTAGGCCTCATCACTTGGTTCACATTTGAACCACCCACAGAAGGGTTAGCAGCATTTACATTGGAAATGTCAGGAGTGGTTTTCTCAGAAGTCATTTTTCGATATTTTTGAAAATAATTTCAATAATCAAAGTGTTAAAACCACCAAATTTTAATTTATATATCAAATAAGTATCACAATTGATACAAATAAATTATTTTTATATATAGAACAAATAGTAAAAGTAATATAGAAAGGCTACCAAAATTGTTACAAAAGAGATAATTAAAGTTAACACAATCTGCAAAACAACAAAGATTAACAACAGTTGCAGAAAAGTTTGAAGTAAATTTACTAAAGGCGAATGTGCGGAAGTTCAGGCTCTTTGTAATTGAAATCAATTATTAAATAGTGAAAATTAATTAATTATGGATCTAAGGAAAATTATACAATTTGAATTAGTTCACAAATTGATAAGCCGTGTATCAGTTACTTGTAAAAGTGAATAACAAAAACAATCGGATTAAACCACTAGTATAAACAAGTTTATTAAAAAACAATAAATATATCAAAAATTAATGCTAGTGATTAAAATATTTTAAGAACAAAATATGCTATAAACTAAATAACAAAATAGCAGTATTTACAATAGAGATAAATATATTCAAAGTAAAACCAACACCATATATTTATCATTTAAACAAAAAATCAACCTATCCTTAAGTTTTTCGGTGTAAAACTAATAAATTTGTTTGAAAATTCTAAGCATAGAAATTGAACAAAAATTAATGTTTATGAAAGAAGTAACATTAATAGTAAAAGCAAATGCGATAAATTTAAAGCAATACAAAACAAAAAATAATATTAGTTTTAATTTTGTTTTATATTCTTGAAAGTAATAAGAGAGCAACAATACTAATAGTGAACAGTTAAACAAAATTGCAATTAACATTAATACGTTACAATGCAAAATCTGCAAAAGAAAACATGTTAGAGCAAACAGTGAAATAAAATAAAATAAATTTGCAGAAATCCAACAATAGATGATATAAGTAGTATTATTATAAATCCTGATAAGAAAATAATAAAACCACCCGAACTGTTGCAAACAGAATATTATAGTAATATAAGTGAAACCAAAACCAAAGAATAGCTCAGTAGTAATTTATGTTTTAACTTTTATTGACTATGCACGGCTGATAAACATCTCTTAGTATTTTCTAGTTTCTCCAAATCAGTATTCAAGAAGAAGCTATTCTGGAAATGAGATAAATAAAATTTTAAAGACCCAAGAATGTATAGTCTTAGAAAACTTGAGATAAGAAATTAATTTAAGCTACTTCAGTCTAATGTCGTTATCAATTAATTACAAACTAAAAAGAAAAGTTAAGTAAAGTAAAGTGATCAATTTATATAAAATAAAGTAAAAAAAAATTTGATCAATTTGTACGCAAAGTGAAGTAAGCAAAATATTCGTTCTTCTGAAAAAAACTGAAAATAAGTTTATCAATTTATTGTTTGTCCAGAACAAAAAAATGTTTGAGTAAAAAATTATCTTAAGATTGTAAGAGTGAATGTAATGGACAAACAATTTAGAAATAAAATTATATTTATTTAAATTATAATTACATTACAGAAATAAAATACATATAATTTATAAATCACAATTTAAACAACATAAAAGAGATAAAGTTTAGAAATGATCGAGTCCCGTGTAACACACGGTGTCCTTAAGATAATTTTTCCGCTCACCGTGGGTGTTTGAGTACTCCAGAAACTTATCTCTCAGGATAAAACGATCTACTAGCAGAAATTAGACACCATTAACTTACTGCTATGACGAACTTTCTTGTATCTGAATTTTATGAGTTGGAAACCTAACTCTAGAATATAAAAAAAAAAAAAACTTCTACTATTAATTTTCCTTTCTTTCTTTCTTGCTGTGTTGTCTTTCTTTTTTATCTGTCCGCTTTCTTTTTTTTGGTTTTTATCTATATAGATAGATAGATAGATAGATAGATGGATAGATGGATAGATAGATAGGATAAGATAGATAGATAGATAGATAGATAGATAGATAGAGCACATAAACAATTGGACAAAATAACATTAAAGAAGCAAAACGGCAAGAAAAAGAAACAGTCCAAACGGGCAAAATTAAAGAAAGAAATGGTGGGACGTTTCTTTTACTTTTCACATTTAATTTCCAGCGGCTTAATTGCCGTTACTGTTTTTGTTTTCATTCAATTTCCAACAAGTATTAGTGCCAAACCAAGTTTATACTTAGATAATCTGATATGTTTATTTGATTGGGCATAAATGACTACAGGTCTTTAAGAGCTTTTATGGTTTCCATGACTATGTCTCTACTTTGTATTATTCTTTTCAAATAACTTTTGTATTGTGATTTATCCATGTTATTCAATGATTAGCTTTACCAGCGTGTGATGCATAACTTTGGTTCGAATTTTTGGCAGGAAACTATCCTATTTTAGACGTATAACTTGCTCTATTAGTAGAAAGAACTTTATATGTTTTTTCTTTTCCTTCTCTTTCTGTTAGGATTTTGGATGAATATGGTGGTTAATACTCAAAGTTGCTTGCAACATTGACTCAGACAAGTAATTGTTTATTGAGACTTCTACAATTCCATGCACAAATTGCAAATAGTTTCCAAGTTAAATGATGAAAGGTCTTGTTTATTATTCCTCATCTTTTAACAGACCGTATAGTTTCGCCTGATTACTGTTCTAATTTTATTTGATTAAAGGGCTGTTGCAAAGCACTATCTTGGAGAGCTTAGGATGCATCTGGTTCAACCGTTCAGAGTCAAAGGATCGTGAAATTGTAGCAAAGAAGTACGTGGAATTTCAAAGTGTAAAAGATAAACTTATACACTGTCTGTATTGTTTTAAATTGGAACATCTACTTCTTCAGGCTAAGGGATCATGTGCAGGGAGCTGACAACAACCCTCTTCTCATATTTCCTGAAGGAACTTGTGTAAATAATCACTATACCGTTATGTTTAAAAAGGTAATTATATTTCTATAGTTATGAGTTATGACCATTCAAGTTTAATAAGGAGGGCTTACTGATGACAAATTTGTTGTATTATTTTGTAGTTTCTTTTTTTCTTATAAATTTTCTCGGATGTTCAGGGTGCATTTGAGCTTGGATGTTCAGTTTGTCCAATTGCAATCAAGTACAACAAAATTTTCGTTGATGCTTTCTGGAACAGCAGGAAGTAAGTGATTTGACACAATATTATCTATTTTGATTTGGACTTGTGTATTTCTACTCCTATCTAGAAAGTTCTTTGTGCTTTCTTTTCACTGCCTGCAAAGGGTAGTGGTTCTCCTGTGTAGAACTAAATACCATTTTTTTGCTGTTGCATCCAAGCTAACACAAGGCTTTTAATGATTACAAGAATAATATAATTTACATTTTATTGCTGGTTGATGCTCGATCCTGGTAATCAAACTTTCCTTTGGGCCTATATCTGTTTGGAACTCTGCTTGCTCATCAGATAATAAGAATCCTGTTCGGTTTCGGCAATAAAACATCCTTGTTGCAGGCAGTCGTTCACGATGCATCTGTTGCAGCTTATGACATCATGGGCTGTAGTTTGTGATGTATGGTATTTGGAACCCCAAAATATAAAGCCTGGCGAGACACCAATTGAGTTTGCTGAGAGGTATATTTTCTTTTCTAGGATTTTATCAGGATTAATTTGTTGCATTTTTTTAGAAAAAAAGGTTCATTCTTTGGATTACCCTCAAAATGGGGCTTATTATTTTATTTTGGTATTTATGCTGTTCTGCTGCATTTGGATGTTTTATACAGAGTGAGGGACATAATATCTGTTCGAGCTGGTCTAAAGAAAGTTCCTTGGGATGGATATCTGAAGTACTCTCGCCCGAGTCCAAAGCATAGAGAGCAAAAGTATACAAAATTTTGAACTTTGAACTTTTAAATATGCTAAGATTGAGAGTTGATCAGATCAAATGTGTTTAAAAGAGTTATGTGGCTTATTCATCACTTTGTTTTTGTCAGGCAACAGAGCTTTGCTGAGTCAGTGCTTCGGCGCCTTGAGGAAAGGTGATAAGTAGTTATTCAGGTCATTTTGTAGCTGTATAACTTGAAATACAGAGTTGCAATCTGCTCCTGAAATCTCGTAATAGAAATCTACATATTTTAATCACATTAACTCTTGGAGGCTGAGCATGAATGAAGTCTGAAGATAAGCATATTAGAAGGTAAATGCTTAACGTAGGCGGCGTTGTATTCTCTGTACCAACGAACTTGTATACAAGGTTTGGTTTTATGTTCTAGCTTTAGATTTTCCTGGATTCCAGAACCTGGAATTTATTGTCGTAACGTAAGGTGACTTTCATAACACTGGTCAGTAAAATGTGGGTAGGTATGTAGGATAGCAAGAAAGAACCACCGATAAGAAAATGAACTTTTTGGTCTTGATTCTATGTTTTATTCTATTTCTATATTTTTGAAATTGGACATTCAGATGTTCGAAACTGACCTTTAATATCATGTGATGTACCACATGATATAGATTGAGGTTGGATTTTGCACTAGGATAGATGCTCTAGATTGCAAAGGGCGAATATCTTTTAATGACTACATCAATATTAGCTTGGGATGCAACCTTTTAATTTTGAGCTTTAATTTGACAAATCAAATGACATGAATAAGTAACATATAAAGTCACGAAAAACTCCACTTGCTATAGTCAACTCGCCTTGAATTAAAAGTCTAAATGTTGAATCAACTATGCATATGTGAATGTGATGACCGTAATAAAAGTCAAGGGTATTTGTTTAAAAGATGGGCAAAAATGGTGTGAAATATCACTCAAAGCTTCAATTGCTTTTTTTTTTTTATTAAAAATGGGTACTCAGTAGATTTTGTTACCTATAATAATTTAGTAAAAAATATCAACTTTTATTAATGATTATTTATTTTAATATTTTCACCTTATCAATTTTTTATCAAACTCATGTCAAGTCTATATCAAATCATTTATAATAAATTAAACTACTATTAAAACGTTTTATATTATTTTTTGTTCCTTCTAAGTACCCAAAAATCAAGAGTTATGGAAAGAAGACAGTGAGAAAGTATTAAAAATAATAATTTTAAAATTTGTATTAATAAAATTAATATTTTAATAATATTAAATATATAACATTATTCACTAACGTTTAGAAGGTCAAAGAATATAATATAATAATTTTTTTAATTATATAAATATATAATTTAAACATAATAAATATTATTTTTATATTTATTATTTTTATTATATAAGTTTTAAATATATTATTTTTATTAATTTTTTAATTACATATTAACGTATTAAATTAGAATGATTAATTTATCGTTTGTGACATTTCCGGCCTTTATCATCTACTTAGAGTTTAAACATAGGGCGGTGCACAACGACAGAAGCTTTCATACATTTGTGTTAATCTTACATAATTTATTCAGAGAAATTTTGTATAAAAGTGAATAAAAACGTAACATTCGGGCATGCTGTCTTCGTTTGAATAAAACTAGGACCGGTAAATCGTGTCGAATGGTGGTTTGGGTCGACCAGTTATTAATCCGACTTGCTAACTATTAATTTAAATATGATTCAATAATATATTATGTCATATTTTATTGACTTTTATATTAATTAATATATTAACATAATAATTTATTAAAATATTATTAAGTCTAATATATATTAAAATAAAGTTTATTTAATTATTGAGAATAAAAAAATAAAATAAAAATAATATTCAAAGATGAGGAAATAAAAATATAAAAGATAACAAATAGAGAATATCACCGTTGAGAAAGACTAATAAATTATGGGTGAGGAAAATGAAAAAATATTTATGCAATATAGTACAAACAATAAGGAGATATATGAGAAAGAAAATAAAAAGTGGTAAAAAAATTAAGACTTAAACGTAAGAATTAGTTTTAAACTTTTAATATTTTTTTTATTTTCTTTTCCTTATTATTATTTTTTTAATATTTTTAAGTTCTTAAATTTTTAAATAACAAAATTTAGCAAATTGATTAGTTAATAATTCAAACTTAGTATAGTCTTTATTGTGTTTAAATTTATTGACTTATTAATGACCTAAAATTATATTGTTGTGTTATGTTTTGTGAATCATGTTATTACGAAAGATATCTTAGTTTGAATAAATATAGAAACAAACCTCTTAATATAATTTATATATCGAATGAAGCCACCTCTACTCTCTTTACAGCTATAGTCAGTCTTCATTTATATTTTCTTTTCTTTCTCCAAATAAGCCTCCATAGACATGGTCCATGCATCTATATGTAATATTTTTAATCATGTTCTTTTCTTTTATCCTTTCGCTGGAAAGTTGGAACTCAATGCAGTGGTGGAACCTCTTGGAGATCAAGAGGTCTCTTCTCACTTTCTCATAAGGTAAATTTAAATACAACATTTACTAAATTATAAATAAATTATATTATATGAGTTCATGTTTGGTAGACTGTAATGAAATCAGTAATATAATTGATTCAGTACATTACATTATTTGATTTGTACAAACACATGTAATGTAATGTAATTGATTACATTTGGAGAAGGAAAAATGATTACATGTGCTGAAACAAGGAAAGGGGATTACATTACATGTATGAACAGTACCAGATGAAAACAGATCACGTCTTCTGCCATCGCGTGACCTGCGCTGGCGTCGTTGTCGTCCGGCTGGCCTTGTACTCCCCTCCGTCGTCGTCCTGTCCGGCTAGCCTCGTCCTCCAGCTCGCGCCCTGTTCCAGCTCGCGTCCTCCTGTCCAGCCTGTCGTCGTGCGCCAGCGATCGCGTCGTGCGCAACCATCGCCCTCCTCAGCCGCGACGATCGTGCTTTTTTTTTTTGAAATTGTTTTTTTTTTTTTCCTGCAATTGCATTTTTTTTTTGCTGAATTAATTTTTGTTGTTATTAATTTATGTGATTAATTAAAATTTATTAATTATTATTACTTATTTTGTTATAATGAAATTTTTTTTTTTGCTAAATTAATTTTTTTTGTTATTAATTTATTTGATTAATTAAAATTTATTAATTGTTGTAATTTTTTTTTTATTACATTACATTATACTTGTCAAACCAAACACTGTAATACTGATTCATTTTTTGATTACAGTGACTAAACCAAACACTATAATCGTAATATTGATTCCTTTACATTACATTCTATTATGATTACATCAGCGAACCAAACATCACCTAAGAACTAAGCCCTATTTAATTTTCATTTTTAACTGGGTACATCAATTAATTAATATAATAATTTAATACACATGAATATATATATATATATATATATATATAAAAACAAAAACCCACGTGAAACTAGCACAAACAGATGAGTCGCTTTCCACTCATGAAGAAAAAAGTACTGTTAACCATTTTAAGGATAAGAACTCCACTGAAAGACCTCCTAAAACAACTCTTCTTTTACCATCATTGTCTTCCTCTCTTAGTCTAAGTCTTCCTTGTAACTTTGATGACCCCAAAAAAAAAAAAACTCTTTCTTATAATTTTCTCTATCTGTACTCCAAGTCAAAGTAAACCCACCACAAAAGTCCTAATTCTCCCCCCAATCCCCATTACTACTTTTCTAGATTTCTTCTAGATTTTCTCTGTTTTCCCACCTTACTGAAAACTAATTGGGGAATAGCCCATTTGCCTTTTTCACAAACTCAACCATATAAACCCAGTTCTTCACCATAAAACCCAAACATCAAAATGGGTTCTTCCTCATCTTTTTCAGTATTGTTTTTTGTCCTTTGTTTCATTTTCATTTCGTTCTTCAACCCATCAACAGCCTTCAACTGTACCTCAACGCGCACCAGATGTCAATCTCTAGTCGATTACGTTTCCCCAAATACAACAACTATATCTTCCATAAAAACCCTCTTTGGCGTCAAGAAGTTACGCAATCTTCTCGGCGTCAACAACCTCCCTATTTCAACTCTACTCAACCATACCATAGCCGCCAAGCAGAAGATCCGAATCCCCTTCGATTGTATCTGCTCAAACGGGTCGGGTCTCTCCAACAAGTTACCCATTTACAAGGTTAAAGCCAATGATGGGCTTGACCACATAGCCAGAGATGTGTTCTCTGCTTTGGTGACGTATCAGCAGATCGCGAAGGTTAATGGAATTCCCGATCCGGATAAGATCTTGGTGGGGCAAGAACTGTGGATCCCACTTCCTTGTAGCTGTGATAACGTGGATGAGCGTAGAGTCATCCATTATGGACACGTGGTGGAAGCTAAGAGCACGGTTGGTGGGATTGCTCAAGAGTACGGGACTACTGAAGACACACTGTTGAAGATAAATGGCATGGCTAATTCCCGTAACCTTCTCGCCGGTCAAATTCTTGATGTTCCTCTCAGAGGTACTTTTTTCTGTTTTCGTCGTCTTCATCTTTTTTCCACTCTTTGTTTTAATTTATTTACAAAATATTAATGTTGACTTATTTAATTATTTGTTTGTGAAGTTTCATGAAAAACACCCGGAAAATAATAATAGTTTACGAGACATGTCGGCATCATGTAATTATATTTTCTAATGTTAAAAGCTGTCAATTTTTGTTTAATGTTAATAATTAATTGCTCTCGTATGGTCCTGCAATTTGAATTATTTGTCCACTTCCGTCTTTTTGGGCCATTTGTTGCTCTTATCCAAAATAGTGTGGGCTTCTGGCCATATTTATTCGATTTATATTTTAGTTTTTTAATTATTATTTTTTAATATTTAATCCTTTAATTCTTTAAATTTCATAACATTAGTTCTATTATTATTATTTTTTGAAATTTAATGTTATTTTTTCTTTCTTTTTCTAATGAATAAATATTAAAAAAAAAAACCCTAAAATTATCAAAGTACACCAAACTTCTTTTTTATGAAAAAAGAGTTGGGAACAAAAAAAAAAAAATTAAATATTAAATTTTATAAAAAAAATTAATAATTAGATTAATATTCACAAATTAAAAAAAGTTAAGAACTAAATGTTTCCGATTATTACTGCTAAAATAACTTCATGTTTCCGATTATTCTTATTCATCAGAGCGTATGTACCTTTTTTATTTCAGTATAAAAAATTATTCGTTTGCTTTCTAAATTTCTTGGATATCTCAAAAAGCATAAATTTGAAAAAGAGAAAAAAGAAAAAACTTGGTTCAAATGGCTTAGATTTGAGATTTTTTAGAAGATCAATCTATCATCTCACCTCATATTTAATGTCGTGAACCATTTAATTCTTTCTTCTTTAAGGTGCACTTTATTTACAAAATACAGAAGGAATTATAAATTTGTAATAATTTATTTGATATAGTGACGAAGAGGGCTCGTTAGATCGGGTTGGAACGAAACGGGTCATAAATGAATTGGGACATTATCCATTTTATTTAAAACAGTTCGGTTCAATTCAATTCGAGGCAAAAATTTATTCAGGGCACCCGAATTTATTTACTAGAAACTTTAATTACATAAAAAATTATAATATTATTTTTTTCATTTGAAAAACAAGGGTCTATGGCTCCAGCTGAGGTTCGGCTGGTTTGATTATTCAACATAGGCAAACTGCTAATTTTAGTCCTGGTCAGTCGTTGACTTGTAATTTTAATTGTCAGTCATGGACTGATCACACAAATCCTCATCCAAAACATATAGTTTGGGTATCATTGAGTATAGTGCTCTGGATTGTTACCTAGTATATTAGAGTTGTTTTTCAGGATGGAACTTTCTTATTTTGATCACGTAGAGGAAAAATGTCTATTCCATGTTGTTGTTACCCTTCTTAAGAAGAACCAACACTCACCATTGCATAAGACCTTTGGTCATTGAAATGGGTAAACTACAAAGCTAGGCAATCCAAAGCATGATAACTAGAAAAATAAAATCACCAACATTTGTCAATTTGATCTAAGCAATGTCAATCTTAATTCTCTCTCTCTCGTCACTTCGATTTGCCATTGTCAAAGCAGAGCACTGAAACAACCTTTCTGCAACCTCAACTATCTCAAGAACCACGACAATATTTCTTGGTTTTGAAATCATCTATTGGAGATCTTCGTAGAGTGTTATTAGTAGGGTGTCTAAAAATCGAATCGAACAAAACCATTTAAAATTGAAAAATCGGACCGGACCGGACCGGACCAAGCAGTTTTGTAAATTAAATGGTCCGGATTGGTTTTTATTTCTTCAAATTGTTTTACAAACGGTTCAGTTCAATTATACGAATTTTTAAACCAAACTGGACCGGACTGTTATAAATATATTTAATATATTATTCTATATGTTCTTTGGGTCTTGATAGTTTCTATGCCTTCCAATTTTTATCTTTGGGGTTTTGAGTGATTGCATAAATAAATTCATAGGTCTTAGATGGTTTAGTTCATTAAACTGATCTTATAAATTCACATGATATTTGGTTAGTTAGCCTTCAGATTTTAGGCGCAAGAAAATGCTTTCAAATTAAAAAGCAACTTGAAAGTGAGAAATAAGGAAAACTGTGAGGTGAGTGGTCACAGCATTAGTTTTAATTCGTAGTATTTATTTCTTTGATGTAATTTGCTAGCATAAAGTAAAACATGGACTTGTGTGTTAATCAAAGTAATGGAAGTGTAATTTGAGCGATACAAAGTGAGTCAACTAGGTTAATCTATACTCAAAATAAGTTTAATATATATATTAATTAATTTGTTTAATTCATAGATTTTTTTTTCTTTATGTTATTTTCAAAATTTAATAAGTTTGGAAAAAAAAAATTTAATAAAAAAATAAAAACCATAAAAAATCGTTAATCAAACCGGACCAAACTAGATTGGACCGTTCGATTTTAATAGTTTTATTAGCCAAACGGTTTGATTAAAGCAATATATCCGGTTCGATTTTGTTATTTTTTTGGCTAAAAATCGGATTGGATCAGACCGGATCGTAGACATTCCTAGTTATTAAATCGAATCAAACTCTCACGACATTTTGTCAATTTTCGGCAACAATTTTTTGGTTTCAAAATCAAAAAGAAAAAAAGAATAGACAAAGTCTCAAGCAGCTTAATGCTCTTAATTCATCGATAATCAACAATAATTGCTGAATTTACCCTCGCCTCCAGCTTCAGCCTCATCTATTCCGCTTCTGTTAGTGTCAAGCACTTTCTCCTCCGATATCTCTTTGGTAATTTCACATTTATTTTGAGTTGAGCTTTCAATCTTAGTTTCGTGGAACTCAAACAATCAAGAATTGATCATTTCTCTCACTCGACCTTGCTTCACTGACCAGTAAATCTTGTCATCAGAGAGTTTCTCATCTCAATCTATCTGATTTCGACATAGAGCTTCCCTATAGTGTAGAAAACAATCAAAGAAACTTTAGCATTGCAAAAAACCGATAACCCAACCTTGTTTAATATAATATTTTCGAGGTGACCCTCAGATTTGGAAGTTATGCTACGCATCATCGAACTTTTATTTTCTCTTCAGCAATCGCTCATCTAGTCATCGTCAGCAACTATTCTATTGCTACTCAGGCTTAATCCACTCTTTGAGAGTCTCTCTTTGGATCAACTTTTCAATTACGTGTTAGATTGCAATCTAAGTTCTCTTTATTCGTGAGTTGTTGGTGTTCTCTGGGCTCATTCTCAATCTACATGTGTGATTTTGTTTACTTTGTTTGGTTAATTGCTTGTTGCTTTATAATTTGAATTTGTTTAGTAGCATTAATAGCTTTAACCTTAGTCTTGGATTTATTGTTTGTGATGTTATCGTCTGACTTGTTAATGTTGATTATTTGATGATTGAGCTCTAACAAGCTATGAGTGCTAAGAAAGTTCAACAATATTATGTTGTATATGTGAAAAGATAGTTTAAGCAAGGCTCATTTTTGGCTTAGTAAAGTTTTCATGATGTTTTAAGTCCAAAAGCACTTTGTAGTAGAGAGGCAGATCTAGGCAAGCTTTTATGGATAGTAGTTTGGACTTTGGTAACGGTTTTTTTGTTTTTTCAGTGCAATATTTTCTTAGATATTAGTGTTTTCTTAGTTATTTTTCTAATATGATGAGTGTGGTCTGGTCTGCTTTTGTTTGTTATTTGGGTCGATTTTATAAGCTTGATTATTTTTCCTCGAAATACCTAGTTGAATTGTTAGGAAGAAAAAATGTTGTTTCTTATGATGTCTGGTTCATGCTAGGTTGCTAGTCATTTAGTTAGCTTATTCCTTAAACTATGCATTGTGTATAGTTGATGTTAAAATTATTAGATTGTATTGTCTTTCTTTTTAAATAAAATCTCTCTTTTTGACCCCAAAAAAACAAGTCAATCCTAATGCTTGATTTAAGCAAAGTCAATCTTAATGTTGGACGATTGTAGATTCATACAAGCCTAAGATTTATTAACATACCAATTAGTAGTAAATTTTATATTTATATTTCATAAGAAAAATACAACTCATTGCTGTGATCATGCTTTTTGCATCTTTTGCTAATATCCTAGCTTGTCAACCTTTCTTTTTTAAATTTTCATAAAGCTTTTGTTTTATTTTAAAAAAGAGAAATGTTTGAGTTTTCTAGCATTTACGTTCATCAAAGATTGTTAATTTTGTTATCTGTATGGTATCTTTCAACCTAATAAGTAATCTTAAGCAAGCTTTCAGGTGAGAAAGATTTTAACAGTCATACCTTAGTTTTAGATGTTAACATATATAATTTATTGTAATAATTTATATGGTGCAACATTTGCTTCTCAGCTCGGGTACTTACTTGATATAGTATGAATGTATGGTTTATATGAATTTTTTCCTTGGGCCCCATTGAAGCTTGGGTCGGCTAGGTGGCTACACTAGTTCACTGAAGGCAAACCGCTGAAATAGATGGTGCAATATTGGTGCCTAGATGACTCTGGTGATTTTGTCGTCAATCATTTTCTTTGTATGACTATTTATTTCATTGGAATTGTTTCTCTTGTGAAATTTGCCTCTTTTAATAAGATGAGAAGGAAGATCTTCATTTTTTGTGTGTTCTTGATATTCTTCTGAAATAACACAACATGATTTTTGATTGGACTTCCTTGCATGATTAAAGTGGAAAATTTTAAATCGTTTACATCCCAAAGCATGATAAGCACATGAAAATAAAAAACCAACAGTAGTCAAGGCACACAGATGATTGAAACAAATATCATCTGAAGCTGGCCCAATCTTGATTAGGGTCCTGGGCGAGATTCATTGGGGTCTTACATTCATATTAGAAAATATCATATATTTTGATTATAGAAGCAAGTCCTACTTATATTGTCATTGCATTTTTCAAACAGAGATTATCAACTGCTATTCAGCATTGTGTAATCTGTCCTCTGTTTTTCAGCTATCATACCGCAACTTCTCGAAAATCAGCTGGATTTTTTTTATTATTTATATGAATGGAAATGACCATTTTGCAACTTTCATGGGCAGCTTGTTCATCTTCAATAATGAACGATTCACCAGACAACTCTTTGCTTCTTTCTAATGGGACTTATTCTTTTACTGCTCATGACTGTGTGAAATGTGACTGCAGTTCTGCAAACAATTGGACGTAAGCTCATTATACTACAATGTTTCATTTGATTCTTCGTATAATTCTCATTTGTAGCTTCACATGTTTCTAATGCTTGTTTAATTTTTGTTTGCATATATAGATTAAAATGCGAACCATCACAACTTAAACCAACGAACTGGTCATCATGTCCTTCAATGCAATGTGACGGTTCAGACAGGCTATATCTTGGAAATACCACATCTTCAGGATGTAATGGCACAACTTGTGCTTATGCCGGTTTCAGTGAAACTAATAAAACCATCTTCACAGTCACAGAGTCCACTTGTCCAGGTTATCTCACAACCTTGTTCATCCACTTGTTAAAATTGCTGGCATTCAAAATCATCTTATTACGAGAAAGTAAAATTTGAAATAATTAATGTTTGTTTGTTTGGTGAACGTACAGCTCCCAATAATGGTGATAATGCTGGTTCAAGGATAAGTCTTCCAGCGTCAAATTGGAACTCGATCTTCATCTGTGTTCAATTGGTCCTCCTTTGTTCTAGTTATTTCCAATGAGATTAAGATTTTGGCTATTTTTGCAAGATTCTGTAATTATTTTTTCACAACTTGTGCTTACGCCGGTTTCACATGTTTCTATGATTTTGTGCATCTCACTTTTGTTCAATAAAACATCAATTGTTAATTGTTAAATCTTGTCAAAACAAGAGACTTGATTTTCTCATAGTAGTTCTGATTTGGATGGAGGCAAATTTGACCAATTTAACCTTTCAAGAGATGCATGCCTTTCTGACAACATACTCTTGGTGTACGTTGTCAGAATATTAGATTAACAGTATTTTCTTATCTAATAATATGATACTTTAATTAATTACGAAATAGTAGCTTAATTAGTTCAGGATTTAAGTAATCTATTTTGATGAATAAATAAACAAAAGTAGTCTCTCCTGTCACCTTATAATGAAATGTTTGGATTAACATTTAAATTACACATGTTTCTGCTTTAACAAATTTTTTTGGATGCTAAGTTCCAAAATTTTTTAATATATATATATATATATATATATAAAGGCTTCAACCATGTTATATGTTATATATATTAATTGAATTTAAAATTAAAATATAAACCGAAGAAGTGATTATAAGATATTAATAATATGAGTCAATTATATATATGAATTCTTGTACGTGTTAAGTTATGGCAAAAAAATTGTTAAAATAATATAAAGGAAACCAACACCAAAACACAATAAGGCCTTTGCTTCCATTCCACTCCATTTTTGTACTGATTTATTCTGAATATTCTCTAAACTCCGAGCACTCAATATGCCATCCACTATGAAGCAACATCGGCTCTAAGGGGTTTATTTTCCCCTCCTTTTCTATGCTTAGGACTCATTATTTTACCCATGTTTTATGCCTGATCCATTTGCTTGCATATCTCGGGACTTTTTGGCTCATTTTCCTGGAACTCATTAGATATTTTTGGGTCAAGATTTTCGCTCACAATCGGTTATACCGCTTGTGGCTTGGTATCAATGCATTTTTAGTGTGGTTTTGCAGTTTGATGCTCCGTTTTCGGAATGAGAATTGACTTGTAAGAATAAGAAATATCTTCTGTTTCTTTTGGATTTGCGGAATTGGATCTCACTTGTGTGTTGACTGTGAGAAATTGAGTATATTTGGGTGTTAATTATAATAATTCAGTATTGATAAAGCAATAGTCTTTTTTGTTTGGTGGTAATTCTGAGACGTTTCTGACATGTATCTAGGAAATTCACTCTGTTTCCAACCTTAGATATAAAAACAAACGCTGAAAATGCCGGCTACCCAATTGAGCAATAGTTCACAGTCTCATGGATTAACCAACAGAAGAAGCAACAGTATCCAAATAAAGGAAAATTATGGACCATCACTGTCTCTGCATAGAGGGGAAGCTTTTAATTTTGTTGCTTGTTCTGGTAGGAAAACAAATTTTGAGAACGGTTGCAGTCTCTCTGCAAGACATAGAAAGTTTTTGGCACCACTTGTGAAGCATCACAGAAAGTCTCGTTTTTCATTGGTTGGTAAACATTTGAGTTCAGATTTTGATGTTGGTACCTCGGAGTTTGAGGGGGAAAATGGTATTGGCAGTTCTGGAAACGACCCTTCGTAAGCCCTTTGGCCTTTACAATCTTCTTTGTTTCTCAATGATCTCTATATTTATTCTTGTTAATATAATCTTTCCTGCTATTGTACAGTTTTTTACTTATGCTTCATGTCCATTTTTTTCCCATCAAATCATGTCATTCAATGATATATAACACATTGATAGATGTATAAAAGTACAATTAATCATCTTTATAATACTTTAAACTTTTAAAAAAGTTGATTTCTCAATAAATTATAACATGGTATTAGAGCTAGAGAGCTTGTTGCAACCTTAATTATTAAGTTGCAAGTATTTGACTTACATAGTGCAAAAGAATGATAGATGTATAAAAACAATATTGACAATTTTCCTAATAGCTGAAACTTTTAGGAGAGTTGGTGTCACAACAACTTTTAACCTGTTATCAGAGCTAAAGGTTCTATGTTCAAAGCCTAGCAATCCCAATTATTAAATTGCAAGTGTTTGACCTGCATGGTGCATAAAGTCAATACTTGTGGGGGAGTAATGGATGTATAAGCAATATTAGTCCTCTTCTTAACAGTTTAAACTTTTGGAAGAGTTGGTATACCAACAACATCTAAAACACATGTAAGATACATTGGTATATTTATAACTAGTTGTTGGGCTTTTTATTTCTCTAATATGTTACAGCTATATGCATCAATTTCTTTGGATTTTAGGTTGTAGAATGAGAATTATTTGTTTGTAGCATCATCATTTAAACTGACCTTGTAATTGCTAATATTCATTCATTTTTTAGATTATTTAAGACTAAGGACCTTTCCTCCTGTTATATAAGATATGCAACGTGCTCTGTCACTGATGTTTCATCCGTTTTTGCTTATGTTTGGGATAGTGCATTGACAGAAGTTCATTCCACACAATCAAATTCTCGAAATGTCAAACTAGAGCTTTAGCACTATCAATACCTGCAATTGCGGGACAGGCTATTGATCCCTTGGCACAACTTATGGAGACTGCTTACATTGGTAGATTGGGTATGATCCATTCCGTGTATAATTTATTGGGTTGTTTTGCGTGTTTTCTTTAATAAGTCAGTTACTGTATATGGATAAGCTACATACTTTATGTGAAGCTTTGGAATGTTAGTTACTTGAGGATTAAGTTAGTTTGCTCGGAGTTCGGCTTGTGTCAACATGACATGAAACTGAATTTCATCATACATTTCAACTCATGCTTTGTTTACTTTACTCTTTCTTTTGCACCATTAACTCTTATACTTACTTAATTCTTATCTTCATAAGATATTTACTTTTATTTTGCACTTTTAACTCTGTGTAGGGTCCATGGAGTTGGGTTCTGCTGGTGTTTCTGTGAATATCTTCAACTATATATCAAAGCTGTTTAATATTCCTGTCCTCAGCATTGCTACTTCTTTTGTTGCAGAGGATATTTCAAAATATGAAACTAAAGCTTCTGCTACAGGTGAAGTTCAACTGATTTGTGTTTTCCTCGAGAATATTTATTCTTCATTTAGGATTCAATTGAGAGTTCAAATTATTAAATTTTTGGTACTATTTCTAATTTGGGTCTCTTATTATATAGAGAAGAGTATTCTAGAAGGCAGTACGAATGGTAAACCTTCTGATGGAGCAGCTGAGAGAAAGCAGCTACCTTCTGTGTCTGCAGCATTAACTTTAGCAATTGGGATTGGAGTTTTTGAGGCCTTAGCCCTGTCCTTGGGATCTGGATTATTTCTAAGTTTGATGGGTATATCAATGGTTAAGTTCATCTAACTTATCTTTATATTATAATAATTAATCATACTTCTTCCCCCACCCTCACCTCCTCTCTTGCTATCTTATTCTTGCATGTATGAATTAATGTGTTTTTGCATTTAGATGGTATGTATATCCATCCACGCATTTGCTTCCCTCTTCACCCTGTTCTTGTTAAGCATTGTTGTGTGAGTGCACTTGCCCTAACCAGTACTATTTGCAATGGTTGGGTTTTCCTTTAATTTTCATTTTAGAAGCTGCATGGTCTACTTGTTAATCTTTATTCTTTGTCCTACAACTGCATAATTTTGTAAATTTAAGGGAGACCTTATCTCTGACCATCATTCTGTTACGAACCGCTTCTCCTGAAAGAAATTAGCAACAAATAATATTGTAACAATCAATCCTGATTCACTTTAACCAATCCTTGAAATTACTGTGAAAGTGTATTAGAAATATCAGGAAGAACACAGAGAGATTTCAAGCGTTCGAGAGGCTTGATTCTCTCCTTTGAGCTAGGCTCGTTTACAATATTTTTCACACACTTTTCTAACCCCCTTTGCTAGCATATAAGGTTCCTACACTAAACTGGCAGACCACGTGAAAATTGTAACAAACTTTCCTAGTGGTCCCCAAAATAACAGAAAAGCTACGGAAATGAAATAACAGAATATAAAGAGAAATAACAATAAAGCATAATCAGCACACTTATCTGACACTATTTTCCTCCCCTCCTCCTTGCATATGTGAAACGCATTGTGGGTCTAACAATACCCCCCTCCCAAAGATTCACCTTGTCCTCAAGGTGAAAGTGGGGAAACTGCTCCAACACTTTAGAATAATCTTCCCAAGTAGCTTCAAACTCAGGCAAATTTTTCCATTTGAGCAGCACCTCAATCTCATTAGGCCTTCCCTGGACAATTGGACGCACTCCCAATAATTTCTCTGGTTCTACCAACATCTCCATATCCATGGTTAGTTGTGCAGGTAGAGCTGGTGACGAGTAATTTGCTCCCTTAGCTGCTCGTAACTGAGAGACATGAAAGACAGGGTGAATTGTAGTTGTGGTAGGCAACTCCAAGTGGTAAGCTACTTTCCCGACCCGATGTAGAATCCTGTATGGGCCATAGTACCAAGCGGCAAGTTTCTCGTATTTCCTTTTTGCCAATGATTGCTGCCTGTAAGGTCTTAGTTTCAGAAACACCAAAGCACCTATGTTGAACTCCTCGGGATGCCGCTTGTGATCGGCATACTTTTTCATTCGTTGTTGAGGTCATCCAATTGGGTATTCCTGTCTGCTAATATCTGTTCCACAGCACCCACACTTGCAATTTGTTGTCCGTATCTGATCAATTTAGGAGGGTCCTTCCCATATACTACCTTGAACGGTGTGGTACCTGTGGAGCTATGAAAGGAAGTGTTGTACCAATATTCAGCCCATGGCAACCAGGTTGCCCACTTCCTTGGTTTTTCTGAAGCATAACACCTTAGATAAGTCTCTAGTGTCCTATTGACTACTTCAGTTTGTCCGTTCGTCTAAGGATGATAAGCTGTGCTTCGTTTCAGAACAGTTCCTTGTAGCTTGAATAGCTCTTCCCAAAAATGACTTAGAAACACCCTATCCCTGTCCGACACAATTGAAACAGGAATGCCATGGAGTTTCACTATTTCTTGAATAAATACAACAGCCACAGTTTGAGCAGTAAAAAGATGTTTAAGTCCGACGAAATGGGCGTACTTACTAAGCCTGTCAACCACTACCAGAATGGTATCAATGCTCTCAGATTTTGGTAATCCTTCTATGAAATCCATGCTAATATCTTCCCAAATCTGATTGGGAATGGGTAATGGCTGTAATAACCCTGCTGGTACTGTACTTGTTTTTCTGACAGATTGTACATTCTTGGACAAACTTAATGATATCCTTATGCATGCCCTCCCAATATAGTTCTCCAGAAGCTCGCTGATAAGTTTTCGTTGCCCTCGAATGTCCACCAGCTAAAGATCCATGGAACTCATTCATTATTTCCTTCAAAAGGGACGAGTGCTTAGGTATCACTAGCCTTCCTTTGTAAATTATACGCCCCTCATTGAGTGTGAAACCATCAGTATGAACATTGCCAGACTCAATTTCATCTTTCAGCTTTCTCAAAAATGTATCTCGGCCAATCTCATCTTGGAGAGCTTGCCAATGCTTCCATTGAGGAAGGCTAATTTCACCTAAATCCACAACTTCCGGTGCTCTAGATAGGGCATCTGCCTCATGGTTGCTAGCTCCAATCCTATATTGAATCTCAAAACTGTATCCCATCAACTTAGTACCCCATTTTTGGTACTCCAAGTTAACAATCCTCTGTTCAAGTAGGTACTTTAAACTTTTTTGGTCAGTTTTAACCACAAAATGCCTACCCAGTAAGTAGGGGTGCCATTTTTGAACCGCCAGTACAATAGCCATTAGCTCCTTTTCGTAGATGGACTTCAAACGAGCTCTTTGACCTAAGACTTGGCTGAAATAGGCCATTGGTCTCCCATCTTGTAACAATACTGCTCCCAGACCATAACCTGAAGCATCGGTTTCTATACTAAATGGTTTGGTGAAGTCAGGCATGACTAGGATTGGTAACCGGGTCATAGCTTGCTTGAGAGTATTCATGGCTGTGGTGGCTGCCTCGTTCCATGAAAAATTGTCTTTTTTGAGTTGTTCTGTCAATGGATGAGCAATGTGAGCATAACTAGCGACAAACTTCCTGTAATATCCTGTCAATCCAAGGAATCCTCTTAAACTTTTCAGATCCTTTGGTTGAGGCCATTCCATCATCGCCTTAATCTTTTCAGGGTCAGCAGACACTCCCTTTCCTGAAATAATGTGCCCAAGATAGGCCACTTCTTCTTTGCCAAATGCACATTTCTTTTTATTGACAAAGAGTTGATGTTGGTTCAAAAGTTTTAAAACTAACTCAACATGTGTCTGATGTTCAAACTCATCTGCACTGTATATTAAAATATCGTCAAAAAACACAAGCACAAATTTTCTCAAGTAAGGTCTAAATACCTCGTTCATCAATGATTGAAAAGTTGCCGGAGCATTAGTAAGGCCAAAAGGCATGACTAAAAATTCATAGTGGCCTTCATGAGTCCTGAATGCTGTTTTGGGAATATCTTTCTCGTGAACTCTAATTTGATGATAACCAAATTTGAGATCCAGTTTGGAAAAAATCTGGGCACCATGTAATTCATCCAACAGTTCTTCGATAACCGTAATAGGATACTTGTCAAGTACCGTCACCTTATTAAGTGCTCTGTAATCCACGCAAAACCTCCATAAATCATCTTTCTTTTTGACTAACAGGGCTTGAAAAAGGATTGGAACTGGTTCGGATAATCCCTGATTGCATCATGTCCCTGATGAGTCTCTCAATCTCATCCTTCTGTATGTGAGGTGTACCTGTAAGGTCTTACACTGATAGGACCACTACCATCCTTGAGCACAATTGCATGTTCCCATTCTTTTTTGGGTGGAAGCCCATTAGGCATATCAAAAATGGTCTAATATTGGAGTAATAGGGGTTTCAAAAATTCAGGGTCATTGTCCACTTCATCACCCTCTTTCATTAAACTGCTAAGCTCTACCATAATTTCATTTCCTTCTTGCCTGATTGTCTTCATCATTGACTTAAGAGAGACCTTTGTAACGCTCAGAGCTGGGTCTCCTTGCAAGGTTACCATCTTCTGCCCAACTGAAAATTTCATAGTTTGGAGCTTCCAATTCGTATGAGTTACACCCAATGTTTCCAACCACTGTACGCCCAAAATAACTTCTGAATTTCCCAATTGTAAGGGTAGAAAATCAGCAATAATTGTAACCCCCTGCAATTCCAATTGAACTCCCTTACACACTCCTTCACCTTTAATGGCTTCTCCCACACCCAACACCACGCCATAGCTACTAGTTTTGACGATGGGTAACCTTAATTTCTCAACCACGTCTGAGGCAATGAAATTGTGGGTAGCACCCGGATCAATTAAAGTTATAACTCTTCGATCACCAATTGATCCCCATAATTTCATAGTTCTTGGGGTAGTAAAACCAATTACAGAATTAAGAGATACCTCAACTCCTGGGTCGAGCTCAGCCATGGCTTCCTCCTGACCCACTTCTTCTTCTTCTTCGTGTTCAACTTCCTGTTCTTCTGCGCCTTCGTGCATTATGAGCACACTTAGCTCCTTGCGCCTACATTGGTGGCCGGGAGCCCATTTATCATCACATTTATAGCATAAATCCCGTTGCCTTTTCTTTTGCATCTCCTGATCGATCAGCCGGTGAATCTCGCCGTGGAATTTGTTGGCTATGGTCGACTGCTCCACGAAGTTGCGAGGGCCGAAATTTTCAGGTGAGTTGTTCCTCAAGTTCGTTGGGCTTGGGTTAAGTCGTGGAGTGCGATTTGCCTTATGAGCCCATAAAAGTTTGTCTTCTATCAATTGGGCCAATTTCATGGCCCTACCCAAAGTATGCGGCCCAAGTAGTCTCAATTCTACTTTAATTTCAAACTTCAAGCCATTCACGAAAGTAGCGAGAGAAACTTCCTCAGAAACGTTTACCAGTGGAGCGGCCAACTCGATGAAGCGGCGCTGATACTCTTTCACGGTGCCGGTCTGCTCATGGGCGAGCCACTGCTCGTACGACGAACCAACTTGGGTGGATCGAAATTGTCGGAGGAGCAAGAGCTTCAATTTTTCCCATGACCGAAAGCCCCTTTTACTGGTTGCCCATTGATACCAGGACAGCACATCTCCTTCAAAACTTATTACCGCCGACTCTAGCCGTTCATCGTCGGACATGTGATGGAAGTTGTAGAACCGTTCGGCTCTTAATATCCAGCCATCTAGATTATTCCCGTCGAAGATTGGCATGTCTAGCTTTCGGAATCTGAAATCCTGCCTGAGATGAGTCGACCCACTATGTTCTCCGCTGCTCTGACCTCCTCCTCGATGGTTTCCTGTCAACGAGCTCAAGGCCATGGCCTTTTTATCCTTACTAGTAATGGAGGGTGGGTAACGTTCTTCTTGCATTTTAATCATTTGTTCAAGCCTTTGATTCAGCTGTTGTGCTAAGGTATGTAAACCTTCCTTCAATCCTCCAACTTCATTTATTATCTTACTTTGTTCTCCTTGTATCGCTCCAACTACCTCTTCAATAGCTTCTATTCTCTAACTTTGATTTTTAGCCATTTATCCCCGATTGAACTGCTCTGATACCACTTTTGTTACGAACCGCTTCTCCTGAAAGAAATTAGCAACAAATAATATTGTAACAATCAATCCTGATTCACTTTAACCAATCCTTGAAATTACTGTGAAAGTGTATTAGAAATATCAGGAAGAATACAGGGAGATTTCAAGCGTTCGAGAGGCTTGATTTTCTCCTTTGAGCTAGGCTCGTTTACAATATTTTTCACACACTTTTCTAACCCCCTTTGCTAGCATATAAGGTTCCCACACTAAACGGGCAGACCACGTGAAAATTGTAACAAACTTTCCTAGTGGTCCCCAAAATAACAGAAAAGCTACGGAAATGAAATAACAGAATATAAAGAGAAATAACAATAAAGCATAATCAGCACACTTATCTGACACTATTTTCCTCCCCTCCTCCTTGCATATGTGGAACGCACTGTGGGTCTAACACATTCTTTCCACAGGATTCACCCATGCGTATACCAGCTAAGCAGTTTCTTTCATTAAGAGCACTGGGTGCTCCTGCAGTTGTAGTGTCTCTTTCTCTGCAAGGAGTTTACCAGCTAAGACATTTATTGATGAAGAAATAAGGTAAAATGCTGCTAGAGCACATTAACTTCTCTGTCACTGAGTACTTCTGTCTTGCTCTGCAGTATAATGCCGTTATAATGATTTGTTTTTTCTTGTGGATTGAACCATGAAAAGAGAAACTTGTTTGTGTATGTTATGATTGTCACAACAAAGTAGAAAACGTATTATCTATTTCATGTTTGGTGCAATAGAGAAGACTGGTATATTTTTTCTTTGACATACTGTGCTCTGCGTAGTTATATGTTTTGGTAATACATGTAATTTTTTTGTCTTAGTAGCATGCATCATTTTGTTCCTCTTGTTTTGTTTTGTTTTGTTTTGCATATGATTGCATTACAGTTCTAAATTTTACTAATTGATTTTCTCTTTTCTATGCAGGTATTGGCAATCTATTAGCCGTGGTTTTGTTTCCCGTACTTATGTATTCTTTTCGATTGGGTGTAACTGGTGCAGCATTGTCAACTGTAATATCTCAGTATGTGTTCTTTATAGGATTTATTATTCCAATGACTCTCTTTTGCTGGACCGTACTTGGGGGTTTAAGTCTACTCATTTTATATTTCAGATATGTCGTTTCCTTTTCGTTGCTTTGGTTTTTAAACAAGAGAGTTATAATGATGCCCCCAAAATTTGGATCATTGCAATTTGGTGGATACATAAAATCTGGTGAGACTGATGGATACCTTTTCTTGTAATACTGATTTTTAAAAATGTTAATTGTTAAACTTGTTTTTGTTGTTTTCAGTTTTCAGAGCTTGAACATATTGACTTTGCTCTAACATGGTATATTTCAAATACTGAAACTCTAGAGGTTGTTTTCTTCTTGGAAGAACTCTTGCTGTTCTCTCAACCATGACATTTGGGACTTCAATGGCTGCTCGTCAAGGTCCGGTTGCTATGGCTGCTCATCAAATATGCATACAAGTCTGGTTAGCAGTTTCTCTTCTAACTGATGCTCTGGGTATGTCTGCTCAGGTATGATCTCTTTCTTCTTTGAATTAATACAATTCATATCTAATGATATTTTGATGTGCTACAACTCACTTTTTCATTTGATTTGGATTTTCAATTTTGGGGAAAGTATCATGGATTGAGCCAATTCACTATCCAAAACATGTCAATTGTTGTTAATATATGCTACTTAAGGCATTAATTAAATAAAAGTATCTTTATGCTGTTGGCCGTGGAACTTATTGACTTTTCTATCTTCTCACTGTTAAACTGTCTCATATATGTTGTCTGCCCCTGCCTTATTGCTAGATTTGCTTGGCTTGTAACTGTTTCTGTTTTTTTTTTTTTTTGGTCAATAAGATAACGTAACTGTTGCTGTACTTGCAGGCCATGATTGCTAGTTATTTATCTAAAGGTGAATACAAAACTGTGAAGGAAATTACTGATTTCGTGTTGAAGGTAAACTAAGCATTCTAATTTCAGACTCTACTGTTCATCAGAAAATTTTCAAATTTATTTCGTCATTAAATTCTGTACATTGTTTGGTATGCACTTTTATTATCCAGATGGGATTGCTCATTGGTCTTGCATTGTCTGTGATTCTCGGTGCATCTTTTGGTTCATTAGCTACCTTGTTTACCAAGGATGCTGATGTACTAGGCATTGTTAGGACTGGAGTACTGGTACGTGTGGCCATGTGCACATTATTATGTTCTAAATTTACTTGTTTTTATTAGTATTTTGCGCAACTGAGTCTACACTCGGTTTTTAACAAGAATCTAAATTTTTTGTAGTTTGTGAGTGCAAGTCAACCTTTGAATGCTCTAGCATATATATTTGATGGTCTTCATTACGGTGTTTCTGATTTTGCATATGCAGCTCAAGCTATGGTAATCTACATTCTGATTCCTGGCAGTTTTAAGATTTCTTATCCTAAAAAAGGTTGCATGTGTTTCTTATTTTGTTAACGTTTCATTAATTTTATAGATGACTGTGGGGGCAATATCTTCTCTATTTCTTCTATATGCACCTTCGACTATTGGTCTTCGTGGTGTTTGGATCGGCTTGACTCTCTTTATGGGCTTGCGTACGGTAGCAGGTTATTTCAGGTAAAGCCCATTCTATCAAGATTTTCTAGATAATGATGACAGATTAACCGCAGACCATTTTTCTGGTGGGCTCTTGTACGTAGCTACATGAAATTTATCAAATTCTTACCAATCTAAGTCCGAAATCCTAACAATTTTTTTTTTACCTTTATTTTTTAAGTATGTATAATTGAAGTTATGCATGCAAGTTTTTGTGGGGACATGTAAATGCAAAGAACCTATTGTACTCCTCATATGACTTTGTTTTTGACAGTTTCAAATGCTTACTAACATAATATTTCTGGTGTGCTGTTTGATATACGTTCTGTTCATCATTGTTGTTGGTTTTGCTTTTCATGCCTAAAACTATTACTCTTATTGTAATAATTGGTCTTATAATATTTTATTTTCCAGACTGCAATTGAAAACGGGCCCTAGGTGGTTCTTGCACAAGAGCTTGCAGAGAAGAGAGGCTGATATACATTCATCAACTTGACTGACTTTTTCTAACTTGTTTATGAATTAGAGCTCCAGAGACAGATTCTCGATGGACTTGCAATTTTGTTATTACTTTTTTCTTTTTCTTTATTCGTCCTTTTGAAAATTTTAAAATAGTTTCAGTTTATATTTGTACAAGTATAGACTAGCATAACCTATTTATTCTTCAGCAATATGGTTAATGCCTTCATTTCTTAATAAAATCAAAATGTTAAAACATTAATATGGTGAAATGAATTCAATTCTACATTTATGGTATGAACTTTTTAGTCTGTTCAATCATATGTTTTGAAGTTTATTAATCAGGTTTCGAAACCAACATTTGAGTATATTTTAAACTTGTAAGTTAATTCATCATCAAATGCTATCAACTAAAACCAAGTTCTGTAAAATCTGCAACATTCAGCAGCCAGATCTTTATTATTATGTCTCATAGAATAGTAAAAAGCATTTCTTCCCATCTTCATCTTTAGGAATCTGCTTTTCTATTGTTTCAAACAAGTACACCAATCTGAAGCAGCTAAATACAATCAAAATTATAGAACAACATAAACCAAGGAGAAAAAGCAAGACTCAACACAACTGGAAAACACGGGACTCCATTGTTATTATGAAAAACAAAGATCAGATCAGATCAGCTCAGCTAACTTAAGGGGAAACATAATCCATTGGACCATAAGGCTGAAACAATTCAGCAAAAAATCCTTTTTTTCTTTTGGGATTCCAACCCATGTCTTTGCATAGTTGGTCATTGTACCATATGTGAAGGGCACCTATGCATGATCTTCTGTAGTATTGCTCAGAGTATCTTTTCATGAATTTGTCCCATTCTTCCATATCCTTCTCCATCTCTTTAATGCTTGGTGGTTTGAACGTGCCTGCTAGAAGCTCTGCCACCCATCTACATCTCATCTCTGATGTGTACAAATTTGACACACTTTCTGAGAATCCAATTACTGCAAGTTGCGGAATTCGTGGATGAATACATTCCCTGGTGAAAACAAGAGCATAATGAGCTTTACAACATTACTTCAGAATCAGAAGCACTTTTACAAAATCTCAGAATCGTGAATATCTTTAGTATTAGTTCCTAGTTCCAGTAGAACTCACATGGTCACTCTACTAAGCAAGCATTGAACAGACTCTGATATTCATGAATCCATGGTAGTTAACCTTTGTATAATATAATGCCTAGTCTCAAAAATAGATATAATCTCTAGTCTCAAAATAGTATTCATACTTGTTTGTAATTTTATTGAATTTATGTGTTTTCTTTCCAACTATATGCGTAGTTTTCTTTCCATCTATACTCACCTGTAGAGAGGAACTGCTGAATTATGAGATCCAACAATTTTTTCAGCAAAATCAGGGGAAGCAAATATGTCTTGGAGCTTTTTATCACCACTAAAGCCAGTAGCTAGTATGACCAATTCTGTGTTCAACACATTGGCTTCTCCATCAACCAAAATACCTTTTTCACAGAAACTGAAACTGGAAGACTTTTTCAATATAATGCTTCCCTCTTCAACTTTGTCGTAAAAATTTTCGGGCACTGTGGCGATCAGACAAGAATTGATCTGTTTAAGGAAACCATGCTTTGGTACCATTCCATACTTAGCCAAACGAAGTTTGCTTTTTACGTGAGTTTCAACAACTTTTGAGAATACCCATCTCTGTCAAATTATTAAAGAAAACTACTAAGCTTCTATAATATATGAAAATCATGAACAAATTAGAAAAGGGAGTTTAATTACCAATGGTGAAAGAATTGTTGCTAGGAGACTCAGAAGGAAACCTTCACCAGGTTTATGAACCAGTAATTCAGAGAAGCGATTAAGGTAAAGATAAGTTAAAGGGATTCCCCAAGGAAAGTAATCTGGAAGATTCCAGTGTTCTGTTTTGTATAACACTGTGCATGGTTTTTCCACCCCTGCAAAATCAATTTCTGTTAGAAAACAAATTCCTTGTTCACATAGTGATATGGCAATAAGATTCACAGAGTTTCAGTCACGCCAACTACTTTTAAACTACAAGTGCTGTGAAAAATAAAGATCCTCATCTTCTAGCCAATATAATTTTTTCACATGTGGGTCTAGAGTTTATAGATATTTATATTTGGGGTTTGAAGATCCATGATCGACATTTACAAATTTACTTCAATTCTTTTTAATATGTTAATTTTGGAAAGAAAAAAAAAAAAAAAAAATCTAAACAGATCGGATTGGATTAACGGCAGATCCGATCCAATCTGACCCAATTTGTGAGAGAATGTTGGATCTTGTTACCATTTGCATTTGTACACTCCATAGCAATATCCATAGCGGACTTCTGAAGGCCAACAACAGTAACTTTCTTCCCTTTAACAAGTTGAGCAGAAGTTTGATAATCCATAGCAGCATAATCCATCGAGTGAATGACCTTACCATTAAATGCTTCAGGCCCTTTATTTGGAGGAAATTCTGGAATATTGGGTACATCACTGAAACGCCCAATGCATAGAATTACGAAGTCCACTAGATAAACCTGCATGTATATTATTAGGAATTTTAAGACACTAATTTTTCTTTTTATGGGTTTCAAATAGAAATAACCACATTCACAAATCAAAGAAGAAATTTGCTATATATTAAACATACGTACATATATACCTCAGTTGAAAGAGACTTGGTATCTTCAATTATAAGTTTCCATTTCCCTTTATTGCTAAAAGGCTCTCCATTACCACCCCAAAGACTCCAAGCTTGAAACTCATCTTGAGAAGGTCCTTCATATTCTATGCTCACAACTTTAGTGTTGAACTTAATGTGCTTGAGCAGATCAAAATGTTGAGCATAAGATTGGACATAATCAAGAACTTGATGTTGGCTTGGGAAAACTTGTTCGACAGAAGATGGCCAAGGAAAATCAGAGAATTGGTAGAATGGTCTAGGAGTTTGGAGCTTGGTAGTCTCCACAGTTTTGATCCAAACTCCTCCAATTTCGCTCCGGGTCTCGAAAACAATGGGTTGAAAACCCTTTAAGAGAGTGTACTTACAGGCAAGTAGACCACTTATACCAGCTCCTATTATGGCTACCTTCCTCTCCATTTTGTATAAATATAATTAGGATGCCTTTTGGTATTGGATGCTACATATACATATTCGTTTTCATATTTATACACACAATAAGACTTCGATTATAGTTTTCATATTTATTTTAAGGGTATAATGCAAATTTATGGGATGATTATTTTGAGTAATGAAATATTAAAATTTATTATGAGTATTTCAACAAAAAAGGAGCTTGATGATTAAAAAAGCATTTGGGCATTTTTAGGTTAGAAAAGATAGAAAAATTAAGTATAAGAGTTTGTTACGTCTCTTTAAGCGCCATTTATCATGTAAAAGCATTTCTTTTCATATTTATCATTTGAAGCTAATAAAAATCATCTCTTTCACAACTTCAAAGTTGAATAAATTTGTGGGTTTGAATCCCAATAAATTTAGCGTGTTCTTTCATTTATATTATTGATATTTATTTCTAAAACTTGGTAGTATATTTGTTTATATATATTCATTAAAGTGTTTGTTTGGATTATTCAATTGTAATATTTGGGAATTCATTTTCTTAAAAAAACAAAGAGAAATAAAAACTTGAAAGAGGTACACACCACAACGTCATCCCCTTTTCGTCTATTTAGATATAGAACATTGCTATCGTTATCTAACCGAATCTCGCTTTGTGGTTGACAACGATCCAAAAAATGATACCACGTGCCATACTCCATTTAACAAAGCATGGCTCAGCTTACATGCATAACTCTACCAGAGAAGAAAAAAAATCTTACATGCACACCACTTGTTATATATCATAGTTACTTATCTTTTTTCATTTTGAGAAAATAAAAGGCTAAAATTAATATAGCTTTTTACTTCTTAATATATGTTGATTTTAGTTTATTTATGTTATTGTATGTGTGATTAATATAAAATAAATATATTGTCAATATTTATTTTGACTTTACTCTAGAACATGTGATATATTTTGAGATTTTAATTAACTATGTCTAAATTTTAAGCTTTTTATATTAAAATTTCTACTTTTTTTTTTAGTACGTTGAACATTTTATATTTAATTTTTATTCTATTAATAAATAAAAAATTTCATAAGTATTTCATAAATTATTTTTTTAACACATTTAATACTTCATAGTAAGGATTGTTATCCTCAAATGGGTTACACAGATCTTTAAAAAAAATCCAAATCTTATTCTTAAAATCATGAAATTCTAATAAAAAAATCTCACATAATTACTACAAAATTCAAAAATAATGATAATAATTAAACACTTAGTTAAAAAAATACGATCACAAGATCGTAAGCCTCTAATCTTTCAAACATGGCTTTCAAGGTCATCAGCAAAATAGTTTAAAAATTAGATGAATAAAGTTTTGCCCAATGGAACATTGATTTATAGGTTTAATACAAATTCATGAAATGAGACATTTGTACAATTTATTTTATGCAAAAATTTCTCTGATCTCGATAATAAATATAATAATAATAATTATATTTTATGGATTGAATAATAACCATAATATTGACTTAAATAAACTTAATAGTGATAATAATAATAACAAGAAGAAGAATAACAATAGTAATGATAAAATTGTAGCAATAATAGTAAAATAATAATATCAATAATATTAATAATAATATTAGTTATTTAGAGATAAACCTATATAATAGATTCTTTGTATTGAAGTATTCGTCCCCTCTACGATGAAAGTTCTTACATATTTACAAGCATAAAAATATATGTGTGTTGTGAGGTAGTTGGTTTGATATATCACAATATAACCTCTTAAAAGTAGATTGATGTACCTTGAAGTAGTTGAAATATCAGGGCTTAATGTACAGATGATTAGTGACTCAAGTGTTAAGATTCATATGTATTTACTGCCTTCGTGCAACTAAGTGGTCGCTAAAGACAACGGAGATTGAGACTAATATAGCAAATTTTTGATAAAAATTGTAAAATTGACAAAAATAACATGTTTTTGATTCAAAACAATAAATTTTAATTCCTATATTCATACTATTTTTACCAAAATGTTCTTCTTTAGTTGTGTTTGTTTCAAAGGTATGTAAGATTTACAAACTTAAGATTTTTATAATTAAAATTTTTATATCTATAATTTCATCTTTTATAAATATATTTGGTCTCATATATAAAAGAATTTTTTTGAAATTAAAATCTTAAGTAAAAAATATGATATTTCATATAAATATCTGTTCTAAATGAAATGATTAATTGTAATAAAAAAAATAATTATAAAATGTTATAAGTTAAGTTAATTGTAGATATTAAAATATGAAAATATAAAACATAATAATTGTGTAGAAAAATTTTATAAATATTTTTACTCATAATTTATGATTTTTTACTGAGAAGTGAGTTAATTAGGTTGTAAGTTTATATTAAAAATATGTAAACTCTCTTTCCAACTACAATATTTCTCTTTAAGAAATTTTCCCATAATTTTTTTTATCTCTGTATAATGCATCTAAAAATTATATTTATAGGCAAAGCTTTCAACATAATGAATTGTTGCTCGTTAGTTTCCACCAAAATTTTGATACTTTGAGTTGCAACTAAATTAATTCCTATCGTCGACAATCCTTTTTTCTTTATTTCTTCTTATTATGACCGACAAGACCATTTTTTTTCTTCTTTTTTGCTTTTATCTTTTTTTTTTTTTCAAAATTATCAAAAATATATATATATTATCTAGTATTAATTATTATTAAAATATCACTCTAAATTATCAAAAAAATATTATCTAATAATAATTATTATTAAAATATCACTTCAAATCACTCCTTAAGACACCCATTCTAAGTTTCTAACTATAATATTTCTCATTAAGAATTTTTCTAATAAATTTTTTTTTTCATCTCTGATACATCTAAATAACTTTATTTATAGACAAAGCTTTCGACATATTAAATTATTGGGAAACAATAAAAATAATATTATTTAAAATTTGTAATAATAAAATTAACACCTTGTGTATTTAAACTTATATTTTTACGATTAAAAATGACTAATATATTAATTTTTTAACACTTATTTAATTAAAATTAAACAAAGATAATTTAGACTCGTTCAATATTAAACGTACAATATTTTATGTTTAAATTAAATGTTCAATATTATTAAAATATTAATTTTATTATTATAAATTTTAAAAGTATTATTTTTAATAATTTTTTTAAATTATTTCTCAATTAATTCTTGACAGTTTGAGTTGCTGTTAAATTAATTACTACTGACAGTCTTCTTCTTTTTTTCCTTCATTTCTTCTTGTCATAAATGACAAGGCCATTTTTTCCTTCCATTTTGTTTTTGTCTCTCTCCAAAATTATTTTAAAAAAAAAATATTATCTAATATTAATTATTATTAAAATATTACTCTTAATTATCGAAAAATATATTACTTAATATTAATTATTATTAACTATTTATTATTTATTATTAAAAAATGAATATTATATATATGGTAAAAAAAAAAAAAACCTACTTTAACACAACAAATTCCCATTTTGCTTTGTTACATATTAATGAAATATATAACTCTATACTAAAAATGATTGAAAATTTGGACTCAAACATCACTGGCCTGCATGAACGTGTTAATGAATATTATAATTCTTAAAACATGAAGTCGAACTATTTAACACGGGATATAATATAAGCCTCCACAAGTCACACCGTACCTTTTACTTCTTTGCAAAATATTCTAGTTTTTATTCGGAAAAAAAATGTATTGAGCATCCTTATACACGTTTATGGCCATCTACATTACTAAATTATTCTACTTTTGCTAGCTGACACCGGCATTATTATTACTTATGGGGATCTGCTCCTTACTTACTTAATAATATTTATTTCCACACAATCGCACGACTTTAAATGAAAACCTTTCTCGCACGTATTAATATCGTTTGAAAATGCCGAGTTGACGAGGGCGGATTTCATTACTCTCATCTCAAGAGTAACATACTTCCTATTAAATAAATTAATTGTTTTTATAATTATTTAATTTGAATATTAGTATTTTTTTAAAAAAAAAAACTATTAAATTAATTTTACATTCTATTAATTTAAAATACTAAAATAGTTAATAACATTTTTTCTTTTTCTTTTCTACAGGAGATATTTTCTTTAAAAAGGATCGATGATATGATAATAATACTATTGTAAATGGAATAGATGACTGGAAGATAGGTGCAAATATTTTCTTCAAATATTTTTTTTATACTTTATTAAATAATTTACATTTTGGATAATTTGGAGTATGAACTTACAGACTACATAAATAAATTTCTCGAGTGAGGGAGAGAATCTCAGTTGTGTTTATTCTCCAAGTAATATATTAATAATAAACCAATAGGCTTGTAGCCTAATTCAAATTTGACTTTGATGAAGAAAAAAATTGTATTAATAATAAGTTTGATTTTATAATAGGGAACTGCATATTACTGGTTGAATGTGAATCAAAGGGATTTGGTGGTCAATCGATATTAGAGAGATAGTGATGAGAGATATACACTTATTTATATAGAAGTGCACTAAAAATTATACACGCTCAGATACCTTGGTGTTATTTTTTACTTTATACACAAGCAGGTGATAATTACACACCCATTGTAAAATTCACCAACTCAAAAGTCTATGTTAATTTCACCCAAGCTGGACTCTATTTTGGGTCATTTATGTAGATTAATATCACCATGTCCGTACATTTACGAAAATACATACATTCATATTTCATGTGTGAAGAATGCTATCTGCACACATAATACTACACAAATAAATATACTTGAATGTCACACCCTATAAATCATAACTTCTTCAAAACTGTGCGAGTGTGATTCCGTACAATTACATACTTGTGCAGCATATTTGCAATATTCTGAACAATTTAGAAGAATTAATGAATCTTTCATGTAAAGCATTTGAATCAGAACATATACAAAATATAATATAAATGCCTAAGCTGTTCTCCGTATTTCTTGATGAAACGTTCAACATACAGTACAGAAGGTGGACACTCGGGTAATATAACCAAACGGTCTTTGCAGGCAAAAAATTGACTATTAAATTTTTTTATTACAACTCCGGAAAAGATAAACTCGGATTACTCCGACAAGTGAAAAAAAAAATCATGCTTTCTGATAAGAAGGCAGATAAATTTAATGATGCCATATAATAAAACCATGTAAGAATGTTTGAGATGTGTAGCAAGAGGTCACAACCAGATTGATTTTTTTGTCAATAGATTTTCCGATTGAATCAATCCAGATTAGCAATAACAGCATCAACCACCTCTTGTGTAGTACTGACCCCACCAAGATCTTTTGTCCGGTGCTTGCCCTCTTGGATAACACGCTTAACAGCTGTTTCAAGTCGATCAGCAAATGAAGGAAACTGCAGATGCCGAAGCATCATGGCTGATGACAGAAGCAAAGCGACTGGGTTTGCCTTCTTTTGCTCGAGGAGTTTTTCATTTCCCACATTTCCTGCTGAAGCACCTTGCTCAAAAACAGCATGGTCAGCTCCCACATTACCTGCAATCATCAAACATCAGAAACACTCCTGCAAACAGACTAGGAAGTTATAGCACCACCAGCAGGAAGTTACTACACTACCACGGCAGAAATGCTACACACTGAAACATTCTAACAAGTTTAGTATAACTATCATGCCAATTTACTGAAATATTGCATTGTATCATTTAAATGACAGGGTTGACTTATACCTCCTGGCATGACACCGGTGCCTCCAGCAATACCAGCTGCAGTATTTGCCACTAGATTGCCATAAAGATTAGGAGTCACCTGTGGAAAGTGAAACAGAATCCATCAGATGGAAGAAACAGAAAGCATCTATTTCAATTTGAGCAGAAGCATTAACTTGAAAAGGGGGAAATGTAACACAAACAAACATCCAAGCACATCTTTTTCTTTTCCCTTCAGTTTCTGGGAGTGGTCTTTGGAACATCGAGTATAGGAGTCTATAAGCACCCTGATATAGCTCTATTAAGTCGTACATTATGTTAAACTACAAGTTCAAGATATAGGCATGCGCTTTTTTTGAAAGTAAAATGACCTATTTCATACCATATAATCATGCAAGTTATAGCATGAGAACAACTGAATGACACGGAAACAAGAGGGATAACAAGTATCTTACTAAAACTAAAAGAATCTGAAAGGAAGTTTCCAGTTTACCTTGGCTTAAATGAACCCCACAACAAATGGAGCTTGAATAAAGTCAATAAACATTTAAGTCATCATTACTGGAAATTTTATGTTCACAATTAGTATTCCATCCCTCATATTTCCAACACTTAAACAGAAAATTAAACAGTACAGCAAACAGTGAAAAATCATTTAACTTGTGCGAAGTTCATAAGATCAACTCCAAAATGCTAAGGATCAAATTCATTTAGAAGCATATCTGAAGTACATACCATAACATCAAACTGTTCCGGCTTTGAAACAAGTTGCATGCAGCAGTTGTCTACAATGATCTCATTGTACTTGATGCTGGGATACTTCGTTGCAACCTCTCGGCAAGATTCTAAAAATAAACCATCTGCAAGTTTCATGATGTTGGCTTTGTGCACAGCTGTAACCATTTTTCTGTTATTAAGGTAGGCATACTCAAAGGCATACTTCGCTATACGCTCCGAACAGAACTTTGTCATCACCTACAAAAATGATCAATCAGAAACAGATAGACTAGTAGACTGAACGCAGCTAAGATAATAACCATCAATTGACTGCATCCAATTCTTTGACAATTGATGAAACTAGAAAGAAACAAACACCTATTCCTAAAATTTGACAATAACGTAGAATAAATACTGGTAAAAGCTACTCATACTCTCGATGAACAAAATTAATTCGTATCCTATGGTAGCAATTAGTAATTATCAATTTATCATTAGGTCTCCTAAACCCAAAAGAATTAAGATATGCATATAAAACTCAAGGATACCCTAGGATAAATTGATTTACAGCCCATCGCTGGTGATGGAACATGTTGATGAATGATGACACTACTACCCTAATTGGATAATCCTGGTTAAAAGTTACTAGTAAAGTACATGCAACCAAATCGAGCAGAACAATGACAATATTACCTGTCAAGCAATATATGAATTCAAGCATCATAATAAATAATAATGTGCCATTGAAATTGTGTTGCACGCACCACTAGAAGAGAGTATTATGCATAAGCAAATACAAAACTCTACCACGTGATTGTTCCTAGCATAAACAAATCAACAAGAAATCAAAAAGTCAGAGATCCAATAACCTAATTCCTCATTATTTCTATTCTTTTCTTTTTTTTGGGTAAAGCCTCATAATTTCTACTCAGACAGCAATAACCAGTATATTTCAAGTCATACACTTGACAACCATAAAAAATAAAAACAAAAATGTTCAAACTTCAAAACCATAAAGCCAACAACACCACCCACAAAAAATACCAGTGACCAAACTTAGACACAGAAATTTTAAAGAAAAGCAACAATTACCTTAAGACTCTCAACAACTCCAGGAACAACTTCATGCTCAAGCCCGGAGTACTCCCCCTCAGTATTCTCCCTAATCACCACAATATCAACATTCTCATGTCTCGTAGGCAACCCAGGCAAGTTAAAACAATTCACCAACGAAGCGTACAAATCAAGCTCCTTTCTCAAATGAACATTCAACGAACTGACACCACCACCCACCGGAGTCTTCAACCCACCTTTCAGACAAACCTTGTTCTTCTTGATTGACTCGAACACTTCCGGTGGAACCCTCTTCATATCTCCATGAACTTCGTACCTCTCAAAGTAAACAGGTGCGTGCATCGCCTCCATAACCTGCTCGACGGCGCTGGTCACCAGAGGTCCAATTCCATCGCCGGGGATCAGAGTCACAGCCCGTGGGGCTCCATCTCCGGGACGTGGCATATAGGTTACGGATCGGACGTTTGGGTCGGGTTTGAGACCAAAATTTGTGGGTCGGGTTGTTCCGGTGAGGCGTCGGATGATAGGGACAGCTCGGCGTGCCATGGCTGTAGGGAAATTTTGTACTAGCAGCGGTGACGTTTGTGAGGAAGGTTTTTGGGTTTGGTTAGAGGGAATGAGATGAAGGGGCTTAGAGGAGTTGACATGGAATTCCAGGGTCTACACTCAACATAAACAAGGGAGGTAGAATATCATATTATTATTTATTTTAAAAATTATGAATAATTTTTCAACAAATGTTTAATTGCAGAGGGTCGTGAATTATTTTAAGTATAATTGCATTTTATAACTTCTTCGTATATTTAAGAGATTGTATTCTATGAGAATTTTTATAAATTTTAAAAAAATTATAAAATTAAAAATTCATATATTTTAACATAATTTTTTAAAATATAATACAAATTCTTATAAATTTAGAAGAAGAAAAATACGAGGTAAAAAAAAAAATAAGTACATATATTTTTTATATATAATTTTAACTAATAAATTATTAAAAATTTATCAAATTTAAGATCAGTGATTTTAGAATACAATATATTTTTAAATTTTTTTTTACAATATTATAATTGAATATCTCTAAATAATTTCTAGAGAGTATTTAATAATTATAATTAAATACATCTAAATTTTAAAAATTTATAAAATTATTAAAAGTTTCAATTAAAAATTAAAATACACCCTTGTCAGTTTGGTTTTTAATTGCACCATATAATTTCTTCATATATTTATTTTTATTTTTAATCTTTAAAAAAAAATACACATATTTATTTTCTTTGTAATACATTTCTTTGTATATATATATTATTTTTTTTTGGGTCAAATATTTTGTTTTTATGAAAAAATTTAAAATTTAAAATTAGTTGAATAATAAGTCGAAGATTATAATAATGGAGGATTATTATGCAACAAATTCCTTCACTACTCACCGTGTGGTTTCCAACTGGGGATGAAGATTCTGCAACGAATGTTCCCCTTTTCTTTATTTTTAATTTTGTGTTACCTAATAATAAAAGGCTGAAAATTGGTCCACCATGTTCAAAGCAAATTTTAAGGATAACCCAAAAGTTTTCTTACAATTTTTTTTTTTTTTTTTTTTGGCTAAATAACATATTTTTGGGTAAATATTATAATTTTTTTAAATTAATAAATTTTAAACTCTATAATTTAAAATTTTGCCTACGTAATAAGACAACATTTATTAAAATATTTCTTATTTTCTATCTCTCAATATTCTAACTTCATAAGAGATTCAATAAAGAGCTTCAGTAACGTGTCGGTAATCTCACTAAATCTCTGATGATCTCATCAAAGCAATGGCTACACAATTGATGACTTCTATGGATAAGAATGTAACAACATTTAAATATAAATATAGATATAATATATTATATTTATGTATAAAATTCGATACAATATGTTACATTTTTATTGAAACTCTCAACCTTATTAAAAATAAATATAATATATTACATACAAATATAAAATTAATATAAAATATTATATATACAGTAACCTTTGTAGCAGATTAAAGTGCAAGTTAACAAACTTCTACTACTCTGTATCCTATCAGTGAAAAATTATACATTGGTCAGGACCTGATGTGCTAGTTAAGACCGATAAAAGTTTAGAATTGTAAATTTAAAGAGATAAAATGGACCCATTTTTCATTCTATTACCTCCATGTTTATGAGGTGCTATTGATACGGACCATTATCCTTCTAATAATATTAAAGTCTATTACTGGTCTTAGTTACCATCTCGGAAACAGAAAATCAGCAATTGTATAAATGTGAAAGAAATTCACACATGATATTCAGAAGTTAATATTTCAACTATATCAGAAACAGTATAGAAGATAATTTGCCAACCACAGAAAAGTAGAAAACGAATGCAAAGTATCAAAAACTGCTGAAAACTACCCAGCTCTACAAAATACAATGGCCAAACCTAACTTCCCAGTCCTTAGGATGTATTTGACTTCACTTGAAAACCACCAGGTAGGGTTGGAGATAAGAATTGTAAACCAATCAACCCATTACTGATTGAAATAAAGGCATCAAATTATATAGTTTTCCAACATGATCTCCACAGCCATGTCAAGCAAAACCACCAAAGTCCTCCATAGACCATGTAAAACAAGTATATCTATTGAGGCGCCAGATTAGAAGGAGCACCCCCCAATCCCATTTTCTGGCCCAACACTGCAAGCTGCTCAACAAACTCTGTTCCTGTGAGTAACTCTGTCGTTCCGTATATAACATGCTTGACAGGCTGCTGACCCTGCACCAGTTCTTGCAGACTCCCATACTCCACATAGTTGCCACCACCAATCATGAATACAATAGCTTCCTTAAAAGGTCCCTTCACATGGCTGCTGCCTGCTCCAGAGCTTGACTTGGGAGCACGGGGATCAAATATGAGATAAGAATCAATTTCTGGATTCGATCTCCCCTCCATCAATGCATCCACTGTTCTTGTCAATGCTAGTTGCCTGTCATTGGATAAAAGATTCTTCACACCTGCAGTCACTGCACTAATTGACTGTCCATAGAGTTTCTCAGCCCAATCAACAATGTTGCTTCTGCTAGCAGGGTTGGCAGATGCCAATGAAACATTCAGCGACTTTATCTTTTTCACGTACTGAAATGCAGTTGTATCAACCTCATCTTCCCTGAGGGCAGCTTCCACTAATTCCACTTCTCCTTGATTAATAGTTTCTGAAGAAATAAGATATATGATAGCAAATCGCAGCTTATCCATCTTACTCCCTTTTCCTTTAAGTACATCCATAAGTTCATTTCGATCAACGCTGCCTTTGATCATCATGTCATTTGCCTTTTTGGCATACGCGTCAAGAGATCTTTCTTTGATCTCACCCAACAAAACAGTTGCAATGTTTGTGTGCTTATCAATAACCTGCTTCCTCTCTGTCAACTCCGGCAGCGAGTTTACAGCATTCATTAAATGTTTTGTGTTGCCCATCAAGTCAGTACCATCAAACTCTGCTCCATCAGTCCCACCAGTTCTTCTATTAACCTCATCAACATCTCTTTTGTACTTATTCAGCTGGGTCTCAATCTCAACAGCTACTTCAGGAAATTCCAGTGACCCATTTTCTACCCAAAATGGGTCTGAGCTATCCAGCTCAAATGATTTCATGCCACCTTTTTCACCTTGCACACTCAACCTATTCAACTTCAACCCAAGAATATCATGTACCAAAGGTCGGTAACTAAAATCATGCTGTATGCCCACAGATAACTCAAAATTTCGATCAAATAAACACAGAATTGGGCGCTGAAAAGATGTCATAAAGTTCCCACCTTCCGTAAATATATTGTTCTTAGACAATAAGTGATCACGTAATCTCTGGTCCAATGCCGATGCTACCATCTCAGCCGGACCACCTCGAGGGCACCTAATAATTGGCACAACTGCAAGTGTAGCCAACACACAGAACAATCCACCAACTATATTTTCAATGATCTCCTCAATTTCACGGTCACCAGCGGAAGGATCATTCAGTTGGACATAACTGGACTTCTGAGCCAATGAGAACAAATTATCTTCCAGGGTCACAAACTCAAGATACTGATCATGCACCTTTGAAATCCGTTGAATTGAATCTGAATTCAATGTCCCAGATGCAAGATCTTCAAGAAGCGGGCGGGGGATTGAAGATGAGAAATTAAGGTGGAAGGTGTCATAGAGAGAGCGAGAGGTATCAGCAATGATACGCTGGATGTTGGATTGAGTGGGTTGGATAAAGTACACAGCCGGCACATCAAGAACCGGTTTTCTATCCTTATCAATGAGGAAGTAAAGGGTTACTCCATGTTTGCGAAGATCCTTAACATGAATCAATGGGGATAGAATGTTTTGGCAAAACCTATCATAAATCAAGATCTTGTACACATCTTCATTTGCCATACCCGTTGCATTCACAGGTTGATTCAGATTCAACATACGAGTAATACATTCTGAGTGCAAAAGTCACAAAATCAAATCAACATCTCGTATGAACAAACTATATGAACAAGGGAACTAGTTTCCGTATAAATGAACTACAAATAAATATCATGTATCAAACTAAGAAAACACATATTTGTCTACCTACAACGAACCAGAAATCGAAATGGGTTCGCATTTAAATCACCGAATAACAATTCAGTTGAAAATTAATTGCGTAATTTCGAGGAAATTTCCCTCATTTTCCAAAAAATAAAAGATAAGAACACTTTAAATGGGTTTCAGTTCTAATTTTGTTTCAATTTTGTTAATTGAAAAAATATCTGAAGTAAGAATAATGACCCCGATGAGAAGAATAATTGAATAATTACCAGTTTGTCTCTGACGAAGATTAAGAGCCATGGCTTCAAACCCGCGCCCTTTCACGCAATAAAGACTCGATAATGTAACTGTAATTTTTGATTCACTTCAAAGTTGAAGCTTTTTTGGAGCTCTCTGCAAAACTTGGGAGACAAAAAACGACCCTATAAGCATCGAACCCAGCTGTGAAGGTTCGCTTCGTGTGAAGCCGATTTCTGCGAGCATACCTATGTTGTCAAATAATATTGTGCCACGCTGCACAGAATGTTGACTATTACGTTGACTATGGGTTACGCCAGATGTATCTTTTTCCCCTTTCCGGAGATTTTTTTGAAAAATAGCAAATTTAATTTTTATTTTTTAAAAAAATAATAATAAAAATAACATACTTAAAATTTATAATAATAAAAATAAATTTATTATATTCAAATTATATATTTTTATAATTAAAAAAATAATTATTATATCATTTTTTTAACGTTGTTTAATTGAGCACTGTTCAAACTGATCTGTGTCAATTTAAATTCATTTATTGTTGAATGTCATTCAATTAAATATCTTTCAATATTATTGATATATTATTTTTGTTATTATAAATTTTAACAGTGTTATTTTTCATAAATATTTTTTAATGGTAATATTTTAAAATTTATTATAATAAAGCTAGCATCTTTAACATGAACACATATATTTCTAAAAGAGTATATTTTATTATTATGAGTTTTGTTATTGTTTATTTGAAGTAATTTTAAAAAAAAAATACTACTACTTTTTATCCAAACTATATTTTATTGTTACAAGTTTTGTTGGTGCTTATAGAGGTCATTTCAAGAAAATTACCAACTTTTTTTTATCCAAATTTTTCATAGTCTAATTTGATTCGTATTTAAAGGGTTATAGATTTAAGTTTTAACAAAAGCAATAATATTTTATTTATATCTAAAATGTGTGTTTATTGATTGATAATTTTTTTTTTTTTTGGTATACTGTAAGTCAAGTTATTGTTCTAGCTATGAAGCTGCAACCCTTTCTCACGAATGACGTGAGTAATGATGTCAAATCTAAATTCATTTAATGTGTGCTTATCGAGTAATTCACTTAGCTCATAATTTTTTTTAAAATGTAGACAAAATTATAATTTCATTTTTAAAAAAACAATTAAAAATTATTATTTTTGTTAATAATCAAAATAAAATTTTTACATCAATATTTTTTAAAGAAACATAAATAATTAAACTTAGTTAATCTGAACTAACTTGAATGGAGATATAACTTACGTGAGTTAGCTCAAGGTATAAAAGTCATGTGAGTATGACTTTTATAGGTAACTCGATGATACAAAAAAGCCTCGATCATACAAGAGTACTAGTACATTTCAACTTCTTATGCAATTCCTATTCAGAATCTTTAAATTAAAATATAAAAATTACCATATTTCATACAATCAAGTAACAAGATCATCTCCTCATAAGAATAATTAATATCCCTTTATGTAAATAATACGTACTATGGAAAACTCGCACTTCATGGTAATGAAACATCTTTGATCACTCCCATGCATAAACTATTTTTCTTTCAACCTATATTTATTAATAAACCATATTGATAAGTTAAAGAAACAATGCAAAAGGAATACATCCCATGTTAAACAAGTTCGTTCAAATTACCTGAATCATCTCACGGACCAAAAATACTACAAAGGAAAATAGGAGAAATGACGAGCTGTACCTAAAAGGACCGAAAGTCCAAAAATGTTGGCTATGTCAAAGTCAGTGAGTAAATTTATGTTATGAAAAAGGTCTTCTGATGCTTCCTACTGAATTAAGCTTTTAGTTGCGCCTCAATTTGAACTCCCTTGCTTTCTTCAGGGTTCCAAATTGCTTTACTTTCTCAAGTATTTGGAGTTCCTTGGCTTTCTTCAATACACAGAGCTCCTTGGCTTTCTTCAATACACAAAGCTCCTTGGCTTCCTTCAGTACTTAAATTAACATTGCCATCTTCAGTACTCGAAGTACCCTCGCTTTCTTCTTCATTCAAGGTATCCGTAGTTTCTTTTGTCTTTGAAGTTTCCTTGCTTTCTTCATCATTTGAAGTACCCTTGTATTCTTCATTATTTGAAGTAACCTTACTTTCTTCTGTATTCAAACCTGCCTTGCTTTTTTCAGCATTTGAAGTTTCCTGGTTTTCTTTAGAAACCAACGTACTATTGGTTTCTTTAGTAATTGAAGTTCCCTTATTTCCTTTAGAATTCAAAGCACACTTGGTTTCTTCAGTATTTAAAGTATCCTTGCTTTCTTCAAAATTTGAAGTTTCATTATATTCTATAGTACCCATTGTACCCTTGCTCTCTTCGGAATTTGAAGTTTCCTTGTATTCTCTAGTACCAAATGTATCCTTACTTTCTTGAACATTTAAGGTACCCGTGACTTCAATTTTCGACACTCCTTTGTTTTCTCCAGTACTCGAAGTACCCTTGCTTTCTTCATCATTTGAACTTCCCTTGCTTTCTCCAGTAATCGAAGTTCCCTCACTTTTTTCATCACTTGAAGCTCCCTTGTTTTCTTCAGCATTTGAAGCTCCCTTGCTTTCTTCAGCGTTTGAATTACCCTTGCTTTCTTTAGTCTCTGAAGTTCGCTTGCTTTCTTCCTCACTCGAAGCTCCCTTGCTTTCTTCTGTAATCGAAGTTCCCTTGCTTTCTTCAGAATTTGAAGCTCCTTCTTCAGAGTTTGAATTACCCTTGCTTTTTTCAGTCTCTGAAGTTTGTTTGCTTTCTTCGGTATTTGAAGTTCCTCCCTTGCTTTCTTCGGTGTTTGAATTACCCTTGCTTTCTTCGGTCTCTGAAGTTTGTTTGCTTTCTTCGGTGTTCGAAGTTCCTCCCTTGCTTTCTTCAATGTTCGAAGTTCCCTTGCTTTCTTCAATAGTTAAAGTTCCCTTGCTTTCTTCAGTACTTGAAGTTTCCTTGCTTTCTTTGGAATTTGAAGTTCCATTGCTTTCTTCACTATTTGAAGTACCTCTCTTGCTTTCTTCTGTATTTGATGTTACCATGTTGCTTTTAGTGTCGTCACTTTTTCTCATATATTCAAATGGCCCTAGCTTTGTATCAAGATCCTTCACTTTGGATGTAAATGCCCTCACACTATGAGTTTCTGCTAATCGACCAGATGATTTCTGTCATTAAATATGAAAAAGTCATAACTAAATTTAGAAACAGCCAAGCAAAGATTCTGATAATCTTGAAATAGATTGCACTAACTAATAAATTGTGAGAAATATTGATTCCAAGAGAGATTGACCAGTTCAAATTTTAGCAGAAGTCCAATAATTTCCACTCAAGACATTTGATCATCATAATATTAACAATAAAATGTTATTATATAGCAACCGAAACACACCTTTCCTTAATGAAACAGAAGGAACAAAAACTTATTTTTCTACCCAAGTGGTACTCAGATAAGAAGGCATTTAACAGTTAAAAAGAGTATTCTCATCATCTGAATTTGTTTCCATAGATCATATTTTCACCACGAAAATGAGAATTAGACATCACCAAAACATCCCAACACTAATTTTTTTTTTACCTTCTCTAATGTGACTGTTGGAAAACATCAAGAATAAAACTCACCAGTTGAGTTTCAGTTTCCTTACAAACCATAGTTTGTCATCAAAAGGAACAATAAATACATGGAATTTATTTTCTATCATCCAACCAAATATGGAGCAAAGTTAATGTAGGATTAGATGAGAAACTGAATGGAATTATACTTTTCATAATTAAAATTTAATGTTTCTGAATACTGATATTCTCGTACTTCTATTAGATAGTACTTGGACTCAAGATATAGTGATAATTGAAGAACAAAAATCAAGCATGCGGAAGTTTGTTCCAATTTCAAAGAATAGCAGACACCAATTTAAGAGAAACGAAAGATTACAAGAGATATGCTGTTCTCAGGGTTGTCATGCAATACTACTTGCTTTAACCAATATCTAGCCAGCATAGGTGTACTAAAACTATATGAAGATAACGTAAAGTTAAACACACTGATACCAACCTTTGCTAGTTGCTCAGCTCGTTGTTTCAGAGCATCTTCAGATGCTTCTTTGTAAACACTATGAAGAATATAAACCAAATGAGAGTTGAGATCATCTGTATAGTGCAGGTCAAGCTTACAATGTGCTATAGTGGACTGACAACCAAGTGCATAGAATGGGCAATTGACAAGCCTCATCGGACATATAGTTATACAATGCCTGTCCATGTCACGTCTCATAATGTAGGCTTCACACTTCTGTTCACACGCAATTATTTTGAAGGGACAAGTAGAATCATGCTTATCCAGGTGAGTTGCTGAAAATATAGCATTACAACCCTCATTATCACAAATCATAGACCTAAAGCTGCAATTCTGAACGTGATCATCAAGCTCTTCAGCAGAGTTAAATTTCATACAGCAGTGGAATTCATTTTTGACATCAACATTCTTTACTAACGTCTGTGCAATTGCTTTCCTCTTATCAATTACCCAAAATCCATTAATTTCCATGTCCTGGACAAAATCATCTATCCTATCTTCTCGCTTCTCAGTTAACAGCCATCCCGAGACCCTACTGAACAGATTACCCTTTGAAGTAGCAAAGTCATCAACAAAATCCGAAATGATATCGAAAGGATGGTCAGATGCTTCCGCTTGTGGACTACCTTCCAAGATAACAGATTCAGCAACAAAATTTTCACTTCTCGTAGTAATGTAATCTACCATTTCTTTTCTAATATCATCAGCTACTGTACCAGCAGTCCTGAAAATATCACCAGACGTGTTGTCAACACAAGCTGTAGCAAGTCCAGGGAGGAAACCTTGAGCTATCTTGTGAACAACTTCGGTATCGCAAAAATTACAATGGAATGAGGGACCTCCCACTCTTCCATCTTCAATCTTCTCTGTTACATGTTGTATATTAGTTGCTTCCATGCTTCAAGAGACTTATAAAAGTGTGATCAAAAGCTTCAAAAAGTACAAAATGAAACATTCCTGAAAAATAGGGGTAAGAAAACATAAGTTTCTCCTATAAAATAAGCACATGATTTGAACTATTTCAAAATTAAGGAGTTTCAAATGGGAAATTATTATTCATGCTTGCAATAGATGCACCTTTTTTCACCAAATTAATCCAATCCCTCTTTCATAGCATTTTCTTCGTCAAATTCATTCAACCCATATCCCAATATCAAAACCCAATGCCCTTCCAATATTCATTTTTATTTAAAAATAAAAAATAAAAATGGAATGCGTTTATTGAACACAATAAAACCATGGAACTATTAAAATTAAATTATAAATAGAAAATTAAAGGCAAATTATGGGAAAATCACAAAGCAGAAGAAGATTTTGGCTTACCATTATAAGGAATAAGAATCTACAAATGATACAAGCCTGGATCTAAAATAAAAGCCTCCAAATCGTTGAAAAGATGACAGTGCCTTTATTGGGTCTAAGGTTTTATGGGTATGATTCAATCCCAGTGTGATTCAGGCCGCAATTGGCTGAAGGGAAGAAAGGGCAAAAACAATATTTGCAATCAGGGAGAGAAAAATGGGACAAATGAGAGAAAATAGGTGGAGACGCATTCGTTTGGTGGAAGAGAGAAAATACAGAGGTTGATTTTCGTGGTGACCAGTGAGGAAGACAATACAAGGGAGAGAAATAATAACAAAAGATAGCCTTAAGACAGCTCCCATTTTCTCTATGTTAGTGCCCGTGCCTCATTTTTATTTTTCTCTTCCGAAACTTGTAAGTTTACATTTTAGAAGGAAATAAATAAGGAGTTTTATATAACAAATATGATAAAAATAATTAATATATGTTAATAAATAAATAAATTAACATTTAATTTATGATACTATTGATTGTTAGTAAACTACTTCCAACCGCCCTTTTGGTCCTGGGCTCGTCCTAGGCTTTCTATAATTTCTATAAGAGCTCCTTACAGAATAAAGCCCTACAAATTATAGTCTATATTTGATAAATATTAATTAAAAATTAGTACTTTATAGTTTATATGTAAAATATTTTATTTATTAATTTATATAATATATTTAAAATTAATATAAAATTAATTTTTTTTATATTTTTAAATTAATTAAAAAAATAAAATAATTTTTATAATTCTGATTAAATGTTGCATATATCATATGATTAAAATATTTATTGAATGTGATAATTATAAAATACTTATTAGATAAAGTCATAATTTAATGCAAATATGTGATAATAGATACTAAAATGGTAACTAATATTATGTTAGAGGAATTGTCCCACATTAATAAAATATAATATTATGAAATAGTTTATAAGAAATATAAGTATATCTACTTATTTAGATTAAAGTGCTCATCGTTCTTATAGACTTTCACAATTAAAATAGAATATAATATGACAAGTAAGTTAAAAATATAAAGTGATGGTTTTTGCAATAGGTAAATACTCATACTTTGAGGAAGGATGTTAGAGAAATTATCCTACATTGATAAAATATAATACTATAAAATAATTTATAAAAAATATGAATATTTCTACTCATTGGGTAACATTTTGATATTAGAGTTCTCGTGGTTCTTGTAAACTTTCACGTGTTCATGGCTTAAAATATATAAATAATTTTATCTAAAAAATATTTAATATGATTAAAATTTTATATATAGTATAAATTTGAAAATTATTTCCCATGACTTATATTCATAAAATAGAAAATTATTAGTTAAAAGAAAATGAATGCTAGTGGACTTGTTTAGTATAAATAACATTATGCAAACATAAATATATATAATATCTATCTAACAGCCTCGATCATTTTTCACAATATACACATATAATTAATATTAATTCATATTAAGAAAAAACAGTACTAGAGCTAGAGCATATGGTTAACATGCTCAATTTCTTCTAAAACAAGCCGGCTTATGTGTTACCAGTGAACTTACAAGAATTGTCAATTTTCTTGTCCACAACTTGCATTTTTGTAAATATTATATTAAGTGTTTATGACATACAACTATGTAAGCAAATATTAATTAATTATAAACACAATTTTATAGCTCATTAGAATTCATAAGTTAAATGAGCTAAGGTTTTTAACTCAAGAGCTAATTAAATTATCAGGCCAACTTTAAATAAATTAGGTTAAATTGAATCATTTATTTGACATTATTACATATAATTATATATGCATGTATATACAAATTTACATATATGTATATATGTTTATATACAAAGAGAAAATGTCATAAACGTTTCTTATATTATATCATTTATTTTATTTAATCTCTTATATTAAAAATAATGTCATTTATTTTGTAAAAATGTCAATTAAAAACAAATTATATTATTTTAATGATTTTTTTATTAAAAAATTATTTTTTTATAAAATAATTAAATGCAATTAAAATACGAGTGTTAACAACAATAAAATTACAATTAATATGTTTTTTTTTTTACAAAATAATTTGTTTTTAATATTTATTAATTATTACTATGTTATTTAATGTTTTATTAATTTTAAATTTTTATTAAAAATTAAAATATATATTAAAATTTTTATGTTTAATGTCTACGCCCATATTTAAAATTATCTAATCCAATAAAAAATAAAGAGAAAAGATTAATTATAAATTTTTGAGTTAATTAAAATATTCACTAACATAAGTTTTGAGGCAATTAAAAATTCATTAATGCAAAAACTTTTTAACCAAAAGCATACATACATATGAAGTTTTGAAATAAATGATTTCTAAAATTTAAAATAAATAATAAAAGATAATGTATGTCACTTATAATAAAATTTAATGATAATTTTATTCAAATTAATTTAAGTACAATTTATTATTATTTTTAAATCGAATATGGAATTCTTCCAATTCCTTTCAATAGTTGTATAAATAACATCACTATTTCCAATTAAATATACTACATCAATAATATTTTTAAAGCCTTGAGTCCTTGAATATTGACATATTGTGTTTGGATTGATTCAGTATTTATGTCATATTGGGAAATAATAGTGTAGTTCATTTTAAAATATTTGGTATTTGTTGTATAAAAATATTGTAACAAGTTAACAAGTATTTTATTATTGTTTATTAAAAATATATTTTTATTATATTCATATTAGTTAAGTGTAATGAATAAAATTATTATTACTAAAATAAAACGAAAAAAATAATGAAACAATAAATTTTGTATTTTAATTGCAACAATATTTACAATTTTACACTTTTGTAACGAGTCATTTTGCATCGTTCATTGTTGGGGACCAAAATTTCCAGTTGGTGCGGAATATTTGAAGCTTACCATGATGCAAGACAAACGGATCAAGTGTTCATTTTTTTTTTTTCGGTGGCTTTTCCTAAACCACTTTACTTTTAAAAATAAATAATTTTATTTTAATTTATATTATTATATTTATATTAAATAAAAAATACTTAGAAATATTACTGAAAATAAACTAATTTTTTTTATTATCATTTTTTATAATACATTTTAAATTTAAGATATATAAATTTTTTCATAAAAAATAATTATATTATCCCTTAAAAAAAGATTATATGCCCAAAACAAAAAGGTTAATTTTATTTTATGAAGTTTATTATTATTATTTTAAATTTACATACATAATATGAAATATTCGTGAGTATATTATTATTGTGTTTAAAAATAATAGCAAATAAAATAAATTAGTTAATTTTTAATAATATTTCTTATTATGTGAATATTTTTTTTAATTTAAATATAATAATAAAAACTAAAATAAATTTACTCACTTTTAAAAATAAAATAACTTTTGATAAGCCACTAAAAAAAAATGACTAACACACTTTATATGTAAAAGAAAATGATTTCTAATACCCATACACCAAACCTTAAAGCTTAATAACTTATTATTTTCCTATTTTATTCTTTTAAATATCAAAGTATTAGAGATCTTGTAAAATAATTACTTTAATTTTATAATTTATGGTGTGATATTTCTATTATTTATTAAAAGTAAAAATTTTAGTGTAAAAATTATACTTTAATTTTAAAATTAAGTACATTATTTTAAATAATTATAGAATTTTAAATACTAATTTTTTATAATTATAAAATTAAATGTAATTATTTTTTATAATAATAAAATTATTAATATTTATTTAATAATTATAAATTTTTGTGTCAATTTTTTTTAAAAATGTTCCAGCAAAAAATGTATATTTATTTATTTATTTTATGTTTTTATTTTCTCTTACGAAAGCTCTCTCTCAATGCTTCAGTAGCATTTCATTCGCATGTCCAATCGCCACACGCCCTTTATTCATTACCCAATCGTTCTCAATCTCCTCTTCTCGCTCTATTTTTTATTTTATTTATGTAATATTCAATTTCTTTAGAAATTTTATTGTTTTTATATTATGTTTCTATTAATTGTCCTCGATCTATATTAGTATTCAATTTGACCAGTGCAATTCAATTTCTTCCTTCAAGGATATTTTATCCGATTCTTGTCGGGAGAGTCAATTTATCTAGGGTTAGGGTTTCATCTTTTGTTTGTCTTTGTTGATTATCTACTTTAATAAACAATTATGGGCGTGGATGGTGATTCGAGTGAGCCAAAGGTCAGTGGTGGTGGTTCTGAAGGGGATGAAGGAGTCTTGGTTAATGTGCGATGCTCGAACGGCTCGAAGTTTACGGTTCGTACACCTTTGGACATTGCAATTGGGGCGTTTAAAGAAACTGTGTCTCAGAATTGTGATGTGCCAGTTCATCAGCAGAGATTGATATACAAAGGTCGCATCTTGAAGGACGACCAAACCCTACTTAGTTATGGTATGCTTTTATTCCCCTTCTAGGAACCTCCCCGATTTGTTTTGGGCTATTGGTTGGTCTCGAGTGTGGATTTTATTATTTTTGTTTGTTTTTTCCCCTTATTGCGATAGGAAATGTTATTTGCGGTAACTACAGATCGACAAAAAAAAATTATTTGCAAATTTTATCCTTTGGCTGTATTGTGTAATTACGAGCGGTTTGAATCCAGAAGGCCGAAATTTTAGGGGATGATGTATTATAATATATAGGTTAGGATGTTTTCGTATTGATTTCGGTTACTAGGTGTCCCAGAGATTAATAAGAATCGGCTGTTCTGACAAATTCTCTGTAGGGCAGAATGCAGAAGTCTTAATCTTAATCCTGTAGTTTTGTGTGAGGTCGATTCTATGAAGGTGCATATTGTTTGGTTGTTCGGAAATCATTTGATTCTTCATTTAAAAGAATGTTAAGCTTATATCTACCTGATGTGTGTGGGATCTCACTTACTATGTAATGCACACGTTTCTAGTTGTTTGTGTTTTTTGCTCTCAAATGACTGGTTCTTTACTTTTGTCCAAGGTTTGGCGGCAGATCACACTATTCACATGGTTCGTAATTTTGCTCCAGCTCCTTCAACAGCCTCTGATGCTCTGGCAAATGCTGGAAGTGCTTACCCTACTCCAGGTGTTACACGTGGGGTTGGTTCTACTGAAGGTGCTGGGCTTGAAGGTCTTCCTGCTTTTGGGGCGTCTTTATTCCCTGGGCTGGGTTTAAATGCACCAGGTGGTGGCGGAGCAGCTGGTTTATTTGGAGCTGGGCTCCCTGAGTTTGATCAAGTACACCAGCAACTGACCCAGAACCCAAACATGATGAGGGATATAATGAACACTCCTGCCATTCAGAGCCTGATGAATAACCCTGAGCTAATGCGAGGGTTGATTATGAACAACCCACAAATGCGTGATATAATTGACCGGAATCCTGAACTTGCTCATGTACTCAATGATCCAGGCATTCTCCGTCAGACATTAGAGGCTGCTAGGAACCCTGAGCTTATGCGTGAGATGATGCGAAACACTGACAGGGCAATGAGTAACATTGAATCTACTCCCGAGGGATTTAATATGCTCAGGCGTATGTATGAAAATGTTCAGGAGCCATTTCTTAATGCAACAACAATGGGGAACACTGGCACTGAAGCAGGTTCAAACCCATTTGCTGCTCTTTTGGGGAACCAAGGTGGGGGACAAGCCAGGGATGGGTCTAACAACCCTTCGACCACTGGTTCTGAAACGGCTCCAGGACTTGCTATACCAAATACTAACCCACTTCCTAACCCTTGGAGCAATACTACTGGTGGTAAGCTTTACTGTGTATTTGTGTGTGTCCAGGAGTGTTATGCTTGCTCGTGTAAATATCATTCAACATCATAGGATATAATGTGAACATAAATGAAGAATGAGTAAATTTACTAGCAAACCATTGTGTAACAAAGTTGTGGCATTTTCACCATGTAGGAGGCTTGATATCATGGCATCCTAAATATGCAATCTTTTTACCAATGGATATCTATTACTGATTGCAATGAACATATTTTCAGCCCAGCATGCTTACTTTGGGAGATTTTAATGTGAGAAAGGTTCCTCTAAGTACTTTGTTGGAATATATTTTCTCCTGTGCTAGTTAAATTTTCTAAAGTTTTTGGTCTGCATACAATTATTGCTTCCCCTCCTTTTAAGAAGTGTTGTGATCATACCTAGTGGATTTATTTAAGTTGAAAAATAGTTGATAACTTGATATAGTCTTACCAATTTGGCATAATTTTCTTCTTACACTTCGGTTCTGATTAATTATTTATTTATACTTGCCATGGCATTTCTATATTCTTGCCATTACTTGAAATGTACTATAGCAAATATGTTTGATTACTAGGCAAAGTTAAAAGCCTTTAATCAGATAATTGCATTTTAATTATTCTCTGAAATGACTTTGAACATGTATGGTTATGTCTTTATGTCGTTGCATCTGTTATTTATAATTAAATTTTCTTCATATGCATATATAAATATTGTTTGTGAATTGTAAGGAGCGACTCAGACCAACACTACTAGACCAAATCGTGTTGGGGATGCTAGGACACCTAGTATTGCTGGACTAGGAGGGCTTGGTGTCCCCAATATGGAACAGATGTTCAGTGGTGGCATGCCAGATGCTGCTTCGATGAATCAGCTTTTACAAAATCCAGCTGTATCGCAGATGATGCAGAGCCTGATGTCAAATCCGCAATATATGAATCAGGTAGCTGTTACAATATTAACAACATTTTCCTTTTTATGTTGTTTCTAGCTACCAAGGCTACTGTTTATGCAGTATAAAATTTCTTTCAATTGAATTAGTACTTTTTGAATTCTAGATTTTGAATCTTAATCCACAACTGCGAGGGATGCTTGATTTAAACCCTCAGCTTAGAGAAATGATGCAAAACCCAGAACTGCTACGTCAGTTAACAAACCCCGAGACATTGCAGGTACAATTTATGGATATGCATATCTACATTTGTACTGTGTTTTTTTCTTTCTCTTCACATGGACCCTCTATCGTTTGGGTCATTTTATACATGCAAACTCAAATTACCTTCGTTTTATAAGCAGATACTAGATGAACTGGTTGTGGTCTTTTGTCTTGTGAGTCTTGGAGTTTACTTTAAATGATGTCTTGGTTTTGTATTTTTAATAAGTGAAAGTTTGGGCTACTGGGCAATTGATTGATTTTCTGTCACTTTGTTGTAATTAATATAATGATAAATATTTTTTGTATCTTATCCAATTATTTAGCTTTCACTTGAGTTTTTAATGTATTGAGTGTAATACTTTTAATATTCTATATTTTTCCTGCTCGTTGTTTACTGTTGCAGCAAATGCTCACTCTACAGCAGTCACTTATGTCTCAGCTAAACCGACCACAGTCAACCCTGTAAGTATTATCAGCAGACGTTTCTATATTTTAATTGGTTCATGCACCATAAACTATGCATTAGTGGTTTTTTTGTTGGAGTTGTGGGGGGTTTATTTTGCTCTAGGGCCTAGACCTACTATCATTCCCCCATGCCTCTGTGCTGCTAATACAGTAACCTATAGTTATGCACTTCAACTTTTGTACATTTATCCGGTGAAACATGAACAGGTGTTTTCTGATAGTTACTAACTACTAGGGCTTGTGCTGTTTTGTATAAGGTTTAATTTGTCATACGTCTTACCTCTTCCTAAATTGACCTTAAAGAAGCTCCATGGTTCTAGCATTGCCCCTGCCCTACCACCGTTCCTTGGTGTTTCTAAGCATCATTCTGTTAATTTTTTTTTTCTTGAATTATGTTTACATTATATTCATCATTTTCTGTTGTGTTACCAGTGATGCAGCTCAGACTGGTGGAACTACAGGTACTTAGTTTGAACAGCGGTCAATTTTGAAGTTTTTTAGTTCCTAAAAGCATTTTTTTTCATTAAAACTGTTGATATAATAGGAGTGCCTAATAATGCCGGACTTGAGATGTTGATGAACATGTTCGGTGGTCTTGGAGCCGGCAGCTTGGCAGTACCAAACGATCCAAATGGTCAATATTTTCTTACGTCTTTTTCATAAGTTTATTGCTGAGATCTTACTTTGAAGCTGTCTCTGATAATTTGTCTGCCTTGTTCTAGTGCCTCCGGAAGAACTATATGCAATTCAACTGTCACAACTTCAAGAAATGGGCTTCTTTGACACCCAAGAGAATATCAGGGCATTGCGAGCCACTGCTGGAAATGTCCATGCTGCAGTAGAGCGGCTCTTAGGAAATTTTGGGCAATGAAATGATTGGGTTTATGATTTTTGCCTTGTGATTGGGATATTTCACGTGGGGATGTGTAAAATTAGACCAACTTGGATTAGAATCTTTCAGAGATGTGAAAAACATGGGCACTCTAGATTCCAATTCGGTGCAAAGCAAAAGCAAGTACACACCATGATAGAGATGTGAACTTGTGGTACAAGCTTATGCTTACAGAGCCATTTTGGTGCCCCGGTTACCCTTCCTCATATTTTTAATATCTTTCTGTTGCAAACATTATATGTACACATTTCTTTTCCTTAATTATGGGTCTCAATTTGCTCCCCACTGTTATCTATGGTATGCCTCTTTTTTTCTTCTTTCCGAATCTTACTCATAACCTGAAGGTTTTGGACACATCTTTACCACTAGAGTTCTGAATGTTTGTCCTACTGATCTGCAGTATTATTGTATAGAATATTGCATTATGTCATGCTTTTTGAAACAACACAGTGAGTGAATTGATGGAAGTCATGGAACTGAGCTGCTGAAATTATCTGAATAGTGGGTAATGGATCTTGCAATTAGGTGTTGAACAAAATAATTTTTATTTTTAACAATATTATTAGTTTTTAAATTTTAATTAAATTTATATATAAGTTTTTAAAAATTTTAAAATGTACGATTTATTCTTAAAATTTTACATATAAATTTAAAATTTTTGATTTAAAGATATATAATTTAGTAATTAAATTCGTACTTTTGTCTAAATCAACGTTACACTACTTTTACCGGCTGGCTGTGTTAATGGGCGATCTCGCAAGGTCAACATTGGTCCCAAAGAATCGAAAGTTAGACATGTCACATGTGATTATATTTCCTTTACAAACATCAATTCCATTTGCTGTTGTTTTAAGGAAAAATTATTTCCAAATCTTTTTCGAAAAAGAAAATTATCTCTAATAGTTTTTCAAGTTTGGTGAAATCGCAAAATTGAAAACAAGATTATTAAAAGTAGTTTTTTATATTCCTCACTCACTCATTTTTTTTTTTTTTAACAAAATATTGCATTGTATTCCTTGAATTTTGTTTTATTTTTAAGTGATCATATTTTATTTTATAAGTAATTCTACAAGGAAGGATTGCAATTTATTTTCAAAACTTAAGGCATGTTCAGTTTACAAAATTGAAATTATTGGTCGATTATAAATAATAATTATTGTTTATATGAAACTAAAAAAATGAATTTTAATTTTTATTCTTTTGTTCAGTGGTTATTATAAAATAATTGTAACTAATTTATATTATCATGTTCAGCATACTACTATAGGAAAAGAAATAAAATATATTTTTTATGAATTTTTCAAAAATATCCTCTATCTCTCAAAAAAAAATGGATATATTTTATGACTTTTCAATAAAAATGCATTAAATTCTATCTATTTAGGAGAAAGAATAATTATTCTTCTCATTTATATAAAAATGCTAATTTCTTCTCACAAAGTAAAGTATATTCTCATGAAATTATAATTGATAATACTAAATTATGTAAATAAATAAAGAAATATGAATAGCTATTTCATTTCTTTATCTATTACCATCAATAAAGTAGCGAAGGTTTATTTATTATTATTTTTTTTTAAGCAAATTGAGAATTTTGGGTCCAATTTGTATGTTTGGGCCTTCTCATTTCTCAATAAGCGGCCCTCGACAAATTTCCTGGTTCCAGCCTAGGAACAGGAGAAAGAGATTTCAGAGCCGACCTTGAGCAGTTGAGCTTCTCCACCAGATGTCCCACGATAGCCACCATTGCCAAGTTGAACTCCGGCTTAATTTAGGTACTCCAATAAAGCTCATTTTTTCCTCTTTGTTGTTGATTTAGCGTTTATTGTTTCTGTGTCATTACAATTTGCAAATTTAGCTATGAAATTCTTGGCAAAATCATGTCGAAATTATTTTTCCAGCTACACTCCGTCGTGTAATGACACCTATACATTGGTCTCTGCTTGTGTTAAAATACCCAATCATTATTTTCTCGAAATTGTTATATTGAAATAAGTAAAACCCGAAGTTATTTTTCTTGTTATATTCGGCTTTGAAAAGGTTTTGACTTTGTTGAAATTTTCCTATTTGGTCCACCAACATTTGGCACTCTAGTATCTTAGGATGCTCAAGCAATTCAGACAACTGAAATGGGGTTCAATCTGAATTACTATGCAACCATTTGAGTAATGTGGTTAATTAGGAAACTAGTTAAGTGAGTGAAACCGTTGCCTTAGCTATGGGTGGAAGAATTTTAAGAGTCTTTGTTTGGCTGAATTGGAAGTCTAGGGACAATGGGGTAATCCTTCTAGTTAAATGCACGTGGTGATTAATGGAATTTATGGATAAATAAACATATCCATCACAATCGAACTTGAACACGCAGCTCTAATTATTTATCACCAAAAGGAAAAAAAATGTTTTGATGTTGCTGGACTGAGTGCTTAACGTAGAGCTGATGTTTTGAGATAAAATACCCACACTTCTAAACCTATGTACAGTTCTATTTGTTTTGGGAATCCAGGGTGATATTAAATCATATAGTTCAAATCACCTTTGATGGATGGTCATGTCAATGACCTTGTCATCTGAATTTTGATCTTGTTTCTGTAAGATTAGATAGATCTGAAACTTTGATGTCTTGATAATGTTAGTGCAACCTTTGTTTGCATGAACAGATTTATGTTCTTGTAAGGAAGCTTGTTTGTGATTTCATATCAAGTAGGGATGGTAATCGAGCATGATATGGCATTTATGATGGGTGTAGATATAACAATGAACATTTTGCTCCCCATAATAAACACTAAACAACTAAATTATAGTCTACTGGTGGTGATGAAACACAGTTTACAGGAATAGACTAATTAAAAGGTTGAGGTAGCTTGAGAATTGGATTAGAGCATGGGCTTCAGATTGACTTGATTTTCTGAGGTTCCTTTGCATGGTAATGTTAAATATATGGGTTAGTAAATGCAGTATATGTAACATTAATTGATAATAAAAGGACATTTATGTTACGCAAAGTTATAAGACGAGATGATATCATGATAAAGACTGTGATACTGATATTCACTGAATGAATTATTGGAGATTGGAGTTGATAAATATGAATGACATTATAGGTACTACATTTATCTTTGTTCTGAGGTTAATAACTCTTATTGGTATTAGAGGAAAATCTGAACATAGTTTTAAATGATTAGTATTCCGATGATCGACTTTATGATATAATTTTTCATTACTATGAAATGGCCAAATTGTTATTACAATTTGAACAATCTTTATAATTAAGAGAAAAGTGTTACGGAGGTTCATTAGATTAGGTTATTTGTGTCATTTGGTCTCTTAGATTATAAGTGGTGTTATTTGGCCCCTTAGTTTTAAAAAATTGTCAATTAAAGACAAAATACATAATTTTAATAATTTTTTTAATTAAAATATTATTGTTTAAGAGACCAATTAAGAACAAATTATATTATTTTAATGTTTTTGGCATTAAACTATTAATTTAAAAATTATTAAGATTATGTGTTTTGTCCTTATTTGACTTCTTTTTTAAAAACTAAGGGTGGAATGATACAAATGACATAATCTAAGGGACCTCAACGATCATGCTCTCTTATATTAATAGTCTATTCATGGGATCTTTTACGTTGAATAAATGAGAATTTGGTCATTCAGATGCCTTCATATGCAAAACTATGGTTTGTGGAAGGCCTAGATTATAATAGGGAAAAGTTTTGAAGGCTTTTAAGGATGTCTTCCTATTCTGATGTTAAATTCTACTGGCCAACCAACAGGACCAGAAAATATTATTATTGCTGTATACTAAAAGTCTAAACCTGAATTCTTATTTTTGATTATATGAATTGCTTATAGTTAGAAATAAAGGTGAAATGGCTGCTTTAATTCCAAAGTAATTGACATCTTTTGCGGTAGATATTATTGTCTCTTCTAATACATAATGTTTGATTTTTTGATGGCTCATATTTTCATTTCTTCTTTGTAAATTTTACTGGTGACATGGTTATGGTTTGAAATTTTTATCCGATCATGTCATTCATTCACATACCTGAGTTGTCATGTGATCAATTTATTGCTTTCACTTCTGCTAGTAAATGGTTTCTAGCTATTCAAATGAATCATGGAGCAATCCTTACATTTTACAGAAAGTTTGTCTGAATGATTAGCTTATGCTTATGATGTACGTTAACAAGTATTTAACGTATGAGATATTTGGTTCCCATGGTACACATTCCATCTGTCTAAGCTTGTAATAGTTCACATGGGTCGACTTTTGGTTGATGTACTTAATATAAGCTAGTTTGTCCAGTTTGTTATGCAATTTGTTTGTCTAAAACTGATCGGAGGGCTCTAATGTTCTAACTTTGTTAGGAATTTATTTCACTTTCACACGAATTTAGGTCACTTCAAATGGTTCAACAGACCTTAGATAATAAATTTAGTGACAATGGGCATGGTACTACTGAAACTAAGTCGCCCGCCTTTGATAAACAAGTCCCACATGCTGTGAAGAAGACACCCCTTGGAGATCTGCAAAATGATAATCGAGTCCCATTGCCCGACTCTATGAGGAACTTTTCTTCCTTTAAGGACGGAGGATCAATTAAAAACTCTATTAACCTTTCTGGAAACAAGAGACCTTCAACTGAGCACCCAGGAAGCCCTCCTCACCAACAATCTCCTAATTCTGCAAATGGACATCTTGTTTATGTCCGTAGAAAATCAGAAGCAGAATTAGGCAAGAACAGCCCTGGTGATAGCCCAAGTAATAAAGGCTATTCTCCACAAACAAAGCAACGTGGTCAACAACTAGAAAATGCCCAACCCAATTCGCAAACAAGGGAGCCAAAAGCTTCTTGTTTGTCTGCGTTTGCACCTTTTGCTATTGCTTCCTCCATTATCCCATCTGGAAAACCTATTGTTCCCCTTCCTCCTGGTAAGGCTGGCATGAGGTTAACATCAACAGAATCCAATCAATTCCCCCTTCCTTCTTCCACTCCGTTAGGTAATTCGAAGAGATCAAAAAATAACTGGGAAGAGCAGTATCATCAATTACAGTTACTGTTGAGGAAACTTGACGAAGCAGATCAAGATGATTATCATCAAAGTATGCTTTTAATTTGAAAACTTTGTATCATGCGTTCTTTTATCTCTGCTTATATACTAATTCAATGGACAAATTCCTTTAATTTTGGAATCCTTTTAGTGCTTTGGTCACTTTCGCCGGTTGAACTAAGCAGACATGCAGTTGAATTGGAAAAGAGGTCAATCCAACTTTCTTTGGAGGAAGGTAAACTGAAATTTAGGGTATTTCATGTAAAATATAAGCAGACGGCAGACAGGCCTTTTGTCTCCATCTTAAAGCTTCTTGATATTCACTTGTTTCATTTAATTGATCTTTTTTTTTTTTTTTTTTGCAGCAAAAGAGATGCAGCGGGTTGCTGTTTTGAATGTATTAGGAAAATCTATGAACAATAATAAATCACCGCCAACTCATCAAGATTGGCCGCACAAGTAAGATGGACCTAATCCAGAGTCCAGACCCAACTGAAAGAGGGTATGGCTATAGATGAATTAACTTGTTATTTATTTCACGTCTTTTGAAGTTAAGCCAAGTTGTTTCTTCTTCTACTTCTACTTCTCATGGCCCATTTTACCAGAAATTGTCATTCTTCTGTGTTCACATTGTAACACTGAGTTCACCATAGCTAAACTCTAATTGTAAACTCTTTTAGTAATTTAAAAAGTATAAGCATATTATTGGACATTGTACATATTTCTCCTTTCGCGGGTTTACTTTTCTTTCCATTTTGTAAAGACAATGTTAACCTTTATATGGTAATTTTAATTACAGTATCTCCAACATCTTCTGCAACTTTACATATTCAGATTTGAAAAGAAAAATGTATCCTGTATAAATCTAAGCAGTTTAACTGGGCTGCCCTTGGGGGGATAAAACAAACTGTTAACTGAGCTAGCAAAAAGAAGAAACCAAATACATAACTGAGTCAATTATGTCTTGACAGGCACAATCTTCTTTTTCCAATATTGCCCCCAGTTCCAAAGCATTATGACTCTCAAACGATAGTAACCAACCCACGCGAAGCTATTTCCTCAAGCGCCAGGGGCAGTTTTGAGAAATTTAAAATTTGGGAAAGACCAACCCACGTTTTAAAATCGCATTAGTCTACAGATTTTCCTTTACCCCCAAGTAACGCAGCTCTTGTTCTTTTAAATTTACCAAAATACCTCCAGCATCTGAGAAAATTTGGCACGAACTTCTCAGGACATTAAAGTAATTCCAAACACACAGCTGAAAGCCTCAAACTACCCCCTCGGAATCCAACTGAAAAAAACCGCTCTTGTCTGTTTCGCTTCTCAGTAACCGTTCTTTTCACTCCCTACAAAAGCCATACTTTTCTCCATCATTAAACTTTTTCTTGATCTCGAAATTTTATCTACAGTTTTATCAAACACTTTAAAACTAAGAAACGATCTTTTTCAATCAATGGAAGACGAGGACCCAGATTTCCTTTTTCGCTTCCCTTTTTCCTCAACTACGCACCACGACGACGTTCCAACCACTAGCTCTGTTTCAATCGCTACTGATAATAAAGTTACTGTCTTTGGCTCTTCTTCATCATCCTCTATTCCTTCTACAAAACCCCACCAACAGAATGTTCTTAACCCACGAAAGAAGCGTTCAAAGTTGACCCGAATTGACGACCCTGGTTCTTCTCGGACTGTTACCAACACCAGCATTACAAAACCCTCAAACACTACTACCAAGTACGGAAGAAAAAAGCCTGACCTGGGTGTGATTCCAAAGTGTACCGAATGCCATAAGAAGTTCTCGACATGGAAGGCTCTTTTCGGCCACATGAGGTGTCACCCGGAGCGACCGTGGAGAGGTATAAACCCTCCGGCGAATCTCCGACGATCCATCTGGCCGGTGAGGCCATTGAGTGATGGGGAAGCTCTAACAAGCGAAGAAGACCTTGAAATTGCAGCATCTTTGTTAATGCTGGCTAATGGGCCTACAGAGGCCCATAACGACATTGGTGGGTGTCATTTTGAGTGTTCCAGTTGTAAGAAGGTATTTGGGTCACACCAAGCTTTAGGGGGTCATAGAGCAAGTCATAGGAATGTAAAGGGTTGTTTTGCTATTATGAGTAGTGATGGACCTGATAGTGAAGCTGAAGAGCATTATAATAATGAAATTGGGGATAATGTGGAAGATAATAAGATGTTAATGGAATTGGATAATGGAGGACACACATGTAGCATTTGTTTGAGAGTGTTTGAGAGTGGACAATCATTAGATGGACATAAAAGGTGTCATTGGGAGAAAGGTGATGAACCAATATCACTATTGACTAATACTGCTACAACCACACCAGGCCCAAACTCTTCTGGAACAATTAAGGAATGTTGTGAAGTTGGTGGTGTTGGTTTTGGGCTAGACTTGAATTTGCCTGCTCCTATTGAAGATGATTCTTCCTCTGTTTCTTATTCCTCTTCAGGCCTTGTTGCTTTGGACTTAAGGTTGGGTCTTTGAAAGAATTTGCATTGGATTCTTTTTGTTGGGTCTTAAATGTTTGATCATTGTGTTCTGCACTATATTACTTGTAACTTTAGGATTGGTAATATTCTACAATACTGCTATATATAATATTTGAACTACTATAGCTAGCTAGGAAAAAGTGTTCCTATATAAACATGTTGTTTGCCTCCACTATTAGGATGTGAATATGTGCTTCATAAAGCTTGAAATTGACACTTGCCCATTAGTAAATAGTAAGAAGCATAAATTGACAAAGGTTATCAACCTGAGAATAATATTGCTATTTATGATATGATACCCAGTAAAGTTTGTGATTTGAAGCAAGTTTAAGCTGGTTTTGTCTGGTTTTTACTTTTTACCAGATGCAAAATTTCGCTGATTTCAAGTACTTACTAAAAAAACATACGTGACAAATATTTTATATCACAAATTTATAATGATCACAGATGATATGACATAGGGGCTCGATTAGGTTCTTAAAAATTTAATAATGATCTATGCTGAAACTACTTGGATCTTTATATGTGAAAAGTCAATCAAATTCTTACACATTATTTGAGATTATCTTAAATTTGTGATTATGGTATGGATACTATATAATTATGAAATAAGTACTACTCAATTTTCAATTATTGTTTCATTGGTTTAGAAGTAAGTTTTTGTGTTGACACAGAATACGCGGCAATTGGGATTGATGAGGATTAGGAAATTAAGTGTTTGCTGAGTAGTTCATGAATGCTTAAGGTTATAGAGCGTATCAAGTTTCATGGTGGTAATTAAATTATATGAATGACGTTGAAATCCTTTAACTAGTCCTTTGCATAGATATGCCTTGATTGAAAAGTTCAACCTAATTAAATCAGAGTTGGTCATGATCTTCACTTTAATAATATTTATACTATATGCTCATTATAAATATAAAGTATTATCTCTCTCTCTCTATCTTTATCTCTTTTCCTATTTTTTTGCTTAGTTTATTGCTTTCATGGCTACAGTTTCTCTGTTTCTTATCTTTGAAATTGAAGGTTTTCATTATACACATTACTAGTTGCATTATTGTTGATCTTTTAAAATTATATTCAAGGATAGTTAGTTATTAATTACGGGTTAATGTTTCTCTAGAACAATATAATTATTGTTATTTCTAATGTAAACAAGTCCTCTCACATGTTTGAATAGGGCAGATTGAAAGTTCCAACATGATTAAAAAAGAAAATTGTTATTATCATATGGACCCCAAGCGTATATACTTTGTCAAACAATAAGCAACAAATGGGTACTACATGGGAAACCAACCACAGACATAGTAACAATATAAATTAATGTTGTAGTCTATATATAATATGAAATATAAATTATTAGAAAAGACTTTTGGTTATGGGTTTAATTTTCATATTAACATTTCCCAAGTATGAGAGGGAAGAGTCATTATTTCGTTTCAATTAAGTTGAAATAATTGCTTAGATTAGACATATTGGTATGTTTTGAGTCAAGTCAATTTTGAATAAGAAAGATTGTCGTAGAGATCATTTTATTTAAGTTAAATATGGTATTTTAATTTAAAAAGTATGTTTTTAAGTTCTTTTATTTGTAAAAAATGAGCTAAAAAAAGGACAAATTTAACTTTTCATTCATTTTTTCTTTTTCTTCTTCTTCTTTTTTTTTATTTTTAAAAAAGACTCTAAAATCCTTTCTTTTTATTAATAAAGAGAAAACACACTTACACACTCAAGTGTGATTCGAACTTGGGTTCTTAGTGGGGGATTGAAAGTGTTACTACTTGAATCGCAAGAGATTCTTAATAAAACTCGATTTGATTTTGTCATCCATTTCTCCTTTATATATAATATAATAGTATATGTGTCACATAAATATTTATATTTTTCGATAGATATATATGTAAAAAAATAATTTTTAATTAAAAAATTACTTAAACTTTTTAAGAATTTTTTTCTTTCAAACTTAAAAAAAAAATTAAGTAATTTTTTTAATTAAATATTAATTTTTTACGTATATATTTATCGAAAAATATAAACATGCATGTAAAACGTATCATGTTTAGTTATATTTAAAGAAAAATTAGATAAAAAATTAATTTTATCATTTTTTGACATATATTTTACAAACATAAGGACTTAAAAATACATTTTTGAAGGTAGAAGACTAAATAAAATGATTATCTAAGCACTTCACTTTTTTGAATAAGCATAGAACACATTGTATATGAAATTTTTTGGGAACACAATTGTATCAATCAATTAATACAAACACATTTTATTAGTACTGAAAAATGTAGGACAAATGGAGCATTCTTTGAGTAATTGAGTTATAATGTCTTTTATAGGATTTGAGTTTAGGCCTCCAATATGATGAAGTTCTCTGTTTTTGACTTCTTACTTACGTTACACGGACATGACCTTTTTAGTATACTGCATGTTGTAAATTTTTTAATTTATGTTTAAGTATTGAACACATTAATTTTTCTCAATTTTATATAAATTTATGTTAAATTAGAATTCATGTTGTATTGTTTGGACACAGGTATTACAAAAAATTAAAATTCCATATTCTTTTATGTATTAAAAGAACTACTTGCATACTGTCGATTAGGATTAGCAGCATCAGAAAACTTTAAGCAAAGAGCATAATCTGAGGAATTTGCGCTGGAGAGTTGTGATTTATGCCCTAATATGAAAATATCATGTTTGATTAAAAAGTAAGATGACTTTTGAAACGCTTGAGCTATAAATAATGATAAATCTAATGCATTAAGAAATTGGAGGAACACAAATATAAGAAAAACTTCTTGTCGCTTTTCACTGTGACATCACATGGTTTTATTTATTTATTTATATATTATTCTAATACCAAATCTACGTTTTTTTTTTTTTTTTTTTAATTATAATATTAAATTACATACAGTAGTAAGTAGTGTACTGTCTTTAAAAAGAATCTAGCTATCTCATCCTTGCATAATGGAGGATTCTGATTGGCGTTTTAATCAGATTCTCTGTTTGGTTTTTGAGGCAAGGAAGGAATTGCTTACACCTGTAATCGCAGTATACTTCATTAATTTGACTAGCATCTATATATTATTAATTATTGTTTTAAATTACAAAATTAAAGTAGTAATTAATCTTCTTATCTCAAATAATTGAACCTATCATCATCTTAATCAAGTTGGAGAATATATATTTTTTTTTCTTTTGCCAAATCCATCTTATTATATTGCTCATATCTCAGATATCACTCCATAATTTAAGATTTATATGACTTTATAAGTACAGAACTTCTACTATATAATATATATCTAGTACATAGTTCTTTAAAAAGTAAGAAACTTTCTTTTTTTTCTCTCTCTCTCTCTCTCTCTCTCTCTTTTCCCCTCTACGTATCAAATATTCAAAGTACGTTTAAGCTTCCTAGGTTTAATTTATTCCTCGTGAGAGAGACATGATACATGATCTATACTAGAACTACAATAGGGAAATTTCTAAATCTTCATAATAATTTTGACAAAATTTATAAAAGCGAGAATCAGAAAATATAGCCCTTACTCTTATATTTGAATAAAACTTTAGTCAAGCAAATTATGAGAGATTGTTTTGACCCCCCAAAAAAAAAAAAAAAATTTATGAGAGACCGTTGGTTGCTATTGGACTAAAGCAGCAGATGTAATGGTCTATGCCATTGCCAATCCAAGCCGGAGAGAGAATGATAAGAGTATAAAGAAGAGAGAAAATGTGTAAATTTATTCATACCTCTTACCATTATGTCTTACTTATGTTAATTAGCATGGATTACCTTGTACATGACTAACTAATTATAATCTAGACAATTATATAATTATTCATTTGTTTAGTTTTTAATTATTCATAATAATTGGATAAATTATTTATTTTTGTTGAAATATTGTTGATATGGTATTTTAAATTAGTAAAATACAAGACAATCAACTGGCTGAACTGCTAGACAGGCAAGCATGCACATAGCAAGGTTGATGATTACTTTTTAGACCAAAAAGAGAACCCAATTTTGGTTAAACAAGAGATCTGATGATTTCACCCTTGCTTCTTTACAACCCAATTAAGTGGAAATTTAGTACTTAGTAGCTCAAGGATCTATTAGATATTCCACTGAAAATATATATATATAGTTTATATAGACATGCAAAAAAAAAAAAAAAAAAAATTTAGAGTTAAAATTTTAGTTACAAATGTGTAAATAATATTGTCATTAAAAAAAAAGTTAAAAATACAGCTATTAATTAACACATGTACTTTTTAACTGGTCATCAAGCATCTTAATTTCCCATTGTAATGCTTCTCCGAATTCAATCTGCAATATTATATATAAAGTAGTTTTAGATTTGTTAAGTGTCAAACAATTAAAAGAGGAAAAGCACTATAAAAAGTAGCAGCGTATCTTCATAATGAACTCGTTGACGAGTCATGTTTACAATACGTTAAATCGCAATTATTAAATAAACAGTACTTTGTAATCAATTAATCAATCATATAAAAATAAAATTATTCTTTCTCATCTTGATTCTTCTGTGAGTAATTACTGAGCATTCAAAAAAAAAAAAAAAAAAACTTCTCAGTAATCATAGAAGAACTCAATCACATACAATATATCTGAGACGTTTTTATATTGGATACACTTTTTTTCTATATATATATATATATATATATTTTAATTACACTACTTCCATATCCATAATAAGATTTCAAAACTCAAATCTTTTATATATCTAAATAAATTATATATCATTAAAATATAATTTTGTTAGCTTAAAAGCAATATTTGAATAGCTTATATTACGCCATTTCATAGTGATATCCACTACATCATTCTTCTATAATATCTAAAGCCTTAATTGTACTATATTAAGAAAATTGGTAATTAACATGATATAATAAATAATAAGAGAGGAAAATTGGAATAAAGAAAAATTATAAGTGTAAACTTGAAACAAGCTAGCAACCCTTCTTTTTGGAGCTTTTCTTATTTCCCTTTTAGATTAGTAGAATTAAAAAAAAAATCTTCATAATCCACCTAACTTAGCCTTGTAGGTTCTTGAGTCTTAAAATAAGTGCGGGTAAGTGTACCAACTTTTTAAAAAGAAGTATTTAGGTATAGTTTTTTTTTTTAAACTTAATCTACAAGCTTTGAAAATGTGACAAATTTACATGATTAATTTTAATATTTTTTATTATTTTATTTTTAAAAAATTTATTTCAATAATTATTCATATTAAAACTTTCTTTTTTAAATACAATTAAAAAATAAAACATAATTTTTTAGAAAATAAAAATCGACTATTTGAACGAAACTATCACTTTTTTAAAGTTAATAGACTAAACTGTAAAAAATAAAAAGAAGATACTAAACCTACTTTCTTACGGAGTTTAGTACCTCAATATTAAATTAACACATTTTAATAATATGAATGAAAATAAATATCGATTTAATAATATGGCTACCACTAAAGTACCATGGCCTTCAAATACGCCTCTAACTATTAGTGAACCTTTTTTTGTTTTTGTTTTTGATAAACTAGCGAATTAACTTAAATATATCATAGTTTGAAGTTCCTTTTAAGCCGCCGCTATCCATGCAAACATCATAGATTTTCCACAAATGGAGTTCTTAGAGAGAAACGTGGGAGATGGTGTAATTGTTCGTATAATTCCCTCAATAAGTTATTTTAATCAATACTTAATTAGAAAACACTCATTGGCCCATTTTTGAATTAATATTGTAATATGTATAAACAATCGTGAATCTTCATTCTATTTTCAACATATATATTTTGCTATATATAAATAATGAACACAAAATTCACTAAATCTTATCATATACAGAAATTTAAAACAATGAGATTGATCAGACTTTTAGAATGGACATGACTTCACATAGAGAAAGTAAATGATGGTGACAAGCTAGGAACATATTTTCACTTAGTTTCTCATGTAGATAAAGAGGTCTTCTTCCACAGTCCACACACACATGTACATAAAACCACTTTCATCTACGGCCAACAAAATCAAAAGGCGAACTAATTGGTTTAACAATTCAGTCTGGTTCAATTTGGCGTTAAGCCGTAAACCACAAACAGTTCAGCACCACCCCTTCTTTATTTTATATAAATGATTGGCCGGTAATTCTTGCGCTATAAATTTTTCAAACAGCCTCAATAGTGATTTGTTGGTAATTCTTGTGCCATAATTTACTTAATATTACTGAAAACCTCAATAGTGATCTTGTCATTATTCTTATAGTACTACAAATTTACTCAAATGTCCCTCAAACTCTTTTTTAGTAAATCAATGCATAGTCGGATAAACAATGCCTATATACTCAAAAAAAATTTAAAAGAAAATTTGAGTTTTCTCCGGTAAAAGTTATTTAAATTATTTTTCTTTCCATAATCGAACCTTATTACACCCTCATTATTTATATTACATCTTTTTAAATATTTTCATAAAATATAAGTATATAAAGTTTTTAACTAAACTTTATTTTATCGATGCATATAACATTAATAAAAATAATATTATACATAAAAGAATTAAAAGATAGGATATTTGTAGATATATAAAAATAACGTTGGCTCTCCTTATAATAGCTTAAATTTTTGTAAAAATTAGTTTCTAACGACTTTTAACATGTTATTAGGACTAGAGGTTCAAGGTCCAACAATTCTAATTTTAAATTACAAAATTGGTGACAAACAACTACGGAAATGCAATGCATGTGTCCATACTATACTATACAAAGTTTATGTGCTAAATTATTGTGCTCGTAGGGTAGTCGGGTCATAATTAGAAACATGATCCAAACCTTTTAAAATTTGCAAAAGGGTGTCCACTAAGATAGTGACTTTATATCTACTAATTAATCCAATACATATAATATTAAAATGCATTTCCTTAGATCACTTGTTAAAGATAGCAAGTGGTGATCATGATATAAAAATTTAAGAATTTTTTTTTAATTATATATTCTTCTACTGAAATCAAATTGAGACAGTTGTTCAGCTAATGATATGGTTATAAAATTTATCATCTTTCATTTGAAATTATAGCTTCAAATTGATCTTTAAAAAAATTAAGATTTGAATATTATATATGAAACAGTATCAAAATTCACTGCCGGCCTTGTAAATTTAAAACCATTAATTTCCAAACAGTGAAATCAACAGGATACTTTGTCGAAGGAAGTAATAAATATTTACTATTCAATTCGTCGATCAATATCTAGATTAATTAAGATCCGTATCAAAGATATCTATTATTTTGAACCCAAAAAAAAAGATATCTATTATTGATTATACCATGACTCCTGAGCAATTTCAGTTCGTCGGATGACAATGTCAACATTAAAGTAACGTAGACGGCTAAAGTGTTTAAAAGAGTTAATTTTTTAACTATTTATAACATGATATCAAAATTTGAAGAAGAAATTTTGTTTTCAAAGTCTATCTACTTTAATTATTAAATTATAAATATTTATTATATATGGTAAATATTTATTATAAAATGATGAGTTAGTTCTCATCTACTTATAACAATGAGTTTTCATGTAGATTTAGAGAAAAAATAAATATCTCAATTGTAGGTACTGGACCGTTTATGTGCTGTAGTTCATGCCCAGAAACAATATATTTTCAATGTATATAAATTATTATTTTATTGATTTTTCTTAAAAACATCATCTTGTCCTAGCTAGGACTAGTGTATTATTATTAATTGGAAAAAATAACCTAAAGGTATTCTACTTCTTTAAAAAAAGAGTAGTTTAATCATTTACCTATTTTTTATAACATTTAAATCCTCTTCTTATAAAAAAATACAACACAAGTATTATTCTTATAGAAAAATGATTACACAAGTCCTCTTTTTTAAGAAAACATAAAAAATATATCTAGATTTTGTTTATTAATTATAAAAATTTATTTGTGCATAATAGAAATTTTATTTCAATACAAGTTCAAAAAGAAAAAAATTGTTATGAAAAATTTATTTGCTTAAATATTGAAAATTATTAAAATCAAAATGTTACAATGAATTTTGGTATCAGAGCCAGTAAGAAAATTAAATAAATTTTAAAATTAGATTTATCTAACTTAATATAACAAAAGAAGTAAATTATCTAAAATATTATAAAGATGAATTAATAAAATTAATACTCTAGTTAAGGAAAAAACAAAAGAATTAATATAAAACATATAAAATGAATCCAACAATTAAAAAAATTATAATTGAACTAATAAAATGTTATCAATAATAAAAACCTTACAAATATGTAACAAAAATTTATAAAGTCTAACATAGTAAAAAATGACTAATGATATCACTTTTACAAAACAAAAAGGACTAAAGTGATGTAAAATATAAGTAAGGGATTAATAAAATTAATACTCTAGTTAAAGAAAAAATAAAAGAATTAATATGGAACATGTAAAATGAATCCAACAATAAAAAAAATTTATAATTGAACTAATAAAAGATTATAAATAATAAGTTATTTTTATAAAACCTTACAAATATCTAACAAAAATTTATAAAGTATTACATGGTAAAAAAATGATTAATGGTATCACTTTTACAAAAATTTATAAGATATATTTTGTAAAATTTACAAAAGAATAAAGTAATGTAAAATATAAGTAAGAGACTAAAGTATCTCTTTTTATATAAAAAAAAAAAAAAAATGAGCATTAGAGATCCCTGCCCTAATTTCTGAAATTAGCAGGGACAAAAGTGACATTGCCCTTTCAAGTGTCATCTTGGTCCAGGACGAATATTAAATTATTTTTGTTACTTTTCATTATGATCATTTTTTGTGTTTCTTTTATCTCGTAATTCCAATTTATAGTTGAGGAATGCTAATTCATATTTCAATAACTTTGAAATAATATACTTAACCAGCTGAATTATAAAACTGTTAAAACAAATTTAAAAACTCATATTTTTATATTAAATTATAGTTGGTGTAATTCAATACATTACATATATTATCAGTTTCATGCACAAGTATAAGATAATTATTTTGTTGTTGGTGGTGATAAAATATTAGAATATATTTTGTTTACTAACTATATTTTAATAGTCAAGCTTTCTTTTTAATGTTTATTTAGTATATTTATTTTTCTTATTTCGTTTTATAGTTATCTTAAATAAAAAATTAAGATTAAAATTTTTTCCATGCTCTAATCATATTTTCTACGTGTAGAGGGGAGTTTATTGATATTATTTTTAATTTTAGGACTTTTTTGATATTTGGACAAGCTTTAAGGGTGTTAATTAAGAATTCTTAGAATCAAGAATCAAGAATTATTTTTTTATATTTTTTTGATATATAATAATAATTCATTCATGTCAATTTAGTTCAAGTTGCAGAGGTTAATTCCTAAACCTAAGTTTGTAGATTAAATATGAACTAATATGAATACCGTCATTATAAATAGCACTAGCTAATAGTATATACAGTCGTAGTATTTGTTGAACTAAACTAAGTTCAAAGAATTTTTGTTACAATTTAATATAAATTATAATTTATATAATATAATATAATTGATCTTTTTATAAAAGTCCCACAATTATTTTATATTTTATATTTTTAATTTTATATTTAATTAATACTTGGTATTTAATATTAGTTTAAACTCAAATGGAAATTAACAAATAATTAAAATATTTAATTTATTATTCTTTAAAAGAATTAACGATATAAAAAAAAAAAAACCATGCCCCAAATAACATTAATTGATTTAGTTTCCCCAGTTGTGAATTGAAAATAATAATAAAATAAATACGCTGCATCTGACTCGATACTGATGTCACAGAGCTTAAACTATTGGTGCAGTGTGCGTAAACACGTAAGAAAAATTCTTAAATTAGTGTCGGAGTGATTTAATTTTTTTTATGAAAGTGATTTAATTGATTACCATGAATCATTAATCAATCAATTAATAAACATGTCGCCGCGCTTATATATATATATATATATATAAAGTGATTTAAAATAAACAAATTTGGCAAGTCTAATGGTCGTTTAACATATATGCCTATTGCTTTAGGCAACTTCATGTTCAAGTTAATAACAAAGATTATTGCCAGCAGATTAGGACACATATGTACTCGTATTCTGTCTCAAAACCAATTTGGATTCATTCCAGGTAGAAATATTAGTGATTGTATAGCTGGTGCTTCTGAATGTTTTAACGCTATGCAGCTTTCCAGTCGACAGGGTAACATCGCTTTGAAAATTGACATTCACAAAGCTTTTGACACTATGCGTTGGGATTTTATTATAAAAGTGATGCAATGCTTTGGCTTTGACAACATTTTCTTGGGATGGATTCGAGATATATTCGCATCGGCGAGAATCTCAATCCTGGTTAATGGTTCACCCAGGGGCTATTTTTCTTGTTCTCGAGGAGTCAGACAGGGTGATCCTTTGTCCCCAATATTATTTTGCATAGCTGAAGATTTCCTCAGCAGATACCTTGGCAAGTTGGTGGATACTGGAAGTTTAAGCCCAATTTCTTCACCAAGAGGATCTCGTGCGCCAACTCACTTTTTATATGCAGATGATCTTCTTATTTTTGGTAGTGCAAGTGAGAAAAATATTCGGGTGTTAACTGAAGCTTTTTCCTTGTATAGTCGCCTTTCGGGTCAAATGGTTAATTTAGAAAAATCTTTTATCTACTTTGGTAAAGGTGTTACAACAAGCAACATTTCATCAATTCGGAATTTATCTGGCATGCGCATTGGAGGATCATCCTTGTCTTATTTGGGAATCAATCTCTTTCAGGGGGCTCCGAGAAAATGTTGGTTTCAAAGTTTAGCAGATAAAATTCGTGTGAGGCTTGAGGCTTGGAATGGTCAGACTATTTCTTTGGCAGGACGGCGTTGCTTAATTTCTTCGATCATTCAGGGAACATTTCTCCACTCATTTCAGGTATATAAATGGCCAAAAACAGTCATTCAAGACCTAACAAAAATCATTCGCAATTTCTTCTGGTCGGGAAAGACGGATACAGTTAAACAGGTACAAGTGGCTTGGAGGGACTGTTGTCGTCCAATAGATGAAGGAGGGCTTGGTTTACGGGACCTCCGTCTCCTAAATGAGGCTATGCTAAGAAAGTTTGCATGGAGGGTAATCACAGGGAATTCTAACACTCTGCATTACTTACGCAGCAGATATCTAGCAAAAAATGGCTCTCCACGGAATTATTATGTCTGTTCATCAGTCTGGCCTGGTTTGCGACCGCACTACTTAATCCTATTGGAGGAGTCTAGGTGGTTAGTTGGAAGAAACTCTACTGTAAAGTTTTGGACCGACAATTGGTTAGGTACTCCTTTAATTGAAATGATGGATAATCCTCCAGTGGACCCGCCAATTCACTCCCTAGTGGGGGATTACCTCCATGAAGATGGTTGGCATTTGCCTCAAACTTTCATAGTTTCCTATCCAGATATTGCCTCAGAAATTCAGTCAACAGTGGTTGGGATTGGTTCAGATACCAGAGTTTGGACACGCTCAATTAAGGGTGATGTTACAGCTAGTGAGGCTTATGACTCACTACGTGTGGTTGGGGAACGTAAAATTTGGGGTAAGGCCATCTGGGCCCATTATATACCGCCTTCAAGATCTATTTTGCTATGGCGTGCTATCCAGAATAAACTACCAACAGATTGTCAGTTAAAAAGAAGGGGGCAATCGTTTCCTTCCCGTTGCTCGTTATGTGGATCCGAGGAGGAATCTTTATCACATCTTTTTTTAAGTTGTCATTTTGCAGGTGCTCTTTGGGACCTTCTATGCTTCTTCTTTGGAAAAAGACCATGTACAGACTCCTCTGTCCTAAACTTATGGACGACCGCAATGAAGATGGAATTTGGATCACAACTAACCAATCTATGGAAAGCAGGGATTGTTTCAGTCATCTGGGTAATTTGGAATACTAGAAATGATTATCGATTCACCAATAAAAAGACAACAATGAACTCGGCTTTTGCAACAGTATGGCGTTTTATTCGTGAAGCAAGTCTATCAAAGAGTGGTTGCATGAAAAATACTGTAGATGATCTTCAGATACTTAAACGACTTCGAATACCAGGCATTCCAAGACGGGCTCCAAGAATCATAGAAGTTAATTGGAAGGCACCACCCTCGGGATGGATAAAGGTCAATACAGATGGTGCAGCTTTTGGAGCACCAGGTTTATCGGGTTGTGCAGGTGTTTTTAGAACTTCCAGATCATTTGTTAAGGGTTGCTTCTGTGTTCCGCTTGGAATATCGTATGCTTTTGAAGCAGAACTAGCGGCAGCCATCTATGCAGTGAAGTATGCATATATGTTTGGGTGGAGACGTCTTTGGCTGGAATCAGACTCAGCATATGTTGTTGCTTTACTACAGACTCGGTCTTCTTCAGTCCCTTGGAAATGGTACTCTATTTGGAAAGATTGTTTAGATAAAATCTCCAACATGGAGTTTCAATGCTCACATATTTACAGGGAGGGCAATGCTGCAGCTGATAGTTTAGCCTCTAGGGCTCCTAGTTTATGTACAGCGACTTGGTGGTGGAATGTCCCATCTTTCGCTAGCTCTTTTATTTATTCAGATGCAAACAACAAACCTAATTACAGGTTTTGTTGAGAATATTTATTTGTATTTTTAATTTTATTAAGCTTTAATAATATTAGTGGTGAGCGGTCTAATGAAGAAGGTGCTAAGGAGGTGCCAACCTAGTTGGGATGTCCCGGTGCACCCACTGAAAACTGCTAACTACAACCTTTTATAAAAAAAAAAAAAAAAAAAAAAAAAAAAAAAAAAAAAAACATATATTCTTAGGTTAGGTGGGGATTATAAATTAAACTTATATTTCACTATCAGTGACAAATCATTCAAGTCTTTAAAGACTTGTCCAATTAATAAAGAAATAAATCCCTTTCAAGGCTGTATAAACTTGACTATGTATTGTGGGCAAAACGAAAATGAAAGATTGTGACATAACTTACGATCATGATCTAGTCGAATGAAACTCTGCCTTTTTTTTTTTTTTTTTTTCTGCGCTTTAAAAGTAGAAGTAAAAGTAGAAATATATTAACAAAAATATATACTTTATCGATAGTAAATATATTTATTATAAATGTGACAATATATGTTTCATATTTATTTATTATTTTAATTTAATTTTTTTATTATTCAAAAGTGATTAAAATTTTAGCTGTAGTTCTATTATTTTTTATTCTAAAAATTGATTTTTTATCGAAGAGAATCTTCTTTTATAGGAGTCTTTTTCTGAAGAGTAGTTTTTTTTTTTTTTTTTCCTTTTTTTTTTTTTTCTTTATTTTGAATAAATACACATTTATGTTTCTTTAACTATATCATATTTATAAAAATATTAGTGAAATTGACCAAATCTGACTTTAAGCATATGATCTAAATATTAATTTACTTAAATGTAAAAATTTGTTATAGTTTTAGAATTGCATTTTTTAAATTTGAAAAAAGGAATTAATAAAAGAGAGAGTATGAAAATAATCTCACATGACTTCTAAATTTATAGGTCACTTATTTTCTTTTAACCATGTTTTTTACTTTTAAAAAAATCAACTAAGAAAAAAAAATAAAAAAAATGACTACATTTCTACTTATTTTATTTCTTTTTAGTAAACAGTAAACACATATAAAATAATACTTAGATTTAATTGGAATGCACAACCTCTTTCATACATAAAATTTTATCTTTAATTCTTTTATGCACATATTTTTTTTACAATGTAAAAAGTTTTTTTTTTTTTTGCATGCAGTGTATATATTTTTAAAATATATAATTGTTAAAAAAAATTTTTAAGTAAAATTAATTGAATAAAAAAGTTATATTAAAAATATAGGTAAAAGCTACAAGCTAGCCTTACAATGAACTGCATTTTAGTTCTAGGTAATTTCTATCTACATTATTATTATTATCCTATTTCGTTTTAATTTTAATAGTTTAGTCTAAGCAATTTATAAGATTGAATTCAGGACTGACAAACACCGCCTAGTTCCTTAAATTAATGCTATCCTTTGCTCAAGGTTTCACGACTATTCCTTTAATTAATTAAAAAAAAAAAAAACTAATTGTTTTAAAAGAGCAAATGAATTGATATATTTATTTAATAAATTAGTTTTTTTTTTTTTATAAAAATAATAATTTTTAAATTGTTGTTCATTTCACGATAAGATGTACATTTAGTCACACAAGTATTAATTTCCCTATTCATAATTAATGTTTGGATGTTCTATTTATTATAAATATTAACGATCATATTATAAAGTTTCCGATATGCATGATTGCATCACTAGCTTATCTCTTCAAAAAAAAAATTGTACGTTGATGATGCTCAAATGTTATCCTTACATGATTTCTGATTAATTAAGGAAAAGCATTTTTTGATATCTGTCCCAATCCAAATAAGATTAGGAAAACTACATGCATAAATTAATATAGAAACAAATGAAATGTTTAGAAGGGGAAAAAAAAAAACCTTATCCATCCAAATTTTATGCTTGTGATTTTGACCAATAATATTGCCGGCCAAAGTTTAATTTATCAATCTTTCAAAGGCAAATTAATAGGGAATACTCCTGTAATATATGATCTTTTTCTAAAAGTTTTAAGGTTTTTTTTTTTTTAAGAATTATTTCTTAACAATTTTAATATAATATTAATTATTAAATTATAAATATTTGACATAGCCAGCCAACTTGTGAGCTTTATTTTTATATTTATATGGGTTGCATATTTCGTGTCCTTCGTTTTGAAATTGCTACCTCAGCAGCAACATGCATGCACATCTATGTCTGCCTTTGCTTGAGCAATGTGAACTAAGAATCACTTGTCCATCATTCTCTATATGGAATATAATTCCATCACTAACAAGATTCCATTTTCGAAACATTCCAAAAAAATAAATAAAAGTGGACGTTTGACAGGTAAAATATGAAGAAAAAAAAATCAAGGCCAAATACATGTTTTTTCTTCTTTTCTTTTCGCAATATAGGAATACTCTCGTTAATAATAAAGAGAGATTCAAGTACAAGTATAACTTACTAATAATATGATATATAATTGTAGAACTTACAATATATGTAAGTAACGTTATAAAAATATAAATTGAACTTACAAATAATACATTAAATTGTATTATCTATAATAAGATATATGTAAGTTATGAAGAAGGGTTATAATTCAACTAAGCGACAACAATCTAATATTTGAATGCGAGCAACTTAATCCATCACTTATTGGCATTATACTTAAAATATATTTATACATTCAATAAATCTTGCTAATCCTAATTATAAAAATAACATAATTTCTTTGAACATGTGTATTTTCTTCCCATCTTATAATACAAGCAAGAGCAAGATATGACTCCCGATAGAGTAGTTATCATGAGACTTATTCTAATCTTATTTTCTTTTTTTAAATTAGTTGAAGTCGATAAGTGTCCGGCCTTTAATTGTTGAAGAAAAAAGGGATGATGAAGATTCATGATAGCTAGAATTGATCTTGTTTTCACTACTTGTATAATGGTAGCTACTAGCTAGACTCAATAAACTAATTACATAATATAGGTAATTCGCAATTCCTATTCTTTGGTCATTAATTGTACTAACTGGTAAATTTTTTTTTTGTTAGAAATAAAACTGAATGGATTTATTGCTCTGGCAATTTTGAATTTCTCCTAATACCCAGAGCTCATTAATTATTTTAATTGGACAATTTATCTTTGATCTTAAGTTGCCTTCTCAACATGAACATGAATTCCGCCTTACAGACTAAAAGGGTAAAATGGTCTGATACGAATTTTCATCTTTGAGAACACTGCAAATTGCTCTCATTACAAGTTTACTGTGAAAAAAGAAAACCAAGCATAAAATATGCAATGGGTTCTTCATATATATATATATATATATATATAGTGGTCATTGTTTTCTAAACAAATCAAGTGTGCATCTTAAAAATTATGTAAAGAAGTTGTAGCCGCTCAAAACATTAAAGGGCACAGTTTACGAGTATAAAATATTTATTTAAGTTTAGAGTTATCACAAATGAAAATGACCCCTTGATTAAAATTAAAAGAAAGAGACCTTAGGTTATTTCATTGTAATAGGGTATCGATGGGCTCAAGATCATACAATTTAAGATCGATTAATGTAACAGATGTTTATATATATATATATATTGTCACAATAATGTATAAACTGTTTATTATATATATCATTACAATTTATTATTATATTCTAATTCATTATGGTTAGATAAAATTATTATTCTAGTAATAACGATTTAAATCGTAAAACATATAACCAATATACCAAATATCTTCTTAATTTCAAGCATAATTTTTTTAACACTAAATATATTCTTAATTAAAGCATTTTTTTTTTTAAAATTATGAATACATTTTTAAAATTTTATTTTAAACACATGTTATTTACACTAGGTGGTGGGTAGGAGATGAGGACTAAGTAGATATATATATATATATATATATATATATATATATATATATATATATATATATATATCAATAAAACAGCTTTTCATAAAATAAAATAAAAATTTTCAATTAATATATAATATTTTATGGAGGGGTGGGTACAGTAATAATTAAATTTAATTATATGATATAATTCTCAGTTTTATTTTTAATATAAATATAGATATAAATTTGTTAATTTTATTATTGAACTTGTTGCTATTTTAAAAAATAAAGACATTTAAATAATACTAAGAAGCCCAAAAGAGGTTATTATGACTAGCACTGAAATGATGAAAAAAAAACTTGTACAGTTATCAATCTTTATTTATTTATATATTATAAATAAATATTTTAGTATATTAAGATTTTAATAAATAAATAAATACAAATTTATTTTTCTCAACAATTAGCTGTCATTGATTGAAAATAAAAATGTTACTCCTGGCTAATTGTGACGCCATGAGACAAGAGTTAGTGGAGTACATACCCCTCTAATAAAAGAAAATTAAAACGACAATGGCAATAAATTGGAGCATGTTATACGATTTTAGTTTATAATTAAATAATTAATTTTATAATTTTTAATTTTTTTATAAAAATAATCACAAATGTGTTTAATAACAATTTCTATTTAGTAATTTTTAAGAAAAAAATTAAAAACTACTTCCAAATTGTTTGGTAATGGTTTTTATTTTTTGATTTTTTTCAAAAAATTTTAAAAATAAAGAAAATTTTTGGTTATAAATTTTAAGTTTTTAATCATTTTCTTCCAATACTTGATCATATAAATATTAGAAGACTTGATTTACTCTCTAGAAAAAATGTTTGGTCAAAATCAAACAAATTATAAATTAAATTAAAAAATCTTCTTTTTAAAAATTTATGAATCACCCCTTATTTTGTTATTGATTCTTTAAAAATGTAAAAATAAAAAATAAAAATCGTTACTAAATATACCTGATTGAAAAATCACTTAAAAAATCAAAAATTAGAAATTAAAATCATTATCAAACAAATCTTTAGTAAATTGTATGTAGTTTTTACTTTTCAACAGCCAATAAATAAGAAATTAGTTTATTTAAAATAAAAAAAAAAACTATACTGAACAAATGAAAGCAATGAGATAAAATTTCCTCAAATTTACCCAATTTGATATATATTTTGGGAAATTTATTTCTTTTCCATTTGTAGAAATAGGGTAAAAAAGTTAATTAAAGTGACTTATGAACACAGATTAAAGGTGAAAATGATTTTTGAGGTTCTAAAATAATCATTAATTCACCAATTAAATGTTTATTACGTAAGGAGGTCCACTCCAAACAATGGAAAAAACTTGCACTAATAAATAATTACCAAAGTTTTATGAGAAACCTTTAACACAATAACAGAAAGCAGTAAAAAGTTACCTTTTAACCGAAAGTTAAAACATATAAATAATTATAATAAAAAAAATATTTTTATTCATGGCTTTCTCAGAGTCTATATTTTAGGATCACCCAGACAAATTGTATAATTAGAAATCTTTAATTAGTTTTAATCGGCACATTCTAAATTTAATAAAAGAAGGAAAATGAAAAAAGTAGATTCAGCCTTTGATGCATGAAATAAAAATACACACATCAAATATGGCGTGCACGTGTATGTTAATAGCTACTGTGTATAAGTTTGGGTTAATGATAATATTTATGAAAAAAGTTTAGGGTTAATAATAGAATTAATTTAGATTAGAGCTAAAACAGTACAAGGATGAGTCTCCGTCTGACATATGTCATAAGCACAGCGAAAATAGCCGCATCCATATACTTGGAATTTTATTTATTTTTAAATAAATCAGCATACTTAGATCTTTCTAAAAAGAACAAAAAGGAAAAAGATGCTACAATTCGGTGTTATTATGTAATATGACTGGACTAAAATTTATTAATAATTATTTTATAAATCTAATTGTCTTATTAGTTTTTTTTTTTTAATTCCTCCAAATATATATATATATATAATCTAGTTATTAACTAATTTTATTTTTAAATTCTTAAAAAATATATACGTTATGAAAAAAAATATATATATATATATATTATAAAAAAAAAAATTGTTTTTTTATAAAAATATATTTAAGAACAGTAACTATTGCAACTCCTAGTATATAAGAATCCTTTCAGTGCTTCCCCAATATACTATACTATGTTTTTTTTTTTTTTTCTTATATTCTAAACTTAGATAGAGTACAGTACCTTTACAAGTACCTTAAAATTTCTCCATTTTTGGTATACAGAGGTAGTTGACTATACCCAAAATAATGAAAACTATAAATTTGATTAATTTTATATAACAGAGTTTTAAATAAGCCGCCTTCTTTCCCTTGTGGGGTATGTACTCCTAATAATTAAAATAATAGATTCATTCCTGTTCTTTTCTTAACATGATAACATTTTTCGGTTGTTATATTATAAGTAGAAGAATCTCAACGCTTGTGGCCCTAGGGAATTTCACATCTAAGAGACTCGTTGCAAGGAAAAAACTGGGTATTGTTCTTGTCTGAAAACTAGAGCTTAAGCCTTCCTTATTTATTACTTTAAAAAGGAGATTCTCACTCACTTTGCTCACTGATTCTTCTGATCCTTATCAACACTATATACTTTCTATTAAAAGCAGAAGCTAACTAGAATCTGATCATCTTCTTCTTTTAACAGTAAGTAATAATCACTTATGATTTCCTCTTTCATGCCTTATTCTCTCTCTCTCTCTTGTCTTTTTTCCTTCAATATATATATGTCGTTAATTTGCTTGTATATATATTCTTCTGGTTTGATTATAGATTGACTGGTAAGAAATCCAAAAACATATATATGAATTGCATGTCCATCTTTTGTAATCTTCCTTTTAGTGCAAATTAACCTTCTTTTCTGCTTTCTATTACTCCCTCAAACCACTTTCTTTTCTTCTTTTCTGCTTTTGAGGATTATATTTGATGTGGGACTTTTTGTGTTTGCCCTAGATCTTCCTTGCTCAATCATACACTTTTATAATTCTTCTAGAACTTTTGAATACTTGGACACTAATATATATGTGTGGGGTTATAGACTGAGAGAGTTATTTTGTTGATGTTCTTTATCAAAACTGATGCAACTTCTGAACTAATAAAAGAAAGAATTCATAATATTCTTTTAGAACACCAAAAGAATAATATGTCTTTTCATTCGTGTTAGAGCTTGTTTATATCACTTTTATCATTGCAGTTTTGTAACCCAAAATACCATTTTTGTTGATACAGCAAGCAATAAAATAAGTACCACATTCCTGGAAGTTCTTCTTTCTATATCGGAAACATATCAGCCTTAAGCAGCCATGGAATACGGTGCGTTGATGCCAAATTCTTCGTGTGGAGGCTTCACAGAGAATACCAACACGGAAGTAGATTTTATGGATGAACTTTTGTTTGAAGGATGTTGGCTAGAGACCTCTGCAACTGGATTCAACTTTATGCAGCCTAATACAGTTGCTTCTTCAACCACTACTACCTCAAGAACTCTTTTAGAGCCTAATTCACATTACTTGATGCCTTCTTCTCTTGACCATCATCAGCATCCTCCTTCAAGCTCTACCACCCTATTGAGCATAAACCCAAATCACCAAATCTATGAAGAAGATCACACAGAAGAAAATAATATCTCAGCTGATAGTAAACTACTTGGTGATCAAAGTTTTTTAGTTGAAGGTACTGAAATTGGGAGAAGACTTTGGATTGGTCCGAGGGCAAACCCAGGTCCTTCTTCTTCAGTAAAAGAGAGAATGATACTGGCAATTGGATATCTAAAAGAATGTACAAAAGATAGAGGTATTCTTATACAGATATGGGTGCCAATAAGAAGAGGAGGTAGACAAATTCTTACCACTTATGATCAACCATATGCGATTGATCCAAATTCTAAGACTCTAGCAAATTATAGAGATGTATCAAAGGCTTACAGGTTCTTAACTGAAGAAGACTCAGCTGAGTCAGTTGGGTTGCCAACTCGAGCTTTCTTGGGGAAATTACCAGAGTGGACACCAGATGTTAGGTTCTTCAAGAGCTATGAGTACCCACGTATTGGTTATGCTCAGCAGTATGATGTTCGTGGCTCTTTAGCCATGCCCATCTTTGAAAGAGGCAGTGGAACTTGTTTGGGTGTCGTTGAGATTGTTATGACCACTCAAAAGATCAATTATCGTCCTGAACTTGAATATGTCTGCCAGGCACTTGAGGTTTGTTCTTCTTCTTCTTCTTTTCCCTATACTTCTTCATGTCTTTTTATAACTACACAAATGATCAAGTAATCTTTCTTTTATTTTCATTTTGAATACACGGCAAACAAACTATTTCACTTCTTTTTCGTCTTCTTCTTCTTCAGGTTGTTCATCTCTTGTTCCTTCATACAATTCTAATATTCTGTCTTATTCTTCGAAATCAAAAAAACTTTCAGATTAACTACATATGATATATAGCTATTGCTTCATATGTTAAATTCCATTAACAATCAGTTCCTCATAGTACTCTATCCTAATTAAGCATACAATCTGCAGGCTGTTGATCTCAGGACCTTTCATGATTTCAGCCCTCCCACTGTAAAGGTATAAAAAGTCCTACCTTGTAAGAAGTACAAGAATTTTGAATTGCATAATATTTTCACTCTGGCTCAAAGCTTTTTTTTTTTTTATTTTTTATGATAGACCTGTGATGAGCTATACCAAGCTGCCTTGAGTGAGATAGTGGAGGTTCTAACAACTGTCTGCAAAACTCATAGATTTCCTTTGGCTCTGACTTGGGCTCCTTGTATCCAACAAGGTAAAGGTGGATGGAGGCATTCTGATGAGAACTATGCTCATTGTGTTTCAACAGTAGATTCAGCTTGTTTGGTTGCTGATCTAGAGATTTTAGGCTTCCACGAGGCCTGCTCTGAACACCATTTGCTTCGGGGCCAAGGAATTGTCGGGACTGCCTTTTCTTCATACAAGCCATGTTTTGCTACTGATGTTACTGCCTTTAGCAAGTTAGAATATCCTCTTTCTCATCATGCTAAGATGTTTGGACTTTGTGCTGCTGTAGCTATTCCCTTTCGAAGTGTCTACACGGGATCTCTTGATTTTGTGTTGGAGTTATTCTTGCCTAAAGATTGCCAAGACAGTGAAGAACAGAAACACATGCTGAACTCATTATCTATTGTTATACAACAATCTTGTAGGAGCTTGCATGTGGTTGTAGGCAAAGAACTTGAAGAAGAAGACATGCTTCCAATTAGGGAAGCAGATGTTGTAGCAGATGATGGACTTAGCAAGGAAGAAATAACCCAGAAATTTGAATTTTCATCTGAAGAACCCTCTTTGAAAGAGTCTTCTTGGATTACCCATATGATGGAGGCTCAACGGCAGGGTAAAGGAATTTCTGTCTCACTGGATTATCAAACTGAAGAAGTTAAAGGAGAGTTTAGGGTGACAACTCATTGGGACAACCATCATGGTAGTGTACCTAATACTGAAGTCTTTTCAGATTTTGGACAAATTCAACAAAGTTCTGCAGCAAGGAGTTCTGTTGAAGGTGGTGGAAATTCTTATGCTTTTGGTGGGCGCCGCTCATCAGGTGGCAGAAAAACCGGTGAGAAGAGAAGAACAAAGACAGAAAAGACTATCAGTCTACAAGTTCTTCGGCAATACTTTGCAGGAAGCCTAAAAGATGCTGCAAAAAGTATTGGAGGTAGGAGAACTATCAATACTCATTACATTAATAAATGAAAACTCAATATAACAACAGAATATAAAGTAGATAGTCTTGAATTTCAAAGCTATTCATATTCTGGCTAGGACTAACTCTTTTCTTTTTAGTATATGAACGAACAAAATTCATCATGATTTTTCCTAAGTTTCCTTACAGTTGCCTATCCAACTTGCCACTCTCTTTCCATTATTTATATGTAGTCTACAGCTAGTTCACTTCTAATTTCTTACCTGCTTGTTACAAATTGCAGTTTGTCCCACCACACTGAAAAGGATATGCAGGCAACATGGGATAACCAGATGGCCGTCTCGAAAGATCAAGAAAGTAGGTCATTCTCTGAGGAAACTCCAACTTGTAATTGACTCAGTCCAAGGTGCAGAGGGTGCTATACAAATAGGATCTTTTTATTCAAGCTTCCCAGAATTGAACTCCCCAAAGTTTCAAGGGACTGGACCATCATCACCAGGGAATACAAGTGATCATTATAGGCAATTGAACTCTCAACATGAGATTGGATTATTCAACCATGGAAACAATACAAAATCTCCATCATCTTCAAGCAGTCAGACTTCTGGTTCAATTCTTAGTGCCACTGAAAGACAACAGAACTTGACCAACATGAATGCCTTTAACAGTGGAGATTCATCGATGACAGAAGACCCAGCTGGGATGATGAAGAGAGCTTGCAGTGAAACAGAGTTCCTAGCTTCCAACCAAGATGAAACAAAACTTTTCCCTAAATCACAAAGCTATATCTCATTAAGTGATAATCGAAGTTTCGAGATCTTACCTCCCATACGAGGAAGTAATGGTAGAAACTTACAAGATGGATATGGTTTTAGAGTTAAAGCTAATCTTGGGGATGTAAAAATCAGGTTCACTTTGCAACCCAATTGTTCTTACAGAGATTTACAACAAGAGATTGCTAGGCGTTTCAATTTAGATGACATTAGTACAATTGAGATCAAGTACCTGGATGATGATCGTGAGTGGGTTCTTCTGAAATGTAATGCTGATCTTCAAGAGTGCATGGAGATAAATAAATCTTCTCAAAGCCGCACAATCATACTCTTCCTTCTAAGAAAGTCTTATCCCAATCAAGTAAATTCATATGGTAGCTGCAGCCCATCCTAATACAGTGACTAGTGCCTATAAATGGTTTAGTTATGTGGTTGAAATTTTTAAAGCTTTTAGCTGTTTATCAAATGGAGGGGACAGTTTCATGGTTATGAAGCCACTCCATTTATGTTCAGCTTAAAGTTAGAAACCCATTAGATCTTGTTTTATAGATCAATAGGTGCCACATGTAATAAATAAGAGACACTAAGTATAAGGACTGAGGCTGCATGTGAGCTATGTGATTCGTCAGTTTTTTATTAACTGATATTGTACAAACAATTTATTTATCCCTTTCAGTATTTAAGGTTCGGTTTCAAACTTAATGCTAAGCAAGCAATTCTCAACTAAGTCTTCTAATTATTTCACATTGATATAATCGTTTCAATTATTGATCAGCAATACATAAATCATCCCTATTTTCCATCTTCATAATACTATGCAAGAGCTCAATCATAAGATGCAACTTTTCAGCTTGTAAATGAGAAGTATCTCCAGCAACATATCTATGTACCTTGTTACCAACATGCACTAAACTGTAACCAGCAACAACTTTCACAGCTCTCTTCTTGATCAATGTTCTCATATTTGCAGCATTAACCCACAACCCTTCTGTTGCATATATACTCGAAGCTAGCAAATAGCCTATAGAGTTCCACGGCTCCAACTCTAGGACATGAGAAGCAGCTTCTGCACCCAGCTTGCAGTTCCTATAGCTTCTACATGCACTCAAGAGTGCACTCCAAGCATTCATTCCAGGCTTTAATCCTTCCGGCATTCTGCTGATGAAATCTTGCGCGGCATTAAGTTGTCCTGCTCGGCCCAACATGTCAACTACGCAAGAGTAATGTTCTAATCCAACCTCCAACCCATGATCTTGAACCATTGAGTTGAAGAAGAAAAGACCTTCTTTAATTAACCCTCCATGACTGCATGCAGATAACACACAAAGATTCGTCACTGCATTTGGCTTCAGACCATGTGATTTCATTTCGGCAAATGAAGTTAAGGCTTCACGAGCAAGACCATTCATACCATAAGCAGAAATCATGGTACTCCATGACACAATATTCTTCTCCAAAATTTGGTTAAAGGCTCTTTTCGATGCTTCTATTACCCCACATTTAGAGTACATGTCAACCACCGCTGTTCCAACTTCTACCTCTGCAGCCAATCCTCTTCTAATAGCAAGTGCATGAGCCCATTTTGCTCTCTTCAATTCAGACAAAACTGAACAGACCTCAAGAACATTTATGATTGTTATCCAGTTTGGCTTCACTCGTGCTTGTCCCATCTCAAGAAAGAGAAGGATTGCTTCATCAGGCCGACCACAATGGGTTAAGCCTGCAATCATAGTGCTCCAAGAAACTACATCCTTTGTTTTCATCCCATCAAAAAGTCCTCGTGCAATCTCAATGAGACTGCACTTTGCATAAGCATCAATTAGCATATTTAGCACCATTTCATTCGATTCATGTTCCCTACGGATTGTGACACAGTGCACTGACCTGCATTGAAGTGGATCCCCAAAATGTTTGCATGTTTTAAGAATATTTACCAAAGACACTTCATCTGCTTCAATCCCATCCTTCCTCATAGAATTAAACAAAGACAAAGCTTCCAGATGCTTCTCATTAAAGACAAATCCAGATATAATGGAGTTCCAAGAAACAGTATTCCTTTGAGGGATCTCCTTGAAAACTCTGAAAGCTGAATTGGCATCATACGACTTAGAATACATATCAATTAAAGAGTTACGAACAAACAGGTCAGAGTCTAGACCTCTACAAATGACCATCCCATGAACTAATGTTCCATTAATGATGTCACCTAAACTAGCACTTGCTTTTAGAGCACTAACCACAGTGATTCCATCAGGTACAATACCAACCTCAAACACCATCTTCATAAACATTTGAATGCTAACTTGAGCCTTTAGGTAATACACAAATCCTGAAATCATCACACTCCAAGAAATCACATCTCTCTCGGTCATTTCATCGAACACCTTTTGAGCACTGTCCATATCATCTTCTGCATATAAGCTCAACAACGAGTTCTGAATTGAAGAAATAGTCCAAAACCCGGAACGAATAGTATAATTATGTAGTGCTAGAGCTTGATGCCTTGTTTCTAAACCACGACATGCCTGAAGTACAAGCACCAAAGTAGAAATATTGGGTTGAAACCCAGAAAGCCTAGCCCTTTTAAACCCCCACAATCCTTGTCTTAGACAACCCTGATCAAGGATTCCATATACCATTATATTCCAAGAAACTGAATCTCTGCTCTTCATGCTGTTGAAAACACTTAATGCATCATTCAAGCATTTGCCTTTCATGTATAAATCCATGGTGGAATTACCCAGGGACGTGCATGAATCAAATCCTGTCTTGGTCAAATACCCATGAACTGATTTACCATGAATGAAGGAGTGGTTCGAACATGCTTTTAAAACATAAGAAAATACTGAAGGTTCTGATGGTTTCACTCCAATTGTTATAACTTCTTGAAAGTGAAAGAGTAGTTCTTGCCATTTCCCATGCATTGACAACTCTTTTAGCCTCAAAACCCAGCTATAAAGCTTTGGGCTGCACTGAGTGGTTTGGAAGAGCATTGTTGGGAATGCGTGAATAAGACTATAAGAGCTTCGTGTTCTTTCTTTATTACGAACTTAACACCATTAACATTACACATGTAGGTCATTCACGACGATAACATTTTTCTTTCACGGTAGTTGGAGCAATATCATTTCAAGGCATTTCCATGCATGGTCTTTTAAAATTTTAAAAATAAACGAATAAGGAGAGGGAACATTTCAAAGTTCGTGAAAGCCTTTCTGAAAGCAAATATATATATCGTAAAACTTTCTCCTGACACTCTTTTTATTTTGAACTACTTTCAGCATAATACATGCTAAAAACATAAGAACAAACAAAGAGGCCTTACATCATTTTACAAATATATGCGTACGTATTACTTGGGCTATTGAGGTCGTTCAACTTATGGGAGGATGTTTTTAGTTTTCTTGAAAATTAGTGTTCATCATCCCAGAGCTCGAGAATTTCTCGGGTGATTACTACTGGTTCTTCACAAGCGGCTTGAAAGACATTTATTCCCAAAAAATCTGGAAGCAATAAAGAATTTTGTATTTCTTTTTTCTTTGGTAAATGAATATTACAAGGTAGTGTCTGTGTGTAGGAAGAGTCGGTGGAAAAGTGTGAAATCATTGTTCACCAATGTTACAAAGTCCAAGATAAGGATTATCAAACATTACATATTTAGACCAGTATGACTTGTACTTAGAAATAGCAAGATCCAACCATGGCTTGTAGTTCCCATTATAATGAATGACAGCTCCATTTTCTATCTCTGTTTGGTTGAGCGCTGGGTCATAACCAAGTCCCAAAACATGCCAGCCCCGATCCAGCGGATAAGTAAGATTGTAGAAAGTTATTAGTCCTGGTGGCAATGTGCCAAGTTTCCAAAGAGTTCTATTCTCATTCTGCATCAAAATTGTTCTATCAGTAACAGGTAACAAGAAAGCCATCTCTAGAAAGTAAGAAAAACTACAGAAAATAAACAAATAACATTATCAAAACTACAGAAAATAAACAAATAACATTGTCCCTTTAAGCCAATATAATAAAGAGAGTATTTTGCAAGACTGGCCGTCATTAAACAAGGATAAGGACAATCATGTTTTAAAAAAATTGAGCCAGTCTCATGCAGCATATATAATCAAATCTGAGCAATCAATTTACATCATATCTTCCAAAACCAAGTAAAAACAAAATCTTTCAATTGAAGAAAATTGAACCCTTTTAACTCCAAGAGCATGATTAAGATAGAGAAAGACAACAGAACCAGAGGCTGCCCAGTTCTCCAGTTCAAGCAACCAGAGAATGTCAACTATATGAAATGCTCATACAAGTACAACCATGTCGAAACAAAAGAAAAGAAAATAAAAAACTTGTATGATTTCCCCAAACTGTAGGGCAACCAGATACTTCAATGGAAAGCTATCTAAACATATAACAATAATGGACTCCCTGTATCAAAGAAAGAAAATCCATGAAGGACTGGTACAACGCATCCAACAAATGCCAAAAGACAGATATGCAAGTTGACAGTTCAAGACACAGATTTCTATGCTAACTTGAGAAAGAAACATAGGGGAAAATGAGGGAAGAAGCTTTTACCGAGTCTTGCCAATAGTGATATATTCCAGTAATATTCCGCCTTTTCCACTCCTTCAAGTCAAAAATGTTCATACCGAATGCCCAACCACAAGCATTTGGAGAAAAGTTCTCATAGATCAATGGATTTGAAAAATTGAGATACTTGTCGAATCTGTGGAAACTTGCCTTACAGGTCTCTACAGCACCATTTACCATCCCTTTCAGATCAACAGACCAGAGAGGTGTCAAGTCCTTCTGAATTACGATATCATCATCCAAGAATAAGATCTTGTCCAACTTTGGGTAAACTTCAGGAAGGTAAAACCTAAGGTGATTTAGCATGGATAAATATTTTGGATTCCTATATTTGAGATTATCAGAACCAACGGATAAAGAAGAAGGATCATTTGCCTTGAAATAATACTCTTTCATACGGGCAGATTCAAGCTGACGAAGAACTGAACAGTAAGAGGAATTTAGCCACTTAAAGTCATCAATGTTTTCAACTTGGATGGTTGTCCCTGCAGGAGGATTCACAAGAAACCACATTTTCATAGCTGCAAAGTTCAGTTTGTCTGTGACTACATGGAAAACATGTTTCACAGGTTCCTTAGTGTGTAGCACAGTTGAATTGACAACCACTGAAGTTGCTAATACATTATCAGAAAAGATGGCATAGTGATAAAGAGAAGGGTCTTCAAGCTTTTCTTTGTCAGTATACTCTCTTTTATAGTGGTCCTGCAGAAAATAGTCAGCAGCAAGTTCTAAAGAAAGACAATGAAGCGGTTTAGGGACCGTTTTCGCAGCAAGCTGAATCAAGAATGCACTCTTCTTCTTCACTGCAGTTAGATTTTCTTCAGTGGACTGAAGCATGGCTCTAAATTTCTTTGCCATGATAGGACAGTCATATAATTTGTCCTTTGCCATAGCAAGAATGCGACCCATTGCTATTGCCTGATCAAGCGCACTTAAAAAAGAAACCCAAGAAAAAGTATCTATGAGAACAAAGAATAGGTTCAAGCTTGGCAATCAAAAGAGTTGAGGGAGACAAGAAGATATACCTTGGATGAAGTTCAGCATCAGAACTTGCTTCTCCAATAGCATGCCCACTCTTTCTGGATTGTATCATGAGAGAACTGTAAAGAGTACTTTCATTCATAGACTTGGCAAGGTTTGCATAAGCCTTGGCCATTATAATCTGGTCTCGAATAAGTTTCAACGTAGAATCAGAATTAGGGTTTTCAAAATCCCTCCTCCATAAGCTGTATTTTCCCTTCACGGTAGTATCAAAAGTTTTAGAACGTTCAATTGCTGCTTCTGCCAGTTGATCATTAGCTTCTTTATTGAGACGAATTAGCTCTGAACTCCGAAGATTTCTCCTTTCACGTCGCATGATCTGAAAAACTGGAACAATTAGAATCCAACCCAACTGCAACAAAAGTAGTAAAGGAACAGAAAATATGCATTTGACAATTAACCCGCCGCTTGAGCTTCACTGGGTTCATTGAAGACGAACGCGTATGATGGTTTCCACCTTCAAATTGGTGATCTCTGTTAGAAAGATCATCTTTCTCTTTAAACCTATGCACAGACTCAGATGAACCCTCCACTCTCTGAAAATAAAGAAAAATAAAATTCAGTAAATGTCCTGTTTATATCTATGAGAAGTAAAACCACATACAATGATTCTTCTAACTGGATTATGGCATTGAAATACTGGAGATTTAAATACGATTTTCTCATTTTCTGTGCTTTATATTCAGATGGTTTTCATAATTGCTTAAATTCTTGCAGCATAATGTTGAAACTTCTAAAAATACCTGCACACTCTTTGGCTGCTCATGATTTCCAGAACTAGGGTTTTCCAGGACCCAAGAAGCAGATAAGTCCCTCATTTTAACCCTACTAATTCGAATAGCACCAGAAGTATCACTATATGTTGCAATTATGTCAATATCCTGTATGGAAGTAACATAAACATCACTGACATATCCTATGAAAGCAACAAGTTCTACCAAGCAATGACTACCTTTTCATCTGAAGGATTGTCAACTCCAGTAAGAGAAGGGGCAACCTCTTCCTGTTTAGACAACATAGCAATCAACATGAGAAAGATTCATGCCGAGATAATAACTAAGGCAGGTATTCATTAATAGTACCTTGAAACCAAAGACAAATGAAGGACCAGTTGGTGTATGTAATACAAATATAAAGTATACATGCACATATCTATAACTTGACCACACACAAGTGAAATGAATCCTTTATAGTCATTGTACTTCAGTTAGAACCATGCTTTCAGAAGTGCAACTAAATCATGTTTATTGAGTTTTCTACAACTATAGTCAAAGATTACCACGTGTAATTATTATAAGGGAAGTAAAGATTACCACGTTTAACCCTTTATGGTCATTGCACTTCAGTTAGAACCATGCTGTCAGAAGTGCAACTCAATCATGTTTATTGAGTTTTCTACAACTATAGTCAAAGATTACCACGTGTAATTATTATAAGGGAAGTAAAGTGTAAGTTCACAATTTAGAGGTAATCCTCCACTAGTCAACATCACAGAAATTGCTCAACTAAACCGAGCTGTGATAACCCACTCTGAGAATATCCTCAAGAAAATAAATACCAAAAGGAAAACGGAAGGGAAAAAACCTGAAAAATAAAAGAAAACAGCTGAAAAGATGCATGTAAACTTCAAAAACGAACTGTTGTAGGAAAGATGCAAAAGGAATATCAAATTCTAAACTACAAAAGCAAGCTCAATTTGGACAACGAGAGGAATAAATAAGATTGAAACCTTTGTTCCTTGGCATTGCTCACAGTCAAACAATGGATATTTACTGACAAGTCTCTCACTGAAAATAAATATGAAAATTAAATCAATAAAAAAACAATCGACATGATAAAAACACATGAATCAGAATAACTTAAATTAACTATCACCAAGACACAAAATTCATCATGTTCCTTACATTGCCGAAGAATCTGAAATATTAGCTCCGACAAAAGCAACAGGAAAAATCACCTGCATGAATAATTACAATAAATGAAACCATTATGTCAAAACCGTAGCTATTCTAAAAAACATGTCAATCCAATTATATAATCTTGCATTAATAAACTGATTGGGATTGTATAATCAATCTATTAACACAAGTGCAAGAACAAGTCTTGACCAGAGAATGATAGCACTAATTCAAATACACGAAACGCGAATCGCATTAAATGTCTCAACAAGGAGAGATATAAAGGGAGAGTGCAGATCCGCTTAAAACTTCAAAAGCAATAAGAAAAAAAGGAAGGAAAGCGCTAGGAAATGACAGCGACTGCGCTCTGAGAAAAATTGGATTCCAGGTAAGAAATGCTAAAGAATTATAAAATTTCAAAGTGGAAATCCGAATTCAGATAAAGAATTTAATGAACAAACAGACAATGAAGCAATATAAGGAATTGGATAACCTATATGAGAAAATGAATAATTACCGCGATAACGAAAATAAATAATAGAGAATCGAAGGACGTCGAAGCTCTTGATTTAGATTTCATGACGAACGAAGAAGCAGAGAGGAGAGAAATACAGGTTCTCTGGTTCACTGGTTTAGTTGTCTTCTTTACGAGTTGTGTACTTGGAATTGTAAAGACGGATTCTTTTTGTTTCTGCTGCTGCTGCTTCCAAAGTTCCAGTCTACAATTCTTTCCATATGACTGCCGCTAGAGCCTAGATTGCATCCATAAACGACATGCCGTTCATTAAGAATGCTATTTGTTAAGCATTGAAAATGCTGAATTAATTTCCTAAATTTTGAGTTTTCGCAACCAAAAAACATTGTTTGGAAACTATTTATAGTTTCTAATTAAGCATTAAATTAAATCTCTGTTTTTTAAACAGTTCAAAAGAATCAGTTTCATTAATGTTTGTTTTTAAGATTAAAAAAAAAACTGTTTAATAACTTTTACTTTTAAAATTGGCTTATTAAACAATTGGTTCCTAAATTTAGTTGAATTCTATACTTACTCAATTATTTTTAATACTAGTAAAATGTACGTGTTTTATATCTTATTAAATATTTATTAATACAAATGATTCTATTAAAATTAAATTTTTTATTATCTAATATATAAAAAAAAAAAATTTAATTAGTGTTTATTAATGTCTATATAATAATAATAAGATATTTAATGTATATAAAAATAAATTAAATTGATGCGTAATTAAGTCTATATAATAATAATAATAATAAGATTATGTCCACCGATTTTTCGAATGTAATAAATTTAGTTTAAATTTAAATATAATAAATTAAATTAAATTAAATGTGTAAATATTTAAAAGTTCAAAAACTAAATGATGTAAAAAACAGAAATGACCGCCTGCTGCTCATTACAATTTTCTCCTTATATTTATATTTAATATTTTAAGTAAAAATATTGAAGTTAAAAAGACAATGGATGTAATATTACCATCTATAAAATAAAAAAAGTATATAATCAAATGTAAAATGGAAAATGAACTTTAGGTCTAATACCATATCTCTTGGTCGGTCCATTTTTAGATGTCCTTTTATGTGTGTTCTAAAGAATCTAAACCGATGCCAAGATACTTTTTAAAGTGTTGCTTCATACTTCATAGTTCAAACTTGGCATATATTCTCAAGTTAAACTTAGAGAGATTAGTGAGAAAAATGATGGCACATTTAAGTAGTCAAATGATAATAACCATGCCTTGATCCCTTTAATTAATAATTACTTGCCATGAGAATGAGTAAAATAAAAGATCTAATGTCATAATCACAAAACTCTTTGACACCATTATGTCTGCAGACTTTTAAACTGAGAAGTGCAATAATACTTTTAAAATCTTTAGTCTCTCTTCAAGAAGAGTAAATGATGATTTTGTTAACACATTCGCTACACCTGGTACTATAATTACAATTCCACTGTCAACATAAATTTATAATACAAGCAACTATACTTCAATAAGAGCAAACTCATTCTAACTTCCAAGAGATAAATGAAGAAATCAATCTGCTCGACATGGCTCATACGAGCATATTGCCTCACGAAAGCAGATTTTGTGACAGCATTCAGATCTAAATCACCTTGCTCCTGGTGAGTGTTGGTAGGCACGACCTCCCTCTTGCTGAGGATGAAGTGGAGAGCGATGGTGGAAAGGTTGCTGGCCTTGCTTATGATAAATAGGGCCAGTGGAATTCCTCTTACTCCTAAGCTCTCTTGGTTTTTCATCAGCAGCTTCAATCCTTTCCAGTGTCTCTACAACATCTTTCATAGAAGGCCGGTGCCTGTGTTCTGATTCGATGCATTTTATAGCAAGTTGAGCTATATGGAATGCAGCTTTGGATGGATATTTTCCCTCCAACCGAGAGTCCATAATGTTTCTCAATTTTCTTTTATCTGACAAATGTGGTTTTATCCAATCTACCAAAATATGTTTCCCACATGGACGATTAGTGTCGAGTGCTCTTAAGCCTGTTAGTATCTCTATCAAAACAACTCCAAACCCGTAAACATCACTCTTCACATACAGATGCCCTGTTCAATCAGTAACGCATGAGATCAGGTTCAGAAGTTTGAGACAACTGATCAGTTGGGCTTAGCACACAAGTTTAAGAGCTAAATGGGATTACCTGTGGAAACATACTCAGGAGCAGCATAACCATTTGTGCCCATTACTCGTGTTGTCACATGTGATTGACTAGCTGAAGGACCCAATTTAGCCAAGCCAAAGTCAGAAATCTTTGCATTGAAGGACTGCAAGTAAAATCAAAAGGTAGAATAAGCACAATATTTTCCTAATCTCCTCAGCAAAATCATCTGCATGTTTTTTTACTTTTAAATTCTGAACAGACATCATCCTGTTCCCTTCAAAAGCAAAGGTCCAAAAGTGACATCCCCTCAGTAAATAATGATTTTATTCAACAAAAGTAAGCTCAATCCCTAAATAACGAATTTTTGGAGATTTGGCCAAAAATGTCCTAAAATCTTACACAGACAGACTAAACATAAGTTGAACATAGTTGTGCAAAACATAGTCTTTACACGACAAAAAAGCACGATTTTAAACTAATTATTGCCCAAACTCAAAACACCTGTGATTTTGGGGCCTCAAGTTCTATAATCTGTCGTACAGCACCATCTTACAGTGAGGCAACCAATGAAAACATGGTAAAATCATGGATTGAAACTGTTTCCATAATCCTTAATATTAGAACAAGGTGTATGAATATAGATGAAAAATAAACTTACCCCATCAAGTAGAATATTTGAAGCTTTGAAATCCCTGTAAATGACTTGCTTGTCTGATGCGTGCAAGAAAGCGAGGCCTCGAGCTGCTCCAATTGCAACCTTAAGTCGTATATCCCATGGGAGTGGTTGAACGGCTGCACCCCCTGCACATATTAAAAGTAACTACTTAGTGAACATGCTTGGGAGAACATAAACTAGCAAGTAGGCAAACGTTTGCAGGCATAAATGGAAACTATGTCTAAGATTGCCCTTACTTCCAAATAGATGGTTTTCGAGACTGCCCTTTTGCATGAACTCGTACACAAGAAGAAGCTCTTGATCCTCCCAACAATATCCCAACAGCTTTACCAGGTTTGGATGTGAGAGTCTCCCTAAGAAATTTACCTCTGACTGCACCAATAAAGGTATATCAGACAAACACATAGCATAAGCTGCCATGAACTTTAAACATTGCTGAAATTAATCACAAATTATAAATTATCTACACATTACACAAACATAAATATTTCAGAAATTAATCATTCAATGGAAACTATGTGTGTATGTTTGATTCTGCGTTTGGCACTTTGAAAACAAACAGAAAAAATTTGTCAAAAGTGTTTTCAAGCTCAGAAAGAACATTTTGTGCTTCTTCTTGAAAGTGCTTTCTTCTGAAGTACAAGCATATGGACCCCATGTTAAGAACTACTTGTCCGTTGGCAGAAAGTACTTTGAAATGGCCAAAGTACTCCCTTTAAGTGAAATAATCCTACTTTTTGATGCAATTTTCCTTCCTAAAATAAAGCCTACTAGAATGGAATTCTGATATTTTCATCGTGACAAAAACGCAAAAGTCCCTCTTAAAACAACTATTAAACGAAAGCACTTCTCTTCAAAACACTTTAGTAGAAACAGATGAGCACATCCAAATACTATTCCCCATCAAATCCAGTAGAATTACCTGCCATTCCTCAAGTCCTTGCATGCTCTCAGAATTCAACTTTTTAACAGCAATAACTGTACCACTTCCATTCGTTCCAGGAGCTTTCTCATCCAGCCAACCTTTAAAGACTTTTCCAAATCCTCCTTCCCCAAGAACAGTATCAGCTCTAAAGTTTTTGGTTGTAGCCTTTAGTTCAGCAAACGAGAAAATCCTCAGGTTTGCTGAGGGTAAGATCTCTCCATCTGAATAAGAATCATCACAACTCACCACTGAGAATCTGCTAGTCTTAGATATATTGCTGCTCCCTGAAGATGTTCCATTACTAGTTGTCTGGGATATAACTGTTACAAGACATAGAATATTCAAAGTTAAAAGTGACTTTTTTTGATATAATACAAATACAATAAATTCATAGAATATGAAGCCAAATAAGAAGGGGGGGAAGCCCAAGAAAATTGATGAACATCAAAATGTTTATGAAGGTAATAAAAGTTGGGATTATAATCCGAAAAATACTGCTTGAAGTTCAAAATGAATTATTTTGCATAAGCAACATGTATAAAAGACGATAATAGATATTATTCTCAATTTCTATTAGATAAAAACACAAAATAACAAAACCCAGAACAGATTTTTAGGAACTTGTTGTAAAAGAAAAGAAATTAATGGGAGTACCTGAGCTGAGTTGACCAGTAGTACTCAGAGATTGAGTTGGGTTTTCAACCGGAGAACCCCAGCAAATTCCCATCTTTACCCTTTTCTTCCTCTTCTTGTAAAGGTCTGTGAATTTGTTGAATCCAGGTTTTAGAGAGAGAGAGAGAGAGGAAGGTGATGATGAAGAAAAATGTTTTTCAAGTCTGCTGCTAATGAAGTATGATAAATCTCTCTCATTCAAGAAAAAAAATTGACAAATCTCTCTCATTCAAGAAAAAAATTGCATCTTTCTTAATTTATTGAGAAACAACAAAAATTATAGTATATTTTATGTTTTTTCTAACAAAAAAAAGAAGCATATTTTTTGTTTTCATATTATTTTATGTAATTTTTATATTTACTTTCTTTGTTTTCTTTATCAACACAATATTTATTTTTAAGTTGAATGTTAGTTAGAAACACATTTACAAATTAATGTCCTATATTATTTAATATGTGTGTAATTTAATATTTTCCTCATTTTAATAAGCGTTGACCGTTGAACTCCTCTTTCTTTGAATATGCGGCTCAGCCAAACTAAAGTCAAGTTCAAGAGATAAGAGATGGGACAAAGGAAAGAAGAAAAGAAGAGATTATGAAAGCAAGAAAACGATTTTGTAAAGCAAAACAAGTTAAAGAAACACAATAAGAAAAGGAAAGTACCTGCAAAACTCTTTAGTGTACCGTTATATTATTCTTAAATTTTATTTAAATTTGTCTTTAAGTTTTTTAAATTTTTTAATTTATTTTTTAAATTTTTATAATTTTATACATAGATAATTAAATTTTTAAATTTTATAATTTAATCTTAAAATTTTAAAAATATATGCATATGTCCTATCTTAAATACTATAATACACGTTTTTTAATTAAAATTTTATGAATGTAAATTTTAAAAATTTAGTAATTAAATTTTAGAATTTAAAAATTTGAAAACTTATATGTAAAATTTTAAAAATAAATTATAAAATTTGAAAATTTGAAAATTTAAGTATAAATTTAATAAAAATTTAAAAATTGATAATAAAATTTAGCCTATTATTTAAGAATATTTGCATATCATAAGTATAAAGGTAATTATATTTTAATAAAATTTAATTAATAAAAATTAGTTTTGATTGGCTATTAATGTCATGTATAAACTCAAGCCACCTTAAGACTTCTTCAATTGAACGGACTGCCCAAACAAAAAGTTGTTGAGACTCTCTGATCAATTTGTAACCTTTTTTTTTTTTAACAAAAGCGAAAATTGTAAATGAAGACTGCAGAGGGTTTTCTAAGTCAACTACCGGCCTTAAGGACATGTTAGTCAAACGGACACCAAAAGGTAATGTTTCTTCGTTGACATTAATTACAATATAAATACATCTCAGTTATTTTTTTTTTAAATAATTTTTATCAAAACTTAATATATATATATATAATTTAAATAATTTTATTAATAAAAAAAATTTATAATTATTATATTACAATTTAATTCATATAGTATTTAATTTATTTTAAAAATTTAACCATCTTTTTATAATTTTAGAATTAAAATATGTGTTTAGATCTAGATAACAAAACAATAAACCACTGAAATCATTTATAAATTAAAGATTGAATACAAAATAGAGAAAAAAGTTAAACTAAAAAATAAAAAGTTAGAAGATTTGAATCTATCTCTTTTTTAAAATTAAAATGTACTAATTTTTTAATATACATATTACATAAAAAAAAAAAAAAACACAATTTCCTTCAATCCCTTTATTCTTTGCCTAATTAGTTTGTTAGGTTCATTTTTAAATAGACGAGAAGCCACAATTCAGGAGGTCTTGTAAAACAGAGAGAAAAAAAACTTTATCACTAACAATTTTTTCGTATCATCGGTTTAAAGTTCTAGAACTTACTTGCTTTTATGGAGTTTAGAAAGTTAAAAACTTGTTAAATCAGTTAATAACGGTGTAAATTTGCTACTATTTAATTGTTGTATCTGACAGATAATTTTTAAAGTTCTCAAATATTTATGAGTGAAAAAAAATTATCTTAGTAACATATATATATATATTTCTGTATTTTTATCTATTTCATTTTATTTATATGCACAAAGTATAATACTTCTTTCTCCAATGTTATATTTCCTATAGGTTTAATGCTTGTTTTATTAGTCCGTAATGTTTAGCTTATTTATAATCCGTGCTTAAGTTATATGTATAGATTAATTAGTTTATGAAGCAACAAAGACAATTACTAATATACTTGGACCTGTTGAGCAAAAATAATAATTATTAATATTGAATTTGAAAATGATATATTTGGATGTATGACATTATAGATCTTATAATTATTATTAAAAAAAATAGTTCTAAAATTTTTAGATTATGTATCTTAAATTCTATAATTTATAAAAAAAAAAAATGTAAAGTTAGATATATTTTTTAAATTTTTCGTTTAAAAACTAACGACGAATACCTTATAATAAATATGTGTTCTTCAGAAAATACATGCAGATAAAATATATTTCTCACTTTGCAAGTGCTTATCAATAATTTTCCTTCATTTTTAGGCTCTTATAAAAGTGCATACAACAGTCTTCCTTAATAGCAATATTTATTCTAAAAATTTAAGGAAATATAGAAACAATAAAATCACCATTATAATTGAAATTAATAATATTTCTTCCCAAATTTCAACTCTTTAGAGTGATTAAAGGTAATACTACTATTACAATGAAATCCCTATGTGATATTGATACCTATAATGACGATAATTACTTGAAATTTAGAGAGAAAATGAGCATGAGAGTAAGAGAAAAAAATGGGTTTGTGAGAGAGGCAATAAGAGAGAGAAGAAAGAAAGGTTGTATAATTTTATTTTATTTTTTGCTTTTCTCTCTTCTCTTTTTAATTTATTAGTTAAGACTATCAATTTTTTTTTTAAAATTACATTAGGGGTTAAATGAACATAGAAGTCTTTTAATTATCTTACACATTAATCATTTATATAGGATTACCGTTATTATTAACAAAATTAGTTAATGCCCTTTTTAGGACTAATTTAACCCATTAAAAAAATAATTAAACTTATAATACTTAAGTAATAATTTTACGACTCAAATATATTTTTAAGCATGTTTTTAAAACTAGTCAGGCACTTTTCCTAAGATTTTTTTTCACCAATTCTTAATTCCTTTTATGAAAAACTCTACACATAGTCACAAAATATCACATTTAAAAACAAACTATATTATATCGTATAAATATTTGTAGGTTCTACTTGATTTAATAATAGAACTATTATTTAAAATAAGTATTAATTATTACTCATAAATTATATTATCGATTCAGTATTTGTAATATAAAAAAATAATTATATTAATATTACATTTATTAACTTAAAATATTATATTCTCATTTATTTTATAAAAATGAATAATTTTTTTATTTAAAAACAAATACAAATTTGATTTGTTGGATAGATTTGTGTTCTCCTACCAAGCCAGTCAAACAGCTTAAGTTTTTTTTTTTTTTTTTTGCTAAACAGCTCGAGTTTCTACCAAGTTTATTGCTTCCGTTTGACATGGCCAGCAATTATTTTTTTTTATTTTTTTCCGAGCAAGGCCAGCTATTATTGATGCAGCTTGGAAGATTGAATCTTCTAACTTTTGACTTCTTTGTGCCGACCAATTTTTCCAAATACAATATAGAAAATAACCCTTCTTTAGCTTTGAGGTTCTTGGGAATCCACGCTTCATAATTGATTAATACTCATAAAACAGCGAGAAAATATTTTTATTATCATTTTTGTATTTTTTTTCTTACTAAAACTCAATTTTTAGATATATATATATATATATACATGTTTTAAGCATTATAATAAAATGATGCATCAAAATTTAATTGAAATTTTTTTTTATTGTAAACTTAATAATAAAAAATATATTCTTAAAATCTCCAGCCATTATAAAATATGGCGATCTTTAGTGGCATTTATGCGGCAATAAATGAGTAGACTAATATATATTTTTGTGATTAGAGAAAAATTTAACAGAGATCATCTTTTGTGATGTTTGTTATATATTAAATATACTGTGTGAAGTGTGTAAATAAATAAATAATATATATATATATATAATTATATATATATATATGTGTGTGTGTGTGATAATTTATATTTCGATAACCCTTACTTATAATGATAGAATTAATTTATTTACGGTTGTTATCTTTTTTGTAAAATAATTATAAAATTATTTAAATTTATTGAATATTTATATAATAGTTATACTATTTATTAATTTAGTGCTTATTGTCCTAATTAAGACCTCTTATATCAATCACTTCTTATAACATAATTTAATTTACGTTCGATATTTTTCTAATAAAAATAATTAATTATGTTAAGTGGTGATTACTGCATAACTTGGTCTTAATCTTAGACTTGGGTTAACTTGATAGATAAGTTTGAGAAACTTCTTAGGAAAAAAGAATTATAAATTATTTTATATTGCGATATAGTATAATATTACAAGTGGTTATTACAACGACATGAGGTCAAGCAATGTTGAACGAAAATAAAGGTTAGTGATATAATGTTTTTAAAAATGGGAAAATAGTCGTCACTGGAATTGCCAATAAGTTACTAAATATTTGAGCAGTAATAATATAAAATTTATTCGATTACTATTTATTAATAATATATATATTAGAACAAAGTACTACAAATAATTTGTAGCCAATTTTAGATAGTGTCAATTTTTCATTAGGATGGATAATACTGAAAAAAAATTAATTTTTTCATCAATGGAGAAATTTTTTTTATGTAGCGGATTAGGAAATCACATTATTCGCTCCATTAAATGCCTGTATATGAATTCCTTACTATTTTATATAATTTATATATATTTTACTTAAAATAAATACAAGATTATAATTAAATATATATTTTATTTTTATTTTTTAATAACTATAATGTATAATTTATATATTATATTTAATATCTACTAAATATATTTATAAATTTATATATAAATTTTATTAATTTATAATATAAAATGTATAATTATACATGAGAATATTCAAACCCAACAAACTCTTCAAAACTTTGGTGAATAATATCTATCCTTCTTCCATAAACAATTAGGACAATCATTGAACCAGGTTTAATAAACATAACATCACACACATGTCCATGTGTGTTGTGATTGTGAGCAAATTTTAGGATTTTTTTATTTGAGAAAAAGATTTTAGAGATTTTTTATTATTTTAAAAATGAACAATTTAATTTTTATTTAGTTTTTATAATACTTTTTATGAAAAAAACTTTCAGCGTAAATCTTATTCTAATAAAAAATGATATCATAAGTCTTATTTTATAAGAAAACATAAAAAAAATACTTCTAAATTTAATATATTAATTATAAAAATTTATTTTTGCATATTCAATTTTTTATGTCAATACAAATTTAAAAAAGAAAAACTATTCTGAAAAATTTATCTGCATAAATATTGAAAAATTATTAAAATTAAAATATTGTAGAAAATTTTGGTATTAAAGCCAATAAGAAAATTAAATAAAACTTAAAATTAGATTTATTCAACCTAATACAACAGAATAAATAAATTATCTAAAATATTATAAAAAAAATTAAAAAAACTAATACTTTAGTTATAAAAAAATAATAATAATTAATATGAAACAGACAAAAATGAATTCAATAATTAAAAAAAATTATAATTAAAATAATAAAATGTAATAAATGATAAACTATTTTTGTAAAATCTTATAAATACTTAACAAAGATTTGTAAAGTTTTATATAATAAAAAAAAATGATTAATGATGTTATTTAAAAAAATTAAAATGGTATAAAATATAAATAAATAATTAAAGTATTTTTTTTATTTAAAAAAAAAAAAGAATTAATAGAGTTATGATTAGTAACTTAGAATTTTTTTTTTATAACACCAAATGAAGCTTTAACTCTATTAAATAAATTGTATTTAAATTGGAAATTAGTTGGCTTCGCTCGTATTGGTTGACCTGATTTACTCTTAAAAAAAAAATTACTATAGTATTTGTAAATATATGTATAATATAAATTAAATATAATTATATTATATTAAAATATATTATAATTAATAGGGGAAAAGTAATAGTATCATTACCACGAGGACTCTATGTTAAAGATGAATAAATAATTCGATCAATTTGTCTAAATAAAAAAATTTGATCCAATTCGTCAGATTCAGATCGGATTATATTGACATATTTTATAGTCAGATATGATTCAGATTGTAAAGTATACAATCCGTTCGGATCGAATCGGATTCAGATCAAAATATTTTATATAAAGATTTTAAAAATAAGAATAATGTTGAATTTTTTATAACAATTTAATAATATTCAAGAGTATACTTTTTTATTATTTTGATTTTCTTATTTATAACTATAAATAAATAAATTAAATTTTTTTTTCTTTTTAAAAGGGGTTTTAAAGTTTCATTCTTTTTATTAATAAAGAGAAAACACACTCACACACTCGGGTAAGATTCGAACTTGGGTTCTTGGTGGGGGATTGAGAGTCTTACTACTTGAACCACAAGAGATTCCCAAATAAATAAATTGACTTAATAAAGGACTAATTTAAAATTTAAATATTAATATATATTATTTTATATATAACAATAATTTAAAAATAAGTTATAATCTCAATTCGACTTATTCGATTAAAAAAATTTAATCTATTTGAATTGAGTATTTCATCAGATTGAATATATTCAAATCTATTTCAAATTAAATTGGATCAAATTTAAATTGATAAAAAATTAACGATTTCAATCCCACATGTTAAAATGAGCTTCGGAGGGGCAGAGGAAAATCATCTATAAAAAATGAACATTAAAATTTGAAAAGGACAAAAATATAGCCCAATATGAAAAGGTGGGACCTATAAATGAAAATTATAACCCCTAAAATTGAACTAATTGCAAGATTTTTTTTAGCTGAGAAAGGTGAAAATTTATAATGTTTCTTTCTATCATGACCGCTTCTGCCTTCATTTTCACAGATCAAAAAGAGGCTAATTAAATCAACACATTATATTTGAGTGGGATTAGTCCTAATTTTCAAATTTTATTTGATAGTTCGTGTAATTTTTTAGAATACAATGACACACAACAAGCATATGACATGTTTGATGATACTAAGATAAAATTATACAATATGTTTGATGATAGTTTGATAGTATATTTATTAGTTTATTTTATTTTCTCAGCCAAAAACAGTTCCAATGTACTTTGAAATTATTGGATAGTCAAAAATATTTATTTTATTTTAAATAAATTATACGAATAAAATTACTTTATAGAAATTTAAAGCCTCGTAATATGTTTAAAAAATATATCCCTTATTCAAGCTCAACATATTGAAATACCAACAATTTTTCAAGCAAATAAACTAAATTACCAAGTAAAGAAGTGGTTATAATATAACATTACAAAAATATATTTCTTTTTTTTATAATAATTTTTTTGGTTATATATATATAATATGTCAATATAATACTGTTACATGCCTCAAATGAATTGCCTTTTTAAAAATAACTATTTTTTTAATATCTTTTAAAATTTATAATCATCATTTATATCTAAGTAATATAATTTCATTAAAAAAATTATCCAAATTTTTTACATGAAAAATATAATTAAACTTCTTTAAATTAAATTTCAGTCGATTAGATATGTTCATGAGCTCTGTTATTTTTTTTTATTATAAAATTTTTTTGTGTTATTTTATGTAAATTCCTATATTATTTTTTTAAATATTTTGTTGTATCACGTTTGGCGGCAGGGTTAACAAGAGGCAGCGTTAATGCAAAAGAACCCATATATGGATTATTTGGATAATGGATCGATTCGAATAAAGGATATATACATTTCAGTTTTTCTATGGCAAACTCATCCACTTTATCCCTTCCTTCTTTTGCTCAACAGAGATTAATAACACAGTCCGTGAGTTCGATTATTCTGGGTTGTTTCCAATTTCTACTTTGATTTTTGGGTAAAGGAATTTCGATAATTTAGTGGGTTTATTTTGAATGCCAACAGAGCCATCAGGCTGGTGGGAAGGAGAGAAAGTCCTTGGAGGAAGAGAAGCGTTGGCTGGTAACAGAGCTGGTAGGGTTGCTTTTCTTACTAACTACTAACGTTAGGGAACTGAAGTCTGTTCTTGAAGCTAAGAGCAGAGGAGACCTCCCAATCCATTTCTTAGAGGTGGTTTTTATGTTATTTGATAACTGATGAGCACTCAATTCCAGCTCCTTTTTGTGTGTTTAATGTTTAAGAGTAATGGAATTCTTGTGGGCATTTTGCTTGAAATCCATTGAATGAACACCCCCAGATTAGTATGCTTCTGTTTCTTTCATAAAATCATTATTTGTATATGGGGAAGTAGTTGAATGGTCAACTATAGCTATAGTTTCTCAATATATTTCATATTTAGTACCAGTAGTGGAAAGGTTTCATTTCCGATCTTCAATCAACATCTTAGTTGTAATCAAAGATGCCAGGAAAAATATTTTTGTAGATTGGTATGTCTATTCCTGTGAAAATAATCTAGCACTAATGCAAAAGTGAAAGTATTGAGTCCCTTGTTAGAGGCAGAAGCTGAGAGATCTTTTAGATTGGCCATTAGAATCAAAGATTATGGAAAGGTCGGCGCATGATTTAACTAAAGTGACGAAGCTGATAATTTTCTAAATTAAGTGGTGTTTTCTTTTCTTAGGACTGCATTTGTTTTATACAGTGTTGTGGTGTTTTCCTTAATGAAGAGGAAGGACCTGATTGTTCTATTAGAAGCATGCAACAGTTGGGAAACAGTTGTGAAATTGCACTCTCAAGTTTACAAAGTTGGGTTTGCACAAGATAGCTTCTTTGCCACCAAGCTCTGTACTTTGTATGCCAAATATGTATCACTTGGTCATGCACGTAAGCTGTTTGATGAAACACGTCAAAAAACTGTTTATCTGTGCAACGCTACTCTTAGGAGCTATTGCAGAGAGAAGAAATGGAAGGAAACTTTATATCTCTTCCACAACATGATATCTTACAGAAGAACCTGTTATGAAAGTCCGGACAATTTCACAGTTTCAATAGCCCTAAAGGCATGTTCCGCATTAAGTGCACTAAAATGTGGCAAGATTTTACATGGGTTTATAAAGAAAAATGATAAGATTGGGTTGGACATGTACGTTGGTTCTGCACTCATAGAATTGTATTGCAAATGTGGATATATTGGTGAGGCTTTGAAAGTGTTTAAGGAATTTTCTCAACCTGATTCAGTGTTATGGACTTCATTGGTTACTGGGTATGAGCAAAACAACAATCCAGAAGAGTCATTGGCAGTTTTCTCCCAAATGGTTGAGGTCATAGGCCTTAACATTGACAAGGTGACGCTTGTTAGTGCAGTTTCAGCATGTGCCCAGCTGTCAAATTTTAGCATTGGTCGTTCTATACATGGTTTTGCCGTTAGGAGGGCATTGGATACTGATTTATTTTTATGCAATTCTTTCTTGGACTTGTACAATAAGACAGGTTCTGTGAAATTCGCCAGTAGCTTGTTCAGAAACATGCTAGTCAAAGATGTTATTACATGGAGCACAATGGTTGCTTGTTATGCTCATAATGGGGCTGCAGAGAAAGCATTAGATATTTTCAACGAAATGGTTGATAAAGGAATTGAACCTAATTCTATTACAATGGCTAATGCATTACAAGCTTGTAGTATTGCTTGTAACTTACAAGAGGGTACGAAGATCCATGAGCTTGCCATTGCAAAAGGTATTGAGTTACATTTGTCAGTCTCCACTGCTCTAATAGATATGTACATGAAGTGCTTTGTCCCTGACAAAGCAATTGCTCTCTTTAAAAGAATACCCAAGAAAGATGTGGTTGTTTTTGCTGCTTTATTGAGTGGTTTTGCTCACAACGGAATGGCACACAATTCAATAGGGGTCTTCCTGAACATGCTAGAGAAAGGGATTCGACCCGATGCTGTTGCTCTTGTGAAGATTCTTGCAGCTTGTTCACAGCTAGGGATTCTTAAGCAAGCTGTTTGTTTTCATGCTTATGTAACAAAAAGTGGTTTCCACAATAACACTTATGTTGGAGCTTCACTGATAGAATTATACTCAAAATGTGGTAGCATTGATGACTCTGTCCAAGTATTCAACGCAATGGTGGACAAAGATGTTGTAAGCTGGAGTGCAATGATTGCAGCTTATGCTATTCATGGCCAACCCTTTGAAACTTTGAACCTATTCTCTCGGATGATACATAACTCACCTGTTAGGCCAAACAGTGTAACATTTCTCTCTGTTCTGTCTGCTTGTAGCCATTCAGGTTTGGTTGAAGAAGGAATACATATATTTAATATGATGTTGCATGATTACCAACTGAAGCCTGACTCCAACCATTATGGAGTAGTGGTTGATCTTCTCGGTCGCACCGGAGAGTTGGAAAAGGCCATGGAAATCATTGACCATATGCCAATTAAAGCTGGGCCGCATGTATGGGGTGCCTTTCTGGGTGCATGCCGGATTCATCAAAACACTAAGTTGGGAGAGGTTGCAGCAAAGCATCTTTTCCAGTTAGATCCCTCACATGCAGGCTACTATATATTGTTATCAAATATATATGCTGAGAATGGAAAATGGGACAACGTAGCAGAAACGAGAGCTCTAGTAAGGAGAAAAGGGTTGAAGAAAATATTTGGAGAAAGTATGGTTGAGGCAGAGAGCGATTTTCATAGCTTTGATGAAATCCAGAAACCTTGAGGAAAATATATGTGGGCATATGGTTATAGTCAATATATGAAGCTGTTTGCTTTGCAATAAGTCTTTTGAATGCAGGTTTCAATTAGGGGTGTCAATTCATGCGAGCTAGTTCGAACTAGCTCAAACTAACTCGATTCAAATTGGTTCAACCTTATTTCAATTCAAATTTAATTCGAGCTAGCAAATGTGAGGTCAAATCTAAATAAGCTGGTTCAAACTGGTCCAAATTATTAATTATATATATTTTTTAGTTAATATGACTTTTTTATTAAAAAAATATGTTTAATAATTAAAGCTCAAACAACATTACATAAAAACAATAAAAAATATATATAAATGTAAGAAAAAATTAATTATTAAAGTAAAAGGTCAATTACTAAATTAATTAGTCAATAAGTAATGCATTAAATCCTACACATGCAAAAGTTAGAAGTTGTTATGCCCTCATAAAAACTCACATTTAGAATAAAGAGTTCTCAAGTTTAAATAAAATTTCTTTTAACTATTAAACAAAATAAATAAAGATGGGTAGATTAAAAAAATATACTTACTAAAAAATAAACAGTTAAAGTAAATTAAAATGTTACACGATAACAAATTTTTTTATATATACACTATAATAAAACTTTGACTATTACATATTATATAATTTTCAAAATAATGAACAACTGGAAAAAGAGAATAGCATAACACAAGTTGATAAAAAAATTTAAAATTTTTACTTCAAAAACAAATACCTAATCGATTTAAAAATAGAAACTTCGTAATACTAATTTAAATTAAATATAAATATTATTTTTTTTTTAAAGAGTTAGGTAGATTTAAACGTTAAATGCATTAACATCAAATAATGTAGCATAATATTGTAACAAAATGAATAAATTATAACTATTTATTCATTATCTGCTTATTTTTCAAAATAAAAAGGAAGAAAAATAACTAATATATCATAAAAGAGAAATACTGAAAGAAATGAAAGATTATTTTAATTTTAATATAATCTTTTTTTTATTTTTTATTTAAAATTTAATTTAATTTTGGACTAATGGGCTGGCCCTAAACCAACTCAAATTTTTTCAAATTATTCGAGCTGAGTCAAAACAAGCTCAAATTTAATTCGATTCGTGTTCAATTTATGTTTTTTGATTCGGATTCGAATTCAATCAAACTATAGCACAAATTACCTAGGGTTTCATGGTTACATATGTTGGTTCCTCTTTGATTTCTCTCTATTATATTTTGAAATATCATTCAGTGAATGTATCAAGGTTATTCCTTTTTGCCTTTTCTCTATGGGCTGAGCACTACAACTTGATATATAAGTAACCACGCTATTAGATTTGTGCTACCCTTAATATACCTTCTATCATTATTTGAAACATCAAAATGATAAAACATTCATGCATCCTTTTGGTATTTCATTCAGACCACTCAAATTGTATTCCTCAAAGATGGTTTCTGTAAACTTCAAAGAGCTATCTGAAAAATACGATGAGTGATTTCCCCATAAAAGAGATGGTTGATAAATTTATGACAAACACAATTAAAGACGATGCGAGCATGTTACTTTCGGGAAAAGAAGCACTACTTACGTTCCATAACAATCCCTTGGTAAGCTAGTTATTTCTGTTAATCTTTGCTTGTCCAGTACTTGTAAAGACTTTTTTTTTTTGGGCTCCTAGGAACGTTATGGTACTCGAAGCATGTCTACAGTATCTCTTTGGGTTTTATGAGAAGCACTTTGAAGATATTCAGTGGTTTGAAAAAAGTAACAATTACAAGATAGAAAACACTAAAATTGAATTGGTTTTTCTTTCATCAACTATGTTGGGCTTTTCCGTCTTGAATAATTTCAATCATCATGTGGACCAGGAGGAATATCTTTGCCTTAATATTTTTGCATACGGTTACCAATAAAATATCTTATTCATTGGTAGATATTATCTCCAAACTCTTGCACAATTATTAGGCAACCGCAGGATCAGATTATTTTCACGCACTCAAAAAATAAAACAAAATAACTACTTTTTTCATGACAAAAAATATAAATATCAAAATTGTTTAGATATCTCATAAGATTGTGATTGATATTGCAGTTACACATGGGTGTATCAATGAGAAAATTAGCGATACAAAAAGAGAGAAGAAAAACATTGCTGGTAGCATTCTAGTTCCGTTTGTATTCTAATTTATTCATCTGTTCTATGAAGTTGTCCAATAATTTTTTGGTCGTTATTACCAACTTCAAGCGTTATTGCTTGTACTTCACTTTTTTTTTTTTTTTTAATACAAACGGGAGTTCGAACAGAGTACCCTTGTTTTAATGTGCATTTCATTCCGATTCCGATTCGATAGAGAGAATTAATAAAACAAAGAAAATAAGAAAAAAAATTATCGCACCCCTAAAATTTATAGTAACAAAATTAACACCCCAATAATATTAAATATTCAATATTAAACGTTCAATATTCAATTTGAACGTAAAATATTGAACGTTCAATATTAAATGAGTGTAAATTATCGTCGTTCAATTTTAATTGGATGGATGTTCAAAGAAAAAATGACTTATTAGTCATGTTTTTAATTGTAAAAATATAAAAGAATGCTAGTTTTATTATTAAAAATTTTAAAGAGTATTAATTTTGTTATTCTTCCAAATAAATATTGTTTGAAAACTAATAAATAATTAATTCAAAGTGATAAATGAGGAACTCACCTACAAAGAATACCACCGGGGCAAGGAGAAGGACAACCGCAGCTGTCGTTGCAACTGGCCATCTTAACACCACTCACAGCTGTATCTGATGACATTCTTCTTCTTTTTTTTATCTCTCTTTAATTTTTTATTTTTTATTTTTTATTTGAGTTGTTTATGATTGTGATAAATAGAGCTCATCTATCGATCCAGCTTTATGAATCTTTATCTGCTTATATTATTAAATGAATTACATGTATCACGTCTAGAAAATGACAAATGTCAACAAATGAAGAAATAATATGTTTGAGAATGAACAGCTGGTGACTGATGGTAGTCAGTGGCAACAGCACTTCATGCAAATCCCTTCGCTATTCACCACGTAAGTACGCATCTTTTTGGGGAATTTCATATTATTTGATGGTAGTCAGGTTTGGGCCGCAACAAGTCGACACAAATAATATTTTAATAAAAATTCTTCAATAATTTTTTTTAATGCATATATTTTAAAATTTTATTAATTCTTATTATTATAAATATGTAATACAATAAAAATTTAAGTAATTTTTTCCTAACATAAAAATTCGACACAATTATCAACAAAATTTAATACAAATAACTTAAAATAAATTTGACGTAAACTAGTGCAAAGCCAAAACTATTATTTAAGGGAGGTGGAAATTTAATTTGTTTTTGTACAAAGTATAAATTTAGTAGAAGCTATGTTAGAAACACTGAATTTTTCATATTATATTATATTAGAGATATAAAATTAACAATAAAAAAATAGAGTTAATACATTATAATTAACTTATAACGAAAATTAAATTAAAATAACTCAAGTTAATAAGTATTAGTATTATTCATGTATAAAATAAATTTATTGATTAAAAAAATAAATAAATAAAAAGCTCAATCAAATATATCAAAATTTATAATTGTTAAAATTAAAATTAACATAAACATATAAAAATTTAAAAAGTAAAATATAATTTAGAATTTTAAGCTTATATTTAAAATTATATGTTGATAAATAATATAAGATTGATTAATAATAATAAAAATAAAAATTTATATAAATTTTTTTTCAAATAAATTCCAAAAAATATTAAAAAAATATATATTAAATAATATAATATTAGATAAAATTAAAATTTTGGTTGAAATAAAATGTGAGAAACATAAAGACTTAAAATCTTTAATCTGAAGCTTATAGAATACTTCTTTTTTTAATTTTATTTTTATAATGTTGAGTCTAAAGTTAAATATTTAAATTTTTTTAGATTATCATATTTAAGAAGAATTTTTACATACATGACTACAATTTTATTTCTATTACTAATAGTTACCAATTACATAAAAAATAAATATATATTTAACCACTTTATTTATAATTCATATCATTTTTATATACATATTTGTTAAATATTATTAATATATACTAAAATATGTACATAAAAATTATACATAATATATTACTAAAAAAAACTAATTTTTGTCCAAAGCAAGATCATAAAAAATATTATTTTTATAATACGAAGATTAATTCATAGTTATTATAACAAAAAATGAATCATATATTGGCCTTGGTGTTGCAACAATATATTCACTCTTAGAAGAAGAAAAAAAAATCAACCCGATATATTGATATTTGACAACATCAATTTTTTTTTATAAACACTGAATATGTAACTTTTCAATCACCATTAGACTGTCTAATACAATAAATTGGATGATATTTCATATTTTGATTAATCTATTGTTTAGAATAAGTTGATGTTGAAAAAAAGAAAAGAAAATAATAAGTTGATGTTTGATACGGACAAGACTCAAAAGGTATACACAAATAGAGCCATGTACTCTTACCCAAAACCAAAAAAACAAAAAATTGGAGCCACGTACATAAGACAATTTGGGATATTATTATTATTTTTTTGACTGACCTAATTTATTTAATATTTTTTATTATAATTATAATTAAATTATTATATTTAAAAAACTAAAATTTTTATTAGGGTTTTTTATCCAATATCATACTTCATTCTTTTTTCTCTCTTAAATCGCCTCTTACTCCTATAATTTACTCACGCCAGTTGACTGTAATCTTTCAATTCACTAACACCATCTCACGCCATAAGGTCACCACTCACCAACCAACCCTTCTTGTGTGTTACCAAGCAGGGGCTGAAGCCCCGGCCGAATTTTTGGAATTTTTTTTCATTTGCCCCTCCATTGCTACTTCAGCCTCTATTTTGAACGAAATCTTTCTAAGTTACTATCAAAAGGGAAAAAAATCCAAGAATTTTTCAATATTTTTTGAACCAAATCTTTAAAAATTACTATCAAAAGAAAGAAAAAGATCCAAGAATTTTCCATGACACTAAGAACAAGAAAGCGGCTCCGAAAGCCCCTCTTCCAATTTGCTCTATTACCTCATAATCATCCATCTTTCAAATCACCACCATTATTACTCTCCATACTGACCCAATTCGGTCAATACCCAAATTTTTATACAGCTTCAATAGTCAATTAAGAAATGATAACACCAAGCAAAATTGGATAACATAAGAAACCCACTTTCGAAAACTAGAAAAATCAAAGTGAGTGCTCAACAAAAATCCCACCAAAATGTTTATCTTGAAAAGGAAGAGATTTTGAAGACACCCCAGATGAGACACTGATAGATTATTTGCAGAGCACCAACTACCAAAATTCTCCAAATAATGCTTTTTGAGACGACTGAAGCTCTCCAAAAACAAATAGGATCTTGTCAGTAAGAAATTTTTTTTTTTAGTAAAGCCACATTCCACAATAATGATAGCTCACCTCTATGTGTGAGAGAGAGAAGAAAAGAGCTGGAAACACAATTTTGTAAAACTAAAGATTTTACTTTGTAAAAAACAAAAATATTTTTCTGTTTGTATTAAGAAAAAAAATTGATGCCACTACTTGTATATAAAATTTTATTTTAAATTTTTTTAAAATAAAATAATATATATTAATTTTCTAATAACATAAATAAATATATATATATATTTTAAAAATAAAATTAATTAAATAAATAATGTGGATTCCATTTTCTTCACTCTGTACCCAGGTTCAGTAAGTTTAGTTTCCATTTCTATAGGTCATTGTCAGAGGCGGATGTACATGTAAGTGAGGAGGGGCACGTGACCCACCTCAATTTTCGATAAATAAAATTTTAGTTGTAATATTTATAAAATTATAGATAAATTACAAGCATAATTATAATTGTGCCCCACCTGAATTTAACATTTTAGACTTTTAACTCGTTACAAACTCAATAATTTGCACATATTTTCATTAAAATGATATACATATAATATATTTTTTTAATTAAAAAATTATTAATTAAAAAATATCTAATATTATTTTTTACTGTATAAATGGTGTCCCTGCTGGTTATACAACCTAAATCCGCCACTTGCCATTGTTATTCATCTTAAGTTGTAGTTTGTTAATTATTCCAAGTGTCTTCTATTTTTTCTTTTTTGGGTTAAAAGTAATGCAGAATGTCCTCTTCCAATCTCCTAAAAATGCCATAGGCAATTGTTATTCATCTTAACTTTGGTTTGTTAGTTATTCTGAGTGTTTTTTCTTTAAGTGCCTTTAATTTTGCGCAGCTGCTTTAGACTGCAGTGCTCTTGTCAGCTGCCATTCTTCGTCCTACGTGCTTCTCAAGCTCCACTACTTCAGCCCTCCTATAATAAATTTTTGGCTCCGCCCTGTTACCAAGCCAATCCCTTAGCCTACACCCTCGCTAATTGCTGGCACCTCTATATAAAATCTAGTTCCAACCACGTCTTCACTCGGCATCAATAATTCTACTTCCATTAAACCATCGTTTCAGATTGCGATTAATAAGATTATAATGTAATAATATATAATATTAAATATGTTATGTAATTTATTGTTTTATTTTCTCTCATTTTGAATAAAAAGCAATTATAATACTGAATAAGTTCAGTAGTTTATAAATGGGGAAAATTTCATTGGTCCCAAAAAAAAAAAAAAAAAGTACAAGTTAGATTAATTTTTTAACTTTATTGGTGATTATAATTTTTAAAGAGTAATTATATTAAGTTGGTTTTAATTTTTGTAAACTTAAACTAACTAATATATGTAACTCTAAGCACTACTTTTTGGGATTTTCCCTTTTTCTTCTTCCCCCGACTGTTATGATGTCACAGACTCGCAATTGTTGGTTTACTACTTTACTACCCATAGGTGTTTTTTAAACTCATTCATACTAGCATGTAGCATATGGTTAGTTATTGATCCAATAAACCTTGCACTAATCTTAATAAAAATTAAATGAACCTTATTATTGGAGTCCCAATATTCAAAAGAAATCTTTTTTATTATAATAATCGAAACATATTATGAATTTTTGAGCCCAACACCACCATTGACCCCACCAATACATACTACTTAACAGAATTCAGAACTCCAACATGATCATTTCAAATTTTTAACCAACCATTAAGGCTCTTTGAAAAGTTGAGCAAAACATGTTATCTTCAATAAGTTATATGCCGGCCATTGGCTTTAACTAAAGAGATTAGTTGAAGAGGCAACTTGTTTTATGACCATATCGATCAATGAGAAGTGTGATAACTGGAAACTAATAAAACTAAGACCACATTTGTTAATCACCGCCATCAATGGGAGTTCTGCTAAACTTTTTTGCCATTATGTGACATTCCTTTTCATATGAATCACATCATTCAAACCAAGCTAGTGACCAATAACTACCAAAAGGAGCCTCAACGAACGTGAGTGTCCTTCAAGCCATGGGGCCACTAAGGCATGGCCTCAAAGCTTTTGGCCCTTTTGGTTATACCGTATATAACTGTGTGGTAATAAGAGTATTGAAAAATGAAACACGTACATTCTATCTTTAAAATATATTTTAGGGAATTTTTTTTTTTTTTTTTTTTTTATGGTAGAGAAATATTATAATCACATTTATGTGCATCTACATCTATTATATATTGATGTGTAGTAAAAGTATATAAAATATTAAATTATTTTTTTATTTTTTAAAATAAGTTTACTATGTATTATAATTTGATTGATATATATATAAAAATAAAAATAAATTTATACGTTTTTTTAGCATTTTTCTTATCTTAACTTTATAATGAGCTAACAATTAATTAGTTCAAAGTCTTTCATTTTCAATTCTAAAGCTAGGTCAATATTAACATTCTACTGTATACATTAAACAAATTAATGTATGTTAGTCCAACCTAAATCTTTAAATGTACATTATTTCATGGGTCTCTATATTCGCTGTGAGTGACAAATGTTGTTTAAAAGCTGGATGATGCGGATGGGAGCCCATTCTCAATATAAATGTGTTATTCATTATTTTTAAAATATATTTTTATTAATTTTATTAATTATTTTTTATATAAATTGTGTTTTAAAAATAATAATAAAAAATAACACATATAATACCTCTAAAATTTATAACAACCAATAATATATATAACACATCTAAAATTTATAACAATAAAATTAACACCTTTAATATTAACTCAATGTTAATTAATATCTTTTTATTAAAAAATATTATTTTTATTATTATAAATTTTAAAAATATTATCTTAATTATATTAAATTTTTACTCTATTAACTTAACGTTTCATATTACTACTTATTTTAATAGCACTCAATAATGTCTGAAAATCTGAAATGTCTATTACTTCCCACTTGACTTCACAAGGACTGAAATCTGTTGGCCTTTTTTTTTTTTTCCTGTCAAAAACATTGATGATAACCTCCAAATCTTACTTTTCCAATTTTTTTTAAATTGTTATTTTTAAAGTAGAAAATATTAATGTTAAAATAACTTAAAATTTTAACTCACTATTTAATATTTTTAAATGTATAAACATTATTATAATATTAATATTTTCTATTATTGAAATAAAACTCATCGTATAATTCTTGTTACTTTAAATAAAGGAGACCTAATCTTACAGAAAGACTAATAAATACTTTTTAAAAAAATTTAAAGATATGATTCAAGAGAAAATAATGGAAACGGCAAGAAACGAAAAGGACATAATTAGAGTGTGATTATCAAATATTCGCTGGGAAGTGGGAAGTAATTAGTGATTAATTGTCATTTGCGGTCAACTCTTTGGATTATTTGACTGAATATGGGAGAGTTGTCTTTTTCATTTAGTAAACATATTACTGTAACAAAATATATACTAAGATTTTTTTTTATAAAAAAAAGCTCTAAAATTCTTTTTTTTATTATTAATAAAAAAAATATATGTGTAAAATTTAAACTTGAGTTCTTAATAAAAGGATTAAAAATTTTACCACTTGAATTACAATAAATTTTCGTACTAACATAAAATACTTAGAAATTGAATATTCTAATACACAGTGATTAAGGCTAAATAACCCCATTGCAATTTGTATCTAATATTGACGAGAGAGAGAGACACATTTTTCGAAATTTAATTAATGAGGTGAGTCAATAAAAAATAGTAGTAATGCTAGGTGACTAAATATGCAACAATATTTATGTATAAAATTATAATTAATTAAAATATATATAAAATAATAAATATAATATAAATTTTAATTATAAATATTTAATCACCATTTACTTATATTGTTGATATGTATTATCGTATATCCACGAGACATATTGAGTTTTTCATACACTTTAGTTTTGCATGCTAAATAAAAAGTAGGGGCCCAAGTTGCAAAATATTTAATCACTTTATTTGTATTATTTAATTTATTAAATTATAAAATGTATTGTTAAATCTTCTAAATATAAAAAAAAATGACTAATTAATATTTAATTAATTAAATTTAAATTACTTGGTTAGAAATAACTGAAAATAATAATAAATTATGTAATTTTAATAATTTTTATTTTCTTGAAAAGTAATTAAAATGTGTTTAAAACGTGAGAATTGAAAGTGAATTTTAAGATAAAATAGTTTTTTAAAAAAATAAAAATAATATTATAACAAAAAATTATTTAAATATATATTTTAATTTTTTAAATAAAAAATTAAAGTAAAATAATAGCAATCAATTAATATTAAAATAAATTTTTTATATTAATTATCACTTTATTAATATTAAATATTCTTACATATTTAAAAAAAAAATTTATAGAAAATAATAATATTTTCAATATCCTAGTATTTGAAATATATATATATATGTATAACATGTATAACAATTCAACTAATATGGTGACTTAGGTCCATCTTAAAATATAAGAATAAAGATGAACACAGAAGACAAGTTTTTTGAAAAGATTTAAGGTGGTTGTATAGTTGTAGTGTTGTACATATATACAACTACACTGAGTCTTTTTTTTTTTTTTTAATAAATATATTATTTTATTAAATATAAATTCAAAATATAAGTTTAAAACACACCTATTTTAAAAAATATAATACAATTATAAAATAACATTCAAGAACGAAAAATTCAAATATATATGTATATTTTATATTAATTTTATATTACGACTCATTTTAATAAATAAAAAAATAAATATTTCTCAAAAATAAAAAATATATAAAGAAAGTATTCAAACACAATATCAACAAATATTATTTATATATTTTAAGATACACAAAAAATAGCATGATACACATAAAATATACATTAAAACAATCACATAAATATATAGATGTTAACGAAAATACCCAAAATAACTCTCATCGGTGAACGGTACACACACCAAAAGAAAGCCATGGTCTCCGTCGGAGATAACGCCATCCATAGGTTGCAAACTGGAGATATATCCAAGATCAAATGAGGAAGAAGCAGTAGGTACCATGTGCAAAAAACTTCAAGCAGCAAGACCTCGCTACTGTAGAGCACCTCGATCAACCACAAAATTGTGAAAATCGTCGGAAACAAAGAACATAACAAGAAACATTCATTTAAAAAGAAGGAAAACTTTACAAAGGAAGAGTTTAAATATATAAAAGTGAAGTCGTAAACAAACTTCATAATTGAAAGAATTACTACTAATGTTCAAATTGAAACTTTTTATTTATATATAACAAAGATTGAAATGCCTTTCAAAAGCTTGATGATGTTACAGTTTAATTTTACTGAATTAAATTTGGATACTTGTGATTTCAAGTCCTACTACTACCGAAACCCATTTCGCTCATAGATTTTTCCCTCGGTTTCCAACTTCCGTATGGAATCTGCAACTCCTAAATATCTCAAAAAAGCTCATATTAATGACATATTATTTATTAGTTTTGAGATATATTTTTTAATAATTTTATTTATTATTTTTGCTTTAAACAGCTATATATATATATATATTTAAATTATTCCTATTTCTATTTATATTAATTTTATATTTTATTAATTTAAACTACAACATCAATAACTTTACTATTCCTTCCAGACATACGTATATATATATATATATAAATTATTTCTATTTCTATTTATATTAATTTTATATTTTATTAATTTAAACTACAACATCAATAACTTTACTATACCTTCCATGATTTCCGTTGTCTTTATATGGCTTGATTTATATCTGTTTTACGACATCAGTTTCAGTGTCTTTAGCTAAATATGCTATGCTTTTGGTAACAAGAACACCTGGTTAAAACTTATAACTTTTAATTGAATGCCGTCAAGTGAAATATTGTTGAAATTAAACTCTAATTAATTATAAATTTTTTAATATTTTAAAAATAAGTGATAATGTATTTTAAATTAATAAAATTTAAAATTAATATAAATAATTTTTTTAAAATATTAATATTTAAATAAAAAGATAAAATAATATGATTGATGATGAATATAAAAAAAATAAATAATGAACAACAACTCTTCATTAATTAGAATATAACCTAAAACTGTTTAAATTAAAATATAATTAATTATAGTATTAAAATTCAATTAATTAAAATTAATTTAATATTATTATTAAGTATTATTTTTATTTTTATATATTTTAAGTATTATTTTATATAATTTATGTTTCAAACATGGAAGAAACTACTGTTTTGCTTCCATTTTTTGCGTGCATACTGCATACTGTCATTTTGATTCAAGCATCATTTGCCATTTTGCCCACAGTTAAAACCCTTCCATGGATAAACTGTTTATCAAACCCTAGATCTAAAACTAAATAAAAGATTCAAAAAAGTTCATTACCACCATCACTCATAGTCTCAATGTGAAATTGAATGAAAACCCAAGTTTCTTTTGAATGAAAAGGTGCAAAAATGAATTTTATACAATAAAATCTGTAAATTCTAACTTATTCCATCAGACAGATTCTTAGGCTTTCCCTCTATACATCACCCAATAACCAAAAAATAAAATTAAATAACGAAAACAAAGGAAGCAGCAAATTCAAATTAAAAATTACAATAAGCTCAAGAAGAGCTCTGTTTATCCTACTCTTTTAATACTCTGACTGAACCTCCATCTCTGCCTCATTCATCTCATAGATCAAAAGCAGAGCAATTACTAAGGAAAAATATAGAATTTTTCTCAGGAAATGTTCATCTCATCTATGCTCATTCGTCTCATAGATCAAAAGCAGAGCAATTTTCTAGCGATAAAGATGGAATTTCTTATATGGCAAATTATTTCAGTCCATCGCATTTGGTCCACTGCAAGCTTTCAAAGCAGGGTTCCAAACCCACTGAACCAAGAACTTCCTTCCTTTTCTCCCATTAACATTGAAAGTCCTCCCTCCCCTGTCTCTCATAACCTGGCCAATATAACCGCCGCCGCCGCCAGTCCCATACAAACCCTCACACAAGTCCCCAATCTCCGTCGGAGCAGTTGGGTCCTCACCAGCATACCAAGCGTTAACCAATGGGTTCGTCGACAACTCAGCCAATTCATGCCCAATCACACTGATCATCCCATCAACACCCACATCTCTATTCGGCGGTGAAAGAGCACCGGGTCCTCCACCGGTCATATACCCAGGTACAGCAAATGGGTAGGCACAAACCTCCGGACACTGCTTGCCCGAGTTTCCAATCCAAGCGAAAGGTAAAGTGTAACCCACCATCGAAGGAAAGGTAAAATAATGAAACCCACAAACTGCTCGACAGAAGTCCTGAACGGTAACGTCCTCTGAAGTGAGTATAAGGTAGATACCATTCTTGTGATCAACGGGGAAAGGAGCAGCCTTAACGGCGTTACCTATAACCTGCTGGACAGAGAGACGAGTCAAATGAGGTCCATGGGAATATCGTAGATCGGAATATTCTCGGGCAACAATGACTGAACGAGAGACATTGGCACCGGTTTGGTCGGTGTAGAGAGACACAGTACGCCACCATTCGGCGACAGACGGTGATGGAGCAGCACGAGTATCAGTGGTGGAGATTGAAAGAAGGAAATCTTTGATTAGAAGCTTTTGAGGTTGAGCCCATTTGCCATACCAAATGAGGTAGATGTTGATTGGTGAAGAAGAGAGAACTGGACCCATGTGGTAAAGAAGGTCAACAAGGTTCGAAGAACCCTCAAATCTCTTGGAGGTTGAAAGGGTTCTTTGGGGAAGTTTTGGGTTGAAGTAGTCTGGTTTAGTGTTGAGTGTTTGTACAGTAGAAGAAGAAACATAGTATAGAGATAGAAGAGAAAAGAGGGACAAAAGGAAAGAGAAGAAGGGGGTTGGTGCCATTTTTCAGTGTGAGGTGAGATAGAATAGTAGACGTGGGTGTGTATATAAAGGTGGTTGGGAAATGGGAAGGGGGAATGGGAACTTGATTTATTCATAATTAGTTGTATATATTTTTAAATTGTATAACTTTATAGTTTATATGTTTATAAAAAGAACAAGTTAGTAAAATTATATAGGACACAAATTGAATACGTCAAGAAAATAAGAAAACCAATTCTTTACCCTTGTTTTTTCGGTTTCTGGTTCACTTGTTTGTTAGTGATTTAGGCACATGTGTTTCATCACTTGTTTTAAGATAAACTTTGCGGACATCTAACTCAAATAATGCTAATTGTTCTATTTATATATATATTATTGTAATTAAGGTGATCTTTAATTTTAACACTTGCCTTAGCTACAATTAAATTAATCTTATTAACTCCTTACATGCAGTGACTGTAATTTGAATCCAATATTTAGACTTTAAACCTCCTGATTTCAGGAGAAGGGGAGTAGTATTTTATTGGAAAAATAACAAAACTAACACCCCCAAAAATTATAATAACAAAACTAGCACCCCTGTGTTCAATTAAAATTGAACGACGATAATTTGGACTCGTTCAATATTGAACGTTCAATATTATCCGTTCAATTAGAATTGAATGACGATAATTAGACCTATTTAATATTGAACGTTCAATTCTAATTGAACACAAGGGGGTGCTAGTTTTGTTATTATAATTTTTAGAGGGTGCTATTTTTGATAATTTTCTTATTTTATTCTAGATCCCTTTTTTATCCAATTTGTTAGGGAAAATATATGCAATGAAATTTGACAAGTAACTAATTGTAGACATTTAAAATGTTAAAAGTCGGAGCAATACTACAATATTTGGTTGGAACTTGGTAGTAAGAAGTGAAGGTCATATTAAGGAAAAAAAAAACAGATATTTTCTTATAAAATTAAATCAGTGACAGGTGGAGAAGTTTGAAATTTCTCATTTTTAATATTTTTATTTTATGATAATGTCTTTATTGTATAATATTTGTAAGATAAGGTTATGTTAACTTATTTTTCTTAAAATTTCAACCTGAGTCAAGACCTACACCTCTTCCTTCTTTTTTTTTTTTCCCCTTCTAATGAGTTGGCAATTACATCATGGAATGACCCTTCATTGAAAGAAAAGAAAAAAATTTCTTACATACAGATTTTATATTATTAAATGATATCAGTTGAAATCACAAAGAAAAAAATAAAAAAGAAAGTTAGATCCATGAACAATTCGAAACAACAATGTCCTTAGTCCTTACAATGAATTAAATTCTGCATTTAAGCAAAAGAACTACTGAAGGTTTATTTTTGCATTTATGATTATGAATTGGAAGAGGAGCTCAGATAGTTTTTTTTTTTTTTTTTAATTTACATAAAAATTTTGTAATTATTGTATAGGATATTAATTTTATAATTATTACAAATAATTACTTAAATTTTATAATTATTGAAATTAATGTATTTTTAGTCTTAAAATTAAAGTGCATTTTTATATTAAAATTTATATTTTCAATAAATAATTAAACTAAAAGTAATATATCGTACAGGGGGAGGATCTCAGAGGCTGAAGCTTCAGCGATTTTTTTTTTTAAACCTGAAATTACGATTTTACTCATGTTTGAAACCCTAAATGCCCACCCCTCTCCTCACGCTCAGTCACTCCTCACTCGACTCATTCCTTCAACCCTCAACGCTCCTACCTCTTGCTCGACTGGACTGCTCGTGGTTCTATCGACTGTCGCCTGGTCAGCCTCCGCTGCTTCTCCGCGACTCTACCCATACTACTTTAAGTTTGCACTTGCATGAGTCAAAAACAGATCATGGTTTTGCTGCCGCTGCCGATTGATTTTGCTGCCGCTTTCGACTGGTTTTGATTGCCTCACTAAAATTCTTTGTCCCTGGCTCCACCATTTTCAGCCCCCCAAGTAAAATTTCTTGGCTCCACCCCTGACACCGTTCCTGTCGTAACTTTTTTCCTATTGTCTAAGAATCCCTCAAACTAAAATTCTAAAAAATATCTAATTTTTTTTACCTTACACTTTTATTTTGATTTCGATTTGATATTTTATTCTATATATATATAAAAATTAAAAAATAGATGTTTCATTTAAATAATTTATAATGTCAATAATATCTTTAACATAAGAAAATTTCTTCAATTGTTATAGGTTTAATAAGGAGCTATCGAACTATTTCATGGAATTAGTAAGAAATTTTCAGATATTTTCATTTCCATAGTAACCTATATTTAATAAATATTTAACATTAGTTTGTGATCCAATTTAAATAAGCTAAGTCATTTTTTTTTAAAGAAGTTGTTAGTGATTGTTTTCGATATTAACTTTTATTTAATTAGTTGCCTTTTTTGTTATAAAAATTTTAAAAAATAATAAAAATAGTATCATTAAAACTTATAACAATAAAAATAGTATTCATTGTGTTCAAATTATATGCTTTTATTATTAAAAAAAAAATCTGATATATCATTTTTTTTAAACGTTGTTCAAGTTAAATTGCTACAATTTATATCTATTTATTATTAAATATCGTTCAATTAAATATCATTCAATATTATTAGGTGTTAATTTTATAATTATAAATTTTAAGAGTGTTATTTTTTTCCCTAAATTTTTATAAGTATTATAACTATAAAGTGATTAAGAATACCTTGTATTTTTAGAAAAATTATTAATTATTTTTAGAATAAATATTGATATAGTCCTTAAAGTTAATATAATATAATATTATATTTATTAAATTTTTTTAAAATATATAATTATATAATATGTAATAAAAAGTGTAATTAATAAGATTAATAAATAGTATATTATATGAGTATCGAGCAACAAATCATATTTTTATATTGGTTTGACTAGCAGTGGCAGTTTGGAAATAAGACCATGAAAACCCTGACATTTCCGTCATCCCTTTGAATCTTACGTCGGTCAATTTCCGAATGTGCCTGTCTTTATTTTTTGTTTTCTATTTTCAGCAGAATAATAATAATAATAATAATGAGAAAAAATTTTATATAAATTTTGAATTTTATTCTAAAATATTTCATTAAATAATAAAATATTTAAAAATATAATTAAATGATAATTTTTTTAATTAAATAATAGGTCTCATATCTTACATCTTACCTTTTTAATAAAACATTTCTTAAAATAAATTTGTGCATTATACTATTTATTCCTCATTCACCTATATTTCAAAATCTAACTCAAAATTTTAAAAATATTAAAAATGAAATATAAATATATAAAAGATATAAAAGAAATGAATTTTTTTTTAAAAAATGGTGACAAAAAGCAATTAGAACAAGCATATTAAATTATTTTTTTGCAAATCCTACAGTAAACTCAACCGAATCATGTCACTTATTTAATATAAACTAGGATAAACTCAACCGAATCATGTCACTTATTTAATATAAACTAGGATAGTTCGGTAAGTTCAACCAAATGTTTCAATTTGATTCGGTAGACTTTACTGAACAATACAATTTTATTATGTAGTGCTTACCTTTGATAATTCTTACCGAAACTAATGGTTATTTTGTGTTATTGTTCATCGTTTCCTACTCTACCTTCTATTTATTATCCTAACATAAATTGAATAGTGTGTTGCATGAACAATCAAAATTGAGAAATAATTAAAAATACATTTCAATGCATATCAAATAATCTAATACATATCTATAAATAAAATACATATCAAGTAATAAAAAACAACCTGAAAAATACTTAAAATTTAACAAAAAATAGTGTTGCACAAACTGAATTGTAGAGATGATGAAGTAGTTCTCGGTTGGAAGCAGATAACAGTGTAGTTTTAAGTGGTGGCGCAAGCTAGTGGTGCAATTGGTGGCATAAAATGGTGAATGTTTTGAAGAAATTAAGCAATTCGGTTGAGAATTTTAGAATATTGTGAAAAATGTATGAGCTCAATAATATTTGAAGGTATATTTACCATTTCATATTTTTATATTTTTTAATTGCAATATTTTTATATTTAGCGGAATGTCTCGAACCAAAGATTTTCCTACAATTTTCCTAATAATAATGATAATAGTAAGGGCACACCATATATTTCAATTTTGTATTTTCTGCTACTAAAAGTATTATCAGGTTTCTGAATTTTCTGATTTATAATCTGTTGCTTCGCGTCTCTATCATTTCCCGTAAACCCGCGCTTTTGGGGGGTAAGCTGGGGGTTTTCATGATCTGATCTGCGAATCCAGCAGTTCACCGACGATGGCGTTGGCACAGAACCCCCAGCCGAATGTGGATCTCTTTGATGTGTATTTCCGACGAGCTGATTGGGACCGCGATGGCCGCATTAGTGGCGCTGAAGCTGTTGCTTTCTTTCAAGGCTCTGGGTTGCCCAAACACGTCCTTGCACGGGTATGTTTCTCTTTGTGTCTGTATCTCTATATCTGTGCGTGTGTATATTATACATGTGTGTGTGTGAATTTGAGTGGTTGCTTCTGATTTGGCGTTGACGGAATGGCATCTGGATCAGATTGATTGCATTTACTTGCTAAACGTGGTTTAAGTGATTAATCTTAGCTTGATATGACCTAATTTGTAATATTTGGCAATTATTGCTACACTTCCTTCATCTATGATATTAGTGTACAGCTACAATCTGATTATCTATCATTTTCTTCTGTATATTTTCATTTAAACTTGGTGGAGGACAGATTGCAGTATCAATATGATTTTTTTTTTTTTTTTGGGTTCAGCAGTATCAACATGATTATGATCGTAGGATTTTTACTTTGATGGGTTTCTGGTTCATTTGGTATTTGAATATTTGTTCTAGTCAATACCTTGGGCTAAAAAAATTCACTTCATTTTTTGGATGTGAAATAGATTGCCAAGATTTAAATTGTATGTTACTAATAGATTCCTTTTAAGATTTGTTGGACAATACTGTAACTAATACATTGAAGAAGAGCACTTGATTAATCTTCTCCTTTAGTTCGCTTATGGGTTTATTAACATTTGTATAAGGCTCATTCATCCTGTATATTCGGATCTATGCTTCTTCTTTTTCCCAGATATGGGAACATGCTGACCAGAGGCAGACAGGTTTCCTTGGTCGGGCGGAGTTTTATAATGCCCTTAAGCTTGTCACTGTTGCACAAAGTAAAAGAGAATTAACTCCGGAAATTGTGAAAGCAGCATTATATGGTCCAGCTGCGTCCAAAATACCCGCTCCACAAATAAATCTTAATCTTACTCCTGCACCTCAACCAAATTATGCTCCTGTGGTGCCTGCAACTCAGAACAATGCTGTTACAGCATCATTACCTCAAAATATTGGGGGGACACAAATAAATGCTAGCATAAGGCCACAAAATATCCTTACTCAAGATAATAAGATAATGAAGCCTCCCCTACCAACATCTAGCTCACCTTCCCATCTTGCTCAGGGATTTACCACTCCAGCATTTTCAATGGTTGGTGCTCTGCCAGGCCCTCGTCCTCCAAACCCAAGCTCAACAATTGACTGGATGAGTGGAGCAACTGATGGAGCTGCAGTTGCAACATCCTCACCAGTTCAGAACAAAGTGACCAGTCCTTCAATTGCTCAAGATAGCTTTGGGCTGCCACCATCAGAATCAACAACTTCACTGCCTGCTAGACCACAGCCAGGTCCTGGGACGAGGCCAGTAGGACCTCCATCCAATGATGCCAAAGGACCAAACTTTTCTGAGAATGGGTTTGCTTCTGACACATTTTTTGGAGGTGATACGTTTTCTGCTGCCCCATCTCAACCGAAACAAGATGCTTCTTCACGAGCATCTTCTTCCAGCAACGTACCAACTTCATCTGCATTTGTTCCGAGCTCTGCTGATTTTGAACCTTTGGTGAGGCCAACTGCATTTGATTCTCTACAGAGCTCTCTCATGACACAAGTTTCTCAGGGGCAGTTTCAACAGGTTCAGTCACTTGGGAAACCAAACGAGGCCGTCTCACCTCAAACAGTTCCTACATCTAGTGCACCTGGAATTGTACGCTCGGTGGAGAATTCTTCTCCTAGTCAGTCCCAAATGCCGTGGCCTAAGATTACCCAGATTCATGTTCAGAAGTACACTAAAGTGTTTGTTGAAGTAGACACAGACAGAGATGGTAAAATAACCGGAGAGCAAGCACGCAACCTGTTTCTCAGTTGGAGATTACCCAGAGGTAGAACTTCATGTCATTGTTAGATATTAGATATCAAATTTTTTTTTTATTATTCAAATTCGAAATTGATATGAAGAATCACTTATCCAAATTGATCCTGTCTATTTAAAATCGAATCAGATTTTTGAGGCTCTTTAATTATATATTCAAACCAAAAAAGAAAAGTAGATTTTGAGAGAGATTACCAACTCCAAAAACATAAATCTTAAAAGAATAAAAAACACCACAATTGTTACAAGTCTAGCCTTCAGTAAGAAAGAAATGAAGGGGAGGGTTTTATTTATATTTATGTAAGATAATAGAGTGAGGAACGGTGCACTAAAAGCAATATACCCATTAAATAATATGAATACACTTATATAAATTTACAACCTTTTATGTAAGTTTAATGTAATGGGAACAGATTTGGTTTTGTTGGATAATTGGATTCCATATTTTCCTACCCAAATTCTATCTGCGACCAATTAGATTGTGAGTTTTTCATTCCAAATTTAATCTGATATGTCTTTGAAACAAATATGAACAAGATGGATAAGGCTGGTTTTGTGAATTGATCATCTATTATTTGCTAACTCCAATGAAATATTGATGATCTGTGTTATTTGAATGGAATACAGGATTTGTTGGAGTTTTCTGTTTCTTTTGTCTTTTTTAATTATTATTATTATTATTATTATATTTTTTACATCTGAATATATGCTTCATGTTGTTGTTTAAGTGCAAGAGACAGATTATCGTTTAAGTGCAAGAGACAGATTAAGATTATATTTATGGTACTCGGTAGTACTTCAATGCTATCAATTTTCCTCCAAGTACCGAATTTAAGAACAGTGCAAGACCATGGATCTCTTTTTCTGGTCAGAGTCGCTGTGGATATAGTGTGTTTATGCTGATTTTTTCAAAAAGCCTAATATTATTCTCATCGTATTATCCTCATCAATATGCACTGTTTACATCTGCCAGAGGTGTTAAAGCAGGTTTGGGACTTATCAGATCAAGATAATGATAGCATGCTATCTCTCAGGGAATTCTGTCTAGCTCTATATTTGATGGAACGGTATAGGGAAGGGTGTTCTCTTCCAGCAGCTCTTCCAAGTGAAATCATTTTCAATTTGTCGAGCATCACTCCATCTACCATGAACTACAGTAATGTAGGTAATGCAGCTTGGACACCTATTCATCTTGTATTCCTCTGGGGAAGGAATTAATTTTTGAAATCTGATGTCCCATTTTCTTGGATAATCCCCCCCCTGAATTTTACCGACTTTGCTCATTTTCCCCAAAGGTTTTCAACAACGAGGAATGCCTGGTCGTGTGCAGCAGATGACCCATGCAGTTGCCCCAAGGCCACCAAAACCACCTACACCTGTTTCAATTCTTCAAACTGATGAAAGGCCTCCGATTGATAAGCCAAAACCAAAAATACCCACCCTGGAGAAACACCTTGTTGACCAACTCAGTACAGAGGAGCAGAATTCTCTTAATTCAAAGTTCAAGGAAGCAACAGAAGCTGATAAAAAGGTACTTACTATGTTCCTGTTTTTCTAATATTTCCTTACAAATCTTTTCTTTTTCTATATGAACTACTGTGAGCATGTTCTTTCTTTTTTCTTTTAATAAATATTTTCTTGGTATTTGGTCAATACTTTTGCTGACTCCATTTTTTAAAGGTAGAAGAACTGGAGAAAGAAATTTTGGAGTCAAAGCAGAAAATTGAGTTTTGCCGAGTTAAAATGCAGGAACTTGTGAGTATCTAAATTTTGTTTTTGACTTACTCTCCTTTCTTTTTGAAGTTCATATGCACTTGGATGTCCATATCCTTTGATTCTGTGACTACTTGAATCTTACTACTTGCTGGTGAATGATAGATTTAGAATTTGGTGGGCATACAGTTGGGAAAGGACTAAAACGTTTGTGGATTATGATTTTCTTCGTTTAGTGCTTTTTTAATGATAAATTCCAGGCCTGGTTGACTATATTTCTGTATATTTCATGCTTTATTTACCATCATTCATAGGAGTTACGGATCAGTAGTAAAATAACGTAATATATGTTTGATCAAATCTAGGTTATTGGCGTGAATATATTTTAGTTTTATTTGGACCCTTTGTCACTTGCAGTCTTACAGATTAGCATAGACATGATATTAATAGTTTATTTGCAGTTTTGCATGTTCCCTAAGTGGTAATAAGAAGCAGTGAGTATATTTACCATGCTATATTTCTAATTACTTCATTTCTGCCTGGTTCAAGATTCTATACAAGAGTAGGTGTGACAATCGCTTTAATGAGATCATTGAAAGGGCTTCTGCTGATAAACGGGAGGTATCGTCTTGATTGTCGAGGCTGCTTAAGTACCATCTATTTAATTTTGAAGATGTGCTTAATAATTTCAAAACATATTGTAGGTTGAATCCTTGGCACAGAAATATGAAGAGAAGTATAAACAAAGTGGAGATGTAGCATCCAAATTATCCATTGAAGAAGCTACATTTCGTGATATACAGGTATTTTATTTGTCCCGCTTAAGCTTCATAACTTGGCCCCATCATTCAATTACCAGAAGTGCTGCTCTTGTAATTTCTTCTAGCTATGCTAACATTATTTACTTTCATATGACCTACTGGAAGATCTTTGGTACTTTGCTTTCTCTTGTGATTTTATGTATTTAATCAGCGAATGTTATTATCTTCCCATTGTTGTTCTGGCTCTATAGCTTGAACTTCTCCTTTGAAAAATTAAAGCATAATACCTTGGGCATTTTTACATTAGTTTGTTTTTATTTTCCATGCACACAAATTTGTCGTGCCCTAATTTAATTGACTTTAAGTGAAACTCTCTGGCATTTTTATGTAGGAGAAAAAAATGGAGCTGTACCGGGCAATTGTTAAGATGGAACAGGATGGCAATGCTGGTGATCTTCAAGTAAGTTCAAATATGGCTTGATGGTGAATATTTTTCTGAGTGCTTTTTTCTGAGTTACGCAGTGAATTTTCAGGTCAGTGTTGATTGTATCCAATCAGATCTTGATGAACTGACCAAATCAGTAAACGACCGTTGCAAGAAATATGGATTGCGTGCAAAACCTACTACATTGCTTGAGCTTCCCTTTGGTACATTTTTATCATTAGTTTACATTGTTGTTTATTTGAATCAATAACCTGATCTTTGTACTACCATGAAGTCCTATAGAAGCTAGAACTTCTGAAAAAGTCTGCCGGCTTTGAATAGGGGCAGTTTGCATGTCCTCAAACATATCCTTCTAGTTCTAGTCTCTGTGGATTATTTCTATAAGTAGCCAGTTTAACTGTGGTATTGTAGAGAATGATATAACCAAATTGTAGAAATAGAGTTGAGAGACCAACTTTTTAGTTAGGGGTTTTCGATTAGGTCAGATATATTAGTCCAGGAATGTGGGGTGCACCCTGTTTTTGATCTTTCCATTTCCTCCCCTCTCTCTCAGCGCGTGTCAATTTTTTAGGTATAAAAATATTATTTTCTTTAATGTTAATAAGTTGTTGTAGGATATATGTATAATGTATGAAAATCTTGACAATCACATATTAGTGTTTAAATACATGTTATGCATCCAATAGGTTACTGTAGAAGAATTACATTTGACATTTCCTTTTCAAAAGGGACAAGGTATGATTTAGAAAGTATTTTTCCTCTATTCAGGAAATGATTTTTTATGGCTACTGTTTTTCGAGATATCCAAACTTTAGTCCATTTTACACAAAGGTGCTTGGACTTTTTTTTTTCCTCTATACAATAATATCCAGACTTTTTCCCGTTTACACATAAGTTATAATTTTTATTTTTTGTGATCAAGCTTTGTCAAATTAGTTAATTAACATTGTTTTGTTATGTCAGCTAATTAACAATAATTAAGTTTGTTAAAACAGCTTCTTAACACTAATTAAGTTGTTACATCAACTAATTAGTGTTAATTAGTTGATGTGAAATAACCTAATCACTTATGTGTAAACGGGATAAAGTCTGGATATTATGTGTAGAGAAAAAAAAAAGTCCAGGCACCTTTGTGTAAAATGGACTAAAGTTTGGATTCTCTGGAAGCTGTTTAGCCATTTTTTATGATGCATTTTGTAATGTATAATGCATGAAAGTCTGATCTCAGTCTTAATTTTTGTCTAACCGTATCTATAACAATTTTTTTCCTTTCTAAAAAGCAAGTATATTGGTAAAAAATATGTGCAATCTTGTATAAATTAGCACATACATATATGAAGCTTTATATCAGGATTCTTGAGATGAATTCAATTATCATCTGCAGATTGTAAGAAACCTAAATATCATCTTTATTAGGAACCTGAACCATGAAACTATGTAGTTGTCAAATAGTAAACCTAAGTGTTGCTATGGTGATAAAAAGTTTAACATGCACAATTGTTCAACAGTGTCATAGGTTTCTCTCTATAGCCTTACATTATAATGTTCTGCTGGTAACTTTTTCTTGGGTGTGCACTCTGTTTTTATTCTCATCACTTCCTGCTAAAAAGTTGTGTTGATATTCCGTTACCTGAAAATTTGACTTTCTGTCTGAAATAAGGTTGGCAACCCGGTATCCAAGAAGGGGCTGCTGACTGGGATGAAGATTGGGATAAATTTGATGATGAAGGTATGTGGAAATGACAGTAATTTAATAAAAGTGATATTTTTCAGTGCCTCGTTCCTTTTTTCTTCTTTAGTAGTCTCTGTACAGTGCTATTATCCAACGAGTTTCTTTATTATATCGTGATAAGTTACTCATTTATAAAGTTACTTTCAGGATTTACCTTCGTCAAGGAGCTCACTCTTGATGTACAAAATGTATTTGCACCTCCAAGACAGAAAATGAAATTGATTAAGAATAATGAACCTTCCACAATTGAGAGTCCAACTGGTGTTTCTTCGCCAAATGCAGGTTTCAAGTCAGACAAAACTCATGGTTCTGATGAACGGGCTGTTGAAAATGGATCTGAATATAATAAAAATGAAGATGACTCAGCAAAAAGTGCTCCCAACAGTCCATTTGCTACCAATGCTACTGGAAGTCCATCTGGAAAATTTTCAGATTCTAACTTTGGGAAGACTATTGGTTTTGATGCTTCACCTCGTGATCAGGATGCCCACAGGTATTTTTTAAACTTCAGGTGCTAGTTTTCTTTGTAAAGATCTGCATGCCATAACTGCTACTTAATAGCATTATTTTGTGTTAAAGAAAAATGATTTCTTATATATGGTTGCTCATAAAGATCTATATACACTCCAAATACAAAATTTCATTTCATTTCAAATCTTTTCCTCCTTTCCAATTTACATTTGAGTTTATATTGTAAGATTTTGTTTAATATTGTACTATAGACAAATTCCTTCTTCGTAGCTCCAGTAATGTTGAATCAGTTTTGTCACGTGTCACCCTTGTTTGGCACACTTTTGATTATTTGTTGAACGTTTTGTTGCCTAATATCAATTTGTTTGTACAACCTTAACTCTTGGTTGTGGATGAAGGATCCACTTGTGTCTGTTCTTTTAAACATCCTGATTTGCTAATTCATATCTGTCCTTTTAAACATTCTTATATATCTTCACGTGGTTTACTCAACTGGCACAAACTGAGGGAAAACGTGCAACCAACATTCTTTTAAACAACTACTAGGAGAAACCCTTTTGGTAGGATAGGGGCTAAATGATTGTTTTTTGGTTCCTTTTCGGCTTTTCCTTAATGCTTCTGTTGTTTCGTAAGCTTGTCTATAGTAATCTTCTGAGATAATTTTGATGCCTCTGTTAGGGTTATTTACTATGCTTTCTAAATTTAATGTTTATATTAAATGTACAGCGATCAATGGGGCAAGGGTTCTGTGTTTTCTGGTGACAAAACTTTGGATGAACCTGCATGGGGGACTTTTGACACTAATGATGACATCGACTCTGTTTGGGGTTTCAACACAGCTAGTAGCAAGAAGGTAGTTGAATGCTTCCAACTATTTGTATTAAAGACTTATCTAAGGCTGATCCTGCTTCAACTAAAAGTTTGTGCATGCATTTTCAATTCAAAGCACGCACTTCTATACATCACTTGGTCTTTTCTGGTTCCGAATTTCTACCATTTCTGCTATTTCTTTTTCGTTGTATCTGTATGGTGTCTTGCTGGTAACTTTTCTCATAGAGGCTCTGTAGCTTTTGGTATATTTTGTTTGCAAGCAGCTTGTGCTGTAGAAACCTTTTCAGTGCTTTAAGTTGCAATCTGGACGAGGTTTTATGTCATCTATTTAAAAGATTTGCTGGTTAATGCTTCTAAGTTGTGCAAGTGTGTCTGGTTAGCACTTGATAATTAGCACTCAAACACCTTATTTGGATGTTATCAATGAAAACCAAGTTATGCTTGTGTCTTCTATTTGTAATTTTATTTAATGAATCATTGTGTAGGATGTGGATCATAAGAGAAATGGTGACTACTTGTTTGGGTCGGACTTTGGTTTGAACCCTATAAAAACTGGGTCACCACGGTCGGTTGGTCTTTCCCAGAACAGCCGCCCCTTCAGATTTGATGATTCTGTTCCTAGTACGCCACTCTACAGTTCAAGTAATTCCCCACGACGGTCCAAAGAGGGTTCAGAATCTGCATTTGACAGTTTCTCAAGGTTCGATTCATTCAGCATGCATGATAGTTTCCCTCCCAATAATACATTGGCACGATTTGATTCAATGCGCAGCACTAAAGACTTTGATCCAAGTCATGGATTCCAATCATTCGATGAATCTGACCCTTTTGGGCCTTCAAGTTCATTTAGAACATCACTGGATAATCAGACTCCTCGGAAAACCTCTGATAGTTGGAATGCGTTTTAGTTGGGTAGTTCTACTTTTTGTATTTTCTATCCCTCGTTCAAGCCTTACTAGTGCAGTATAATGATGCAATAGTGGGACTTCATTTGTTCTGTGTTTTATATCATCTCACCGATGGATGCGTGTGATGTATTTTTGTACTTTGCCTTGTGCATGTCTTTATTTTTACTTTGATTCTTTTGTCATTCTCAACCTTTTGAGATTCAAATTTCTTTTGGGGATTTTTGATTTGTCCATTGAAGCGAATACTAGGGATTTTTTTATTATTACCATACACAATCAATGAATGTAATTATTCGTCTTCTGTGGCTTGCAACTTTTTAGTAATGAACTGTTATTAGTCGGTGATTCATTATTCTCGTGCCCAGTGAGTTTTAAGCACCTCTTTCCTTTTTTGTTCCCTTGGCTCCTTTTAGCATGTGGAAGTGGGGTCTTTTCTTTAGAACTGCCAGCTTTATTTCATAATTAAATCCGATTGTAACGATTGTCCAGGGCTCGACGTTTTTTTTGCTTGCCATGAATTTTATTCAATTTTTGATGTTTTAATCTTTAGAATTTGCCCGATAACGCCATAGAATTAGTAGATAATACAAATTCAAACACAACGCAGATAAAAAGTTGGGACTGAGATATTGGGAAGGGGCCGCGCGAACGCAGGCCCCAGCTATCACAAATTATGACGTTGGCTCTCCCTCGTGGGGAGACCATAGGCAGGCACCCCTCCAACGTGCAATGGAGGTCACAAGCCTAGGACATGGGCCATGTTGATCACCCATCGACCCCGTCCAGGTAAGTATGTTGCTACTGTAATCCTCTTTTCTTTTAATAGTCCCACGCCCTCTCTTGCTTTCTTGTTTTCATTCGATGTGGGACTCATCAAAATATTTGCTCACTCTCCTCCTGTCTCTTCTTATCCTGGTTTTAGTAATTAGTGCAACTTAGTCTTTTAATCAGTGAATAATTATCTAGTTACGTAGATATAATGAGCATCCAACAGATTGCAGAAAATAGAGTAGGAAGTTTTATGAATTTCGCTCAGCCAATAGTTAAAATTTTCGAATATGCAAATAGTCTTCCTCTTTTGCATCTGCTAAGACTGCTATACCTTGTTTGTACCTTGTTGAGTAAAGTAAAACAATCCATCTTATCCTGGTTCTAGTGATTGGTTCAAGTTCAATTTTGTCTGTGAAATAATTGACAATATACTTAACTGTAATGAGTGGCTAACAACTGTGAAAATAAGATACGAGAATAAGTAAACAAAACAAGCTCTGTTGGGTATTATCTTTTGCTTTGCAATGGATTATGGACTTTAAAGCAGCTTAACCAGTATTTGAGTATTTCATCTAACAGAAAATTCAAGAAGCATATGCTTTTAACAGTTGCTAGGTGTTATTTTCAACTAATTAGTTCCTAATGTAGAGGATAGACTTCACATAAAAATTACCTACTCTAAGGAGCATCTGTACTCTAAATGCAAAGATAATAATACATAAAATAAATATATATCTCAGTTCTCTTATATTCACGTGTGCAAAAGATAGTCAATCTTTAGTGTACATACAGCAATTTTGGGGTAGATACAAATAGTTAGGTTTCTGCAATTTCACACATTCATGTTGTTTGGTCGTATTAAGTTCATAAGATTAGCTTTTTCCACCTTAAAGATTTTAGCGTTGGTTTCCTTTTCTTTTGTTTCTTAGAGAATCAAAAGAGCTACTAAAGAAAAACTTGAACTGTTTCATTTCATCTCAGCATTTTTTCAATCCTTGTGAAACTTTTTCTGCCCTGAAAGAAGATGTTACAAAAAATAAAAAGAAACTAATAAGTTGAATTAAGTCAATTAAAAAAATATATTAAAAAATGAAAAATAAAATACTAATTTTATAGTAACCGTGAACAATCACAGAATGTATCGGAACTTGTGACTTAAAGTAGAATGAGACTCATAAACTAAGTCACAATACCACTCATTTTAGTTATTCAATATCAGTTTAATGCATAAAAGCATCACACTAAGTCAATGATTATTTTATTTAATTAAATCCAAGGCCCAAACGCAACATAATATAAATACTGTGGCACAATCGCATTGAAATAAAATAAGGAGAAGAAAGAAGAAGCATGTATTGCACTAAAGAATCATTTTCAAATCTGTCTTGGATACAACACAGAACATATAAAGTTCTTGAATATCCCAAATTCCAAAAAAGATCAAGTTTTATTAAAATCTTCCTCTAAGCAAATGTTTTCAAAGAATTATTACATTATTCCCAGTACTGTCATTGGACTACAAGAAGTGATTATTTCTAATAGTTACAAAAATCTTGCATTAAAAATTGACCACCAATTACAAATAATAAAGATAAGGCTTCCGAGTTGCTATAGTAACTCTGAGTCTTTTGAACTATTGAATTTGAAATTTATAGAGAGAAAAACATCTGCTGCAAAGCACACCAGGTTCCTGAAACAGCAAGAAGAATTCCAAGAACAATGATGGCAATATCAGAATACCTGCCTGCCCAACCCATCTCTTCTTTGAAAACCAGATAGTGAAGGAAAGATGGTAAAACAAATCCCAATACACAGCAAACAGCACTTCCCACCAAGGAAATAAAATCAGTAAAATTTGGGACCAAAACAGCAACCAAACACACTATAAAAACTGATAGCAACCTAAGCCATAAGCAATATCTTCCATCACATAATCTTCTCTCCACTATTTCAAAAACAGGGTTCATCATTATTGGTAATGTGAAGAACAAATTCACACAAAGACCAAGTTTAACCAGAGTGCTAATTAGACCTCTACCCATGTTTGATGTGATCAAATCTTTTGTTTCCTCTCCATAAGCTAAGTAACCCAGAACTCCAAAACTTCCATAAATCACAGATATGGAACCCATAGTCAAAGCTAAGATCTTCCCAAATTTGGACCTGTCTTTTATCTCTGATTCTAAAGGTAAAACCATACCAATTCCTTCAAAAGAATAAGTAGCCACACCTAAACCATAAAAGAAAGTACAAAGATCTCCAAAAGCAAGAACAGAACGACTCTGTTTTGACAAAACAATCACATCGTCAACCATTACAGCGCCCATTGCTGCAAGATCAACCACATCAGCAAAAATGCTCAAAGGAGCGAGATGGTTCAACGTTTCAATTGAATTCAATCCCAATTGGAAAGGAAAACACCCCAAAATGTAAAAAGTCTTTGGGACTAATCCCAAGATCTTGGGTTTCAAATCGGATGATGTTGGCGAATTAAAAACATCGGCCACAGTATTGCCAATGTAAATAAGATATCCAATGCAAAACCCAGCTTGGGCAAGAATAATCATAACATCAACAAAAGATTTACCAAACACCCCACAAATTGTGAAAGCCAATTCCCCAAAAGATGCAATCTTTGAGAACCCATTAGTGGATTCAAGCTTTCGGCGAGTGTAAACCAATAGCATCATACAGTATTGGGTAAGGGCAGCCACAGAGAAGAGCATTAAGAGACCCATAAGCCAACCTGTTTGCTTGAAAGTATAAGGAAGACCCAGAACACCAGCACCAACAATGGCGATGAACACATTGGCAAAGGTCTTGGGTTGAGAAGACAAGGACTTTTGGTCGCCTATGAGAGGTGTGCCTTCCGTTGGAAGAGGTCTGAGAGATTGAGAGGAAGAGCCTGCCTCTGCATCAAACCCCATTGTTGATCTTCAAAGAGGAGGAAGAAGAAGATGATAACTGTAATTCATATAAAGCGGTTCGCTTGGAGAGTGGTTGATGTTTATTCAGTGTTATGCAAACTGTGTAGTGTTGGATTTTGTAAGAGGCTTTTGGGGAAAAGCAGATATATTGGAGATGGGAAAAAGAGTATGGGCTATTTGCATGCTCTTGCTTGGCTTACTTTGTAAATGCGTCTGAATCATGTGATCCTGATATTTTGGACGTTTGGACACACATTTAGAGGGAAATACACTAAATAGTTTTTTCAATTATTATTATTTAAAAAAAAAAAAAAGGGAAAATAACAAAACTAACACCCCTAAAAATTATAATAACAAAACTAGCACCCCTGTGTTCAATTAAAATTGAACGACGATAATTTAGACTCGTTCAATATTGAACGTTCAATATTATCCGTTCAATTAGAATTGAATGACGACAATTAGACCTATTTAATATTGAACGTTCAATATTTTACGTTCAAATTGAATATTGAACGTTCAATATTAAACGTTCAATTTTAATTGAACACAGAGGTGCTAGTTTTGTTATTATAATTTTTAGGGGGTGCTATTTTTGGTAATTTCCCAAAAAAAAAAGAGTTTTTGGCTTTGAAATGCGCAAGCGCAAGTATATAATTTTTGTTTAATGGAAAAAATATGATTTATTGCCTCTGCATAGCATGAATTTTTTATGCCGATAGATTTTTTTTTTATTCTTACTTTACGACAACATTTTTTGGAGAAAGATTTACAGTTTTGTTCCTTTTACAAAATAACTTGCACGCCGAAACTTATGTTTGCATATCAAACGCCTTTACCCAAAATAATTTTATCCTTCAGTATTAATTAATTAGGTTTCACTTTCAATTCTTAATGAAACATATGCTTATGTTATAGAAAAAAAATTATGCACTGCATGTAAACAGGGATGCAAAAAAATTATGCACTGTCATATTTATTTACTCTATAAAAAATTTTATGTAAATAGGTATGCAAAAAAATTATGCATATGCAAAAATTATGCACTGTCATTAGAGTATGCAAACTAAAATACTCTATTTTTGCTAGACAAAATAGAGTATATATACACATAATATGTAAACAGTTTACATACTATGTAAATCTATTATGGTTTGTTTAGTTCTCCTGATTAACATGCCAATAGTCTTAGGAAATTATTATTTAATTTTCACAAATATGGTTTTTTCATACTCCCACAGCCAAAATACTACCAGATCTAGCTGATTGTTATGACATAATCAAAATGAAAAAATATTACACTTTCTAAGTCACTTTACTTAATGCTACAAATAGGTCCATAAGTAACAAAACTGAATAACATAACCAATGTACATAGTATGTAAATTAATGTACATATTATGTAAATCAGTTTACATATTATGTAAATCAATTTACATACCTATATGTATACTCTGTTTTGCCTAACAAAAACAGAGTATAACCAATTCTTTCCAAATTGTTAATGCCTAATATAATTTCCAGCAAAAAACTAAACGACTCTCTGTACTTCTTTCAAAATTTTTTGAATCTGCAAAATCTGTTTCAATGGGTCTTGCTTCCAAAGGCCTTTCTAAGTTAGGAGATTTAATGCAAGCTATACGATTATCATCCTTCAGTACTTCAGGCCTTACATACTGCGCAGTGTAACAGGTATGAATTAGAGTGAAATGATATTTCTGTAATTTATCTAATTTTGATATAACTAAAACTCACACTTTTGAGCTTATTATTGCTAGTTTTAAAAAATTTAACTTTTAATTATAATTAAAATTATTTAAGCAAATTAGTCAAGAAATATCCTTGGAGCCAATTAAGTTAAACTTACATTCTCTTGGGCTTTTTATAGAATATTAACCGGACATAAAATTTACCAAAATAATAAATAAGTAAAAAGAAAGTAAACAACAAAGAACAAGTCTGAGATAAATAAACATAATTTAGAGAATTGAATAAAAGTAAATTTTTTAAGATAATTCATGTTCCATAGAAACCCAAAAGACGTCAAATAATTTGCTTTTTTAACGTTACAAAGAAATAAGATCTTATAAAATTGATTTTACGTTATTTCTTTTTTTATTTGCTTTATTTTTAAGCTTAAATTTTATTTTGTTTATAAATTCTCTTAATAGGTTAAAATGTCCTTATATAATTTGTCCAAATTCATAATTTCCTCTTTCATATATTATTTTTGTTTATTTTAATAAAAAATTAATTAAAAATTTAACAAATAGACTAATAGTGTACCGTTTTTAAAAAACATATATAAAATATAATGAACTAAAGTATACTATTAGCTAAAATTAATTGACCAATCTAACACCCCGCTCTTACTTTTATTTTAAACATATGTAAACCAATAATAATAAATTATTGAAAAATTATCTAATTTAACTTTATCTCATTAATTTTAATATAATATGGACCTCACTTGTATTCTTAAACACTAAAAAGATATCATGGTAGCCTATTTTTCTAAATTTATTTGATGGCTAAGTTTCATTTTTTAAAGTATTTTTGCCGCTTAATATTTAAAATCACATTTTAGAATTATACCAAACTTATGTTTTTGACTTTGAATAAAACGATTTTAATAAAAAGTGCTTCTAACCAAAGTGAAATTTATTAATCTTTTTAAAAAATAATTTATTTCAAAATCAATTTTATATAAATAGAAGCAAACATAACTCTTAAAAAACAAAAAAAAAAAACAAAAAAGATAAAAAGCATACATAAATAATAAACTCATGACTTCCGTACCGTTGGACAAAAAAACATTAGTTTCTGATTTTGTTTACTGATCTGGTCGACCATACAATTTATCAAATGGGCCGGGCTTTTCTTTGTTAAGCCCAACATCATTTTCTTTCTTTTACTTCGCCGGGAAATCTTTGTTTTCCGGGTAAAACAATGGAGCACATTAGCAGATCTTGTAAAAATGGTCTAAGCTCTTCCTAGTCGACCTTTGAAGTAAACGCGGATCGAGGACGAACTCGAGGCTTAATCCTTGAGCAGCAGTTAATTATCATTGAGTTTACTTAAAATCCTGTATCACAAGATTGTTTGACTTATAGCTGATTCATATTATGCGAGAACAGATTAAAGCTTCGAAGAAATTTTCCGAGAAAAAGATGATAAAGATTTTCTGTGATTTTCGCTTACTCCTCCTTTTTGCAGCTGCTGCATTTATTTATATCCAGGTTATTAGAAGTCTTAAATTCTCAAATTCACGAACGACTCTTCATTTATATTCCATTTTTAACGTTTTGTGGGACAGGGACTGACATAGAACATCGTGCGCTGCCAAAGATTTGTATTTGATTACTTGTTTTAATTTCCTCCCTAAATGGTTTTATTATTGAATTTATGAAAATAAATTACCTATAAGTATCTCTGAGATAAATTACGACGAATTGTGGTTAGATTTTCAATTGTTGATTGTTGAAGAGTTGCTGATAATTCGTAATTTTTCTTTCTGATGATTTTGTATTTTTCTATCTTTAGCTACGGCTTTTCGCGACACAATCACAATACGCTGATCGCCTCGCTGCTGCGGTACGTGCAACAGTATCTCATTGTAGTCACTCCGTCTTTTTGCATTCACTTCATACTCGTCGCAACCTTGTGTTTTCTACAAAGTTACCTGCTAGTTCAATTTCGAGTTTTTGTTACTCTGTAGGTATTTCGTTACTATGAGCTACTACTACGGCCTTCATTGAAGCTCAGAGCTAGCTGAATTAACTTTTTCCAATTTGAAAGAGTATTTCCGGTGTATTACAGATTCGGCTTTCGAAAGTGGAATGTTTTGCTACTTATTTTCAGCTAAATTGCATAATGTTATTATTATGCTTATATGATGGGGTCCAACTATTGTGTTACCAATGAGTATTTTTTAAGAAGACGCGTTATACCTCTATAAGATGTTGTCCGTTGTAAATCTTTCAATCAAAAGAGAGAATTAACGAGATAATACCCAGATTTTTCAAAAATGAGAGGCTCATAAGTTATGTTTAAAAAAAAATCATTTTAATTCTCTTCTTCCAACTTACTCGAGTAATTCAAAAGCGGTCAAACTAAATAGAAATCAAATTGATTTTTAATCAATTTTGATGATAGCTCCATTTTTTTGTTGGCTTTTAAAACTACAATTGTTGGTACATTTGGATACTGTTTGCTGCTGCTTTGAGAATTTCAATACCTTATGAGTGATTTCTAGGCTTCTCACTTTATCTTTATTGAAACATTGTCTGGATGTAGCGGTCCTTAATGCGTGCAATCCCATATCTATTTTTTTTTGACAGGTTGAATCAGAGAACCAGTGTACAAAGCAAATGCGATCATTAATTGATCAAATAACCATGCAACAAGAACGGATTGTGTCCCTTGAAGGTGTAAATTTTCCTTCAATGAACAACTCTGTTATATTTTCGTCTAAATTATGTGCAACGCAGGCAACATTTTTTACTTTTGTGGTTAGGCACATTGCTAGTCAAAGTATTAAGACACATCGATGAATCTTTATACTGTTGCTTTTAGTGAAGCAAAAAATACAACATTTAGTGCTGTAGTTTTGTCTAAAAGGATGGATCATCTTCCATGTGTGCAAAGTTGATCTCAAGGCTCTTAAGACAACTGTCTTTTTCTTTGGCCTTTCCCTCTATTTCTTCATCTCATATAAACAGTTGAAGCAAAACCCAGGCAAATATAATAACTTTATTGCTGCTACTAACTTCAGATAAAAGGAACCACCGGGAAGAAGAATGTGGACAGCTGAAGGCTCTTGTTCAGGATCTTGAGAGTATGTTATTAACACCGTTGGTTTCCCTTCCTTTCTATTCTTTATTACAATATCTTTACTTTCTTCTACAGAATATTTGATATACTTTTCTGGTTATGAACTGTTTGATTAAGTGATTATTTAAATCATGGAAACATATATTTAAATATTCCACTCTCCTCAGTTGTGTAATACTGTAATTTACTGTTTGCGGGTTTTACCTTAATAAGATTTTGTGGCTATAATCTTCTTGTTTTATGATCTTTCACATTGAAACATGAAGAAGAAAACTGTTGCCTTAAGAGATATAAACTAGTTGTATGATTCATATGCTTGCTTTTTAGGAACTATAAAGGTTTAGTGTCACTTATTATTTTAAAATCTCCCTTTTTGTTTACCAAGTTGCAAAAGTATAATTGTTTTTTCATAGGCTTGTTGCAGGGACTCTTTTAGGAGACTGTGGTGTCAGATACATATTTTTCTTATTTTTTTTATAAACTTTCACTAATTTGGAAAGTCGAGTACTCGTGTTTATGTAATGTCTCTTAGCATGAAAAATGACGAGTTGATGTAGCATGGGTTCCTTGAAGGAATTGAAGTGTAAAACTTGCAAAATAACTCATTAGATTAATGTTTTAAGCTTCCATTAAATAGTTCGCCAAATTGACATCAGGTATGTTTTCTGTTGTATGAAAGAGTTCCTGCTTCTGCCTTATATCATTGATCTTAAGTCGCCTTTGTTCTGTTCTTTCATCTTTGTTCTATTATAGTACCTAGTTTTGAGAATCTTTCTTTATTTATATTTTATCTTATTTATTATTATTATTTGGTTAAATAATAAAGGAGAAGGAGATGAGGTGAAATGGGCTTATAAGCATAATTCCAAAAGCAGTTCTAATCCTCCCAAGGCACACTTGGGGGCTGATAAGCCACACTCCAACCAACCTTTTTTTTTTTTTTTGTCAAATACAGTTTAGAATTTATCTGTTGGCACATGTTGGAGTACTTATCATTTTTGTTCTCTCCAGGGAAAGGCGTAGAAAGACGGATTGACAAAGTACAGGTTTAAGATGCAAGAGTTGCTTTCAGTTCATATTTCTTTACTCAAGGAAGATATTGCTTGTAATGACCCTAACCATTATCTTATGCTGAATATTTTAGGCACCAGTGGCAGCTGTTGTTGTTATGGCATGTAATCGTGCTGATTATCTTGAGAGGACTCTTCAATCTATTTTAAAGTACGTTTCTCATGTGATTTATGCCTTATGCTGTGGCTTGTTTCATTTGTACACATTTGAGCTGATCTTTGTAATTCATTTTTTTAGATATCAGAAGTTTGTTGAGTCAAAGTTTCCCCTATTTGTCTCCCAGGTAATTCTTTCCTTTTTTGTGTGTCTGGCTACAGGGTAAAAAAAAAGTTATGGATGTTCCAAGAGAATTAATCATTCCTAGATTTAATCATAATAGAAGTATGGAACTGACGACCATACACAATTATTTATATAGATTTTTTATTTTTCTCAGGATGGAGCAGATCCAAATGTCAAGAGTAAGGCTTTGAGCTATGATCAGCTCACGTACATGCAGGTAGATAATAGATGAGTGCTAATTCTTTGGTTAATTATGCTAGTTCGTTGCATTTGTGTCATGTGTTATATATTTGAATTTTAATTCTTTTATGAGCATGGACATTGGGATCTTAAGTGACCATTTTAGTTTGCAATATTTTATCAACAGGGACATCGAGTTCTTTATAATTAAGTACCGTATTACAAATTAGGAAATTTCATGCCATACACAGCAATCTAAACTAGCTTTGGAGGACACGAGAAATTTCTGGAAGATTTTCAACGTGCTGCTCTTTTCTAAAACATGCTAAAGTTATCTATCTAAATATTTTATTTGTTTGAGCTATAATAGAAGAGCACAACAATTAAGGATAGAAGGAGGTAATTATTCTCATTTGAGAAGTTACTCACGTTTAATTAATTGCAGCACTTGGATTATGAACCAGTGATAACAGAAAGGCCTGGAGAGCTAATTGCATACTACAAGATTGCACGTAAGACTATATATAGTTAGTTAGTTATTTTAATTTTTCTTCTTTTGCTATAACATGTAAAAACTTCACCCATTTTTAGGTCATTACAAATGGGCATTGGATGAGTTATTTTACAAGCATAATTTTGGTAGAGTAATCATACTTGAAGGTGAAAACGATTTTCCTAAAAATTCTTATTATTTATTCTGTAAACTTTTTCTTTTTTCTTTCTTTTCTGAAAATATCCATTGTTGAAAGCAAGTGCATTGATGTAATTTATATTGGAACAGATGATATGGAAATTGCCCCCGATTTTTTCAATTACTTTGAGGCTGCAGCTGATTTACTTGACAGGGATAAGTGTGTCTCGAAGCTCCCAAGTCTTGGATTAAATATTTGTCCAATCCTGCAGTTCTGATTATTCATTGCATTCTTAATATAAACTGTGGTAGGTCTATTATGGCTGTTTCATCGTGGAATGACAATGGACAAAAGCAATTTGTACATGACCCTTGTGAGTTGCCTTCTAAATATTTCGTTGAGATTGTACTTATTTTATGATGAGATGGTACTTTATTTGTTGACAACTCTCACTTTATGGGCAAAAAGTGAATATAGAATGCAAAGGCGCTCTCTTTTTAGGGAAAGGATGTTAAGTTGCTTAACATATTGTCTGCAGAAGCACTGCAACCTCACATCATGTTGATGCCATTTATTTGTTTGCTTAAAGTCTTTTCGTTCTATTTCCAATTGGCTCTCTCCTTCCCTATTTAGTTTTTCTTTATTCTAATTGTAAGAAGACTAACTTACCAACTAGCTCGTAAAATCATAATTCTGTTTTGTCAATGCTTGAAACTGTCATGGATAATCATATCACATAGAAAATACCAATGTATTACTGTTATCTGATATGATATATGATTTACTCTGCAGATGAACTGTATCGATCTGATTTCTTTCCTGGACTTGGGTGGATGCTTACAAGATCTACATGGGATGAATTGTCACCAAAGTGGCCAAAAGCATATCCTTGTCTTTTTAGTTTATTTCAATTTTTAGGTCATATTTCTTTATGCATTTATTATTTGGAAATTTTCTTTGACAACACTTCACTTACTGGGATGACTGGTTGAGGTTACAAGAGAACCACAAGGGCCGACAATTTATTCGTCCAGAAGTGTGCAGAACCTATAATTTTGGGGAGCATGTCTGTTGATCTTTGTCCAAAAATTAGTTTTTTTTTCTTTTTTTTTCATTATCATCACAACCTCAGGATTTCTTATTATAAAGTTGTACTTGCATTTAATTTAATTTTTTCTTTTTCAGTGGTCTTTTTCCTGAAATAGTTCACATAATTAGTTATTGAACAACTTGAGTTGCTTTGCCTGTCCTACATCTGTGTCGTTTTCTACCTTCTTACACTAAGCTACTTTCCCAGGGATCTAGTTTGGGCCAATTTTTCAAACAATATCTTGAGCCAATTAAGTTAAATGATGTCGAGGTAAAGTCACAATATCCCTTTTTGAACTAATTACTTGTGCTTTTATCTTTTATTCTACTTTCTGCTAAGGTTTCCTTTCCAAAAGGTTGATTGGAAATCAAGGGATTTGAGCTATCTGATGGAGGTAATCTATTAAATTAGTTCGTTCAGAATAATGCAGTTCCTACTATATGCATAGTTAAGACACTAATATTCCTTTTCTCAGGACAAGTATACAAAATACTTTGCTGAAATTGTGAAAAAAGCTATACCTATCCATGGAAATGATGCTGTTCTAAAAGCAAACAATATCAAAGGTGATGTACGTGTACAGTACAAAGACCAGTGGGACTTCGAAAGCATTGCTCGCCAGTTTGGTATTTTTCAGGAGTGGAAGGTGATTCCTTTCTCTGTTTGTCTTTTCCTCCTCCCTTAAATTCTCTTTGCATGGGAAGGAAGGTTGTGCCCGCTGCCCAGTTGCAGTTGCACATGACACACTGCAAAGTTGGTTATAGCTTCTTCTATTTTTATTGCAAAAACTCTCTTTAGTAAACAGAGATTTTACCAAGATTTATAGAATGGTAATGTGGCACAATATGTTCATAAGAAAACAACACAGCACTCATTAATAAAAACAGCCAACCCAACCCCTCAATTCTCAAACTAGCACGTACAAACAAATGTACAATCTCTTTCAGTAGGCTGCTTCATGTGATCATTGCTGTAATTGAGCAGTTGGAACAACCATATCCTACTCTCCTTCCAAATCTATTGTTAGTATTATCACCATTTCTGCCATTGTTTATTACTTTTGCTGCTCTTAAATTCTGTCTGAAGAGTTGGTGTTTCATTATTTACCTTAAATTTCAGGATGGTGTACCGAGAGCAGCGTATAAAGGAGTAGTAGTTTTTCGTTATCAGACATCAAGATTTGTTTTTCTAGTAGGTCCAGATTCTCTTAAGCAGCTTGGGATTTTAGAAGCTTGATACAAATGAGGTTAGTTGAGTAGGTTTTGAAACTGCATAATTAACAAGTCAATATGCTTCTTAAAAGATTTATGTTTTGTTGTTGGCCAGAGTGAAGATGGAAAAAGTTATTTTGGGTAGACTTGCAGAAATAACTTGTTTTTGAACTCATCCTATAAGATGATCAATACCTTAAGTATAAACCAAAGGAGCTCATGGCATTCTGCAATTTAAGATTTCTTGGTGGCTAGTTTTTTCAGTTTTTCCAACTACGTTACTGAATTCCGTAGTTGCCACTCAACACGACAAGTATAACAGACATGACATTCTCGCTATTCTGAAATTGTAGTATCTACTTGAGAGGTAGATGCGGGGTTGGTCTGACATTTAAGTAGAAGGTGCCATGAATTTTGTTGACTCTTTCTTTCACTAGTTTTTTTGCGTTAATGTAGAATTGATACTTTCAAACTAACATGTAACCATATTATATTAATGAATGTCAAAGGGTATGATGTCACTATTACAGAACCAAAAAGATAAGTATAACTTGTTGAAGTCTTTTCTAACATAGTATGTACTCATAACTATGTACTCACATAAGTTCATTTTGTTAATTAAAGATTCTATTGTTAATAATTTAGTTTGTTAGTTAGTGTCTAACTAAGTACATGCATCCAAAAAATTTCGGCAATACTGGTATAGCTTCCGTGGTTGCTTTGATGCTTCCCAGAGATTGTGGAGTTTGATTCTATCTCATGCTTGGATATTGTAAAGGGTAAATGTTACCTTTATTATAATAATATGCAATTTAGTACTTTTTTTTTTTTTAATTTGTTTAATTTAATTACCCTTTCCAACTTATAATAACGAAATTGATGGATAACTTATCTGATGTGCAAGTATGAAAATATATTTCTCAAAAAACTACGAAAATATATTGTCATCTTTTTACATATTATGATGTCATTTTTAGTCCTAAAATCACGTGTATGATTTTCATTACTGTAGCTTTGTGTTATTTAGAGTAGTAAAAAAATGTATATCTTTTTCGATTACTTAAAATTTAAGGATAAGGGCTTCATTGATCCTTAAATTATGTTTTCTTCATTGGAAAGATTTTCGAATTAAAAAATATATTACTTTAGTCCTTAATATATTATATTTTAACGAATAAATTTTAAATTAAAAATTTGAGACTAGTATGACTAATATGTTATGTTTAGAACCTATACTTGTTAATTTTTGGAACTTAAGTGTAATAAATATTAATAAGTAGAACTTAAGTGTAATAAGTATGACGTTTAATAAATTTGGAGATTAAAGTGTTAATTCTTTTTATTTGGAGATCTTTCTGTCAATAATGAAACAAATAATATAAAAGTCAATTAACTAAACCTTATTGCCTTGTATTTCACCTAATGAATAAGAGTCACACCAATGATCAATCTAAAAAAAATCATCATTTTCTCATTGCCCATCTTTTTCCTTTACTCTTTACGTTATCAATCCCTTCAGTCCCTCGGTGATACAGCCAAAATCCAAACAAGCCTTTGATTTGGTGCCAATTGCCAAGCAAAACACAACGCCTCTAATAAATCCATATATACACACACACAGTACAAAAATTAAAAGAAGCAAAAAGAGGGGTTTTGGTTAGCTTAGCATGCAATAAAAGAATATTTGAGATCATATCGACGAGATGTTGAAGGCAGCTTGGGGTAAAACTTGGTTGATGATAATGGTGTTGATTACTGTTGTACTTGTAGGAGCACCTTTGGTAATGCCTCCATTGCCTCCACCACCAATGTACCTCATCTTCTTTCCCTTTTTTATTTTGCTGCTTCTCATTTTCACTGCCTGCATATTCCCTCCACCCCCTTTGCCTATCAACTTTGATTGTGCCCCTTTGGTCTGATCTTCATTATCATTACAAAAACTCACTCATTCTTCTATTTTTTCACTCTTCTTTTTTAATTTGTTCATAGCTAATTTTCTATGCATTTTCATTTAGTAGCTAGTTTCTTTAGCTTAAAAACCCAGGTTCAAATCCAATTCTCACACCTGTTAGAACTTAGAATAGACTTGAATTCTTTTAGTTATATTAAGCCTCTTAGAATAGCAGTATAGTCTTGTACTACATGGTTCATTGTGGAACGGACACGGAGAGCACGAGGTACGAAAGACAAAGGAAGAAGAGGAAAAAGAAGGAAGAGAAAACTCAAGAGGGCTCTGTTTCTTTAATTCTAAGCGGCACGCAGGCAAACACGTGGTGTTCAATTCTGGAAAACATTACAAAGAAACTATAAAATTGTTCAGCTTTTGAACTCATACATGCATCCGTTTTTTCATCAGATATGGTACATTGATCACACATGTGACAATAATAACACAACACAACCCAACTATTTTTGACACCGAAGCCAAGCCAGATGAGGAATTGCAAAGCAAACCAGGATCCAAAAATTTAGATGTTTTAAAGTGGGGTGAGTAGAAATTTCCCTCTCAAATTCCATATTATATAGTCATTTATTGTGAAATGAAAATTTTAAAAAAATAATAATAATAATTTTGGTTCTTTATTGATATGAAGTAGTTCATCATTATTTATTTTAAGAATAATAAATAATACTTATTTTTTGTAGTATTTTCGGAAATGATTGTACTTATTTAAGTTGATGAATCCATGTATTTGATTTCTCTCTTCTTCTTTATTAATAAATATAATCTATTTTCAAGTAATTGTATTTAAATTAAACATTTATTATTATTAATTAATAATACTCATACGTTGAAAACTCTTGTGAGTTTTGACCTTTGCAATAAAACTAGGTACATGCATGGGCGTTAATGCGGTCGCTCTCTCATCAACTTATTTCCTTTTGCGCTTTTGTGAGGAATGCAACATTTTGGTGACCTTTTTCACTCATTTTTCATTTATCCTTATTTTTCTTTTCATTTTATTGGTTAATATTATATTGTGTTGTGTTGTGGTTACTAAAATGGTGGTAATTTTATGGGTTTTTCTTTTCTTGATCTGTTATAGTCATGATAATCATTCTATATAAGACAAAATTAGTACTCTTTTATGATGTAGATGCTTTGAATTATCGAAGCACTGCTTTGGCTTTGTTTCCTTATAACTTCGCTATTAGACAGAAGAATTAGGTGTAAAATTGGAAGGACAACCTATATGACAGAGGAGATAGAAATTGGCGTAAAGTTGGAAGGACAACGACAGAGGACATAGTAAGATAATGGTTTAATTACATACCCTAACATCTTTTATTTTTAACTTTTTTTTAAATATATATATATATTTTATTTATTTATAATTTTGTAACAATATAAATAAATATATATTTTTTAACGAAAATGAATAATTTTTTTTCTTTAAAAAAAAAAAAAACCTTTACAATATTAATAATCAAGTTTTATGATATTTGAAGTCCAAATCTGGTATAACGTGAAGAAAATGTAGACAAGAAAAAAAGATAGCTTCTGTGCTCCTACTCAGTTATGGAACTAACGTATGACAAAAGGGACCTTGGCAGGAGAATTATTGTACGTATATAAATTTAAATCGTTAATATTATTTATATATTTAATATTAATTTTTATTTTATAAAAAATTGTATATTTTTTATAAATTTAAATCGTTAATATTATTTATATATTTAATATTAATTTTTATTTTATAAAAATTAATAAATTTTGTGTCACCAATATCATATATAATAATTGTATATAAAACTTTCTTGTTTAGCTGCCCCTTCTCTAATAAACACATGATTACCAAAACTAATCTATCGGTAAAATCATAGCAAGTGGTGGATAAAAATGACTTTTGGCTCTTCTAGAATAATTTTATTACACTTTTGGCTCCTCGTACTACATAAATAAATTTAAAACAATATATTCTTTAATTATAGTTAATAAATATTGAAATTGACTTTTAGAAATAAAATAAATATTTAATTTATTAAGTAAAACATAGTTTAGTCACCTGGGGTCCCTTGGGATAATATTTCTGATTCTGTTTATGCTCCTACTAATAGTACTAAAATGATCACTTTTTAATGAAATATAAAAATTTCACTAAAATTAACTTAAAAACACGTATGTATTTGTTGATATAAACACAAATTATGTGTTTGAACATGAAAACACTTTGTTTTGGAAATGTTTTTAATTGAACCATTTTGTTTATAAAAAAAATAAATAAATTTAATATTGAATCTTTCATTTATCTTAAAGAAAAAATGAATAAAAATTTGTAGAGAATTAGTTGTGATAATTATTATGTTATAGAGAAGGTAGGAATTTACCATCCAAACACTCAAGATATTTAAATAAACGACAAGTATGATAAATAATGGTATTAGGGTCGTAATATTTTCTACAAATAGTACGAGCATACTTAAAACAAGCTCTTTCTTTCTTCGTCCATCGATTCCAAAATGGCTTCCAAATTCTTATACAACAATATTGACGCATTCCAAATACAGCTTGTGACAAAAAAGAAAGTTGATCAACTTCATCACCAATATCACTAGCCAACATAGAAGAGGAAGAGGTATAATTTGGATTAACACTAATGTTGGCTTTCACAACATAATTATCTAATATTAATATTCTAACACATATAATTAACAACATATAAACTCCTCCTCTCATTTCTTTCGCATTATTTCTCCTTTCACTTTCTCACTCTCTTCTTTAGATTAGAGAAAGAATGAGTCAAAATTCGATCTTGCTAGTAATTTTATTTCTCAACTTTAGTACAGTCTACTTATATACACATGGAAGTCGACAACATGTGCAGGACTTGATTTGGATTTTTAAATATAATATTCAAAAAAAAAATTTATTAAATTTAAAAATTCATACTTTCCTTACGACTTTTGATATACCCGTAAGAAGAGTTGGTGAAATATTGCTACTCATGAGTCATTATATATCTTAGTTAAAAAAAAAAAAATTCATTTTTTTTCCTCTTTGAAATCTTGAAAGACCATGTTTGATAGCATTTGATTTGTACAAGTAGATGCTTATTCTTGATATTATTCAAAATTTCAAGTTAATAATAATAAAAGAAATACCTGCAAATGATAAAGATGATACATTTAAAAATTGAGATTTACTTGGCAGTGTAATTCCTTCTTTTCTTATTTTCTTTTTTTGAACTTGAAGAGGCCTTTGCTTCTATTTTCAGTTGTATATTTTTAAGAAGAAACGACTTCCATGTTACATTTCTTAAAAATAGTTAAAATTATAATGGAACATAACTACAGTAATAATTGAATTTTCAAACTGCTAGTTAGTATTTTCTTAATAAATAAAAAAAATTCACATAACTACAGTAATGAGACATCTCATTTAGCAATCTAGCAAACTCGTTAATCTAAGAGATAGGAATGCTTTAATTTCTCAAGCCTCAGAATCCAACAAGCACTTCCAGTCTGTATGTACAATAATTTTACTTCCAATGCCAGTAGCTACAAAAATAAAAACTCCGCAACAAGGAACAAACTATAATAGCACCTTACAATCTAATATATAAAAAGGGCTATTAAGCAAGAATGATTTGGTTATACATTACTATCCAATACCTCCTGAAGAAGATTCAAACCTTCTGCTGATATACTTCGCTTGAACTTCAGCCTTGGGATCTCAAGTCTTGGGGGTTGCTCAGGGGAGAAACATACAACAATAACGGTCAGATTATCGCAAGTGTTGCGCTTAAGGGCCTCCCTGACCAGCTCTCTCGAGCATCTCTCAGGATCATTGTGAAGCATTAACTCTCTCCTTGCAATTGTGACCGCACACTGACTGCTCATCACATCCCACAGGCCATCACAGCCCAGAATCAAGAATTCATCTTCCTCACATAGGATTGTCTCCTGAAGTTCTGGCTCTGCACTCAAAGGACAAGAGGAGCCTTTAGGACCTTTCATGTGCCAATCTCCAAGTGCTCTAGCAACTGACAATTGACCATTAAGGTAACCATCATAAACTATGCCACCTAGCTTTTCAATCCTTAGTCTTTCGGAATCACAACTGGGTTTATGGTCCTTGGAAAGTTCAATTGCTCGACCTCTTTTTCCCAACACAGCACGACAGTCGCCAGCATTAGCAATTAACAATGTCCTGGGTGGACAATTGAAGGTCAGCCATATATCTTGTCATTATATAAAGTTCAAGCCTCAAGGTACTAATCTTTCCATCTAGAATATAAGACTAAACAAAAATATGTACAAAGAATTGAGAAAAAAGTGAAGATTTTTCAAAGATATTGCCAAAAAGGACTACAAAATATAAGAACCATTTCTATATCATTCCACCATAACAATACTATAAACTTCATTTTCTCTCTATTACAGTTAAGCAATTCTATTAATCTCAACTTGTGATGGATTCACAACTTGAGATAACAAAGAATCATTGGAAAAGACGACTTGGCCCATCTAAACCTGTAGTTGCCTGCCACATAATTTGTGAACCAGCACAACTTGAGAAAAGGAAAACTTTTTTTAGTATGCAACAAAATTCCTGTATTTGGGTCTAAAGCATAAGATGAATTGTTTTTTTAAAAAAAATTGTGAGATTTCTTAACAATATAACAGAGAAGAGAACACAAAGAAGAATGTAAACAGCTCTGACCTTCCCAAAATGAGGGCAGTCAATGCTGTAGTACCAGAGGAACTATCCAGAGAACCCTCTTCTGCAAATGCATAGTCAGCATTTAGGAAAGCACTCTTAATAGCTTTCTCTGCACAGCTTGGGAAATGGGTATCTTCAAGAATAAACCTTAAAATGTTCTCTCGTGCAAATGAAGCTGCATCTGTACCACCGTGGCCATCAAAGACCTGGAATGGAAATAAGGTTGAATGTTACATATCATAAATATTATGGTTACCCACTAATTTTTAGTTGATAAATTATTGGTTCATTAATCCATAGTCGTATCTTTATAAAAAGAATCCACAGTGTTATATAACAACCACCTATGGCTATAACTACACAGCGATAATAGCAGCAAATTATTACAAACCCCATAGAAAGCTCCAGGAGAAGGGAGGTTTGCAGTTGCACCTAGATGATCAAGAAGATTGTCAATACATATGTGCTCATCCTCCATGTATGGTTTTGATCCAACCTCGGAACAGCTTCCAGAGCGAAAAACAGGCATGGACGTCGACTTCCCATGCGATGGTGTATTGGAGGTAACAACCCTAATATCAAATGCCTAACAAAACAGTAGAAAAGAAACATCAAATGCCAATAAACTTATAATAAAAAGAAGAAAAAGAGAGTAAAGGAAATGCACTTTACAGGAGTTATGAGCATAGGTTTACTCACCACTTCAGTAGACAATTGTGCAGAGCTTACAGAGTGCCGAATTGCTGCAAGATGTCGAGGAGGTTTCCAAATGTTTGGCCGTTTTACAATCTCAAAAGTTTCTGGTTTCTCATCCATCATCACATCAACATTCCCATTCCTGTATTTACCATCTAACATAGAAAGTGGTGGTGGGTAATCAGTCTCCGCAGCCATCTTCCTTGAACCGATTCCTTAATGAGGAACTGAGTATCCAGATGCTGCTTTCAAGTTCAAGCACTCCTTTTTCAAAAACAAGATGTCCAAACTTGATTTTTCTCTTTATTGGATTAGCAATAGCAGTATCTGATGTCAGGAAAGACCCCAGATGGGTACCACATATAAGTTAAAAAAAATAGGCCCCCTTAAATAATATTGAATGTTGATTATTATTTGTTCATGGGATACAATAATGAAAAGGAGATCCAAAAAAGAAAATCAAACTATCTTCAACAGTTCTTGCCATCCGTAAATTTTTCCAGCCAAATTTGGTAAATCAAACTATTAATTGAATTTGGAAAGCCCAGCCAGTTGAACCTATAGTGCACTAGGAAAAAAAATCTCCAAGACCCCCCTTTGAAACAAACCCAAAAAAGGAATATGATAGGATTATTCAAAAACCCGAATTACAATTACCCAAATATCAAATATCTCCCAAGAGCTATATCAAATTGACAAGATATACTAAATCTTAGTGCTTGATCAAAAGAAAATGGCAACCAATGATTCACAGATTCGAAATGAAATCTAGTGAAAAAGTAAGAAAACAGAAGATAAGTTAAACAAATACAACAAAGAATTTAGTTTAACAAAATCCAATCAAATCTAAAAACTGTACCCATAAATCACCCAGAACAAAATAAACTTTGTTTGAATCATAATTAATACATGAAAGTCATAAATAGCAGAAAATATCAAGCGGGTAATGATAATACTTGCCGTACTATACTAGTAAACTCAATAAAATCTAAAAAATATCAATGAAAGACAACTTGAAAAGGAGAGGAACATACCCACAAACCTCCAAGTCCTTCAGACTAAATGACTTTTTTGTTTTAATTAAAGGATTGTGTGTTGTTGAATAAAGGTGCAGAGAGAGTTTTGATTGATGAACAAAGCAGGGAACGTGGTTTTGTTGACAGGTATCGTAGGTTATCCGGTGACCTCGTGGTTTTTGGTAGATGAAATCACCGACACGTGGCAATACGATAGTATATGTTTTGTTGATTACCTGATAAGTTTGGTGTCGTTTGTATTTCAGCAATTGCGGCTGGAAAATTCTAGCCATGGGATGGCACGTCAGTACATGAGACGGACGGTGAGATGAGGGAGAGGTAGTTGACGTTCATTGACAATTTGACCATGCTGAATCGCTGATCCTTGTCACGTTTTATTAACGATTTCAAAACGAACCATAAAATAAAAAAGCATTTCAACACGACAAAAATTATGGAGCCGTTTTATCACCGTTTGAACTTTGAACAGACACTGTCTTACTGATTGGTGACGACTGAATAGTGGAGAGTGGAGAGTGGCTTGATCAAAATGGGCTTCTAGTTCAAAATGGAGCCCAAATTAAGTTCATCTCAATTTCTATCCTTTTCTTCCCTAATATTTAAATAAATTTTAACTTATGAGGGTTTTGAATCGCAAACTTATAATATGATTATGATAATTGAATAAATTTACAATGGCATTACAATTCGGTTGCATACGTATTTAAATTTCATTTTTTTTATTTGGACCATTTTGTAAAATAACACCGTTTTAATAAAAGTATGGTTGTCTAAAATTTGATATTTTTTGGTTTGAAACTTCTCATCTCTTAAGTATCTTTTGGTAAAAATAATTTGTTTAAAAAACATAGGGAGTTTCTATTTTCAAATAAAAAAAATACTAATATAAGAATAATTTAAAATTTTATCTCGTAATTTAATGCTTTAGTATTTTTTAAAATATAAATATTGCTATGATATTAGTGTTTTTTTTTTTCCCTGAAAATTTTGAATTATCCTAATAATATAATTTCAGTTAACAATTTGCTCACTTGTTTATTATTTTAGAAATTCTCAAAATAATTATTTTTATATAAACACAACAACATTTCTACAACAACACAGCTCTCCCTCAATTTTACCCTACTTATATGAGGCTCAGACTTATATCCTCGTTAATGAATAATGAGAAAATAACTCCATAGAGATTTGGAAGATACAATACCACTTATGAAAAGAATAGAACTACCCAAAAGATTCACCTAATTGGTTTGGGGTTGTATAGTTCATAGTAATAATGAATACAAAAATGCATAATCTAGTCACTCGTCGATTAATGATATGATTGCTCATAGGAAAAATGAGGTACAATAATTCATGTTGATCAATTTACATATTTTGAAATGGATTTTCTATTTGGTCCATTGCTCCAATAAATGATATAGCAGTGCAACTTCATCATCAAAAGGACCACATGCATTCCTCATTCCTTTGTTGCATAAACCATACTTGTTAAATAATTTTCCCAAACTTGATGGGACCAAGTGACGATTTCTATATGTTTGTAGGAGAAAATGGTAAATCTAAAAATAAAATAAAAAATTAAATGAAAAAGTTTTTCAACCAATCATTTTTCCTTTTATTGATGACTATTAAATATCAACAATCTATTATTGTTGATCTCAAAGACATAAGAGTCCCTATCCATATCATTCTATACTGACTAAGGGTGTGCAAAAAAAAAATATAATTCATTCAGTATAATTCGATCTGTTAACTTTTGAATGGTTTCGATTTAATGATCGAATCAGATTGAAATTTTCTTAATCCGTTAAGTTTGAATCAAATGTCAGATTTACTATATACCATCTGATCTCATTCAATTCAACTGATTTTTTTTAAATATATTTATATTTATACATATAGCATATCTTCATTGGTCTTTTTATTTTTAATATATATCACATCATACCTTAACAATATCAGTAAAATATTAAAAAACTAAATAAAAAATTTATTTTCATCTTTTTTCATGTAAATTGAGTTGTACTTTAATATTATTAATTAATACTTTTTTAGATTTATTTTTCAAATATATTTATATTACGTAAAAATTTAAGTTTTTTTATTCAAAAAAAAAAAAAAAATATATATATATATATATATATATATATATAAAGCAAAATAAATTTATTAACCGAGTTTAATCGATACAATATGAAGAGAATAAATAGATGCAAATTAGGATGTTTCAATCTTTATCAAAGGATCAAAACGAATGCAAATAAAATGAACGATCTTAATCTATTACACCTCTAATACCGGCCACAATCATAAGAAATATTACCATTATATAATATATATTATGGGTGGACGTGGTCGTTTTGGTCTTTTACCAGCTAACATTACATTGAAGATTTTGGTAAAACTAAAACCTTAACAAACTCATGAGCCCCATAAAATCAAGTGGTCAACTTAGCAATTTTGAACTTATTTTTTTTTTTCTCAAAGTTGACCGTACAAAATAGAACTTATAAAAAATTAATAAAAAGAAACTTCAGCACGATATATTCTTTATGTATACTAATATTTGAAAATATTTAATGTTGTTAAAAATTAAAGTTGTACATGAAATACTTGAAAATATCCACAAAATCTCAAATTAATTGAGTGAAATATGAGAATGAAGATTACAAAAGTGGTCGGAATTTGAAAAAAGAAAGAAAGAAAGGAATAAACCTTATTTATACTTATTGAGAAAATTTTGCTAAAATATGTTTGTCTTCCACCTCCCAAAAAAGATAAAAGAAAAATGTTTATTTGATATATTTATGATTAGATTTAAAAATTAAAATTCAAGAGAAATAATAAAAATTTAAAACATAAATATGTGTTTGATTTCGTTTTTTATTAAATAAAAATTCAAATCAATTCAGTTAATTTTTTAAAATTTAGTACTTGCATTAAATCAATCGATATATAAATCAAAAATTTAGGTTGGTTTACTTTGAAATTTGACTAGTCGAGAAGATTTTGTAAAAATATGCTCACCATTCAATAAAGTGAGTACACACGCAAACACAAAAACAAAAACAAGCAAATTGCCTCAGATTGTAGAGATATTTTTGTCCTTTGGATTGAAAAATTCAGGAAGCATCTATATATTATCAACAAATGCATGTTATTTTCATTAGTGCAGGGCCTACTCAGAAATGGGGGGCTAGTAGGAAGATTATAAGAACATAATGATAATGATAAAGCTATTTTCTACTGAACTTGATGCCATCACGATAAATCTAATTAACTTCACAGGAACGCGAATAGATTATGTGAAAATGGTCTAAATAGTAACTTTAATTTCATAATTTTTTTTGGGCATAAAAATTTCATATTTATTTGAGTAGAAACTTTAACTCATTTAAAAAATCAGGTATAAAAGATTAATTAAGATAATCCGTGATCCGTATAAACAATCCAAGTAAATAACGAAAATAATTAGAATAAATTGGTAATTATTTATAATCTAATTATTTTGTAGGTTTGTACTTTAAAATATTCTTGAGATGATGTTCAAATTTATTTCATCTTTTATTTTCATATTTTTATCAATTTATAATAATATGTTATTTAATTTAATTTTGTATGTTTTAATTATTGATTATTTATTTTAAATTAATTGAACAAGTTTTTACTTAAAAAAATTATAATATATATTTTTTGTTAGGCCTTTTTGTTGATATTTGAGACTTTAACACCTTGGTATTGATGTATCATAATATTATGATTATTAATATTATTTTTATTTTATATTAGTTAATATTTTAATATTTTATTGTTGAAATAATGCTTAAATTAATTTAATTTTTTTATTTTAATTATAATTTATTATATTATCATGTAATATAAATATATGTTAATACTTAATACAATATGCCAAATTTTATTACATTATAAAATATAATATATATTATTTGATATATTTAAACAAGTTATATGAGTTAAATGGGTTAACCCATTTATTAAATAGGTTGGATTAAGGTTGCACTTTTTGACATATTTAATAAACGGGTTAGGTCTGGATTAAGTTTATACGGGTTGTGTCGTAAACGGATTAATCTGAACTCGACACGATCCACCCATTTAATAGCTTTAATTTAGAGTGTATTTGATAACGATTTTAATTCTTAATTTTTTATTATTTTTAATTAAATATGTTTGATAATAACTTTTGATTTTTTATCCAACCTTAACATATTAACTCAAGTAAAGATGACAAATTGTAAAAATGTTAATTTTGCCAATTTTTGTGTTATTTGAAAAAAGAAAAAAGGGAAAAAAAAGAAAAAAAGAAAAATGCCTCCCAAAATATGATTCATATTAAGGTTGAGTAGTGGATGGAAACTACTTATTTTTTACCGATCTAAATTCGATTCAATTTGAAGCCAATTTGAAGATATTTAATCCAAATTTGATCTGACAATATACTCGATTCGAATTAATCCGAATTCGAACAGATCAAATGATCGGATTAATATTATAATTTATTTTTAAATTATTGTTATATATAAAACTTAATATATATTAACATTTAAATTTTATATTGATATATCATTAAGTAAATTTATTTATTTATATTTACAAATAAAAGAATCAAAATAATAAAAAAGTATATTATTGAATATTATTAAATTATTATTTATGATTTAACATTATTTTTATTTTTAAGCTAAAATAGTAGGGCAATAAAATCATGGTATATATAATATTTAAATATAATATATTAAAAATAAAATATATATTTATTTAAAAATTTAAGAGTAATTCGATCAAAATTAAATTACAACAGATTATAAAATTTATCAATCTAAATTCGATTCAATCTGATCTGATCCAAAAAAATCTCTCCACAGGTGGCTCTCACCTCTCACCTCTCACCTCTCACCTCTCACTCTCACTCTCACTTAAGCACCTTACCAAAGTAGCTAATGCTCGGGCAACTGTAGCTCTCACTCTCACTCTCACTCTCACTCTCACTTAATGCACCTTACCAAAGTAGCTAATGCTCGGGCAACTGTAGCAACTTTCTAACGTAGTTGCCACTTATTACACGCGCGCACGCATGTGCCCACTCACGCAGGCCCACGCACTCAAGCACGGGCACGTTTATATATATATATATTATAATTTAATTATATTTTAGCTACATTAGCAACTAGACTTGCTGCGCTGCGTCTGTTGCTAAAGACAAACAACAAATGTTGCTAAAACATATAAATTTATGTTATTAACTCCTAGCCAACTGCCTAACTCCCCTACGGGGAGCTGCGTTCACCTATCGGGCGGTGGGTGAACCTGCGTACTGCTACTGTAGCTGCATGAGCCGCTCCTATAGTTGCTACACTTGTCCTAGCTATATATATTAGCTTTTTACTGTAGGTAATTAAGCTAGTATTATACCCGTACAAGATATATATACATATACATATACATACATACGTGCCCATAGGTGTAGACTTGGTTCAAATTTCTTAATAGTTTAATTGTTTTGTATAACTTTTTTTCATATATACAATTTTATTTTTAATCTCTTTCAAGAAAAACAACATATGTTTATTTTTTTTATAAATTAAATGAATATATATTTTATAGTAATAGAAGAAAATGATCATATATTTTTTTATTGAGAGATTTTTAAATAAAATTAGTTTAATAATTGAATTATTTATGCATCAAAAAATTTATTAATTTAAGTAAATTAATCAAATTATTTATTTATACCTACTTCATACGGAAAATATCATTTTGACTTGTGTTTAATATCTCATTTCATTGTACCTTTAAGGCTTTAAATAGTCTTACGACAATATCCCATTAAATATCTTCAATAATTCAACTATGAAAAATTCTGAAGAAATTCCAAAAATTACTCAAAGACATCCCACTAAATAATAAAAAATTTACAAAATAAATAATAAAATAGAAAATTACAAAATTACCCTTAGTGTTTCTTAGCCATCCCACCCCCACCACACCCCAACCCACCACACCCCACACATCCTACTCTCTTAAAAATTTCTCATATATCCCACTCCTTCTTCTTCACTCATTTTCACCTCCACCTTCACCTCCACACCCACATTTACCTCCAAAATTTAACTTAAGAAATTAAAAATGGAAGATACATACATGAATAATGTAGAAGAAGTGGATTTTTATGAAAAAAATGGAATAAAAAAGCAAATCAAACTGGTAAAAATTTTTTTTTTCTGCAAATCGCGCAGTGGTTCGGTAAGGACCACCGAACGTTTATGATATGTTCGGTAGGCCCTACCGAACATGTCTAAAATGTTCGGTAACCCCTACCGAACATGTCTAAAATGTTCGGTAACCCCTACCGAACCTCTGTGAGTGAGGGATGTCCGGAATGTGTAAAATATACTAAGGGTAATTTTGTAATTTCTCATTTTATTAAATTTTTTTTCATTTAGTGGGATGTTCATGAGTAATAATTGGGATTTCTTCAGAATTTCCCTTCAACTATTCCATTGAGGCAATAAAAAAATAGTCAATCCAACCCACCAAGTTGTTCTCTGTGGCTCTGTAATAAAGTAGTCAGCGTCATGATTACAATATATACCTTTCTTGTGACCTTCAAGGTCAAGCCAATATCCTGTGAGGTCTTTTAGATTCCTAATATTATTGTATTCTCTATTCTAGCCTTATTATTCTTTGGACTACCTTATTTCTTTGGTTTAATGTATCTCTTCTTTTTCAGAATGAATGCCTTTGTGCCTCACAATCCTACTCATGTTTCCTATTATGCTATTACCCTTTTGAGCTCGAGCCAGTGAGTATTTTTTTTTTTAATCTTTTTTCCATATTAAACCAATCACCTAAACATTTCAGATTCTTCTCCTCTTTACCATCATTAGTTAATATAATTTTTTAATTTGCATGATGCTTAACGTACCACATTCCCTTTCTCTTTTGTTTAGTTAAACTTAAATTTTAGAATAAATACCTAAAATTCTTAAAGCATTTATGTAATTGTGTTTGTACTGTCAAACATGCAGGAAGCTCAGTGGTGAGGTTCATAATTCATAATCACCATGAATTTGATTTGGGCTGTTTCAATATTCATTTTCTGCTTCTGGGCAATCTTAGAAGCAGCCTCCTCAAGACCTCAAGTAGTGAAAGTTGGAGCTATTTTCACATTGAATACCATCAATGGGAAAGTCTCAGAAATTGCCATTAAAGCGGCTGAGAAGGAAGTTAACTCTGATAAAAGCTTTCTGGGTGGAGCTAAATTATCTATTTCGTTTCAAGATTCCAACTTCAGTGGGTTTCTTGGCATCATTGGGGGTAATACTTATACATCTTAACCCCTTCTCATGTGTTCTAACCTTTGCATTTGCATTTTCGAGCATATAATTAGGTCGTGTTTGGATGTGTTTTTTTAGAAGTTGTTTTAAAGGAAGATGTTTGAAATTAACTGGTTTCAAGAGTAGAATTTTTTTACAAAAAGAGAGAGAGAATAATTTAAGTGTTTGACATAATGGTTTTGAGTGGTATTTTAACTATAATTTTAAGAATGCAACATTTAGCTTGAACTAAACATATTAGAAGTGTTTTGACCACTTGAAAACACTTTATGGTCAAATGAGAAGCTGTTATAAACTGGCCCTTAGTGCCTGCCTGCTTTGATGTGCTTCTCTAAGAAATAGTATATGGCACTTTTGATTGCCAAACACCCTAAAAAAGTATTTATCTATTTGAAATCATTTTTTACGCAAAGAGAAGCGGTTTCAAACGAGTCTTAGTTATTGTTAGCTTCAGCCTTCAAGTCATAATACAGCTTAATTCTTGACTTTTTACTTTCTAGTTCTCTATTTTTCTGCAAAGTATATTTTGCCTTTCTATTTTTGGGACTAATATGCTAAACATTCATTTTTGTCTGTTAATTACAGCATTAAGACTTATGGAATCAGATACAGTGGCTATAATTGGTCCACAAGGTTCTGTAATAGCACACGTACTCTCACATCTTGCAAATGAACTACATATCCCATTTTTATCATTCACAGCATTAGATCCTACTCTAAACTCTTTACAGTACCCTTACTTTGTCCAAACAGCACCTAATGATCAATACCAAATGAATGCTATAGCAGATATGATTACCTATTTTGGTTGGTCAGAAGTAGTAGCAATTTTCACTGATGATGATCCAAGTCGAAATGGGATAACATCATTAGGTGATAAACTTGCTGAAAAACGCTGCAAAATCACATATAAAGCAGGACTTCATCCCGATGACCCTGAAAACATTAGAAGTGAAGTTAAGAGTCAATTGATGAAGATTCTTGCGATGGAAACAAGAGTCATTGTTCTTCACACATTTCCCAAAACTGGTCTCTTGGTTTTTGAAGTAGCAAAGAATCTTGGTATGATGGAAAAAGGATATGTTTGGTTTGCTTCTGCTTGGCTATCTACTGTGTTAGATTCAAGTTCCCAACTTTCTTCTACCAACACTTTACAAGGAGCTCTTACACTTCGTCCTCACACGCCGGATTCGAAAAGGAAAAGAGATTTTGTTTTAAGGTGGAATCAGTTGAGTAATGGCTCAATTGGGTTGAACCCTTATGGTTTATATGCTTATGACACAGTTTGGATTCTAGCTTATGCTTTGAAACAGCTTTTAGATGAAGGGAGTACCCTTTCGTTCTCTAATAATACAAAGCTAAGTGGTCCTGAAGGCAAAGGTATGAATCTTGGAGCTTTGAGCAATTTTGATAATGGAAAGGAGTTAATGGACAACATACTTAAAACAAATATGACAGGTCTAACTGGTCCAATTGGATTTAGTCCAGACAGATCAGCGTTACATCCTGCTTATGAAATTATTAATGTAGTTCAAAATGAATGTAAGCAGATTGGATATTGGTCTAATTATTCTGGACTTTCAGTTGTGTCTCCTGAGATTCTTTATACAAAGCCACCTAACCGTACTAATGCTAGCCAAATTTTGTACAATGTGGTCTGGCCTGGAGGGACAACAGATAGACCTCGTGGATGGGTTTTTCCAAACAATGGAAAGCAACTACGGATTGGAGTACCGGATCGTGTTAGTTATCAAGAATTTGTGTCACGAGTAAATGGTACATATATAGTCCAAGGATATTGTATTGATGTATTTCATGCTGCTATCAAGTTGCTTCCATATGCAGTTCCTTATGAGTTTGTTCTTTTTGGAGATGGTCTTAAGAATCCTAAGTATTCTGAACTTGTCTACATGATTGATGCAGGTGTAAGTAAATTCTAGCAAAGAAAATTGATACTTTTAGAGTCTTTTTTGTATGTGCTTCTTTCCTGAAGCATATATGTGCTTCCTAAGTCCTAAAAGTACTTTAGACGATATTTTTGTTTGGTTTTGAAGTTTTTTTGTTAGAAGTGCTTTTACAGGGTTTTGGAAGCAGAAGCAAGCAAACCAAGTTTTTGATAGAAGAAATGTGGATAAGATGTACCTGATATTAAACTTTGCTCTATATATATAGGTATTTGATGCTGCTGTAGGTGACATTGCAATTGTGCCAAACAGAACAAAGATTGCTGATTTTACTCAGCCTTATATAGAGTCGGGCCTAGTTGTGGTTGCCCGGGTAAAGAAATCAAATTCGAGTGCTTGGGCATTCTTGCGGCCGTTTTCTCCAAGGATGTGGGCAGTCACTGCAGCTTCTTTTCTTATTGTTGGAATAGTTGTTTGGATTCTTGAACATAGAAGAAATGATGAGTTTCGAGGTCCTCCTAAAAGACAGGTCATTACAGTTCTATGGTAAGTGCTCAAACACTTCCTAACAACTAGAGTTTTCTTGCTTACTTACTGACAGAAAAGTTTTAGGAGGAAAGAGTTATTTAAAGATAGAACTTATGTGGACATTAAAAGAAACTTTAATCTTTATGGAATTAGAATCTCTACTGTAAGGGGATTTAATTTATGCCCTCTAAGCAAATCTTTATGTTCTGTCCTTCAAATATTATTTCACAAAACCACCTTAAACAGACAAATTTTATAATTCAATTTCATCCTTTTAACTTATGCCATATAAACTCTTATTTTTCATGAAGTACATGTGTTCAACTGACATAACATATGTATATATATATGTATGTTTGACATCCGGATACATATGCAAAAATTTACATTGTAGTCCGGGTAACATAGTATATGGTTGTAACTCACCCATCATACATGGACTCATCTCTTGCTTCTCTCTTTAACTGCAGGTTTAGCTTTTCCACTATGTTTTTTGCACAGAGTAAGTATTTCTTTCTTAGAAAACATACTGTTATCTCCCAGAAATAGATTTTTTTTTTCTTTTTCTTTTACCAACTTTGAATATCTCCAAACTTTCAGGAGAAAACACGGAAAGCACATTGGGACGTATGGTGGTAATCATATGGCTTTTTGTAGTTCTGATAATAACTTCAAGCTACACAGCTAGCCTGACCTCAATGCTCACAGTTCAACAGCTATCATCCCCAATTACTGGAATTGAAACCTTGATGAGCAGTAATTCTCCAATAGGATTTCAAGTTGGATCATTTGCTGAAAACTATTTGAGTGAGAAACTTAACATCCCAAAATCTAGACTTCATCCTCTTGGATCACCACAAGAATATGCCACTGCCCTTGAGAAAGGAATAGTTTCTGCTGTTGTTGATGAACAAGCTTATTTAGAACTCTTCCTCTCAGATCACTGCATGTTCTCAATTAGAGGCCAAGTGTTCACCAAAAGTGGTTGGGGATTTGTAAGTATCTCAAAATTATCGATCCCAAGCCTCTAATCTTATGCTCCACTATATGGAAAGCTATTAGAATCAATTTTAGTGTATGTTTGCTTCTTCTTTTCAAACTTATAAAAGCACTTATGAAAGTAGAAAAAGGGTATCGATAGAAAACATATTTTGTGCTTCCTAACAGAAACATAAGTAGTGTGCTTCTTCTCAAAAGTTTTTTTCCTTTCTTTTTTTGCTTTTGCTTTTGCTTTTGAGACTTGTAAAAGTGCTTATAACATCATAAAAAGCAATTATGAACCAAACATAAAAAATTGTCAAAAGAGATTTTAGGACTCAAAAGGCATGTTTTATGCTTCTTGAGAAAAGCACAACTAATGTGCTCTTTCAAAAAATGCTTGTAATTGAAACCATTTTTAACTAAAACAAAGATCGTCTTATTAATGACTCAAACATGTAGTTAAGGATTGAACATCTTATTCAAAAACCGGGTTAACTATAATCAAATAATATTTTTGATGAGTCTTAGTTTCTATTGATTTATCTACCTGGTTTTTTATAGGCCTTTACAAAAGATTCTCCTCTAGCTGTGGACATGTCAACTGCAATCCTTTACTCTATCAGAGAATGGTGAACTTCAGAGAATTCATGACAAATGGTTGTCAAAAAGAGCTTGTTCTTCACAGAACTATGTTGAATCAGATCAGCTACAATTACAGAGCTTCTGGGGCCTCTTTCTCATTATTGGGATTACTTGCTTTCTAGCTTTGCTAGCACACTTCTTTCAATTAACATGCCAATTCAGCAGGCATTTCACCGATGGACAAAAGAGCTCCCTTTCTGGTCGAATTCTTACCTTCTTAAAATTCATTGATGAGAAGAAAGAGATATCAAAAGAAAGATTGAAAAGAAAAAGAAATGACCCAATGCTTAGTGGTTCTATAAAGGAAGATCAGCCTAGGAATAAGAGAACACAGACAATTGATGAAACTTGGTTATATGCATAGCTAGTTCCAATTTATGCAAGCAATTTTGCCACAAGCCCACATCAGTATGTTTACTGTGAAGAAATACCAGTTTACTTTCAATGAAGAGTGTCTTATTATGTACAAAGGTTGTTAATATGATAATATGCTTGCAACAGAATTAAGCTAGTATCCTTAACTTCTCCTATAAATCAATCTTAAAATGTCATGTTAGATATTTCAAGAATCAGGAGATAGTGGATATAAAAAGTTTTCATATAAATAAAAAGAGGTTATTTAAAATGTTTTTATTTTTATTTTTATTTTTATGGAATAAATCTTTAAAAACACGTGATGATGTATAAAAATGAATGCTAGACCAATTGGTTTTCTGAGACGGGAAAAAAAAAAAAACCCTTCATATTCACTCTGGGTGGCCACAGAACTGCTTATAGTGCCATAGCCATTCAAACGAGGCCCGGCCCAGATCATAAAGACACCTGGCACTAGCCGTTTTGTGTAGTTTTTTTAGTTTGACTTTGACCCATAGTCCCACTCCTGGATTTTTGTCTAAAAGAGGTATATTTATGCCAAAAATTCAAAAATGGATTTGATTATATTTTATTTAAAAAGAGGCAATTTCTATATCTTCTAACAAGTTGCTGATAAAAATTAAAAAGCCACCATTATCCCCTTTTTTTATATATAAAGTTTCGGTGATATCTTTTTTATTTTTTATTTTTTTTATTTAGGAAATTTCCTCTTTTGATTTGCTATATTTTTATTTTACTTAGAGACTATCTCTTCCTTTTTATTTAAGCACAGTTAATTATTTAATATTTTAACACTTTTTCTCTCATTTGAATTTTTGAAAAGTAACTTATAGTGGATAAAGGTTCATTAATTATAAAATAAAAGCTAAATTTTTGATATTTTGGTTCGAAGTTTCATTGAAAAAGAGGATTTGAAGCTAAATTTTTTTGGCTTTTATTTTAAAATATTCTATCAAAATACTCATCTCATTACTTGTGAATTTTTTTTTGAAAGTTTTGGGATGCAATTAATAAAATTTATTATTTAAGTAGGCGTAAATTTATATTGGATTGTTATAATAAATGAATTATTTCATAATCTTATTTCTTCCTCTTTATACAAATACATTCATTGTTAATATATGCCTTAATTTTTTTTTTTTAAAATTATATAAAAGTAGGCTTAAGTATAAGCTAATATATTACAATCAATCATAATATATCAAACTTTACCGTAACTATTATAATTCCCTTGTTATACCAAAATCGACCAAAATATACCAAAATTAAATTTGGTATATTTCGTTATATTTCTTATATGTTGATATATTTATTATAATTTTAATATAATTTATATATTTTGTTTGAGTTTGATATATTTTAGTCAACTTTTAGATATTATGGTTGACTTTGGTATATTATGTTTTATTTTTGTATGTTTTGATAAAATGTTATATTTTTTTTTATATTTGATTCTATATTGATATAATTTTAATATATTATTGAGGCTTCTAATGAGAATAATTGAATTTCTTCATTTTTCATTGAAGATTTTTATGACACTAAGCTACAAGCCCCATTGCTTATTCTTGTACATCGATCATTTTTTGAATTATATATAAATTTGTTTATACTTGACATAAATGATAATCATAGAAGTGATCACCAAATCTATTATTAATGTACTTTACTTAAATTTTGTACTAAATAACGTAATAAAAAAAAAAAAGCATTTGATGATTATACAAATGCATTCATTGTCAATATACCTCAATTTTTTTTTAAAATTATATAAAATTAGACTATAGTATAATCTAATATATTCCAATCAATTATAATATATCATACTGTACTGTAATTATCATAATTCATTTTGTTATACCAAGATCGACCAAAATATATTAAAATTAAATTTGGTATCTTATATTTTTTATATATTGATATATTTATTATAATTTTATATATTTTGTTTGAGTTTGATATATGTTGATCGATTTTTAGATATTATAATTGACTTTGGTATATTATGTTCTATTTTTGTATATTTTAGTCGAATGTGATATATTTTATTATATTTGACTTATGTTGATATAATTTTAGTATATTATTGAGACTTGTTAATAAGAATAAATGAATTTTTTTTATCTAACTGAAGGCTTTTATGACATTAAGCTACAAGCTCCATTGCCTATTTTTATATCTACAAGTTTATTGGCCATTTTTTGAGCTATATATAAACATATTTATACTTGACATAAATGATAACAAAAATCAATGATAATTATAATAATGATCACCAAATTTATTATTAATATACTTTACTAAAATTTTGTTCTAAATATCATAATAATAAAAAACATTTTGATGATTACGAAATCTATTATAATTATCCTATGCTTTAATTTTGTCTTAAATATTTTTTTAATTTTTATACTATTAATTAAAATTAAATTGTAATACATATAAATTATAGATAATATATGTTTGATATATATATATTTTTTACTTGTACAATTATAAGTTAATTTTAAAAAATATATTTAAAAAATAAAATATTTAAAAGAGGGAGGGAATATAATCATAAAAAATAATAAATAAATAAATCTTTTAATATATCTTTATCAACCGTCTTAAACCTGTTTTAAATTAAAAATTATCTATTTTTAAAGTTTAACCGTATTATTTTTAAACCTTGCATTCATAAATGACTTTTATGGACAAAATCCCATGCCCCAGTCCCTCGTCTCTCTGTCAAATAAAACTCTAACCATTCCTCACTCTTTTGCCCAATCAACAATGGCTATCTGCTTCCAATCTCCGATCAAACCCTTTACCATCCCAAAATCAAAATATTTCTCTGATCCTAAACAACACTTAATCAGATGCAATCTCTCAATTCCTTCCAAATACCCACTCACAACTACCGAACCGGAACCCATTTACAACTCCGTTAAAACCTTTGCTCCCGCTACAGTGGCCAATCTCGGTCCTGGTTTTGACTTCCTCGGCTGCGCTGTTGACGGCCTCGGCGATTTTGTCTCCCTCAGAGTCGACCCACAAGTTCATCCCGGCGAGATATCCATTGCCGAGATCATCGGAGACAATTCAAAGCTCAGTAAAAATCCACTTTGGAATTGCGCGGGAATCGCAGCCATTGAAGTGATGAAGATGCTTGGTGTTCGCTCTGTTGGACTGTCGCTCTCGCTTGAAAAAGGATTGCCATTGGGAAGTGGGTTGGGATCCAGTGCTGCCAGCGCAGCAGCTGCAGCGGTGGCGGTGAATGAGATATTCGGAGGCAAACTTGAAGATGATGAATTGGTATTGGCTGGGCTTAAATCGGAGGAGAAGGTTTCTGGGTACCACGCGGACAATGTAGCTCCGGCGATCATGGGTGGGTTTGTATTGGTTCGTAGTTATGAACCGTTGGAATTGATTAGGTTGAATTTTCCTGTTGATAAGGAACTATTTTTTGTGCTGGTGAGCCCAGAATTTGAAGCACCCACCAAGAAGATGAGAGCTGCATTGCCAGCTGAAATTGGAATGCCCCACCATGTTTGGAATTGTAGCCAAGCTGGGGCTTTGGTGGCTGCGGTATTGCAGGGTGATTTGGCTGGTTTGGGCAAGGCCTTATCAGCTGATAAGATTGTAGAGCCTAGAAGGGTGCCTTTGATTCCTGGCATGGAGGCAGTGAAGAAGGCTGCAATTCAGGCTGGTGCGTTTGGGTGTACAATCAGCGGTGCCGGGCCAACAGCGGTGGCAGTGATCGATGAAGTGGAGAAAGGGAAGGAGATTGGTGGGTGTATGGTTAAGGCCTTTTTGAAAGAGGGGAGTTGAGAGCTGTGTCCAATGTGCACAAGCTTGATAGAACTGGTGCAAGGCTTACTGGTAGCATTCCTAGATGAATTTTGGTTCTTGGCAAGTTTTGGTTTTTTTTCTGCAAGTTATGGGTCGGTTGTCGTTGTAGTTGTAGTTGTAGTTGTTTGGGATTTTAGATTATAAAAATATTTGGTAGCTCTGAATAACCAAAAGAAAATGTATTAGCAATTAACAACCACCCAATTCGACAACTCTACATTTATGAGTTTCCAAAATAACATTTCAAGAAAAGAACTCATCTTAGTCAGTTATTTTCTTCATTTTTGGCTCAGAGATTGACTAAGGTGTTGCTACCTTGTGATAAAAGGCTTCCCTCTGAAACTTATCATAGCTGAAGTACAATACCATCTATGCCCATCATGTCATGGCCCGCTGAATTCTTAGACAAGGCTCCGGAGCCGACATTTATTTTGCATATGCCTAATTCTAAGATGCATCTCATTTTTTTGTTTTCTATAGAATGTATCTCAGCTTTAATCCTTGCATTTTACAACATAAACAAGGCTATTATTGACTTTATTGTTCGATTTGTGAGTTTAGTGATTTGTATTTTATCCATGTTCAATAAAAGCCCTAGCTACACGATAATAAAAAAAAAGCCCTAGTACAACAAAGAATTCTATGCATTAGATTTAGAATCGATAATATCTATAATCTATGGTACCATCTTCTTTTCAAGTAAATCCCTTATTCCATTCATTTTTAATATACACGACAGAAAATTTGAATGCTTTTCTGGAGATAGACAACACACTTTTCGCACCCATGCAAATTAACTAGGTTTAATTGCATAAAATAATTTTATTTCATATATAAAATTTTACTTTTAACCTTTCAAATAAAATAAAAATAACACACACACACACATATATATATTACTAAGGGTTCAAATTAAACCAGTGAGTTATATATTTACAGAAGCGAATTAATTATCACAAATTAGACCAGACAAATCTTTCAACATGAAAGGTAGCATTTCCAAACCATGTAATAGAAAAAAGAAAAATACAAACAATAACCGGAAGATAAAAACAAATGTCAAAATTCTTTTTTCCAACATGGACCAATCAATTGTTCTTGACTTCTTCAACTTGCTTTGAACCTACGGCAAAGAACTCAGTAATCACTTCAAGGGGCATGCCCTTGGTCTCTGGAACTTTCATGTAGACAAACACCCAAGAAATGAAGCAGACAATTGCATACATGCCAAACACACCAGCAAGACCAATAGAATTGAGCATCACGGGAAGTGTGTAGGTGACTGTGATATCACCAATCCAAAACACAAGGGCACAGATGGCAATACACAGTCCACGTACTCGAGTTGGGAAGATCTCTGAGCAAAGTATGTTTGGAATTGGTCCAAACCCCATCATAAAGCAACAAAAGTAGATCACAACACTGCAAGTTGAGATTGCTGCATATGTGACATTGCCAAAGTTTATCACACTCCCAAGGACAAGAAATGCAAGAGACACTATCAAGACTGGTATGGTGGTTAGAAGTAGAGTCCTGCGTTCAGGGAAAACAAAGAAGGAAATAAAATAAAACACTAAACCTTAATCATTAACTTTGGAGATGAGATGTTCATGATTTGTCATTTTTGACAAATTAAATATACACAGGAAAAATTACCTTCTACCAGAGATATCCATAAGCCTCATGGCAACAGTTATACAAGGAAGCATAAGCAAGGTTGTCACCATGCTAATAAGGAGAGAAGTAGAAGATGCATTCATGCCTAGGTTGGAAAGAAGAATTCCAACGCCTGCCTTCTCAAGGATTTGAGGTGTATAATAGAGAACACCATTTATGCCAGAAAACTGCATAATTAAGTAAATAACATAAGTGCTTTTTTTTTCTTTTTCTTTTTCTTTTCCCTTCTAATCAAATACCATAAGTGTCCACCACCAAAAGAAGGCAAACAGGTCAAAAACCTAAGGATAAACTTGCTCACCGAAGACATCAAGAATGCCACATTTACTTGATTCTCATAGTTAAACCAAATTAGACGTACAGGTATGCATTCGTGTGTGTGCGCGCGCAATTAGGTATTCGTAACTGAAAAATCATCAAGTTTGGTTTCAAGATCCAGTTCTTCCCGATACTTGGAACAATGGTTGCAAAAAAACAAACTCTAAGCATTACAATAAAGTATAAGAAAGGAACCTCTTTGACATACTTGAGGTAAGAAAGAAAAGTAGAGGTTATTACCTGTTGTAGTATCTGAATTCCCATCCCAACAACCAGAGCATGTTTGACTCCTGGTTCAAGAAGATCACTCCAACTAGGCCCCTTGTCTGCAGTTGAAGCTGGGTGAGCCATAGCTGGTCCAACTGGATGCTGATTAAGAAGCTCCTTTGAATAAAGAGCAGGTTGACTAACCAAGGCAGAAGCCTGGATATATTCACCCTCTGCCAGGACATCACCACCAGGAAGAGAAACTAATGACCCTCGCCGAGATTCAGGAACACCATCTTGGTGCAAATATATTCTTTTAAAACCCCCTTCTTTTTTCCCATCCGAACCTTCTCTCTCAGTCCATTTCCATGCCAGCTGCCAACCTCCACCAATCTCTGTGCTACCAGTTGGTTCTCCAGCATTTCCTTGCACAACACTGCTATGTTTAATGCTAGAAATACTTCCATGCATAGGCGGGACCAAATCCTTGTCCATACTTGTTGTTTGTCGTGATAACAGCGGACTTTGCAAATTGTCATCAGAATCACCACCAGCTAACTCTGATGCATAATCATTGCCTTCTCCGCCGAGATTCTCCTCATCCCACTCTTCATTTCTTGGTTGATTACCCCCCACACTGAACATGCTACCAAAATGTGGAAAAAGTGTGCTTCGCATGATTCCGTTTTCAGGAAGCTTCTCATGGATACTGCCAAAGAGCGTAACAAGAGGGTCAATGAGCCCACTCTGGTGTGCCATGCTTCCATGTCGAGACACAAGGCCAAGGTTACTCTGTCCACTGACAGGTCTCGCAACCCAGGAGAGACCATGCTCAGGCCCATACAACTTTATCTGATCCTTTTCAATGGATGGATCTTGCTCATCGGTAATTTCATTGGCTGGGCCAATAATGTATTCCTCTAAAGATGTTTCACCTCCTACTGCAAGACCCTCAACTAGGAAAGCCATCTCACCTGTTCATTTCAGAAAGGTCAGTATATTTCCAAAGGATGGATCATATTAATCAATAGTCAAACAAACTGTAGGCAGTAATTGAATTTTTATTTTCTCACTAAAATGGAAGGATTGACAAGATAGGATCAATTTTCCCAATATAATATTCAATACATGCTGAGGAAGAATATAAAAAGTTGATGTAAATGAGAACAGATCAGAAAAGCCAACCTGCAACATCCTCTCTGCCTCGCAACCTCTGTAAAACTTTCTTGGCCTCAAGCATCCGCCCCTTACTCACAAGCCATCGTGGAGACTCAGGCAAGAAAAATACAGTCAATACAAAAAAAACGACAGAGGGAATAGAAAGAACTCCAAGCATCAACCTCCAGTTGGGATTCTCTGTCAAAGACATCCCAAAAACCATGCAATATGAGAGAAACATTCCTACACAACCACCAAACTGTGGAAGTGTATTCAACAATCCTCTTATTTCAGATGGAGCTGTCTCAGATATGTAAAGAGGGACTAGAGTAACTGCCAGACCAATGCCAAATCCATCTAAAAGCCTTGCCAACAGAAGCACATATACATTGGGAGACCAGAACATCACAATACCACTAAGAATATAAAAGCAAGATGAAATTATAAGCATGGGACGGCGGCCCAGCAAGTCTGATATCGGTCCTGAGCACGTTGTTATCAAAGTGGCTCCAATAAGTGACATGGCTACAATTAACCCTTCAAGAGTGGGCTGAGTTTCTAAATTTAATTCTCTTTTTATATACAAAAGAGCCCCTGCCGCAAAAGTAGAAGAAAGGACCTTCAAAAGTGTCAACCATGAAAAAAAAGCCTAACACATAACAAGGCTTAAATCTCTAAAAAAACACAAACGAAATTTGTGAAGCCAATTCAAATAATCAACTTCAAGTACTGAAAGAGACAAACATAAAGCTTCATATACTCTTAAACAAATAAGTATGAACTGTAAATATCAAATACCTGCTATAGTAGCATTGTCCCATCCTTGCAAAAGGTTACCAACAGCAGCGGCAACAGCCACAAGCACTGCTCCACTCATTTTTTTTTTCGTTCAAAATCGATTGAACCCTCAGATAATTGAGAAGATAGAAAAACCCAGATCACAGATCAATCAATTGAACCCGTTCTTGATCACCCCAAATCAATTCAAGAGACGAGGATTCCCAATGAAAGAGAAACTCTAGGTCTGGGCATTAAAACAACAAGCATGTCATTAAACCATTGGATTACAAATTAAATAGCATCCAAATGAATATAACAAAAGATGAAAGAAGCAGAAACAAAAAAGCTAACCCAATTACCCCATCCCAATAAAGAAAAAAAGAAACAACGATTTTAATTTTACCTCTGAAAAAAAACGGTACGTCAGATTGGCGTCCACACCGACTCGTTACATGGGTCTGATGTTATGATTTCCTAAGAGTTGGACAGAGACCCAAAACTGGAAGAAGAAAGAAAAAAAAAAGGTAAAAGTAAATGGCGCAGGAGCTACACAAGAATAATCTTAGTTTGTCGTTGTTTTCTTTGTAATGTCGTTTTGCATTAGTAACTGTTTTAATATTACAATTGACTAAACGCAAGTTTTGTTAGCGTTTAGAGTAACTGACACTAGACCCCTCAAGCATAAAGTAATGAGTGGTGCTCAGTGTGAAGGCGATGTTTTTGTTGTTGATTTCTGTTTCCTCTGAATACTGTTATTTCCTTCAATGAACTGAGCCGACGAGCTCTTTTCTGTTCCTTTAATATTCTCACTAATTTCTTGTGAATTATTGTTTCTTCCTGCGTCAGATTTGGTATCAAAGCCTTTGGTTCACCTGAGCAATGATGTCAAGGAGCGATGAAGGAAAGCGTCAGATCAACGATGAAGGTTGTGAAGTGGTAATCACCCACGAGCATTTTCAGGAGCTGGAAAAACGAATTGATTCTCGGATTGACACTGTTCAACAAACCCTTGAATTAATCACTCGACAACTCATGACGATGCAACAAGAGATTCGTCAAGATGGTAGAGTAAATACTCGAAACCCACCTCAAGTTCAACCCAATACAGCACCCCCTGTGAACCTCCGCAAAAACACTCAACCACTGAGATCTGAAAGTGATAATGATGCAATACGGCAAATCCCTAACCCCCAAATCATCGACCACCATCGACCACAAATACCATTCAATAGACCTTTTGAACGCAATGATTATAAACTAAATGTTGAACTCCCACACTTCTCTGGTCATATGCATGTGGAGGACTTCCTTGATTGGATTAACTCAGTTGAGAAGTTTTTTGATTACTCTGAAATAGCTGAAGAGAAGAAAGTGAAGTTGATAGCATATAAGCTCTCTGGAGGAGCTTCAGCATGGTGGGATCAGTTACAACATGAGAGGAGACTCTCTAACCAATTGCCTATCACTTCTTGGGATAAGATGAAACGAAAGCTAATTAAGCAATTTCTACCGGTTGACTATGAGCAATTACTCTACCAAAAATACCACCAATGCCAACAAGGGAACAAAACCGTTGTAGACTATACAGAAGAATTTTTCAGACTAGGCATAAGAGCCAATATGACAGAAAAGGAGCCACAGAAGGTCGCCAGGTACCTACAGGGGCTGAACTCTCCCATTCGAGAGAGGCTTGAATTAGGCCAGACATGCTGGACAGTGCATGAGGCTAGTAGCAGGGCTCTTAAAGCAGAGGGACAAATCTCACGTTATAAAAAATCGCCCATCCTTAAGAGACCAACGTATGAACCATATTATGACAAGCCCAAACCAAACCCAATTATCACAAAATCCCAAACAGAAAACCTCCAAAACCCCAAGCTAACTATCAAGCCTAATTCCTCGACAAACCCAACTAAATCTCACTCTAATCCTTATGTTAAACCATTCCCACAAAAATGCTTCAGATGTCAACAACCTGGCCATAGATCAAATGAGTGTCCTCAGAGAAGAGCTACCAATCTGGTAGAGGAATGTGAGGAAGACTTGGAAGAGACAGATGAATTAGAAGATATTTATGAAGGTGCCGATGCGACTATGGGTGATGACGGAGAGTTAGCTTACTCTTTCATAACCCAGAAATTATTGCTCACTCCTAGGCAACCTGAACCAACACAGAGACATGCACTATTCAGAACACGCTGCACAGTTAATGGCAAAGTGTGTGAAGTCATTATTGATATGGCTCCACTGAAAACATTGTTTCAAAAAAACTAGTTACTACGCTTGGCTTGAGTACTAGTAAACACCCTGACCCATACAAAATAGGGTGGATCAAAAAAGGAACTGCCATCCAAGTGACAGAATTATGTAAGATTCCTTTCTCTATTGGTAGCTACTATCAAGATGAAGTAGTGTGTGACATAGTGGAAATGGATGCCTGCCATATACTGTTAGGAAGACCATGGCAACATGATGTCAATGTTGTCCACAAAGGAAGGCCAAATGTCTATTTATTTGACTGGAAAGGGAAGAAAATAGCACTTGTTCCCACTCCAAATAACCCAAAGAAACAGCCAACTGCTCCCATTAAACCAACAGTACTTCTCAGTACCACCATGAAGAGCTTTATAGGTAACCAACCAAAAGACAAAGTGATCTATGCTCTTGTGATAAGAGAACAGGTCCCTGAGGTAACTACACATTCTTCATCTGTTCAAAGATTATTGAATGAATTTACTGATCTATCACCTGCAGAGTTACCCTCTGAACTACCTCCCATGAGAGACATACAACATTGTATAGATTTGTCACCAGGTGCCAGTCTGCCCAATCTCCCCCACTACAGACTCAGCCCACAAGAGCATGAAATATTACAGACCATTGTGGATGATTTACTCAAAAAAAAACTTCTTCAAGAGAGTCTTAGCCCATGTGCTGTACCTGCATTACTGGTACCCAAAAAAGATGGCTCAATGAGGATGTGTGTGGATAGTCGAGCAGTGAATAAAATCACTATTAAGTATAGATTCCCGATACCTCGCATAAAAGATATGTTGGACAAATTACAAGGCTCTATAGTGTTTACTAAGCTGGACCTCAGAAGTGGATATCACCAAATACGCATAAGACCAGGAGATGAGTGGAAAACAGCCTTTAAAACGAAAGAAGGCTTGTATGAGTGGCGGGTGATGCCTTTTGGGCTATGCAATGCCCCAAGTACATTCATGCGACTCATGAATCAGATTTTAAAGCCTTTCGTTAACACCTTTGTGGTGGTTTATTTTGATGACATCTTGATACATAGCAAAAATGAAGAAGAACACCTACAACACATCAAGACAGTTTTTCAAACCCTCAGGAACAACAAACTATACCTCAACTTAAAGAAATGTGAGTTTGCTTCCTCTAAACTACTTTTTCTGGGTTTTATTATTTCTGCTGATGGAATAGCTGCCGATGAAAGCAAAGTTGCATCTATTAAAAATTGGCCTATCCCTACTAGCATCACTGAGGTTAGGAGCTTTCATGGCCTCGCTACCTTTTATAGGAGGTTCATAAAAGGATTCAGCACCATTGCAGCACCAATTACTAACTGCCTCAAACATGGAAAATTTCAATGGGGAACTGAGCAAGATCAGAGTTTCCAACTCATTAAGGATAAGTTGAGTTCCGCCCCACTCTTAGTGCTGCCAAATTTTAACAAAGTTTTTGAAGTAGAGACAGACGCCTCAATGGTTGGCATTGGTGCTGTTCTTTCACAAGATGGGAGACTTGTTGAATATTTCAGCGAAAAATTAAGTGAAGCAAGGCAGAAATGGACAGTTTATGAGCAAGAACTGTATGCCATTGTCAGGGCTTTCAAAAAATGGGAACACTATCTCATACAAAGAGAGTTTGTGCTACATAGTGACCACCAAGCTTTGAAGTTCCTTAACTCGCAGAAAAATGTTTCCAATATGCATGCTAGATGGGTAATTTTTTTGCAAAAGTTTACCTATGTTTTTAAACATAGAGCTGGTCAGTGTAATAAAGCAGCTGATGCACTTAGTCGAAGACACACACTCCTCACAGTTCTTCAAAATGAGCTCACTAGCTTCGACCACCTCCCAGAACAGTATAACGAAGATATAGATTTTAAAGAAATTTGGCAGAAATGCAGAAATTATGAAAACACTGGAGAATTTCATATCCAAGAAGGATACCTCTTCAAAGGCAACCAATTATGTGTTCCAAATACCTCACTCAGACTTCAATTAATCCAAGAACTCCATGGAGGGGGGTTAGTTGCGCATGCAGGTCGTGACAAAACAATTTCTTTGCTGGAGGAACGCTACTACTGGCCACACCTTAAGAGAGAAGTGACCAAATATGTCCAACGCTGTCATGTATGTCAAACTGCAAAAGGAGGGACCAACAACACTGGATTATATACACCACTTCCTGTCCCTCAATCAATCTGGGAGGATTTAAGCATGGATTTTATAATGGGACTACCAGTCACCCAAAGAAAAGTTGACTCAAATCTCCTGCGTCAGTAAAAAATATGATTCGCAGAGGAAGAAAGCAGAGAACAAAAAAAGCCAAACAATCAAACAAAACAAAATAAAAACAGAGCATGAGTGCCTAACTCAATGGAAAATAGACATATGCCCTTCTACCTCTCCCCACCCTTGCTCGTCAGCTTCCTAAACTAATTGCTGTTATATCATTTGTCATACCGTCGAATCTATACACAAAGCTTTCGCTTTCAAAAATGTTTTTATTTTTATTTTTAATAATAACGAAAACTCAAATTTATCGAAAGCAAGACTTTGCGTTGATTTCTCGAATTTCATTTCGCATGGCAACACAATCGTACTACATAATAAACATATAATACACGTAATTTTTTTACCAAAATTTGTACCAAAAAAAAGTTTTAAATACCAAAAGTCACGGAGATTCTTCTGGTTTGTGATGAGACTGAAGGTGGGGAGGGTGTAATTAACTAATTATGAAGAGGTGTACCCAAAGTTTACACGAGAGTTTCTTGGATCGGTCCAAAGACACCGCAACAAATTGTACTTTGAGAGTGAGAATCTTCGTTTTTTATCTATTCAATATAAAATAAACTCTTTGCGCCAAAAAAAATATATAAAATAAATTCATGCCATCTGTTTTAGTAAGGAAAAAAAAAACACTAATATGTGATAAAAAAATGTTTTTTAAATACATATAATAATTTAATTGAATTCTACGATTATTTATTTATTTTATATTTTTAATTTTATATAATAATTAATATCATAACTTAACACGTATACAGCTGTGTTGCATGTTACATGCAGTCTGTTTCACCGATAGTTCATTGTACAATTGTTAGAGCCTTGCCCACGTGTATCTGACTTATAGTGATCGTGTATATGTAGATGTAGGCATTGCCTTGAGTAATAACTTTATTGTCAAAGTTCATTCATTCTTTATTGATTGAGTACTAGTGTTTTGCTCGTAATTATTATTTGTGAAAAATCATAAAAATACTATTTTGATTATAACTCAATATTCATGTCGCCTAGTGATATGGTATTCTAATCATGTAAGAAAACTCTCATTTTCGTTTTATTAAGTGTTCTGGGTATACTTTATGACTTTTTTTAGAATAATTAGTTATACAGGGGGAGTGGGTAACACAGCACAGCTCATGAATATTCTTCATTAAATTAAAAATGCTTTTATTATGCCAAAAGAAAATTTTATATATTAATATTCGCTCTAATATTTATTACCAAAAGACAAAGAAAATCAAGTTAAAAGTTTTCTACTAATTCTATATATATTAAGTGATATGTAAGATATTAATTAAATATAAAATTTATATATGAGATAAAAAAATAATTATAAATTTTTTTAATAAAAATTTAATTAAATTATATTATATAAATTAGTATAAATTTAATAAAAGAAGAAGAAGTATTCTTTATTCCAAATTCAGCTGTCATGCAGCACAGAGTCTGTCACTGTCAGCGTCACTCTCCCTTTTTACGTGGAAGGTGACTGTAAACAAAATCAAATCAAATTAATTAACTAATGAAAAATGATTAACAATTATATAAGAATTGAATAGAATAATGAGGAGATTCTCACTTCCTAGTTCCTAGATTCGATAAGAACAGCTGGCAATTTATGGCCCAATTGACGGTGATGAAAGAGTACAGTTGGTACGTATCACTATTAGTTGCGATTTTTTTTTTTTTTATCAAAACTATTAGTTATGATTTTGCAGTCTAAATAATTGGTAATTGTGTTAAAAGATGTTACCTTACTCGGGTTCTTGTTAGCTTATTAGTATCCTCAAATATACCAATGATTTAGGTAATATACATCATCACCCCTTCTTCCTGAGAATTTTTATTTTCTCTAAATAAGAAAATGCCTTAATCGGATTAGTGAACATGAATGGAAAGAATGTGTAAGGTTTATTTTGTATTAGCAATTTTCGTAGACAAAATGTTTGATTGTAATCTAGAGTAAGAGTTCACCGTTTAATCAGACGATACATGATGATGGAGTCACCAAGCTTGCAATGCCCATATGACAGGTAAAATATTCTATCATGCATAAATTTTCACACAATTAAGCACTACACTTAGTATGGATCATAACGAAAAATATATTGTGCATATGTTGGTCGATCGATCGAGTACATAGTTCGATCGATCGAGTGATAGATCGATCGAGTGTGTAACGACATCGATCTAGGTGCTCTCGGGTTGAGATAGATCGATCGAGAATTTTGGTCGATCGATCAAGTCATGTTCGATCGATCGATTCTGGAACAACATTGATCTAGGTGCTCTCCGGTTGAGCTAGATCGATCGATCGAGCCAGTTGTTAGATCGATCGAGTCAGTTTTTCAGTTCAACTAAAACTCTTTTTTAATTCGACCCATATATTACTTTTACCAAGATGACCCTATTTAATGTGAAAAACGAAGTCATTGTTTGAGTATAACTGTGGTAATTGCTAAATCCTGATAGGTGTAGAGTTTTAATCCATTGCAAATCCTTTTTGAAGTAAAAATTGGACTCTATATAAGTGAGGCTACTATGTGCATAAAAATCACCACACCGAAATAAGTTTATATAAATCTGATTGCGCTTTTAAACAAGAAACTTCTTCTCTTCATCTATCAATCTTAGGCGCTTTCATCTTTTAATTGTTCAAACATATTGTGTGGTTATGTTTGGATAATTCACGTGCCGATTTGCTTTTCATGATATTGAGCTTTATATGATAGTTCTAGAGTTTACTAGCTGATTTGTTTTTACATCGTATTCTGTTGAATCTGCTAGTTAGGGTTTTTCATTGTTTGAATCCGCTCTAGGACACACTTTGCACTTGTGCTATTTGTGCTAACATTTCAGGTGACGTGTTCGGTATTTCGTGTGACTCGAAATTACCGAAGTTGACGGGTTCGATTGATCTTGTGGGACTCAAGTAGATCGGAACGTTGGTCCGGATCCAGACACCTAGCTTGTGGAGGCTATGAAAGGAGCGACGGCTCGTAAGTAAATTACAGAAAGGGGATCTATCTGTGAAGGGTAGTTCTAGGACCTATGATTGTAATTGAACATTGATTTTCATAGTGGATAGTTAGGTGGTCCGGTGGACCGGTGGTTTTCCTCTTAGGTCATTGGAGTGGCCTAGGTTGTTTCTACCTAAAAATATCGTGTGTTATTTTTTATTCCACATTTTATCTTTACACGCGATTGCATATCTGGCCTTTGTGATTAGGTTACATAATTAATATTTGTTAAAATTAAAAATAACATATTCATCCCCCTTTAAGTATATTTAATCCGTGATTAAAAACTTTCAGAATAATTATATAGAAAACTTGATTTAATTAAAACACAAATAATAAAAAACACACTATTTTACATACATCTACCCTCTTAATTTTTTTTCCTTAACATAAAAAGACATCATAATTCCATGAGATGCAAGGTAACATGTCTCACTTTTTTTTTTTTTTACTTTAAACAATTTAGTTTCTTATTTATTAAGTATAATATTTTAATTTATTTCTTATTCAAGATGAAACGCATAAGACATATATTAATCATTAATAAAAAAAAATTGGAAAAAAATCGGGTGTACTTTATTTGACTTGATAATAAGTGACAAAATGAGATTAACTCCAAATTTTAATTAGTATTTCACATAAATCTTGTTTAGCCCCTTAAATTTGAGTCATGTGACGCACATATTATTAGTTCTTCATTTTTTTATTTTGTATCAATGGTCAATATAAAATTTATGTATTGTATTGTGAAGAAGAGAGGTATTAATTCAATTTCAACTTGAAAAATTAAGAGATTATGTACTTAACTAGCTATATGTAAATCACTAATAGCACCCTCTACTCTATGAAATAACATGAATCGAACAACTCAAACTATTATTATAGTTATTGTTAAAATATTTTTTTTGTTATTACAGTTGAACAAAAACACCCAAAAATAACGTATATTACTCACATGTAAATAAAAATTGAACAATTCAAACTGTTATTATAGTTATTGTTAAAATAAATATTTTTTTTTTGTTATTACAGTTGAACAAAAACACACAAAAATAACATATATTACTCACATGTAAATAAATTATCAATAATAACTCATATTCTTGTAAAAGAGAAAAAACATAATACAAGTGACTTTAAGTTTATCCTCATTTTCTCTAGGTTTTCATGTGACTCTTGTGTGAATTTGAGAGTTTTTTTTTCCAAGGTTAGTTATGAGGTGGAGCCATCGCGCCTTTTAGGTGTGAGGGTTGCCGTTTGAAGTTATTCTTGTCCTATTGCTGGCTTTTTTTGGGGTTGTCGTTGTTGTTTGCTTTTGGGTTTTGGAGTTTTTGGCGTTTGGGGGTGTTGGCTAGTGGTGTTCACTGTGGTCTGCTCCAGCGGTTAGAGTGTGTTTCCCATTCCAGCGGTTTCAAGTGTTTTCCTTTTCCTTCCAAGCTTGAATTTTAAATAAGAATTTGGTTTTTTTTTTTATGTTGTTTTGTTTGTATGCTTTGGTTTGTCCCACAGTTCTATTTTGTTGAAATTTATAGTGGTGATTTTGTTGTCAAGTAGCTGGTTATGTGTGATTATTTTGTACATACACTCAATATGTTTATGAAAATGTCTATGAGAATAATGTGTTACATGTGTGGTCATATTTTGAAGATTATCAGAATTTTTGTGAGGTTTATTTTTTTGTACAAGTTTTTATATCAATTTGGTATACCATTGTTGAAGATAGAGATTTGTAGGTTAAGAGTGCTAACTTTGGAAACTTATTTTTCACCATCATATAGTGATTATGATCACGTTTATTCTCCTTGGATGATTATTTTGGGAAGCTATTTTATTATGGGTGTAGTACTAAAATGATCCTAAAACTTTATTAAAGGTCAAGTTTAGTTATATAAGTTTTTAGTTAAGTAGAATTAGAAACACTAATTGTTCTAAAAGTACAATTTAGTCTTATAATTTTTTAGTTAAGTACAATAATGACACTAATTTCATAAAAGTGCTGAATAAGTTCAAAAGTTACAGGATTATAATGTACCTTTAAAATAATTATTATCTTTATTCTGCTTAATACAAAAGTTAGAGTATTAAATTAGATCTTTAATAAAGTTACATGATCATTTTAACTATTATTCCATTTTATTACTTTGATGTGTATCTTTTTATTGACTTTATTACTTAATGTATCTTTAAATGATTAATCGGATATTTTTATTAAAAAAATAATAATAAATAAATTGTCAATAAATTATTCTTAAAGAGCTTATCAATGTCATCAATATTATAGTTATTAAAAGTATGTTTTAAAACTTAAACATCGTTCGGACCATCTTATAGACTTTTAAGGTACTTTGCTAACAAATTTTTTTTTTTTTATTGAATACTTTGCTAACATATTAACGATTGAACTAAAGTACCGAACTTTTCTAATCAATTGGACTTCTAAAGATATATTTTCATTTGTTTAAATAAACATTTACATAATAATACAAATTTCTTAAAGTATTAAAATAAAACAAATGACATTGGGTGAATGGCTCTAGAACTTTCTTACGAGCATATAAATATAAGGCTATAAGTTCCATATACGATCCATAACATGTATAACTCGGTGTTACAAAAATATAGTGATTTAGAGTGTATGAGTTGTAAAATATTACTTGAATTATATGATATGGAAATTCAGAAAACGTTAATGGTGCATGGTGCTCTACTTGGCTCAAAAAACATTTTTTTAAGAATTAGTAGGAAATTAAAAAAAAAAAAACTTGTTATGTTTTGTTTATATTTAGAAAGAAAAATAAATATTAAGGTTATTTGAATATGTGAGTGGCCACACTGCCACAAGCCATGGTGGCTTTTTCGAGTCCATTGCCCGTAGAAAAATGTCAATGTGATATTATAGTTTATTACTAAATAAATGTTTATTATATCAGAAACATATGACGAGTGAGTGCACTTAAAATTTTTATTAGTAATAATTGTCCATGACTTAAGCTTTAAAGTTATTATTATTATTATTATTTTGACTAGGAACTTTCGATTTAAAGTAGGTACTGTACTTACATTATTAAAAGCCACGCTTTGCCAGACTATGATTTTGCCATTAAATATCTACCCATTCAGACAAAAAAAAATGACACTCATAATTTTTTTTGTTTCGTTAATTAGTCAGGGGTATTTATATTTGAAAATTGAAGTTGTTGCAAAGTCATGAAACACTTGAAAAAACTTGGCAGTATCAGCTGATGTAAGCTACACGTTTAATAACGATTTTATTT